>CM076951.1:267500-1664983 GCA_039566865.1 Aurelia coerulea | reverse complement strand
CAAGGTATGAAACTTTTCAAAAATAAAAAGTAAAGGTCAAAGTTGAACATTATTTTGCAAAATACCTGTCCGGTGTCAAATTATGGCTAGGCCATTGAGCGGGTGCCAATGTAGCCATGAATTCAAAATATCTCGAATTTTTATCGTTTTGTTGCCTTGTTCAGTCAAAAGGGGGTACTTTTTTTAGACACCCGGTATATTCAGCACCGTTTACAAGTTAGGAATACACTACTAATATCAAAAGATACAACAACAAGATAAAATGAAATTTAAGCAACATTAACACTAAGAATGTCTGAAGGGCAATGGGCAATGGCAAGGAAATTTAGTTGGTTTGGAGCTCAGTCTCATTTGTTGCTTCCAACTTAGCTTTACTTACAAATCTATCACTAATCGTTAATTTTTAATGCCACTATTATAACAGAAATTAGAATGTGAATGGCTATGATCTTGAAATTGAAAGCAAGAAAACTATAAACCACATGAAAATGTGGCTTGATTCTAAACCTCAGCCATTCCATAGAATAAAAATACCTTTTTCCTTTATCCACTGTCCATCCCTGTAATATAGTGCTCGATGACGATAAAAGCTTGTTTTACCCAAAATTTCGAGGCAGTGTGGACATTCTCTGAAATCCCCAGATGTTAGGTTCACTAGAAACAATGAAAAACATTCACTGCTATGAATTGTAGAGAGATATTAACAAGCACCTCATAAGCCATGCTACAGATTTGTTTAGCCCAATTTCAGGGCTTAACAGTAAAGACCTTATGATGTTCATTTTTCTTAGAAAGGTTGATTGTTGATAATACGTTTTCATATATAATCTCAGCAAATTCTTTCTG
Organism: Aurelia coerulea; assembly: GCA_039566865.1. NCBI lineage: Eukaryota > Metazoa > Cnidaria > Scyphozoa > Semaeostomeae > Ulmaridae > Aurelia > Aurelia coerulea. Next base: position 1,664,137 of record CM076951.1, on the reverse strand, counting down.
TTGTACGCTACAATGCAAATTCCTTGTCAGTTCAAGACAGCGAACATAACCCATCCATTTCACTGTGGAGGAGCGACTATGTTAATTTCATAAGATTCTCAATCACATCAAAGGGATCCCCCATAAGAAGTAGAAAGCCAACGAAATGTGGCTTCTGCGAATGAGACACGGCAAAAAAGCGGCATCTGTGAAGGAACAACGTGCTCTTTGTGGCTTTGCAGAGGAGAAAGGAAAGGGCGGGAAAGGAAGATTACGGAGAAGTGGAGGAGAGAAAGTTAGGAAAGAAATAGAAGTTTAAATGTCATGGTATCAGCGAGTTGCTTTCCTCGTCTATTTTCTCTCCTTCCTTTCTCTCCTTCGCTCCTCTGCAATCCCCCCCCCCCCCCCCCCCGCCGCCCTTTTCTTTCTCCTTCACAAAGCCGCAAAGCGCACATTGCTCCTCCACGATGCTGCTTTTCACCGTGTCTCACTTGCAGAAGCCGCATTTCGTTTGCTCTCTACTACTTTTTAAGGGGGCTCCCTGTGCCCGGGGGGGGTACTTCACATATTTTGGGTACGGGGATGTGCCATTGGGGAGGGTATCGATTTTCGCGATTTTGGTATAAGGAACGGTATCGATTTTCACGATTTTGGTATAAGGAACAGTATCGATTTTCGCGATTTTGGTTTTAAGGAATGATTTTGGTATACTTTTTCGGAAAATTGGTATAAGGTCGGGTATACTTTTTCGCAAAATTGATATAAGGAACGGGCATGTTTTTGAAACTTTGATGGCACGTCCCCGACCAAAACCTGGTCAAGTAACCCCCCCCCCCCGGGTCCCGGTGATCACATCACACAAAACGCTTATGTCTTCAAAGTTTTGTCATTGTATCATTTGATATGATAAGGCTAAGGTTAAAGGGCACACATTTACGAAAATAGTATGTTTTAAAGTAAATTTGACATTACCTTTTTCATTGTCTGCCATCTCTTCAAGCTCAGGATACGAAGACTGGCACGAGGCTTTGCATGTAGCAGAGATAAGAAAAAAGCGATGCGATGGTCGAAGTGTGTGAATATGAAATCCTAATAAAATCGAAAATGATTTCCTAAAGGCTCTTTGGGCAATCGCAAGAAGCTCACGCTTAACTTATTTCCTAAAGGCAATATAAAAGCTGTCCTTGAATGCGTCGTGATTAATTTTGCTACATTTTTACGCGGATTTAATTAAGCATGATGGAAGGGTGACATGAAGATCAAAAGCGCCATGCACACGCCTCAGGAAAACGTGTTGGCCTTTTCATCCATTTGGCAAATACAAAATTCAAGCTGAATGGATGATGTCACGAGTATTCAATTGGGATTTGGGCGCCAAAAGTCAGTCTTTCCACTCGAATCAGCAAGCAAGAGAATCATTAGTCACAAAACTGAAGAAACTATGGCTTCAAAATATCCAGTAAAGTCTTTTTATGGACGCACAAAAGACACGTAAGTTAAACTTCTTTCATTCTTACAGAGAATCATTTAAAAAAAGTTACTTTGGCATGAGAAACCTTTAAGGAAAATGCGAAGCCTGATGTCTAGAGATAGGCTCCAGTCCTGCATACCATCAAGGTATGTGATGTCGTTCTGCGTGAAAATGCAAGTAGCTGCACAAGAGGACGGAGAAACTAGTCTGATATCAGGAAATCTTATATCTACAAAAACATATGTCTTTATCAAAGAATGATACCTTTTTCTGACTTGAAATCTTAGTATTCCCTCTCGTTTTTGTCCAAGCTTCCAACAAGAAAAGCCAAGATTCAAGAGAAAGGAGAAGAGGTAAGAAATTCATAATATTTATTTGATGTTGTAATCAATTCTTTTCTTTATAGTTTATCAACTATCCTTTCATCAATCTTTGAACGCATAGACCATCAACGAGGAGTAACATTTGACTCCTATTTGACCCAAGTCTAAACTTCGGCCTATTCCGTGTTGTTTTCTCCCCTACCTTTCTAGTCTTTTACTGCCCTTTCTTATAACATCGAGAGGTATTCACGGCCAAAACCGCGTGATCAATTTTAGTGTCTTGATTAACGCATTTCTGATGTAGATAAATTCATAATTTTGTGTATAAAGGGCCTAGGTCCTAGATCAAATTCGTCTCTATATTCTGGGCCGAAGCCAGTTGGGGGGAGGGGTAGCCGGGGGTGGCGCCCCCAAGGAGACTATTTGTAGGAGCTTACGCTCTCTTGTCAGATTTTTGTGATTTAATTGTTAGATTTTTAGAAGACTTTTAGAAGATTTTTACGAGATTTTTTAGAAGATTTTTAGATCTTTGAAGATTTTTATGAGAAATTATGCATATGATTTCATGTCCGTTAAAAGATAAATTGTGACAGGAATTGTTGAATTTATGGCATATTTTCATCAATGGTTACTATAATTGTGTGGATCCCAAGTTTGGATTGCAATGCAAAATATGGCTAAAGTTTAGTTGCTGAGGATACAATTGTTGTTGTTGCTGTTGTTTTTGATGGTTTTATAATCGAAACGATAAGTTAATATCAAGTTAAGAACAATAAATCATGAGCCTCCTCGATAACTACCGGGTGAGTCAGAAAAAACGTGGGGTGTTTGTTAGATTGTGACGTCGCGTTCAGCAACCCGATCGTAGCGAACTAAATTTGTTCTTGCAGCCAGAGGTTTAACTTAGATCATAAGCTTTTCCCCATCGAAATCGGTCACTTGATGTATTAATCAGAAAATATTTCCTTCGTAAGAAGTTGTATGGGAGTTTTGCAAACTTATGAAATCTTTGATAGAGCCCCTTCAGCATTTTACCCTTGCCAAAGCCGCAGGTACACGTGGTATTATCAGGGGAGAATGAAATAGTTTTGTCATGAAACAGCGCGTTGATCGTGTTGAAATAAATCTCTTTACAACACAAAGAAGCATGCGTTTTTACTGTCTCTCAAACATATTCTCTTTGCAAGACAAGTTATGACGTGCCAAGGCATCCAAGGGGAGAAAACACTATTTCCGAACTGTTTCATGCTCCCCAGATAATACCACGTGTACCTGCAGCTTTGGCAAGGCTAAAATGCTGAAGGGGCTTGGTTAAAGGTTTCCTCAGTTTGCAAGACTCCCATACAAAGTTTTAGGAAGAAAATCGTTTTTAAATAATGAATCACATGACCGATTTCGATGGGAAAAAGTTCATGATCTAAGTCAGATTTATGGCTGCACGGAATAATTTAGTTCACAACGGTCAGATGGCTAAACGCGACGCCACAGTCCGCCAAACACCCCACGTTTTTTCTGACTCACCCGGTATATAAAATTAATAAAGATTTCTCAAAAATATAGAACTTGCATTTACGTTTCGCTTTCGCTTCATCAGATCTGATCAATACTTTGCAAGACCAATTTGCATTACTGCAAAGGGGTGCTGAACAGCTATGTCCCAAAACTTGGCTTCTCGTACGGTTTATCCCATAAGCTTCAAAAACTGCTTTGGTTTATTTCTGTTCCCAGAACAAGGAAGGGTCAAGATATTTACATTACTTGACCGCCCCTGGCATGTACTATGGCCTAATCCAGATTCGAAGAGAGAATTAATTGCAAAATTTTGTTCGCTGTTGATAAGCACTTATTCCAGCTATTCAGATAAAATCCCTCAATCAAATGCGATTGTGCTCAATACAATACCAATTACGTTTGTTCCTCAAAAAGTTAAGAAATCTTACATTCTCAACCATGGGAAATGCTATTATGAAGGATGGTAAAAGGGGCACAAAGGGCCAAATTTACGATTGCCATGGTTTTTAGAGCACTGTGGTTTAAACAATTCTTTGTGGTGCTGGTGTGACTTGCAAGCCAATCAAAATTTTGCTGGAACCCATAATTTCTCATATTTGTTTGTAAGTTATAGCTGTAAGCAAACATTGAGCCAGTTGATCAAAAATGCTCTGTTACAAATATTTTCACATTTTCATTATGAACTTCTTATTTTACAGTTTCAATCGTTTTTCATCCTTACAAACACATGTAGGCACCTCAGAATCGTCGTATGAAAATTGTGCAACGCAAAGGTATGGAGCTTGCAAATTTACCAAAAAATTAATCTCCCTGAACAAACATCTTCTGGATCAGGAGTATTTCAAAACTTAATATTTCATTTCGGTATTGCTAAACTATGGAACCACCCAAAATGATCCAAAACGAACCAAAATGAACCAAAATGACCCAAAATGACCCAAAATGGGCCAACATGACCCAGAAAACCAAAAGAACGAGCCAAAATAACCCAGAACGACCCAGAATGACCCAAAAAGACCCCAATTATCTTCATTAGATCTGATCCCACGAAAAACAGCTTGACTCAGCAGCAGCAAACAGCTTGACTTGGCAGAGCAGTTGCATATTGTCATGTAAAAAAATGCTACCAGATGATTAAAATTATGAAATTATTATTATGAAACTATTAGAGTCTGCAGGAGTAGAACAATAGGTGGGGTGAAAATTTGTCATTTTTATTGCTAAAGATGGTAGATCATTAACTGTTCAGTCAGCATTTAATTCTTCGAGGCAGGTGGATCTGACAGAGGCAGGTTCAGAATAAACAAATGCTGGAGAAGAAAAATGTCAAAAATTGGTCTGAAATTGGCATTATGCATTTAGCTTGCTTTTTACAGTTATTGATGCATCAATACGACACTGCCAACGAACAGTGTTGCATTAAATCCAATTCAGGCCTCTGTTCACGATTTATTGGTTCATTGGGCGGTCCCTCTGGCTCTGTTTGGGTCATTTTTAGCGTGTTTTGGGTTGTTCTGGATCATTTTAGCTCGTGTTTGGGTCGTTCTGGGTCATTCTAGCTCGTTTTTGGGTTGTTCTGTGTCATTTTGGTTCGTTTTGGATCATTTTGTCTCGTTTTGGATCATTTTGGCTCGTTTTGGCTGATTCAATAGTTTAGTAACACCGATTTCATTTGCTTCTTTTCAAAGCCTCAAAGTGAGTAAATTGGCTGCAAACTAAACATTCGTATTGAATTTTGCTTTAGAATTCGAAATATACAAAAGTTTACAATATGAAAACCCAGAAGATGTATTTCATAAAAGAATTATTAAATTGACTTATTTAGCTTATCTGTAATGTAATTCTGGCCATAAGCTCAATTGAACTTTGTTTTAGCGTTCAGAGAAAGGTTGATGCACCTAGAAACAATGATGATACATCTGCCTCAAGGAGAATTGATTACGAGACGTAAGATATCCATAACTTAGTTTTTGGTTGACAGCTTCCATGACTTGCTTCCTACAGCTTAGACCATAAGTAGTGTCACTGGCCAACAGTTTCAGTAATCCCTCTGCACATTGACAATGTCATTAGGTATACTTATTTAGTGAGCCAATTGTTCGCTCAGACCACAGTTAATGCTCAGACTACGACTCGTTTAATCTTTCGCAGTTTTTGTAACGATACCAAGAAGGGAAGTCTTGACATAAATTTGTACTGGTTTGTGACCAGGGACAAAATTTTCTTATCCGGCTCCGGAATTTTTCTCTCCAAAGGATACCCGACTATAAAAAAGAGTCGGCGAAAATTATACCACAAAACATGAAAATTAGAGAGAGCATTTACCCGATCTAATAAAATATCCCCTTTTGACATGTTTTGACAGCAACCTCCATAGGAAAGTTGCCTTCTTTCAATACCCTGAAAAAGGCACACCCAGCGGACAAATGTACCAAGTAGCGCCCCCTCCCCCCCCCCGTCGGGAACGATGCTTAGGCCTATACAAACTGAGCTATTAAGTGTTGAAATGAAGATGATAACATCTTCCCCAAAACATTTTGCTGCAAAACTGTTGCACGATTAAAAGCTTGCCACAGCATTGCTAAAAGGCATTCATTTGAATTCTTCTTGGTGTTTGAAGGGTTTGGAATTTTAATGCAATCACATGAAAAATATTGCTTATATCCTCCAATTATTGCTTTTAGTTATTCAAACATTTTCTTTAGTCTAGCTACAAAAAGTGCATCTGCTTCTGGAATGTGTTCCACTCCAGGTCAATCAACGACGAAAAGAGCAAACAGGTGCATAAATTCTCAAATTCTTTATAAATTGTTCTCTTTCCTTTTGATACTTTCGTATTTCGTAGCTGTTTAGTTCTAAACCAAGCCTTCAACAAGATTGTTGCTTTTTATTTAAAAAGAGACCCTTTCAATCGACCAAAGAAAACTATTGAATCTATGATTTGCAAAATTGAGATCTGCTTTGACTAATTTCAGACGAAACTATTTAGCAAATATCCCTATTAATAATTGCAACCCACAACTTTTGTATTGGAAAGTAAACTAAAACAGACATGTTTGAACAAAACTTATGACTAGCCGGTAAATACAGCAAAGCTCCGGCTCCGAAAATATTCCCGACAATATTATCGTTGAGACCAACCTTCGTATTTCTGTCTTTCGGAGAAGATAAGCGGCATACAACATTTGTTTGAGCATGCGCATGCGCTGCGACCTTCAGGGATCTCAAAGTGCATAAAAAACAGTACGTCATAGTGTCCAGTGTACTTGATGTACAGCATCACAAGCATGCGCAAAAGAGAAAACAGGGACTTCGCCAAATTCATTTGAATTGTTTAGGGCCTTTACTTGATGACGTAAATTGGTACAGCTAAGAATATTGTTGCAAAAATCAAGGTTTATGTTGATTATAAAATTCGGCAATTTTATCCAAAACAAATGTCTAACATAATGAGTAACTGTATAACTGTATACATTTCTTTTTCATTCTGTCTGCCTTCCTTCCAGCCAATAGTAAATCGAGTCCAAATCATTATGGACAACCTGTGGTTCCAACTTTGAAGATGGTCAAAGATCAATCTATTTCTGTGCACATAAACAATTAGACAGCATTCTTTGAATGTCTACGTTTGAAATAAGAGACAACTTCCGCATAGGTCGAAAACAATAATAGATAGTGAAGCAATTCAATTGAATGGTAGAATTACATTTGCAAATTGAAAGCATGTTATTCTTAATCCATTATTTCATCAAAATTATTTATTGCCATGTTCTTTCAAAAATATTCTTAGCAGTACAAATTTACGTCATCAAGTAAAGGCCCTAAACAATTCAAATGAATTTGGCGAAGTCCCTGTTTTCTCTTTTGCGCATGCTTGTGATGCTGTACATCAAGTACACTGTACACTATGACGTACTGTTTTTTTATGGACTTTGAGATCCCTGAAGGTCGCAGCGCATGCTCAAACAAATGTCGTATGCCGCTATATCTTCTCCGAAAGACAGAAATACGAAGGTTGGTCTCAACGATAATATTGTCGGGAATATTTTCGGAGCCGGAGCTTTGCTGTATTTACCGGCTAGTAACTTATGGATGGTACACTAATCCTTTCTTTAGAAACATCTCATAAGAAACGGTAGGCTAAGTTTTTCGAAACTTAAGAAAGTACATTATCAGAATAAAGAAAGCTAAGAAACTTTTGTAACTTTCACTCAAAAATATTATGACATTGTACAATGACACTGTACAGTAATAACCATTGCATTGACATTTTTTGAGTGTGAATTTTTTTGGCACTTGCTTTGAGATCTTACTTTGTTATTTGGGAGCCCTTTCAACATAACTAAATTAACTCTACACTTCCGACATGAGCGCAAAATAATTAGTGCAATACTTTAGTTGGACTGATGGCCATTGATCCAAAATGCAGACCGTAAAGACTGCAGCATGTTTCGAAATAATTAAATGCCATATCAAGAGTCTACTGTTCAGGTCACACAATCTACCTTTGCGTTACTTCTTTTGCATTCTTTTTCTTAAATGATGTTGATGCTTCTTTTGATGGAATTCCCTACTTCTAAACTCGCCTTTCTTTTTAAGTAGTAATTGCATCAGATGAGCACTCGTATATGATAAATATTACTGCTTAGAAATTATTATCTAGAAATAGTATGACTTCTAGGCGTAAGGCAATATCTTTCCTCGATACCTAAAAGGTTGTAACTACTGCATTACCTATTACACATGCAGCAACAGTATTTGAAAGCAAGCATTTTCATTTCAGCTACAATATTTCACCATTGCCAACCGCAGATTCATTGTTGGATGCAACTGAACTCAACAGGTAATAAACGTATGAGACTCTTAACTTCAAGAGAATTTCATGCCTCCTTTTGCATGGCATAATTGCCATCCCAAAAAATCAAATGGTTTGGTTTCTTTCACCCTCACTATCAGGAAGACTAAACTAATTGATGTTACATGGCTAACTGCAAAATTATTCCTAATACACTTTATCGGAAAATTTGTACAAATTAGGATTTTCAATGATTTCAAGTTTTGCCACATTTTACCTTTTCCTTACATGATTTTGACATTCTGGATCACTGTGCAAAAGAGAGTTTTCACCATTTGTGACTGTTTTTCTCAATTCTCTCTTAATATTTCTCCTTTAGTTGTCTCAATTTGAGTGACGCAATGCCACCCTCCAAGACCGATATTGACGGTCAGTTTGCGCAACTAAACAGGTAAGGTTTAGCTTATATCGTTTTTTTTGTACGATTCAAGGAACGTTATCTTTACGTTTACGTTATCCACTAAAGCTCATTTCATCTAATATCTTAGAAAAGTTATCTGTACTGTCATGAATGGTCAAGTGATGTAGAATTGTTTGATAAATGCAACTCTCTATCTGTTGTTCCCAAATGCAGCTTGTTTGACCATAGTTAATGGTTTGACAATCTAGAGCATTTCAAATCCCAAAACTATCAACGCCTTAGGCATCGTTTTCCTTAAACTGTAGGGGAGATCGTCATGTTCATTCAAGATCAGTAGCTGGATCAAATGGTAAAAACAGAAAAACCAAAGAAAGACGAAGAAAGAATAAAAGAAAATTAAAAGGGATCCTGGCTCTAGCAGAGAAAGATGTAACTATTGATAAGCTAAAGAATGAGTTAGATGTAACCAAGAAGATCAGAAATCAATCAAATTATAATAAACGTGGCATTGCAGCAAAACGAGCATTTACCCCAGCACTTACGTCAGTGATAATGACCCCTAAACAAATTCCACAAGGCACTTCATTAAAACAAGGAGGCAATGTATTGAGCTCTCGAGATTGTATCATTGCCTCCCTTTCTGGAATTCCTGTATTTACTGCGGATGATCTAGCAATAGATGGTAATGAAATTGGACAAGGTCGATTTGGCTCAGTCAAGCTTGCAATGATAAACAAGCTAAACTTGAAAGTTGCAATGAAGGTGATTGATACAACGAAAAGCACGACAAAGAATGTTCTTGCAGAAGCTATTGTATATATGTCATTAAGTGGACATAACAGTTTTCCATATTGCTTTGGAATGCTTAATGATAATGCAATTCTACTAGAATACCTTGGAACAGTAAAGGGTACTGAAGCAAAAACTTACCCGACACTCGCACAGCTTCTTAGAAAGGGAGTTAATGTTGAATGCTTGAAAGGAATTTTCAATTCTGTCTTCAAAGCTATTTCTTTTATGCATTCAAAGAAGATATTGCACAATGATATAAAATCTGACAATATTGTAGTGGCTGAGTCAGTAAAGATAATCGATGTTGGAAAAGCCACGATGACCATGAATCCTGTTACCTACAATATCATTCCCGGAACAAAGAATAACACAATTTACAATAAAAGACATAGGCACCTTGCACATGAATTAAGGAATATTCCTGGTAGCAAACAAAGCTTTGCCACTGATACCTACTCTATCGGATTCATGCTCAAGCATGCTGCAGCTGTTATAAAGTTTTCTCCACTGATTGAACTAGGCAGAATGATGAAACGTCAAGATCCAGTCTCACGAGTGACAATAAACAATGCATTGGATAAGATTCAAATGATTTAAAGACAACTATAATATCGATGCCATCCTTGTTAGGCTTAAAGAATCATACATTTAGCATCGGATTCAAATCATTTGCCCTTGGAGTATTTGTTGATATTGGTGCATTAAAAGTTGAAATATCAACCTTGAAAGCTCAAATTTGCCTACTTGTCCAAACAAGAGCGTTGGCCATTTGGCAAAAGCAAATTTCTGAAGCACATCCAAATCTAAAACTATATTTAAAAAAGAAAAAACAATATATAACTTCCATTAAACAGAACATAATTCAAGGCCCCCGACGAGATCAAGAAAGTGGGGGGGGCCAAACTTGATACAAAAAAATTACCACAATACAACGTGATGAGCTGCCTTTCAGAACGGCATGATTTGCAAAAAAGTGGGGGGCCATGGCCCCCCGGCCCCCCGTCGTCGGAGGCCCTGTAATTTGATGTAAGTTTTATTAAGATTCTATCAATGATACTATTAATTTATTTTCTGCACTTCAAGAATTCTTTTGGCCAAAATTCTCAAGCTCTGGTTTGGAGGATGCAAATTTGAGCTTTCAACATTGATATTTCAACAATTAAAGCCCCTGGGGATCCACATGACTTGTGGATGGACGGGGGTATGTCGTCCGATTTTCAGAGAGGTGCCCTCTTCTAGTTACCAAAACTTGCCTTGCCCACTTATATGATGAAATTTGGCGGGAAACTACCCATTCTTAACTATTTTCTTTAAGAATTTCAGCCAAAACCCACTCATGTTTAAGGAGAATCTGCCGAAAGGCGACCCTTGTTTAGAGAATTTTGGGCCCAAAAACCACCCATATGGGCGGTACATAACCGTACTCTGACCATGTTATGTACTTTAATCTCAAATTATTTATCAATGTTACCTTGGAATAAGAAAAATAGAAATGTACCGGGTGAACCAGAAAAAAGTTCCCACTTTAGAAAATTCATAGCATAAAGAGTACAGGATGGATTTGAATTAATCAATATTTGCTTGACAGCAAAAAGATCGAAGCATTTTTGTGATTTCTCACGCCTTCTTACGAGCACTGGAAAAATTGGTAAATTCAAGTTTACAAAAACTTGATAGTTGCAAAATGAGGGGAAAGGCCTAAAATACTTGATCAAATCACAAAGGACTCCTCGCTCAAAACAACAGATAAAATACAATTTTGAATGGGTGAGAGCTATCGTATGCACATTTATTGCCATGGGATTGGAAATCTTTAGCATAGGTTTAGTATAGAACCTATGTCTTATAACTCTTGAGAGAAGTGAAACGCTCGTGAGTATTGTCCTGTGTGAGGAGAGTCCTAACGATTTGATTGTTTTAGGCCCTTTTTCAGTAATTTTGCAACCACGAAATTTTTGTAAAGTTGAATATACCTATATTTGCAATGCTCATAGCAAAACAGGAAAAATAGAAAAATACTTTGATCTTTTGGCTTTTAACTAGAATTTGAATCATTCACATCCATGAAGTACCTGTTGTGCTACTAATTTTTGAAAGTGGTAACTTTTTTCTGGCTCACCCGGTAGATCTGAGACATTGGGAAACTTGAGAAAATTTAACAGATTGCTCGAACAACAATGAACTTTGACACGGTTAGTTGATTAATTTTTGCTTCTTTGTCTTTTGATTCATAATGTTCTTGTAACTGTGGTACCTAAGACTTATGTAAAAGAGCTCAAAGCACTGAATCAATTCAAAACTTTGCCTCGTTCACTGCAATTCTTCTTCATCAAAGAAAGTTTATCTGTGCAAAACAAGTCATTTCGAGACTACTGCTGTACAAATTCTCAAGTCTTGGGGGGATTGAAATATACTTGCATATTACTGAAATGACAAGATTTTTGATGACTTGATCCAGTATTTAAGATCCAATTTCGCGCCTATCAAAGTAAAGATACCAGGGTACCAACGAGAGCCAAAAGGATATAACATTAAAAAACTAAAGAAAATGATAAGAGTACGATCGAAAGAATGCCATTTAGGCATCTTTTTCCAATTTTTTTCAGTTTTAATCTCCCCTAAATTTTGAACGGCATTGGTAGAGATTGTCAAGCTATTTACAAGCCAGCATTAAAACGCTGATTATCACTATATCACGATGATGACCATGATCATTATCATTATTATTGTTGATGAGTTCTAGCCTACCTATGTTTCTGGTGTTTACATATATTGAGAGAAATTTCTCAAATACTCCCCGTTTGTTTGGCTTTCAGCGAAAGTGCGACGATATTATGCTTTTAAAAAGCCATTGCCATCCAAGGTTCCTTGCAGGCACGCTACAATTGCAAGCTTTTTTAAAAATAAATTGGCACGAGTGAAAAAGATGGGTCCACACTGCATTATTCAAACTGCACTTAATTCATCTGTTAGTTGAATTACTCAATGTCGATCCATCTTTTTCACTTAGGCCAAATTTGATTTTCAGACAGCCTAAAGTTTAAGCCTGTCCGCAAAGGACCCTGGGTGACAATAGCTCTGTAAGGAAACGATAAACGTACCATATCTATTGCAGTTCTTTTCAGTGCACTCATAGCTCTATTTCTATCGCTAGAAACATCAAGAACATGAAAGATGACATTGGCATTAAAATCACGACGATTGAAGAAAACCAAAGAAGATCATCAGAAAACATCATATCTTGTCTTCAGAAGATTGATGCACGTTTGAGTGACCTTGAATCAAAATTTAAAGAAAAGACACAGCAAAAAGAGCACGTTCCAAAAGAACTATCAGTAAGAATGCCTTTCGGAGTTTAAATTCATCTCATCCCATGTACTGATGCCTTACATTCATGAGAACCTTGAGGTCGTCTCGGGGGTTTTAGTGAACAGGAGGAACTTGGCATTTTAAAGCTGGAGTTCACATTCGTGAAAATTATATGAGAACGAGCTTGTGGAAAGTCAGATTTTTAGGGAACAATTTGGTAAATTTTCTGAATCTTCTCATAGGAAACAGAAAGAGGAATGGAGTGAAGTGTGACTTTAACCTCCCCTTGGGAGGATCTCATCCTCCTGAATGACAGTCCTTTACAATTTTAGCAGTCCTCTTAGACCCTTTTATTAATTTCATTCTGCAAACAAAGACAGCAAATCTCAAGCTACACTCAGATTAGAGTCTGCTAAATCGCGTGCCCCACGTGCCCTACGTGCCCTCGTGCCTTCCATGTTGGTGTGCCCTCGTGCCCGCGTGCCCAAATTCTTGGCGTGCCCTGGTGCCTTCCATGTTGGTGTGCCCTCCATGTTGGTGTGCCCTCGTGCCCTCGTGCCCATATTTTTGGCGTGCCCTCGTGTCATCGATGTTGGTGTGCCCTCGTGCCCTCGTGCCTGCGTGTCCAAATTGTTGGCGTGCCCTGGTGCCTTCCATGTTGGTGTGCCCTCGTGCCCTCGTGTCCATATTTTTGGCGTGCCCTCGTGCCATCGATGTTGGTGTGCCCTCGTGCTCTTGTGCCTTTATTTTTGGCGTGCCCTCGTGCCAGCGTGCCTCAATTTCTGGCGTGCCCTCGCGCCTTTGAATTTCAAGTGATTCTGATAGTAGAACCAAGGCATTTAAAGTCTTAGTTTTGAAGCATGAATAAAGAAAATATGGGCCATTTTTTAACAACAAACGCAAGTAATGGTATCTATAAATAGGGTAAGACGGGGTAAAATGAACTTTTTGGAGGTTTTTCAAGGACATCCTAAAGATATTGTAGCAAACTTTTTAACGTTGTTTTGACATTATGTCTTTGGGTCAGTTTATCCAACAAAAATATATTTCAAATCTTTTTCCATTGTCTCACAAAAGAGCTTTCTTTGGCGACCGCTCTGCCTAGTTCACTTTACCCCAGGCTGGGGTAAAGTGAACTACCTAGCAATTGTTCGATAAAACCAAACTAATGCTGGTAATACCCGAAAACATGATTTATTTCGCAACTCTGAGGAGTTCTTCGCATGCCAAGACGAAACAAACCAAAAAATTTCACAAGAGCGATATTTAAAAAAGATTAAATAGTGACCTATGTTGAGAACGATCTTTGCAGATCGAATATTACCAAAAAACTAACGTTAAAGTCATTAATTCGAGTTAAATTGCGGAACCTGAATACAAGTCGCTAAACAATAATGGGAATATACTTGGAAAATACTACACTGTATTGCAGATAAATACCCCCCCCCCCCCCTCTAGAACAACTATTTTCAAGGTAGTTCAGTTTGCCCTGAACGGCCCTGAACCTCCGCCCAGAAATAAAATAAAAAATATTTATAAATCTAATCAATAATGAAATAGAAAATTATCAATATCCTAATTAGACAGTGATGTCCATTTATCCCTTCCATGTCGATAGTTGCTTCATCTAATCCTATCAAAATCCTTGGATCTGTCACCGTATTTATAATGAAGGCCAAATTTGGCTATCAAACCATCAAGTTTTCGGAGATTTTGCTGGCAGCTGGTATCAGAATATTTTCAAAGAAGATATAAAGATATATAGATGATATTAAGACTGCGTTCACACGATGCTGGCACATTTTGAAAACGGTGAAAAATGTAACGGATAGGCCGAAAACGGCACATTTTTTGCCGGCTGATTTTGAAAACGGTAGCTTTTGAGAACGTAACTTTTCGAAAACTGTATCGTGTGAACGCTAGCTCAAAGTTTGCTACCGTCATGTCTTTCACCGTTTTCAAAATGTGCCGGTATCGTGTGAACACAGTCTAAAAAGGGCCTTCTTTATCTGACTTCATGTTCACATGAGAAAATCAAAATTGTGGGTAGTTAGCTTTACCCCCCGGTCGAAGCAAGATATCAACTGAACTGAAAGGTAGATCTTTAAGAATATTAAGAATAATATGTCAGTAGATCTTTAAGAATATTATGGTAGCTGGCATTTGCAACAACAGAAAGAACTATTTTGCAATTTTTTTTATTTCCTTTGAGCACATAAAGCATTGGGTATGAATCATAAATCATGTTCTATGATAAGTCATGTTCTGTCATGCTCTGTCTGTCTGAGCAGTCCATGTTGCCCCATAGTGCACTAGCTATAGTGTTTTGTTTTTGCCTACTACAAATACAAAGGCCTAATTTTTTATGTAAAAGAAATCTATGTGGTACACAGGCACGCAGGCATGAGGGCTCTAGGGCACATCACGAGGGCACACCAACGTCGATGGCACGCCGAAAAAATTGGGCACGCAGGCACGATGGCACGAGGGCACACCAAAATCGATGGCACGAGGGCACGCCAACAATTTGGGCACGCGGGCACGAGGGCACACCAACATGGAAGGCACCAAGGCACGCCAAAAATTTGGGCACGCAGGCACGAGGGCACACCAACATGGAAGGCACCAGGGCACGCCAACAATTTGGGCACGCGGGCACGAGGGCACACCAACATCGATGGCACGAGGGCACGCCAAAGATATAGGCACGAGGGCACGACAACATGGAAGGCACGAGGGCACGCCAACAATTTGGGCACGAGGGCACGAGGTGATTAAAGGGCACGCAGGGCACGCGATTTAGCAGACTCCTCAGATTATTTCTTTTAATATCTCTTTCATGATGGACGGTTCTCAAGGTTCTTCTTTTTGCTTGCAGAGAGCGATAAAAGCATTGTACAATGTAATGCCGGCAGATGAGCAATGGGATCTTGATGAGCAGTAAGTTTCATTCATACTGGTTTATGATTAATTCCATCTTATCGTGAAATTGTGTTTCATTAGATGATTTTTAAAGAGAACTGGGCGACATCCATTGATAACTGGAGTGACCTGTAAAGAGACAAAGAAACCATGCATACACTCCAGCGTTTAGTTGTGCTACTCTTTATTCATAGCTAGCCGTTGTTGAACATAGACTTCTTCGACATCAGTGGCCAGGCACTGCTTCAGAATAACTTGATAACGAGTCATTGACTCATTGTTGCTTATTGTAACCTTCAGTGGCTATTGCTGCTAGCTAAGTTTAATGAATGTTGAGTAGCTTGTATAGTTATTGGTCTGTGATTGAAGCTTCTTTCAAGGAAATGGTGAAATGTTTAAACAATGGTGAAATGTTGTTTGCTAACATATAATCAACATCCATAAGGATCAGCTATAATATGAACTACTGGCAGAGTCACAAAAAGGTTTCAAGTTTTGAAAACCTCAACCAGATTTGGTTTTCCTATCAATCTATAAGAATTTCTTCCTCTTCAACAATGTCAAAGGCCCATTTATCATTAGAAATGATGAAAATTCTATTCTGAAATATGCAACTTTTCGAAACGATACCTTACAAAAACCTCGTAAGCTCAATCTATAAGAATTTCTTCCTCTTCAACAATGTCAAAGGCCCATTTATCATTAGAAATGATGAAAATTCTATTCTGAAATATGCAACTTTTCGAAACGATACCTTACAAAAACCTCGTAAGCTCAAAATTAAGTTCTTTGAGAAGAAATTGCGATATTGGCTGATGCTCAAACAATTCCAGTTTGAAATTAATTCTGTAATATTTTTCAACAGCTTCACAAACTATGAAAATGCAAAAGTAACCTCACAATTCACCAACGACGTACACAATCATGGTAAAGAGAAGTTCAGCCGAGATTTGATCCGAAGTAAGTCTTTATCTTAAATTAAACTCATGAAGTTATTTGCCGCGATCTTTCGATATTTGATGATGACATTTCAGAATACTACTGCCCCAGGGGGGTACTCTGGTTTATTCAGGATAGGGGTGCTCACGTTACTTTTTTGGGTCTGAAATTTGGGCAAGGATTATTTTTTGGGTCAACCATTTGTACAAATATTCTTTTGGGTTCCTGAAATTCTGGCTTACTTGTTTGGGTCTCAAATGTGAAAAAAAGGAAAAAGATTGGGAAAACGATAGGAAAAATCGTTTTTTGGATCTATTTTCACGGTAGAAAATATTTTTTTGGGTTGATGCATTGTACCTCAGCCTGAGCACCCCTATCCTGAATATAACGGAGTACCCCCCCCCCCTGGGACTACTGCTTCTAAAACGTTCACCTCTCCAAGGAAGCCGGGAGTTTCGTTGCCTGAAAACCCACATGGAATTTAGTTTGCCATCGGCCTATGAGTTTGCGTCCATTGGGAGGGGGGAGTCTAGGTGAATTGCACCTCTAATTCAAGCCTTTGAAATTAAATTATACTTTACATTGCTTGCATTATGTTATCAAGATTTTACACTGGAACCATCCTGATGTATTTTGCATTGTTTTCATAGCTGCATGTCACACATACTTTGCAAATCTGCGCAGAGAGCATGTGTCAAAGATCAACAACCCAGAGAAGCATTCAGAGACTGTGTCTATGAAAAAGGTAAAGTTAAAGACAAAGAGTAAGTGATTGGTATCTTTCTTAAATCGTAAAAAGGAAGGGAATTTCCTCAATCACATAGCTAAAGAAGACTAATATATAAGACTCGCAAAACTTCCTTGTAACTGTACCTACCAAATACAGGAAGGGGTACAATGTCGTGGTTATTGCTTAGGGAAATCAGTTGCAAAGCTGATATCAAATATTCATCAATTCTGCTTTTATTGGACAACTGCAGCAACTTCGCAACCTCGCCCCCAGGGCCTTTTCGTCTCCGTCCCAACATGACAAAATATGACAAAAGAAGCTGGCGACGAAGTTGGTAGCTTCGCTGATCAAATGATTTTGCAAAGTTCTTGATGTGTCTAACACCACACAATGATTCAACTTCTTGCAAGATATTTTAACTTGCTCAAAACATCAAACGGATGAAATCAGAGCTGAAAAATTATCAATGTTGCCTAGGAGAAAGTGGGGCATTATCTATGGCATTATTTAATTTTATTTTGAAGCTATTATTTACAGTGAATACTTTGGATTCATTGTACACTGGAAAGTATTCCAAGCGTTCGTTAATCTCCCTTAATTTTCTTCTTCAGCTTTTTGAAGCAAGGAGTAAACATGTGCTTCCTGCAGAAGTGTCCCTTTGGAGCGATGTGACACAAGAACTGATGTCAGATGAAGAAGATAATGGGGACATCCTGAAGGTGAAAACTCCTCACTGGCGCTGCGAAGAACTGAACCAGCTGATCAAGAGCCTCGACGAGAGGAGTAGGTCCAAGGTACAAGCTTCGGGAAGACAAGCATTGAAGAAAGGGAGAGTGGAGGCTGAATCTCCGATGAAGAGACTTCCGTCGAAAAAATTAAAACAAGACTTTATTCGCTTTAATGATGATGATAATGATGATGGTGATGTTGAGCAGTAAGATAGGACTGTGATTTCATTTCTCCATTTTTCACATGTGAGGAGCAAGTTTTCCTATAATAGCAACAATATAGTAATAATGGTCACAATTGTAATGATTATGATACAGATATTTTTAAAGCTGGATATAAAGAGCATAAGTTTACCCCAGACTAATTCCAAGCAACTAGATACATTTGTGATTGAATCCCAAAAACTTGCGTGTGCGTGAATACGTCGTGTATTCACCAATTTTGATACAAAAATCTATCTGTGATAAGAAAACCTTTTTGTGATAACAGCATCGGGTTTTCAACATCCATGAAACAAATGAAATATGGCAAATATACTTAGTTAAACATATTTGTAGCTAACTTGCAGAAGTTATATTATTCCGGGTGAGTAAAGCGAGGCGTTTGCAAGGCGTTTGAATAGATACTACTACCTAAATATCAAAGCAATATATCTTTAGCCGATATGTTCAATGGGATTTAGAAAACTGACACAGCTTTGATCAGCTATTTTTTCCACTGCTATGAAAGATTTTCCACAGGAAGGCCGTTTCAGAACCGGCAACAGAATGAAGGCAACTCAAATGTCTTCGGTTTTCCTTCCTAACAAAAATGACATTTTACGGGTGTTAGCACATGTTATCCTCCTGGGAGAATAAAAGGCGCTAATGCAGTTTCGCACACCCTCTTCAGACCGTGTCTATACTGTTTGTACTTATAACTTTGTCGTTGTATGTCTGTTACATATGTATTGTATATCAATCGATAGCCCAGAACATGGGGATTAATTTGATATATAATTAATAATTACTCACCTTCAATTCCATCTTTTATTAGCCAAAATACATCCATGACTAACCTCCAAATCTTCACTCCGTCCGCCATTATCAATCCGATCGAGTTATTCGGTCACGTGACCAGTAGCCTCGACTTCAAACTCAAAGAAAGGGGTCCTCATGGATCGTTTACTCCTCGGAGAACTAAGAGCCGGGAGTTAGACCCTCGAGCTGTCGGTGAGAGAGCTGCCGGTGAGAGAGCTAAAAATTTACGTCTCGATTTTAGACCAGGGAGCTACACCCTCGAGCTGGCAGTCAGAGAGCTGCCGGTGAGAGAGCTAAAAATTTATACTTCGATTTTAGACCCGAGAGTTAGACCATCGAGCTGCCGGTCATCGAGCTGTCGCTCAGAGAGGCAAACATTTATACTTCGATTTTAGACCAGGGAGCTAGGCCCTAGAGCTGTCCGTCCTCGAGCTGCCGGTGAGAGAGCTAAAAATTTACGTCTCAATTTTAGACAAGGGAAATAGACCCTCGAGCTGTCCGTCCTCGAGCTGCCCCTGAGAAAGCTAAAAATTTACGTCTCGATTTTAGACCAGGGAGCTACACCCTCGAGCTGGCAGTCAGAAAGCTGCCGGTGAGAGAGCTAAAAATTTACGTCTCGATTTTAGACAAGGGAAATAGACCCTCGAACTGTCGGTCAGAGACCTAAAAATTAATACTTCGATTTTAGACCAGGGAGCTAGACCCCAGAGCTGTCCGTCCTCGAGCTGCCGGATCGAGACGTAAATTTTTAGCTTTCTCACGGGCAGCTCGAGGACGGACAGCTCGAGGGGCTATTTCCCTTGTCTAAAATCGAGACGTAAATTTTTAGCTTTCTCACGGGCAGCTCGAGGACGGACAGCTCGAGGGTCTAACTCTCGGGTCTAAAATCGAAGAATAAATTTTTAGCCCTCTCACCGGCAGCTCGAGGACTGACAGCTCGAGGGTCTATTTCCCTTGTCTAAAATCGAGACGTAAATTTTTTGCTCTCTCACCGGCAGCTCGAGGACGGACAGCTCTGGGGTCTAACTCTCGGGTCTAAAATCGAAGTATAAATTTTTAGCTCTCTCACCGGCAGCTCGAGGACGGACAGCTCTGGGGTCTAGCTCCCTGGTCTAAAATCGAAGTATAAATTTTTAGGTCTCTGACCGACAGTTCGAGGGTCTATTTCCCTTGTCTAAAATCGAGACGTAAATTTTTAGCTCTCTCACCGGCAGCTCTCTGACTGCCAGCTCGAGGGTGTAGCTCCCTGGTCTAAAATTGAGACGTAAATTTTTAGCTTTCTCAGGGGCAGCTCGAGGACGGACAGCTCGAGGGTCTATTTCCCTTGTCTAAAATCGAGACGTAAATTTTTAGCTTTCTCAGGGGCAGCTCGAGGACGGACAGCTCTAGGGTCTAGCTCCCTGGTCTAAAATCGAAGTATAAATTTTTAGCTCTCTCAGCGGCAGCTCGAGGACGGACAGCTCGATGGTCTAACTCTCGGGTCTAAAATCGAAGTATAAATTTTTAGCTCTCTCACCGGCAGCTCGAGGACGGACAGCTCGAGGGTCTATTTCCCTTGTCTAAAATTGAGACGTAAATTTTTAGCTCTCTCACCGGCAGCTCGAGGACGGACAGCTCTAGGGCCTAGCTCCCTGGTCTAAAATCGAAGTATAAATTTTTACCTCTCTGAGCGACAGCTCGATGACCGGCAGCTCGATGGTCTAACTCTCGGGTCTAAAATCGAAGTATAAATTTTTAGCTCTCTCACCGGCAGCTCGAGGACGGACAGCTCTGGGGTCTAGCTCCCTGGTCTAAAATCGAAGTATAAATTTTTAGGTCTCTGACCGACAGTTCGAGGGTCTATTTCCCTTGTCTAAAATCGAGACGTAAATTTTTAGCTCTCTCACCGGCAGCTCTCTGACTGCCAGCTCGAGGGTGTAGCTCCCTGGTCTAAAATCGAGACGTAAATGAAGGTGAGTAATTATTAATTATATATCAAATTAATCCCCATGTTCTGGGCTATCGATTGATATACAATACATATGTAACAGACATACAACGACAAAGTTATAAGTACAAACAGTATAGACACGGTCTGAAGAGGGTGTGCGAAACTGCATTAGCGCCGAATAAAATCTCAATAACTAAGTTTCTTATACTATGGGCAAGACTTTTTCATCCTCCAGATAGGAAAACACGTGCTAAGCATAGGGCAAGTCATTTCAGTGGGGCAGAACTCGAAGGGGAATTTGGTCGCAATTTTGGACCGCAATGAAAATATTTTGAGGGGGGCCTTCTTGGAGAATCACTCCCTTTTTGGAAAAAGTAGTTAATCGTTAGCCTTTTTTGCATGAGCCATAATTTTTTGCTCGAACTCCAAATGCCGCTCGAATGTTTTTCTGAGCATGCGCAAATCAAAAAATTCTGTGCGCTCGAATTCTGTGCATGCCCAGAAAAGAAGCTAAGGAGGAATTTTGAGTTCGAGCTAAAAAATTCCGCCTCGTGGAAAACAGGCTTTAGGCAGTAACATTCCTGAAGCTGACTTTGCATTTCGGCTTTCAACAAGATAACAAAAAGTACTATTGCTGTTGTATTCAGGGAACATTAGCCTTTCAAAAACCGTTCGTTTTCTAACTCGACGGGTCGGGTACAGTACATATAAAATGTCTCCAAGAGATAATCGTGTCTTTAATGTTACTGTGACGTTGCGTCGTGCTTACTGGCTGGGTTTTACTTTCTTTAGGATATAGCTTTATTGGCATCACAGAATCAAAAGAAAACATCGAAGCATGCAGTTTCACAGATCAGTTTCTCCACTGGCCCAGTATAAGAAATTTAATCAACAATTTTGTCTTCACATACATTACAAAGATTATAAATCCTTTAGGCAATGCTTTAAGGTCTAATATGCATTGAAACTCCTGTAATATTTTTGGCTTCTCTCACGCAAAACGAGCCCTGCAACCACTGATCGATAGCTTTACGCTACTATGCTTTAAACCGTTGGCTCTATTCTGATATAATTCATCTATGCGACATAGAAAAAGTTGTATAAAATATATTGAAAGGCTAAAAAGGAGTGACTTAAAATGTCTTTTGTAGCTAAATAACTGACAAACATTGCCATCCTTTTTATGTGATCTTTATAGAAATCACAAAGAGGCAAAATCATTATCATTGCTAACTTTTCATTTCGATGAAAATAGCAAAATAATGATGATGCAGGCTTGCTCGCTATGATGATGCAGGCTAGTACTTAATTTTGCATTACAGTTGTTTAAGTTCATTTTATGGTGCACCCTGTATATTGTAATCTCTGTCATATGAATTCAAATGTCGTCCACTCTCTTATGATTCATGCGTATATTTATATATTTTCATGCCTTGACATTGCTTTTCAATTCGTCTCTGCTACATGCATGTTTGCAAAAACAATAATTAGGATGATATCATGGGAATGATAGGTTTTTTGGCTGGTGCATCGTTACTGCCATTTCAAGTATTTTTATTTTCCTTGGTCGGAGAAAGCGCTCGTAAAAGTAGAGAGCTATTCTTAATGGTAAACAATTGTAGTTAAATTGAGCGAAATGAAGAAGAAGATCATTTTCCTTTTCTAGAACTCTAATAGAGATATTGCGCAGAGAAAAATACGTCACAGAATGCTGGCTACTGCTACGCTATAAACACGTACAATGGAAACTACTGTGAAATTGCAAACAAGATTATGCATTTAACCTTGCGAAATGCGTAATCTCCTAAAAAAAGTTCTCTAAACACGTGCGGTGTACAATAAAAAAATTTAAGATCTCACAACAGTTTCACGTTGAAACTTGCAATTTATCACGGGTTTCCTTCATTGGAAACGCCGAGTTTGTAACTTGATAAAACATCGGAAATGGAAACGTTCCTTTAACCATAATTTCTCAAGTTGAAAACTAATGCGTAAATCTCATGTTTCCTGTTTGTGTGATTTAGAGAAACTACAGGAAACTGGACCTTTAACAGCAGATTACGTCTTAAAAAACACGATGAAATTTGTGTATTTCTTGCCGTGGCTGTCATTTAATTTTGTGGCTCTTCAGGTTTGCTTTGCATCATCCATCACCCTGACCTAGATGTTTCTGGTCGAGTTTGAAAGGTGCCTAGGATTGAAACTAAGACTGATTGAAGGCAATCTTTTGCTGGAAATTGTGAAATAAGCTACAAATAAGCACTTCAATCAGTTCTTCATTTCAATTTTCCGCTGCTAGCTATAGCATCAGCTAATTTAATTTCTGCTTTCCAGCGATGTGATTATCACGTGATCAGTTGGCCTCATATTGAAGAGCCATGCATGACGATTCTGCACGCACATAAGAACAATTTCTGGTCTTTGCTCCTTGCGAGGCCTTTTGCTTCTGCATATACGTTTGCCTTCTTCTCTGCTTTTACCACCTCATTCAGTGTTGAAATTACAGACTCAATGGTGTAGTAAATGGCTTTGATGCTGTCAGCTCTGCATGCCCATCTGGTGAATGACAATTTCTTCAAAACGTACTTTGTAGTTTCCTCTGCATCACTATCACTTGAGGCGTTTAACTGCTCTTGGAACTTGACGAAAATTGCATGGCGTTTGTTGCAGGTTTCAATAAATACATATAAATTCTGCAGTGTGCCAAAAAGAAATCCCTCACAATTCTGTTATTCCTCATTGAATCCACGATGACCAAATTGAGGACATGTGCATAGCAGTGGGTATATAATGCAGTAGGTGAGAGGTTTTGCATAAGAGCTTGCAGACCTGCATGGATGCCAGAAACATTGCTTGCTCCATCATAGCATTGGCCACGAAGCATTGATATTTCAATGCTGCATTCTTTAAGCTCTTCTGTTACGGTCTTCAAAAGCGTTTTTGCATCATTGAATCCTTGAAACGATTCAATGGAGTATGAGTATCAATGGCACTCTGATTTCTCATGCTTGGAGAACTTCTCAGTCTTTTTCCAGTTACTGAATCTATTAGTGATAAAAGCAGGATCTCCCTTTTGCAATATCTGAAAAGATCGTTAAAATCTTTAATCAAAAGCTATTCAAGCAATTGCTGGATTAAAGCCAAGTAACCATCAAGGGTCGTTTGCCATTTGAGTAGAGTTGAGTTCAGAAATGCAGAATATTCCTTCAAAAAAAATGTTAGCTACATAACCTTAGCCAATGCATGTCCATAATGACTGACAGGAACTTTTTCACTAGCTGTCACAGACGCCATCATGAATCCATTCATCATCAATTTTACGTTATTATGGATACTACAAACCCAAATAGAATGAGTGCCACTCTTGCGGCTAAAACACATTATATTGGCCTTACCATTGCACATTTTGAGAAGCTTATCTTCATTGATGGATGTTGTGATTTGAACGTTTGGTCAATTTCTTTAAGATTTCCGGGGGCGAATCCAGAGAATATCTTGACCGGAACCAATCTAAATGTGAGCAAAGCGAGCCGAAAATAACAGGGGGGGTCCGGGGGTACCCCACCAGAAAATTTGTTGTGACCACACCCTTCAGATTGGCTTAAAACATTATTTCAGGGAAATTTCCTTCGACCACGCCCTCCAGGTTTGCACACTAAATGTTGCAAAGTTATGATTCAAAACTAGATAACTTTATTGATTAGAGTTTGAGGTTATGTGATATTTTTTGGTCATGAATATGAATATTTCAAGTCTCCAAAATCATCAAAAAATTTCTTGCGATGCTTGAGGAATAATATATCATTTGAAATACTACGTCAAATCAAAGTGTACAGCATGACTTTTTACTAGCTTGATTAAAGTCATAAAATGACACTCATGTTATCATCCATACACAAACATGATCAACTCATATAAACATACATAGATCATACATAGATGGAAAGATCGTTAAACTTCCTCATCTTCAGGAAGTTGCATGCTTCATAGCCGCATCCGGCTGGGATGTCGTCTCTCGATTTGATCAATTATTGCATCTGTATTAATCTCAATGTCTTTATGTACATGCATTATTGCCAATGAATTCAAGCGACGCTGCGTCATCATGCTACAGAGTCACGTTTTGATTCATCTTAAAGTGGAGGCGCTTCTTTCTACCGTGCATGTTGTCATTGGTAGAGTACCAAGGATTTGAAGCATTGTGCCTATCACCGGGAAAACATCTGGGTCAGTAAGAAGCAGTGTTTTGGACACCGTATTTGGAAGCCTATCTCTGTCATATCGCGCCCAATGCTTTATCCAAATATCTACTTCTGCATGGATGGTTACAGCATTTGGGAGATCCTCCTCCTACGCAGCAAGGAAGTTCTGTAAATGTTCATTACATGCTTCAACATTGGTGTTTCTCTGTTCCATCGTAAGGGCCGGGATGATGCTAAAACCTTTTACTGCATCAATCTGCCTGAAGGAAAATCGATTTTTCAGCTCTACAAGCATATGAACAAGCATGGGAATTTTGATTGATCGCTTGTAATATTGTTGTGGCATCGAAGCTTGTGGATTGGCTCAATTCGGCTGCAAATTGCAGCACCTTGGCATTGATGGCTTTCCACATACACTCACAGACATTTCTGCAGCAGCTGCAAACTAATTTTCATGGTATTCATCTGCATGTTGACGAACATCTTGAATGGTTTCGACCAATAAACCTATCATTTCGTATGCCTTTCCAATGTCTATTTCCTCGCAGTTGCTTGCCTGGTATATGCTTGCCTGGTATAGAATCATCTATGTGGCGGCGGAGGGGTGTGTTATGTTTAGCGCAAAGAAGAACAGTTTTCACAACAGGAGCAAGCTTCTGCCTATTGTGATTGATCGTTGCATTGAGAGCAGAGTCGAGAATCCTGACAACAGACCTTGTGTTTTCCATCATCGCAGTGAAATCTTGCATTGTAAGTAAGGCCGTCTTGTGAACCTCAGATTTAAGTCCATGCAGCTTTAATTTCGTTTTTGCTGAGGACCAATTTGTCAAGGGGCTTTTCATCAGTTTGTCTAGCTTTGATGTGCTTGAGCCAACACTTCTTCCAAAGAAAAAACATGGAATGCAAAATGCGCGATCCAAATCATTTGATTGTGCCAGCCAAGGAAAATATTGCAACCACCCTCTGCTAAACCCTCGAGCTTTTCCACTAGTTTATCTTGCGTGAAAGACAAACCGTGATCTAGCATCCAAATAGTTTGAATACATTTATATTTCTCATCACAAAGCAAAGTTGAAATGGAATTAAAAAACAAACCAATGAAACAAGAGTGTATTGGATTATCATGCTGGGTATCTTTTGAGTCTTTCTGCACAACTCTGACTATCCAAAAGACCTATTGCGTGAATCGGGCTTCAGGTATTTTGAATGTTACAAAGAAATGCCTTTCCTTTCGGAATTTAAACCTAATTTTCACTAGGCTAGCACAAGGTTGATCTTAGTCTTGTGAAAACCATATCTGCAGTGTCATCAGGAGACTTTGCGGACCGCAATCTAAAATTTAGAAGAACAACACAACATATGCAAAATGTATCACCCCCGTGAAAACTAGATACAGCACCCCTCCCAAGCAAAAATATTAGAAAGCGGCCAATGTGAACTTCATTATGAGGCTAATGTAGCCTGCGCGCAGACTCTACACTACAAAAGGAAAAGTAGAGTCTGCGCAACAAGCGCGAAAACATTGTACGAATGACTCAGCAGAAACTTGGCCTTGTTATTACATTTTCTGCGCTACTGCGCTTCGCGCTACCCAATGCTGCAACCGTGCGCTTCAGAAGTTCAATGTGAAGCGATGGCGAAGACCACGACATGTATTCTGTGCTTTGAAATTTTATTGCGAGAAAAGAATAAAGGAAATGATTTTAATCTAGTTGCTGGGAAGGGAGAAACGAACGTTGAAAACGAATTGCAGCTTCTAAGCATGTATGTAGTGCCAACCTCGAAGTATATTTGCAGAAAGTGCTTAGGCCTAATCAAACGTCGAGCAGGACACAGGAAGAAATTGGAAGATATCGACCATGAAATAGGACAGTTGTACCATAAAGGGTCTACGAAGAATATTATTGATTTCAATCAGAGACCTGCAAAACGTGCATTGTTCAACGAAGCTTTATGCGAAGAGGTGAGTTCAAAAAAACCATTTACAAGTCACCACGAAGAATCAACGGTACCCGAAGCAACAACATCCACGATTTTATTCAGCGAAGGGATTTCACCAGAACCCATTAACTTGGCAAGTACTCCTGTGAGCACGAAAAGACCATCGATTGTCATTGTCGAGGGAGGAAAGAAAAATTCAGAACCAGAAGTCTGCAAAGAAAATGCAAATATTTCCACAACAGCTTTTATTAAAGTAATATGGAAATCGCAAACCAGGGAGAGAAAGCTCCCAGCAGATCTTCTGTCCTTGGGAACAATGCTATGCAGAGGAACGTACAGGCAAATTGCTGCTGCAGCATGGAGAAATGACAAGCTGCGGGGTCACCTTGTTGAGAATTTCTTGAAGGCAGTAGATGCTGAATGTTGCAGACTATGTTCTGGCCCAAGATCAAAGAAACCATCAGACTCTATAAGGGGTGCAAAAGTAGCAGCAAAGAAAACAACACATAGTGGGAAGGATACCACCCTGATACCAGCAAAGGAAAAAAAGAGTTTTGAGCCAAGCTGTCTTCGGCTTACAAAGAAAGAAGATATTCTGTCATTCAGTATTGAAAAATTTGGTAAAGAGTTGGAAACACGTGCACCACTCACTAGATCCATCCTAGTTACCATGTGTCATAGAAGAAGCAAGCATAAAGAGGATGATTTTTTCATTAGCCCAGCAGTCTGCATGGCTGCTGCAGTATGTCTGAAGAATAGATCAAACCGGATGATTACATTACAGCTCATTATATCAATTATGCTCCAGCATTCAGGTTTCATGGTAAGCTCATTTCTGTTGATAAATAGTGAATGCAGGCATACAGTAGCCGAGGAAATGTCCTAATGTAGAACTGCCCATTAAATTATGTCCTATTAATTCAAATCCATTGAACATGCTTTTGAATGATGTTATAGTTCTAGGACACTTGTACAAACTGTTTGAAAACACCAAATACTGTATTCCAAAATTGCTCAATTGGTTTCATTTGGAACATGTTTAGTTGCCTCATAAATCCTCCTTCTTACTGAGAAAAATGATACCTGGTGGATATATGTTAGTTATCAGTAAGTACAGTATGATTGCTGGTAATGCACTGTACAGTATTTTGGAATAAATATGCATACTGCAAATTTGTTGTTAAGAGTTCTGACAGGTGAAACATATTGTACTGTTTTATTTTTCAAAAATAGTTGTGCATGTTATCATGTTGGTTCAAGACTTCAAGAGAGATCAAGAGAGTAATTAAATGTTTGGTCATTAGCAGAATAAGAAATGACTTGCATCATCAATTTAAACATGTTAGCAACCCTCCAATTGTCCACAATCTTATGCTATGTTTTCTTTGTTTCCAGACAACCTTATTGAGACTTGGCTCATTACGCATTGGTGTTTCACACACCTTCCTGTACAAGAAACTAGATGAATATGGTGCTGACCATTTGAAGAGTATTTGGGATGAAATTGAGAAGGACAGTAAATGTCTTCCATCAAGAAAGGAAACTAGTGCACGCAAGCTTATCATTGATAATTTCAATTTTACCTCGCGTCCTCATGAGATGACTGAGGAGAGACAAAATAATAATGTCAACTGGGTTGGACTAATGATTTGTCCAAACAGAATCTCTGGGAATCACTTGAGCAGTGTTCGTCCACAGAATAATGCACTATGATCAGCTGAGAATGGCTGCTTTTTACCCAACAAGAGGGAGCATGCTCAACAAAGGAGGAATTATATTGCAATTTGTGGCAGCGTAGCAACTGAGAACATTAAGTGTCTTCAATTTCTGGAAGATGTTGCTGTCCAAAATATCAGTCACAGATACTCCCATGAAACTTGTAAACCAACAAACACAGTACGTACCATTACACTAAAAACAAAGCATTCTGTAATGATTCTCTTGTATTCATAGCAAGCAATATAATTGAATCATGCAGTAAAGACATTTGGTAACATTTATGTTTGGGTTGTTTAGTAATTCTTTATTAATTTTTCCTGGCGTTCCAAAAACATTTTTCCATTTGACAAGGACATGTGAAAAAAAATTTTTAAACCAAAATTGCAAAGAATCATGCTCTCAAAAGATTCTTTAAAAGTGTAATTGGGCTTTTAGATATGATTGCGTGAGCATGGAGGTAGATGGTCATTCCCCGAAATAATGCAGTCACCATCATAAGACCAGTACCACTTGCAGCAAGCTTTTTTCGAAAAAAGGCCAAATTAGCTGACCATCCCTCTTTTGTATCATATGCTATGGCTCACCCCCTTACCCTAAATATTTCCTGATATTTAGATTTTGAAGGAATTACAGTATGAGCTTCACTGTATTTTGTGTGCTACATTAATGAGCAATAAACCCCATTTGTATTTGCTGGCACATCTCTGTAAGATTAAATAGTTGCTCTGAAAATAGTAAAGAATTTATTTAAAATGATTTTTCTGAAGGTGTTTGGCGAAATGATATTTGAAGATGAAAATGACACGAGTGGCATGCAGGAAGTGTTAAAGAGGCTTCATGACTTTGTCCCATGTGAGCAAGCACAAGAGCCAAACATTTTTGGTTGTCAAGGAGTGGTTGGGGATCAATTGACTGTTGATCGTGGAGTGAACGGTCTTTTACAGCTTGGAAATGGGTTCACAAAGAAAGATCGCCTTGATGGTTTACATTTTGAAATTGCAGATTTCCATGCAGGAATGAAGTTCTTACAGGTAACATATTTTTTTATTGCTTTACATTGTCTACACTCTAACATCGAAAATAAACTGGCCTAGAATATATAACTTCCCTGCTTATCATATTTTTAAAAATATTACATCCACAGGACATCCTTTCCCAGATCTTTAACACACTGTAAAAACCCTCCAAAAGAGATGTAAACAAATGTATTTTGCTGTTTTTAACAGATGATCCTTATCTTATTTTTCATATTTGTTATACAGTACAATACATAGGGTCTGCTGGGGTAAAATGGGTAGGCTAGGGGTAAAATGAGCAGTGTTGATTGCTGGAAAAGAGTAGACCCTGCACTGATAAATCAACATTCACTATCTCGCGGAGAGTACTGTAATTCGAGCAGCTCTAGCTAAACAAAAACTCTGAATAAAGATTTTCACAAAATTTATCTAAATGTTTCACCCTACCCACGTTACCCAAACTTACCCATTTCACCACAGTAGTAGACCCTACTGTTGTTGAAACAACTTGGCAACATTACAGGAAAAAGTATGATATTTTGTTCACTGTATCAAATTTAGGTAAATCAAGAGAGCATAAGATATCCAAATGGAACTTTCAATCCAAATTGATCAAATTGTCAATATAAGAGGTAAAAGAAGATCAACCCCCCCCCCCCCCCCCCCCTAAAAGGTCCATCTTATGACATAAGACTGTGCAAATTGTGAAGATTATTCTTTGCATGAATGTCAAAATGATTCAGGACCAAGAAATATTTCCTCTATGCCTTTTTGAAAGGATGGTTAGAAATCTAATCTGTTTCAGCAATTTTCACTATTTATTTGCAAATATTTCAAGACAATAAAATCATTCACTCTTCCCTAGCTTGGATTTGAAAATTCCTACAATCCTAAATCAACAGCAGACAAGTGTACATTATTTGCCGACAAAGTGTTAATCAATCACCGCAATTTGTACACAGGTGTAAGCAAAAATATTGATGCAAGCAAAAAATTCTTTATTCTTGAAATCAAAGCAAGAATTGTGGCAGCATTTCTCGCAGAGCTCTCTGTTACAAATATTGATGAAATATCAAGTGAAAGGGTTCCAAGTTATTTGAAATCATCTATTGCAACAAAAGATGACAAACGAAAATATCTGGAGACCTTGTCATCAAAGATTGTTGACAAGTACATTATACAGTACGTGAGGGAAGAAATGAAGACATTATTGAAAAACAGGAGTATGAAGATTGGTTAGTAGCAAACAATCCAATGAATGAGGAAGGAAAATACATTTGCCGATATAAAGGCTGTGATAAAACATTCAGATTTGATGGGGCTAGAAGAAAAGAGCACGAGAAAATTCATGGTCTTCATAGGCACTGTGACATTACCCACAGCACTACTGCCAAGCAAGATGATGTTTTCAATTACCAATGTTCAGTTTTAGATTTGGGACTTATTGTGTTGAATTTTTTTGATGCAGTTTCAGCTGGAGATGGTGAACGTGTAATTAGATGCTGGAAGTTTATGCTACCATATTTGAAGCAAGATGGAGCCAGGAGTCGAAAATATGCCTTTGAGGCATTTTATCTCCTTTGCCAGGTGCATATCATATTATCACCATGTGATTCCCACAGGCTGATGTGGAATAGATTCCACAAGAGTAAATTTGGTATCGGGGGGAATATACCCTTAGATCTAGCATTGGAACATTATAATAATACTCTGAAGAACATTACAAAACACTTAGGCCCTAACTCTACAAATAAAAGAGCTATTGGCCGATTTTGTAAAGCACTGACAGTGAGTAAAAAGCTAATGCAGAATTTTGATAAAGGTTGTGCCACTTTTCAAAGATCTGGGAAACATGTTGCTGCAAGTGCCTTAAAGGACCTCAAGAAAGTTGTATCAAATTTGATTCAGCAAAGAGCAATGACAGAGATGCCAGGAAGAAAATACAGTTGTTATCCTGGAATGCAGCCCAGTTTGATTGAAAGCTTTGATGTCCACAGCACTTACAAATGGATTGGGGACCATAAGAAACTTGTGCATCTTAATAAAGCTGGCCGATAGCCTTTCTAGAGAGCATTTAATAAAAAATTAGGTGACTAAGGGTAAACTTGAAGTTAGTATTTACTGTTCATAGATTTTCACCAGGTATATTTTCAGGTACCCTGTGCAATCTCAAGTCATTTGATCATCTTCAGTTTCATCTGGCTTTGCTTTGTCATAGTCCACAAAACATCTTAAAGACTGATCGAGAGGACCTGATTGATCTAGATTTTCCATAGCTTCATCAAGTTCTTCTAAAATTGTTGTATTTTCCAGCAATGTGTAGTTGGGATCATCCCTCATCTCCATCCATTCATCATCTAGTTCTTCTTCTGAGTCAAAAACAATATTTGTCATTGAAGTATCATTAAGGTTTATATAATCACCAATGTCTTCAAAAACTATCTGAAGAATGTTCAGGATAAATCTTGCATGAGCCATTCTCCAAATTTCTACCTTTGACAGAATATCATCCAATGTAAACAAGTTGTTGCAATTCTGTAAAACTTGCTCAACCTGGATTTGCCCAAACTCTAGCAAAACACTGGGACAGGATACTGGCTTGAGAGATGACAGAACATTACTCCTTGTTCTGTGCTTTAGGCTTTCAAGTTCCATTTTCAGACGTTCCCTCTGATCCTCAGAGACATGTCTCACATGAGTTGGCAGTGCACTCTCTCTGCTGTCATTTTAAATTGCAGAAACTCATCACAAGGTGTTTCACAATGGCATTTTTTTAGGCATATGTCACAGCATGCACATTCCACGGAAGATGAATTCCTCTTTCCAGGAAAAATTTCTTGCATTTTCTTTCTTCGACACTCATTTGAAACAATGAACTTTTTGATATCATCTTGACAGTGGCCATACAGTAGTCCATTTTAAAGCAGATAACAGGTACTTGGTTTAGCATCTCTGCCTCCTCTTCCGCACTCTTGCAAATAAGCTTCAATGGTTTTTGTAGGACCAAAGTGGACAATACGATTTACATCTTTACAGTCCACCCCCATCCCAAAGGCAGATGTGCAGATTAGGACAGGGAGACAGCTCTCAAAACTGGTCATCTTCTCAAGGATTACATCTTTAACTTTTTGTGGAGTACCTGCATGGTACATTTCCACCAATCTGTTGTGTGGATTTTCTTCAAGGCCTTCAAATATATATTCCTTCAACTGAATCGTAAACATTCTCCATATGAGAGCAGTCCGGCTTCTGGTTTGGACAAAAAGTACTGTTCTTTTACATTTTCCCTTTTGATCTTTTAGTTCTTGAATGATTTCAGAAAATATGCATTCCAAGTTCATATCATTACCTATGTATCTGACATGGAATAGAAGGTTGCTTCTTACTGGGTTCCTCTCGATGACAAATGTTGTTATCGGTTTTAAATTTAGAACAGCAAAGATAGAAGCTTTTGTAGCCTTTGATGCTGTAGCAGTGAAGGCAGCTTTCTTGACTGAGGAATCCATCAATGAAACTATTTCCCCAACTTTTCCATACCATCTGCGAAAAGGAGCTCCTTTTTGAGATGTTTCCATTCCCCTGCAATAAAACGTTTTCTTTTTTAAAGAATGTCACAGTTTTCCTTACTAGATGTAACAATATCACAATTACTTAAAACAAATCAGATTATTACTTACTGTACTGTACCCTGGGAAAAGATGATACTGTCTCATATATATCAATGCACCTTTGTAGAATGTAGTATAACATACTCATGAGACAAAGTCATAATTTCCAAACGACCATAATAAATACTAATCTAGATTTGTTCAAAGCAATGGTGATTGTATTCTATGCAATTTTGTTATAGTGTGATAAATACAGTAGGCCGAGACAAGAAAAGATTTTCATGAAACATTTTTCCATACACTGACAAACGCTCTTCCCTTTACAGAATATATTGGTCAAACATTCTAGAAGACAACAAATATATATAAAACTGAGTTTATTTGGTCCTCTGGGGTAAAATGGGTAGGCTTGGGGTAAAGTGGGTAATATTCATTGCTAGCAGTCAGTGATCTTCAACTGTCAAAAAAATCAATATTGACAACATCAAGAAGATAGTTTCAATCGACAATCGGTGTAGCTGGTACAGTTTCATATCAAACATGTTATTTATTCATAATTTGAAAAAGTAAAGGCCACGATACCAACGTCGATTGCCGGATCCGAAGATGCTTGCGATGACGAAAAAATGAATAAATTTAAAGGCAGAAACACCGCAACACGACAAAAAACAACAGCAAATACGATTAATTTAATTAAATTAATCGTATTTGCTGTTGTTTTTTGTCGTGTTGCGGTGTTTCTGCCTTTAAATTTATTTATTCATCTCTTCTCCCTTACCCATTTTAATTTTTAACCTAGGTTTTCCAACAGTACTCTACCCCCATAAACAAATAAACAATTTGAGACAGCACTGCAAAAAGTTTTTCTTTTGTCATAAAGGAGTATACATAGTCATATAATGAAAAATTGAGCTAACCACTGAACAATGATGTGTGCTTCGTCAAAAACTACAGCAACGCAGCTTGAAGCAAATGACTCGCTGGTAAGAAGCCTTCGCCATCGATTTGAAGTGAGTGTGGATTCCGGAGAAGTGAATACCAAGCTGTAAATGTCCCCATTCTCGATGTCTGTCAAAATACTCTCTTCTTGTTCAGGGAAGATGGCAGCGGCAGTGATTCCGATTCTGTTGAGCTTGGTAACCTGATCGAACATAAGAGACTGCAGTGGAGAAATAACCAACACTGTACTTGAGCAGATCGCCAAATCGAGTATATGGTCGGCAATTACGGGGAGTGCTTGAAATATTAAAGATTTTCCGTATCCAGTAGGAGCACTAAAGTACAAATCCCCTCCTTTGATAAAACTACGAAGTGCCTTTTCCTGTTCTTGTTTAAGTTCTTTAATTCCTGTGAGATATTTCACGAATTTCAAACCTTCAATAAACCGTTCTTCGTTCCAATTAGACTTGAGGTCGACCGCAGCAACTAGTTTCGTGTTCTCCGCCATTTTGAATCTGACTTTCTGCACACTTGCTTTGCGGCACAAAAATAGAGACCGCGCGGAGGATATGATAACAATGCATACAATTGCTTTACTATGAACAACCAATCAGCGCTTTCTCCACGAGCTGGTGGAGACGTCAATGAATCGTAGTTCAAACAAAGGAGTTATTGTTTTCAACATAATCAAACGGGCGGCAAACAAACTCAAATTGAGGCTCGTACAATGTTTTCGCGCTTGTTGCGCAGACTCTACTTTTCCTTTTGTAGTGTAGAGTCTGCGCGCATGCTACTTGTGAGGGGTCTATACGCGAATACGAGGCACAACAAACAGCGAGCAATGAACCGACGTCATTTTCAACGGACCGTCACAACTTCGCACATAGGAATGCGGTCACATAAATTTCTCCGGTAAGTCAAATGATTTGCAAGTACCTACCTTGTATATCAACAATTCTTTCAAAGCATGGTATTAACAGGCATATTTGTGGAAGCAGGGGTCCCATCCCAGACCCTCCAAAAATCAAAGGGTCTGTGTAACAGTGAGAGATCAGATCTTTGTTTGGCAGTTGAGTTTGATTGTCTGTATGATATTTCATTAGTTTGGAATAATCAAAGACCAATTGTAAAATCTTCAATAAACTAGAGTAGCGTCGCCCATCAAGGCCGGTTGCCCCATTATGACCGGCTAGCAAGAGAAATTAAATTGCAGGGGACTCACAACTAGTAATCAAATTGTAATTGCGCGGAAAATCTCTTTGCTGACATCTGTTTTATCATGATTTGACCTTCACTGAAGTTTCAGTTCATTTGCATTGAAACCCGACATGATAGTTTGTGCATATCTCTTATTGATTCTTTCAAGTATTGCAAATTTAATGATTCTATTTACATTCCTTCAATTCTTTATCAAAGGCAGTTTGTGCGTCTCCAAGTAGCTACAAGATGCTTCACATTTGACATGCAGTTGTTTCCATTTGGTAGACAGAGTTGCGAATTCTAAGGATGTAACAAATACTTTGTTGTATTCATCAGTATTTCCTTCCCTATCATCAGAAGGATCAACTCCATAGCCATTGTAGACATCAGTTATTTTGTCTCTGCGATAAATGTAAGTAATGAAGGAGGGGCACTTACAATTAACAGGGCTTTAATGGCTTCAGTTCTTACTTTCTCATCATATTTTTCTTCACTTCGATCTGCAGATAGCAGTTTACGCCTTAGAAATGTAACCATACAAAGCTAATCACAATGTGAGAGTAATGAGCGAACATTTGTTTTTTCTTCTGTGAATCTACCTAGAGTAGTCATCAGTATACTAAGAGTAGTCTATGTGTTGTTGAAGCAATCAATCTATCGGTGCCAATGAATATCTGACAACGCTACTGTCATATTTCATCTTTTGCCTGCACCAATTGTTAACCAAGTCACTAAAATGACATCTCTATCTCTTCTCATGCCCAACAGTTTTTCAAGGGCAGTCGCGTTTTAATGATATTTTTAAAGTTTTTATGATATATTCCTGCTAGTTTTAATAGCAGCAAACATACTTTATATGAGAGGAATTAGAGGAAATACTTGGAAGCACACATATCTGAATCAGCTGAATCACACGAAAAGTAGGTTTGAAGGAAACTAGAAATCTAGAAGAGCCATTGAAACACATAAACCCTTAAGTTTAACCCCCCTGGACTTCACGATAGATACACCAGTAATGATGATGTTGTCTTTGGAAGAATCTGGATCGTCTAGATAGTCTATACATCTATTATTAGGTATTATTAGGTATAGATTTATGATCAAATGTTATCTCTGAGTGTTAATTAGTTTTGACAATGAGTTAAAATACCATTTAATGGGATTACTCCATTTGGGCCCTGGATAGGAGAATTACTCCATTTGGTCCCTACTCCATTTGGGTCTTCTGCGAGACACTATGTATGAAATTTCCTCCTTTTGATACCCAGAAAGTAGGACAATTTCGTCCGAGAAGTCCATGTGTTCGAGTTCCAACATGTCCGAGTTTTCTTCTAGAGCATAGGAGAAATTCGATAAGTTGGAAAAAGGAAAATTTGGACCATTTTGTCCGAGAAGTCCGTGTTTTCGAGTTTGAACTGGGGCTAATTCGAAAACTCGGACTTACTAAACTCGAAGTCCGAATTTTCGACCTGGCTGAGAACTTTGTACTTTGGAGGGGATCCCTTCACATGGGAAAGTCCCTATGCATCGTTCAACACTTTTTACCATAGAAATAGAAGGCACTCGCGTCTTTTTGTGATTTTAACATGAAAGTTTTCAAATTTTTAATTTAGTTTCTTACGCTGTTTCTTATTTCCTATTGACTTATTTCTTAGTAATCATATTACAGTTTATAACACCACTGCAAATATGTTCCTTGACATATGCAAAATGTCAGGTGGGAAGAACTCTCAGGGGAACATGTACATGTTCTTTTCCCCAGAACTTGTGCTTGACTAGATCGGTACATGTACATCGCTGTTATATCATATGAGTTCCTTGCTTAAGTTTGGTACCAACGGTACATCCTTGCTAAAGCTTAACAAACTAGAACAAGCCCTATCTTCTGCGCAGTGTTGGATTGAACGCAAGCATTCGCGGATGAAAACAGGAAGTGGGCATAAGCCTCGCAAGACCCATCAACCGTTGCAGCACGCCTTACACACCGAGACCCGCCACCAATCTTGGGAGTGGGACCCGCATTTTATCAGACCTGCGGGCCCACATTTTACAGAAGCCGTGGAATACTGGTTTCTGTTTGTTTTCCTCTTTGCCAAGGCTCCTTTTTTTGGCTTCTCGCTGTCACTTCTGGTCTTTACTATGGCTGGCAAGATCATCTGAAAATTTGGATTATTTTGTTTCTCCTTTCGAGCTCCTCTTTTAGTTGTTCTATTTTGTTCTTAGCCGTTTTTATTGACCGGTCCTCCAACAATTCGAGAGCTCTATCAGCTTTGTCACAAATGGACTGGTTGAATTCATACTGCATTTTATTGGATTTGTAAATGAGCGATTCTCTTCAACTTTCAACTTCTTGTGGGCGATTTCTGCAGCGTCCGTTAAAAGCTCTCTTTTTAGTGATAAGAATTTCTTGTCAAAATAATTGCACATTTGACTCATTGACTCTACATTTGAAAGATTTATGCTCTCTGTAGTTTGAGCTTTGCAACTCTGGCAACTTTTTTTTTTATATCAATCTAAAAAAACGTTAAAAACTACAAAATATATACATTTCAATGTAGCAGCCACAGCAGAGAAGGACACTAGGTCATCTGGTCTCCACTGTGGCTGGCACTTACAATTCAACTATAACATATGATACAAAACAAACAAAGAATAAATAGGTAAAGGGAGGGGGGATTGCTGCTTGGTGTTATGACAAAATATATTGCCTGAGTCGAAAATGCCCGCCGACATGTGGTACATAAGAATTTTGAGTAATCAAGCCATTTCCACGCGCCACGCACCACCCCACAGCAAAGATGCCAACCAAGATGCAAGGACCCACCCCACCGTATACGGTTAGACAGAATCCTCACACCCAGGCCAACATCCCCGCCAGAGAGCGAGCCATAGCACTCGGAAACGCTTGGAAGATCAAACAGCTTCGAAAACACCGGCCGGCATTTTCGACTCACCCAGTGCAATTCAATCAAAACAATTCGTTTTGTCAATAAATGCTATTGTAGCTTCAAGAATGATTCGATTCGCCACAATGTTCAATTGAGAACTTCCAAATAATAACAGACTGCATAGGGCGTTTGAATCCAAATTCGTGATATCTAAGCCTGGAATATCAGTGAGCTGACCAAGGAGATCTATCCGCATTGGACTAAACAGGTAGCAGTGCAGGAGAAACTCTGGCAACTCGTGCGTCTATTGCTAAAGTCATCCTGTTGCTGAAGCACATGGGTATCTGTTGCTATACAGCAAGAACATTCTTTTTGCACTAAAAAAAGGGCCAGGTAAAAAACTCGGAGTTGAGAAACGTCGGAGAATCTTTGCTCCGACATCTCCGACATCTCCCGAGTTTTTTACCTGGCCCCAAAAAAAGTTGCTCTTGCCAACAATTCTGCATTATTGGGAGCAGTACCAAGCATGTTTGGTGAATGACCTGAAAGGAATGATGGAAGGTTCAACTTCATGGGGAACAACGCTA
Source organism: Aurelia coerulea (assembly GCA_039566865.1). Lineage (NCBI taxonomy): Eukaryota > Metazoa > Cnidaria > Scyphozoa > Semaeostomeae > Ulmaridae > Aurelia > Aurelia coerulea. Next base: position 1,625,166 of record CM076951.1, on the reverse strand, counting down.
AATATGAAATATATTCAGTATTCTGCTCTTCAAACTTGCAAATAGTGCATTTTGAGCTAGTGCAGGTTTGTGAAATGCTACTTTTCGATCTTATAAAATAACAATACCAAAAATGCTTCAGTCTATATCAAAGATTTTGGTAGTCTCTCCTTAGGGAATACTGAGATCTCTCGGGGATTTTTCTTGGGTTACCTAGTATATCCAGAGTACCCTTTCTGGAGTACTTTTCTGCAAGTGTCTGGCTTATAGTTTTGATTCATAAATGTTTCAATAGTCAAAGACTGAGATACAACTTATTTTGATTTTAGGCTAACCAGGCAGGCTCTAGCAATGCAATGGAATTATACGGAGCTAAGAAACGTTTTGAGAAACTGCACCAAGAAGATTTAGACATCTCATCTTTTGTATCGGATCGCCATCTTGGTATAGCCAAATGGAACGCACACATCATTACTACGATATTTGGCATATTGCACGCTCAATTTGCAAAAAAGTTGGCAAGGGCTTGGAAAGGATATCTCATTGGGTAAAAGCAATACGCAGGCATACCTATTGGTGTGTACTTTCAACGAAGCAAGGATTTGGCGAATTAATCGCTGCAAAATGGAGGTCAGTTATTCCTCACATTGCTAATAATTTTTTTTGCTAATAAACATGAAGGCCATGACAATCCACTGTTCAACACTGTGCACACGGAGAACTGGAAAAAAGAAAATGGATCAAAATTGGTGAATTTTTTCATTACTAAGTCCTGTTCACTCCTTTTGAATGTTGAAGGTCTTTCTTCAGTACCAATCGTTTTATTATTTTTGTATCCAATGGGAGAAAATCAATAGTTTTTTGCTCCAGGTGGTACAACCTAAAACTTCTAACATGCACAAAAATAGATGTAGGCCAGGTACAGCCATCTTTCAAAAAATTATTATGAAATGTTCAGGTTGCTTCTTGTAACCTGTGAACTGGATTTGTTTCAACTGTTAGTGATTTATTTTCATGAATGGCTCTGATAGGATAAACCTTTGGAGGATTTTTTACGATTTAATTGGGCAAATTGATTTGAAATTTAGTGGATCTATTTGACACTTTGATTACTTCATTGTGTTGAAAATGTCATAAATTGAATTGTTTTGATGACTCTCAAAATTGACTGTTCAAAATGAAAGTATATTTGTAAACAATTTTGAAGAATGCTTACAATGTATGGCAGTGTTTTGTAAATACAATTTTCAGGCCTTTCAGTTATTTCTAATTATAAGACATATGATCTATCGCATATTATTGCTTATTGCTGAACCACTGGCATCCTAAAATGTTGTATTTTTCATTCATTGGAACAAAATGCAGGTATTTACTACAATAAACTTTTAGCCATCATTTACACTGATATCCACATGGTTGATGATTCTCTTTCATGCATTTATGTGGAAAGAATTACTACAACAAGGGGCATATACACCCCCTCAGACAGAAATGTTTGGCAGTTATTATGTCTAGAAAGCACTTTCAGTGAAACCCTAACATAGTCACAGTAAATTTTTGAAATGAATTTTTGCCCCTCAAACTGTCTAGAAATCTGCCCAATCAGAAGGCTTTCCCCCAAACAGGGCAAAATACATTATCATTATTATTATTATTCATAATTCTCTTTTCATTGCAATGAATTTCCTGCCAATAGGCAGCGCATGCGCATAATTACTCCCATATTCTTAGCTGATCGCATTTGGGATACGGCTCCCGTAAATGAAATACGTGTGGCAACTCTCAAATTTTGTATCTCTAGAACAGTTTTTAAACATTTTCTTCAAACAAACTAGGTAGAATCTAGAATAGCTCATTTAAAGGACAAAATGGCTGGGGTGAAAGCAGTCTTGTTTACCAGGGTTAGCTTCAGCGAGCATTCTTGGAGAGAAAACCCTTTGTTTTTGTGAAAGTGTTCACACTGATCCGTACGAAAAACACCACCAAAATGGAGGTTTTCAAAAACGCTATCACAAATGGATATTCACAAAGATAGAGGTTTTTGAAAACGCACTTGATCAGTGTGAAAGAACTAAACCGGAGGTTTTTGAAAACGCTCCAACATTCAACAATGAGTTTCACAAAAACGGAGCAATGTAAACGCACAGAAGGGAGGTTTTTCTCCGTATTTGCTATGAGGTGAATCAATGTGAACAGACTAAAACGGATGTCTTTCCTCCGTTTTAGTACAAAAACAGAGCAATGTGAACGAGACCTTCATTCTGATCAAAATGAGCAATAAGAGGCAAAATATACCTAATTGAATTATTTTCTGTCTGCAGGCGATTTTTCTTTCCATATCAGTATGCAGACAATCCTAAAATGTTTAACAAGTTTTTGGGGGCTGGCAGGGATACTGATATGGGAGGGAAATCAGCCATTAGGCTTTCAATGGATGCACCTCCAAGGCAGCTCAAAAGAATTGTCGATCAGGCGATACTTGATGCAGTATCGTCTGAGCCAATGTCGGCAGTGAGTCTAATTGGGAGGAATGAAAGAATCGTGATAGACAACACGGAGGAGACACAAAGAGAACCAATATGGATTTTCAATGAAGAGCAGGCAATAGACGTTAATGGAAGCATCTGCTCAATGGAAGAACATGGAATTCTGTACATAAGCAACCTGTTGACAAAATCGTTCAGACCAATGAAGGGTTTGGCAATTGACCAGCACTCTGTGCGAATTCAGACGCCATTATCCCCATTGTCAAACTCTTGGTTTGACATTTTGTGCCATTTGCTTAACCCTATCCAGACTAGGGGGGCACAAAGTGCCCCCCTAGTAAATTTTTTCACACAGCTCATCGAGTATCTCTTCAATAGTCTAGCTTTTTTGTGACTTTTAGTTTCTATCTATGAGACATATTTTCATGTCTATTTCAAAAATTTTGACACTGATTCCGGGGGTCAACACATGACTTTAAATTGAGTGCTCCGCAAAAAAAATACCGTTTAAGTCATAGCTTTGGAACCACTGGCTCTATGACAATGAGACAAACATTTTTGAGGTCGTCTTGAAATAAACTTTCATTTGATATATAGTTTATTGATTTTTGATGACGTCATCAACAATTGGTTGTTGCGCATGCGTACTGACGAAAAACCATGTTATGGTTCATTTTTAGAAAAATGAGTGACATAATATGATGCAGCAGGTATTTTTATGTATATTTAGCATTTTTTGCTATTTTTAACCCTATTCGTACTGGGGGGGGGGGGGGCGTTTTTCGCCCCCCCTGCCAGTTTTTGCTGCATTACGCTGAAACGACAAGAGATACAACCACCAGTTTTGGTGACTTTTACTCAAATTTCATAGGCAATTAAATTCTTAACATTTCATTGTTCTACCTCTGATCATGTGACCACAGTAATACCATATTTGGAGAGTAGTCAACAACAAAAATCTTAAAATGTCCGTAGTTTTCGTGTCGTTTGCTTGATCGATCTCAAACATGCACCATTCGATTGCATTTGATGAGTACTTTCATTTGATATATAATTTTTTAAATTTGCTGATGTCAGCAAAATTTAATATATATGACGTCATTCACATTTATGACGTCATTTACCTAATAAAGAAGTGTCAAATATAAATTTTTTTAGTCTAATTTGCTTCATCTTATTAATTTGATTCATTTTGAGTCTATATTTACTAGATAAAAGGGCAGGACTGGCAAAAACCTGCGATGAAAGTAAAAGCATGCAACAAAAGGCTAATTTAAGGCTAATTGTGCTAAAAATAGAAACTAAAAAATTTTGCAAAGTATGTATATTTCAACTATGACATGTTTCCTACTATTTGAAAGAAATTTGGAGAAAATCGGTTGAGTGGTTGATTAAATAGAATTTTTCTGGTTAAGAAGGTATAAATTTGCCAATTTTCGTCAGTTTTTCGGTTGCCTAGCAACGAATCACGTGACTTATTAATTGTCATTGTTATAGTTGAATAGCCAATTGTCTAAATAACAATAGGGGTAAGTCTTATTGTTATATATTTTGTAGTTTTGGAGAAAAAGAGGGGGGGCGAAAAACGCCCCCCCCCCAGTACAAAATACCTAAAAAATCGCCCAGTACAGATAGGGTTAAAAGTAATTTATAATCAATTTTAGACAAAAATCGCTCTTTTTTCGTATAAAATAAATAAATGCTGACATCAGCAAAAATATTAGCGTTACAAAGCAAAAATTTCAAAATAAGAATTACAAGGATATAATCCCTCTATGTTTCAAGTATCACATCGATATATTTGATCAATTTGGAGATACAACGTGACAAAGTACATGTGGTTTTACACCCAAATTAGCAACATTTGCTGACGTCAGCACTTAATCACGTGACATAAACAAAAAACAAATCACATCATCTTGTTTGCCTTATCATGTTTGTTACTTGTGCCAAGTTTCAAGTCTCTAGCACTTATGATTCTATGAAAAACCAGGGGGGCACTTTGTGCCCCCCCCCCCTAGTCTCCCCAAAGTTTCAAAAAGCCTAGTCTGGATAGGGTTAAAGGTGTGTTTTTCTATTATCATTATTGTCGCATAGATTTCCTATGCGCCAGTCCATGGTGAGCCAGGGACAATTATGAAATTTACTAGGACAGAAGGGTGCTAGTTGGGTTAGAGTCCGCAGGAGCCAGTAATGTAACGTGGCAAAATGTGTATTCAGAAAATAGAAAAATAATAATGGATCACAAAAGTAACTCAACTTGGAATGCTACCTTTAAATTCTTATAATTGTTAACTCATTGACCCCGAAGGCGCTTATCACAGTACAGCATTCTTATCCCGACAGCATTGTGTTGAATACCAGCTCCGTCTCCCGAGCACAAAAGAGCTCCCAAGAGGAAGCAAATAGTGACCAATTTTAAACAATTTTCAATAAAAACTGGCAAATTCTGTCGAAAAAGTTTTCAGAGAGAAAATGTAGAAAAAAGACTAAATTTCAAGAGAAAAATATCGTTACATTTGTCAAATAAACACACATCATAGTTATTTCATTAAAACTTCAAAAATTTGTCATGCACGCTTCCAAATTAAAAGTTCCACACCCCACAACACGAAATTCCTACAAAAAAGGTAAGTTTCCGTTACAAATATCGTTCAGTTTATTATAAAAATGTTTTATTGAGGCATTCGAGTTTATTATTTAGTTGTTTTTCTTATGAAATTCCTCAAAGCATCCAGTGCAAAGGTTCACCGAACTGCCTAGGCCATCGCTGCATCCTTTGCATTTGACGCGCGATTCACTTCGCCTCCTCTTCTGCAAGCAGTTCTTGCACCTTCTTTTCGTTGGGGTTGTTTGTGGCCAGTGTTGAGCCCCAGCAACATCTGGTTGGAGATTTCTCCTTCTTTTCTTGCTTCTAAAGTCCCCAATCAGTTGTTTTGCGAGGGACATTCTGAATTCAAGCATCGTATGTTCTTTCTCGTTGCCACCTCGCGTCATTTTTCGGTGATTTGGGGACTCTAGCATAAGGGTGAAAGAATTTGCGACAGCAAGATCTAGCAAGAAAAAGAATATGTATGTCCACCATCTCCGAGACATTCGAGTTGTTAAGTATTGGGTACGCATTTGATCAGTTCTATCAACTCCGTTCATGTTTACATTATATGATTTGACTGGCCTGGGACAGTGAACTTCGAGTAAATCGCCATTTTTCTGCCTGCGATTCACGAACGCTTCGGGTTCAAGGGGGTTTGAATTACTGCTCGCAATTAGAACTGGCTTTCTTGATTTCTTCTCGAGCCATGCAAGAGCAGTAACAGGTCCTTTCTGGAAGACGACACTATCCCCACTTTCCTTCAGATCTTCCTTCAACGTTTTCTGCAAGTTGGTTCTCGCATTGTTTTTTGTTTTGGGCCTAAGTTCAGAGGGGAGCCCAGCTCGGTTTGACTTGATGGTGCCACATCCGTACACTCCATTTGCTAGCAGCTCCTCGAGAAGGCCTATGCTGCAGAAATAGTTGTCAAAGAAGACATGATGATTTTTGCCCACGATGTCCCTTGTCATCTCGAGGACCACTTTTTTCCAAGGTCTGTTTCCCGTTTCCCATCTGCTGGCTTTCCCAAATAAACGGCAAAATCCGAGCAATACCCATTTTGGGCAACACTGAGGGACCACACTTTTAAGCCGTATTTCGTTGGCTTGGCAGGCATGTACTGTCTCAGACTCAATCTTCCTCTGAAGGCAATCATGGCTTCATCCACTGAAACATCTCGAGGTGGAACATAGTTCACTCTGCAAGCTCTGTTGACGATATCAAGGATAGGCCTAACAAGAAACAGCCTATCCTTCAGCTTTCCGTTCGCGTTCATTTCCATCTTGGTCTTATCGTTTGCGTGGATATACTGGCAAAGTTTGTCAAAACGATCTCTGTTCATGACTTTGGCTGGAAAGAAATTTCCAAAAGCAAAATCCGTAGACCAGTACATTTTAATTTCTGGCAGATGAACTATGCTCATGAAAATTCTCAAAGGAAGACTTTGATTTCTTCGGGTGTTGTTTCACGCCATCTTGAATCTGGCTTAGTGGCTATCTTCTGTTGAGCGTAGCGGTTCGTCTCTCTTGCCAGAATTTCGTGGATTTCATTGGGGAACATTAGCTCAAAAAAGTCAGCTTCTTTAGCATCTCCATTTAAAATTGTTACAGGGCCTGGATTATCCTCGGTAAAGGGCTCGATTTCAACGTTTGTGAGCACCTTCGTCCACTCCAGCTCAACTGCCCCCTCGTCACTATCTGCGTTTGATTCGTTGTCCGTTAGTCCATCTTCGTCGCTAAAAACTTCATCCACATCGATATCCGAATTAACCCCAAGTTCTTCGTTCGTGAATCCCCAAAATTCCTCTTCTTCGTCAGACGTGTCCCCAAACAAATCGTTGATAACATCCACAGACATTCTGAACCGTTTCCAAAATCAGACCGCTTGTTACGAACTACGAAAAACTTTGTTTACATTTTTGAATGCGATTATCTTGAAATTTTACTACGGCAACCCAGTGACATATTGATATCAAAACACAGCTTCTTTCGTAAGCTTTCTAAAGATGTTTGTCTTGGAGACAAAAGAGAGCCACATGAAAAAACATTACATCATCTACACGGCATGCTTTTGTTGCGCCATATGGCGCTTACCGGGAATGAGGCTTGATAAATGGGAGCGCCACTTGGCGCTTACAGGGAATCGAGGCAAGAGCGAAGGAGCGCCATATGGCGCTTATCGGGGTCAATGAGTTAAGTGTTGCAAAGATTACAATAAAATGTGGCTTAGGGGCTTTCAATTTTGCCATCAGGTGCCACCATGCTGAATTTTACAGATCAAACACGTAGCCCTGTAATGAGAGACGCTCGATCAAGCGCGAGCGCCTCCATAGTCGCCTCTTAAATTCTGCTGGCTTGATTATTCAAGTGCCTTGCTGACCAAAAGGTCTTTTGTTTTAATGATCTGTAACTATGATTTATTAATTTATATGTGTGATTTCAGCTGCATTTTTAGAAAACCAACAACTGTGGCTCATTTTTCCACAACTTATCATTTGGTTACCCACAAAAGAGACAAATTAATCGAGGAGCTTGATCAAGCGCACAGGACAAGTTTGGAGCTTCATAAATGAAGTACATAACTTTTGCTCATTTCAGGGCCTGCAAACATGGAGTTAGCCCATGCATGTGGTTCGGAGGTCAAATTAAAGAAACCAGCATTTATTCAAGTCCATGTTTGCCTCCCTACGAAATGACATACTGCAGATGAAATCCATTTCTTAAGATAGCAAGAAGTTTTAGGAGCTTTTACACCATATTTACAGGCTAATTTTGTCAAAATTATTGTCAACATACATTGCTGGGCCATACTCTACGCTGTTGCCACTTGTTGTCACAACAGTGGACTGTAAGAGTTCAATTATTTCAGATTCATTGTCCACTTCTGGCAAGACATGGTCAGCTTTTGTCCTACAAAATAAGCTTTTAGCGTTGATACATTTGCTGCAGTGAGAATAAAACACATTATTATTTCCTTCGTAATACAGTACATTCATGAGCCACCTTGAAAAACGCTATTTAACGAGGTGCCTTTCTGAATTTACACCAGTTCTGTATCGTAGCACTAGATTTAAATATCTTTGCAATTCCTGTACCCCGTTTTTGGTGAAGCTTTGATTTCCTGCCAATACTCCGATTTAAAACACATTAGCAAATACAGGCGCAGTATCTTAGGCAGGGGTGTCCCCAGCCACGGCATTAAAAATTCAATTGAAAAACCAGTTATCAGAAAAGTTTCAAGTCAATGAATATTTACCCCTCCTCCCCGTTTTTCTGAAAGATGACGCTGATGATCCAATCTTTTGGTTTTTAGGAGATATTTATGGTATGCAGGATGATATGGCTGATAATCTTTTCTGACAAAAACGCCTCAAAGTAACTGCAGAAGAGTGCAATGTTGATGCAAAAAAGACGTTTGTAGCTCAGCATGTGTAAAACACAGGTTAACAGGTTTACAGGTCACCAGGTTACCAGGTTTACAGGTTCCAGGTTGACAGGTTGGAGAAAATGCAGGTTGACAGTTTAGAGCACAATAGTCAACTTTAGAAAATTTCTGTGAAATGCAAAATATTTCTTGAGAAATCAAATCATTTTGCCCATATATGACATGACTAATTTCACCACAAACATTTTGCAGTTTTCTTCATTGTGATATCAACTTAAAGATACACTGTTGTGGCACTGATTGGATGAATAAAACAATGCAAAAGGATAGAATTAAGCAAGTGGTTACGCTGTACACTGAAATTTGTGAAGGTGACAACGATCCAAGGGGCATGTATGTATCACTCGTATTTTATCTAGGTATCTAGGTATTTTTCTTGAAGACAAAGGCTTTTTGCAAAAGGTGTACGAGATTTTTAGAGAGTGATATGCCCCTTGACCATTCAAAACAACTAAGATAACTAAGATATGTCCTGTATCTCCGGTTTTCCGGATAGATTTTTGGAGGGATATCTTTGGGTTTTCGACCAGGGGGGCACTGGGTTTAAACGATATTTAGTAATCGGATTTCCAGATTGTTTGTGATTTCCAGGTAGGTTGTATCAGTACTCTCCATAGCTTTAAGTATAGTCACATAGTCAAAGTGATATTTGTAATAGTAATAACTAACATTTTTAAATTCTACCAATTTATTCTTAGATTGCAATTTTTTCGGATTCTCAGCTCCGTCCGCTTGTAGAGGGACATGTTGATTACCCGGGAAATTGGTACATAAATTCGACGCCAGGCGGCAAGTTTATGCATGTGTCGCAGGAAATTAAGGATTGCCCGTTGGAAAGCGTACCCAACACAATCGTTCTGCTGGTTGGGACAAACGACATGGCATCGCACGCTGTTATGGAGCCTGCATCCTCCACCAACAAATGTGCCTCTGCAGATTTTAAGGAGCTTTTGCTTTCGACAAGATCTCGCTTTCCAACTTCTAAGGTATGTTATCACTCTATGTCTATTAAAAGTACTTATTAAAAGTACCCCCAGTTACAAATGGATAGAGGCCACGTTCTTCCCATCAAGGCTAAGCTGGCTAGGGCTGTGTAGCAGCTGGCAATAATCTTCCTCAATTGAAGCATGTGCAACTCTTGCATGGCTTTCTTTTGTATAACATCGGTCATATTCGAGCCAAAATCAGCCATAAGGTGGCACTACAACAACAACAAATCAGTTATTTTGTAAGACCATGGCCGTTATTGTTGTCCCCAGCGGCGGCGGTATCCAGGGATGGGGAGGGAAAATTTTTGGGACCACGCCCGTTAGATCTTAGGGAAACGCCCTTTTTTGAATATAGATACGCTCTTTCCAGATAGAAAACGACGGATGAAATCATTGATATGCATGCGAGAAACTTTGATATAAGGCTTTTTATTGTATTACAGCTAGTATTACAAATAGTAAAACTTAAAATGAGTTATATGAGAATGAGTTTGAAATGTACATTTGATCTTGAACACAAGTGCCAAAGTATGTAGTCTAAGGAAGTTAGGTCAGCCTGCAAAGTTGATAATGCTCAAAGGGGAACTTTTCTTGGCTTGATACTCTATTGAACTGGAGATATCCCACTCACTATCAATCAGCACCCACCACCAACTGCTCAAGTCGTTCTTCTCCCATTTTTGCGCACAAGTATGTGTGCTGATCAACTTCACTTTGCTATGTGATCACAAACGACACAAAGAGATGTCAGAATGACGAGATCGTATTTAGCATTAGATGACTAAGAAAGCGAGATTAAAGACTAAACACAAACCTACCCCTACCTTAATATTTTTATGACATTTTTGGATGAATCTAAATTACAACATTTTCAAAAAAGTGGGGGGGTATTTACCCCCCCCCCCCCCATACCCTCCCGTGGCTCCGTCACTGGTTGTCCCTAGCTACGTTTTAGCAACGAAATTCTTCAATTTTTTCGCCTTCAATTTCCGTAAAGGAAAACAAAATCGTGACACAAGGGCTCTGTGCCTTTGGCTCTTTAGCCATTGTAACATCCTCGATTTGGATTTCACAGCCTCTTTTTCGTTCTTGATAGTAGAGCTGCAATTCTGCGTTTATTATCATTATCGTTTAATTCCTACGTGTGCATATGTGAAATACTTGTTGAGTGCAGGAGGGGTGCATTCATAATTGAAAACTGTCACTGGATGATGCCATTTGCCACACAAGCTACTCTCTTTTTTTATTAGAATATTGTTTATAAGAATATTCAGGCTCAGAATCATGCAAATTTTAAGAATATCATAAGGATATTGCTCAGGCTTAGCTCGCCATATTTGTGTCTCATTTTTCAGCAGTTGCTTATTTTGCGATGTTCATAAGAGAGAATCGCATGACTGACGTAACTCATTTTTTCAAAATGCATGTTTAAAGCTTTTTGATTGTTAAGAACATTCTTATTGTTATAATTGCTTAAATTTTTCTATCGTTCGACCATTTCCTCGTAATGACATGACATTTCTTCTAACTATGTCCCCCTGAAGCCATATCAGATTTGAAAAAATTAGAATACTTTAAGAATATGTTAAGGCTCGAAACGATAATTTGCAAAGAATTTATGAGTTTGGACAAAATTTATAGTATTCTTTAAAAAAAAGAGTGTAGCTATATGTATTCTGTTTGTTGGTATAATACCAGTAATTATTATTCTTTCTCTTTAGATTGTGGTCTTATCCATCTTGCCACAACTCGATGACATGGCCAGTCGACTCGGTCTTTACACGAGAATGATAGAGGCCCTGTGTAAATCGTTCGGTTTCACCTTTTTCGATTTGGAGATTCTCTTCAATGTCACAAATCGGAAATTGTGGTCCTTTCGTGACGGGGTCCACATCAGTGAACGTGGACTGAGTCGATTAGTCATGGACATCGAGCATATCCTTATGTTCATGCCAAAGGACACACACAAGGAAGTGCCCACACCAAGGTGTCCAGAGTGGATGTGGCAAGAATTGAAGTATCACAATCCATTAGGTATGCACCCCTACGTGTATTTTTTATGAACAAAGAAAAGTTATTACATTTCGGTATCTCTCTCACATCAGACACCGCGTGCGAAGGCAGTATATGTGTAGGCCAGTGGCAGAATCGCTGGGAGGGTGACAAGGGTGGGGGGGGGAGATGGTGTGGTCGCCCACAATGTTCTCCAGGACCATTTTTCTATTTCTTGTAATCCCGGTGTAAAAATTTCAGGGGAAAAGATTTCAACTTGAGGAGAAAGAGAAAGCAACGCCATACACAGCGACTGCCAGTTTAATGGGTTCATTCCACATTTTTGCAATTGCTTTATATCCTCATGATTCAAAATCTGCAGGTAAAATGACACAGCCAAAACAGCCGAAGCATGAAGCCGAAGCCGAAGCCGAAGCCGAAGCCGAAGCCGAATTGCAAAGAAAACCGAAGCATCTTCGCAAACAATTCCCAAAACAGTAAGTAACTCGTTCTAGGTTACAGAGTGAGAGTATATTATCTGTTCAAATAACAGTGAAGCGTGTGGCAACGTATTAATTGCCAATTATTGGCAGTTTTTGTAAAATTAACAAATTTGCTCTTTACAGAGCAATTGTCACCCAGGGTCCATTGCGGGGAAGCTGCAATTTCAGACTGTACAAAAATCAAATGTTGAGGATTAAGTAGTTGAATTGATAGAAATGTTTGACTTCAGTATGATGCATTTACCAAAGCTTTTAGCATATACGTATCTATTTATTAATCAGGGTTTAGTAAATGTCAATGATTCGATGTTTCAGACACGCAGCCAAAAGAAAAAACAATGATGTGGAAGTATCTGGTCAAAAAATTGGTAATGTCCTGATCAAATGGGATCATATTACGATGTACAAAAAGGTATGAACAACCATAAACAGCTGGGTGAAATATAGCCTGCGTGCAGACTTTACTTTCTACTGCGAAGGAGAGCCTATGAGGATCTTGTAAAGTCTGCGAATTAGCGCCCATTATCGAGTTCTGAATAAAAAGTTTCTCCTGCGAAGAGGAGCTCAATCTTGCGCAATAAATTGACACCTCCAACAGGAAGGAAGAATAATCCCTATCATGCGAAGAGAATCCCATCCCATCCACACAACTTCAGAGCCTGCAAACTGCAGAGTTAATATGCATGAAAGACTCACCAGTGATTCAAGAACCCCACTTGCTGACACATGTCTAAGCTAAGGGTACTACCAACACACCATTACCTATCTCTCATGATCAGCTCATCAAATGAAAGTTTAGGCCTAGCCTGTTAGCCTGAAGTAAACATTCTGTCCTCGGAGCGGAGAAACTTTCAAAGAATTGCCTCGTGATCATTGTAGACTTCCTTCACCTTGAGAATATGCTTGACTGTTTATAATTCCTTTCAAAGCAAAGTTTCATCCCAAGATATCAAGTCCCGAAGACAGGCAAAGTGGGCGGCCCACTTCATCATCGGCGAACTCGTTTACCACGCACAGCAACTTCCTCAATTTTGAATTTACGAAAACGGTTTCGTGTTGTGTCGCAAACAATAACCACAAAGGGTTGTGAAAAACGTGACGATCCTGTCGGCTTTTGATTGGGTCCTTAGAATCTCAAACTAGATACTGATTGGCTAACAGACAATAGCCGGACAAAGGCGAGTATCATTGCGTAAGATCTCAGAACTCAATAATGGGCGCTAATTCGCAGACTTTACAAGATCCGCCTTGGCTCTCCTTCGCAGTGGAAAGTAAAGTCTGCATGCAGGCTAGGTGAAATACGTCCTATTTATAATTGTTTTGATTTTGAATCCATTCGTTTATATTGTGCAATTTAGGACACATTGACAAAGTCAAATGTGTAGGATGCTGCGGAGGAGAGTGCACCACAATGCACAATACGGTCATCAATTTTAAATGAATATGGGGGGCAATTGAATGTGTCCTCTCAAGTGACGTGTCTGCCTTACAAGGTAATTTTTAAGGTACACATGTCAATCGTACAAATGCGTAATATGTGCCTTAATCACACACGAGAAAGGGTAATAAAAAACAATGAGCGACAGAAAGCAGAACCAGATACAGGGAACGGGCCTTCTAAGCGTAAGTAGCTCCATGCAAGATTTATCCTAATTCAATTAACAAAACAATTAATTTATTCATTGAAGAAAACTGTAAATGGTAATTTTTAGTACAATTGGACTATTGGTAAGTCAGTGAAGTGTATTGCTATTACAGTTACGCTTTGTGCTTTGTTATTTGTCATCAGTCCGTTTAAATGCTGAGCAGGAAAACAATTGACGAGGTCTTATATCTAAATTTCAGAGACAGTTTCATGTTTTCGAAGGAGTGAGGTTCGCGGAGGTGGTGATGGCAAAGCCAAAGACGTACCGGTAAATATGAATTATGTTCTGTTTTATACCGGTATTCGTTAGACAATTTCTCAACATTAATTAACACTGAATCCACGCTATTTTCGTTTGCCACGACGTAAAATCGAGAGCTCAAAAATTCTGCATTATTCTCCTCTAAAGACACGAGTCACGTTAAAGATAAGAAATAAAACAATCAAAACTTTTACTTGTCATATACTTAGCACCTGAAAACCGCTGTTATCCCCGGGAGAGCTTCTAAATAAGTTACAGTATGCATTCTCTTGTTCACAGGAAGTCTGCAATGAAGAAGGACAAGTCAGGGAAGTGAAGAGCAGGAGAGAAATTTTTGGAGAGGAAACCCCATCCATCTGGAACACTTCGGGGGTTGATCTAATCATCGTAAGGGGAGAAGTAGGTAGGATTACGGGCGACTTTTCTGCAATACCTCCTGAAAACTTTGTTGTCGATTTGATGCAGAAACTGGCAGAGGCAGAGCAAACGAATGTGGGAACCCCTCTCTGCGTGCTTGTAGCCAAAAAATGTTTCGACAAAGCTGGCCTTGAAAAATGCTTATATTTGCATAATGATAAGAAGGTGCAAAATGAGGTGTTGGAGGAGGATACATGGATGCAGCAAGTTTATGAAAACGTTGGGGCACAGGCAGTAGATCTCCAATATGTCCATAGGCTTTTAGGAATGATTCAGGATAAGCCTATGACCCATTACTGGCATAGCACAAAGTTTCTGTATCTGAAATGAAATGCTTAGTTGGGTGTCGTTGGATAACTGACAGCATTATAAATAGAGTAGCTCAAATTATAAATGAAACAGCCAAGGACACTCATGCTATATATTTGAATCTATCACCTCAAATTGACACCCCTGAAAAGGAAATCCAAAGAAAGTTTGGTAAAAATTTACCTGTAAAGATCATTGTTGCTGTTAATGTGGCAATCAGAGGAACGGAAACTTGTGTGGGTCATTGTGATGGGGAAAAGGGAATGATTGCTGGAAACCATTTTGCTTGTGCAACTTACTACTAAAAGCATAATTTGTTGTATAACGGTGATTCAAAGGGCTGGCCAATTCCCAAGGATTTTGAAAGACTTTTCAAGGAGCTGCTAACAAAACTTTCTAATGAGGCTATGGCCATGGCATGCAAATTCATTCCAATGCACTTTACTGCTAACCCTGAGCAATCTATTGGTCCAGACGGTACGTATGTCCATAGATGCTCAAAGAGTTGCTGGTCTCATGATCCGTTGCAATTTGACAACAATATTTGTGGTGTTTCAACTATAATTTCTATGTGCCTTGCAACTTTTGACCAGGCATCGTTTCTAGGATTGTGCGGCTTGCATGATGCCAGAAACACCGGCTTTCGATACTGGAAGTGGATTACATTGTTCAACGATTTCCTGCGAATTGCAATCGTAAAGTGGCTACTTACAGGTAGCATCAATATTTCAATGGTAGGGGCATCGTATGGAGTCATGTGTCGGACAAAATGGGTAAACAGTTTTCGTTGTTTCATGTTTCGTGGGTAAAGTGTTTTCGTGACTACTATTCGTGGAAATTTCAGATTCGTGGGTCACTTTTCGTCGTTGGACTTTTCGTGGGATCTCAGATTTTGTGCCTGTTAGTGGTTCGCGTGCACCATCAGTTCATTCTTTTCGTGGATTTTCAATTCGTGGTTTTCTCCTTTTCGTTGGTCTGTCAGCCGGTTTTTCAATTTGTAGGTTTGTCCTTTTCGTCGGTCTTCTTTTTGTGGGTTTGTCCTTTTCGTCGGTCTGTTAGCCGGTCTTCTTTTCCTGGGTTTTGCACTCATCTCTCTTATCAACTGGTCGATCGTCCACTTGAGTGCTACAGCACGTTTAACATATTTTAAAATGGCAGATGTAACAAGCTCTCCGACAGAGAAAGTTAGAAATTTCGTAAAACGGCAGTTGTTACAGTTGATAGAAGAGACAGAAGGCTTGGACATTGTTGCAGATAGACATACCTATGATCAGGCTTGTTATAAAATGGAGCATCTGATTGATATATGTGCCCAATCTTGCAGGGTTTGGCCAGGTTTCATCCCTTTTCAAGCACTTACTGGCCTCCTGGAAGCACATAACATGCTTCTTCGATATGCTTCAAATGTGATTCCTAGCTTACATAGAGACGGTGGTGGTCTACCAAGAGGAACAGCAGGCAGGCCATTAATTGACATACCTGAAGAGACTTTGGTGACCTACCTTAGATATGGGTTCACGCAAAAGAAAATTGCTGAGTGTCTTGGAGTAAGTACAAAAACAATAAAACAAAGGATACAGCAGTTCAACTCAGATGAAGATTTTCCCCGCTACTCAAACATCACAGACGTCCATCTGGATACAATTGTTCTTGAAACCTTTCAAAATTGTCCTAATTGTGGGATCAGGCGAATGAAAGGGTTCCTAGTTGCTAGAGGGCTCCGCCTTCAGTGGTTAAGGGTACGTGAATCAATGTGGAGAGTGGATCCGGATGGACTGATACTCAGACGCACACAACTGAACACGGTGCAGTGGCGCCGTTATTCAGTACCTGGTCCACTTGCCTTATGGCATTTGGATGGAAACCATAAGTTAATCCGTTGGGGTCTTGTTATTCATGGTTGTGTCAACGGATTCTCTCGATTGGTGATGTTCCTCAAGTATTCGGCTAACAATAGAGCAGCCACAGTCTACAGCCTGTTTGTCGATGCGGTCAACAACTTTGGTCTCCCTTCAAGGGTAAGAGGAGACCAAGGCGTTGAAAATGTAGATGTAGCATGGTACATGTTTACGCATCCCCTTCGTGGGCCTTCAAGGGGAAGTTTTATATCTGGTAAAAGCTGCCACAACCAGCGCAATGAAAGGTTCTGGTGGGATCTGTTTCATGGCTGTTTATTTCTCTTTTACCATATATTTTGGCATATGGAAGATTCGAGTTATTTAGACATTAGTAACTCGACACATCTATTTTGCTTGCATTATGTGTTTTGTACCAAGGGTGAACAGGCATCTCCAACTATTTCAAGCAGGATACAACAACCATCCCCTAATGATCGCCAATTCAGTTATGGCTTGAAGGCTCGAGTAGCTACACACCACGTCAAGACGAAACGATAGATGAAAACGCAATGGAAATTTATGGAATAGACTGGGATGGACCCTTGTCATCTGAACGATTTAATGGTCCAGAATACAATGAACTAGGAGTCAATGTTCCTGATATCTTTTGTCCGCTAACCAAAGATGAATTCGATTTGTTGTGCGCAACTGTAGATCCCCTTGGTGAATCCACGTCACATGGTATAGACATATACATGGCCGCAAGGGAATTTGTTTTGGATAGAGAAGAGAATTGAATGCTTTTCTGGCATAAAAATTCTTCAAGAACGAATAGCTGTATGTAAATGCCTAAATTACTCTTTAATGGGACAATTCAACCCTTAAAGTTACCCTAACACTCTTATTTCTTGAGCCCCTGCCCTGACCAATTATGTCACACTTTATCATGAGATTGTTCTCTGTGTGACACCATCATGCAGTTCATAAAAGTGAGTGAATAGCAAATAACACGGGATTTGTGTGGCCTGTATGCAGTCGTTCGTTTCAATTTTACAAAAGAAAGACTGCATGCAGGCTAGGATTTCTGCGGAATGAGATTCATCTTTCCTTGATAGCTGATACTGGGTAGTAAAGTAGAAAAAAGCAAAACTGGCCAGGTACATTTGATCATATGTAACAAATACGAACATAACAAAACATTTCTCTTATAAGAACCAGCGATGTGGCAATAACTTAGGGCATTCAAACATTTATGGTTTTGAATTGGCAATTAGTAAGCAGTATTACAACAAAAAGACAGCACAACTCTGTGCGTAGCCTCCATGAGGCTTCAGTAATAAAGAGTCAGTAAAATGCGAGCCAGGCGTACCCCACTATTGGCACACCGCTGGTTGCCATCATAATGATTATAATGTTGTTTACAATTATAATAAACAAAAAGACGGCGAAACAAGACGGGAAGGCCCAATTTCATTCATTCTTTGACAAAAACTTAAGCTTTTTCTGTGGGTGTCCGTGATATAGATTATGTGCTTGCTCAATTTCTGATGCTGCAAAGCAGAACATTTTTTCTCGAGGTTACCAAACTCAATACTGGGGTAGCAAACATTGAAGTTCTATGCTTTATTTCTATGAACTGTCGAGCCATATGCCTCGTACATGCATGGTCTCAACCTGAAAAGCATTGAGTTTGATGATAAGTACTGTAATTTTTTATACTTATCCTTGAAGGATCGATTCTGGCTATTTTACCATTTTACTACCGTTGGTGTGGGAAATTTCTGCAAAAAAATTTGCTTAGTTCATCTCATCGCACAAGTGATGTAGTAGAAAGGTAGGAGCATTTGATTCTTATGGCACCAACAGTTAAAGCACTACAATTTCAGAGCCAAAGAAAGCAATCTTTTCAACTTTTACAACAGTAACAAAACCAGCGTAATAAACAAGAATGCAAACTCATTTATCAAAAATGGGTGTGTTGCTCCTTCCGGAGGCGTGTTGCTCGTCAAAACATCCGCAATATCGTCAAAAATTCAAAAGCATGAATGGAATGGATCAACATACAGTTTTTATCTAGTGTTATACCAGGCCCATAGCGGGATATTTCGAAGCAATACACCCCTTTCCGATAAACATGCGCTTATTGCCTAAACAATTTATAAGGAAATAAACTCTCCGATAGCTAAAAAATTAAGAAAATCCAGTAGTGAAAAACCTTTTTAAAGCAAAACAACTATCTATTCACTCTACAGTATCCATTCATTATGTAATCCCGTGCAAATGACCAGTGTTTCTATACATTATCAGTGGCTGAGGTCACTTGGTCGTGTAGACTGAGAACATTGATGTTGTTCTGTGAAATTGTGCATGCCTGTGCTTTTGACTAATACCGTCGTTGCAGAGGTTTCCTGTATATGTCACGTGAAATTTTACACAAAAATGTCAACAAGTCAGATAATTCGCTAATAAACTTAGCCCTATGGCTCTGTAACTTTGGAGGCCAGCTCTAACAGTAGAAGTTCCTTGCAGGGTTTCTTAATTTCTATTGATTGAAGTTGACACGTTCTATCACTTTTCGTCAAAGACCCCACATATGGTTTTTTGGTCCACACGATTACAAGAAAGGACCAAATCATAAACAAAAATTGTACCTTTGGGGTTCGCAATGCACTTTTTGCTGAAACACTCTACGTCTCATAACAAACAGTAGAAAAAGTTTCTTAACTTCGCACTGACCACTGATCACTTATGTACAATTTCTTAACTTTCTGGAAGTAGTTACTGGAGTTTCTTGTAAGTCGTTCTAACTATAAAATGAATGCATTAAACATGAATCTTTACAGTTTGTAAATGGTCGCTTATTAATTTTGCACAGCAATGTACTGCTCTATGATATGTCATAAAGAAAAGTTACATGCTACCTTCATGGATTTGGGAAGCCCACACTTCCAAACTGCATGGCAATATCCATCGCTTCAAAAAACTTTTTCTTTGTGGAATGTACTGTCGGCAGGCGGATGATTGAAAGGCAGGCAGAAGATGTTGGCAGGCTATGTGCATCATCATCTGGCAAGAACTAGATCTGGACTGTAGAGCGCAAACCTCCAATAGACCTTTTAGCTATCCTACAAAAGAGCCTGGATCGAGCGTTATTTTTATACACGAGGTTCGATAGAGTGGCGTTAGAGCTTCTATCAATATTTTACATATTCAAAAATTCTACAAAGTGCACTTTGTAGAAGTTTCGAATTTGCACAATAGTGATAGAAGCTCTTAACACCACTCTATCAAGCCTCGCGTATAAAAATAACGCTCGATCCAGGCTCTTTTGTAGAATAGCTAAAAGGTCTATTGGTGGAAGTATCCAGCCAGTTATGAACATAAGCAGGGTTTTCACTTTTAACTCAGCACGTAAATAATCAGCATCCACCTCAACATATTCGTTGAACCAATCTAGGGCTTGCCGTTGGCAGAAATCCTTGGGAGAGCATGATCCAAGGTGGCTTTTGAACTCTTAGGCCCAAACATTGCATTTGCAATTCTTCGATTTTCTGCACAGAAAAGACTTTGGCAGACATCTGGATGCTGCCTAATATACTGAAGGAAACCAAGTGTTGATAAGCCGGCTTTAAGTTCTCCTATCTCTTGTAACCTGGATGCAATGACTTCATCATAGATCAGCTCCTGTATCAGTAAATTCTTATTTTTAAGGGTAATCACTGTTTCAGCTGGCCAGTGGGAGTGATTTATGATTTGCCAGAAAGAATCATTTTCTTCAAATAGCCTCGAGATTTCATCCTCTGTTTTGCACCCATCTAAACCATCAATGAGGCTGTGAAGATGCTCTGTGGCTGATGTCAGAGGTATATGGTGCTTGCTCAGAAGGGATGTAGCTGCCTCTTTATCTTCATCAAGGAGCATGGTGATGATACTTGGAGCCAGGGTTGGAAACATGTCCAGGGGTCCACCTTGAATAATGACACGAACAAGCATCATACCAAACATACGAAACAGAAACAACATTGTTGAATCCTTTATGGGCACCAGGTTAATCATATCCCCTTCGAATAAACGTTGTGTTGCCTCCTCTATTGCAAGGCCAAACAGCTCAACTCTAATAGTACCTCCATCTAACCCATCTTCTCCTTTGAACGAAACCTCCAGGGATTTCCCAATGTCTGATGGTGATGATATCTTCCTCTTGTAGAATTTGAGCATATCCAGCCATAATGCCTCTCTGTCTACTGCTAGCTCATCAGTCTGCTTCATACTGTTGTCTGCTGCAAACTTTGTCAGCCTTCCATTGAGATTCTTTGGCATTTCACATTTTGGTTCCCTTTTAACAGCAGCATCACCCTGGTTTGTCAAGTCAATGATCTGGTTGGCTGCTTCCTGTATGGAAGTTGATTCATTGACTGCAGTAGAGATACTATCAACAGCAACATGTGGGAAAACAGCTGACAGTTCTTCATCCCATTTAGCAGAACTTATTGTTGAAGTACTGGCTACAACCTCTGGTAGGACTGGAAGGTATACACCATCAGAAAAGAAATCATCAATATGGATTTCTGTATTATCATTTTCAATAGCTGCAGTGCTACTTGCAGAAGAATGAGAAGGTTGGCAATTTCTCATGTGTTCTCTCAGCGTGTTCAAAGGCACTGTATCACAGCATCTTTGGCATTGAGTGGTTATGCCCTCATCAGTATGAACAGGTACTTTTTCCATCGTTAATGAGCTTTGCATTGGCCTTACGTAAATAATAGTGTTGCTACTGACAACTTCTTTCAATTGTTGAACGGTATAGCCCTTAGCAGATAATGGCACAACAAACAGTTTTTGTGACATACCCCCCTTCTCAGCTCTCAAAAGCTCAAATGCTCCATGCTGTGTCTTTAATTTTGGGAAATATTCTTCAAGCACTTCACAAAGTTTTTGGTGATTTGCATTCTTATCTTGGAAGACAACTTTTCTTCTCCCAAGTCCAGCTTCCCTCAGCGAGCATAGCTGATTCAGGGTAGGTGACAAGGACATGCTGTGTTCACTAAGCACGCAAAAATCATGTGTCCTTGTTTCTTTTGGTGTAATCATAATGTAATTGCCATTTTTCTTGGGCCGCTTTTTGGGTGAATTAAAACTGTGCTGTCGCCTTTGACCACCACCATTCAGGCCTGGAAATGCATTCCTGTAAATAACGAAGTGATACATATACAGCCATATGTTTTTAAATTGGGTGAAATAATAAAAAGTAAACGCCCTCAAGAGGCTTATTTAATTTTGAAGGATCCAAAGGGAGCTTAAAACAGAGGAGGAGTATTCACAAAGTAAGATTACAAGGATATAAATAATTGTTTTTGTTCTTTTACTTTACAGTTTATGGAATCAACAGTGAACTTCATAAGTTAAATACACCAATATGACAAAATTTTTTTCAAAACCACATCAAAATTAACATGGACACTCGTTTTGCTAAATAAATGGAAAATATGTTGTAACCTTTGGCATTTGATATACAGTAAGTGGGGAGGGGGGGGGGGGAGTTAATAGAGCAGGAGGCCTATTCTAAACTTTGGCTTGAAAGGGAGGGGCTCATATCAGAGAGAGGGATGCTTGATAGTGATGGCGGCTAAATAAAGCTTTTACGATATCAAAATCATTACAACGCTGATACATGGGAAAAGGAAATATGATACATTTGCATTACTCCTAAACTATATACAGTTTAAAGTGCCACTGACATGAAAAATAAAAAAGAATTTGAAATATGTTTCTTGACCCAATGTTGACAAGTAAACAACACTGGTTCGAATGGTATAATTATTTCCTGTGTATTGTTTCTATAACTATGTTTTTTTAATCTTCAAAGTAGCGATTTGCGTGACTTTTTGTGCGAATAAATAAACGCGGTCAAGAAGGAATTTCAGGAATGTGTGACGTCGTCTGGTTGACAAAGCGCAAATGCGTGGTAGCCTAACTGAGCCTAGCAGTGTATCACTAACTGTCACGAAGCATGGAGCCTCCTAAGAAAAAACCAAGAGGCGGTAAATATTGCTGTGCTGGGGCTCCCAACGGTACTAGCTGCAAGAATGGTACTTACACTACGGGAATATCAATGCATGTTTTCCCAAAGAATGAGCAGCAGAGACGACAGTGGGTTCAGTTTGTGCGTCGACACAGAGCCGGCTTTAGTGCAAGTTCTGCTTCCGCATTGTGCTCAGTGCACTTCAAACCAACAGACTTCGTGAGGAGGTTAGATATCGATGTTGGCAGCTCAAGTTCGCCTATAACAACCCAAAGACGCCTAGAAGTCGGTGCCATACCAACGATAGATGCTGCTGGGTCTGCTCCTGAGCAAGTTCCTTCAGAACGGGATCGACGAAGAGCGAGAAAGGTGCGTACCTAACTTAGGCCAATGTTTTGGTTTTTATCACGCTCAATTCTAATTTAATGTGAAATAATTTGACATTGTTTACTTCTTTCAAGGAATGAGAAGGCATGCCGTAGTTTGAAGGTTATCGTAGGTAATATTAGATGTTGTCATTGTTGACTAAGGTTCGAAAAAGTTCTCCAGTGGATATAGGTATTACTCATAGTAAACAGTTGTTCGTGACGGCCTAATTTTTGTGGAAATATTTTGCATGCTCAGGTCTTTCAGTTGATGCCACAGATACAGATCATGCATTCCTCTGAAATGAACGTAGAGATGGTCTAATCATGATAAATACATTGAATTTATCCTATAGGCCATAAAAGATATTGTTGATGCTCCAAACCCATCTCAAGAAACACAGCAAATAGCACATCAAGATGAGCCAAAATCATGTTCCAGTGCCTTTGAATCTACTGATGCAACTGTGTCTACACAAATGGACGTCACAACTCCTTCTGCAATGGATATCAATACTCCATCACCAACAACAATGCCTGGGAAAGAATGCACCAAGTGTCCCATTTTATCAAAGAAGCTCTTGTCTTCCCAAAAGAAGAACAGCCGATTGAAAAAAGAAACACAGTCACTGAGGAAGGAGATTGACACCCTGACCAACCAGCTACAAGTTGTAAGAAGTTTTTTAGTTTCACTTTCAATGATATAAACTTTGAACAGATCGCTGTATTCTTGAGGGGAAAATCACTGTCCCAAAAAAGAATTCTTAACAAAGAAAATAGTAGTCCGGGTATTGCATCTGGGAAAGAAAATTTGCTTTCCTTTGCCTGTCAATGTAGAATTTGTTACTTCAGTTTTATACGGAGAACAGCTGAAATTTAGATATGACAAGACCTTCAGATGCATTTTGTTTGTTATTAAATCCTTATGAAGTTGAAATAAAGATCCGGAAACTAAAGTGATTAGTTTGATTATACACCACACTAAGGCATACATCACTGTATGCATGAGCTAGATTACTGTAGTAAAAATTTATTATTGAAGATCATGTGGCTATATGACTTAATACTTCAATCACATTAATGGGGAAACGTGACCACATTGTCTTCAATTTCTGTTCAAGCTGTCAAATGCCCAGGATATCCATGGTAGCATCCAAGAAAATGTCACTGATGATGAAAGTGTCCTTGGTGAAGCAAATGATGACTCCTTTGACTGTAGCAGTGATGATGAAGTGATGTATGATGCTTGGGAGGAAGGTATTGATTTGGAATCTTCAGACAGTGATGGTGAAGAGGTTTCTTTCATTGATGACAGCTTCAGTACTGTTGAAGAATCCCCAGAGAAAGCTGAACCGAGCACAAGTTCCAAAAAAGTAACAGGATCAAGTAAGTGCCCAGCATAAAGTGTAAACTGTAGGCAAAGCAGTACAATTTTGTAGATGGCAAGAAGGTACAGCTATCAAATACCCCTACCCTTTGAATTGAGTACTCAGGACAGAAATAGTTATCTATGCCTTCCACGTGGGCATCACTTTCTCGTATAGTGATAAATATTAATAGGCTATCTTTGGTAGTTTTCAGGTATTTCCCTCAGAAAAATTTGAGACAAAAAACTTTGAACACATATTGAAAAAACTGTAACAGCATCCTCTGGCAGGTGATTGATCAATCTAGGTATCATTTGAAGTATGGGATACTGTATATTTGTATAAAACTGCATAAAACAGACATATTAGCCAAAACAAATTTGCTTGCTTTCAAAGGTAATTTGGAAAAATAAGTTTTGGATGAAATTTTGTTGAAAACTTCAAAAAAGAACAAAATTGAACATTGAACACAATTTCATCCAAAACTTTTGGATTTAAATGTAATTTCCTTGGCTGTGATATGAGCAAAAATGTGTCTTAATCTACTGTAAGATTGATCATTTTAAGCTGCAGCCATTCAATTTCTTACTTTTTGTTCAACAGCATTGACAAGACAGCTGCCCCACAAGATGAGCCAAAATTCATTGTGTTCCAATCAATGCTCCTTTCACTGTTTTCACTGTTTTGTTTTAAATGCAAGAACGAGAACCCGCCCCTTGAAATCTCACAGACAGGAACTCTGGTCAAAGTGACACAACATTGCAATCAATGCAAAAGCCCATACACTTGGAGCAGTCAGCCACTTGTTCTCGGACAGTACCCTGCTGGCAACATTTTACTAAGCTTTGCTACACTTGCTTCTGGAGCATCCATCAGTAAGGTATTGCTACTGTTCAGGCATATGGGGCTCTGTTGCTACAAAGCAAGAACCTTCTTCAGACATCAGAAGAAGTTTATTTTTCCTTCCATCATCCATCATTGGGAAAGATACAGGGAGACTTTGCTGCATGCCCTCAGACCAACAAAGAACCTCATCTGGAGTGGAGATGGAAGATTCGATTCAATGGGCCACAATGCTAAATATGGCATTTACTCAATGTTCTGTTCTTCCAACTCAAAGATTGTACATTTTGAACTTCTCCAGGTTTGTATGTTAAAAATACAGTTTTGCTTCTTGCATTACACAACGCTTGCAGGACCTGCTTTACCAATGGTAAAGTGATTTATCATTATCAACAAGAACATTTTGCTGTATCTTTTAAAGAATTGATCCAGGTGAAGAGAAACTGAATCAGAAAGATTAACTCAAAATTTACCATCACACCCCATTCCCCTGGTCGCAGAAAAAACTGTATGTTTTTAATTGTACAGTATGATGCATTGTGCATAATAACCAAGCCTTCTTAATGTGTGAGAGCGCACAAGCGGTGTCGCTGGGACAGAAATCATTACACATCTGTTGCTGGCATCTGTTTGGGATACAACAACCTTCAGTTTGAAAACACTGGAGACAAAAAATGCTTCTCAACTGTAACAACACCTCCCCCCGTCCCCCGGAATGTTTGGCAAAATGTCTACCACTGGTACTTTTTATGCACAATACTTGGACATCTATAGATTAATGAGGTTTGCAATTTTGCTTATTATTTTTGTCAAATGAAGCTGGATCAAGTAATGCCATGGAGCTTCTTGGGGCACAGCGATGTTTTGAGAGGCTTCACCAGGAGAAAATTGACTTGTCAACATTTGTGTCAGATAGGCATGCAGGGATTGCAAAGTGGGTGAGGGTCAATGAATCTAAAACACGTCATTA
Source organism: Aurelia coerulea (assembly GCA_039566865.1). Lineage (NCBI taxonomy): Eukaryota > Metazoa > Cnidaria > Scyphozoa > Semaeostomeae > Ulmaridae > Aurelia > Aurelia coerulea. The sequence continues at coordinate 1,599,145 of CM076951.1, read as the reverse complement.
CTTTGACATTTGGCATGTGGCAAAATCAATTTGCAAAAAAGTCATTGCAGCCGGAAGAGAAAAGGGGTTTGAAAAATTGCAGCATTGGGTAAAAGGAATCAGAAGGCATCTTTATTGGTGTGTTTTGTCAACAAAACAAGGTTTTGGAGCACTCATTGGTGCCAAATGGGAGTCACTTTTGAGGCATATTGCTGGCAAACATGACGGTCATGAAAATCAACTGTTCCCTAAGTGTGCACATCAGGAACTGGAGAAAAGAAAAGTGATAAAAATAGGTGAGTGTGAAAAAAGTTTTTCGCTTCAAATGTGAAATTTTGTTATCTGCAATGAATTTTACTAATCCCACTTTTAGCTCCCTCCCCCCCTAAAGGCTATGCAGGCAGATATATTGTAAGATTTGGGGCTCATCAATGTGCTGGTTTTTATCTGATGTGCCCCGGGAGATCTTGGGTTTCGAAGGGTGGATATTAAATAGAATAAAGTTTTATTTTATTTAAATTTGCATTGAATTTCAGGGTTACCAGCATATGACAAACTTTCAACGATATTGATTAACACAAGGATTGTGAATGACATAAAGAAACTCTCACCGCTGCTGCAGACCAGCTGTTTAGAAGGTTACCATTCTCTATTGAATCACTGGCATCCAAAAATGTTATGTTTTTCGTACATTGGAACCAAATGCAGGTTAGCTTTTGACATACATTTGCATATGATAGTGGCAAGACATGTCAGCAAATCAAACTGTACTGCAAAACTTGACTTTGATATCTTTTGCCCTTTTTCTTACACTGTTATTCTTTCTCAAAACAAAAGGTATTTTACAATGTCTATGTCCATGTACTCTTTGTTACAATTCTTTCTATTTTGAGACTTGTACCTATCCCCAGAATTTGAATATGGGAAAATGCAAGGGAAAGGAAAGAAATATTTTCATCTAATGCTGTTCCTGGCAAATCAGCAGATGATTGCACTAAAAATGGCAGACAGAAACTTTTTACTTTTTACAGGAACTTTTTACCATGATGTTTTGCATCGCATTGAATTCCCATTGATTTGACTGGTTGATTTCTTCAATACCACACAGGATCTTGGTAAAAATTCCTCACCATCATCTTTAGCGCAATCGTCTATTGAGCTGCTGCAATGTGAAAAACTTCTCATGTGCTATCATTTGGCCAATTTTCAATAAGTGCACTTTTTCATCTCTTCATACTTTCTTATACTTCAAATCTTCTCTCTATATTTGTTGTGAGCAGTGTGAGATGAACTGTAAACTGTTCTGCTTTAGTAAAGTAAATTCAAAGAAGTTGTCCATTTACCTTCATGAGAAAAATTTATTGTTACTGTTGGACTTTTTTGTTTGCAGGACAATCCTTGCTGTTTTGCATTTCAATGAAAATATTCAGAGAGATAAAAAAACCATACAAACAGGAGAAAAATATCTACATGTCACATACCCAAAATACAAACTTGGTGATGAAGTTGTTCGTGAAGTGGCTGTTGTTCCAACATACAGTATGTGTTTAAAATTTCATTTTGGAAGGAATTGAACACAATTTGCATTCTGAATCTATATCTTTCACACAATAACATGGTTTTCCTGCCAAAGAGTTCTCTAAGATTCTTAAGAATTCTTGCAAATTGTTGTAAAATTAATGTGTGAAAGGCTTGTACTGTAATACTGTCATCTTGTGTGTGATTTTCGTGGCTCTTTCAAACAACCGCTATCCAATGGTGGTATCAGTTAAGGTGATTTTGAATACAGTAGAAACCCACATAAAAGAGCCTAGGTTTTCTTGAGGCAGCCTGAATGAGGTTCTTGATTAACTGATGCCATACTCAAGTCCAGCCTGTGCTTATAGTTCATACAGTGCAAACGTGTTTTAATACATGCCCCAGTGCATTCCTTCTATGAATTGAATAGTTTTCCATATATTTCTTTTTGATAAAGTACACATCATGAAAGATTTTGCAGTTTTCAAGTAAAGTTCCATCTATCAAACTATTATATACTAAAAACCTTCAGAAAATTTTAGCCACTTGTTGGTTTTGTTTAAAAAATTCTAATCATTGAATTTCAGCCTCAAGGTTCTTATAAAACTACTGTAGGCCCTTTTATGTGGGTTTCAATTACTGTTTGCTCGTTCCTCTACATATGAACAATATGCTCAATTCTTTCCTTTTTAGATTACATAGACGAACTACGTGACCTTGTTTTCTCCTTGCCTTCTGATGTCTTGAAATTAACAATGGAAAAAGAGGAAGAATCCATGCCTGGCACATTAACAAGTGGGATTGAAAGCCGAGCAAGCAGGGAAGATGCAATTGCCACATGGGAAGCAAGGAAGCACGCAACAACAAATTTATTTCCAACTGGTAATTCAAGTTTTTAAAAAATCATACAGGTTTAAGTTCTGATGAACGTGTCTGGCTAAACAAAGCTTAAAATACTTCTAGCTACATAATTTATGCAAGAATAATTCCTTGTTTTATCTTGATTTATGCAATAGACACATACTTCAGAGTTCAATAGTGGACACCAGGGAGGGAGAGGGTATGGCTGGTTACCCTCTATTTGAAAGGAGTAGGAATAATGAATTTGATTAAAAAATTGCTTTGCCCCAGGCTCCCCCCCCCCACCATAGTATTTAGCATGTGTCCAAGTGTTTTTAACCCAAACAGTTATAATTTGACAATTTTCCTTTCAGCTGATGAGCAAGGCACATTGGAAGAGCAAGCAAGACAGCCCACGTCTCATTTGCCACAATCTTCAAGAGGCAAACCTCGCTATTGCAAAAAGTGTGGGCAGCCAAAAATAGGACATCAAAGATCAGGATGCAGCAACCAAGAAGCTGGGGCAGCTGACTAACAAATTTGATATAATTTGATACAGTCATTTTACTTTTTATTTTTTGGGGTTTTTTCCAGATATTTGAGCCAAACTAGTGAAATACTCAAAGTTTCAATTTTGAGAAATGCATAGTTGGTAAAATAGGCATTGTCGGCATTGAGGGAAAATCCTGAGGGGTTGCACTATATACTGTATATTCTGGGCATGGGGACATGCCATCAGGAAGGGTATTGATTTTTAAGATTTTGGTGTAGGGAACAGATATGTTTTGAAGTTTGGATATGTCCCCAACAAAAGTCTGGTCAAGGACATCCCCGAGGGAAGATCCCTACATGTACAAGCATAAATTGACCATGGACAAATGCATCTTACATATCAATGTAAAAAAACAGCAATTGAAATATGAAAGCTTATCAATTACTCAATATTTCATGGGGGACCCCTGTACAAATCAACCAGAATTTATTTGCAATAAGCTACTGTACTTGCCATTTAATCTTGAAAAAGTATAATACATAGGTGCTACATATTGTGTTCTATGGTATACAAATTCAATGAGCCATATGCTCTCGCTGTTGAGTAGTTTTGTACCCTTTCTTTGTTCCACTCATAAATTTGTTGCGTATGTAGTGGTACACACAGGCTGGTAGAGGTCGAGTATTATCATACCCTAGGAAGCCAAACATCCATCGAACCAACCACCTGTAGGCAACAGCTCTTAAAAATCTACAAGGAAACAAAGGAATTGTTTAGGCATTTACCAAGAATCTAGAATGATGGACTGTCTTTGCTTGTTTATTCTACGGTTTGATTGTTCAATGACTTTAATTTTTTGTACCAATCACTTTTTTGTAATTTAGTTTATAGTAGTTTCTCTTTTATGGGAGAGCCCTTTGAAAGCTACAGTAACACTTCTGATGAAGGACTCCAAAATGAAATGAAATTTCGCTTCATCACAATTATAGTTCAATGGTCAGATTATACAACACAGGGCCACAATGCAATCATTTGACTTGAGAAATAGATTTTGAAAATTAACTTTACTTACTCATTTTCTGACCGATTCCCACGTTTGTAATGTTTGCCTTCTCTTGTTTTAAACAATGGTCCAGCAAGTGTCAAGACAGCTTTGTTGGTTAATGTGTCAAAGTCAGGGTGGTTCGTGACGCAACGTAACTCTTCTGCCAGACCTTCAAATGTCAACTTCCCTATGGCTTGTGGCACCTCCCAGCAGCATCTGTGCTCTCTTGCTCCAGCTAAATTATCTGATGAGCATTTACCACATTCACACCTGAAACATGTAAGGTTACTGGTTGTTTCATGTAGAAAACTTACTGTATGATGATCCAAGTTGACACTTGAAATTGTACATATTTGCATTTATTTTTGCATCCTGTTATAAAAAAATTTATCACACAGGATATGGCAGATGAAGACATTTTGTAGCATCTCAAATAGGTTATATCTCATAATATGTCATTTAGAATTGAGTGTTTTGTGAATTTATACACTTGAGAACAGTGGACACTCATTTTTATTTTATAGGAAACAGCTTCTAAGAAACAGGCCCTGTTTTTAAAACTTGAAAAACAACCCTAGCTGGATTAAAAAAATTAGGTAACTCTTTATGATTTGTAGCTATTCTCCAATGTCACTCAAAGATGTTTTGTCACTGCATGGTAATAGCAACTGTTCTGACATTTTTGAGTGGGAATTATGGTATTACCTGCTTTGAGATCCTAATAAGTGACTTGAGAGAGGATCCAAACTGAACTAAATTAACTTTTCACTTCCAGCATAAATCATAAAAAATGTAAAAGAAATCATCTGGGAACTTTTGATTGCTGTGGATCATAGTTTCTCACAAAAAAGGAATGTAATGGCCTTATCTGCAATACCAGAAGAAATCTGCATCACCAAAAGAATTCAACAAACAGACTCATGAAAGTCTCCCACATATTGACAATTTGCAATATAGAGAAATTTAGTATTAGAGAAATTTAGGCCCTTATTTATGCCCTGTTCACCTGCATCCACACTTGGTCCCTATAAAATTAACTGTTTGTTGCTCTTTTCGTAACTGGCAACCAGTTTTAATTGCCGTTTATGTTCCTGTTGCTGGAAGAAAATACTCAACTTTCAGTCTACAGGCTTTCTGCAACGTCATCTCACTCTTGTTTATCATCGATATTGGGCCTAGGCAGCCCTTCGCCCATCTTACGAAAGTTGCTTGAATTTTGGACGATGGCTGGTGCTATCTCATCAGAAGAAACGATGAATAACGACATCAGAGTAGATAAAGTACACAAATTGTCTTACCACTCATCAACAGTCTGCCTTCTTTCATATCTTGCCTCGAGAGTTTCCAAAGGTATGCCATCGATATCTGCCTCGTTATCCTCAATTTCTTCGTCGCTGGAGGATGCAAGCGGCTCATCCTGGTACGGTTCTAGAGCAGTTGCAACTTCACCAAAACCCTCCCCTTCTTCCTCACTATGACCTGAAACATCTCCTTCGCTAGCAGTCTCGAACGAAGTGTCGGAATTCTCCAAATCAGACATTTCTTACGCGATATCTTTGAACGTTCCTCTTCCTTGCCACACCGAGTCACTGGGTTGTCACTATGTTTGTTTACGTCATACCTCAGGGTGACAACCAGACTACGTCACTCGCCCCATGCTCCTTTCCCAAGACCTACCCCCAGAATACCCCCTATCAATGCAACTTCCGCTCCTCAAAATGACAAATGAATGGTATCATTGAAATCAGCGATGTTCAATCAATAATAAACGATTGTGTTCTTAGAAAAGAATTTTTCATGTCAGTGGCACTTTAAGTTACAGTATATAAATGTGGTTGGTACCAAAGTTGGTAGTTGCTGATAGTTTATGCAGTACCATAATAGCTCTATTAAGCCCCCGGGAGGGGCTTATTTAATTTTTGGACACTCCAGAGGTTGGCTTAATAGAAAGGGGGCTTATTAGAGAGGGGGCTTATTCACAAAATCCGATGACAAGGATATATATGTCTTTTAGCTTTTCAGTTCTTCTACCCCATAGTTTGCGGATTCAACATACAATTTTACCAGTCAAATACATAAATTCAACACAGTTCTATCCCAAACCATATCAAAGTTAACATGCAAACATGTTTAGCTAATGAAAATGAAAATATTTGTAAGTAAGATGTAAGTGGGGGGGGGGGGGGCTTAATAGAGAGGGGGGCTTATTTACAATTTTGGCTCAGAGGGGAGGGGCTTATTAGAGAGGGGGGGGCTTAATAGAGAGGGGTGGGCTAAATAGAGCTTTTACTGTTGTTAACTGTTAAAAATAATTCAATGATATAAATAGGTTTTTTACTAAAATTCAAGTGAAAGCTTTAACTGTCACTATATTATATATTTATACATTTATAGAATGGATACTATAAGGTTCCTCGAAATTACTGACCACCTATGAAGAAAAACTATTCAAAGCAGGACACACAATCCTCAATTGACACATTCACTTAACACTATTCTCACTCGTCTGTTATTATGTAAACATATTAATCTCAGTATTATTATAAGAATTTCAATTCACTTTGTTGCAGTCACACTCTGATGATAGTAATGACTTGAAAGGCCTTAGTGTGCTAAAAACATCAAATTCTTGTCTATTTCTCGTTCGTTCTTCATCCGCACTTATAGTATCCATTTTATTGTTTCTCTATTGCCAATATATATATTTGTAGGTCGAAACACAAAATATCAACAAGCCACTTGAGAATCACTAAATATTAATAATTCTATTCATAAATTACCCTAAAAGTTATATCAAACCCTTTTCTTATGAGCCCCTCCCCTCTGAGACAATAGTTTAAATAAGCCCCCCCTCTCTAAACCCCCACTTGTATCAAATTCCAGAGGTTAGCAAATATTGTCAATTGATTGAGCGAAATAAGCTTGCATGTTAATTTTGATATGGCTTGAGATAAAACTGTGTCAAATTTATGTATTTGATTCGTAAAATGGTATGTTGAATCCGCAAAATATGGTGTCAAAGAACTAAAAAGCTATCACATTTATCCTTGTCATATGATTTCGTAAATAAGCCCCCCCCCCCCCCTATAACAATGTATTTGTTGAAGAAAGAATGAGCGTAACTATTGATATATTTTGAATTGGTAAAAAAGCAATAAAATCAGGATGTGATGTGAATAGAAATAGAAGATAAAGTGCTATTTTAGGCTCCCTAGGCCCAGTCTTTATGGCCAGAAATCATGGAATGTAATTTCCAGTACTACCAAAATGTAGCACATTAACATGACAAGAATTCATAAGAATTTTTAAGAATTCAGCAAAATAGGGTGAGAATTCTGGTGCCATTGCCAGATTATAAATTTTTAACATAGAATTTTTAAGACATTAAAAACATTCTTATGAATTCTTAGGCAGGAAAACCACTTTCATCTGACAAGGCCTCTCTGTTCAAAGCAAATTTCATCCACTGTCAATAAACATTTTCTGAGGATTTTTCTTACAATAGTAGCCTTACTTGAAAAACAAATTTTTCCAATCAAATTAAATTTGCTTGGCACTTCATAAAAGCCATTTGTCAAAGTCAACTTACAGATCTTTTACATTGTACCTAAAGAAGTTTTGTGTGAAACTAATTTTTGTTCTGTTTCATTCCCAGGGTTCAAAGTATAACTTCAAATTGTGGAGATTATCTTGCAAGCCTCAATATTTTCTTGAAAACTTTCTGTGAAAAGTTAAACTCAAAAAAAATTTCTGGTTCCGATACTTTTTCCACTTCTGGAGGGAGATTCACGACAAATTTAGGGCTACACATTTTTTTGTAAGAACTAAGGATTTAGGCCAGTACTGAAAGTTTCTTAAAATTACCAGATTTTGAGTACTCCAACTTCACAGAGTTTCTTATGAGTTTCTTAGAGGCTCCATAACAATCTTCATTTTCACTACTTGTGCCCCCGTGTGCAGACCAGAGATTTCAATAGGCTATTCAAAATAAACAATGGAGAACAAAAGAAATTTATCCTTCACACCTGAGATCTCGTCGAAAAATGCCATACTCTTATTCACGTTAAAGAATTTTATACATGCATACAAAGACTATATATTTGTTTCGTAGAGGTCAAGACCATGGAAGACCTTCAATATTATAGTCAACATTCTTAATCTTAGCCAAGCCCAAGAATATCTTTCTTGAGCCTGGTTGGCCTACTAATAATAGATTGGTAAACTAACCTGAAATCTCTTCCTGCGGCGCTTGTTGGCGGTAGAGGAGCGGTTGAAGAACTCCTTGAGGCAGTGGCTGTTCGTTGTTCGTTGGTTGTTTCTATTTCTTCAATGTCCCTCAGTGCATTCCTGAGGACATTGGCGACTCTGCCTGCTCGATGGCCAGCCATGCTTCCAAAGACAGTTTGACAAATAAAGTTATTGCTGTTGCTTAGACTACACCCACGAAAAGAAGAACGGCTAACAGACCGACGAAAAGAAGAAACCCACGAATTGAAAATCCACGAAAAGGCAGAGAAAGAAAGATACCCGAAAAGATACCATGATAACATAGCACGAAAGGAGGCCCACACAAAATTTGAGATCGCACGAAAAGTCAAACGACGAAAAGTGACCCACGAATCTGAAATTTCCACGAATAATAGCCACGAAAACACTTTACCCACGAAACATGAAACGACGAAAACTGTTTACCCATTTTGTCCGACACATGACTCCATAGCATCGGCAGATGCGGAAATAAGTCGTCCTAGATTAGGAGAGGGCATCCGAAAAAGGGGGACAAAATTTTGAATGGCGTGAAGCAACCAATTGCTACTTCTGCGCATAAAATACCTTCAAATCATGCTGAGTCTTTTCACGGACATTCTCATAGAAATACGTCCAAGGAGGAGGAGGACTACACGAAAGAAAAGGAGCCCAATGTCACTACCATTGATATTGACACTGAAAGTGCCTCCTTTGCAAGCGCTAAAAACGGAACGGCAAATGCTACATGCGATGATAATAACCAACCAGACAGAAACAGATGTGGCCACCCTGCCCCGCCCATTTCAGAAATCGACTCTAGCTCTACGGCCAATGTTGAGGGCAATGTTATGAACAAGAAGCGGCCTGCTGCAGAAAATGACGCTGGCGAGTCCTTAGAAGGGGATGATACGCAGCATGGCACTAGTAATGGGACTAGCAACTCAGCTCCATCTGCAGGAAATAACCTGAACACAGCAACAAAAGTTGGGTGCAACGATGGAGGTACTAGTCATCTTGACGAAGATGCAGCTCCATTTACTACTGTAGATTGTGGTGAAATCGATTTGGCAAAAAAGGCTGGATCTCCCAGTCCTTCTGGTAGGGTATTTGGTCTTACGTCCAAATAACTTTTCTTTTTCTTCATTTAAGGAAAATGGTTCTTGCTTGCGATGTACTGAGTCTAAAAAGCACAGTCATTGTGATTTGTGTCCTTCTTCCCTCATTTTCTATTACCAGTCTAAGGCAGTGCGACATATCAAACAGATCCATCTTCACACAAAGAAAACTGTTGCTTTTAGGGAGTACAAAATCAGGAGGGTCGTCAGAGAGAATTCCGATCGCGTAGCATGTGCCATTTGCGGCAAGAAAATGCACAAGAAAAGCCTGAAAAGGCATGAAGGTTGCAAACACGGTGCACACAAACTATATACTGCCATATGCTGTGATCCCAAAGAGGGCATTTACATGGTAAAACGGTCTGCTCATGGAGGCGTTGGCTTTCCATTGCACGTACAGAAGATTGTAAACGCCAATAAAGGTAATAAAATGGAATGCGAGAACCAAAACTGTAGAGATTTGATGATCATGGCAGCTAGGTCTGAAATGACTGGAAGGGAGTGTGCGCATCTCATGCAGGTGAACAATGCCTTCTTCCCTGCGCAAGTAGAGCTTGACCAAGATAAGTTGAAGGAGCTATCTGAAACGGAAAAGTATAAGGTGCTCACAGAGGAAACAGTGGTGGATTGCATCGAAAAGGATAGTACCGCCACTTTTTATGGCGCGCCTACTGTCGTTGAGTGGGATGACGTTAATTTCATACATCTTTCCATCTTTGATGGTAAATAGGCTATCTGTAAAACATGGAGTGTGGAATGATGGAATGGAATGATGGAATGGAATAATGGAATGGAATGATGGAATGGAATGATGGAATGGAATGGTATAGATGGAATGGTAGATATGGAATAGCCAAACTACTGGTCCCTTTGGAAAAAAAATTACACCAATGTGTTCCTCAAGATCTTCTTAGTTTATTTTACATATGTTTTCTTGAAAGTCTCATGAAATTCCCTTAAATATCGACTGAAACAACAAGCATGATAACAGACTGTGTGGGCAGACATCAGTTAAGTCGTTTAATTGATGTGAGTTGTAGGGAAAAAATCTGTAAAACATGGAGTGATGGAATGGAATGGAATGGTCGACATGGAATAGCCAAACTATTGGTCGGTTTTGAAAAAAAATTACACCAATGTGTTCCTCACGATCTCTTCAGTTCATTTTGCGCATATTTTCTGGAAAATATGCTGGAATTCCTTCAGATTTCAACTGAAACAAAATTGGATCTATGCTAGGCTCGCGTGAACACAGCTGTGGAATGTTAAGAAGTGACAGGGATCAATGACAGTTTTAATCCTTATCCTGTAATGGCGCCAAGATCATTTTTATCATAAACGGGGGTTCGTAAGAAACTTTAGACAACAGCAAATTGAGTTATTGCTGCCCTCATGCACTCACTCGCTATTGTTTAAAAACAATGCCCAGTTGTTCATCATTTGCACAGTTTGTGGTATTGTTTATATTTCATTTCGCGTTGTGCAACTGTGAACTGAACTGCGTCGATTTTTCAAAAGCTATGCTTCTTGCTTCACCACGTTGTGACTTTCGTCGGAGAATCCATAGTTTTATGCTGCTGGCATATTTTGTCTTATCGGGTACCATTTTATTTTCAGAATTTTTAGGCACTAATGGTAATTTTGTCTGTGCAGCAGGCTTCACCATGGTGGGCTTTGCTTTACATACAGTCAAGCACGTGTGTGCTCCCAGAAAACTGTCTTGCAGAATTTCAGTAGCTGACGAAGCCAGATTTAATTTCCTCCGGGCTTGCTACTTGATAGAGGGAATGTTTGGGTTTTACGGTCACGGGGTTTCACCATATTTTGTAATCTTGTACGCTATGTTTCGGTTTGATGTAAAATATCGCAAAATGTTTTGCATTTTAAATTTTGAGCGGTTTTACGGTTTTGGGACCCCCAAACATCCCCTGTTGGTACTGTCAGAAAAATCACCAAATTCACATCAACAATCATGTGAAAGAAATCTACAAAAGTAACAAAGTTGTATGTGGTAGAAATGTTCGGTCACTGATCTGTACCTTCAGAGCTTTGGCTATGGGAGGTGAGCTTCTTTGACAGTTCGAAATATTTGCTTGAAAGAAGGTAAAAAATGCGTTGCAATGGTGACAATGCTAAAAAGGAAATAGTCCCCCAAATGCTATATTAGTCCCCCCAAGAGGTTCAAACAATTAGATTTTGAGTTTTCAAGTTTTTATGGCAAGGAATCACTAAAATTTACTAAAGGCTGGCACCATCGATGTGTTGATTTTTCCAGGCACTTGCCACGCCATCCCCATGTGCAGAGATTCGATTGAAATTAGACGGGAAGTCAGAACATTATGATTCACAGCTGGTCTGATTCCGGAAGAAATTCTCAACAATAATACACTCATTTTTATAATGAAAATGGTTCAAGTGGCTCTAGCCATATCGGATATCAGAATTTCCTGTTATTTTTGTCAAAGGTTTATTGATCCTGAGATTCCCTTTAAAAAACTAAACTATGAATTAAAAATACGAAACTTTTGTAATTTACCGTTATAATGTTCTCCGGTGACTCAAAATATGTTTTAACCATTTTTAAATTCTCTTGAGCGCAAATCACTTTATTACTAGTTTGAAATCTTATTACAAAGTGATTTAAGAGCTCTTCGAACAAAAATAAATCATTCCAGAATGGAAATTAAAACTCATTCAGAGACTTTAGGTAGCAAAAGTATCCTAACATTTAAAGACCCATTGTCAACCATGATCCTTTGTGCGCAGAATGAAAAGCAAGACAAAGAGAATTTAGGCCAAAAATGACTTTTAGATAACACGAAAGTCGACTTTGGCGCCACAGAGGATCATGGTTAGCAATGGGTCTTTAAGAGACTGTCTGGCAATCTTTGACCTTAGTTCTTAAAAAAATTAGTTTGGACGTACTTTTCTTACAATTTCTTATTTTTGGGAAGTCCAAACATGACAAAGACTCTGGGGACTGAGGTTGAAGAAACGTTCTTTTTTAGCTCCCTAGCTCCCCTCTCTAATAAACCCCTCCCTCTCTGGTAAGCCCCTCCTTTCTAAGCTAAATGTTCTAAAGAAGCCCCACTTTCCATCCTCCTTCATTTGTATTAAAAAGGATGTCAAATTTCAGTTTATTTAGCTAAAAAAGTGTGCAGGTTAATTTTGATACTGCTTTGATAAATATGTCGAATTTGTTCATTTGACTCGGTAATATTGTATGTCATTCCTCAAAATTGGGGATAAAAGAGTTAAGATGCTTTAATATATATCCTTTTCATTTGAGAATAAACCCCCTCTCTAGCTGACAAGCACCCTCTCCCTTAAAGCCCCCTCTGGAGTCTCCAAGATTGAGTAATAAGCACTTGGGGCTCAAAATAGCCTGTGTTCCAGACCATTACGCAAATATAATTTATTTTTCTGGAGTCTAGAACACAGGCTAGCTCAAAAAAGCTTCTTGCTACTAAGAGTTTCTTGGAGTCTATCAAATTTGCACTATTTTTCAGAATCATTCTGTTTTTTAAACAGGGCGTCCAACGTAACCAGTAAGATAAAACAATCTGTGGTACAATCTGCGTTAAAGTTATCCATTTTCATAGCATTTTGAAGGCAGTGTTCATGCTCTAAATGACAATCGTGTATGTAACACCCACCATGGTGAAGCCTGCTGCACAGGCAAAATATGCTAGCAGCTTAAAACTTTGGATTCTTCGACGAAAGTCACAACGTGGTGAAGCAAGAAGCATAGCTTTTGAAAAATCGACGCAGTTCAGTTCACAGTTGCACAACGCGAAATGAAATATAAACAATACCACAAACTGTGCAAATGATGAACAACTGGGCATTGTTTTTAAACAATAGCGAGTGAGTGCATGAGGGCAGCAATAACTCAATTTGCTGTTGTCTAAAGTTTCTTATGAACCCCCGTTTATGATAAAAATGATCTTGGCGCCATTACAGGATAAGGATTAAAACTGTCATTGATCCCTGTCACTTCTCAACATTCCACAGCTGTGTTCACGCGAGCCTAGCATAGATTCAATTTTGTTTCAGTTGAAATCTGAAGGAATTCCAGCATATTTTCAAGAAAATATGCGCTAAATTAACTGAAGAGATCGAGAGGAACACATTGGTGTAATTTTTTTTCAAAACCGACCAATAGTCTGGCTATTCCATGTCGACCATTCCATTCCATTCCATCACTCCATGTTTTACAGATTTTTTCCCTACAACTCACATCAATTAAACGACTTAACTGATGTCTGCCCACACAGTCTGTTATCATGCTAGTTGTTTCAGTCGATATTTAAGGGAATTTCATGAGACTTTCAAGAAAACATATGCAAAATAAACTAAGAAGATCTTGAGGAACACATTGATGTAATTTTTTTTCCAAAGCGACCAGTAGTTTGGCTATTCCATATCTACCATTCCATCTATACCATTCCATTCCATCATTCCATTCCATCATTCCATTCCATTATTCCATTCCATCATTCCATTCCATCATTCCACACTCCATGTTTTACAGATAGCCATGGTAAATACATGAATTTCCCTCTCCGATCTAGGTATGTAGTTACATACGAAAAGGAAACAGGACAGCTTGACTGTCGCTGCCACCCAAGTAAATATTTCTGCATTCACAAATCTATTGCTTTATGGTACCTTTACCAGAAGGACTACCTTAAAGACGACAATGAACACTTCCGATTGGTTGAACAAGATAATTCAGAACTTCACTGTGCAGAGCCAGTATTAGTGACCGAAAGGATGAAGCAATCTATCGTTTACCCACCACTAGAAGAAAATATCCTTGTGAATATGGTGCGTTACTTTGAGTCACACAAGAAGATTCCGTTCTCTGAGCCATGGCAGTACCAATCAATGACCAAAGATTCTTCTTCTTCATACTGGCTCTTCCGTCTTAATTCAAGACATTGGCCTTGCCACTGTTTTCTTCCATTCCTTTCGCTCATAACCATTCTCAGTTAGTTCATCCACTGTTTTATTTATTGGTTTCAGGTCTTCATTCATTTGTCTGATCCATGTCTGTTTTGGTCTTCCCCGATTACCCTTCGCTTTTTTCAAATGTTCTCTGAAAGCTAATTTTGCTGGTGTTCTTTCTGGCAACCTTAACATGTGCCCAAGCCAGTTTAAATGCGTTTCTTTATTTCGGTTGTGATGGTTGTCTGATGTGATCTTTTATATATTTCTTCATGTCTTATTTTATCCATTAATTTTATGTTTAGCATCCTACGTAGCAGTTTTCTTTGAAAGATATCGAGACTTTCTTCCAATTTCTTGCTTAAGGTCCAGATCTCGCAATTGTAAAGCAGCATTGGATAAATAAATGTATTAAGCGTTCTTATTTTTAGTTTTATGGATGTCTGTCTGTTACAGAGAATTCTTTCATATTTGTTGAAGGCATCAATGGATAGTCCTTTCCTTCGTTTTATGTCTTTTTCAGTGTCTAAAATACTTCCTAGATATTTTATGGCCTTCCATTCATCGTTGCCATCTGTGCCAACACAAAATTTTTCAGTTTTTTCAGTATTGATATTTAGGTTTCTTTGTTTGACTTTCAAAGGGAGTTCTTGTTTTATAGTGTCCTTGTGTTGCTTGTTGGTGGTTATATTGCCAATATCGTCAGCATACTGAAGATCAATGCTGAAGTTTTCTTTATCTTGGTTGTGATTTACTCTGGGCTGGTCTGGTAATGTGATTGCATCTGGATTTTGCAGCATGAGTGCAACTGCTAATGTGAAAGTAAATTCTGGAGCGCTTGCGCAGTCTCCTTGTGGTGCTCCTATGTTGGTTTCGAATGGTTCCCCTCTTGCATTTCCAACTTGTACCGTGTATTGCATTTTATACAGTAATATGTAAAACATATGTAGCTCATCGTCGTCTAATATTTTGCCTAGATCTTTAATAAGTTGAGGTCTTCTGATGGTGTCGAAAGCTTTGGACATATCAAACAGGGTCACAAATATGTTGTAATCTTGACTGTTGATTGCTTTTTCGATTAACATTTTTAATGCAAAGACGTGTTCAGTTGTGCTTCGGCCGCCTTGGTAGGCAGCTTGAGATAGTGGGATGATGGTCTCGAGTTTTTCAGTTGTTCTCCTGATCATGCATATGCTGAGGATTTTCCTAATTACTAATAGCAGGATGATAGGTCTTAAATTTGCGCAGGATCCTTTTGGCTTTCCGGGTTTTTGAAAGGGAACGAGTATCCATTTATGAATTTCCTCTGGTGTTTCTCTGTGTTCTGCGATGTGAAAATAGCATCCCTAAAGTCTTGAAAACGACTGAAAGTACTTTATGGTTCTTCTCCGGAGAGGCAGCAGAGGCAGCTGCCTGTAAATGTAAAGCTCGAAAGTTTCAGAGCTGCAAACATGCTCGAAATGGAATTATGGCATATCATCGTAATTTCGTTACATCACTGTACATCAAAATACCAAATATAAAATTTTCAAAATCATTATTTTCTGACTTTGCCTTCTGAATGTTCTCCAAATGAGTGTGCTGATCAGCTAGGAATTTTGTTAACATAGCAAAACCCTCACGCTGATTTTGATTTTGTAAAATTTATCTGTAAAGCATTTATTTGATAAATGTCTACTTGTTGACTGAGAATCTGAACTTACCTTTTCTGTTTCTTGAGAAGAACTGATTTCTGTGATGTCAAACAATTTTGAAAATTGCTCATCCAGCCTAAGATCGCGGTCCTCTAGTATTTCTCTTTTAACTTCAAACAGAAACCTATCACTTTGACACTTTGAAATTTTTAGGTATTTCACCCTAGCTTCTTCCATCCTTATCATATATTCAAAAAATGCATCTGTGACATGTAGCAGACCATGTTTTCTGTACTGTCTGCTCTATTTATCTTCTTCATTTCATGCTCTACACGCGTGCCCACTTGTTTGCATTGCGAATGCATATTTTCGGAAACATAGCTACTAGCACGTTTGATTAGAACATGGGCAACGTATCCACCCAAATATCTTACTTTTGACAGGCCAACCGTGTCCATATCAGATACTCTGAAGTTGGAAACTGTTGCAGCTTCCATACTCTCCCTTACGCAACAAGAGATCTGATTTAATATGTCTTCGTATATCTTCAAAGCCAAATCTGAGCAAAATGAAATCTCTGACTCTTCTAATGATCCTCTTTTGTTTTCACCCGATAAGACTAACAGCAAAAGCGATCGTACATTCGCATCACGACTTAAAAACCATACCTTCGCTGTAACATCTTTGAGGAAGCTCATGGTGAGTGTGGTATCAGCAAGGTTACTCTTGACATGGCGTTTCAAGAGATGGAATATCTTCCTTCAGAGTATCTTGATGAACAAGACAGTCTTTGGTAGGAATGCCAAAGCAGAATTGACAACTTCATTTCTCTTTATTGAATACTCAGAATCACTGAGAACAGACGTATCCTTCATGTCCTCTAAAAAACGAGCGTTGTCCAACGTTGGTGGTGGTTGATCCAATCAGTCTTCAGAGGCCTCCAAATTTTCGAGCACGATTCCAAGATGAAGAGCTGTGTCTTCCTCTGTTTTCGGCACGTTGGTCATTTCATCATGGCCACTCATCTCCTCATACCCGTCTTCATCTTCAGATGTTTCACCTTCTTCATTTATCATCTTTGATTCCTCGTAGACTGCATAAGCAACTTCACTCATGCAGCAGGAAGCACAATCTTCAAATGCATCATTACGTAATTCTCTTATCTCTGCTAATTCCGAGTATTCTATATGTCGAGCCTTCGAGCCTCGAGCCTCGAGCCTTGTGTTTCGAGCCTCGAGCCTTCGAGCCTTGAGCCTTCGAGCCTTGTATTGCAGGCTAAATATTGCCAGACTGGATCAAACATAATAACAAATGAGGCGACATGTTTAATGCAGGTATATATCAACTAAGAACACAGAAATCTAACAATACCCTAGAAAACTATATTTTGAACATGAAATTGAAAGCAACAACGGCATAAGAACTTGAGGCATAAGAGCCTTTTTCACCCTTGAGAAACCTGTCTTCTCGCAATTGTGCTCACTCTCACTTTGTGCTCACTCTCACAATTTACAGATTTTGCAGCGATTCTTGCTGTTGCCGCGATTCAAATCCTAGCAATTTTGAGTGTGATTTCTGTTAAAATTTGTCGTAGGACTTTAATGGGTACTTTTGAAATCCTTTCAACAAAATTAAATTATCTTTGCCAAAAAATTAGAGCAGTAACAATTTATTCAAGCATTGGAGCATTATTATTAACAATTTAAGAAAGAGACATCTGGTATCAAAAATGGCCTAAAATTTAAGAAACTGGCTGCCAACGCTGGGCCTAAGTTTCTCACAGAAAATACGGGTATACAAAGATAAAGTTAAAATGTTGAGGTATGTTGGCTTGTGACATAAAACAGGAAGGCTTGAGGCTCGAAACATAAGGCTCGAGGCTCGAAGGCTCGAGGCTCGAAACACAAGGCTCGAAGGCTCGAGGCTCGAGGCTCGAAGGCTCGAAGTTTAGAAACACTCGCTAATTCCACTTCTCTACTTTTGGTATGGTCCTTGCAGAATCCGATGACTTGTACATCGTCATGAGACCTTACCCGCGATAGAGCTACATAAAGCATGCCTCCAGTAAACTCATAATCCGAGTGTACTATCACTTTCGGAAGCTGTGAGCCCTGGGATTTATGAATTGTTGACGCCCAATTCAATTTCAACGGAATTTGCTTTCGAAACCCAGCAACTTGACCTGCCGTAGTGGCATTTGTCCAGCACCATCTTTCCACAACGAATCTCGATCCATCTACTTCCACTTCTGCTTTATTGTTGTCAATCTTGGATTTAAAGGTACATTTTGTCCCATTGTGTAGCGTTTGGTTTATGTTCGCTAAACAAATCATGGGTGCATTGACCTTGGCGCAAAGCTTTTTTGGAATTATACCCTGAGACTTGCTCAGTGTCCCTTCGTCCTCGCTTACGAACATATAGCTCTGCCCCTCAACAGAACGAAGTTTGTAGGCATTTCTGTATTCTTCCTCCATGCGTGTGAAGCACAGTTCTACAAGGTTGTCATTGGCATTGTGACGGATTGGTCTCGAAAGTTCTTGAGTTATGAACTGAAAAGATTCTTCAGAACAGCTACCCAATCTTAAATCATAAAGAACTTTCATTGTCGAATTGTCTGTAGATCTTATCTAGCTCTATGTAATGTTTGAAAACTTGTAGATAAAGGGGGGAATTGAACATTTTAGCACCCTGGACGGTAACATAGTTCCCTGGCACAGGGGATAATTGCAGCCAGTCTCCTACTAGTATTACTTGCAATCCACCGAATGGCAGATTCGAGCCCCTAACTTTACAACAAATACAGTGTATCAACTCGAGATCCCTGGAGCTATTCATACTAAATTCGTCCCAAATGATAACCTCGAGATCCTTCAAATTTTTGGCACATTTTGAAACAGCATCATCAACGACGTTTGCAAAGAGATTATTAGCGATGCCAATACCAAAGAAAGAATTTAAGACCAATGCATTGCATACAGTAGTTTCCCCCCCCCACTTTTTCTCCAAAATTACAAAATATATAACAATAAGACTTACCCATATTGTTCTTTAGACAATTGGCTATTCAAATATAACAATGACAATTAATAAGTCACGTGATTCGTTGCTGGGCAACCGAAAAACTGACAAAAATTGGCAGATTTATACCTTCTTAACTAGAAAAACCACTACACCATTTTCTCCAAATTTGTTTCAAATAGTAGGAAACATGTCATGATTCAAATACGCATACTTTGCAAAATTTTTTAGTTTCTATTTTTAGCACAATTAGCCTTAAATTAGCCTTTTGTTGCATGCATTTACTTTCATCTCAGGTTTTTGCCAGTCCTGCCCTTTTATCTGGTAAATAGAGACTCGAAATGAATCAAATTAATGAGATGAAGCAAATTAGACTAAAAAAATTATATTTGACACTTCTTTATTAGGTAAATGACGTCA
The DNA here is from genome assembly GCA_039566865.1 of Aurelia coerulea. Classification (NCBI taxonomy): domain Eukaryota; kingdom Metazoa; phylum Cnidaria; class Scyphozoa; order Semaeostomeae; family Ulmaridae; genus Aurelia; species Aurelia coerulea. The sequence continues at coordinate 1,579,885 of CM076951.1, read as the reverse complement.
TAAATGTGAATGACGTCATAGATATTAAAATTTAATGACATCAGCAAATATGAAAAAATTATATATCAAATGAAAGTACTCATCAAATGCAATCGAATGGTGCATGTTTAAGATCGATCAAGCAAACGGCACGAAAACTACGGACATTTTAAGATTTTTTTTGTTGACCACTCTCCAAATATGGTATTACTGTGGTCACATGATCAGAGGTAGAACAATGAAATGTTAAGAATTTAATTGCCTATGAAATTTGAGTAAAAGTCACCAAACTGGTGGTTATATCTCTTGTCGTATTAGTGTAATGCAGCAAAAACTGGTAGGGGGGGGGGGCCAAAAACGCCCCCCCCCCCCAGTACGAATAGGGTTAAAGGATCCCAGACAAACATGCATTTCGCGCTTTGCAATGTTTTTGTTTTGATTCAGAGTGGCGGTAGGTTGACATAGAATACTTTGGAACTTAGTATTTATCAGGTCAACGAAAATGTCTGATTCAAGCATACGTCTTCCGTTTCCCATTGGATCAAATTAATCCTTGGAGGCAAACAGACGCCAGCGTCTGTTTGTTTTTAATCAGCCTCCGGTGATAGGAAGAGCACAAACAAGGGTTGCAGAGGAGAATAACAAAGAACCAGTGAAATGCGCATGCAAAGGCAAAAAAAGTCAAGGTTGCCAAAAAAAACTCATCATCTGATCATTCAAAAAACAACGGGGCTGCCCATGCAAAACAGCTGGTGTAGAATGTGGCATTAACTGCAAATGCCACACTAAGAAATGCGAGAATAAGGTAATACTTTTGCTGTTCAACTGTTTGACGTTTTTGCTCTTATTTCAGTTTAAGGTCAAGGCAATGCAGGGGGGGGGGCACCTCGGAACCCTTAGCAATTTAGCTATTCTGGGACTCCTTCAGGTGGCAAATTGATTAGAAAAAATTACCAAAGCCCAGAACCTCATTTATGGAGTTTGATGGAGGTTTTATACTGAATAAGAGGGCACTTTTGGTACGAGAAACATATTGGAGAGGGTTGCTGCAATTAGAATGTGCAATTATGGTAAATTGGCTTCTCTGCAAATAGAACAAAGAAACACTCAGACACAGCATTGTATGGGATTGTATCCAATGTTCACATCACCTGGAGTACAAAGATTCTAATAAGATATTTTTCATTAATTAATATAATAATATTAAAACTATTAATTAATATATATTTTTTATATCATCAGTTAAAACGTTTACATACAGAAGGTACCTAAGAAATTACATATGAGCTACTGTTCAACACTATGAGGACGATGCCAGGGCCAGGGAGAGCAAAAGACCACAACAACTCCCTGGCCATTCCATAAAAAAAACATACAACTAAATACTATAAAATATACATTTACAAAGAGCTTCACATAAACTATCAAATACGGATACATACAAGGATCTGTTTCACATTGGAGGTCATGGCTAGCACAGGCGATAATGCTGAACAGCAGGAACCCCGACCAAGAAAATACCACCGACAACAACTGCTGCCACTGCTGTTTCCCCCCAGGGTCTCCACCGCTCAAAAATATTGCGCAAGTGCTGTCGGTTTGAGGTTCATAGTTCGTAATATTGTGGATTTGAAGATTTGGGTTTGTGTAGATGAGTTGTCATTCACACTATAGACGCCTCACATCCAATGTGAATCAGACTTACAAGCATTAAGAGAAAGAAAAATTGATCTCGTTTGTCAATTGGTGACACTTTATGAATGTACCCTGAAATCTCCTGTAAAAAAGAATAACTAAGGGTAAGTACTTGTGATTTAACATCTGAAGTTGTGAGGTGTTTGCGACATAAAACACACCTAAACGGATGGAGTGTCAATGACAATATTTAAATATTAGGAATTAATCAACAAATAATGCCATAATTATGTAAATAAGATTATTGTGCTTGAAAATATCAACACTTGATTATGTGCAATATCATCCACATGTTTTGGAAGCAAGATATTGGAGCCTTTCTTGTTCCAATTGCCTAAATTTGAGATGCTTTGAATTGAAAATGCTTTGCAGTCTTACATAAGTCATTGGTTCTATTATACCAGGTGTCCTTAAAAAACGCAATGAATTAGATTGGGCTAGCGACAAGAATTTAAGTCCCATCAATCCATAATAATGCTTTATATAATCCCCTACAGCAAACTTGGAGATAGATATCTTGTTTTTTCATATTGGTTCAAGGAGAGTTAGTATATTTATCTTCAAAGTCCAAATTTGCCTGAACCTCCAAACCAGAGCTATATTTGAATAGAAATTCAATCAAATTTGATGCTAAAAACAAAAAAAATTAACAAACTTTAGCTGTTTATGTATCCAATTGCACTCTCCTACATCTAGAGAGCTGGAAAATGTATAGATGCCATGCATTCATTGGACCCTTTGAGAAAATAAGGCTCTGCAACACTTGGTAGTAAAATGTCTTTATCCTCTGGTTTCCATGGTAACCAATGTTATTTTTAGATTTTGGTTAAGATATTTAGATCCAGTATGTTAAATTACCCCTGGATGCCAGTTTTTTTTTGTTTGAATGGGAAACACAGATTTTAGATGTTGGACTAGACTAGTACCTTAAACTGAAAATCTATAGTTCTTTGGTAGTCCAAAATTGTTTGCGAGGGCGTCCAAAATTACTGAAGACAATGTCCGAACATGTCCATTCTCAGTGATATTTAGCAGATAACCGTGCATTGTAGTGATCAATATTTCTCTCATTCTTGCCCAAGGAATCATCAAGGAGGTATACTCATTCCGGTAAAGGTACATCACTGTATGGGTTGATTGCATTAACGAACAAGGGCCTCAACTTTGCGAGAAGCCAACTTCAAATGGGCTACAACTGCTTTACCAATGAAGATGGGGTTCCAAAAGAGCAATGATTCGAACAGCACATGGGGATTCAGTCGGATATTCTTGGAAACAAAGAGGATCCAACTCGTGAAGGATTGGACAGCCAAGAAGCAGTTTTTCGGATATCCTAAAATCGCATTGAGCAGAAGAAGTAGGCGAGAAAGGTGATTCAGACGAAAGCAGCGATGATGCTGATGACGATAACAATTTTCAAATAGAAATTATACCTAGGCGACTAAATGTTGATCATCGACATATCTTCATAAGCATCAGAGGCATAAGAGAGGATTGTGTCGTAGTAATGTACGAAGAAGAGTTTTCCCAGGGAAGATTCGACGTGGCGGAAGCAATGCATGCTCCTTCATTGCAGTTATCTTCACCCACCTCTTTGTCAAAGAAAGAGAGACACTCATGGAGGAGACCCCTGTTTTTAACGACACAATCTTTAATGAAATATTACACAAAGCGATGGTGAGAGGGAACCATCTCTATGACAAGTATCAAAGAAGCCTACCACATCGCTACTGCTTAATACACACAGTAGCAGATCAGATGGCTGAAGTATGTCCCTTTACCGTGAAAGAAGAGAGACCTGTCTCCATTCAAAATGAGCACCAAACGTCAACGCTGAAAGGTCAGCTTGAATTTCTGATGGTTTTTTCTGATGGTTTGTCTGATGGTTGGTAAGTTGTAAGTAAGATTCACCACCACACACCTCCGAGATGAGTCTTTCAAAGCAAATAAAATGTGATAACAAGAGATAAAACCACCAGTTTTGGTGACTTTTACTCAAATTTCATAGGCAATTAAATTCTTACCCTGGGTACCAGACTCTCTAACATAAAAAACAGAGAGTCTGGTACAGTGCTCCCCAACCTTGTTCTGGTGCAAATCGGCTGAGCTCATTTAAAAAGTAGCTTAGCCTATTCAATGGACTGGAATCTTGGAATCTTGGAATCCTGGAATCAGACTCCACGACAGCCTGGGCCTGCTACTCGGGCCTACTGGAATAACATCAAAGATGAAGAAAGAACTTCTTCACCATTTGCCAAACTTATCGGGATGAGCAAGTGTTGTGGGAGGATTTTTGCACGGAGTTTTCATCCAGCATTGCCAAAGAATCGCAACTGACTGGCATATTACACACAGTCAGGAGTCAAAGAAGTGTTCTCATGCTGCCAAAAATAAAATAAAAATGCAATTGCATTGAAATGGATCGAAATGGGCCTAAGAACACTGATATCAGATGGAATAAACAGCGATGAAAACACCGTCAGACGTTTTTCTTCATTCGGTGCAAACATTAGGAAAACGGGCGCTTGCACGGTCATGCAAAGAACAAAACAATATGTGCTTTTCCTTCCTATTATTATTATTGTGGTGTGGATCTAAAAACTTGACAAGAACTGAAGCTTGGGAAATTGCACTGTGATCTTCATATCATCAATGGTATGAACTCTGAACTTAGCAAGTGAAAATGACAATTTGGCCATGGCATAGAAAATCACAAGAGAGGATTGCAAAAGAAAGATAATTGAAAGGAAGGGGATGAAATCACTTTCAAGACGGGCAACGTCTGAATGGTAATGATTCCTCATTAATTTGGGCCAGATCTTCCTAGCAGAATTCTGCAGGATGAAATAAAGTACAGTAAGTACATATTCAATGTTCTTGATATTGAATTTTCTGGCTTCTTGAGATGCAACGATTTATTGATTGTTTTGTCTCGACAGCTACAGGGTGTCCCAAAAACATGTGCGCTGTTTTAGTGGCTTCTGTGGAGCAGTCATAAATCCAATTTTTCTGTTTTTAACCCTATTCGTACTGGGGGGGGGGGGGGGCTACCAGTTTTTGCTGTGTTACGCTGAAACAACAAGAGATAAAACCACCAGTTTTGGTGACTTTTACTCAAATTTCATAGGCAATTAAAGTCTTACCCTGGGTACCAGACTCTCTAACATAAAAAACAGAGAGTCTGGTACAGTGCGCCCCAACCTTGTTCTGGTGCAAATCGGCTGAGCTCATTTAAAAAGTAGCTTAGCCTATTCAACGGACTGGAATCTTGGAATCTTGGAATCCTGGAATCAGACTCCACGAGAGCCTGGGCCTGCTACTCGGGCCTACTGGAATAACATCAAAGATGAAGAAAGAACTTCTTCACCATTTGCCAAACTTATCGGGATGAGCAAGTGTTGTGGGAGGATTTTTGCACGGAGTTTTCATCCAGCATTGCCAAAGAATCGCAACTGACTGGCATATTACACACAGTCAGGAGTCAAAGAAGTGTTCTCATGCTGCCAAAAATAAAATAAAAATGCAATTGCATTGAAATGGATCGAAATGGGCCTAAGAACACTGATATCAGATGGAATAAACAGCGATGAACACCGTCAGACGTTTTTCTTCATTCGGTGCAAACATTAGGAAAATGGGCGCTTGCACGGTCATGCAAAGAACAAAACAATATGTGCTTTTCCTTCCTATTATTATTATTGTGGTGTGGATCGATTTAAAAACTTGACAAAAACTGAAGCTTGGGAAATTGCACTGTGATCTTCATATCATCAATGGTATGAACTCTGAACTTAGCAAGTGAAAATGACAATTTGACAACTTCCAAACTTGGCTTGAGTATATTTCCAGCAACTGTTAAAGTTTTAAAGCACACACGAGTCCTTAAAATATACAAATTAACCCTTTCATGCCTGGAAGGGCCATATGGCCCATACGTCATAAAACCCCGGCTTAACTGTAGAATACCCCGCATCTTCTCCAGCGACTCCAGATGTGGATACTGGATACGCAGTGAAAAAGGTATTTCTTGTCATGTCCTTTAACCCTATCTGTACTGGGCGATTTTTTAGGCATTTTATATTGGGGGGGGGGGGGGGCGTTTTTCGCCCCCCCCCCCTCTTTTTCTCCAAAACTACAAAAGATATAACAATGAGACTTACCCCTATTGTTCTTTAGATAGTTGGCTATTCAAATATAACAATGGCAATTAATAAGTCACGTGATTCGTTGCTAGGCAACCGAAAAACTGACGAAAATTGGCAAATTTATACCTTCTTAACCAGAAAAATTCTATTTAATCTTCCACTCAACCGATTTTCTCCAAAATTGTTTCAAATAATAGGAAACATGTCATAGTTCAAAAATACATACTTTGTAAAAATTTTTAGTTTCTATTTTTAGCACAATTAGCCTTAAATTAGCCTTTTGTTGCATGCATTTTCTTTCATCACAGGTTTTTGCCAGTCCTGCCCTTTTATCTGGTAACTATAGACTCAACATGAATCAAATTAATAAGATGAAGCAAATTAGACTAAAAAAATTTATATTTGACACTTCTTTATCAGGTAAATGACGTCATAAATGTGAATGACGTCATATACCGGGTGAGTCAGAAAAAACGTGGGGTGTTTGGCGGACTGTGGCGTCGCGTTTAGCCATCTGACCGTTGTGAACTAAATTATTCCGTGCAGCCATAAATCTGACTTAGATCATGAATTTTTTCCCATCGAAATCGGTCATGTGATTCATTATTTAAAAACGATTTTCTTCCTAAAACTTTGTATGGGAGTCTTGCAAACTGAGGAAACCTTTAACCAAGCCCCTTCAGCATTTTAGCCTTGCCAAAGCTGCAGGTACACGTGGTATTATCTGGGGAGCATGAAACAGTTCGGAAATAGTGTTTTCTCCCCTTGGATGCCTTGGCACGTCATAACTTGTCTTGCAAAGAGAATATGTTTGAGAGACAGTAAAAACGCATGCTTCTTTGTGTTGTAAAGAGATTTATTTCAACACGATCAACGCGCTGTTTCATGACAAAACTATTTCATTCTCCCCTGATAATACCACGTGTACCTGCGGCTTTGGCAAGGGTAAAATGCTGAAGGGGCTCTATCAAAGATTTCATAAGTTTGCAAAACTCCCATACAACTTCTTACGAAGGAAATATTTTCTGATTAATACATCAAGTGACCGATTTCGATGGGGAAAAGCTTATGATCTAAGTTAAACCTCTGGCTGCAAGAACAAATTTAGTTCGCTACGATCGGGTTGCTGAACGCGACGTCACAATCTGCCAAACACCCCACGTTTTTTCTGACTCACCCGGTATATTAAATTTTGCTGACATCAGCAAATATGAAAAATTTATATATCAAATGAAAGTACTCATCAAATGCAATCGAATGGTGCATGTTTGAGATCGATCAAGCAAACGACACGAAAACTATGAACATTTTAAGCTTTTTTTTGTTGACTACTCTCCAAATATGGTAATACTGTGGTCACATGATCAGAGGTAGAACAATGAAATGTTAAGAATTTAATTGCCTATGAAATTTGAGTAAAAGTCACCAAAACTGGTGGTTGTATCTCTTGTCGTTTTAGCGTAATGCAGCAAAAACTGGTAGGGGGGGGCGAAAAACGCCCCCCCCCCCCAGTACGAATAGGCTTAAGCTTGTAAGGCCTGTTCTTTATGTGGCATTGTGATTCTATTGTGATTATTTTAGAGCCTCTCCATCTCGATGGGCACCATCAATTATTATGGTGGGGTGCAAGCTCGTCTAACGTCTGTTTTTATTTATTAATTTCGTTTATTTTATATTTTTGTTGTTGTTTCTTCGTGTTTGTTTTCGTGTACGGCATGACAGACAAGTCAGCTGTTCTGGAGCATGATGACATTTGGAAATTCATTCACCATACATGTCATACCGTACACAGAGATTTACAACAGTCCTGTCCTGATGGTGTATTATTCATCACTAGCTGCCATGACACTTTCTTAAATTGGTCTCCTTCAGAAAGGAGAGGATAGGCCTGGCAGCTCAAAGGAGCTGATGTGGAGCTGATGATACATGATTACGGAAGACCAGAAGAGCAGCCCTCGTTTTACCTTTTGTTGGACATGGAAGGGAACGAGAAGAGCCAAGGCAGCAAAACATGTCCCACCTCACCACGTCATCAACACCAGTAAACTCGTTACCTGTACAGGCCCTAGATATTCATAGAGACAATGAATGTTACACTCGTTCTTATAATGTTCAAACTACTCTACCAGAATTCAAAAAGCAAAGAAACTTCTCTGGCACCATGTCCTCACACACCAGGAAACTGTTTGGTTATTGGACAGTTGCCACCTGTTGTAGGCCATAGAGCCAGTGCATGATACACTCGCTCGTTTTTATAATGTTGTCATAGTTCTGGTCATCATACACCAGTAAACTCGTTACCTGTACAGGCCCTATATATTCATGGAGACAATGAATGATACACTCGTTCTTATTATGTTCAAACTACTCTACCAGAATTCCAAAAGCAAAGAAACTTCTCTGGCACCATGTCCTCACACACCAGGAAAGTTTTGGTTATTGGACAGTTGGCACCTGTTGTAGACCATAGAGACAGTGCATACAGTACATTCTATGTTGCTGTGCTTACCGTAATTGAAGCTCCAACATCAATGCGTTTATTGACCACATGCAAGAAGTCTTGTCCAAGGTTGCCAATGAAAACAAAACTGCTGTCATTATCCAGAATGGAAAGAAGGGCAATTTTTGCCGAGACCTCGGGTGTGCAAGAAGGGTCCTCTATTGTTTATCTATTGTTTGTTTTGAATACCATATTGTTTTTCTTGGGTGTGCAAGTGCCACACTTTCGATACAGGGTCATTATGGGGGACTTCAACATAAATCTACTAAATTCTGAGAATCACACACTCACTAGCGAATTTATTAAAATGCTGTTCTCCAACCACTTTCAGCCACTTATACTTCAACCAAACCAGGGTAACTGATTCAACAGCAACGCTCATTGATAACATATTTTCTAATGATTTTTCTTGTACGGTAACAAATGGAAATGTCCTTCTACAAATTTCAGATCACTTCCCTCACTTTTCTATTTTCAATAACTGTGCACCTGACAATAATAATTCTTCCTACTTTGTTCATAATTACAAATATTTGGATGAATCAAAATTGCTTGATGACTATCAAAAAAAGGATTTTGCATTTCTAAATACTGATGATCATACTGGGGTCATTCCAAATAAGAACAACAGATGCCTGTCAGGTGATGTTTTCAAAATTGCTTCTAATTTTTACCAACGGTAGCCAAGCATCAGATAACACGAGAAAAAAATTTCAGCAAGATATCTCATTTATTTGGTTCAGGTTTTACTGTATGATCAATTCAATATTTAGCCAATTGATGGGCTAAATATTCAATTGATCATAAAATCTGAACCAAATGAGATATCTCGCTGAAATTTTTTTTCTGAGGTTCTCTGATGCTTGGGTCCCCTTAGTAAAAATTTGAAGGAATTTTGAAAACATCACCTGACAGGCATCTGTTGTTCTTATTTGGAATGACCCACTGTTGACCATAAATTTGATCAATTCCTAACGAACCTCAGCCAGCTTGTTGAAAAACATTGTCCAAAAAAGAAATTAAACAAAAAATTTTTGAAACTAAGAAACAAACCATGGATTAACAACCAAATTCAACATATGATGACTGTCAGAGACAGAATTTTCCAGCAGTTCAAACATACAGAATCCTCTGAAGTTTATGCCCATTATAAACTATTTTGTAATCGTGTTGTTAGTGAGATAAAAGAAAGCAAAAAAGTTACTTTCAAAATTATTTTGCTGAAAACAAATCAAATATGAAGTTGCTCTGGAAGGGGATCAGAAGTGTGATAAAAATGACAACTAATAGCGCTGAAACAAATTCGATCCCATTCATAACTAATGAGAATGGTAATAAGATAACTGATCCTAACTTAATTGCCAACAACTTGAATGAATATTTTATTAATGTTGCTAACAAAATTACAAGTAAAATCCATAGGAACTCAAATTCTCCTCTAAGATATCTACTGTAGCTTCTTCTAATAACAGCTATATCTCCCACTGTTCCTGTTGAGGTTTCTTCGATAATCCAGTCACTTAAGAAGGGTAAACCTACTTGGCCTAATAGTATTCCAGTCAAACTATTGAGCGTGCTTGACCCCCACATTTCCATACAGCTCTCCCAAATCATCAATGAATCATTTCTAAATGGTATTTTCCTGATAAACTAAAGATTGCTAAAGTTATTCCTATATTCAAAAAAGGTGATGCCTCCAAGAATTCAAATACAGACCCATCTCTTTGCTGTCAGTATTTAGTAAGATCTTTGAAAAGCTCATGTATCAACGTTTGTACAATTTTCTACAACTTCATGAAATTCTGTTTCAAATGCAATTTGGATTCCGCAATGGTCATTCCACTGATCATGCATTGATCAGTTTAAGTGAGAGAATTAAATCTACTTTGGACGCAAAAAGAATTGGCTGTGGGATCTTTATTGACCTGCAAAAAGCCTTTGATACTGTCAATCATAACATTCTACTACAGAAACTTAGTCACTATGGAATAAGAGGCTCAGCACTGCACTGGTTTGAGTCCTACCTTACGGAAAGACTTCAATATCTTTCAATCAACAATAATTCTTCTAGTCTTAGCAAAGTTACTTGTGGTGTTCCTCAGGGCTCTGTACTTGGTACATTACTGTTTCTAATCTATATCAATGACCTGCCTAATGTATCCAAAGTACTTTCTTTCTTCTTGTTTGCAGATGATACAAATCTTTATTTCGAAACTGAAAATATTGCAAAGCTTCAGTATAAAATCAATAAAGAACTGATAACAGTAAAGACATGGCTTGAAGTTAATCATTTCGCTCTGAACATTTAAAAAACAAACTGTATTTCGCTCCCCTAGAAAGAAATTGCCTGAGCATATTCTTATTAAATTTGGCAAGAAATTAGTGACCAGATCTAGATATGTTAAATTTTTACTGATAGATGAGCATCTTTCCTGGAAATTCCATATTTCTGAGTTGACTAAAAAACTCTCCAGGACATCTGGGATCTTCTTGAAAATTAGACACCTCCTTCCTCAGGATATTCTGAAAAATCTTTACTTCTCTATTTTCTCTTCCTTTCTTAGCTCTGGTTCATCAACTTGGGGTCTCTCCTATGATACTTACCTTCAACCTGTCTTCTTGTTGCAGAAAAAAGTACTCAGGTCTATCTCCTTTCAGCCCTTATTCTCTCCTTCAACATCAATCTTCTTTTCTCTAAAAGTTCTTCAATTAGATGACATGATACATCATGATATACTCAAATTTGTCTACAAGTCTCTCAATGGACTTTCTCCTTCTCATTTTCCCAACTACTTTAAGCTCAGTAACACTGTTCATAGTCATGCAACTCATCAGGCAGCTAGGGGTGACAGTTTTTCAATCCATAAGGAATACCTTTCTCTATGGTCTCAGGTCTATTAATTATTTTGGTGCTAAACTATGGAATGACATACCCATTTTCATTAAAATGTCAGTTTCATTTAATATTTTCAAATCAAAATTGAAGGAATTCTTTGTCAATGGTTATGGTCTTTGATTCTACACCAACATTTAGTGTTCTTCCCGTGTTCTTAAATTATCTTGTTCTTTGGAGGCATCTTCTGGTCTTGTGTTTATTTTAAGAAAAATTTGTTCCATGCTTTTTTAGTTTTTAGTTGGGGGGCTCTCTCTCGATTAGTTTACCTATTAGAGAGCTCCTCCTTAGACAAATATATCTAAATACTTATTTTTTGTACTGTACCATGTCTCTTTTCATTTCTTTGTGTTGGGTGTAAGTATATCCTTGTAGTGTATCCTTGTGTACTAATATAATGTCAGTTGTATATTGATTGTCTTATTTAATTTAGGTAAAAATTGTAATTTATTTGTAGTCTTTGATGTATTTAGATATATTTGTTAATAATGAAGACTGAAAATATGATGCACTCGTTCTTATAATGTTCTCATATATCTCATTATCATACACCAGTAAACTCGTTACCTGTACAGGCCCTAAATATTCATGGAGACAATGAATGATACACTCGTTCTTATTATGTTCAAACTACTCTACCAGAATTCAAAATGCAAAGAAACCTCTGGCACCATGTCCTCACACACCAGGAAAGTTTTTGGTTATTGGACAGTTGCCACCTGTTGTAGGCCATAGAGACAGTGCATGATACCCCGGGGGGGGGGGGGAACTTCACATATTTTGGGTACGGGGACGTGCCATCGGGAAGGGTCGCGATTTTGGTATAAGGAACGGCATCAATTTTCACGATTTGGTTAAAGTATAAGATCGGATTCCCACACCCTCAACTTGACTGCGTATCCCGTATCCACTGTATCCCACACCTTCAACTTGACTGCGTATCCCGTACCCACTGTATCCCACACCTTCGACTTGACTGCGTATCCCGTATCCACTGTATCCCACACCCTTCAACTTGACTGCGTATCCCGTATCCACTGTATCCCACACCTTCAACTTGACTGCGTATCCCGTATCCACTGTATCCCACACCTTCAACTTGACTGGGTATCCCGTATCCACTGTATCCCACACCTTTGACTTCACTGCGTATCCCGTATCCATTGTATCCAGTATCCAGAAAATCCTTCCGAACTTGTTAAGTTAGAGAATGAATTTGTTAAGTTACCTTCCGAACTCAAAGTATCAAAGTCTCTCTCCAGTAGCCGGCGTATCCACTGTATCGAGTATCCAGTGCATCATTCACTTATGAACTGCCTAGCGCGTATCCGCGCTAAAAAAAGAGGTTGCTTCGCGGTGCGGGGTATTCTAAAGTTAATCCTAAAACCCCAATAAAAATGTATTTTTACGAGCTTTCCTTGGGTGCCTGCAAGGGCCATACAGCCCATATTTGCTGCCATTATGTTTAAAGTTTGATGACCTTTACATGAAGTACTTGGATAGAAATCGCTGAGATTGGTGTGGTGGTCAAGAGGTGCAGTGTGACGAAGGTTCAACAAACTATTTCAGGTAAGAAATGGCCATTTTTTATCGAATAAAAAATACCTGGATACAAATTCATCCTTCTTAATTACATTTAAACGGTTTTTCATATGTTTTGTAATGTTTAATGCATTAAAAACTACAATTTATTGTCTGGGCCATATGGCCCTTCCAGGAATTCAAAGTTGTTGTTGTTGAACTTAGGCCATAAGGCAAATATTTTCTTCCTGTTTTTAATACTCGATTTAGCTTGTTTTTAATACTTGATATAGGAAAACCTAATGATAAGAGTGAAACTAAACATTTTGTTTTCATATATTTTCAGATGGATACAGCAATAGAGGAGCATGATGTGAATGGTGAGATCCAACAGTGGGTGGTGTTAACACCAGGATTAGATTCCGAAGATGATACTGATTCAGGTTCTGATCAATCAGAATATGGCTCAGATGATGATGTTCCCTTAGCAGATATGATACCCCTTGCAGGACTGGCAGGAAGGGAAGAACTGAATGATGAACACACGTATCGCTGGAGAAAAGGAAGGCCTCCGGCTGCAAAGAATTTTTCATTCAAAGGTGACGAGGAACTGCATGGCTATGAGAATTTGATGGCTCCAATTGATTATTTCAAACAATTCTTTGATGATCAAATGGTTACTCGTATTGCTGACCAAACAAATCTTTACTCCACACAATGCAATGTGGACAAAGAATCAGTAGCAACATGCCGTGAAGAAATTGAACATTTTCTTGGCATTCTTTTGCAAATGTGCATCGTTCAAATGCCAAGATACCGCATGTATTGGCAGTCATTCACCAGATATGAGCAAGTGGCTAGCATAATGAGTAGAGATCGCTTTGAGCTAATCAAGAAGTTTCTTCACTTTGAAGATAATTCTAATGCCCCAGACCCGCAGGATCCCAACAAAGATAAGCTGTTCAAGTTGAGAAAGCTATTTGAAATGCTGAGACAGAATTGCCTGAAGGTAAAGCCTGAGGAACATAACTCCGTGGATGAGCAGATGATTCCATTCAAAGGAAGAAGCAGTCTCCGCCGTTATTTACCAAAGAAGCCTAAGAAATGGGGTTTTAAAGTGTTTTCAAGAAATGGCGTTTCAAAGTCAACAACAAGCCAATTGCAACAAGAAACACCAACAGCAAAGACTGCAACTCGGAACCGATGCTTCAGAAAGACACTCGAATTGTGAAAGACGCCAAATAGAAAAGAAACGAGAAGAAACGAAAGAAAAGGGTACAGGTACACCCGAGGTGGCTTTAGATTCATGGAATCAGCCACCGGCTACGAAGGACCGAAACCAGTTGGGACGGCGAATCTCGCGCTACGAAACATCAATCTGACATCATATGAAACAGCAACAACAACAACAAAGAACAATCTGACGCGAAATAACAAAGAACAACACCAACAACAACAACATCAATCAGAATAAAAGACAACGAAGAACAACAGCAACAAGAACGGCAATAAACAACACAATAACATCGAAGAAACAATCTGACGTAAAATGAAAAAGAACAACAACAACAACAACAAAAACAACAACAGCAACAACATCAATCAGAACAAAGACAACGAAGAACAATAGTAACAACAACAGCAAGAAAGAACACAACAACATCGAAGAAACAATCTTACGTGGAATGACAAAGAACAACAAGAACAGCAACCGGGATACAATGAAGAAGAATGACAAAACAACAACAACAACAGCAAGAAGGACGAAGCTTGAACGTTTTATGAAGAACCGGAAGGACCTTATATGGATATTAATTCTTGTAATTAAATTCTTTGACTATAAATATAGGTTGACTTCTTAAATTTATTCAGTTGCTCTGAAGATGCCCTAGTGGGCGAAACGTCAGCACTGGAAAAGAAAAAGCGCAAAAGACCAAACAGATGCCTGTTTCTTTGAGTAGTTAGGCCCTCTTCTAACCGTACACTATATATATATAACTGATGAAGGCTTGCGCCGAAACGTTTACTGGAATGTGTTTTTCTTGACTACATATATATATATATATATAGAGCGAAACACGAAGTGATCCAGGTACTGTAAGATATAGGTCGAAACACAGAAATGACAACAAACTCGTTGAGACGTAACGCTAATATGATATGCTACTAGTTTCGTCTGTTCACGCAGACTCTTCAGGCTTATTTACTCGTACATCAACTTTACTTTAAATTTAAACAAATGAATTTTACATAATCTGACGTATCATCAATACATCACATCAACCTCGTACTGATTGTTAGAGAGGCTAGATAATGACGGCAGTTTTGCCAATCTTATCGATTTAATGCCGGTTTGTATTTAATTATGAAGTAGTTTTCTTTCTCTTTTCGGAGTGCGTTGTCTTGATTGTGTAATTTAAAGAATGGACAAATGGTAAACATGGGTGATTTTGATTTTGCACATTCCGAAATATGTTTGCTAACAAAAAGTTTCCGATATTGTGGAAGGGAGATTTGGTTTCTGTGGAGTGCTGCTCTATGTCTCAAAGTATCACCTGATTCTCCGATGTACTTATCCCCGCAGCCGTTACAGGATATTATGTAAATGCAATCTCTTACACTGCAATCCATTTCGTTTTTAATGTTAAATAGTTGTTTACTTTGCTTGTTTATTTCAATTTGACTGCAGACAACAATCTGTTTACAGGTTTCACATCGTTTGTCTTTGCATTTCGTGACTTTTGGTGTGCTAAGGATAGTGTCTTGTGAGGTAAATTTTGCTCGTGTTAGAATTCTTTTCAGGTTCTGCGGTTGGCGTTTGCTTGGAATGAGTTTAGTTCTGTTTAGTTCACGTTTCATTTTTGGACTTGCATTTAAGATTGAGATTGATTCTTTTATGATTGGGTAGAATTTTGGGTTTTTTGGGTTATTGGTTGAAACGAAAGTTAATGTTATTCCTTCTGGAGGTTTTTCTTTTGGTGTGCGAAGTTGTTCTTGTGGGATTTCTCTGGCTTTTTTGAACCCATTGTCAATCAAGGTTTCTGGGTACCCAAGGTGTCTTAAAGTGCCTTTTAAATCCTTTAATCTCGTATTCAGAGTTGTTTTTTCGTCGATAATGGTGCATAGTCTTCTCGCTAGGTTATAAGGAATGTTTATTAGGGTATGTCTAGGGTGAGCTGATTTGAATGGGACATAATTATGAGTGTCTGTTGGCTTAAAATAAATGTCTGTAATAATTTTATCATTTTTTGCTGTCATTTGTATGTCTAAAAAATTCATTTTTTCATAGTTCGTTTCTACAGTGAATTTGATCCTTTCATGCAGGTCATTGAGAATATTATGAAGTTCTGTAATTGGACCCATTTTGGTGTCCCAATAAATGAAGCAATCATCTAGATATCTCATCCTATACTATATATATATATATATACAGTTCTTTATGTTAGCACTGTGACTAAAGGTTGTTGGATTCTTTTGTTGTCAGTGCTTGAAGAGCTTTGAAACAATTTCTATACATTCAAAACTTGAATCAGCCCATCATATAGCACCAAAAAAGTTTCTTAATTTCAAGTGAAATTTTCAATTCTTTGTACAAAAATGTTCTTTATTTGTTTCTTACTTTTGGGTACAAGGATCTCTACTACTTCTACTTCTGCAGATGTGTTCCTCAGATATACTGGCTCCTCGGATTTACAGGCTCGCGCTAAGGTGGACTCTCAGATAAAGAGGCTTGCTATAGAAGAGCATGAGTTAGAAGGCCTAGTCGTTCTCCGGCAATAGCTTGCTGCGAAGGAGGCTACTGTTTTGAAACTGAGACCAACGGTAAACTCTCCTCCATTATTTCAGCAACAACAACCACAGCAACAACAAGCCACTGCAGCTCCTAAAGCTTTCAGCGTGAAAACTTTGCGCCAAAAACCAAAGACAACCCCTGTCGTCAGCCACCCCACCTGCGACTACTGCTTCCCCACCTGGAATTTCCTGGCAGCACGAAATCGCTGCTCAACAACAACATGCCGCCAGCCAGTCGCTCCATGATCAGTTCATGGCCAATGCTAATCATCATGCCAATATGTTTCTGGTTCCTGCCTCAGTGCCGCAGGGTGAGAACATTTTCAGAATTGTTGACTTTTTGAACAACATCGTTCCTAAAGAATCTGAAAAACGCTATCTCACCTGCTGGCTCTCGCCTGATGGCAACAGCGGCCTAGGCTGGGGGTGTCTCTCTTCTGCAGTGGGTGGTGGTGAACACTCGCATTTTTCATATTCATTTTTCACTCTTCGAAAATTCCTTTCAATGTTCCCGTCAGAGCAAACCTGGAAAAGAAGGGCGTTGCCAGAAATCTTCCTTTCACATGCAATTAAACTGGCTGTAGAAAACACTTTGGATGACAGGATAACCTGAAAAGACATTTGCTGATCTACACAGGACACGTTCCATAATAAGATGTATAAACATATTGCTCAATTCAGACGCTTTTGTAGAATAGCTAAGGTCTACTGTGGAAAGATTGCAAAACCTTAGACTAATGAGTTTTACAGGAGCAAAGTATTTCAACATGTCCTAAAATATCCCAAAATATCTAAACAATCTCCAACTGTCCCAACTATAATTCATCATTACTTTATTTTGTTGAATTGTTACCTGTTTGAAGCATATTTCCATCAAACCGAAGGGCAAATTGTTCCATCGCCTTAACATCATCTGGTATTGCCTCCAGCACGTCTTGGATTACTCAAGGTTGCAGGTTACTTGGGACTCTCAGGCTATTGGTTACAAAATAAATTATGCACAGTTGAGAGGCAACAATAAATTTAAAGTTGGAAAATTGGTGATTTAATCTTGAGCAAAAGCCTGAATTTGATTCTAGGATTTTATACAAATGTTTCTGTTTTCAGTTTTTAGAGCTAGACGTGAGTTTCTTAAAATTAAACATATCTAACGGTACGAAAAAGAATTGATTTGCTTCAAAAGAATCTTGATAAGGCATTAAGAGATAAGTTGTGTGAACAGAGATTGAAATGGTATTACAAAGATTCAAGGGACAAAGAAGTTGCTAAAACTCATAATGAATCCACTGGGATCAATCGTTCAAAAATTAAATAATTAAATGCTAGGATTTATGAATTGGAAAATGAGAAAGAGGAGATTGAAAGGATGTTAGATATTTTTATGCAAGGAGAGGGAGTTTGTTTATTTAAAGATGGCAAATATGTTGATGAAGTAATGATGCTTTATGAAGATTTATTGTGTATGGGTAGTACAAGGAGTGTCGAGGGAGTTATTAGACAAGTTTTAAAGCATGCTGCTGGAGTGAATGTTGGTCGATTAACCAAAGCTGCATTTGCTAAATATATGATACCGGGTGCGCCAAAATAAACTATGCACGTTTGGTAGGCCACAATCAATAGTACACTGGACCGATTTTGAACATTTACGACTTAATCGTTAGCAGAAAGCCTGCATTAGATACTGGATTTTTTTGCAAATTTTTTTCATTTTCAGCTTTAGGGCTAGAAGCGGTTTTCTTAAACTTTTAGTTTTCGAAAAACATCAAAAGTGATAAAAAACATTGATCAAGTTTTCCAAAGAATTGGCATGAATGGACAAAGAGATATCTTTTTTGTAGTAATTTGCAATTTAGAAATTGACCAATTGTAATTTGCTGTACGAGAGTTCGTAATAAATTTGCGATGCCCACCCGGTAACATTTGAGGACCTATACACTGCCTCTCCTGCCGGGGAGCAAAACCCATCAATGAGCGATGTAGCTCTATGGTAAGTGAAATGTGTTCAACCTGGATGAACTAAGCTGCCCCTCGATAGAATTAAGTAATCTGCAAAAAAGCTCTCTCCCTCTCTCAATTTGCAGATACCTCTGTTGAACTGCATTTCATTTTCAAAAGCATTTCAGAAGCATTTTCCTATCGAAGAGCAAAATTATGGAATGAACTGAACAGCGAAACTAAATTGCCACTGTACCTACAATCAGTTGCAAAATTGTTGAGCTATTGACAAAAATAAGGTCTCCCCCCCCCCCCCCCCCCCCCCCCCCCCCCCCCTCTGTGTGAAATGTGACACAAATGCGAGAAATTTTTGGGTTGCGTGAAAGTTTCTTACATGTTTCTTATATTTTTAATGCCAGAAGTGTAGGATTAATGTTATTTAGTCTAAAGGGCTGCCAAATTACTTGTAAGATTACAAAACAAATAAATAGCATAATTTGCATTCAAAATAATGCCCAACAGTTGCTATAACTGTATAGTGTCAAAACACTTTGAAACATTTTCAATTACAAAAATTTCTTAGCTTTCAAAAAAGTGAGTCTACCGTTTCTAATAAGCAGTTCCTTACAAAAAACGTGTGTAACTGATGTCAATGTGCTTTGTTGGGCTTTGTTTTTCTTTCCAAAATTAATAAAGGGAATCCTTCTGATAGCAATTATGTTTTCGCCATCATCACTGGGAAAAATTACTGAAGACACTACTTATGGATCTAGGCTAAAACACAACACAGGTGAACACAAATGAACACAAATGAACACAGGTGAACACAGATGAACAAAGATAAACACAGATGGACACAGGTGAATAGAAGTGAATACGGATGAGCACCGGCCAAATTGAAGATACTAGTAGGAACAAAAATGAACAAAGTCACTTATCCTTTATTTCATACATTGAAGGACCAAATGAAGGGCTGCCTATACCCCTGCTGCCGCAGGGACCACCACAAGCGGCAATGCCTGCAGTAATTGATACGTAAAATTTTTTTTGCTCGCAAACAAACTTCATTATAGTAAGTGCCATTCTCATTATTAATACTTTCTGAGGGGTTCCACCCTACATACAAATTGCTTCATAAGAATCTTGATAAGGCATTAAGAGATAAGTTGTGTGAACAGAGATTGAAATGGTATTACAAAGATTCAAGGGACAAAGAAGTTGCTAAAACTCATAATGAATCCACTGGGATCAATCGTTAAAAAATTAAATAATTAAATGCTAGGATTTATGAATTGGAAAATGAGAAAGAGGAGATTGAAAGGATGTTAGATATTTTTATGCAAGGAGAGGGAGTTTGTTTATTTAAAGATGGCAAATATGTTGATGAAGTAATGATGCTTTATGAAGATTTATTGTGTATGGGTAGTACAAGGAATGTCGAGGGAGTTATTAGACAAGTTTTAAAGCATGCTGCTGGAGTGAATGTTGGTCGATTAACCAAAGCTGCATTTGCTAAATATATGATACCGGGTGCGCCAAAATAAACTATGCACGTTTGGTAGGCCACAATCAATAGTACACTGGACCGATTTTGAACATTTACGACTTAATCGTTAGCAGAAAGCCTGCATTAGATACTGGATTTTTTTGCAAATTTTTTTCATTTTCAGCTTTAGGGCTAGAAGCGGTTTTCTTAAACTTTTAGTTTTCGAAAAACATCAAAAGTGATAAAAAACATTGATCAAGTTTTCCAAAGAATTGGCATGAATGGACAAAGAGATATCTTTTTTGTAGTAATTTGCAATTTAGAAATTGACCAATTGTAATTTGCTGTACGAGAGTTCGTAATAAATTTGCGATGCCCACCCGGTAACATTTGAGGACCTATACACTGCCTCTCCTGCCGGGGAGCAAAAACCATCAATGAGCGATGTAGCTCTATGGTAAGTGAAATGTGTTCAACCTGGATGAACTAAGCTGCCCCTCGATAGAATTAAGTAATCTGCAAAAAAGCTCTCTCCCTCTCTCAATTTGCAGATACCTCTGTTGAACTGCATTTCATTTTCAAAAGCATTTCAGAAGCATTTTCCTATCGAAGAGCAAAATTATGGAATGAACTGAACAGCGAAACTAAATTGCCACTGTACCTACAATCAGTTGCAAAATTGTTGAGCTATTGACAAAAATAAGGTCTCCCCCCCCCCCCTCTGTGTGAAATGTGACACAAATGCGAGAAATTTTTGGGTTGCGTGAAAGTTTCTTACATGTTTCTTATATTTTTAATGCCAGAAGTGTAGGATTAATGTTATTTAGTCTAAAGGGCTGCCAAATTACTTGTAAGATTACAAAACAAATAAATAGCATAATTTGCATTCAAAATAATGCCCAACAGTTGCTATAACTGTATAGTGTCAAAACACTTTGAAACATTTTCAATTACAAACATTTCTTAGCTTTCAAAAAAGTGAGTCTACCGTTTCTAATAAGCAGTTCCTTACAAAAAACGTGTGTAACTGATGTCAATGTGCTTTGTTGGGCTTTGTTTTTCTTTCCAAAATTAATAAAGGGAATCCTTCTGATAGCAATTATGTTTTCGCAATCATCACTGGGAAAAATTACTGAAGACACTACTTATGGATCTAGGCTAAAACACCACACAGGTGAACACAAATGAACACAGGTGAACACAAATGAACACAGGTGAACACAAATGAACACAGGTGAACACAGATGAACAAAGATAAACACAGATGGACACAGGTGAATAGAAGTGAATACGGATGAGCACCGGCCAAATTGAAGATACTACCGGGTGCGCCAAAATAAACTATGCACGTTTGGCAGGCCACAATAAATCGTACACAGGTCCGATTTTGGAAATTTATGACTTAATCATTAGCAGAAAGCCTGCATTAGATACTGGGATTTTTGCAAATTTTTTCATTTTCTGTTTATAGAGCTAGAAGCGAGTTTCCTAAAATGTTAGTTTTCGAAAAACACTGAAAATGATAAAAAACATCGATCAAGTTTTCCAAAGAATCGACATGAATGGGCAAAGAGAGAACTTGTTCGTGGTGATTTTGGATTTAAAAATCGACCAATTGTAATCTGCTGTAAGAGAATTCATACTAAACCCCCAAATCCCCCTGAAAACGTTTTCTCTTTGTTCATTCATGTTGAATCTTTCAAAATTTGATCGACGTTTTTTGATCGTTTTCAATGTTTTCGAAAACGAACATTTTAAGAAACTCGTTTCTGGCTCTAAAAACTGACGACGGAAAAATTTGCAAAATGTCCTAGAACCTAATTCAAGCTTTCTGCTAACGATTAAGTCATAAATCTTCAAAATCGGTTCAGTGTATGATTTATTGTGGCCTGCCAAACGTGCATAGTTTATTTTGGCGCACCCGGTAGTAGGAACAAAAATGAACAAAGTCACTTATCCTTTATTTCATACATTGAAGGACCAAATGAAGGGCTGCCTATACCCCTGCTGCCGCAGGGACCACCACAAGTGGCAATGCCTGCAGTAATTGATACGTAAAAATTTTTTTTTGCTCGCAAACAAACTTCATCATAGTAAGTGCCATTCTCATTATTAATACTTTCTGAGGGGTTCCACCCTACATACAAATTGCTTCATAAGAATCTTGATAAGGCATTAAGAGATAAGTTGTGTGAACAGAGATTGAAATGGTATTACAAAAAGATTCAAGGGACAAAGAAGTTGCTAAAACTCATAATGAATCCACTGGGATCAATCGTTCAAAAATTAAATAATTAAATGCTAGGATTTATGAATTGGAGAATGAGAAAGAGGAGATTGAAAGGATGTTAGATATTTTTATGCAAGGAGAGGGAGTTTGTTTATTTAAAGATGGCAAATATGTTGATGAAGTAATGATGCTTTATGAAGATTTATTGTGTATGGGTAGTACAAGGAATGTCGAGGGAGTTATTAGACAAGTTTTAAAGCATGCTGCTGGAGTGAATGTTGGTCGATTAACCAAAGCTGCATTTGCTAAATATATGATACCGGGTGCGCCAAAATAAACTATGCACGTTTGGTAGGCCACAATCAATAGTACACTGGACCGATTTTGAACATTTACGACTTAATCGTTAGCAGAAAGCCTGCATTAGATACTGGATTTTTTTGCAAATTTTTTTCATTTTCAGCTTTAGGGCTAAAAGCGGTTTTCTTAAACTTTTAGTTTTCGAAAAACATCAAAAGTGATAAAAACATTGATCAAGTTTTCCAAAGAATTGACATGAATGGACAAAGAGATATATTGTTTGTAGTAATTTGCAATTTAGAAATTGACCAATTGTAATCTGCTGTACGAGAGTTCGTAATAAATTTTGCGATGCCCACCCGGTAACATTTGAGGACCTATACACTGCCTCTCCTGCCGGGGAGCAAAAACCATCAATGAGCGATGTAGCTCTATGGTAAGTGAAATGTGTTCAACCTGGATGAACTAAGCTGCCCCTCGATAGAATTAAGTAATCTGCAAAAAAGCTCTCTCCCTCTCTCAATTTGCAGATACCTCTGTTGAACTGCATTTCATTTTCAAAAGCATTTCAGAAGCATTTTCCTATCGAAGAGCAAAATTATGGAATGAACTGAACACTGAAACTAAATTGCCACTGTACCTACAATCAGTTGCAAAATTGTTGAGCTATTGACAAAAAAAAGGTCTCCCCCCCCCCCTCCGTGTGAAATGTGACACAAATGCGAGAAATTTTTGGGTTGCGTGAAAGTTTTTTACATATTTCTTATATTTTTAATGCCAGAAGTGTAGGATTAATGTTATTTAGTCTAAAGGGCTGCCAAATTACTTGTAAGATTACAAAACAAATAAATAGCATAATTTGCATTCAAAATAATGCCCAACAGTTGCTATAACTATATTGTGTCAAAACACTTTGAAACATTTTCAATTACAAAAATTTCTTAGCTTTCAAAAAAGTGAGTCTACCGTTTCTAATAAGCAGTTCCTTACAAAAAACGTGTGTAACTGATGTCAATGTGCTTTGTTGGGCTTTGTTTTTCTTTCCAAAACTAATAAAGGGAATCCTTCTGATAGCAATTATGTTTTCGCAATCATCACTGGGAAAAATTACTGAAGACACTACTTATGGATCTAGGCTAAAACACCACACAGGTGAACACAAATGAACACAGGTGAACACAAATGAACACAGGTGAACACAGATGAACAAAGATAAACACAGATGGACACAGGTGAATAGAAGTGAATACGGATGAGCACCGGCCAAATTGAAGATACTAGTAGGAACAAAAATGAACAAAGTCACTTATCCTTTATTTCATACATTGAAGGACCAAATGAAGGGCTGCCTATACCCCTGCTGCCGCAGGGACCACCACAAGCGGCAATGCCTGCAGTAATTGATACGTAAAAATTTTTTTTTGCTCGCAAACAAACTTCATTATAGTAAGTGCCATTCTCATTATTAATACTTTCTGAGGGGTTCCACCCTACATACAAATTGCTTCATAAGAATCTTGATAAGGCATTAAGAGATAAGTTGTGTGAACAGAGATTGAAATGGTATTACAAAGATTCAAGGGACAAAGAAGTTGCTGAAACTCATAATGAATCCACTGGGATCAATCGTTCAAAAATTAAATAATTAAATGCTAGGATTTATGAATTGGAAAATGAGAAAGAGGAGATTGAAAGGATGTTAGATATTTTTATGCAAGGAGAGGGAGTTTGTTTATTTAAAGATGGCAAGTATGTTGATGAAGTAATGATGCTTTATGAAGATTTATTGTGTATGGGTAGTACAAGGAGTGTCGAGGGAGTTATTAGACAAGTTTTAAAGCATGCTGCTGGAGTGAATGTTGGTCGATTAACCAAAGCTGCATTTGCTAAATATATGATACCGGGTGCGCCAAAATAAACTATGCACGTTTGGTAGGCCACAATCAATAGTACACTGGACCGATTTTGAACATTTACGACTTAATCGTTAGCAGAAAGCCTGCATTAGATACTGGATTTTTTTGCAAATTTTTTTCATTTTCAGCTTTAGGGCTAGAAGCGGTTTTCTTAAACTTTTAGTTTTCGAAAAACATCAAAAGTGATAAAAAACATTGATCAAGTTTTCCAAAGAATTGGCATGAATGGACAAAGAGATATATTTTTTGTAGTAATTTGCAATTTAGAAATTGACCAATTGTAATCTGCTGTACGAGAGTTCGTAATAAATTTTGCGATGCCCACCCGGTAACATTTGAGGACCTATACACTGCCTCTCCTGCCGGGGAGCAAAAACCATCAATGAGCGATGTAGCTCTATGGTAAGTGAAATGTGTTCAACCTGGATGAACTAAGCTGCCCCTCGATAGAATTAAGTAATCTGCAAAAAAGCTCTCTCCCTCTCTCAATTTGCAGATACCTCTGTTGAACTGCATTTCATTTTCAAAAGCATTTCAGAAGCATTTTCCTATCGAAGAGCAAAATTATGGAATGAACTGAACACTGAAACTAAATTGCCACTGTACCTACAATCAGTTGCAAAATTGTTGAGCTATTGACAAAAAAAAGGTCTCCCCCCCCTCCGTGTGAAATGTGACACAAATGCGAGAAATTTTTGGGTTGCGTGAAAGTTTTTTACATATTTCTTATATTTTTAATGCCAGAAGTGTAGGAATAATGTTATTTAGTCTAAAGGGCTGCCAAATTACTTGTAAGATTACAAAACAAATAAATAGCATAATTTGCATTCAAAATAATGCCCAACAGTTGCTATAACTATATTGTGTCAAAACACTTTGAAACATTTTCAATTACAAAAATTTCTTAGCTTTCAAAAAAGTGAGTCTACCGTTTCTAATAAGCAGTTCCTTACAAAAAACGTGTGTAACTGATGTCAATGTGCTTTGTTGGGCTTTGTTTTTCTTTCCAAAACTAATAAAGGGAATCCTTCTGATAGCAATTATGTTTTCGCAATCATCACTGGGAAAAATTACTGAAGACACTACTTATGGATCTAGGCTAAAACACCACACAGGTGAACACAAATGAACACAGGTGAACACAAATGAACACAGGTGAACACAGATGAACAAAGATAAACACAGATGGACACAGGTGAATAGAAGTGAATACGGATGAGCACCGGCCAAATTGAAGATACTAGTAGGAACAAAAATGAACAAAGTCACTTATCCTTTATTTCATACATTGAAGGACCAAATGAAGGGCTGCCTATACCCCTGCTGCCGCAGGGACCACCACAAGCGGCAATGCCTGCAGTAATTGATACGTAAAAATTTTTTTTTGCTCGCAAACAAACTTCATTATAGTAAGTGCCATTCTCATTATTAATACTTTCTGAGGGGTTCCACCCTACATACAAATTGCTTCATAAGAATCTTGATAAGGCATTAAGAGATAAGTTGTGTGAACAGAGATTGAAATGGTATTACAAAGATTCAAGGGACAAAGAAGTTGCTAAAACTCATAATGAATCCACTGGGATCAATCGTTCAAAAATTAAATAATTAAATGCTAGGATTTATGAATTGGAAAATGAGAAAGAGGAGATTGAAAGGATGTTAGATATTTTTATGCAAGGAGAGGGAGTTTGTTTATTTAAAGATGGCAAATATGTTGATGAAGTAATGATGCTTTATGAAGATTTATTGTGTATGGGTAGTACAAGGAGTGTCGAGGGAGTTATTAGACAAGTTTTAAAGCATGCTGCTGGAGTGAATGTTGGTCGATTAACCAAAGCTGCATTTGCTAAATATATGATACCGGGTGCGCCAAAATAAACTATGCACGTTTGGTAGGCCACAATCAATAGTACACTGGACCGATTTTGAACATTTACGACTTAATCGTTAGCAGAAAGCCTGCATTAGATACTGGATTTTTTTGCAAATTTTTTTCATTTTCAGCTTTAGGGCTAGAAGCGGTTTTCTTAAACTTTTAGTTTTCGAAAAACATCAAAAGTGATAAAAAACATTGATCAAGTTTTCCAAAGAATTGGCATGAATGGACAAAGAGATATCTTTTTTGTAGTAATTTGCAATTTAGAAATTGACCAATTGTAATTTGCTGTACGAGAGTTCATAATAAATTTGCGATGCCCACCCGGTAACATTTGAGGACCTATACACTGCCTCTCCTGCCGGGGAGCAAAACCCATCAATGAGCGATGTAGCTCTATGGTAAGTGAAATGTGTTCAACCTGGATGAACTAAGCTGCCCCTCGATAGAATTAAGTAATCTGCAAAAAAGCTCTCTCCCT
Source organism: Aurelia coerulea (assembly GCA_039566865.1). Taxonomy (NCBI): domain Eukaryota; kingdom Metazoa; phylum Cnidaria; class Scyphozoa; order Semaeostomeae; family Ulmaridae; genus Aurelia; species Aurelia coerulea. Next base: position 1,553,133 of record CM076951.1, on the reverse strand, counting down.
CTCTCAATTTGCAGATACCTCTGTTGAACTGCATTTCATTTTCAAAAGCATTTCAGAAGCATTTTCCTATCGAAGAGCAAAATTATGGAATGAACTGAACAGCGAAACTAAATTGCCACTGTACCTACAATCAGTTGCAAAATTGTTGAGCTATTGACAAAAATAAGGTCTCCCCCCCCCCCCCCCCTCTGTGTGAAATGTGACACAAATGCGAGAAATTTTTGGGTTGCGTGAAAGTTTCTTACATGTTTCTTATATTTTTAATGCCAGAAGTGTAGGATTAATGTTATTTAGTCTAAAGGGCTGCCAAATTACTTGTAAGATTACAAAACAAATAAATAGCATAATTTGCATTCAAAATAATGCCCAACAGTTGCTATAACTGTATAGTGTCAAAACACTTTGAAACATTTTCAATTACAAAAATTTCTTAGCTTTCAAAAAAGTGAGTCTACCGTTTCTAATAAGCAGTTCCTTACAAAAAACGTGTGTAACTGATGTCAATGTGCTTTGTTGGGCTTTGTTTTTCTTTCCAAAATTAATAAAGGGAATCCTTCTGATAGCAATTATGTTTTCGCCATCATCACTGGGAAAAATTACTGAAGACACTACTTATGGATCTAGGCTAAAACACAACACAGGTGAACACAAATGAACACAAATGAACACAGGTGAACACAGATGAACAAAGATAAACACAGATGGACACAGGTGAATAGAAGTGAATACGGATGAGCACCGGCCAAATTGAAGATACTAGTAGGAACAAAAATGAACAAAGTCACTTATCCTTTATTTCATACATTGAAGGACCAAATGAAGGGCTGCCTATACCCCTGCTGCCGCAGGGACCACCACAAGCGGCAATGCCTGCAGTAATTGATACGTAAAATTTTTTTTGCTCGCAAACAAACTTCATTATAGTAAGTGCCATTCTCATTATTAATACTTTCTGAGGGGTTCCACCCTACATACAAATTGCTTCATAAGAATCTTGATAAGGCATTAAGAGATAAGTTGTGTGAACAGAGATTGAAATGGTATTACAAAGATTCAAGGGACAAAGAAGTTGCTAAAACTCATAATGAATCCACTGGGATCAATCGTTCAAAAATTAAATAATTAAATGCTAGGATTTATGAATTGGAAAATGAGAAAGAGGAGATTGAAAGGATGTTAGATATTTTTATGCAAGGAGAGGGAGTTTGTTTATTTAAAGATGGCAAATATGTTGATGAAGTAATGATGCTTTATGAAGATTTATTGTATATGGGTAGTACAAGGAATGTCGAGGGAGTTATTAGACAAGTTTTAAAGCATGCTGCTGGAGTGAATGTTGGTCGATTAACCAAAGCTGCATTTGCTAAATATATGATACCGGGTGCGCCAAAATAAACTATGCACGTTTGGTAGGCCACAATCAATAGTACACTGGACCGATTTTGAACATTTACGACTTAATCGTTAGCAGAAAGCCTGCATTAGATACTGGATTTTTTTGCAAATTTTTTTCATTTTCAGCTTTAGGGCTAGAAGCGGTTTTCTTAAACTTTTAGTTTTCGAAAAACATCAAAAGTGATAAAAAACATTGATCAAGTTTTCCAAAGAATTGGCATGAATGGACAAAGAGATATCTTTTTTGTAGTAATTTGCAATTTAGAAATTGACCAATTGTAATTTGCTGTACGAGAGTTCGTAATAAATTTGCGATGCCCACCCGGTAACATTTGAGGACCTATACACTGCCTCTCCTGCCGGGGAGCAAAAACCATCAATGAGCGATGTAGCTCTATGGTAAGTGAAATGTGTTCAACCTGGATGAACTAAGCTGCCCCTCGATAGAATTAAGTAATCTGCAAAAAAGCTCTCTCCCTCTCTCAATTTGCAGATACCTCTGTTGAACTGCATTTCATTTTCAAAAGCATTTCAGAAGCATTTTCCTATCGAAGAGCAAAATTATGGAATGAACTGAACAGCGAAACTAAATTGCCACTGTACCTACAATCAGTTGCAAAATTGTTGAGCTATTGACAAAAATAAGGTCTCCCCCCCCCCCTCTGTGTGAAATGTGACACAAATGCGAGAAATTTTTGGGTTGCGTGAAAGTTTCTTACATGTTTCTTATATTTTTAATGCCAGAAGTGTAGGATTAATGTTATTTAGTCTAAAGGGCTGCCAAATTACTTGTAAGATTACAAAACAAATAAATAGCATAATTTGCATTCAAAATAATGCCCAACAGTTGCTATAACTGTATAGTGTCAAAACACTTTGAAACATTTTCAATTACAAACATTTCTTAGCTTTCAAAAAAGTGAGTCTACCGTTTCTAATAAGCAGTTCCTTACAAAAAACGTGTGTATCTGATGTCAATATGCTTTGTTGGGCTTTGTTTTTCTTTCCAAAATTAATAAATGGAATCCTTCTGATAGCAATTATGTTTTCGCAATCATCACTGGGAAAAATTACTGAAGACACTACTTATTAGGCTAAAACACCACACAGGTGAACACAAATGAACACAGGTGAACACAAATGAACACAGGTGAACACAAATGAACACAGGTGAACACAGATGAACAAAGATAAACACAGATGGACACAGGTGAATAGAAGTGAATACGGATGAGCACCGGCCAAATTGAAGATACTACCGGGTGCGCCAAAATAAACTATGCACGTTTGGCAGGCCACAATAAATCGTACACAGGTCCGATTTTGGAAATTTATGACTTAATCATTAGCAGAAAGCCTGCATTAGATACTGGGATTTTTGCAAATTTTTTCATTTTCTGTTTATAGAGCTAGAAGCGAGTTTCCTAAAATGTTAGTTTTCGAAAAACACTGAAAATGATAAAAAACATCGATCAAGTTTTCCAAAGAATCGACATGAATGGGCAAAGAGAGAACTTGTTCGTGGTGATTTTGGATTTAAAAATCGACCAATTGTAATCTGCTGTAAGAGAATTCATACTAAACCCCCAAATCCCCCTGAAAACGTTTTCTCTTTGTTCATTCATGTTGAATCTTTCAAAATTTGATCGACGTTTTTTGATCGTTTTCAATGTTTTCGAAAACGAACATTTTAAGAAACTCGTTTCTGGCTCTAAAAACTGACGACGGAAAAATTTGCAAAATGTCCTAGAACCTAATTCAAGCTTTCTGCTAACGATTAAGTCATAAATCTTCAAAATCGGTTCAGTGTATGATTTATTGTGGCCTGCCAAACGTGCATAGTTTATTTTGGCGCACCCGGTAGTAGGAACAAAAATGAACAAAGTCACTTATCCTTTATTTCATACATTGAAGGACCAAATGAAGGGCTGCCTATACCCCTGCTGCCGCAGGGACCACCACAAGTGGCAATGCCTGCAGTAATTGATACGTAAAAATTTTTTTTTGCTCGCAAACAAACTTCATCATAGTAAGTGCCATTCTCATTATTAATACTTTCTGAGGGGTTCCACCCTACATACAAATTGCTTCATAAGAATCTTGATAAGGCATTAAGAGATAAGTTGTGTGAACAGAGATTGAAATGGTATTACAAAAAGATTCAAGGGACAAAGAAGTTGCTAAAACTCATAATGAATCCACTGGGATCAATCGTTCAAAAATTAAATAATTAAATGCTAGGATTTATGAATTGGAGAATGAGAAAGAGGAGATTGAAAGGATGTTAGATATTTTTATGCAAGGAGAGGGAGTTTGTTTATTTAAAGATGGCAAATATGTTGATGAAGTAATGATGCTTTATGAAGATTTATTGTGTATGGGTAGTACAAGGAATGTCGAGGGAGTTATTAGACAAGTTTTAAAGCATGCTGCTGGAGTGAATGTTGGTCGATTAACCAAAGCTGCATTTGCTAAATATATGATACCGGGTGCGCCAAAATAAACTATGCACGTTTGGTAGGCCACAATCAATAGTACACTGGACCGATTTTGAACATTTACGACTTAATCGTTAGCAGAAAGCCTGCATTAGATACTGGATTTTTTTGCAAATTTTTTTCATTTTCAGCTTTAGGGCTAAAAGCGGTTTTCTTAAACTTTTAGTTTTCGAAAAACATCAAAAGTGATAAAAACATTGATCAAGTTTTCCAAAGAATTGACATGAATGGACAAAGAGATATATTGTTTGTAGTAATTTGCAATTTAGAAATTGACCAATTGTAATCTGCTGTACGAGAGTTCGTAATAAATTTTGCGATGCCCACCCGGTAACATTTGAGGACCTATACACTGCCTCTCCTGCCGGGGAGCAAAAACCATCAATGAGCGATGTAGCTCTATGGTAAGTGAAATGTGTTCAACCTGGATGAACTAAGCTGCCCCTCGATAGAATTAAGTAATCTGCAAAAAAGCTCTCTCCCTCTCTCAATTTGCAGATACCTCTGTTGAACTGCATTTCATTTTCAAAAGCATTTCAGAAGCATTTTCCTATCGAAGAGCAAAATTATGGAATGAACTGAACACTGAAACTAAATTGCCACTGTACCTACAATCAGTTGCAAAATTGTTGAGCTATTGACAAAAAAAAGGTCTCCCCCCCCCCCTCCGTGTGAAATGTGACACAAATGCGAGAAATTTTTGGGTTGCGTGAAAGTTTTTTACATATTTCTTATATTTTTAATGCCAGAAGTGTAGGATTAATGTTATTTAGTCTAAAGGGCTGCCAAATTACTTGTAAGATTACAAAACAAATAAATAGCATAATTTGCATTCAAAATAATGCCCAACAGTTGCTATAACTATATTGTGTCAAAACACTTTGAAACATTTTCAATTACAAAAATTTCTTAGCTTTCAAAAAAGTGAGTCTACCGTTTCTAATAAGCAGTTCCTTACAAAAAACGTGTGTAACTAATGTCAATGTGCTTTGTTGGGCTTTGTTTTTCTTTCCAAAACTAATAAAGGGAATCCTTCTGATAGCAATTATGTTTTCGCAATCATCACTGGGAAAAATTACTGAAGACACTACTTATGGATCTAGGCTAAAACACCACACAGGTGAACACAAATGAACACAGGTGAACACAAATGAACACAGGTGAACACAGATGAACAAAGATAAACACAGATGGACACAGGTGAATAGAAGTGAATACGGATGAGCACCGGCCAAATTGAAGATACTAGTAGGAACAAAAATGAACAAAGTCACTTATCCTTTATTTCATACATTGAAGGACCAAATGAAGGGCTGCCTATACCCCTGCTGCCGCAGGGACCACCACAAGCGGCAATGCCTGCAGTAATTGATACGTAAAAATTTTTTTTTGCTCGCAAACAAACTTCATTATAGTAAGTGCCATTCTCATTATTAATACTTTCTGAGGGGTTCCACCCTACATACAAATTGCTTCATAAGAATCTTGATAAGGCATTAAGAGATAAGTTGTGTGAACAGAGATTGAAATGGTATTACAAAGATTCAAGGGACAAATAAGTTGCTGAAACTCATAATGAATCCACTGGGATCAATCGTTCAAAAATTAAATAATTAAATGCTAGGATTTATGAATTGGAAAATGAGAAAGAGGAGATTGAAAGGATGTTAGATATTTTTATGCAAGGAGAGGGAGTTTGTTTATTTAAAGATGGCAAATATGTTGATGAAGTAATGATGCTTTATGAAGATTTATTGTGTATGGGTAGTACAAGGAGTGTCAAGGGAGTTATTAGACAAGTTTTAAAGCATGCTGCTGGAGTGAATGTTGGTCGATTAACCAAAGCTGCATTTGCTAAATATATGATACCGGGTGCGCCAAAATAAACTATGCACGTTTGGTAGGCCACAATCAATAGTACACTGGACCGATTTTGAACATTTACGACTTAATCGTTAGCAGAAAGCCTGCATTAGATACTGGATTTTTTTGCAAATTTTTTTCATTTTCAGCTTTAGGGCTAGAAGCGGTTTTCTTAAACTTTTAGTTTTCGAAAAACATCAAAAGTGATAAAAAACATTGATCAAGTTTTCCAAAGAATTGGCATGAATGGACAAAGAGATATATTTTTTGTAGTAATTTGCAATTTAGAAATTGACCAATTGTAATCTGCTGTACGAGAGTTCGTAATAAATTTTGCGATGCCCACCCGGTAACATTTGAGGACCTATACACTGCCTCTCCTGCCGGGGAGCAAAAACCATCAATGAGCGATGTAGCTCTATGGTAAGTGAAATGTGTTCAACCTGGATGAACTAAGCTGCCCCTCGATAGAATTAAGTAATCTGCAAAAAAGCTCTCTCCCTCTCTCAATTTGCAGATACCTCTGTTGAACTGCATTTCATTTTCAAAAGCATTTCAGAAGCATTTTCCTATCGAAGAGCAAAATTATGGAATGAACTGAACACTGAAACTAAATTGCCACTGTACCTACAATCAGTTGCAAAATTGTTGAGCTATTGACAAAAAAAAGGTCTCCCCCCCCCCTCCGTGTGAAATGTGACACAAATGCGAGAAATTTTTGGGTTGCGTGAAAGTTTTTTACATATTTCTTATATTTTTAATGCCAGAAGTGTAGGATTAATGTTATTTAGTCTAAAGGGCTGCCAAATTACTTGTAAGATTACAAAACAAATAAATAGCATAATTTGCATTCAAAATAATGCCCAACAGTTGCTATAACTATATTGTGTCAAAACACTTTGAAACATTTTCAATTACAAAAATTTCTTAGCTTTCAAAAAAGTGAGTCTACCGTTTCTAATATGCAGTTCCTTACAAAAAACGTGTGTAACTGATGTCAATGTGCTTTGTTGGGCTTTGTTTTTCTTTCCAAAACTAATAAAGGGAATCCTTCTGATAGCAATTATGTTTTCGCAATCATCACTGGGAAAAATTACTGAAGACACTACTTATGGATCTAGGCTAAAACACCACACAGGTGAACACAAATGAACACAGGTGAACACAAATGAACACAGGTGAACACAGATGAACAAAGATAAACACAGATGGACACAGGTGAATAGAAGTGAATACGGATGAGCACCGGCCAAATTGAAGATACTAGTAGGAACAAAAATGAACAAAGTCACTTATCCTTTATTTCATACATTGAAGGACCAAATGAAGGGCCGCCTATACCCCTGCTGCCGCAGGGACCACCACAAGCGGCAATGCCTGCAGTAATTGATACGTAAAAATTTTTTTTTGCTCGCAAACAAACTTCATTATAGTAAGTGCCATTCTCATTATTAATACTTTCTGAGGGGTTCCACCCTACATACAAATTGCTTCATAAGAATCTTGATAAGGCATTAAGAGATAAGTTGTGTGAACAGAGATTGAAATGGTATTACAAAGATTCAAGGGACAAAGAAGTTGCTAAAACTCATAATGAATCCACTGGGATCAATCGTTCAAAAATTAAATAATTAAATGCTAGGATTTATGAATTGGAAAATGAGAAAGAGGAGATTGAAAGGATGTTAGATATTTTTATGCAAGGAGAGGGAGTTTGTTTATTTAAAGATGGCAAATATGTTGATGAAGTAATGATGCTTTATGAAGATTTATTGTGTATGGGTAGTACAAGGAGTGTCGAGGGAGTTATTAGACAAGTTTTAAAGCATGCTGCTGGAGTGAATGTTGGTCGATTAACCAAAGCTGCATTTGCTAAATATATGATACCGGGTGCGCCAAAATAAACTATGCACGTTTGGTAGGCCACAATCAATAGTACACTGGACCGATTTTGAACATTTACGACTTAATCGTTAGCAGAAAGCCTGCATTAGATACTGGATTTTTTTGCAAATTTTTTTCATTTTCAGCTTTAGGGCTAGAAGCGGTTTTCTTAAACTTTTAGTTTTCGAAAAACATCAAAAGTGATAAAAAACATTGATCAAGTTTTCCAAAGAATTGGCATGAATGGACAAAGAGATATCTTTTTTGTAGTAATTTGCAATTTAGAAATTGACCAATTGTAATTTGCTGTACGAGAGTTCATAATAAATTTGCGATGCCCACCCGGTAACATTTGAGGACCTATACACTGCCTCTCCTGCCGGGGAGCAAAACCCATCAATGAGCGATGTAGCTCTATGGTAAGTGAAATGTGTTCAACCTGGATGAACTAAGCTGCCCCTCGATAGAATTAAGTAATCTGCAAAAAAGCTCTCTCCCTCTCTCAATTTGCAGATACCTCTGTTGAACTGCATTTCATTTTCAAAAGCATTTCAGAAGCATTTTCCTATCGAAGAGCAAAATTATGGAATGAACTGAACAGCGAAACTAAATTGCCACTGTACCTACAATCAGTTGCAAAATTGTTGAGCTATTGACAAAAATAAGGTCTCCCCCCCCCCCCCCCCCTCTGTGTGAAATGTGACACAAATGCGAGAAATTTTTGGGTTGCGTGAAAGTTTCTTACATGTTTCTTATATTTTTAATGCCAGAAGTGTAGGATTAATGTTATTTAGTCTAAAGGGCTGCCAAATTACTTGTAAGATTACAAAACAAATAAATAGCATAATTTGCATTCAAAATAATGCCCAACAGTTGCTATAACTGTATAGTGTCAAAACACTTTGAAACATTTTCAATTACAAAAATTTCTTAGCTTTCAAAAAAGTGAGTCTACCGTTTCTAATAAGCAGTTCCTTACAAAAAACGTGTGTAACTGATGTCAATGTGCTTTGTTGGGCTTTGTTTTTCTTTCCAAAATTAATAAAGGGAATCCTTCTGATAGCAATTATGTTTTCGCCATCATCACTGGGAAAAATTACTGAAGACACTACTTATGGATCTAGGCTAAAACACAACACAGGTGAACACAAATGAACACAAATGAACACAGGTGAACACAGATGAACAAAGATAAACACAGATGGACACAGGTGAATAGAAGTGAATACGGATGAGCACCGGCCAAATTGAAGATACTAGTAGGAACAAAAATGAACAAAGTCACTTATCCTTTATTTCATACATTGAAGGACCAAATGAAGGGCTGCCTATACCCCTGCTGCCGCAGGGACCACCACAAGCGGCAATGCCTGCAGTAATTGATACGTAAAATTTTTTTTGCTCGCAAACAAACTTCATTATAGTAAGTGCCATTCTCATTATTAATACTTTCTGAGGGGTTCCACCCTACATACAAATTGCTTCATAAGAATCTTGATAAGGCATTAAGAGATAAGTTGTGTGAACAGAGATTGAAATGGTATTACAAAGATTCAAGGGACAAAGAAGTTGCTAAAACTCATAATGAATCCACTGGGATCAATCGTTCAAAAATTAAATAATTAAATGCTAGGATTTATGAATTGGAAAATGAGAAAGAGGAGATTGAAAGGATGTTAGATATTTTTATGCAAGGAGAGGGAGTTTGTTTATTTAAAGATGGCAAATATGTTGATGAAGTAATGATGCTTTATGAAGATTTATTGTATATGGGTAGTACAAGGAATGTCGAGGGAGTTATTAGACAAGTTTTAAAGCATGCTGCTGGAGTGAATGTTGGTCGATTAACCAAAGCTGCATTTGCTAAATATATGATACCGGGTGCGCCAAAATAAACTATGCACGTTTGGTAGGCCACAATCAATAGTACACTGGACCGATTTTGAACATTTACGACTTAATCGTTAGCAGAAAGCCTGCATTAGATACTGGATTTTTTTGCAAATTTTTTTCATTTTCAGCTTTAGGGCTAGAAGCGGTTTTCTTAAACTTTTAGTTTTCGAAAAACATCAAAAGTGATAAAAAACATTGATCAAGTTTTCCAAAGAATTGGCATGAATGGACAAAGAGATATCTTTTTTGTAGTAATTTGCAATTTAGAAATTGACCAATTGTAATTTGCTGTACGAGAGTTCGTAATAAATTTGCGATGCCCACCCGGTAACATTTGAGGACCTATACACTGCCTCTCCTGCCGGGGAGCAAAAACCATCAATGAGCGATGTAGCTCTATGGTAAGTGAAATGTGTTCAACCTGGATGAACTAAGCTGCCCCTCGATAGAATTAAGTAATCTGCAAAAAAGCTCTCTCCCTCTCTCAATTTGCAGATACCTCTGTTGAACTGCATTTCATTTTCAAAAGCATTTCAGAAGCATTTTCCTATCGAAGAGCAAAATTATGGAATGAACTGAACAGCGAAACTAAATTGCCACTGTACCTACAATCAGTTGCAAAATTGTTGAGCTATTGACAAAAATAAGGTCTCCCCCCCCCCCTCTGTGTGAAATGTGACACAAATGCGAGAAATTTTTGGGTTGCGTGAAAGTTTCTTACATGTTTCTTATATTTTTAATGCCAGAAGTGTAGGATTAATGTTATTTAGTCTAAAGGGCTGCCAAATTACTTGTAAGATTACAAAACAAATAAATAGCATAATTTGCATTCAAAATAATGCCCAACAGTTGCTATAACTGTATAGTGTCAAAACACTTTGAAACATTTTCAATTACAAACATTTCTTAGCTTTCAAAAAAGTGAGTCTACCGTTTCTAATAAGCAGTTCCTTACAAAAAACGTGTGTAACTGATGTCAATGTGCTTTGTTGGGCTTTGTTTTTCTTTCCAAAATTAATAAAGGGAATCCTTCTGATAGCAATTATGTTTTCGCAATCATCACTGGGAAAAATTACTGAAGACACTACTTATGGATCTAGGCTAAAACACCACACAGGTGAACACAAATGAACACAGGTGAACACAAATGAACACAGGTGAACACAAATGAACACAGGTGAACACAGATGAACAAAGATAAACACAGATGGACACAGGTGAATAGAAGTGAATACGGATGAGCACCGGCCAAATTGAAGATACTACCGGGTGCGCCAAAATAAACTATGCACGTTTGGCAGGCCACAATAAATCGTACACAGGTCCGATTTTGGAAATTTATGACTTAATCATTAGCAGAAAGCCTGCATTAGATACTGGGATTTTTGCAAATTTTTTCATTTTCTGTTTATAGAGCTAGAAGCGAGTTTCCTAAAATGTTAGTTTTCGAAAAACACTGAAAATGATAAAAAACATCGATCAAGTTTTCCAAAGAATCGACATGAATGGGCAAAGAGAGAACTTGTTCGTGGTGATTTTGGATTTAAAAATCGACCAATTGTAATCTGCTGTAAGAGAATTCATACTAAACCCCCAAATCCCCCTGAAAACGTTTTCTCTTTGTTCATTCATGTTGAATCTTTCAAAATTTGATCGACGTTTTTTGATCGTTTTCAATGTTTTCGAAAACGAACATTTTAAGAAACTCGTTTCTGGCTCTAAAAACTGACGACGGAAAAATTTGCAAAATGTCCTAGAACCTAATTCAAGCTTTCTGCTAACGATTAAGTCATAAATCTTCAAAATCGGTTCAGTGTATGATTTATTGTGGCCTGCCAAACGTGCATAGTTTATTTTGGCGCACCCGGTAGTAGGAACAAAAATGAACAAAGTCACTTATCCTTTATTTCATACATTGAAGGACCAAATGAAGGGCTGCCTATACCCCTGCTGCCGCAGGGACCACCACAAGTGGCAATGCCTGCAGTAATTGATACGTAAAAATTTTTTTTTGCTCGCAAACAAACTTCATCATAGTAAGTGCCATTCTCATTATTAATACTTTCTGAGGGGTTCCACCCTACATACAAATTGCTTCATAAGAATCTTGATAAGGCATTAAGAGATAAGTTGTGTGAACAGAGATTGAAATGGTATTACAAAAAGATTCAAGGGACAAAGAAGTTGCTAAAACTCATAATGAATCCACTGGGATCAATCGTTCAAAAATTAAATAATTAAATGCTAGGATTTATGAATTGGAGAATGAGAAAGAGGAGATTGAAAGGATGTTAGATATTTTTATGCAAGGAGAGGGAGTTTGTTTATTTAAAGATGGCAAATATGTTGATGAAGTAATGATGCTTTATGAAGATTTATTGTGTATGGGTAGTACAAGGAATGTCGAGGGAGTTATTAGACAAGTTTTAAAGCATGCTGCTGGAGTGAATGTTGGTCGATTAACCAAAGCTGCATTTGCTAAATATATGATACCGGGTGCGCCAAAATAAACTATGCACGTTTGGTAGGCCACAATCAATAGTACACTGGACCGATTTTGAACATTTACGACTTAATCGTTAGCAGAAAGCCTGCATTAGATACTGGATTTTTTTGCAAATTTTTTTCATTTTCAGCTTTAGGGCTAAAAGCGGTTTTCTTAAACTTTTAGTTTTCGAAAAACATCAAAAGTGATAAAAACATTGATCAAGTTTTCCAAAGAATTGACATGAATGGACAAAGAGATATATTGTTTGTAGTAATTTGCAATTTAGAAATTGACCAATTGTAATCTGCTGTACGAGAGTTCGTAATAAATTTTGCGATGCCCACCCGGTAACATTTGAGGACCTATACACTGCCTCTCCTGCCGGGGAGCAAAAACCATCAATGAGCGATGTAGCTCTATGGTAAGTGAAATGTGTTCAACCTGGATGAACTAAGCTGCCCCTCGATAGAATTAAGTAATCTGCAAAAAAGCTCTCTCCCTCTCTCAATTTGCAGATACCTCTGTTGAACTGCATTTCATTTTCAAAAGCATTTCAGAAGCATTTTCCTATCGAAGAGCAAAATTATGGAATGAACTGAACACTGAAACTAAATTGCCACTGTACCTACAATCAGTTGCAAAATTGTTGAGCTATTGACAAAAAAAAGGTCTCCCCCCCCCCTCCGTGTGAAATGTGACACAAATGCGAGAAATTTTTGGGTTGCGTGAAAGTTTTTTACATATTTCTTATATTTTTAATGCCAGAAGTGTAGGATTAATGTTATTTAGTCTAAAGGGCTGCCAAATTACTTGTAAGATTACAAAACAAATAAATAGCATAATTTGCATTCAAAATAATGCCCAACAGTTGCTATAACTATATTGTGTCAAAACACTTTGAAACATTTTCAATTACAAAAATTTCTTAGCTTTCAAAAAAGTGAGTCTACCGTTTCTAATAAGCAGTTCCTTACAAAAAACGTGTGTAACTAATGTCAATGTGCTTTGTTGGGCTTTGTTTTTCTTTCCAAAACTAATAAAGGGAATCCTTCTGATAGCAATTATGTTTTCGCAATCATCACTGGGAAAAATTACTGAAGACACTACTTATGGATCTAGGCTAAAACACCACACAGGTGAACACAAATGAACACAGGTGAACACAAATGAACACAGGTGAACACAGATGAACAAAGATAAACACAGATGGACACAGGTGAATAGAAGTGAATACGGATGAGCACCGGCCAAATTGAAGATACTAGTAGGAACAAAAATGAACAAAGTCACTTATCCTTTATTTCATACATTGAAGGACCAAATGAAGGGCTGCCTATACCCCTGCTGCCGCAGGGACCACCACAAGCGGCAATGCCTGCAGTAATTGATACGTAAAAATTTTTTTTTGCTCGCAAACAAACTTCATTATAGTAAGTGCCATTCTCATTATTAATACTTTCTGAGGGGTTCCACCCTACATACAAATTGCTTCATAAGAATCTTGATAAGGCATTAAGAGATAAGTTGTGTGAACAGAGATTGAAATGGTATTACAAAGATTCAAGGGACAAATAAGTTGCTGAAACTCATAATGAATCCACTGGGATCAATCGTTCAAAAATTAAATAATTAAATGCTAGGATTTATGAATTGGAAAATGAGAAAGAGGAGATTGAAAGGATGTTAGATATTTTTATGCAAGGAGAGGGAGTTTGTTTATTTAAAGATGGCAAATATGTTGATGAAGTAATGATGCTTTATGAAGATTTATTGTGTATGGGTAGTACAAGGAGTGTCAAGGGAGTTATTAGACAAGTTTTAAAGCATGCTGCTGGAGTGAATGTTGGTCGATTAACCAAAGCTGCATTTGCTAAATATATGATACCGGGTGCGCCAAAATAAACTATGCACGTTTGGTAGGCCACAATCAATAGTACACTGGACCGATTTTGAACATTTACGACTTAATCGTTAGCAGAAAGCCTGCATTAGATACTGGATTTTTTTGCAAATTTTTTTCATTTTCAGCTTTAGGGCTAGAAGCGGTTTTCTTAAACTTTTAGTTTTCGAAAAACATCAAAAGTGATAAAAAACATTGATCAAGTTTTCCAAAGAATTGGCATGAATGGACAAAGAGATATATTTTTTGTAGTAATTTGCAATTTAGAAATTGACCAATTGTAATCTGCTGTACGAGAGTTCGTAATAAATTTTGCGATGCCCACCCGGTAACATTTGAGGACCTATACACTGCCTCTCCTGCCGGGGAGCAAAAACCATCAATGAGCGATGTAGCTCTATGGTAAGTGAAATGTGTTCAACCTGGATGAACTAAGCTGCCCCTCGATAGAATTAAGTAATCTGCAAAAAAGCTCTCTCCCTCTCTCAATTTGCAGATACCTCTGTTGAACTGCATTTCATTTTCAAAAGCATTTCAGAAGCATTTTCCTATCGAAGAGCAAAATTATGGAATGAACTGAACACTGAAACTAAATTGCCACTGTACCTACAATCAGTTGCAAAATTGTTGAGCTATTGACAAAAAAAAGGTCTCCCCCCCCCTCCGTGTGAAATGTGACACAAATGCGAGAAATTTTTGGGTTGCGTGAAAGTTTTTTACATATTTCTTATATTTTTAATGCCAGAAGTGTAGGATTAATGTTATTTAGTCTAAAGGGCTGCCAAATTACTTGTAAGATTACAAAACAAATAAATAGCATAATTTGCATTCAAAATAATGCCCAACAGTTGCTATAACTATATTGTGTCAAAACACTTTGAAACATTTTCAATTACAAAAATTTCTTAGCTTTCAAAAAAGTGAGTCTACCGTTTCTAATATGCAGTTCCTTACAAAAAACGTGTGTAACTGATGTCAATGTGCTTTGTTGGGCTTTGTTTTTCTTTCCAAAACTAATAAAGGGAATCCTTCTGATAGCAATTATGTTTTCGCAATCATCACTGGGAAAAATTACTGAAGACACTACTTATGGATCTAGGCTAAAACACCACACAGGTGAACACAAATGAACACAGGTGAACACAAATGAACACAGGTGAACACAGATGAACAAAGATAAACACAGATGGACACAGGTGAATAGAAGTGAATACGGATGAGCACCGGCCAAATTGAAGATACTAGTAGGAACAAAAATGAACAAAGTCACTTATCCTTTATTTCATACATTGAAGGACCAAATGAAGGGCTGCCTATACCCCTGCTGCCGCAGGGACCACCACAAGCGGCAATGCCTGCAGTAATTGATACGTAAAAATTTTTTTTTGCTCGCAAACAAACTTCATTATAGTAAGTGCCATTCTCATTATTAATACTTTCTGAGAGGTTCCACCCTACATACAAATTGCTTCATAAGAATCTTGATAAGGCATTAAGAGATAAGTTGTGTGAACAGAGATTGAAATGGTATTACAAAGATTCAAGGGACAAAGAAGTTGCTAAAACTCATAATGAATCCACTGGGATCAATCGTTCAAAAATTAAATAATTAAATGCTAGGATTTATGAATTGGAAAATGAGAAAGAGGAGATTGAAAGGATGTTAGATATTTTTATGCAAGGAGAGGGAGTTTGTTTATTTAAAGATGGCAAATATGTTGATGAAGTAATGATGCTTTATGAAGATTTATTGTGTATGGGTAGTACAAGGAGTGTCGAGGGAGTTATTAGACAAGTTTTAAAGCATGCTGCTGGAGTGAATGTTGGTCGATTAACCAAAGCTGCATTTGCTAAATATATGATACCGGGTGCGCCAAAAAAAACTATGCACGTTTGGTAGGCCACAATCAATAGTACACTGGACCGATTTTGAACATTTACGACTTAATCGTTAGCAGAAAGCCTGCATTAGATACTGGATTTTTTTGCAAATTTTTTTCATTTTCAGCTTTAGGGCTAGAAGCGGTTTTCTTAAACTTTTAGTTTTCGAAAAACATCAAAAGTGATAAAAAACATTGATCAAGTTTTCCAAAGAATTGGCATGAATGGACAAAGAGATATATTTTTTGTAGTAATTTGCAATTTAGAAATTGACCAATTGTAATCTGCTGTACGAGAGTTCGTAATAAATTTTGCGATGCCC
Source organism: Aurelia coerulea (assembly GCA_039566865.1). Classification (NCBI taxonomy): domain Eukaryota; kingdom Metazoa; phylum Cnidaria; class Scyphozoa; order Semaeostomeae; family Ulmaridae; genus Aurelia; species Aurelia coerulea. The sequence goes on along the minus strand of CM076951.1, from coordinate 1,537,009 downwards.
ACCCGGTAACATTTGAGGACCTATACACTGCCTCTCCTGCCGGGGAGCAAAAACCATCAATGAGCGATGTAGCTCTATGGTAAGTGAAATGTGTTCAACCTGGATGAACTAAGCTGCCCCTCGATAGAATTAAGTAATTTGCAAAAAAGCTCTCTCCCTCTCTCAATTTGCAGATACCTCTGTTGAACTGCATTTCATTTTCAAAAGCATTTCAGAAGCATTTTCCTATCGAAGAGCAAAATTATGGAATGAACTGAACACCGAAACTAAATTGCCACTGTACCTACAATCAGTTGCAAAATTGTTGAGCTATTGACAAAAATAAGGTCTCCCCCCCCCCCCCCTCTGTGTGAAATGTGACACAAATGCGAGAATTGTATGACAAGATCGAAACACATTATCAAGGATTAGAAGCTCTTGGTATAGAAGACATTTCGTATTCAAGTATTGTGGTATCTGCATTCATGAAGAAAATACCAGAGGCTGTGCGACTGAACATGATACGTGGAACAAGAAATCATGAGGACTGGGGAATGATGGATATGTTGAATGCATTTCGAGAAGAATTGGAAATTCGAGAACAGCACATATCAATTTTCTCTGGAAAAGAAGGTGGAGGAAACCAGTCTGCACCCATGAAGGAGCGTAACCCCTTTCACCATGTATATTTGTGTACCACTTCTGTTCTTCAACCGCGGTTGAATTTCTCTTGTCGCAACAACATCAACAACCAATCCATCTAATGGTCCTGCAACATACAACATGGCGGATCCTGACATGGCAGACAATGATGCGATGCCTGAATGTTCATATTCATCAGCGACATTTAGTTTAACAGACAAAATCGCATTCAAGAAGGTTGAGAGATGACGGAAAAAGAAAAAAAGACCTCATCAATTGCAATGAAGCAAAGAAAAAGGCCCTGAAATGCTCCAACAATGAAACAGAGTAGCGGTCTGCAGGCCTAGGTCTACTCGCTGCTGCTGGTTTAAAAAAAAGTTTGCCATTGTTGCCAAATATGCAGATGGACAGCCATCTGGGAGTACCATCAACGGACCAGGAGGAGCTGATGGATATTATCCTTTAATTCAGAAACAGAAGACTGCGATGCAGCTGATGATGACGAAGACCATACGAGCCTGATGAGAGATAAAGTTGATACGAATACGACATTAGTTGGAAGTTCAGAGGTGATGCCTTTGTTTGACTTGATGGTGTAGGAAAGTTACAAAATGTTGCATTACAATGTGCAAAAATGAAGAATACAAGCACTGTCATAAGGTCCAGTTACACGATACCGGATTCATCACACACCGGATTACTTTTCGCATCAGATAGTGGGGTGCAGTTACACCACACCAAGGCAATCTGGTGTCACTCCACTCCGTTTTTGCGGAGTGAAACCAAAGCCACTCTGGAAGTGGAGGTGAGATGAAAATGAATCCAATGCACTCCGCTCCGCATTCCATCTTGTGTAACTGCACCAATCCGGTGTAACCCCACTCTGGTTGCTTGTGTAACTGCACCAATCCGATGTGAACCCACTCCATTTGGGCTCCACAGTTTTTAAAGACAATAGATTTAGACTTCGCAGTGCAGGGTGATTTGATGCCGTGTAACTGCAATCAAAAATGGGTTCATGGCAATTCAGTGTCGTGTAACTGCAATGAAAACGGTGCGATTTTGACGCAGATGGGTTGAAACCAATCCGATGCGAAAAGCAATCAGGTATCGTGTAACCCAGGCCTTACCAGAAAGTTGACTACATCATCAGGTATTAACAAAACTGAAGTTGTTTTAAGGCCAGGTCTATAACGCGGACCTCGCGGACCACGCGGACCCCGCGGACCTTCCCGAGACTCATGACTTTCCGGTCCGCGAAATCAGGGTCCACGTTTTAGAATTTTGCTATAGGCTGAAATTCTAAAACGCGGACCTGTTTTTCGCGGACTTTTTAACTGGTCCGCGAAATCAAGGTCCGCGTTTTAGAATTTTACTATAGGCTGAAATTCTAAAACGCGGACCTTTATCTCGCGGACTTTTTGCTAGGTCCGTGAAGTCAAGGTCCTTGTTTTAGAATTTAACTATAGGCCGAAATTCTAGACCGCGGACCTTGATTTCGCGGACTTTTTACCAAATTTTTAACTTAGCCTTCCTATCAAAATATCATTGAAAATCGAACCAGTTAGACAAGAAATAGCATCTTGAGAACCATCGCCAGTATCCCTCGAAGTTTTTACTGTAGTTTTAGGCCCAACGGCAAGATATGTTTCGATCAAAGGTTGTCGGCGGATAGTTGTTTGATAGTTGGAGGATTAATATCTCCAAACAAAAGATACTTAGTTAGATAGTGCCCTTCTAGTGCAGTGCCCCCCCCTAGTTTGAGATGCTTCCTACGTCTTTTAAAAAAAATCATGTCCACATGTCTTCCAATCTGACCTGTAAGAAGAAAAAGAAGCAAAAGGTAACCTACCTACTTAGGAAAGTGAGATAGTTAACTTTTTAGGCCTACTCGGCTGCAAAAGGGCAAGGCCATTCCATAGGTAAATTGTTTCTTTTTTCACAATGCTACGGTGGGAGGCATTTAGTATTCACGGTTGCTAGAGAATTGCTGATCTTGTAGAAGCCATCAATCTTGTCATGAAAAAAGATTAATGAGTGTAGCGTTGCGAATGCGAGAACTGGCTTCCACGTATTATTTTGTGTAAGAAAGCGCTCTTTAGAAAGTTTGCCAGAATTTGACAGAGTTTTGAGAATATTTGTCTTGTGTTGGAGATATTAATCCTCCGACTATCAAACAACTATCCTCCGACAACCATTGATCGAAACATATCTTGCCGTTGGGCCTAAAACTACAGTAAAAACTTCGAGGGATACTGGCGATGGTTCTCAAGATCCTATTTCTTGTCTAATTGGTTCGATTTTCAATGAGATTTTGATAGAAAGGCTAAGTTTAAAAATTTGGTAAATAGTCCGCGAAATCAAGGTCCGCGGTCTAGAATTTCCTAAATTCTAAAACAAGGACCTTGACTTCACGGACGTAGCAAAAAGTCCGCGAGATAAAGGCCCGCGTTTTAGAATTTCGGCCTATAGTAAAATTCTAAAACGCGGACCTTGATTTCGCGGACCTGTTAAAAAGTCCGCGAGATACAGGTCCGCGTATTAGAATTTCAGCCTATACAGGGTGTCCCAAAAGAATTGTGCCCCGTTTGCCTGAAGATTGCGACAAAATGGCAAAAGATTCTCGCCAAACGTTTGCATGATGGTGCTCTTTAGATGTTCAATTAAAGTTTGCAACCATCCCCATAAAAATCCGTTGAAAAATGGTGGAGCTACAACCTTCAGGAGACCAAATTTGCCCGATCACTGAAACCAGCGGTCGGCCATTTTGTCTTACTATTTTGCAGCGATAAATAGCTTTATGGAGAGAAAATGAAACAGCAGCCTCCAATGTCATAGCTCTCGTGAAAATTCCGATAATCCTTGCAGAGTTCCACAATTTCTGACCTCACAGAAATTATTTCTTACCTCACGTGAAGATACATATCACTGCAAAATAGCAAGGCAAAATGGCCGACTGCTGGTTTCAGTCGTCAGGCAAATCGAATCTTCTGAAGTTCGTAGCTCCATCATTTTTCAACGGATTTTTACGGAGATGGTGGCAAACTTTAATTGAACATCTGAAGAGCACCATCATGCAAAATTTTGGCGAGAATCTTTTGCCGTTTTGTCACAATCTTCAGACAAACGGGGCACAATTTTTTTGGGACACCCTGTAGTAAAATTATAAAACGCGGACCTTGATTTCGCGGACCTGTTAAAAAGTCCGCGAGATACAGGTCCGCGTATTAGAATTTCAGCCTATAGCAAAATTCTAAAACGCGGACCCTGATTTCGTGGACCGGAAAGTCATGAGTCTCGGGAAGGTCCGCGGGGTCCGCGTTATAGACCTGGCCGTTGTTTTAATGCTCAATATCAGAATGTAGTCAAATTAGGTCATTTCATGCAATTTTGCCTTTAACCCCCTATATCTTGAAAACGCCCCCTAAACATCCAAGCAACATCTGGATCCGTAATCTTCGCAAAAAATTGAGTTAAATAAAATTGGTCTGGTAAATTGCCTCCTTATGTGATAATGCTCCCCATCTGGCCTCTGGTCTATTAGTATCTGCATAGTACAGGATATTTCTTAAAAGTGCTTTGTTGTGGTTGAAGAGAATAGAGATAGCTATATCGAGAAGCTGCTGTAAATAGTCCAAATAAATGCCCAAAAACCCATTGTTTCTTCTGCCACAGGATGACACAGGGTACAGGTGTCAAAGTTTTCAAATATGATAGATTATATTTTAACTTTGGTCGGGCCAGCTTTAACAATGTTGATTCCTTTCAATCACAATGTCTTTTGATAGTCACAAATATATTGTCATCAGTACTCATTAATTTGGTCATTGGTTCACTCAGTTAAAGTAAATAATACGCCCCATATCGATTTTCGTTTGATTATTCCAAAGAATTACGATGAACAATGTCTCACTTTCATTTACCACTTTCCATGAAAATATCGTGCAGTCTGTCAGATTACTGCAAATTTTAGTTTGAACAGCGGGTGGTGTAATGGGTTTTTTCCTTGGGGGCAGGGCTATGCCCCCTTTGAATATTTTAAGACTTTCAAGCGATTTGTTTAAGGGACATCCTCTCTGCCGGTGACAGGAGACTGATGATGTGAATTTATTGGTGCAATGGGGAAACCCAAACATCGACACATGCTCGACAGATCTGTGTCATAAAGAGTGGGGGGAGTTCCCAGCATCCTATAAAGATGAGATTTTGTGGCAAGTAATTTACACGAACGTTTTACGAACCTCCACCGTTATCATATAGCTATGGAAAATCGTGAGTACTTCTTTAGTAACTTGTGTTCTTACCACTTTGCCACTTGTAATGCATGATTTAGTTTGTAGTTGTAGAGATAGTAGAGATCATGTGGTAACCTCCGGTATAGAGTCATTGATTGAAAAATAATGCAAATTACCAAGTTTTCGAAGGAGACTTAAGGGACTTAGGAGACTTATTGTACTTTTAAAGGCTACTTATAAACTTGTCTTGTTTCCCCCTTGAAAGAATAGTAAAAGAAACGTTCGTGCGGGACTTGTAGGTTAGGTAGTCGCTTAGATGTGTTACCTTTAGATGTTGGTATATCCTGCAAACAATTGCAATAATGCTTTCTTCCAATTTCCAATTTCCAATTGTAGAGTGAATTAGTTTTGCTATGGGGCTAGAAGGAATTCTTTATTGCTCTGTTAGATGTTAACACAAGTGAAACAAACTTCGCACTTAAATCATTGTGAATACTTGATATACCAGCATATTTCTGTGCATATTTCTCTGTGACGTTAGACAATTACGGTTATTTGGTTAACAAAGTTGCCGAACCGAAGAAAAGTCCTTTTTGAACACAAGACTATTCAAGAAAATTATTGCACCACATTATTAGCCTGAAAAGGTGCACCTGACTCACATTCGTTATTAGGTATTATTATTATCTTTATTATTATTGTGTATTATCATATATTGTTATCACATATGTTATATCGTGCCTTCGTTAATATATGTTTCTAAAATTCAAGGAGAAGCAAATGAAGGGGCTCCTCTGCCCTTGCCTCCACCAAAGGAACAACCAGCTTTGATGGGTACGTAAACAATTTATATGATTGCTCGCAAAATAAACTTCATTATCGTAGGTGCCATTGTCATTGCTAGTACCTCCTGGGGGAGGGGGTTAACCCTAAATAAATATTGAAACAATTTGCTTCATTATCCATTTTGGGCTCTTGTGTGTGTCAATTGTTGTACTAAAGTATAACCACGCTACCTATAACCACTTTTGCTACTGTACACTCATTTCCTTTATAAGAAACTAAGGTCCGGTGCTGGTAGGCAGTTTCTTAAATTTTTGGGTTGCGTGAAAGTTTCTTACATGTTTCTTTTATTTTTAATGCCAGAAGTATAGAATTAATGTTGTTTAGTCTAAAGGGCTGCCAAATTACTTGTAAGATCGCAAAACAAATAAATAGCATAATTCGCATTCAAAATAATGCCCAACAGTTGCTATAACTATATAGTGTCAAAACACTTTGAAACATTTTCAATTACAAAAATTTCTTAGCTTTCAAAAAAGTGAGCCTAAGCAGTTCCTTACAAAAAACGTGTGTATCTGATGTAAATGTGCTTTGTTGGGCTTTGTTTTTCTTTCCAAAATTAATAAAGGGACTCCTTCTGATAGCAATTATGTTTTCGCAATCATCACTAGGAAAAATTACCGAAGACCCTACTTATGTCATGTTTCATATTCTAGATATTTGAGTTGATGAAATCCTTACCATGTCTTCGGTTTTTTTCGCAGCGCTATGAAATGATTGTTATTCTTTATTTCTTACATCATACTTCAACGGCTCAAGGCCCTAGCAGAGATATACTATCCAGAGTCCCAATCAGGTTATAGAGAAGGTAGAAGTACGATTGATGGTATCTTCACATTACGACAAATTATGGAGAAATGCAGAGAACAACAAAGAGATTTGCATATTGCCTTTATTGATTTTACCAAGGCGTTTGATTGTGTGAATCAAGAGCTTCTCTTCAAAATCTTAGAAAAGCTTGGTTGCCCACCAAAATTCATTAGTATCATCAAAAGTCTATACTCAGATGTGCATGCTAGACTAATTATAGATGGAGAACTATCGAAGCCGATTGAATACAATAATGGCGTAAAACAAGGTTGTAAGCTTTCTCCAACCCTTTTTGGTATCTATGCAGCTGTTCTTCTTGTGCTAGCATTCAAAAATACCAACAACGCATACAGTATCAATGTTCGCTTCAGGTATGATGGTGATATCTTTGACCTTCGTAGGTTAAAATCAACAACTAAGACACTCACTTTATTCATAAGAGAAGCCCAATATGCAGATGACATTGCTATATTTTGCAATAGCGCAGAAGAACTTCAACATCTTCTGTCTGCTTACAATGAATTATCCTTGAAAATGGGCTGATGTATCAACATAAAAAAGACTGAAACTATGAGCATTGGCACTAGTGTGATCTTTAACATCGATGGAAAAAAGCTAGCCACAGTGGATCGTTTTAAATACCTGGGCAGCTATATCACCAGAGACTGTAAAATGGATGAAGAGATCACAGCACGTATACAAGCTGCATCATGTGCAGTGGGGAGGCTAAGGAACAGAGTATTTGATTGTCGGGATCTAACAACAGAGACAACACTGATAGTGTATAATCAGTGTGTAATCCCTTTGTTAACGTATGGGAGCGAAACATGGACACTTTACCGAAAACACATCAGGCTGCTTAGAACCATTCAGCAACGTCACCTCAGATTCATCTTGAAAATTAAATGGGACGACTTTATGACTTGGTTAAATTCTCCAGGGGTTGTGGGGGGGGGGTACTTTGATGCAATGCTACGAAATTATTCTAATTGTTTTCTTTTGGCATTAAAGGAGAAGCAAACGAGGATCCGGTGGCGCCTGGGGCTCAGCCCCAGCCACCACAAGGGCAAATGCCCGCACTAAATGGTACCTAGACAATTTGTATGATTGCTTGCAAAACAAAGTTGATTGTATTAATAAGTACTTGATCGTCGCTGGTTGTATTTCTTGATCGACGCTGGCTGTATGCCGAATTGTTCGAAAATTTAGCTGACACGTTTTTCCTACCATTGTACTAATTTTCCCCGTTCCCCGTTATTCTTGAATACAGTATTTGATGCAACGCTTGTCCCCCTCTCACATTTATTTGCAAATGTTTGTTCCCATTCTACAATCTACGACTATTTCTTTTTCATTTCAGGTAGAGCTGATGTCTTGAATTATCTATTAGACTTATTTAGAAGGGAAATGGCGAGGGGTAGGGGTAGGGATGGGGGCAGAGGGTTTGGGAGAGGTTGGGGACGATGGGGGAGGGGTGGTAGGGGTGGGGGGGGGCGCGGGGGTTTCAGGCGTGATTTATTTCTAAGTTTGTTGGTTTATTGAACATTGTGTTTTCTTCTCTCAATTCTGCAGCCGGACCTTTGCACACATGTGCCATTTTTCTCGAAAAGAAACTGAGAGCGCTTTGTAAAACGGTCGGAGATTTTGGCCAATAATGCATAAAAACTCCAGAGAACAACAGGCGAAAAATGAACCTCGCGCCGGTCAGGGCTCCTTTCGGTCATTTAGGGTTGGGCAAGCACTTTAAGAAATTTGATGACATGTTTTTCCAAAGGAATAGACAGTTACGTAACAACTGTAGACCATAATGCATAGCGTTCTAAAAAGAGATTCGCAAATGAATGTATAGGAATTTGATTGGAGGACGCAATGTATTTTGTTATCAACTTCTCTGTCGCCATATTTAGCATGATTGTCTGTCGCTGATTGTCTATTGGAAAAAACTTCTTTTCGCACAGTGCCATTTGCCCGCCCAAAAGAATGCGACTTTCGAACAAATGTTACTTCTTAAAATCTGTTTTACTATTTGTCATTTTGGTCACAAAATCAAACTTCATTATGCTACTCTCCTATATAATAAAAACCCTCTAATTTATGCGGTGGTTCTACCATTGTCTGCTAGATATACGGAAAAAAGAGACCAATATCTCAAACTTTCACATGCAGTAAGCCGTTTCCCCTATGTCCATCAGATATATCATCAAAAGACCGTAAATTTAGATTTTCCACCAAAGCTGTTCTACTTTTGTCCAGCAAATGTTAGCCTGCGTGCAGACTCAACTTGAGGAGTTGAGTCTGCACGCAGGCTAGCTAATGTCGGAAAGGTAGAAGGAAATTGTAACTTCTAACTCAGCGATGGTCATGCTTACGATTATTTAGATAATGTTCATAGATTGTGGTTGTACTATAGCTTCTTCCATGGTACTTTTGATATGAAAATAAATTGAAGCTCGGTATTAATTTATTGTAGTTTCTTCTCATAGACCACATTACTCATCATCTTTGACTCAACCCAGTCCAGTGACACTTTCAATGACGAAATTGGAATGAGAAACAGTTGATTCACTGCATTTTCAAATGGACCATAATTTTTTTTTAAATTTTGTAGAAACTCTTAGGTCAACATAAGAAAGTAAAGATGCCCTTTAGGACAAAAAAGGCAGTTAAAAACGATGGTCAACTAAACTTTGCAGTAAAATACATATAAACCTGAGAAAAATGTCAAGGAAGTGCACTTACCGCTACAGAATCTTGATAATCAATGCTTCAACAAAATTTAGGACATCAGTCGAAAGATGGAAGCCTTCCCTGACTCATTCCGATGTCATTTCTGATGTAACCTGCACATGAGGCTGCGAAAACACAAAAAAAAACCAGGCCACCTCAAAAGCGCGTAGCCAAAATGCCTGCCCAAAACTTGCTGCAATGAAGGATGACAAATCTTCTGAACAAATTGCATCCATATTGGAAAATAACGAATCAAAACATTAACTGATATATATCAAACAATTCGTAAAAGCATCTGCCACAGTAATATGAAATTTGTTTGGCAATTAAAGCTGCAGAAAAGCCTTAAATATGAGGTAAGAGGATAAACTTTTTGCTTGATTCCGCTACGGTAAGTCACGTGACTGATCTACCTACTCATGGGGGAAACAGCAAAATGAATTGTTAGTTCAGTTGAGTGTCTTTGTGTTGGTTGTACCAAGAAAACTCTATCAAAAGTAAGGGAGATCCAGGACATCTCTTAAAAGTAGAAGTTAGCTTGGAGCCCAAATTCTAACTTTAAATAATATTTGAGGGACAAATATGTCAACTAACAAAAGAGCAGTAAGTTGCACAAGACCACTGCATTGGGGAAACAGCAAAATGAGCTATTAGTTCAGTTGAGTGTCTTTGTGTTGGTCATTCTGTACCAAGAAGACTCTATCAAAAGTAAAGGAGATCCAGGATATTCTCTTAAAAGTAGAAGTTAGCTTGGAGCCCAAATTCTAATAAGTTTAAATAATATTTGAGGGACAAATATGTCAACTAACAAAAGAGCAGTAAGTTGCACAAGACCACTGCATTGGGGAAACAGCAAAATGAGCTATTAGTTCAGCTGAGTGTCTTTGTGTTGGTTATGAGTAGCAAAATTGCTAAAGGTATTGGTTCAAGTACTCTGTCACCCTGTACCAAGAAAACAAGGATAATACCCCACCACAGTAAGGATAATATACCGCCCCTGTATGGCATACCCACCACAGTAGTGCGTATAGGTTCGCTAGTGTGATATCTCTTAAAAGTAGAAGTCAGCTTGAAACCCTAATTTTAACTTTAAATAACATTTGAGGGACAAATATGTCAACTAACAAAAGAGCAGTAAGTTGCACAAGACCACTGCATGGGGGAAACAGCAAAATGAATTGTTAGTTCAGTCCAGTGTCTGTGTTGGTTATGATCTAGAAATTTTCTGAAGGTATTGGTTTAAGAATTTGTGCAACCATGTACCAAGAAAACTCTAAAGGATATCCATGATATCTCTTAAGGCCCTGTTACACTACAAGGATATTCTTCGGATATTCTTGAGACATGCCATAAATAGCATATCCATCAGATATCTTGCAGTGTAACATGCCCAAGGATATTCCATTGGATAAAAAGACCAATTAACGAGAAGGAAAAAAATATCCGATCTTGCTTGGAATAAAATCAAATCGATTTGATTTAATTCCGAATATCCGACATGAAGGGCTGCAGACATCAGAGATGCCGACTGTCTGGTAACGTCATGATGCAACTGCCTTGCAAGTTTCTGAGCACACTTTTTGTTGTTTTGCTGAGGAAGAAGGGTGTTTGCGTTCAGAACCAACCGAAATGAACTTGCCAAGAACCTTCATGGAACATATGCGGAAAAATGCTTCACATCCACGTATTACTTCAGCAAAACAGAACAATTTGCATCCATTCTTTGTCTGGTAAAAGGTCTTAGACTTGTTCTTGCATCAGAGTCAAATTGACTCAGTCAATTCTTGCATGCATTTGATTTCAACTTCAGCTTTGTATGACCAAATTCAAGCCAACTTTCTATTGTGGGGTATTGCTGCTTATTGTGTTGTAAACTTTGACATTCTAAGGTTGTAAATCCCTCCTTGTTTCCTCGTTTCTTTTCGAACAAAAGGGTACGGTGGCCCACAAGGGTCACGCAACTACCAAATATTTGCTGCAAACACAAATTGAAATTGCTGCAAGTACAGAAAAAAATTGCTGCAGATACAAAACACTTGCTGCAAATACAGAATACTTGCTGCAAATATAATTTAATTGCCTCAAATACAAAATACTTGCTGCAAATATAATTTAATTGCTGCAAATACAAAATACTTGCTGCAAATACAAAATACTTGCTGCAAATATAATTTAATTGCTGCAAATACACTCGACTTCTGTAAAATGCGGGTCCGCAGGTCCCATAAAATGCGGGTCTGCGGGTCTCTTTGAATGTAGGTGCCATGGCCACATACAAACGGCCGTTGTATGCGGCAAGGAGCCCTTTGTACAGAACGAAGCGATAGTCACCAGTTTCTATGAGTTTTAATTTTCCTGCTGTGACAGCAATTCTTCATCGCTGCAATTCATCAAGTGAAACCCTTGCAATATCGATAGGATTGAATGGTGACGCAGATCCTCACAAAGGTCACAAAGAAAAACATACATTGTGAAATCGATGAAATTATACCTGATCAATGAAAAGATTTTGAGTCACCACAGCTTGCAAAGAATTTCAATCCCAATGGAAATATGGGAGAACTTTGTACTTTGGAGGGGATCCCTTCACATGGGGGAAGTCCCTATGCATCGTACGATAACTTTTTACACACGAGCCCCGACACGTTTTTTTTTATAAGAAACTGGTTTATAAGAAACTAGTACTACGATGACCAAAAATTTAAGAAACTCTAGTTCTACGCTCAAGAACAGTTAAGAAACTCTAAAACTTTATTTCTGTATGTCTCTCTTATTCTATGTCTCTCTAACAAAGGTACATATACTTTCCGGTAGACTTATTACAGTTGACAAAACAGACTTGGGGCAAGTCTAGTCCTTTCTTGACTTTTAACTGCAAAATTGGTAAATTTTTGCCTTGATGTGCATGGCTTCTTCTTGATGACAATGTCAATGCAAAATGGAAGCCCTTTCTCGAAGAGAAGGCTCAACTTCGAACAATACCGCAATTTTAGGCCCAAAAAATAAGAAACTAATTAAGAAACTTTTACTACTAAAGCACCGAAATTTTCATGCGAAATTAAGAAACTTTTAGTACTAAGTGCTGATCCAAGTTTCTTATAAAAAAAACGTGTACTCACGTCTTTTGTGTTTTCAGCAGTTCAGTATGAAAGTTTTCGCATTTTAAAGGTTTCTTAGTTTTCTAGAGCAGTTTTTTATAAAAAAAATGAATGTATGTTTGCGAATTTAAGCGACACCCCACCCATGTTTATGGAAAATCTGTGGGAAAAAGGACCCTGGTGTAGATAATTTTCGGCCCAATAACCAAACCATATATGGGCGCCACATACCCGTATGTACCCCCCCCCCTCTGCGAAGAACTCTTCACTCTTCCGAGATGGCGTACAGGATATTAGATTTTTCTTGAAAACGAAATGATTTTTGCCAAAGGAGTACAACATTTGTACTGGGTGATACGCCCATCATCGACAAAAATCTGTCAGAACTCTTAAGAAATCCTTTTGTTCTGAAAATATCCTACGCTTTTTAAAGGAGCAAACCAATACCAAACTTAGAAACAACCATAAAACCTGGAAGCAAGAGCGAACAAACCCAACACAACGTTGGAAAAAAGGCTATGAAATAATAGCTATTCACACTAGACTCCCGGGGAGGGGGTACTTCATTGCTAAGTGATACAGGACGTGCGCTCATATGGGTGGGCTTTTTAATCCGAAATTCCCAACATATGGATCTGTTTTCAACCATAATTCTGGTAGATGGGTAGTTATTTTCAGAATTTTCTTATCAATGGGCCCCATAATGATACCCTGGGTACCAAACTCTCTACCATAATGATAATCCACACCAAACAACTGACATTTCCTTATATTCATGAAATTGAGTTTAGAATTTTTGAGTATTCTGTCTGTCACACGAATGGGTCCTTTTTTCAAAGTCCAGATTCAGGTCGAATGATGTTCACAATGAAGAACCCCCTCCCCCTGGACTAGACTCGGCTTTCAGAAACCGATAACATATTCGTTCAGAGAAGGAAATGTCGTTGCGAAGGAGGACTTGGAAGTCCTCTTTGCGTTTCTCAGCAGATGCTTTTCTTCACTGTACTGTTCCACATTTCCACAGGACTTTGATAACAGGTCCACGGCTAACCATACATGGGATTCTTTCAGCTGCATCACCAACTATGATTCTTAAAATAGACGGTCAAAGAGTAAAGGGTGTCTTATAATTTTGCGCCACACTTGCCTTCTACTTTCCATGATGAGCAGCTTTTACGTCAGAAAGCTTTCAATAGCGCAATTAGCGTAATTTTCTATTTCGAAATTTGAACATACCACAGCCAGCTAAAACCCTATAAATTCTTCCCCGCTACCCTTTTCCAGCATCTGAAATCTCAGATTCGCTGCCTGCAGTAACCACGTGGTAACTTTTCGCGCACTCTTGTACAAGAAGTTTAACATACGACACCATCAACCATGGCATTCTCCACTCTACGAACCAACCGAAGGTATGATACTGTTACTCAGTTTTATCGAACCAGTTCTTGTATCGTTTGAGGTAATTTCAGACCTCTTTTTAACTTCTGGTTGCGATATTTATTAGGTACTGACAGGTATTTCTCTTCGTTTCAGTTCCTTTGGACGCTCAGTGATTGCAATCTCATCTGACGAAGACCAGACAAATCACGGCAAAAAGAGAATGCGATTGTAAGTACCTTCACGCATTCACATAAAATGATTTCTCGCCTTACCAGGTATTCATTTTCACAAATATTAGAAAATGGTCATTGTCCGTAGCACTTCCAACCATCGTTCGAAAGTTTCGAAAAGTTTTTATTAGCGTAATTCATGTCTCCATGATGCATGGGAATTTCAAGGATTATCCATAATGTTGTATCTTCTATTTTTTCTGACATTTGTTGGTATAATTTCTTAACTTGCAGCCTTGACTTCGCACTGTAAACGACAGTAAAAGTTTCTTGCAGAGTTTCTTAGTTTTCCATGAACTCGATTGGATTCTTGATCGATAATCCTTGAGAACCAATGAAAAATCCTAATCAAAGACAAAGTCATACTGTAAGGCGAAACTAATTACACGAACCCAACAAAGTGAAATGTTTGGAAAATCATATAAATTTTGACTATACAACAAATGTTACATCCGGAGAATGGTGACTATAATGGAACCCGTACCCTTTGATGGCCTGGCTCTAGGTACATTGCTGATTGAATGGTGAAATAATAACCGAACATGAGAATTTCTTTACTTGAATTTGTATCAGAGACCACATTCACATATTGATCTTTGACATACTGCAGAGTCTTGAAATAGCTTTTAATTTGTGGTAATTTAATTTTTACAAGCTACCTGGTTCTGTTAGCATACACGTATTTCTTTTTATAAGAAACTAAGAATTTGGGCCAGTACTGAAAGTTTCCTAGAATTATCAGATTTTCAGTACTCAGAGTTTCTTACGAGTTTCCTAGAGGTTCCATAACAATCTTCTTGTTCAACCAGTTCCATCGTGAACATTTCAAAACAAGTCAAGCATTTCTAGTGTTTAGGCATGGGCGATAGGACACCAAGTACACCAAGATAATTGAATATCTGAAGAGCAACATCAAACAAAACTTTTGCGAGAACCTTGGAGGTTTTCCAATGGAGGTTTTACGGTTAAGGTGGATCTGCACTTAAGGTGGCTCACTACAAAAATGTCAAAATGACGAAACAGCGATAAGGTGGCTCACTACCAAGTGAAAATAGGTAAAAACACAAAACAATTGGTTAAGGTGGCTAACAATAAAACGTTAAGGTGGCTCGCTACAAAAAAACTTCCACACACTTGGTGTCCTATCGCCCATGGTTTAGACAGTACTCAAGTACCTTACGAGTAATATGATACAGGAAACAAGTGAAAGCAAAGTAAAATTATGTTGAGGATTTCCTTGATCAAAAAAACTAGTTTCTTAAGTTATATTTTCCCAGTGCTGGAGTTTTTTAATTGTTTGGCAATCTGAGAACTGAGTTTCTTATGGGCAGTTTCTTATAAAAAAGAATACGTGTATACATAAATCACGAGAAATGATTGCAAATACTATAGAATTTTCATCCCCAGACTCAAAACTTCAAAACTTTGTGTGTAACCACAAGTAACAAATTGCATTGCGGCATTACGTTTTTTCACGTGGCAATTTCATGTTTTCATCGTCTCTCCCACAAAAGGATGAAATAAGTATCCTGCATTACAATTCTTTGATTTTTGATACGAATGCACACCATGGCCGTAGGAAGCAACTTCGGATTGTGGGGGCAATTGTTCTTAAAACAATAGAGAACAATACATCTAGTTAATGCTTGTGACGTACACCATTGTTTTCAAAACTATTGGGGGGCTTAAGCCCCCCCCCCTACCCTCCCGCTTCCTACGGGCCTGCACACGAAATATCAAAGCTCCGTGACATAATCAAATTTTGGTGCACCCAAAAGTTTTTCCTGTGGAGGTTGACGATTAAGGAGGATCTTCATTTAAGGTGGCTCACTACCGAAAATTTCAAAATGACGAAACAGCGATAAGGTGACTCATTACCAAGTAAAAAGAAGGTAAAAACACACAAAAAATAATTCGTTAAGGTGGCTTGCTACCAATAAAACCTTCACGCACTTAGTATCGTATCGCTCATGCGAACGCAATGCACAAGACTGTTGCAGAAGAACATCGGGCTCAAATCTTTAAAAAGGTCGGTGTAAAATTCTATTGCAGTTCTCTTTGAACTAGATGGTTTGGAAGGAACTTAGGATTTTTGCTTTAAATCTGCTGTGGGAAATGTATTGGTATCTTTCTATGGTATCTTTCTATGGTATCTTTATTAGTTTCAATATGGCGGCAGTTATTAAATTTGAGGCTATGACGTCATCTAATCTCGAATCATTTTGACTAAAAAAGCTACCGATTTCTGCTTGCCACCATATTGTAGACATTCATAAACTATGGTTTTCTCGAAGGTTATATAATGTTTTCTCCATTAGATTGGGATCTACGATGATTTAATTTTTTTTTCAAAATTTTCCATGAATGTTTTCAAAATAATTAACTTTCCACATTTTGTCACAAATCTAGATATCAAAGTCAGTTTTACAGCAAAGTACCATAAGTTCTCTTCAAGACATCCAATTCAACGAAAAATGAGATAGAATGTTACACCGACCTTTTTAAGGATTTGAGACCTGGGTGTTTGGTTTGCAACAAGAGCGAATATTGCAGATTAGTCATTATTTTATAACTTGTAGTCCATTAATCAAGAAGAAAGTCAAAGTGAGACACAAGAAATATACCAAGCTCTATTAGGAATCTCTATGAAGAGTCTAATCGGGCTTCTGCTTTGCCTCCCACAGCGAACTGAAGGAAACAAACACCATGACGACCGTTTATTCAACAGATGAGAAACAGGTCCTAAAACAACCGGGCGACGGCCATTGCATCATTCATTCTGTCCGAGCATCTTTGTCCAAATCGCGCATTGTTGCCGTACCCAGCTACGAGGGTCTCCTGCAAATGTTAAGATTTGAAATCATGAACAACCTGGTGTACTATAAGGAGTTCATAAACCAAGCCGACCAAGAAAACGCCGACATCGAAGCTGACATAAACCGCTACATAAACGAGAAAGAGTACGGAAAGGACACAATGGATCTGATCATCTGGGCTCTTGCCAACTGCCTTGGTGTAGAATTAAGGATTTTTGAGAGATCTGGCCAACAATTCACGCTCTACACTGTCCCCATTACACCTGCTAGGAGAGGAGAACCTGCTAGAGCTGTTCTTGATGTGCTGCGGACCCCTGAACATTATGATGCACTTGTTGACGTGAGGAGGTCAGAGAGAGGTAAGTCTCGTAAGTTCTCGTCAGCAAGGTCTGGAGGTCTTGATCACGATCAGTAATAGTCAGGAATCACTTGGTAAAAGAAATGAAATTCTTCCCAAGGAAAATGTGTACTAACATTTTCAATACCAGGTAGCCTTACCTGCATGCTCCTTTACGATGCTTGGGCACAGAACGACCGGAATTGGTGAAGAGAACTAGTTCATGTCAAGGTCTTGTTTTCTATGCAAACTTCTACTTTATTGTTTGTATCTTTCTTCCCAGATGAAGGGTGGAAGACTGTTGGATGCAATAACGGTACGCAACAAGATTGCAAAAGGAAGAGATCATTGTTTACGACGTCCACTCCAATACAAACCAGTAACCGATATTCAAGTCTTCCAACAGATAATGAAGATTCCGTTGACTCTCTGGAAGACATCCCTGATTTCAATGCTTTCCTCACAAGAGTGAAAAGGAGACGGAAGAGAACCAAAAAATCGTCTTTTTCTGCTCGTTCTTCGGCAAGTGACTCTCCATCGCACAATGTCGATGCATCCACCAGTCCTTTCTCTTACACTGTGGAAGACAAAGTTGAAGTTGAAAATATTGATGACTCAAGTGATTTCAACTCAAACGCACCTGAAAGTGAGTATGCTATCTGCAATTTTCTTTACACAGCGAGCTCAGTCGAATTTTTGTTCTTCAAACTGTACTTGCGATTGTTTTGTCACTTCCTTTGAACAGTTGTCTGCGAATAATGTGAGTGAAGTATGGACGAGACTCCTATTCAGTAACATTGTTTTGCTTCATACGTATGCGTAAATATGTGTCTGGTTAGATGATAAATTATACCTTGTATACATCAAGTTTCAGTGCAGCCAAATGCCTGATCCTTGGTGCTGTTCGTCGGTGATTCCTCGTGTCACCTCGCATATCATCACAGAGTAAACTTTGGTTAAGTACATCTTTTTGAATGAAAATGTGATCACTGTCTTTTCTTCTTTCAGCCAATGCCGGAACGTCACCTAAAGAGGCGACGAGAAACTCCCCCCAAGAAGAAAGAAAAGTCCAGCCAACTGTGATCGAGGTATTTTGAAATACAATTATTTTTCCTCGCAAATCTGATCTATCTGTGTCTTCGCATCACGGCAACATCTAGGTAAAATATGGTAACTGGTTAATGAATAATAGAAGTTAAGAACTACAGGAACGAGCGTAAAGAAAATGAGAAAATTCACAGCTCAGGCTCAGCCATTGAAGACGTTAAGTCCCGAAGTCATGGAACTCCAAAAAATGGTTACAATAACATGACGAATTGGTCGGTATATTGTATAAGTCAATTGACCATTCAAGAAAGGCTGTCTTTATCATGTAACAATGCGACAGTAGGCTCGATTGACTTAGGCAATATACCGATCTTCAACCTGCTGCTACTTGCCTGCATTTGGGAAAGAAAGTTTGGGATTTTTGGGAGTTAATGTACGGCCCATTTAAGGGGGCTCTGCCTCCAAATTAAAACTCCAAATTGCAAAGGCTTCTTAGCTTTTTAAATGTATGCAGGGTTTTTTCTTAAAATTCGAACAATTGAGCCTACCGTTTCTTATGAGCGGTTTCTTATAAAAAATGCATGTAATCCAATAGGTTCTTATACATACGGACGTTTTTACTGTAAGGCTTGCAAAAATTATTCAAAATACACGGCCGTGACATCTCACTTCTTCTATGCCTGGCAGCAAAAGCTCCAAAAGAAAAAACTTAGTTTGCATTCATAATTAGCCACTTTGTAACAACAAATGTGAAATAAAATCTTCTTTCCTGTGACAGGAATCAAGCAGCGATGAGGAATTTGCTCAAAGAAAGCAAAAAAGAAAGAGAAAAAATAGCGACGACGATGGGTATGTAAGCCCTGACGAGCTGACGTTATATCTAAATGGAAACCACAAAGTGCCGATTCTAAAGGAAGGCAAAACGAATTGGACAAATCAGCAACTTGCTGACCTCCTACTGAACGGTAAATCAAAGCGCATTTGTCAGCAGCGTCCACTTGCCCCCCAAAAAAGTTGCTCTTTCCTAATAAATTCTGGGAAACTAAATGACAAAGATGATTGGAAGAGCGATGATCTCGGTAGCTGGAGAAACTGTGGCAGTTCAGGTAGGGTAGTCACAGTTGAGGGAGGGAAAGTAGTCCAAAACTCGAAGTTGCCTCGATCAGTTGCTAACCGTCCTAAGTTAAGATGTGGCCAGTATGTTTTCAAAACTACTTACTACCGACATAAGAAGTACGCTGACTTCAAAAGAAATTCCGTTGTTACATATGACAGTACTGAACAGAAAAGGGACTTGATGATCACCGAGTATTTCTTCACTGGTCAGGAGCATCCGGTAAGTCCTGACAAGCATGGGAACGCAAAACATGATAGGAAGTTTCTTCCAACTGCTGCTAGCACAAAAAAGCGTATTGTTTCTGCCTTGTCAAGTACTGTAAGAGGGCCACACACTGTTTTCGATAAAGTTTCAGAAGAAGTAGGTGGTTTAGGCAGTTCTTATGCAGCTTCTGATATGCCTAGGGGTATTGATCAAATTTCTTACGCGCGAAAAAATATGCGGCAGAAAGGGCCAAAGGACCAGATTTCAGAACTTCTTGACAACGCGCAAAATTCACCTGAGCATGTTCATGGCTTGCAGTTAAGTCCATCGATAAGATTTGTTGTTTCTACTCAGCAAACATTGGCAAATATGGTTGCATTTTGCACAAATTATGCAGATTGTACGCCTTTTTGCATTGACACAACATATGGCATTGGGGAATTTTTTGTTACAACAACGTCTTATAAAAACCTTAAAGTTCTTAATAAGGGTAACAATGAACATCCTTCCTTTCCAGGGCCTGCACTATTTCATGTAGATGAAGATGAGTCTGTTTTCAGTTATTTTAGCCAAACACTTATATCAATGGAAAATTCGTTGAGGTCCATTCTGTTCATAGGAAGTGATCGAGATCGTGCACTGATAAATGGCACTAAAAAGCATTTTTTGATTGCAAAAAATTTGTTTTGCAAGAAGCACGTTGAAGATGATATAAAACGTAAATTCACAGCCATTCGCCATTTGACTGCACAGGTAAAGAAAATTATAATGAAAGATATTTTCGGATCTGAAACACTGCAAATAAAGGGCTTAATTGATAGTATAGATGAAAAGTCGTTTGATGAACTTTGTTACACGCTTTACCAAAGATGGGAAGGGCTTGAACGTTCTTGTGGAGAGTCGATAACGCCTCAATTTGCTAACTATTTCAAAAAATATATCGAGAAAGATATGCGTGATGGTATGATTTTGTGTAAGAGGAGGTCAGCCTGGATGGGTGACAATTTTTTTTACAATAACCAAACCGAATCGATTAACTTTCGTTTCAAAAACAAGATTCGTGAGCACAAAGCTACCAGTGAGACTTCAGGGAAGCCAGCAAAAAAGTGTACTTTCTCTGAAGCCATCAAAATTTATAAGGGCATGTTAGAAATTTATGAGAGAAATGCAGAGAGAGCCCTTATTGGAGTCGGACCATACATCTTAGCCCCCAATTACGCACATTTTGAGATTCAAATTAATCGATGGGTGCAGATGTCTACTATTGCTAGAAATCGTCAAAAGGCCCTTTTCAACAAGGCCTCCCTGGACAACCTTCATGAACAGCAACGTAATACAACCACTGCAATGCCTAGTATTTCAGATGCACATACCTCAGGGTGTCAAGAACAACCTCACGTTTCAAATGTTGCAGGTACCCCCAACCTAAGCAAACCCAACCTGACAAGAAATGACGAATTATATGAATTTTCGAGGAGTGGTCTCAGTGAAAACTATAAGGTGGACTGGAACGGAGCGAGAGCCATAATTACTAATAAAGATCTAATGAAATCACCATGGGCGGATGATAGTTACATTGTCAAGTCGGAATCTAATCCGCATAATCCAAATTCTGTTTCTTTTTCTAAGGCTAGGCACTCTGTCAAGTGTAGTTGTCCACGTTT
The DNA here is from genome assembly GCA_039566865.1 of Aurelia coerulea. NCBI lineage: Eukaryota > Metazoa > Cnidaria > Scyphozoa > Semaeostomeae > Ulmaridae > Aurelia > Aurelia coerulea. The sequence continues at coordinate 1,515,880 of CM076951.1, read as the reverse complement.
CCAGTATCACTCTATCTGCAAGCATGCTATATCAGTTGCATTTGCAGAGGGATTTGCAGAAACTTTTGTTAAAAATTGGGCACCAAACCTCTCCAGACAGATGCAACCAACTGTCCCTCCTAGAACTGGGCAAAAAAAGAATGAAAGGGGGCAAAGAAAGCGAAACCCTGTTCAACATCGCCATATTCAAGGCTATAGTGACAACTTACATGCAGAAAATAGCGGTCCTATTGATGAGCAATTAAATGTAGTTTTTCTGAACACAACCAGAGCCACTACTTGTTATGGATGCAAAGGTAAGTTCAGGAGTTCTAGTGATGTAGGTTTAGGCATAGTACCCCCAGTGCCATATGACATTGTCTTAACGCGAAGGGAGCGCCGCGTATTTACTCAGCCTGGGACAAACACCATACGGATAGCCAAAACACCTGAAAATGTGTACTATCATACGCAGAAGCGCTGTTTAAGTGAAAAGATTTCTGATATTTCTCCAAGGATGTTTTGCGCCAACAACTCAGTAAGAGCAAAGCTAAACAATGCCCACAGAAATCTGCTTCAAACGGAATTTAGGTTTGATATCCAGTGAGAACATGAATATGTACCAGGCTATTTACTGCAAGAGATAAGATGATCTGTTTGCTTTTTACAGTGCTTGGCAACAGTCTGGGTAGAAACAAGTCATTTACAAGGCATTTGAAACCCTAGCTTGTAACGAAAACTATTGCAAATATTACTAGATTGGTAAGTGAAATTTTAGGTAGCAATACAATCAAATTTTTCTAGAAATCAGGCAGTAAGATTTGGAAGTCATTTAGTGATCATTCAAGTTTTTCCTGCGCTATGAATATGATATGCCTACATGACATGACACCCCTGAAACATGAAACATGACTGAAAAGATGATCATAAATTGGTGTTCCCAATGAAAAAACGAAATTTTGAGTTTTGTGTCGGTATTTTCGTCCGGCATAGATGATGTAAAGAAACAGAGTAAGAAATGTCATTCAAAAATATTCAGCAATGCACGTATATTGTGTAAGAAACTTGCAATAAAAACTCTCGACTATCAGCAACTAACGGTAATAACTCACGTTAACAACTTTATAAACTCTTCAAAAAAGTAGCAAAGAAACTATCAATTTTAGTCAAGAAAATCCTTGGCATATTTCTACTATGTTTTCACTTAATTCCTGCATTATATTATGCTGACGGTTCCTGAGTTTTATGTCCAAACATTGAAAGGCTAAACAACCTTTGAAATTGAAATGTCCACCAGAGAACAGGAAGTAAACATGATAAACTAATAAGAAACTACGAATATGCAAAATTTGATAATCAAATAAGAAACTTTCAGTACTGGCTCAAATTCTTAGTTTCTTTAATAAAATGTGTTTCAGCTGATTAACTCTTTGCAGAAAAGTCCAGCATCTTTCTTTTAACAACAACAACAACAGCTCACAACAATAATAGGTTAACTGGTCATGGGAGTAGTTTTGACGAAAATGCGGGGGGGGGGGGGGAGTGTCAGCGACAAGAGCCACATGGATTTTCCAGCTATCGTGTCATCATGATAAAAATTAATGACTTGGGGAGGGAGGGGTTTACATCGAAAGATCAACACGTCAATATGCAATTTCTTAATGTTTTGCCTTCATAAAATGAACACTGCAAGCAAACATGGTTGCTTCTGGAAGAACAAAGTCTGAATTTGAGAACTAAAATTTTGCATGGAGAGTGGTTATATTAAACAATGCCAATATGAGTTTTCATGGGAAACAACATAAATAATAGCTACATAGACAAGCAGTTATAAAAGTTATAAATAGGCTGAAGAAACGCTCACCAACCCATCTTTCTGCTACATAAACACCATGATGATAACATGTCATCATGTGTCAAGTTTTCAAACACAATAGATCATATTTTTAGTTAGCATTTATTGTATTTGATAATGTCTACACGTGTGCTGGCATATTGTCTAGCTAGAGGAACAATACTGTAGTAGTAGGACAGTACATTGTAATTGTCCGTTCGTAACAACAACGGATAGGTCACTAACGAAATGAACACGATGAATATTTGGCCTAACCCAAAACAACATTTGTAGGCCACAACTATGACAACCGATCAAAATCTTGTATATCCTGCCAAAAGTTAGTGTTGTCATAGTGTTGTCATTTTTTGAAGTTACATCTACACAATGAAATCGATAATAGTTTGTGCTTGTATTAGTACCAATGTAGTAATATATTATCATTGTCTCTGAAGAGAGTTTTCCGATAAATCACATGGAAAGGAAAATGATATGTATATTGAAATTGATATTTCAAACTTACCTCTGTTTGTCTTTTCTCGGTGTGTATTCTTTTCTCCAGAACTTGTGCATGACTAGATCAGTATATCGCTGTTATATCAAATGAGTTTCTTGCTGAAGTTTGGCATGAACGGTACATCCTTGCTTAGGGTAAGGTAAACAAACCAGAACAACCCTATCTTCTAATCTTGTGATTGAACGCAAGCATTTGAGGATGAAAACAGGAAGTGGGTGTAAGCCTCGCAAGACCCGTCGACCGCTGTACGCAACGAGACCCGCCACCAATTTTGGAGTGGGACCCGCATTTTATGGGACCTGCGGACCCGCATTTTACAGAAGCCGCAAATACACTAACCACATTGAAAATACAGAGAATTTGCTGCAAACACGCAACTTGTTGCAATCATGTAGAAGTTGCTGCAAATACAGGAAAGTTGCTGCAAATACAGAAAAGTTTTGCTGCATATAGAAAAAGACTGGGTCAGGTCTGCTGGTGCAAAAGACGGGGGTATCGACCTCTACAGAATTGAATTCTGTCGTGGTCTCGTTTTGAGATCATAAAAAAGTAGCGCGAAAATTTGCAGTAGCTGCAATTTTGGCCAAAAGTTATTGGACGATTGACCGAAACCTAGGTTTCTCAAACATCAAGCCCCCCCTCCCCCGCAAATTTGATGATGGTGCGTCCTCGGAAAATCTCTCCAGAGATAAGAGCATACATACGGTATAAGAAAAATTCCAGCATCAAAGAGTTGGTAAAAGAAACTGCTGTGTCACGGTCGCATATATACAACATCTGGAAAGAATCAACAGAGGGGAAGAGAGAACAGGAGGATTTAAAGTCCGTCGGTGGCCGGCCATCTAAGTTATCAGTGAGGGAGAAAAGGAAAATTGTGCGGCTTGTAAAAACACTTCGCGGGCAAGAGCCAAACTGGACAGTAAAAAGGATGATGGCACGAGCTGATGTGAAAGATGTGTCTCGTAGAACAGTTTCTAGGTTTTTAAACCAAAAAGGCTACAATTACCTTCAAGCAAGGAAAAAGGGACTATTAAGTGAACGCGATAAAAAAAAATTAAATTTGCCAAGCAGATGTTAAGAGAGCACCACTTTGATGTCTGGACAAACAAAATAGCTTTCTACCTCGATGGCGTAGGCTTTGTTTACAAAAGAAACCCTCTTGATCAGTCCTTGGCTCCTAGAGGAAGAGTTTGGCGTACAAAAAGTGAGGGGCTCATTCGTGGCTGCACATCTAAAGGGCAAGCGTGTGGAACAGGCGGGAAACATGTAAAGATGGTGGTCGCTATTTCTCATGGCAAAGGAATTGTTTGCTCACAAAGATATGAAAATATGAATGGGAGGTTCTTTGCGAGATAAGATGGTGGTCGCTATTTCTCATGGCAAAGGAATTGTTTGCTCACAAAGATATGAAAATATGAATGGGAGGTTCTTTGCGAGATTTCTTTCAGAAAATTTTAACAAAATGGTTGAAGCAGCGGGTATGGAACGCCGTTTGCACAAAAATGACATAAACATAGTTTATGTTACATAAACTATGTTTATGTGCACATAAACTATGTTTATGTACATAAACTGTGTTTATGTGCACATAAACATAGTTTATGTACATAAACATAGTTTATGTCCAATATTTTGCACATAAACCTAGTTTATGTACATAAACTATGTTTATGTGCACATAAACACAGTTTATGTACATAAACATAGTTTATGTCCATTTTTGTGCAAACGGCGTCATAGTCATTGTTCTAGAAGGCGTCATAATCATAGTCATAATGAGTCCCTAAAGCGTCACGTCGGTAACAATAGCGGACTTATCGCATTCAGAACACCGGTGCAATGTGATCCAGATTTCCATTCGTAGCCTGAGGCATTATTTCAAGTTAGGCATACAAAGTGTACTTTAGGCCTCTTTCTTAGCACAGTAAGGGCACAAAATAGCAATAAATTTCAAATTCAAATTTCTTAGCTTGCACTCACTCGATTTTCATGATCTTCCTTTTGTTTTAAAGATTAAACCTTGCAGAATATGTAGTGAAAAAGCCGATTGAAAATTTTATCTTGAGATGTGCAAATTTTGTGAATTCTAAATGGTTACCAAACGTTTAAAAAAAAACTAAAAGACTGAATCATTAAACTACCGAGTCGCCCCCCTGGGCTCTAAACTTTGTATTTCGATTTCTTAACTTTGGGCCTAATTCTTCGCGAACAAGACTCCTTGTTTAGTTTCTTATTTTTCATAAAATTAATTTTACCGTTAATCATAATTTATTTAGGACTGAAAACGCAAAAACGTAATTTCCATACTTTCCAACAATATTCGAAACAAATTTGTGCAAGATTGACGCGGCACGTGCTGTCTTCCCCTCTTTTATGAGGAACGTGTTAACCGACTTCACTCTAAATTCTCCCAAGCATTCACAAGAAAGAGTGCCGTAATTTGCAAACTGATCCTCGGGGAATAATTTAGACGCGTCTCAGAACAATGGGCACCACGCCGTTTGCACAAAAATGGACATAAACTATGTTTATGTACATAAACTATGTTTATGTGCACATAAACATAGTTTATGTACATAAACATAGTTTATGTCCATTTTTGTGCACATAAACATAGTTTATGTACATAAACTATGTTTATGTGCACATAAACTATGTTTATGTTACATAAACTGAGTTTATGTGCACATAAACATAGTTTATGTAACATAAACTATGTTTATGTCATTTTTGTGCAAACGGCGTTCCATAAGCGGGAACAAATTCGAGAGTTTGGATTCAAGATGGCGATCCGTCGCAAAACAGCAAACTTGCGAAAGAAGCAATGAAACAAGTAAACTCGCAACTTTTACCTATACCACTAAGAAGTCCTGATATAAATCCGATAGAAAACTTCTTTGGAATTGTTAAACAAGCCCTTCACCGTGCTGCCCTTGAGAGGCAAATTAAAGTAGAGACAATTGAACAATTTGAAAGCAGGATAAAGCAAATCATGAATGAAGGCCCACAGCAACAATAGACAAAATTATCGAATCAATGAACAAACGAATGAAAATGATTATAAAATGTAAAGGAGAACGCATTAAGTACTGAATATATACTGAAAAAGATCGACTTCATATTATGTATGAAAAAGTTCTTTGTAATCTTCTCTTACTGGTGATTAGTCAGTGGCGGCTGGCAGCGGTACCAGTGGTACCAGTCTAGTACCACTTTATTTTCAAAGCTTGAAATATTTTTTAATGGTTTTATTTTCTAATATTTCACAAATAGAAACAAATTGAATTGACGATGAAAACAAACAGAAGGAAGAGCGGCAGAGCACTCTAGAGCCAATATCTCACCATCTGACCCTCCCTCGTCTTAATCCTTGTTGAATGAGCAGTATTGAATAAATCCTTTATGTACTTTACGGTACCAGACATCGTTCATCCAGTACTGCAGAAAGCAGTCCTATTGTGGTTTGTGACTCGTGATGACGTAAAACTCTTTGTGTATCCATCATCTAACAACAGTAAGTTTCGATCGCAGTACTAGATTCCTCCTTCTAGTAATGTTGAGTGGCCGCCAAAATAGCACATTCATTCAAGATTAGGAAATCGACCCCGCAGTCTTTTCAACAATATCAAATGACGTCAAATACTCTGCTATTCTATTACGTGATACTGATGTATTCGAAAGTACGTTTCAAAGCTTGTAGGCTTGTTTTCTATTTCTGGGCATGGTTAACTAAAACACTAATTTTAACACCCCCATACAATAATTTCCTTATTTGGTAAGTGTGATACCTATCGAAGTTGACGTAGGCTGGACGAATCTGTATATATGGCCTATGAAATTTTTTTATTCAGAATGCTACTTTTGAAGTAACTTCAGTGATCAAACATTTTGTATTTGATTTTGCTGAAAATGAACCGAATCGCAGGGATTGGCTTCCTTTCAGGAGTTTCACGTATTTTTGCGCTGTCGTCAGCTCAGAGTCGCTTAACTCATGAGCAACGTCTTAGTTTGAAGAAAGATAGCAGACCTTGCCCAAAAATCAACATCAAGAACCGAGATAGTGAGACTGCTTACAGCAATTTTTCATGGATATGTGGCGATGCAGAAAAGAACACTTACTTTTGTTGGCCTTGTTTGGTCATGGGTGATCTATCCAAGGTAAGAATCTATTTTATTAATTTGATACGAGCTTTATTTATTGCATGCAGGGAAAAGCAACAATTGGTAGCTGATTTCTTACTCCGATACATTGCTAATGTTCCTAATATACTCCGGTACCATTCATTTTGTTCTGTATGATTTCATATTGTTAGATGATAGATGAGAAATGTGATTTTATATACATTGCACACCACAAGTAGAACGAGAAACTCACGTTACTAGAATCTTATCTCTGGTACTCTCATGAACAGCGGCTAGCCAGATGTGGGCTGGGTGCCGCAAGTGATTAACTTGCCAAATGTATTGCCACGTGCCTCTTCATGGCGCAGTACCCAGCGATCGACATGACTCACGTCTCATTGCGTTTCTGTCTGATAGGGGAATGGCGTTTAGGGGGTTCCAAAACGAATTGATCTAAGTACAAAATTTTCAATAAACTATCAAACTGATCTGTAGATGACTCCAAGACTCGTCTATTGTAAATATTTAGGACGGATTATACTTAATATTTCATTTACAACTTTGCAATACTTTATCTTTTCATAAATCTGGAATCTTTCATGATGTTCTATTTCTTTTTCCAGATGAAAGCAAAATCTTTTGCTCGAGAAAGCGGTTTTCAGTCATCTGGAGACAACCTTTGGAATCTTTCAAAGCGCCATGAAAAAACAAAAATGCACATCACCAACCATACTGCCTACCAACTTTTAGGAAACGTGGACGTTGCTTGTGCATTGGATGAAGCAAGACGCAGACAGTTACAGCAACACAACCGAAATGCGACAAGATATTCAAGGATGCTAAAACACCACATTGATGCAGTTGTCTTTCTCTCGGCACAAGGAATTGCATTTCGAGGACATGATGAGTGAAAATTGTCATCAAACAGAGGAAATTTCATTGAGCTGCTTGACCTCATTGGAAATTATAGCAATGATTTGCGAGTTTTTCTAAACGAGGAAAAGATCACGTACACTTCACACGAGCCACAGAATGATTTGATAGAGTGCGTGTTCGAAGAAGTGAGAAAGGAAGTTCAGCGGAGGATCGACAATTCTCAATTTTTGGCTGTCATGATGGATGAAACCAGCGATGTAAGCAGGGTGGAGCAATCGGCTGTTTCAGTACGCCTGATCAACGAAGGAGAGGTAGAGGAGCACCTTTTGGGCATGATTAAATGTTCTAAAAACACATCTGCAAATGCATTGACAACGATTCTTCTGAATACATTGGAAGATTATAAGATCACGCCAGAAAACGGAGGGGAAAAGCTCATTGGGCAATCATATGACGGTGCCGCCACCATGTCAGGTGAATTGAGTGGTGTTCAAAAGCGCATTCAAGACATTTTTCCTGCTGCATATTATAACCATTGCGTTGCTCACAGGATTTCACTTTGTGCCTCTCAATCAGCCAACAAAATTCCCAAAGTTGCCAAATTTTTCGACACAGTCGATAAGCTGGTGAGATTTTTTAGAAGTAGCCCAAAGCGTACATCTCAACTTGGCCACAGTCTACCGAAACCTGGTGATACGCGTTGGTTATCACGTGATGCAGCAATTGGTGTTATTGATTCCCTGTATGAAACAATTGGAGCTGTACTGTATGACATGGCCAATGACAAAGATGACAAGACGGAGACACAAGTCATAGCTCGAGGACTCTGTTTGCAAATGCAGCACATAGAATTTGTTTTTCTTTTGAAATTGTACAGAAAGATCTTCGCCCACTGTGCCCCAATAATAAGAATCATGCAAAATCCGACCCTTGATGCAGTGCAGTTGTCGTTGATGTTGGAGGATTTCCAAAGATTCCTGCTGAATCTGAATGCAAACCAGATTTGGGAAGATGCATTGCTCCTAGATCCTGAGATGCCTGCTGTTCGCCAACGAAATGGATGGAGAGGAGTCGAAGGCGCTATAGATTCTCCAGATAGTTGGAAACGAAATCTCTTGTTAATTTCTGCAGAGGTTGCGCAAAAATTTTTGGAGCAGCTGCTTTGGCGGTTTGAAAATTTGAAAAAATTCAAATGGATGGACTTAATTCACCCTTCGAAATTTGACGAAAGAAAGAAAATGCCATCAGCTAAGCAAAAAGAATTAATTAATGAAGTCACTGAGCTGTACCCATTTGCCGTACACGATGCTTTAGCCCTTGAACACAATTTAAATGTACTTTACGACAACACCGAAATAAAGATTTTGTTAGATAAAATAGTAAGAGAGCGAGATGAGTTGGCAGCCAAGAAGACAGAGACGGCGTAAGACGAAGCTGGCAAATGAAGAGCAGAATGAAAACAAAGAGGATGAAAGGAGTGCAGTGGAAGTTGAAGACTCGTTTGAAAGGGAAGAGGGAAGAACAGTCGACGAGGAAAATTTTAAGGAGGGGAAGCCAAATGTTCAAGACTTGCTCAAAGTAATAAAAACAGCCGGTCTCGAAGAAGCATTGCCTCATGCAATGGTTTTGTTAGAACTGGCTGCAACAACACCTCTTACCAGTGTTCACTGCGAGAGAGTGTTCAGCAGAATGAAGAAAGTTGTTTCACCAAGCAGGTCAACAATGTTACAAACAAGAAAGGAAATGTTGATTTTCCTCCAAGTGGAACATGCCATTCTAAGATCGCTTTCGGAACAAACAGTTTTTAAGGACAATGTAATAAAAAGGTTTAAATCTTATAATCAGCGTCGTTTGGAAAGATTTTCAAAGAAGTGAATTCGTTTGTAGTAGTGATTTGCAAAAAGAAGTATACCATTATGTCCCGATAAATTGTGTTTGCAGTTTTCTTTATTATGTTTGACTTAAAAATCTCCTTGCACAACTTTCTCAAAGATCTATTGGGAATACCACTTTGCTTGTAATTTAGAGACAATCCATGACGATATTTGCTTAAAAATGCAAAATTTTCCAGGGGCTTCGCCCCTGGACCCCAATGGGGGGCTTACAGCGCCCCCCATACCCCCAGCTGGTCTGAGACAAAAATTTGTTCGCTTCGCTCACAAATTTTTGTTTTACTGGTACCATCTTATTTTCCGTGCCAGCCGCCACTGGATGGTAACTCATGGTAACTCGTTGACAACCCGACAAAAAATTGAACTGATTGAAAGTCTCGCTTTAATCGTTGTCCTCAAAATAAAAGCAAAAGTCTAGGCTTCATTGCCGCTCATAACTAATTCTGCAAAGCAACGGGGGCAACTTGGAACGGACTTCTGGTCGTGTACTGCAATTTGATGAGTAAACTCAAAAATTCTCCATCTGACAGCCATCATCTCGTTTTCAGTTGCATCAGTTGTATTGTATTTGCCAATGTATTTTATTGCCTCTTTTCCTGTTGCAAAAGTTGGCGTGTCTCGGTTGAAGAGAATGTCTTGAGCATAAGACGTCTTTGGTGCCGCTAAGTGAAGGGTTTGACCCTCTAAAAGAAGAAGCATATCCTTCCAGGCCATAATTTCAATGGAATAGCGAAAGTCATTGAGAAATATCACCTCCTTCGTCTCAGCACCCAGCCAGGCGTAGCTTGCATCCGGTTTTGCTTGGGTCTAGCTTTTCGTTGCGTGAGTGGCACATTTTGCGTGGGTAATCCATTTTGCGTGAGTCTAACTACAGCATTGACTATTCATTCAAAGCTTGTTGCTTTGTGCATTATAAATAAAATTTTATAACAGGGGTACTGACAATTTTTAAGATTGCAGAATTAAGCAGTAGGGTATTACAACGACATGGCAGGGCAAATGAGAAGAACAAATTTCATTCTGTTACAAACAAATTTCAGCGAACAAAAAAACAAACAAAACGGTGATAATGCAACCATTAAAGAGCAAGCCCGTGACGTGGATATGAAGTTGAATCTGCTAAGATTTCTTCCTGTCAAATCAACCCCTCAAGTAAGCCCAACATACAAATTGGAACAAATTTAGTATCTATCAGTGAAAATCGTTTAAATTGTTTTTTCGGAGCCGTTTATGAAATTTTAGTTTAGTTACACGTCTTTATACCTTTATGTTAATGACTGCGGGGTTGTCATGGTCTCTTGCTCCCGTGGTATTGCCCTTGTAAGTGTAGTAAAGTAGTTCGTACGTAGTGTAGTGTCTTAAATAGCTCGTATTGTAAGATTTTAAATGTTAATTTGACCCTTTAGTGGTTGGGCTATCTGACACGTCCTATTTTGGTAGGTGGGGGTAAAGAGCCCCCTACCTAACTCTTGAATGAAAATAGATAAAGCAGCCAGATTTGGTATACTAATAGCCCCAGGCATGTACTTTATGAGGATATAGAAATTAAAGCTAAAATTAGCCGTCATTATTGCTTGCATCAGCATTTGTCTTTGTGTGGTCAAGAAAAGTGGCAAAATCGGTCAAAGTTAGGAAAAATGCGAAAGAATTTAATTGTGGGCACAATTTCTATTCAAGCATCAAAATTGTGATAGATTACATCTAAAAATACTATCCTGCAACATATTATTTGTAGAATATTGCAATTTTGCAACTTTTTTCGCGAAAATAAATATTCGAGAATTAGCGATTTCGACAGTCAGTGGGTCGGAAATTTGTCCCCCTCCCCCTCATTTCTCAAAATATTGTCAGAAAACTTCTTGAGTCGTTGCACAATAAGTAGCAGCAAAAGAAAGTTGCCGGGCGATAATAGTTCTCCCGGCAGAGTTATGACAAGAAGTCTATTTCCCCCCCCCAATCATAATAGGGTTCTAATAATTAAAATTCTTCCCGTTGATATGGGACATTTTTGAAAAAGATATACCATAAGATCTTCGTTTGTGTTTTTATTAATCAGTATTAGCATACTATCATTATTGAAGCTGGAAATTAGATTTGTTTTGGTGTTTAAAAGGCAAGTCGCCAGGTTTCTTGACATCATCAACAACCAATAACTATATACACAAAGCAAAGCAACGAACTTTCAGTGAATAATTAAGGCTGTAATGCTGTAATCAGACTCATGCAAAATGATCTACCCATGTAAACTGTGCCACTCACTCACCAAAAAATTGGACCCACGCAAAACCGGTTGCCCACGCAAAAAAATTCACCCACGCAAGACTACTCACGCAAAATTATGTCCAAAAAGAACCCACGACCCACGCACATTTACCCACAACCCACGCAAATTCACCTACGACCCACGACTCACGACCCACGACCCACGCCAATGTTTTGACCCACGCACCCACGCAACCCACGCAATTTAGCACACTCTCCACAGCTGTGGCAAACGTTACCACCAACTATACGAAATTCAGAATCTCTTTGTCAGTTTAAAACAAAAATAAAAAATTGGAACAGAAAATTGCCCATGCAAATTATGCCGCGTTTTTAAAATTACCTTTTTACAATTTTCAATTACCTTTCTCATATTTGTATGGCATTTTAATTCTTTTTTCGTGACATATATTACATTCCTAACATTTTTTTTCATTACCATGTACTACCTCATTTAATTTTCTTGTTGTATTTTTATTTTCATTCCATTTGAATTGTTTTTACATTACACGTTTTTTTATAAGAAACTTGGATCAGCACCTAGTACTAAAAGTTTCTTAATTTCACATGAAAATTTCGGTGTTTTAGTAGTAAAAGTTTCTTAATTAGTTTCTTATTTTTTTGGGCCTAAATTTGCGTTATGGTTTTAAATGCAGCCTTCTTATCAACAAAAGGCTTGCATTTTGCATTAATATGGACTCCATGAATAAGCCATCCACATTAAGGCGAAGAGTTGCCAATTTTTTTCAGGCAAAATTAAAAAAATTGAGGTAGCTTTGTTAGAGAGACAGATTCTTTATTTGAATTAATCAGAAAGACGGCCTATGACGGACTGTAGAAAAATGGTACAAAAAATAGAAGCAGACGTGTCAGTAGCAAAGTTATCAATAACAAAAAAGGATAATAGAACACTCGTGCGAATAAGAACATCAGTAAAAACTGCTACAAACTTGAACTGTCCAATGATTTACAACAAAGTTTGTCTACTGCAAAATCATTTCCACTCCATCAATATCGTCCAACGAGATATAGTCCTCTGAGCCATCCTTAAATTGAATCCTGTACTCGTCGTTAATTTTGTTGTACCACGTGATTGTTCCTGTATGCCATTCATCGTAGAGTGCACGTATCTTGCGCTTAACCAAAACGTTGTCATAGTCCCTGTCCTTTGGAAGATCGATACGCTCCACATCCTCGAAATGCTCTGTCTCCTCAACAAGCTCTTCATCTTGCTCGCCATGAGTGCTGTGATCAAGTGGTTCAGGGGCTGCCTCTGGAACTGGACAATCTACTGCATGGTCGGATCCATCAAATAGCAGACTTGGTGGCACAACATAGCCTAGCAGTCCCTCTGGATTGATCTTATCATCATCCGAGCCATCTGCTGTGATAAGGCATCCGGTTTTTTCAAAACATCGATACCTTGACTCTTTGTACTCATTACCTTGTAGGAGTTCCCATGCATCCCCAACCTAGACTGATTACGATTGAGTCCTAGTAATCGCTACCACCCACCCACCCTACTCGCTCATACTAGGACTCATGGCTTCCCAGCCAAATGGCTGGCCCTATTTAGGCCGAGTACCACAAGAAGTTGTGTTACCAATCACAGAGCTTCATTTTGGTCACATGACCTAATTTCGTGGTCACATGATTTTTTTCTTGCCAATGATTGGTTTATTTTCAGTAGCTGCTAAAAAGAGGCTAGAAATGATATTCCCCGGACCACTGATTGACACAACCGAAAGATGGCGGCAGCTAGTCGCAAAGCTGCGAGGCCGAAGCACTTCAGGGCTTAGGGGCGAAGGCTCTGCAACAACAATTATCTTTCGTTCCTAGGTGAGCTCAATTTAATACTTGCAGCAGTTGCAATCATTGAAGAGAAGAGGAAGACAACATTCGTAAGAAAATGAGTTCAGTCTCGACAATGCCTTTGTTGATCAGTTCAAAGCCGCGTCGACAGGGTCGAAACCCCTTCGCGCCATTTTTCTCTCTCACCCAGACCTCAAATCAGACCATTGTGAGCCGTTGTGGCGCCAAGTTTCGTCAGTATCCGTCATTTCTTCTCGTTCTGTTTTTACTACAATTTAAAAGTCAAGCAGAGGTGAATGCTTCTTGGGAGTTATCAACATATTACAAGGTGATGATGTTATGTTGAACGGGACGAGAAAATGAATGTTCTGACATCGGATCGTTTGTTAAAGAGTTGTATGGGTGCCTGGATAAAATAATGCTCGGTCGGTCCGGTCGGGCAACAAAGAATACATTGGCCAACAACAGGCCGGACATTAATATTTTGAAGCAGTTCTCATGTTGAAATGTTTGATATTCAAACTCGAGAAAGCTTTCCAAATCTCAGCGAAGAAATCAAAAGCTGCCTCGAGCATCGAGCAAGTAAGTCAACAATATACTGCACATTTCTAAAATCTTTTCAGAATGGAAATTGGTTTATGGCATTTTTGGCACCTTCATTCAAGTGCCTTCCGAGTAATATTACACCAGTAAAAAGTGAAAATGAATTAGAAATAGGACAAGGATTTCCTTCATTAAGCAAAACAGTTTCTCGATTTACATTTTCTTTGCACAGGAATTTCTTACACTTTTGGTGATTAAAGCAGTTAGATCAAAAATATGTAAAAAAGGCCGGCCCACTTCGCTTTATGCATCACTATGCAGGTGTAGGCCACAAGTTAAGTTTTTGCTAATTTTGCTGCATATCCAAGGGCAGGGGACAACAATTTGTTGAATATCACATAGTATGCATGGAATATTTCCTTGTCATATACCGGCCATTTGCTCAATTAAATTTGTTTACTGACCTCTATCCATGGTCCAATTTCACTGCTTTTTTCTCTCTAAATCCAAACATTTTTGTTTACATTTGCATCATAAGTTGACTTTTCATGATAATTGAAACACTACCTTGACTTCATGAGTTCATACTTCAAAATCACACACAATTAGAAGTTTAGTTTGGCTGGAAGTTTGGCAATGCAATGAAATTTGTAAACAATTAATTCCAAAGCATTCCAGGATTTTGTGCTGAGGTTTCTTGTTCTTGTGCAAAATATTTTAACCTAGTTTGACAAATTCAATTCCTGGGATCTTGATGCTTTTCAGTGTAAAAGCAAACTTTCAGTGTAAAAGCAAGCCTTACAGTGTCAAAGCAAGCTTTTCAGTGCTAAAGCAAGCTTTTCAGTGTACAAGCAAGCTTTTCAATGTAAAAGCAAGCTTTGGATAAAAAAGGATATTAGATAACAAAATTAATGTGCAGTATTTGCTGCAGTATTTGATGAAAGCTTGACAAGAATCGTAAAATAGTTGAGCTTAGGATAAAATGGGTACAGTAAAATGGGTACAGCAAAATGTATTGATAACTTTCATGGAAAAGGAAAACTTAACTGACAAACTGTTCTTTATTCGTAACTGTTGGAACTACTGTAATCCTCCTTGACCTATGTTTAATTAACAGTTCAGTCTACTGTACTCCAACAATCAGCATTACCGATTTTATTCCCAGCCATTTCACCCTATGTACCCTACAAAGAGCAGTTTTTGTCAATCAAAATTGAAAATCAATTGGTTAAATGATAGCAGAAATATGTTGACAAGGAGTCACAGGTCAATATGCAAGAAAAACAAAATGTTCTAAAATTCACAAAGTGTCAATTCCTTTCACAATAAAATAAAGTACATATTGAAAACATTCTAAATCCTAGATTGCACATATCAAAATGCAAAATTGTTGATGTTACAGTCTCTGCCTTTGTTCCTGCAGCTTAGGCAAACAACAGTTGTTTGCAGTAAGATTTTGAAGATAATGAATTGTCTGCTCTCTCCATCATGGATCAAAACTATAGGATAGGATTATTTGTTTCACTGATGCAGTTTTTTTTCTGTTATGTGCCTGGAATTTGATCTGTTGATAAAAAAAAGATATGCAACGAAAGAAAACTTCATATGAAAGAATAACAAACTAAATTTACTAGTAGAAATTCTGAAAGAATCAACATGAATGGACAAAGAGAAAACTTTTTTGTGGTGATTTGGGATTTAGAAATCGACTAATTGTAAGCTGCTTTATGAGAGTTCGTACTATCTTGGGAGAACTGTAATAATATTTTCAAGGATATAAAGGAATGTGTTCTCTTTTGTAATGTCATTGAATTTATGCTTTGGTGCAGGTTGTGTTCCTGTGTCAAGGGGGTTAAAAAGACAAGCGAGGAAGCGTCATGGGGCCAGCAAGCATGGAGTCTTGTTACATTTTTGATTTTGTGACGGCTTTTGGGGCGGTACTTTATTGTAACTACTACATAATTTCGCAACAGGCCAATCGTTGAAATAACGCTCGTGCAGAAGTTTACAATGATCAATTTCCAAATCTCGAAATCACGCTGAAAACGTTTTCTCTTTGTCCATTCATGTTGATTCTTTAGAAAATTTGATCAACGTTTTTTGATGGTTTTCAGTGTGTTTGAAAACGAAAATTTTAAGAAACTCGCTTGTAGCTCTAAAAAGTGAAAACGGAAAAATTTGTAAAAAATCCTAGAATCTAATTCAGGCTTTCTGCTATAGATTAAGTCATAAATCTTCAAAATCGGTCCAGTGTACGATTTATCGTGGCCTGCCAAAAATGCATAGTTTATTTTGGCGCACCCGGTAGCAGCCTGTACAAAGAAGTTGGTAAACCTGCTGTGGAGACACCACCAAATGAAAGTCCGCTAGGGAGCTACACACCTGAAAGTGATGATGATTTTGATGACAATGATAAGGAGATTCGAAACATTCTTCCAAAAGGAAAGAAGAAGAAAAAGTCAGGCAGGAAAGCAATTTGGAGTAATACTCTCCTCAGTGATACAGTTGACATCATTGTAAATGATGAGGTTTTCAGGAGGCAGTTAATCTTTAGAAACACCAAAAATCAGAGAAATACAGGAGTGTACGCAAATGTTTTAGAGCAACTGAAAGATCGTGCAAAAGAGAGAGATTAAACTGTTGAATTTACCCCTGTCCAGTTGCGAACAAAGTTTTAAAAGGCAATATCAGAATGCAAAAAAGCAGCCCTCACCATGAAGACCGCTACAGGCATTAAAAGGCTTCAAGATGAAAAGGATATGGTCCCTGGTTTGACCAACTTTTTGCCCTTGTGAAAACCAGGGACTCCTGCCAACTAGAGCAGGGGATAGAGCCTTCCATTGTAGATTCAGAGAAAGATATGGCTTCATCGTCATCAGCATCTACCTCCACAATTAATGATGATTTCTTTGTGCCATCAAAGAAAGCCAGTCGGAAAAGGAAAACTCAAGACACACTGTCTGCGGCTGTACAGATATTTAAGACGGTTATTCAAAATGACCCAATGAAAGATTTCATTGCCTTTGCCCAGGAGGAAGCTGAAAAAGCTAGGCAACATGAGCTCAGAATGATGGAGCTGTTGCTTGGAGGAATGGGAAATGCACCCCCTGGAGGGGTCCAAAATCAGCAGAACAGATACCAAGAAGGTGCATACAGTGGCATGCTATATCAGAACCAATTGCTCAACAATGTCCCCCCACAGGAAGTATGGAGCCCTGCTGTTGTCAGAAGGAGAATTGATGGTTTCAATAGACAACAAGAAGACAATGAAACAAGTTGTTATTACGAACTGTAGTACCGCATTTATCTGTTGAATGGCCATATTAACAAAACATTTTCTTCAAGTTGCTTTCAATATTTATCATGTTTATAAATGGCTGTAGTAGAAACAAAGACAATACTTCAAACAAGCTAATTAGTAACCAGTACAACATTTTTACAGTGAATAAGCCAATGGACAAAGCTGGTTTTATTTTTTTTAAATTGTTTTGCAAGGAAAGGCTAAAGGCTAATTCAATATGTAATGACTAGAATTTCTGGTCCATAAAACTAATTTTGTTGCCTGAAAGGGTGTGGCAACTTTTATTTGGATAAACAGATTGGACTGTACAATTTCTGATTTCATGGTTAAAAGTAATCTTTGGGTCCAAGTAGTTGAAGTCAAAGTTGAAGTAAAACCAGTTATACAATATTAAGCAACTCCAATCACAAATACAGGAGATGTGTATACTCATCAGACACCAATGAGTAAAATTAGCTGCACAATTTAATGGAAGCATGATTTGTTTACTATGCAGTTAAATCATTCCATAATGATTGTGAAATGTGTTCAGTCTTCAAAAATACATCTGTGAGTTCAGCCTTGAATTAAACTGCCAACTCTGACTAGAAGAGGGGATTGGTGAACCATGTCTCATTCAATTCTTACCCTGACCATCCCCTGGGGCAGCCCTGGGGTCAACAAAAAATTGTTGCACAAATGCCCGGGGGTGGGGGGATTTACGGTCAAATAATGTTATATTCCCAGTAAATGTATAAATAAGAGCTCCTGATATTGTAAAATGCCACTCAAATGCTGGGGCCCTGGGAAAGATTTACAGTCAAATGCCATGGGGCCAGGAAAAAGTTTTATGCAAATGCCTGGGGGCATCTCAGAGGGTCAGGGTAGGAATTAAACAAGACATATGTTGCTTTGTGAAATAAGTGTTTGTCTAGGATGAATATGATATATCAATATCCTGCAACTTGATGCAGAGAAAGGAGGGAGCCTAATATGCAGTTTGAGATTCAATGCATAGTTTTTTATAGTTATTGACTCCTCATGTATGTATCTGAAACTTATAGATAAAACTTGATACAAGTTATGTTAGTTCTTTGCGTTTTGCTTTTGGTCCCAAAGTTTTTGCACAATTACTTTTCTGACCACAGTTGCTTGTGTACTGGACGGATCAACTACCTTACGACTGCTTTTCATCATCAGAATTTCTCTAAGTTTGGTTCTGTCTATTACTTGTCGTGTAACAGGATCTATTGACAAATCAAACTTTGAAGGAATTGTGTCTCCTTGATCCAAGCAAACATTGTGGAGGATCATACACGCTAATGTAGCCATTTTAATTTGAAAAAGACCACCCTCTGATTTCCTCAATAGCAGTCTCCACCTGCCCTTTAATTGACCATAGGCCCCTTCCACCACCATCCTTGCCCTACTCAATCTGTAATTAAAATTGGTCTCTTCTTTTGACAGTACTGCCTTTGAGAAGGGCTTCATTAGCCATGTTTCGAAAGGGAAAGCTGAATCTCCAAGCAAAATTGGGGGGATCAGAACATTATCCTCCCTTTGCATAAAATTTGGCAGCAGCAATCCATCCTTGATATTTTTCCAGAGAGAAGTAGACTGGAGGATAATGGAGTCATGTGAGTTTCCTGGAAACCCACATGATCCCCATATGAATCTGTACTTTGCATCAACCAAGGGCATCAAAACTACTGAGAAGAAGTTTTTGAAATTATGGAATTCCTTGCAAGCTTCATTCCCTCCAGGTGGACACTTGATTGGAATGTGGCAGCCATCCACTGCTGCCCAGCTGAAGGGAAACTGCCACAATTCCTCCATGTCTAAAATCTTTTCCTTGAATTGTTCTTCCGTTGCTGGCATATGTGAGCTGACACATTCTGTCCACATGTATTTTACTATGGCCTTGTTTACCTCATTGATGATGGTGGTAACGGTGGACTGGCCTAGACCAACCATTTCCGCTATAGTGTAGATATAGTCACCCCTACCTAGACGGTACAAACAGATGGCAAGGCGACACTCGGGGGATACAGGTTCTTCACAAACAGTTTCTCTCTGCAGTTCTTCTCTGATATGACTCAATATGAAATTAAATGTTCTTTTAGAAACGCGAAATGTCTTCTTAAAACGGTCATCGCTGTATGTCTCCCTGATATTTTCCCACCAACGACTGGTATTGCAACGTGGCAGTCTTCTGCAAGACCTCTTCCGAGGAATTTGCTCGTTTCTTCGTGATACTAGCAAAAGTAACATTAGAAAGCAGGCTTTGTATATCAATCTTCTTCTTGCAATGGCTGCAGCAACTGTCGCATTAAGTTGTCTTCGTTGTCTGCGATTGTGTTGAATCAACTTCATTAAGATAATTTCCTTCCTTACAGGAGCCATTTTGTTCTTGAATTTTATCTTTCGCGCCAAAACTTATAGAAAGAGTTGTTGTTGTTGTGCTGCACATCTATGGTTATAACTTCACATTAAATACGACCAGTTATATTCGACGTCTGACCCAAAGCCGCTCCAAAGTCGCTCTCGTGTCGAATCCAAATCAATTTAATTTGGCGCGACTAAAATGCGACGTTTGACCCTAGCCTTAGATCATAAGCCTTTCCCCATCGAAATTGGTCACTTGATGTATTAATCAGAAAATCTTTTCTTCGTAAGACGTTGTATGGGAGTTTTGCAAACTTATGAAATCTTTGATAGAGCCCCTTCAGCATTTTACCCTTGCCAAAGCTGCAGGTACACATGGTATTATCAGGGGAATAAGAAATGGTTTTTGTCATGAAACATCGCGTTGATCTTGTTGAAATAGATTTCTTTACAACACAAAGAAGCATGCGTTTTTACTGTCTCTCAAACATATTCTCTTTGCAGGACAAGTTATGACGTGACAAGGCATCCCAGAGGAGAAAACACTATTTCCGAACTGTTTCATGCTCCCCAGATAATAACACGTGTACCTGCAGCTTTGGCAAGGCTAAAATGCTGAAGGGACTTGGTTAAAGGTTTCCTCAGTGTGCTAGACTCCCATACAAGGTTTTAGGAAGAAAAGCTTTTTTAAATAATGAATCACATGACCGATTTTGATGGGGAAAAGTTTATGATCTAAGTCAGAGTTATGGATGCTCGGAATAATTTAGTTCACAACGGTCGGGTGGCTAAACACGACGTCACAGTCCGCCAAACACCCCACGTTTTTTCTGACTCACCCGGTATATACCGGGTGTCCCAAAAAACGCAATGGCAACAATTCTACAGCAAACTGTTTCATACTCACCATCTAACAATTATTTTTCTTCAAATCTGCAATAATTAGAATAAATTTTGATATATTTTTCAGTATTTTTGGTGACTTGGTTGTAGAGTTAAAAATCAGCAAACTTCAAAATTGCCCCCAGGTCAAAACCAGACCTGCTGCATTAACAATGGTGAATTATAATGTCAAATTGTACAACATGACAATCCCTGCAATTGCAAAGAATTGCTGACAAACACGCAAACACATTGAACAGACCCTTTCATAAAGATTTCTGTCAAAACACTGCCATGCTTCCATAGTGTCCATGATGGTTGCTTGCTTTTTCTAAATGACAAGGCCACTATTAGATTTATACCTTCAATTATAAATGAACACTGAAAGCTCCCTCAAGAATGGATAGCTCATGAATCTGTAAAATATCTCTTTGTTGCAGTTTCTTAATGAAGTTGTGTGCTTGTTAATGTAATAATGTAAAGTTTCAGATATTGCCATTCTTTTAACTTTACAATTTGCTTTGCACTAATGCTGATAGCTCTGGTTTTGCCCTGACAGCAAATTTGAAGTTTGTTGATTTTTAACTCTTGAGTGAAGGTGTTGTGGCGCAGTGGTGTAATCCACTGACTTTACAGCCAGAACAGTCAGGCGTAGTGGGTTCGATACCCGGTAGGACCCCACCACTTGAGCGTCATGACAAGGGGTCGCGGACTCGATTAGGTCTGCTCTATTTCTGCGATCCCAGCGCTTGGCGCTGAAAAACGCAACTTCACTTTCACCTTCATCTTCAATCAAGTCACCAAAAATTCTGAAAAATTATTCAAAATTTAGTCTAATCATTGCAGATTTAGATAAAAAATAATCATTTGATTATTAATTTGAAACAGCTTCCGTTAGAAATTTTTGAATCTGTTGCGTTTTTTTGGGACACCCGGTAGGATAGACTGATTAAGGAGGAGCTCTCTAAATAGGTAAACTAATAGAGAGAGAGCCCCCCTCCCCCCATAAAAAAAAGAAACTAAAAACATAAATAAAACAAAACCAGATGAACCTCAAACATTTTTCAAATTAGACATATGAGTCAATGAAATGAGCTTTTAGTTTAGAGCGAAATGTAATAAATTCACACAGAGCACTTTCCATGTAATAAATTCACACAGAGCACTCAGCGTAGAAAAAATTCCCTAAATCTACTCTTGACCTCATCTGATGTAATAAAAACAGCAGAAATGGTAGTATTAAATGAGGAAATATTGATATTATGTTCTCTCTTGAGGGTGATGACCCTCCAGTGTTTATGGAGTTAGGAGGTGGACATAATTCCGTTTTATAGATGATGGGGTTGTTTCATATCTTGATTAGTAGTTTTTCAACTTCATGGGGATAGTTTTATAATGTAAGGTTGAGTCATAGGATCATATTGTGGCAGAGTTTCACTTTGTAGGGACGTTTCACATTGCGGTGTGTTTTCCGGGGTGGTTCCCTATGTTTGCTCGTTTCATATTGTAGTGTGGTTTCATATCGTAGCGTGGTTTCATACTGCGCTGTTTCTTACTGTAGTGTGGTTTCTTGTTGTATGGTCGTTTCGTGTTGTATTGTCGGCTGTTGCATCTTCTAACATTGTAAACTCTGCAGAAAAAAATATTTCAATAGACTTAATGATGTCATCTGTAAGGGGTACATTTCCGAAGTCTTTCACAAGCTCTACATTGAGCTGTAAAAAAATGTAGGAGGTAGTATCACATCCTCCTGAAGCGTGAAAGGCGAGAAGAGACTGAATTATTTCCGGTTGTAGCCATTGAAAGACTTTGTGGATTGGAATGGTCCGAGTGCGTTTACTAACTGGGGGAATCCCATTCTTGCCAGCTGTTATATATACAAACTAAATCTGCACGCATCCTCTCAAGCTTATCTAATGTTGCCCGGGTCAGACCATTTATTTCTCCTAATTTCCCCATGGATTCTAGGGCCTGCAGACTGATCATCAGCTTCCCATACAAAGTGTGAATCTTTGTAGAGTCCCCCCTTTGATGACTGGTAGCGCTGTGACGTTCTTCACATACACATTTATGATCTCACTTGATTTACCAGATGTAGATTTTAGGATTTGCTTTGCCCTCTCATAACCTTCTGTTGTAAAAGGAATGCCTTCTACATTAGCTGTGACGTTTGGTACAAGCAACTCTCTCAAGTAGGAAAATTTTGTGACAGGGTCTATCTTAACGCTATCAATTTCAGCTTCAAATTTATTTCAAAATATATACCAATCTAGATGGGTACCTGCAAACTTCGAAATAATTAGCTTTGGCAACTTAACCTTGGTTGATTCCTGTTCATTGGGAGGTAAGTTGATTAAGTTCCTCCAATCTACGCTCATACTGACATTTCTGCTCATATTTAGCTTTCTCCTGCTCCAATTCTACCTCAAACTGCCATTGTTCGGACGATAAAAGCTCCTGTTCTTCCTCCCTTCGCTCGCTTAATTTGATCTGCTTCAAATATTCTCTCATTTCTGCCATGATGTGATCAAATTTCTTTATTTCTCCCTCGATGCTGCTCCACTTTCGAATTTCTCCTTGATCGTCATCTTTCTCCAATTTCAGGTCCTGTACGTTGGTTTTCAGCTCGTAAGCTTCTTCAATTTCCAATTCATAAATCTTTAGTGGTCTCCTGATAGCCTTGCAATCCTTTGTGTTCAAAATACCTCGAATTTCATCTTTGATAAATGTCAACATGCCTAGTTTCCCTGCAACTTTCTTTGATAAATTCTCCTTGCTTCCTTGATGCGCCATACTCATAATTTTTGGTTGGTTTAATCTCCGCTAAAGTCGTTGATTTCTCCCATCTGGGGTGCCAATTTGTTGTGAACTGGTGGAAGAACGACAAGAAAAACTCACGAGATTTGATTTTCTCTCTTGGGTGTTTGGAAAACTAAGACCCAGAAAACGAAGACCTAAGACCACGAAAACGAAGACCACGAAAACGAAGACCCCGAAAACGAAGAACCCGAAAACGAAGACCCAGAAAACGAAGACCACAAAAACAAAGACCACGAAAACGAAGACCCAGAAAACGAAGACCCAGAAAACGAAGACCACGAAAACGAAGACCACGAAAACGAAGACCCAGAAAACGAAGACCACTGAGCATTTGTTCCCTTGCTCATAACCAAGTCATATAGACTGCTCATCTAGCGAATGCCACTCCATACTTTCCTCCATCCATTGGGTATTTGCTCCTTGAGAATGGTTATTTGAGGAAATACTGTTCATCCACAACATTGTTCTTGTGACGAAGGAGGTAGTCATCTCCCATTCTCATGCCCTCAAATTCGCTCTGCAAAAGTTCCAGATCCTCATCACTGACATCATCCTAATCATCACTCTAAGGGTTTGTTGCATGGATTTACCCCTCAAAGTTATGTACGTTGAGTCATTTGATTCATTTAGCATTGGTTCTATGCCACTGATATCTTGATTTGGAAAGCAATTGGCCTCACCAGAACGAGCCTTTTCGTCTATTGCTTGACAGCTGGAATAAAGAAGGTGCATGCTGAGAAATATGTTTTATGTATCACTAGCTGCCCTTGAATGTAAACTATTGAATTTTCCATGAATGTATAATATGGATGGGAATTAGATACGGTCACTGTAGATTATCCAGAACATCCCAGCTTTTTTTATTAACTTGGTCCTGCATGAATGATAATTCATCATCACTGGTCATGTAGAAACTATTTTCTATCAATATATTTGCTAGAGTGAGTGATTCTCATCAGTTCTTAATAATTGTTGCAATTCTTTGGGTTAGGAGTTATCAATGAACTGTGATAAGACTGAAATAAAGTTTTATGAAAATTGAGAACTTCAACAAAGCTTTTTACTACAAATAACCATTTTTACTACAAAGCTGTACCTTCATTGTGCCAAATATATGTGGTATGTGCATATTTTAAAGATGGCCTAAATTTCTGAACAACAAATTGAAAATATCTGACATAACACGCATACCAGAGCTGTACCTGGTCCATATTTCCTGGTCAACAAAAGTTATAGCAAGTGTAATTAGTTATAGTAAGCGTAATAATTATTTTTTAGTAATGTTCACAATAAGATTACCTTCAGAGTCCAATAATAGTAGTCTCTTTCTTTCTACAATCATACGCTGTTACCTGTGATCCAAGCAAGTTGTTTCTTTATCAAAGAGAAAACATGTGGGACACTTTTCGGAAAAGAAGTGAGTTGACATATTTGGGTATTACCTTTGTGCCTCTGTCACTGCCATTTCTTCATTTGAGGAACATTCCAGTTTGAATCTAGGTCGTTTTCTTGGCATTTTGTGGAAGGGCGTTGATGCTTCCGTTGGAGGGCCATATTGCCGTTCTTCAACCCGCACGGTGAATTGCCTAAATAAAATAAAGACATACATACTTGTGCTGCACTCGCAATGATCTTTCCCAAAAACAAAACTAACGCAATCGGCACCCTTTGCATTTATTGATTAACATACATTGATAGCATTACTGTCTGGACAGAGTCTAAGTGACGTGAGTTTTGCCTACGGCCTACATGACATAACTTCACATACCTGAGAACACAATCCCGGTATGAATTGACCAGAGCTGCTGCCAAGTCATTGTCGGTGTGAAATCCAAGTTCATTCCTCAGTTCACGCAATGAATCAAAGGTTCTTTCTCGCAGTGCCACTTTCCGAAACTTAGTGCTGCCAACTGGTCGCCCTCAACTAAGCCTTGGGCGTCCTGTTGAGGCCATGTTTACGTCTCTTCTCCGGAGCTGTGCATATAGTGAATAGTGATCATATCATCTGACCCTGAAGTGCATTGCGTTTGCCTCTAAAGCGCATAGCATCTCATCCTGAAGCTCATAGGTGACTCAGAGCACATAGCGTTTCATACAGAGACGCATAGCGGTTCATGCAGGACACTTTCACAAAGTGGACCAAAACGCATACTACGTCAGCTTGATTTCACCACTCAAGAATTATATTGCATAGTCAATTGGCATATTCCTTCCTACCCCTCCATGCAGATTCACTGTTCTATTATGTGATAGCTATGCTGCCTTTCTTTCTAATGGTAGAAGACATTCAACCATGGGTGATATGACGACCTTATAGTCGCCCAGTTGCAGTTAATTTCTAATTTTTGGTTTGCAAAACTTACCTTTGTTCTCCTTGGTGGCTTCTTCTTTCGTAAATTTCTTGGTTTTGCTTTCTAAACGACATATATTTCTCAAGTTGAAATGAACTGTTGGATCGTGGCGGCAGCCATTTGCAATACGAAAGTGAGACTGTTCTCACTTGACATGAAAGACCCATTCCTCTTTTCGACGCTGGCAATAATTCAAGAGCAAGAGGAGGCTGAGAACAGTCTCACTCTCGTTATTTTGCAAATGGCTGCCAGACGTTGGTCACACGATGCAACAGTTCATTTCAACTTGAGAAATATATGTCGTTTAGAAAGCAAAACCAAGAAATTTATGAAAGAAAAAGCCACCAAGGAGAACAAAGGTAAGTTTTGCAAACCAAAAATTAGAAATTAACTGCAACTGGGTGACTATCAGGTCGTCATATGGCCCTTGATTCAACTTGGGAAATGAAGGTGAATGCAAGCTCTGCATAAACTGTGTGCTGTGTAGATGCAAAGTTGCTAAAATCGTACTTCTATATGATGTAAGATCGCTTGCCATCACCTTCATTACTTGCATCCACTCAGGCCATATCCATTAACCCTCTCTTAATACTTTGCAGCTTTAAGTATATTTCTTGTCTCTATCCATGTTGCTCACATCATCTTCAAGCTGCTCTTGGTCTCGTTGCTCCGCTGAATCTTCTCTGTATGGACAACTCGCCATATGTAGCTCTCTATTTAACCCCTTCAATTTAGAGCTTCTGTTGCACCCATAACAAGCACGCAAATCTTTTTCTTTCCGTGAACATCATGCTCAGTTCCTTCTTCCTCGTGTTGAAGGACAAAGTTCCTAACAATTCCAGGTGGGACTGCATCTTTATTGTTGATTCCTTAAATCTTCATAGCAGCAAGAACCACGTAGCCGTACGTCAAAATCTTAAAAATTCACGACAAATGTGTACCTCTTGTCTAACATCTTTCCTTACGTTCCTTCGGTTAAACCTCTCTTCTCACTGATATAGTGTCCCCTTTTCGGCAACGGATGATGCGGCATACAATCTGTTGAAGGTCATCTGCAACAAATTGCAATAATTCAGACAAATGTTTGACTTCCTTAGAACAACTTGATTTTGATGCATGGAAGGATGAAGATGTACCATTGAATCCCGGTACATCAAATCATATGAAGGGAACCCAGGTAACCAGGAAAAGCTCAGTATCCGGACCCCGTTGACTTCGTTTTTATCCATGAGTATTTCTAAAGAATTTGCTATTCAAGTGACTAGGAAATTCTTTTGCATACGGAGTAGACCATTAAACCAGGGGCTCGTTTTACTTGTCGTGAAATGACAGTTATAATGTATTCAAATTAGAATAACAGAATCCTAACTAAACGATATCAACACAAAACGATAATACTTAACATAGCTACGATCTTCAATATAGACTGGTTTCAGCCATTTGATACAAGTGAGCGTTCCGTTGGAGCTTTATACATGGTGTTGCTGAATTTGCCGCGAGAAATTAGGTACAAAAAAGAAAATGTGCTGTTGGTTGGATTAATTCCTGGCCCCAACGAGCCACAGCTAAATGTGAACTCATATCTAAAGCCATTGGTGAACGAATTGCTTTCATTTTGGAAAGGATTTTACATTTCTGTTAATGGCGAAGAAGCTCTATATCGCTTAGTGTTGATATGTGTAGCATCTGACCTGCCAGCAACGAGAAAATGCTGTGGATTCATGTCATATAATGCAGAAAAAGGTATCTATCAATCAAATGAATCCATTTTCACTACCAGTTCTTTTATATCTCTTCTGACAAATTTATCATTGCATTGCATTCTCTGATGACTTTCACTCATTCGCATCTATGTTGAATTTGTCAGTAGGCTTTCTCTGACAAAATGATGCTTTAATCAAAATAAATTTGTTTCGAAAACCAACAAGGTCAATTAAGGCTAGGGACCTGTACCGGGTGTCCCAAAATGATGTATTATTGTTTGATTGCTTACATGTCCATAACCAATGAACCTATTTTCAAAAACTTAGTTTTATTTGATTGCCTAAAGGCTAAATTGTATTTTCAGATGTTGGTTGCGGTTTTACCACAACGTTTTTATGTCGAAAAGAAGATCGATAAACTGGCTCAAATTCAAGCCTTCGATGGCATGAGAAAGAAACGGCCTACTTTTCCAGTCAACATTTTAGATGTGGTACACAAGGCTGAACTCGTATTCTCGTATTCGTATTCTCTGAACTTAGTATTAACTGATCGTACTCTCTGAATGTCATATATTCTATGAACGACATATAAGTTCAGCCTTTTGCATCACATCTTTAAATGTTGACCGACAAAGAAGGCCGTTTCTTTTTCATGCAATCTAAGGCTTGAATTTGAGCAGCTTTATCGATCTTCTTTTCGACATGAAGAAATCAGCCTAAACCACAGCCAACATCCTCAAATACAATCTAGCCTTTTGTCAATCGGAAGAAATAAAGTTTTTGAAAATCAGTTTATTGGTTATGGAGATATAAGCAATCAAACGATAATACATCATTTTGGGACACCCGGTATATCATAATATGCAATTTGTAAATCTAGGATTGATACATATATGGGGACCAAAGAACATCTTGGTAGCTTGAAAATCAAAATTGATGTAACAATCACCCATATTCAAAACTTGTATCTACATGATGATAAAGATATTGATTTCGACGGAGATAATTCTTTTTGCCGTGACATAAAAAGTATCTTTTGTAAAAAACTTTAATGGATCCGATTAATCATTTATTCTATTATTTTTTCAAATTTAATGGACTTTGAGAGCTTAGATTCGTGCAAAATCTTGCTCAATACTATTATTTCCAGATAATTTTTGATATTTTATGTATCCTTTAAAACTAATATGAAATTGAAATGTTCTGTAATTCAACATTCAATAACTTTCCATCCAATCGTTAGCAAGTTGTGGAACCTTTGAAAAATCAATCTTGCAAGTCATATCCTAATTACTAAAAATTGTGCTAATTGATGTTGCTACTACTGCCTATTTCCAATAACATGTCTATCATGGCCTTTTTTCATTCAAGGTTGCAGCAAATGCCTCAAAGAATTTAGTTGTCAAGGTTTTGGTGCTAAGCCAGACTATTCTGGTTTTGAAATGAGAGACTGGGAGCCGAGAACTGGTGACCAACATAAACAATTTCATTTTCATTTTGATTTATTTCATTTCATTTTGCTATGGATCCGCTATGGAGACGCTGAACGCAAAGACAAAAACTGAGCAAAGTCATCTTGAGTCGAGGTTTGGTGCACGCTACAGTGAATTTTTTCGCCTACCTTATTTCGATCCAATCATTTTTCATGTTGTTGATCCTATGCACAATTTACTGTTGGGAAATGCAAAACATGTCTTCTGTGTATGGCTTGATACAGGAGTTCTCGATGACGATAGATTATCAACGATTGACAAGCTCGTGGATGAAATGGGGAAAATGTCCGGTATAGGAAGGACATGCAGATCAATGAGCCTCTACAAAACGATGAAAGCAGAAGAATGGAAAAACTGGGTTCTCGTTTATTCCCTTTACTGCCTCAAAGATTTGCTCCCAAGAAGCCATTTCAATATGTGGCAGATGTTTGTACGTGCGTATGCATCTTTGATCCAAACATCGATAACTGGGCGTGAAATTGATGATGCCCATGATCTCCTGACAATGTTCGGTCAAAAATTCGAAGAAATCCTTGGTAAGGAATTCTGCACACCAAACATGCACATGCACTTGCATTTAAAAGATTGTGTCCTATATTTCGGTCCTGTGTATGGGTTCTGGGCATTCTCTTTTGAAAGGTACGATGGGGTACTTGGATCATACCATACAATTAACCGATCTATTACTATTACGATGATGCGAAAATTCATAGATGCCCAGCGCATAATTTCATCATACGAACAAATCGAAACAGAAAACCTCCCTCCTCTCAGCAATTTCAATCTTGCTGCTTCTGGCGAGAAAATGACATCTGCAATGTCGAGACTAGATGCAATACGGCGGAAAGAGATTATCGAAGGGGATGATGTGACAGAGGTGCTTCACACACAAGCTTCTGTGCCTAAACTTGATGTGCTATCTGGTGACGATGTTTTACAAATCTTAAGTATATTTCAAAAACTTTATCCCGAAAAAAGACTGGTACATATGGCAAAATTTGTCAAATCCTACAACAAGGTAGTAGGAAGAGAAATCATTTGCATAAGCAACTATAGAGCTGGAAGCACAAATGACCAATTTGTCATTGCAGGAATATTTGGCCAAAATAGAATCGAGAAGTGTCCTGCAGTAGTTACAGCCATTCTCCAAATTGATGTGAAATTCAGTTCGGAGGAGGATCCTGCAGCAAAGTTTATGGTCTTGAAACTGGAATTTTTCAAAAAACATCCTTACAGATTTTGGCATGGCCGGAGATGCCCTATGGCATTATGGTATACGGAGAGAGAAGCTCCTTGTTTGTCCCAAGGCAAGTCGATTCTCACTTTGTACAAAGGAAGTGTTGTGTTACGAAGGCGAAGGTGAAGGCTTTTTTTGAACCGCTTCGTACCACTAACAATGTAAGAAGCAACATCAGAGAGTGTGACGTCGTACTGTTTGTAATTTGAAATTCAAGTTGATTTGTTGATAGGTCAGAATAGACGATTACGCTAAAGATGACGGCAAGGAACTTTTTACCAAGATGCATTGCGTTCTAATTGTGAGCCCTTAATGATTCTATGAAAATTCGATTAAAGGATGCAATACATCTTGGGAAAATGGTCCTTGTCTCCATCTTTAGCATAATCGTCTATTAGATTCCTTCGAATCGACCTTGCTTGACAGTAGACAAAATTCTTTGAAAATGTGCGATTTACTTTAAAATCTACAACTTAACCTACAAATATCGAATCCTAATATTTTGAAATAAATGCATGATTTGCATTTTGTATTTTCTTCTGAAGCATGTCAGCTATATTTGATTGATTTTTCTGAATAGAAATTTCTCTTTGAATGAGAATCGACTTCTTCTCAACGGCAAATTGTGAATATTAAGGCCTTTGTTTTCATGGAAGGGCGTGTTCTCCAGTGTTATAAAGGGTGTGGTCTCTAAGAATATTCCGGGGGCTCGTTCCCCGGACCCACGTGTTACTCACTTCACTCACACTTCAGCCCCTCCATATTAAAACTGCTCCATGGTCCCTGAAAATTGGTCAAATATTTTCACTTTTGATAATTTATGGCAATGCATCAAAAGATACGAGATGATACTGTAATTGTAACATTGGAAAATTCATTCAAAAATGATGCACTTTGTATAATAAGGAATTCTAGATATCAATTTTGATTTTGGAAAACTGTTGGAAACTCGTAGTTTCAACAGCGAAAAATACTAAGGGGAAATTAGAGGTGTTAATTTCAATCATTGGACATCTAGTTGGAAATGTTGAAGTTTCCCAAGTTAAACACCATAGAGAAATTTGTGGTGTTAATTTCAATTATTGGAAATTTACGGTAAATCAGAGGTGTACAATTACCATTATGAGAACTGCAGCGAAAACTAAGAGTGTTAATTTCCAATTGGGAAACTAGCTGGAAATGTTGAAGTTTCCCAAGTTAAACACCATGGAGAAATTCGTACATTTCTTGCAGTGTATATGTAGTAATATCTTATACATCTTAGCATCAACGATAGCAAGCCCAGGAGCTGATTCTGTTTCAGTAACGAATGTACACGAAGGTTTGTTAATTTTTTATCATTGAAGCTGTGTATTATGCGTTCATCCTTTTTTGCTTAGTGGAAATCAGGAAGCTCTAAAATCATTTTGAAATATACATTGATAAGGTTCGATCTGAATTCATAAAGAATTACTCATTTTTGAAAATGTCTTTGGCATGCTGACAGAGGAACATCTTGTTCTCGTTTGGTCGACCGAATTCTGAGTGTCCATATCAAAATGTTATTCTTTTCATGGATTGCTTAAAATTGTTTTTTTGAAGTTCAACTAAAAAGCAAAACCTCTGTGTTTAAATGTGACCATGATTTTATCAGCATGAGTACTTTTTCTGCTTTAGTTGCTTGTTGGCGTGTTGAACTCGTTAATTTTTTTTTTTTTTATATTCAATATAAAAATTTGCAACAAAATTACCTAAACAATACCTACAATCTACTATACCACACTATAAGGACGGGGACCAGGAGGAGCAAAATGTCATGTCTACCCCCTGGAATTAATATAAACTAAAATACAACTACTACAAACTACTATACATACGCTACAACTAATACAAATAGAAATGCTAATTATAAAAACATTTTACAAATAAATATTTGAGCCGGTCTCACATTAGATGTCAGGCCAAATATAATAGTGAACAATCGGAACGCCGGCCGAGGAAACAACAACGACAACAACCGTCCCCGTCACTGCTCCCCACCCAAGGTCCCCATGGCTCGAGACACCGCTATCGGGTCTGGATTTCTAATATAAGCCTAACATCCAATGTGAAACAGGCTTGCAAAGGAAAATATGGACAGGACTCTACGACAAGAAACTTTACGAAAATGGACTTAGTGGTTTGGCGACGTTTAACTAGATTTACGGTGATCTCAACTGAAGCGACCAGTTGCGTGGATGTAATGTAGAGTCAGCTCGAGTATATTTCTGTTGAGGTCCTTTGGAAGGTCTTTATCACCATATAATAAAAGTTGTGTCAAAACCTCATTTGAAAGATCGATATGTCCAAATGGTCGCAGCAAATCAAACACTCTAGCGAGAAGATTTCGACGTTCAACCTCAAAGGAGGGGCAGAGCAACAAAAAGTGTTCCGTAGTCTCAATACCATCGTTTGTAGGACACATTGGATTTATGGAATCCCTAAAATTGTGCTTGAATTTGTGAAAGCATAACTTACTAAGACCCACTCTAAGTTGAGTCAGATAGGATAATCCTATTGGATCATGAATCCCAAAGACAGATTTAGCAGGGGGGCGGATAATTGAAATCAGCTTTCTCTTAAAGATAGCGACCGATGGTGCAAGTCTAACCTCCGGATCTAGTTCATTCCATTCTGAGAGGCAATTGGGATAAAAGCTGGATTTGAATTTTTCTGTCCTTGCCCTTATTCGCCCAATGACATCCTGATTGCGAAGAGAGTAATGCGACTGCTGAAGTTGAGGGATTGGATCAGCTGTATATTCAGGCATCAGATTATGTATCATTTTGTAAAACAACGTAAGGCGTCTACTCCATCTTCGGGAACTCAATGATTCCCAACCAAGTTCTGCGTACAACTTCTCTCGCGATGTCCCCCTCCACGTTCCTGTAACGGCTAGAGCAGCAGAATACTGAACTGACTCCAACTTTTCCATCAAACTTGACAAAGTAGTGTTACCGCTAAATTCACATACTTTGGCCGGAATATGATAGATAACATCTCCGTATTCCAGGTGGGGTCGCACATAGAGCTTGAATAATTCGTTTAAGGTATGTCTGGGTAGGTACTTGGAGAGATATTTCAGCAAACCGACACCCTTCCTTGTCTTAGAGATAGCTGCCTGGATATGAGCCGACAAAGAAAGCTTTGAGTCCAGGATAATTCCTAAATGTTTATGTTTATCCACTTTCATCACTGAAATATTATTAAAACGAATTTCTGGATGATTGATTTCAATTCTTTTCGTAGAAAATATCAGTTCAACAGCTTGTTTTTGCGGATCAGGATTGAAGGACATTTTCCAATCGTAGGCCCACTGTCTTATCAACTCTAGGTCATGGTTCATATCACTGGCAGCCGAGTTAGAGTCTTCTACTACGGTAAACAACTATGTATCATCAGCAAAAAGCTTAACATTGCACTTCACGTCAGCAGCTAGATCGTTGATATATACAAGGAAAAACAAGGGTCCTAGAATAGAACCCTGGGGTACTCCTGCTGAAATATCTCCCCAATCAGAATTCTGTCCATTTAAAACTGTTCGCTGTTTTCTATCCTTAAGAAAACTTTGGATAAGTAAAAGGAGCTCTCCAAAAACTCGTTAATGATTTAATGTTTAGATATGCACATTTCTGAGGTCGTGTTCTATCTGTTTCCCATCACTTCTTTCATTTCGAATACAGAAGATTTCTTATAAAAGAGGTTGATCAATTCAATGTGATCCTGTGATCAACTTATTTACACACATTTTCACATTTGTTGCCAGCGCTACCATAATATAGTTTTATATATATTAATATCTTATACATCTTAGCATCAACGATAGCAAGCTCCAGAGCTGATTCGGTTTCAGTAACGAATGTACACGAAGGTAAGTTTATTTTTTATCATTGGAGCTGTGTATTATGCTTTCATCCTTTTTGCTCAATGGAAATCAGGAAGCTCTAAAATCATTTTGAAATATACATTGATAAAGTTCGATCTGAATTCATAAAAAATTTCACATTTTTGAAAATGTCTTTGGCATGCTGACAAGAAGAACATATTTTTGTTCTTTTGTGGTCCGACATTTTTGTATCTGCGTGTCCCATGTCTGCATGTTATTCTTTTCATGTATTGCTTAAAATTATTTGGTTAAAGTTAAACTAAAAAGCAAGACCTCTGTTTTCAAATGTGATCAGGATTTTATTAGCAGATCAATACTTTTACTGCTTTTGTTGCTTGTTGGCATGTTGAACTCGTTAATGATTTAATGTTTAAAAATGCACATTTCTGAGGTTGTGTTCTATGTATTTCCCATTACTTCTTTCACTTCGAATATAGAAGATTTCTTATAAAAGAGGTTGATCAATTCAATGTGATCCTGTGATCAACTTATTTACATACATTTTCACATCTGTTGCCAGTGCTACCATAGTTTCATAGTTTCATATGTATTAAAATCTTATACATCTTAGCATCAACGATAGCAAGCTCAGGAGCTGATTCTGTTTCAGTAACGAATGTACACGAAGGTATGTTGATTTTTTATCATTGGAGCTGTGTATTATGCCTTCATCCTTTTTGCTCAATGGAAATCAGGAAGCTCTAAAATCATTTTGAAATATACATTGATAAGGTTCGATCTGAATTCATCAAAAATTACGCATTTTTAAAAATGTCTTTGGCATGCTGACAGAAAAACATCTTGTTGTGGTTTGGTTGACCGAATTCTGAATGTCCATA
The DNA here is from genome assembly GCA_039566865.1 of Aurelia coerulea. Taxonomy (NCBI): domain Eukaryota; kingdom Metazoa; phylum Cnidaria; class Scyphozoa; order Semaeostomeae; family Ulmaridae; genus Aurelia; species Aurelia coerulea. The sequence continues at coordinate 1,481,149 of CM076951.1, read as the reverse complement.
TCAAAATGTTATTCTTTTCATTGATAGCTTAAAATTGTTTCGTTGAAGTTCAACTAAAAAGCAAACCCTCTGTGTTTAAATGTGGCCATGATTTCATTAGCAGATCAATACTTTTACTGCTTTTGTTGCTTGTTGGCGTGTTGAACTCGTTAATGATTTAATGTTTAGATATGCACATTTCTGAGGTCGTGTTCTATGTGTTTCCCATCACTTCTTTCATTTCGAATACAGACGATTTCTTATAAAAGAGGTCGATCAATTCAATGTGATCCTGTGATCAACTTATTTACATACAGGGTGTCCCAAAAAAATTGTGCCCCGTTTTCATAAAGATTGCAGAAAAATGGCAAAAGATTCTCGCCAAATTTTTGCATGATGCTGCTCTTCAGATATTCAATTAAAGTTTGTAACCATCCCCGTAAAAATCCGTTGCAAAATGATGGAGCTACGACCTTCAGAAGACCAATTTTGCCTGACGACTGAAACCAGCAGTCGGCCATTTTGCCTTACTATTTTGCAGTGATAAGTGTCTTCACGTAAGGGAAGAAATAATTTCTGTGAGGTCAGAAATAGTGGAACTCTCCGAGGATTATCAGAATTTTCACGAAAGCTCTGTAATTGGAGGCTGCTGTTTCATTTTCAATCCATGAAGCCATTTATCGCTGAAAATAGTAAGACAAAATGGCCAACCGCTGGTTTCAGTGATCGGGCAAATTTGGTCTCCTGAAGGTCATAGCTCCATCATTTCTTAACGGATTTTTACGGGGATGGTTGGAAACTTCAATTGAATATCTGAAGAGCAGCATCATGCAAAATTTTTGCGAGAATCTTTTGCAGTTTTGTCACAATCTTCAGACAAACGGGGCACAATTTTTTTGGGACACCCTGTACATTTTCACATTTGTTGCCAGTGCTACCATAATATAGTTTTATATGTATTAATATCTTATACATCTTAGCATCAACGATAGCAAGCTCAGGAGCTAATTCTGTTTCAGTAACAAATGTACACGAAGGTATGTTGATTTTTTTATCATTGCAGCTGTGTATTATGCTTTCATCCGTTTTTGCTTAATGAAGATTGGGAAGCTCTGAAACTATTTTGAAACAAACATTGGTATGGTTAGATCTAAGAAATTCATCAAATAGTTCAGCAAATATGTGTTGGAAGATTACTCATTTTTGAAAATTTATTTGGCATGCTGACAGAAGAACATCTTGTTGTTGTTTTGTCGACCGAAATCTGAGTGTCCATATCTAAATGTTATTCTTTTCAAGTATTTTTTTTTTTTTTTTTTTTTTTATATATCATCATCAAAACAATTAAAACACAAAAGATTACTTGTCACTGTGCCATCCAAAGCAGGAAAGGACACAAGGTCATCTAGTCCCTACTTTGGATGACACTTACAATTATAATACTTTAACAAACAAAAGGAACAATATAAGGTAGCTTGGTACCAAATTCCAAATGATGGAGAAAAACTTAAGATGCTGTTTGCGTTCTACGTTTTGAATTAAAAACGCTCTGTTGCTTCAATGAAAGAAATTGTCGCTTCTATGATGATTCTGTTTTCAACTATGTTTAAATCCTGGTTCCCAAACAGAAGCAAATTGCAGAGTGTATTTGAATCCAGATCATTTATGTCTATACCAGAGGCGGTGAGCTGGCGAAAGAGATCTCTGCGCATCAAATCAAACTGGTGGCAGTGCAAGAGAAAGTGTTTGTTATCCTCGATACCTCTCCCACACACGCAAAGTGGGCTCCTACAATCAAAGTTGTGTCGATATCTGTGCTCATTTAACGCACTGAAGTTCACACGCAGCTTTTTCAACTTTTTGATACCTTCTATATCAAACACATCATAAACAGGGTTTTTAGGTGGTCTTATGATTGCAAGTAGTTTCCGTTTAAACTCAGATATGGATTGTGAATTTTTGATGTCACGGTCTAGCAGATTCCATTCATAAAGAACATTTTGAAAGTATGTATGCGAGAAACGAATGGTTCTTCCGTTATTCTGGTCGTATACTCGAGGATGTCTTAGGTTGTATGATTCCTCACGTTCAGGTGATATTTTATCAAATAGGTACCCTGGTGAACCTGTGTTCCGTAGATTGTAAAAATTACACAAGCGTCTATACTATCTTCTGTGATATAGATCTTCCCAACCTAGTTCATCGTACAGTTTTTGCCTATTTGTACCTCTCCATGCTCCAGTTACGGCTAATGCAGCATGATACTGGGTTTGTTCGAGTCTTTTTGTGACGCTTAATCTCATATTTGAAATAAATGAAATGACAGCTCCTGAGCAAGTTCCTTCAGAACGGGATCGACGAAGAGCGAGAAAGGTGCGTACCTAACTTAGGCCAATGTTTTGGTTTTTATCACGCTCAATTCTAATTTAACGTGAAATAATTTGACATTGTTTACTTCTTTCAAGGAATAAGAAGGCATGCCGTAGTTTGAAGGTTATCGTAGGTAATATTAGATGTTGTAATTGTTGACTAAGGCTCGAAAAAGTTCTCCAGTGGATATAGGTATTAGTATTACTCATAATAAACAGTTGTTTGTGACGGCCTAATTGTTTGTGGAAATATTTTGCATGCTCAGGTCTTTCAGTTGATGCCACAGATACAGATCATGCATTTCTCTGAAATGAACGTAGAGATGGTCTAATCATGATAAATATATTGAATTTATCCTATAGGCCATAAAAGATATTGTTGATGCTCCAAACCCATCTCAAGAAACACAGCAAATAGCACATCAAGATGAGCCAAAATCATGTTCCAGTGCCTTTGAATCTACTGATGCAACTGTGCCTACACAAATGGACGTCACAACTCCTTCTGCAATGGATATCAATACTCCATCACCAACAACAATGCCTGGGAAATAATGCACCAAGTGTCCCATTTTATCAAAGAAACTCTTGTCTTCCCAAAAGAAGAACAGCCGATTGAAAAAAGAAACACAGTCACTGAGGAAGGAGATTGACACCCTGACCAACCAGCTACAAGTTGTAAGGGGTTTTTTTAGTTTCACTTTCAATGATATAAACTTTGAACAGATCGCTGTATTCTTGAGGGGAAAATCACTGTCCCAAAAAAGAATTCTTAACAAAGAAAATAGTAGTCCGGGTATTGCATCTGGGAAAGAAAATTTGCTTTCCTTTGCCTGTCAATGTAGAATTTGTTACTTCAGTTTTATACGGAGAACAACTGAAATTTAGATATGACAAGACCTTCAAATGCATTTTATTTGTTATTAAATCCTTATGAAGTTGAAATAAAGATCCGGAAACTAAAGTGATTAGTTTGATCATACACCACACTAAGGCAACAAAGCTTTCTGGATAACTCCCTTCGTAGATTGCTTTTAAATGCTCTTATCCAACCCCACTTCGATTATGCATGCACCTCATGGTTCCCGATGTTGAATAAGAGGTTGTCCAAAAAAATCCAATCAGCCCAGAACAAATGCATTCGCTTCTATCTGCATTTAAACAACACAATACATGTTGGGGCTGCAGAATTCAAAGCCATAAATTGGCTTCCGACAAAGAACAGAGTTGATCAACATACATGTGTAAATATAATGAAATTTTTCAAGGGAACAGCTCCAGCTTATACTGACGAAATATTCCACCCAATTGACCAAAGCCGAGTGACACGAAGGTCCAAGTTTAAATTAAACCTTCCTTTCCGCAAAAGTAACACTGGCCAAAAACGCCTGTCGTACTTGGGACCAAAAATATGGAATAGCCAATCTTCTGACTTAAAATCCATAACTAATATAAACTCTTTTAAGCACAAAATCAAAGAAAATTTTTTCCAAAATATACAGAGAGAGGAAAACGACGTATATGTGTTCTACTAAAACCACGTCCTCTCTCACACTCAGTTTTCAGTCTTTATTGAAAAGAACATAAAGATATATATATTTATATATATTTTTTTTTACAACCACCTCTAAGGGGACCATTACGGAAATAAGGTCAACTCGATCTTTTAATGCTATCCCTGCCACTATGATTAGGGGTGTTTCTTAATTTATATTTAATGTATTGTTATGTAAATTTACGTATTTTAATTACTCTGTAGTATTTTCAAATTGTAAATTTTAAATTTTGTGGTGAATTTAAACATACATACATACATATCACTGTATGCATGAGATAGATTACTGTAGTCAAATTTTATTATTGAAGATCATGTGGCTATATGACTAAAGCCTGGTTTCCATTAAATGGTAAGGGGATCGGCGACAGTCTGCGATCGTCGGCGATCCCTATCTTCCATCTTCCAGCATCTTCCATCTGCAATTTCAGCAGAGTGTTTCCATTCGTCGGCGACCAGTCGGGGACAGTCTGCGACGCACCTATACCATGATCCTTTTCAAACCCACAAGAAAGCACGCAAGCGTAACAACAATGACTACTATCATCTAATTGGCTAATCAGATCCACGTGATCATAGTTTAACAAAAGCGCGTCTGCGATGATCGCCGATCGTCTGCGATGTGTGTTTCCATAAATATTTTCCCAGATCGGGACAGTCGTAACGATCGGGAAAGTTGAACTTAGTTCAACTTTCCCGACGCTTACGATCCACGATCACCGACGGTCTTAAGGATCGTAAGCAAGTGTTTCCATTAAATCTGGAACGCAACGCAGACGATCGCAGACGATTGCAGACTGTCGCCGATCTCCTTACGATCGCTCTACGATTTAATGGAAACCAGGCTTAATACTTCAATCACATTAATGGGGAAACGTGACCACATTGTCTTCAATTTCTGTTCAAGCTGTCAAATGCCCAGGATATCCATGGTAGCATCCAAGAAAATGTCACTGACGTTGAAAGTGTCCTTTGTGAAGCATATGATGACTCCTTTGACTGTAACAGTGATGATGAAGTGATGTATGATGCTTGGGAGGAAGGTATTGATTTGGAATCTTCAGACAGTGATGGTGAAGAGGTTTCTTTCATTGATGACAGCTTCAGTAATGTTGAAGAATCCCCAGAGAAAGCTGAACCGAGCACAAGTTCCAAAAAAAGTAACAGGATCAAGTAAGTGCCCAGCATAAAGTGTAAACTGTAGGCAAAGCAGTACAATTTTGTAGATGGCAAGAAGGTACAGCTATCAAATACCTCTACCCTTTGAATTGAGTACTCAGGACAGGAATAGTTACCTATGCCTTCCACGTGGGCATCACTTTCTCGTATAATGATAAATATTAATAGGCTATCTTTGGTAGTCTTCAGGTATTTCACTCAGAAAAATTTGAGACAAAAAACTTTGAATACATTTTGAAGGTATCATTTGAAGTATGGGATACTGTATATTTGTATAAAACTGCATAAAACAGACATATTAGCCAAAACAAATTTACTTGCTTTCAAAGGTAATGTGGAAAAACAAGTTTTGGATGAAATTTTGTTGAAAACTTCAAAAAAGAACAACAATGAACATTGAACACAATTTCATCCAAAACTTTTGGATTTAAATGTAATTTCCTTGGCTGTGATATGAGCAAAAATGTGTCTTAATCTACTGTAAGATTGATCATTTTAAGCTGCAGCCATTCAATTTCTTACTTTTTTTCAACAGCATTGACAAGACAGCTGCCCCACAAGATGAGCCAAAATTCATTGTGTTCCAATCAATGCTCCTTTTACTGTTTTCACTGTTTTGTTTTAAATGCAAGAAAGAGAACCCGCCCCTTGAAATCTCACAGACAGGAACTCTGGTCAAAGTGACACAACATTGCAATCAATGCAAAAGCCCATACACTTGGAGCAGTCAGCCACTTGTTCTTGGACAGTACTCTGCTGGCAACATTTTACTAAGCTTTGCTACACTTGCTTCTGGAGCATCCATCAGTAAGGTATTGCTACTGTTCAGGCATATGGGGCTCTGTTGCTACAAAGCAAGAACCTTCTTCAGACATCTGTAAGTGCTGTTCCAGCTGAGTTGTAGATATTTGACTTAGTAATCTATCGTAACTGTCCTTGATTTGTATCAAGAGTGATATGCCGTCCTCTGGAATGCCTTCAACTAATTTCATTAATTGATTGTAGTCATACTTAAGCACTACTGTTGCCTCATTTGCATTTTCCACATGATGCACAATGGAGTCACTAGTCATAGTGAACCATGATGAACACTGCATTCTTCTCAACACGTGATAATAATTATCGGGAGGTGGTGTAGGAGCATGAGGCGATGATTCCGCTGACGATGAAGGCAACATACTATATTGTTCGTCACGTGTTGGCGTTGATGCACGAATCGGCGACGTTTGTGGTGATATTGCCACAGCGATGCTGCTGCTGCTTCTGCTGCTGCTGCATGACGTTTCACCCTCATCTGCTTCATCAATGATAAAAGCATTTCTACGTTTGGCTGGCTGCTTCTTCCTTTGTTTTAGCATTGGTCTCTTCTTGACGGCTGCTCTTTTTCCTTTTCGAGGTTCTCTCCTTGGCGTATCAGACCGTTCCTTACAACGTCGCTTGGATGCTTGAGGTGCCATGGCAAAAGGATCATCATCATCATCATCATCATCATCATCATCATCATCATCATCATCATCATCATCATCATCATCATCATCATCATCATCATCATCATCATCATCATCATCATCATCACTGGGTGGAAAATGTACTCTTTTCTTGCGATTAAAATGCATTCGGGCTATCAATGAATGAGGCAACGGGTTTCCATCTGGGTCTTCCTCCTGATTGGTGATAATTTGAGCTATGGCATGTTTTAGACCGTATTTTGCTTGCTCTATGTTTGCATTTTTCACTTGATTCATCATGATCCCCACATTACGAGCATACTGTTCACTAGCAAGTTCGTACTCACGCTGTTGGCGATTTAAGTATTCTTGCTTTTCCAATTCGGTGGCGCCATAGGGTACAATAGCATGGGGCAGTTGAGTTAGCATGGTCGGCAGCGCGTTGACACCACCTTGTGTTTGCTTAAAGTATTCTGGAATTGGGATATGTGAATTACATAACACTAACTCTTGAACTCGTGCGTTCGCGTAATCATCAACTTCTGCAGTAGTTTTTGGAAAATTACAATCTCCATTGTATAATTGTAAGGCAAATTCTATGAGAAAAAACAAAAGAGGAAAACATCAGTGTTAACTAAAACAAGATATTTGACGTTAAATCACTAAGATCTAATGAAGAATAATCATAATCCATTAATCGCCTCTTTTTATCGTCTTGTAAGTATGTTGTTGATCAGTAATCTCTTTTTCAATGTCATCTTCCTCAATGTGCAACTCTCCATCTCGCTGTTGCTGCTGCAACCGCCCGCTTCAGATTGCAAAGCTTGCCTTGTGAATCTTGTTGAGTCAGGCAATTCCTTGGGACTAGTCGCAGCAGTTGATGTCTGCTCTTGTACCTTTAGAAGGTCCCTTTTCATTGTACACAAAGATCGACAAGAACGATGGTAGGAAATGTCCGGGATGCTGTCGCCATGTTGCTCCTTCAATGATAATATAGGTTCATAACATCTTATCACTGCAGCATTGACCAATGTTGACCACGATCTTTCATCTTGCAATTTCACTAGCTTCGTAGAATCCTTGCTACAATGTATTATACAACCCTCGGCAGGCCGAATACTTTCCATGATACATCTGTATGTTAACAGATACTTCTGGCGCAGATGATTTTGCAGTGCCTTGCTCTACATTTTTAATTCAAAACTTTTGATTCAATCAGATTCGAAATTCGAAACTTTACACCAAAGGCGACATATTGTCATAGAAAAATGCAGCTACGCGAGGGAATTTTCACATTTGAAACCTAAATATGTCATTCGATATTCTTTATTTAAAGTTTTTTGACATTTAAATAAACTTGTGGTGGCTATGAATTAATAACAGCTGTGGAGGATCGATCTTCATATGTACATTTCGGTCATGAAAGAAACGGGATCATATCATTTTAGACTCATAATCTATCTCAAGCACCTTTACTTCCGATCAGTTTATTGAGGTATAAGCTACCGTTTTGAACTTGCTATCATGCATATTCTGAAAGTAGAGGAAAAGGGCTATCGAATGATGTATGATAGGTTTGGTCACCGCAGATGATACTAATTTCTAAAATATTGCATCCTAGCTCATGGCCTAAATATTTTTGTGTTTGGGCTTTAACTGAAATTTGAATCATTCAAATCCACCAAGTACTCTTGATGCTATGAATTCCGAAAGTGGGAACTTATATTTGCTTACCCAGCAGAAATTGAAGATTTTTAAATCCTTTATTTGTAGGTGATCCTGAAGTTCAACAACCTGGCACATCAACAACAAGCACAGATGGTGAGTAGAGTGGCTTAGTGAATCATTAGAGCAGTACAAAATATCAATGAAAGATATCAAAGAAAATCCAAAGAGAGAAATATATTAACATAAAGGAAAAGGTTTTAAGAGAGAGAGCAACAAAGAGTGCGGATAAATTGGAAGAGAATTTGTCTTTAAATCTTACTGGAGGTACACTGGCATGATGTTTGAGACAAAGTTTAGCATGGCAATTAACATAATGTCCTTTGAAGAATTTAAAGAGTTGGTGGTACACAGAGTTTTTGGATGGGAGAACCCTGGGACCACCAACAGGTAATTTCTATACATTTTACGTGAGAAGGAAGAGCCAAACTAACTTTCAACGCATTTATGCAGTTGCGAGACCAATTAAAAAGGAATCTTCATCAAGGTGTTCTGCAAAATCTTCTCCTCGTCGATCATAAATTTCTTGGTTTTGCTTTCTAAACGACATAAAGCACATGTTTTCTCAAGCAGGAATGAACTGTTTGATGGGGCAGGTTAGGTGGAAGGGAAACAGAGCTGTTGGCTGCGTGTGGCTGTTGACATTGAACACTAGTAACAGAGGGATGGTGGCTATGTGAAGCTTGGGCTGGACTTTGATGCTTTAATAAATCGTTTAGCTCACTCCTTGCTTCTGTGATGCTCGCCTTCACAATGCTTTCAACCGTTTTCACTTGGTTTGCTGTAAAAGCCATCGCCACTGCTTCAGTTTGATGTCCCTCATTCTGCAGCTGACTTGCTAGAGCTTCGGCTCTTGGTGGTCGTATTATCTCTGCTGGGTTTGTAAGGCTGGTTTGATGGACCTGGCTTACTTACAGGAGCTTCGGTTCTTAGCAGTCATATTATCTTTGCTCGGTTTTCAGGTCGGTTTGGTGGACCTCCACCGTTTGCTGTACTGGATCTTGTTGTAGTCCTCGCATTTCTTTCCTGTGTCGCAGTGCTTTCTGGCCTTGGCATTGTGTATTCCAAAAAACAAAACTTGTTGAATGCAAATTCAGCTATAAAAAACAGACTTGTTTTCGGAATGATTGAAACATGGGGAAGATGTTCATTACGGTATATTGAACAACAGTTTTAGGCCATACTATCCAGTTCATAGATTTATCCAAATTTGGTAAATCCTCTTATCACATACTGAGTTAGAATTGTAACGCACACCGCAAACAACCATTACATTTTCCGATGGTGTTGAAGGAAGAAATTTGGAATAAACTAACAATTATTGCAAAGAAAGGGAAGTTTCCGTTTCTTACATCATAAATCATAGGAAAGCGTACCTTTCCTCTTAATTTCCAAGTCGAAAATTATCAGGAAATTTTGATATTTTTTGCAGTGCCCTTATTTCCGAGTCTGACAAGTTCTAGAGGTATAACACTCGCAAAGGCTGTTAGTATGCTTGGACTCTGTGCATCAACATTGTTCATGATAAATGCGGTCCCACAAATTTATGAGGTGTCACTATTCGGTCGGTATTCTCTTAAGTCAACCTTTTTCGTACCTTTGACCTCACATTAATCTTCATTTCTTTGAATGTGAAGCTTAACTATTCCTTTACTGTGACCTTTGAGTGCCGACATGCAACTCCCAAAATGCAATACAATCAGACATTCATTGTGGACACATAAAAAAAAGCTTTGCAAAGTTTTTAAAAACTTGGCAAATGATCATAAGCCCACCCTAGTCCTACATTGCAAAGTTATCCCCACGTGAGCAGTGTTGTTCAATCATCAGTGAATGTATACCCAAGAAATAAGGCCAATTTCCTGCATTCAGAACTCAAAGAACTTCAGAAAAACTTGCAAAATTTTAGGCCCTGTTCACACAGGAACGCAATTGTCCCGTTCCATATCGTTTCATTCCGAAAAGTGGAACGCTCAGGGGTTGCGCTCACACCGGAACTCTTCAAATAGCATCTTTCCATTCCAAAAAGTGGAACGATAAAATAAGTGATACAAAAAGTGTAACGACAAGCAATCGTTCCTTTCCGTTCTCGTGTGAACAGGGAGAACTGGTCGGAAAAACAGAATGATAAGATTTTTGCCCGAAGCGCATGTGTGTGTGGTGTTGTTGCGACAACGATTAGAGAGTTGAGTTTCTTATGGGCAGTTTCTTATAAAATGAATACAGTACATGTATGTAGCAATTCATAGCAAATTGTGTATGAATACCAAACATTATTCCTCTGTATCATTCTTGTGTTATACAGATGCCCCAGAGAAGGAAAGAGTATTTAGTTATAAAGATCTTCAGTAATTGTTTAACTCTGAATATGGTAAGTTCTATTATTTGTTTCATTAGCATCAGTGATTAAAAGATACTTGTTGTTTTGCTTTTAGGCTTTAGAATGTCTATCTATTTAGGTTAGGTCTAGAACCATATGATGCTGAAATCTGCCAGTTGTGAAATGTATGCCGTTGTTTTCTGTTGTTTTCTGTTGTTGAAATACGAACATCCTGGGATTAGTGCAATGACTTATTAGGTATAATATGTTACTCATGATCCTCAATGACTTTCATCCTCGATTGCAAAAGGCATTCATTTGGGATAGGAATTTTGCATTGAAAACTACCATTTCAGCAATCAAATGAATGGAATCAGTTAGCTAAAGTTGTCACTTGCAAGTTAAACAATGTGGTTATTCTTGCAAATGATTTTATTGATTTTTTATATGATTGCCTGTAGAAGACATGTTGTTTGGTATTACAGTATAAAATCGTTCAACAGGTGAGTAAAAAAAACTGACAATTTTCAGGCCTGCTACTGAATGGAATCAAATGTATGGAACCGATATCCAAGATTGAAAGGTTGGTCTACCAGCCAAAGGCCAACTTAGATTTGAAAATTTTGTTTGGTAAAATCACTAATTTTTTAGACCCAGAAGTTTTGAATTAGTATGGGAATGAGAATTCCACGTTTGGTTATGGTCCATGATTTAATTATCATTCAAAGTAAATACAGTTGTTAGTTTCAGGAATAGAATTTAAATGTTGATGGCAAATACAGTACAATAAATCATAGAGCAGAATTAAACATGGAATTCTTGTTCCCATACAAACCCCTTATTTTTAGCCGTACATACTAAAGTAAGGAATGACCCACAATGACCTGCAACGATCCACAATGACCCACAACGATCCACAATGAACCACAAAGACCCACAATGACCTACACAACGACCCAAAACGACCTGCAACAACCCACAACGATCCACAATGACCCACAACGACCCACAATAACCTACACAATGACCCACAACGATCCACAACAACCCACAATGAGCCACACAACGGCCCAGAATGACCCACAATGACCTACCATGATCAAATAAAAAAGGTTGCTTTCTGTCTACTCTAGCCTGCGTGCAGACTCAGTCAGAAAATTGAAAAGAGGGGAAAAAGTAGAGTCTGCGCAACTGAGCCACTCTTCTTGTTCAATGACATCAGCATTTTTTTTTCAACTACTGTCCTCTTTGATGAATGAAACTTTGAATCGATAAAGATCTTTATTGTTTATTCCAGAAGTTTGTGCTAATTTGCTTTATCCAAAGAAATCAGGGCCATAGACACTCAGGGATGCATGACTTTTAAATAAAGCAGTAACTAAGGTTTAGAACAATAGGGGACAGACTGCTTTTAAGCTCGTTTGTAGAATCATTGCACTCATAATTTAAATGCTTTGTTAAACGTTTCCTGATTCCAGATTTTCAACATTGTTTGCTTTAAAAATTCCACTTTAGAAACTAACAAAGACGATTGAGTTCCCTAAACCAATCAAATCTGGTTCCTTGAATCCTAGGAACCTGTGAACAAGAAATGTGACTCGGTTGCGCAGACTCTACTTTTCTCTCTATCTCGTTCCTATCTTGTCCTGTCCAAGAGTCTGCTCGCAGGCTGGTCTACTCTCGAGTACCGAATAAACAGGGAGGGGTGAAAATAATCAGGGGTTTAAAATGATTCAATCTAATAAAAGTTGGGGGCTTTGGAGGAATTGGAAAAATTGAAAATAGTGTTTTCTTAGTAAAGACGTATCTCAGTACTAGAGTTTCTTAACTTATAGCGATCTGAGAGTTGAGTTTCTTATGGGCAGTTTAAAAAAATACCCGTATGCCCCCACACCCTCCAATTCTCTTGTCGCTCCTTCATTTGTAATAGAATACATATTCGATTTTTGATAATTCTAATGCATTTGTTTATTTTAAACCAATTTCTTATAAGAAACAAATTTGTAACATCTACTCTGTACGCAATTTTGGCCTAATAATCATCTGTAAGTTTTGTTTACATCACAATGTAGGACCTTGACATTTTTTGAGGGAAGGGGGGCTAAATGAAAATTTCAAAATGTAATGAAAACGAGCACTTTATTCTTCAGCACGAAATGAAGACGACAAGTACTGGCTGAGAAATGAAGAAGTCTAAAAATCGAAAAGAGGCAACAAATAATGGAATTGAGGCTAGTAATCATTATCTTTCATGGTAAAATCCTTTTGTTGTCGATTGTTGTTGCTGGTTGTGGGTCGTTGTGTAGGTCATTGTAGGTCATTGTGGGTTGTTGTGGATCATTGTGGATCGTTGTGGATCGTTGTGGGTTGTTGCAGGTCATTGTGGGTCATTCCTTACTTTAGTAAATACCTATTTTTAGCCTGATTCATGGGTCTAGTAAATGATGAGTGATTTTACCAAATAAAATTTTCACATCTAAGTTAGCCTGTGACTTAAGATTAATACTTCATTCTTGAATACTGGCCACATGCTTTGTATTCCACAGTCTGATGAGTGTGTTAAATTTTCTTGCCCATCCGGTATGTGTATGAACTACGGTATAAACTGGATGCAAATTTGCAATCATAATGAAACATTATTTGCAGTAATTTCTTCCTGCTTTACTCCTTAGCTAAAGCAAAGAAATGTGCAAATGGCCATGTCCCATACTTGGAAGGAAATTTTGAAATTGTTGGTTTGCCAAGTGGCCTATCTTGGAGAAAGCCATATGGCAAAATGAAAAGACCCGCAGATTATGGGTAAAATCAAATTGACCAAATTATGAAACAGAAGTCTGGCATCTCATTTAAGATTCTAGAAAGAGAAAATGTGGAGAGGGAAATGGATGTTGGGGCATCTCACATTACACAGGTACCAAATTCTCTCCTGACGATATTGGACGAATCAGCTATCAAACGGGCCATGGAGGGAGGAGAAAAGATACAAGAATCATAAGTTGAGATAATGGTTAAATTAAGGGAAGAGGAGTTACAGGAAATAAAGGTAAAATTTCATGATTTGTTTTCAAATGATGCCACCAAAGCCCTGCACGAAAGCCAGCCTTTGAGGTATGGTAGCATTGTTGCTACATACACTGCATCATCAACAAAATTCTTGCTTTTCTACTATGATGGTCCAGTAGAAGAAATTGCAAAGCTTCCTTTGTAAGCCACAGTGCCAGGATATTGGCTTGATTGTAACAAAAGTTACACCTACAGATTAATCAGAGTGGTTGAGTCTATCATGGCAAGAAACATAGTCAGATTGAAAGAAAGAACAATAATTTCCACAACTTGTACATTGCATGAAAGTACAAATGTAATTACAGTAGACAAGGACTTTATTTCAAATGTGAAGAAGGACTGAAGTTGGTGAAGTAAATTTGCTTGTATATATATTGTATACAGTCAATTTTAGTAAAGTGATGCCAGACTGTTATCACAAGGAAGCAGACACGTGTGTTGGTATTGAATTCCACCATGCATTGGAAAACGGTAGCCAGAAATGCCTCATTCGAATTGTGGATGCAGATTTGGTTAGGATTTGGATTGGTGTATTCTTCGAACTTCTTGATGAACACACACATATGGAATTGATCGTTGCCCTTGGTATGGGAAAAAACTTCAAGCATTACAGTATCAAGAAGCTTTGCCGCAAACTAGAGAGGCCAAAATGCGAAGCTTTGCCCTTCTTCCATGCATTTTCAGGATGCGATACACAATCAGAGATCTAGAATGAAAAGAAAATGGTAGTGTGGCAACCGTGGAAGCCTTTCACTCCCGTTACTCAAGCCTTTTTGCATGTGGTAAACTGGTCATTTAGTTTAATCCAAGCTGACTCTCAAACATTCAGGTTACTGGAGAAATTCTCCTGCATTCTGCTCTTACTAGAAACTGCATGGCTCAATGTGAACGAGTTCAAACAGGATCTGCTTTCATAGAAGGTACCTTCAATTAAAAGAAGTCTTTAACCAACTCAGGTTGATATCTTTTAGAATTGACATTAATCAACGAAAATGATGCATAGTCACAGAGGAATGAAAGAAATATCCGGCTTTCATGATGTGCTACCATAAAAACAAACTGAATGTCATAGGCTCAGGAACCAGGAGGCTAGGGGGATTGGTTACTTTGGGCTTTGGGTATGTGTTCCAAAAGATGTAATGCTAAACATAAAATTACCGTTTCATTTCAGGATGTGCCCCTTTTTGTATGAGAAAAGGCAGTTTACAGAATATGATACACATCAGCTGTAAATACAGCAAGTTAGTATAAATACAGCTTATGCAAAGTTTGTTGTAGAAAAAAGCCTATATCCAGTTAATTAGACTCAATTGCAATATGTTACTTCAGACCAGATTCAACTATATGATCGTTTCTCAATCGTTGTTGTTTCGAAATGAAGGACTCTTTTTTCAGTTTCATCAGTCTCTAATTACTCCGTACAAATCTGGTCATCAAACTGTTGTGGAACTTGACAAACACCATCCCACACCATCAAACTATCAGTCACGTTTTCTCATAAATTTCTTGATATGATACACATCTTATCTTTATTTCGACGAGACAACATGGCAGCGTTTTTTTATCATGGCTACCAGAGGCAAGCAAAGCATGGAAAGAATTGATCAAATTTGGTTGTAGGGCCCCTTCCTATTTGCTTGCAAAGATATAATTTCAACTTGCATGGCTGTCATGTGCAGGTCTATGCTGATGTAATGCAACATGTTAAAAAAGTTCAGATTACTATACCGACAAGACTCGAGGTTTATTTTTTTACTGTAGAAAATGATGCTGCGGACAATTTTCATTTGATGCCTTAGCTTGAGCATGTTTTAATGTTTGGAAGAGTTATTACGTTCTAAATTTGAGACGAGGTTTGTGTTACGCTGGTTACGCTTCAAATTTAGTGACTCAAGTTATGTGTTGACCCCCGGTTTTAAGAAATGTTAAATGTATTTGGTTAGGGACTGAAAAAGGTTCACAGATAGTTCATTTACAAGGATTAATGATTAATCTAAACTCTCTCAACTGGTGAAATCAGACTTAAAATACCCCAAAAAGGATTTCTGGAAATTTGCTTGTGACGTCATAAGACTATTGTCTGTAGGTTACCCCCCGGAATCAATAGAAAGCGGCCCCCCTTCTGGAAATATTCTCCATACCCCTAGGTATCACCTTGGAAAGTTTGGTGATTTGTTCCACCCTGTCACGATTTTCACCCTAAGCGACTGGACTAGTTGGAAGAAGATGTCAGACACTAGCTCCTCATTGTGGGTTTCTTGCTTTTGCGGGTCAAGGATTGCAATACTTTATTGACCATTTCATTATGGAAATTCAGTGTGAACT
Source organism: Aurelia coerulea (assembly GCA_039566865.1). Lineage (NCBI taxonomy): Eukaryota > Metazoa > Cnidaria > Scyphozoa > Semaeostomeae > Ulmaridae > Aurelia > Aurelia coerulea. Next base: position 1,465,186 of record CM076951.1, on the reverse strand, counting down.
TGTTTGTACCATCACTTACAACAGCGTTTACATACCATTGCCTTTTGCAGTAAATTTTTGTTTTAAACGAGATCATATAGACTATTTTATTGGCTTTCACGTGATGTATGCATTGATATGCTTTCCAGCTCCAAATTTTCTAAAAACTACCGGGTGTCTCAGAAAAAAGTACCCCCTTTTGACTGGAAATAGGAACCAAGACGTAAAATATCATTGCTCCCCGACTTCACAGCTAAATATATCAATGTTCAACTTAGATGCACGTACCTTGCATTTAGAAATCGTCCACCAAACACCGGAGATACAGGTTCGCAAAGTCAAAATTTACAGTGCACCCAAAACCAGAGGTTTTGAAAAAGGGCCTAGTCATGATTTGGATTGTGGATATTTTGCAAAGTACCTGTAGACTTTAAGTTTCTGTGTTTTGCTTTTGAGAAGAATAAAAGATGCATGGACATGGCGCTGATTAAACAAATATAGTAAAAATGTGTTAAGAATGATAAAGTTGTGCCACATCTCCAAAATAAGCTTGCATGTGCTCCTTTTCCTCTTCTTTAATACAAAACACTTGGGATCGAATGCAATGCAAGGACCGTTTCCTCCAAAGAAAAGTCACTTCAAGAACAATTGAAGTAATTCAAGGTATAGATCTTTTAAAAAAAAATTCAAGGTCAAAGTCGAAAATTCGTTTGCAAAATGCCTGTTTGTTGTCAAATTATGGCTAGGCAATTCTCAAAACCTCTGGTTTAAGGTGCACTTCAAATTTTGACCTTGCGAACTCATATCTCCGGTGTTTGGTGGTCGATTTCAAAATAAAAGGTATGTGCATTTAAGTTGAAGACCAACAAATGTAGCCATGAATTCAAAAAGTTCCGAAATATTATCGTTTTATTGCCTTGTTGAGTCACAAGGGGGTACTTTTTTTTGAGACACCCGGTATGTTATAGCAGGGTTGGTAAATTTTTTACACCAAAATTTACATGGCAACGTTTTGAGTTTTAGAATTTTTGCATAAAATTTCCCTAAATATCCCATTCACCCTAAACCCTATTCTACAAGACTGCAAAGAGACCAGTATGCTGAAAGTGTTAAAAAAGAGTACTTACCATGAAATACTTTGTATTTGTGCCTTCTTTGGCAGCAGACAACAGCCATTAAAATAAGTGTGATAACAATTACGATGGTTAATTCATACATGGGGGATTGTGGATTTATGAATGAGAGTGATTGGTCTGCCTCTTTCTTTATCTGCAAGGCAAAGTAGATGGTTTCAATTGTCAACAGTATACCAAAAATGAATCCTCCTGTTGGGACATTCTACAGTAAAACCCCGCAAACAAGAACACACTTTCCTAAAAAACAGACTGACTAGGTTCTTATGAATGTGGTACTTATGATATTTTCAGGGTGTGGTTCTTATTGCAAGGACAGTTACAGCTATGATGCATAGAAAACTAAACAGTATGTATACAATATACAGTGTGGCGCGATTGAATTTCAAATGTTGGAGGATATGGAATTTTTTTGTTGACAAACCAATTTCAGTCACACAGTTTCATGAAACAATTTCCCTATCCCTTGGTATTGTTTCATGTGCCCAGTTATCAAAATTTTAGAAAATTTTTTGGAGTTTGTATACACTGATATGGTAAAATATTTCAAAAATACTTGGGTCCCATGTTCACAAAATTACTTTTGGTAATTTTTCGACAAATGGAAAAGTGTGACCAAATATATTCACAAAATTAGATGCTCTTGTCATCCATGATCTAGCTAAATAAAAGCATCACACAAACAAAATGTTTACGTCTATTGCACGTCACTGTCAAAAGAGTAACAAGATATGTGTTTTTTTAATGTCTAATGTCAGAAATATCAATTTTCAGTTCTTCTTAAAAGAACATTGAAAGAAGTCAGTCTGTTTTTGGTTCTTATCTTTAGGTGTCTTTTTTCACAAAATCAGTCTGCAGGTTCTTATCTATCAATGTTCTTGTTTGCGGGGTTTTGTATTTCAAGTGTAACCACTTCAAAAATATTAACCTCTTCGATTTTGCTCAAATTTTGTACAAAGTTTTCTGATGCAAAGATAGATCTTTTGTGAAAATTTCAGCTTCCTAGCTTAAACGGTTTCAGAATTATGACCGGTCAAACTTTTGAAATTTGTCGCGACCGGACGTTACTCGCGCCACACCTAAAATTGATATCTTCCTTCATACTCAATCTATAAAGTTGGGACTGGTGTCAAATGAAAGCTCTTGCCAAGCTAAAACTGAATTTTCAGTGAAATTATTGCTAGCCTCTAAGGCTCAAGGACTGAGATACAATATTGGTTTTCAATGGTTGACCACGCCCAAATGGCAACGCCAATTTTCATGAAAATTTTTTTTCAAGAAGGCAAATTCATATTAAAGCACCTCATCAAATTTAAAGATGGGGTGGGCATGGGTTTTATCACAATCAGTCTCAGAATACCAATGAGTCTGTATTATCTTGAAAGATTAAAAGTTGGTATCAGGTCTTCATACAGTACATATACTTTATATGCATATAAGCTGCCGCAAGGTTCTTTGAATTTGATAAACAGTGTCATGTTCACAGTAGTTCCAAAGGATTTCTATTTCAGAAGATTATTCCATCTGTAATCTGTTATGTAACGACATGCTTGCTGCTTGTGATTCCTCTTTTGATAATGTGTAAGTGCGACCTGTAACAGTAACCGGATCCAGATGCACAAGTATGTCTGACGCATCAACAACAAGCTCTTCAGGAGGCTCTGGATACACAAATGATGGGTTTGGGCCATGAGGATGCAGGAAGCTGATTGTCACTTCATTGGTTCCTGGTTGAATACTGGAAACATATGCCACCCACCACTCACTGTCATAAATTACAGCAACATAGCCAGTAATCTTACTGTGCTCAATGTGACCATGGCCTGCTTTGACTATTTGAACCTCCCTCGTTAATTCACTCTCACTGTATTCTGAGACAAGAAGAGAGTATTTTGAAATTGGTTTGAAACAATGTCATTTTTGTGTTCCAGCAATCGTTTTAGCAGACTGAAATCTTTCACAAAGAATTTCTTCTTCTGAATACCAGTCAGTAGCAGTAAGAAATGTTGCATTGATGCCTTTAAGATGGGAATCAAAAAACTGAAATAGCTTCAGGGCTGACAAAATTTGATCATGGTAAGGTCGCTGAAGACTTGCTTTGGTTGCTTCTCTTTTGATAGTGCCTCAAATGCCATCAGAGGGCCCCTTGCCATGACTTGTTGCAAAGAAATGCCATTCAGCTGGCACTCCAAAATCATGTTCATGCATGCACAGGTTACAAAAATTCTTAACGTTTTTGTATTGGCCTGCACAGCCATCAGAAAAGTAGATTATTGCTTTCAACACCTGAAATTTTTCTGAAAGATGTCTCATCAGTTCTCTCTGAAAAAGGTTGACTGCAACAGTGCCGTGAGTATGACAATCTGATATCAGTACAAAGTTGCCATGCTTGACTTGTCCATCCTCTTTGAAATAGTAAACAAAAGGGTGCAATGTTGCCATACTGTTATTCCAGTGGAAAGACTGTGCCTCATCTTGGACAACAAATGAAAAATTTTCAGAAAAGTCACCTATCACAAGAAATTCACCTTCAACTAGACCTTCCTTTCTTTTGCACAGATACTGGGATTGCTGTTTTGCAATAAAATCATGTCATTTAAGTCTTTCAAGTTTCTCAAGAAAACCTTCCACAAAATCTTCTATTGGCTCTACCATAGTCTCTAGTTTTGAGCGATCGGTAGATGTTTTTGGTTATGGGAAATGATGTTTTCTTTCAACAATGGCCTGTGATGTTGTTGCATGAGGCTTAACATGATCTTTATACAACCCAAAAATAGCCTTACAGAAAGACTACTGATGTAATAATCTTCTATAACAGAAGCCCTATCAAATTTACATGAACATGCCACGTTTTTACAAAAAATACAACAATGCCATTGTAGGATATGCTTATGAACTATAAGATCTAATAAGGACTCATGGGTGTTCTGAGACTGATTGTGATAGAACCCATGCCCACTCCATCTTTAAATTTTATGAGGAGCTTTAGTATGACTGTACCTTCTAGAAAATTTTGTTTAATTAAAATTGGACTTGCCATTTGGGCGTGGTCAGCCATTGAAAACTAACATTGTATCTCAGCCCTGGAGCCTTAGAGGCTAGCACCAATTTTTCTACAAATACAGTTTTAGCTTGGCAAGAGCTTTTATTTGACACCAATCCTATCTTTATAGGTTGAATATGAAGGAAGATATCAATTTTAGGTGTGACGCAAGTAACGGCCGGTGACGCCAAATTTCCAAAGTTTGACCGGTCATAATTCCAAAACCGTTTGACCAATCCAAAAAAATTTGAAATCCAGAAATAGATCAGTTCTCTGAACAAAATACCAGATTTCAAACAAAATCCATGACATAAATTTTAGGTTTGAATTTTTTTTTGTTACACTTGACATAGAATGTCCCTGTTGCAGAAAATATTGCAAAGACGCAATGGGGGTTGCATAACTTGTAGTAAAATTTTCTATGAGGGCTAGCTCAAGAATTCCCCTTTGGCTGGCATTGTTTAAAAGTTAGGTACTGTAACAGATCTTAGATAAAATGTCATGGTGAAATTATAATTTTTTATAAGGTGTTTGTGTGATTTTGTGAGATAAGATACACAAAGTGTATGATATCATAGACAATGAGCTGAAGACAAGCGGTGTGGCAATTTTTACTAGGGTGCACTGTGTTCCAATCACAAATATCAACCACATCTACAGGGATTTGGTTAAAGACTGCAATGCATCTTGGTAACCTTGTTGGGGATACGAATCATTAAAGTTCAAAGCAACAGTCATCCCCAAAAAAGGAAACCTGTGATCATGCGCAGAAAGCATGTTTGGTTTTGTTAAAAGAATGTGGGTGGATAATCCGGCCACAATCCAAACAAGAATTAGCAAAGAGACAAAGAGATTCTCGCGCATTGTAATATGTTTCCCAGCTGTTGATCTGCTTTGAACTTTACAAGCATAACAAAAGGCTCAGACAAAAGGGGCAGCTCTCGGTATCCTCAACAAAACTAGCTTACTTATTTCTGCAATGATTTGCTTTCCATTTTAATTTTGCACAGTTGCCAAAGTGAATTGGCATTATCAATTATATGGAAAAAACCACCATTATACTTATGGCAATGTTTTATTTGTGTGTGTAAAATGCTAGTTAGTTCATTATCCATCATATGGAGTTTTCACCAAAAAAAAATTATTAGAGCAAACTATTTTTGGAGAAATCATACTGATAGTAACAAAATATAAGCAGTATGCTTTTAGCTATTGATAAAATGTGGGTATATAAACGATTTTTGATAATATAAATAGCAGCAATGTCTAGCTGTTACCTTGAAACCAGCAGTTATAACTGTCAAGGCCTGCAATATTCGTAGTTCTTCAACATGTGCATAGTGCTTCAAATTGCTTGCAGCGTTGGTCATGTCTCTTGACAAGATGAAGCCAAACGAGACTGGGTGTTTTATAAGGTCAATTGCGTATATTTCTGGGTGTGCGAAGAGGTCAGGTTGAGCAGCTGCCGAAGCAACATCAACCAATGCTGATCATACTTGTCTTCTTTTTTAATGCATCATGTGAATACAAGGAACCGATTAGCGCCGTGCTATAGTTAAACTCCAAGTTCGTAAATTTGTCAATAAGTTAAAAGAACATACCATATGTACTTGACAACATATTTCGCTGATTAATCAATAAATTGTAAATTTTTTCTCTGCCCAGTTCTCTTTTCCATCAGTTTCAAAATTGACGATCGATTGATTTCTTCCGTTGCAGTTGTAGTATTTCGGTGAGGTCAGGTTGCGCAGAATGTCCGTGAATAGACCTTTGACATGCCCAGAAGAGTTTTTATACACATAGGGAGCATTCAGATAGTAATTTGTGAAGATGATATGAGGATATGGGCATGTTTCTGTAAAAGGAAAAATATATTAATGTATTGTTATTTGCCTGTGTGTTCTAAATGGGCAGTGAATTCTCTGAAATCAATAAGAATAGACGATTACGGAAAAGATGGCGGACCTCATTTCACGCAATAAATGATAGGAATATTCCCCCTAGCAACCTATGACTTCCAAAGCTTATGAACACAGCATCAAATCTTGACAACAGTTTAACAGCAGCTCTTGGATGTCACAAAAGGTACTCCTGTTTAATTCTGTCCCAAAGTGAAGTACTGTCATCCTTGATGTTGGCTTCCAGCGCGAGTTTCCAACCGTCTGAAATCCTGATATGGTAAAGTGCGAGTTGCTAGTTGCAGTTGCGAATTGTATCTATTTTGCGAGTTGCAAGTTGAACAAAAGTTGCGACTTGGAAACTCAAAAGTGCGTGTTGGAAATTCAAAAGTGCGAGTTGAAACTAAAATTGCGAGTTGCCTGTTTTCTATTGAAGTAATGTATTTTGCCAAATTAACGATTGTTTGAAATTGAATTTAGGACTGTTTTATGTATTGAGCTTGTTTAGGCCGTTGTAATTTTCTTGATAAGAAGTCAAAATAAGAAGTTATAGGCCTATTACAAGAAATGTATTAAACCTTTAGTTTCCTTTCCACATCGTATCAATGTAGCAGCGTATCAACAAAAAATAAGACCTTTAGTTTCCTTTCCACAGCGTATCAACGTAGCAGCGTATCAACAAAATATAAGACCTTTCGTTTCCCTTCCACAGTGTATCAACGTAGCAGCGCATCAACAAAATATAAGACCTTTTAGTTTCCTTCACACAGCGTATCAACATAGCAGCGTATCAACAAAATATAAGACATTTAGTTTCCGTTCCATGGCGTATCAACGTAGCAGCGTATCAACAAAATAGAAGAACTCAAAACTTAACTTGAATAAATCAGCCTCTTACTCTATTCTTTACGTATAATATGAAAACTTAATAAAAATATAAGCATCACGCAAACACAATCACATTGGGTCATGTGTATCAAAGAACTAGCAAGGGGCGGCTTCCAAAATAGGATGGGGTATTCTAGAAATACTCCAAAATCTTTCAATCGCCAGAACGCCACTCATCATGTCTAAGCATGCACTGTTGGTATACAGAAAATTCCAAATGATGCCTGGCTCATTGGCCTGGCTCCTTGTCATTGTCTTCAAGATATTCTACTTTAATGCAATGTGGCAGCCGCTCACTTGGCGGAATATCTTCATATTCTGTTGACAATCTCAAAAAAACTTGCAATCTTCGCCCACCAGGGAACCTCTCTTATTTGATATTCCCCGATATGTAGTTGTTAAACAAAATGTATGCCTTTTTCTTGGAATGTTAGTGATCAACTTTCGCAGGCTAGCCACGTTAAATATGATACCTACCTACCTACCTACCTACCTCTCTCATTCGATAGGACTCAAATCTGCAGGGCCAAAACCTTATTTTGATGGTAGATCAGCGGCAAAAGCATCAGCAAAATCATTGCCTGCTCTGGATGCTTGTAAAGGAAATTGTAGAATTTGAATGCATAGTGCATTTGAAAATATTTTTAACTTTGCATTTATTTACTTCTTCGTAACTTAAATGACATGTTCCTTTGAACGGAATGGCTTCAAAGAAACTTTAGCTATTTAGCTTTAATTCTGCTGTAGGACTTTTCTGAAATCTTCAATATTTTCAGAACTATGGAGTTGTTTACCGACAGAGACAACTAATAAAATAAAGTTAGTTACATGAATAAGAACACCAAGATGTGATCGTTTTCTGGCTATCCTTCGTGCTGTTGGATCTGACTTTATTTTAAATTGTTTTCGTTTGTTACTGTAATAATTATTCAAGGATTCATTGAATCCTTGCGGGTCAGGTACATCAATTCCTCAAGGTTTCAATTCGTTGGCAGTTATTGATGCAAGCTCTTTCTTTCCATTGTTAGCTTTGACCATTCAACTTGTCCTACCTCCTCACATAACCCATCACAAATTTCAAAGGCAACTTTGAGCACTTTCTGTGAAGAAAAAGTGAAAATTACATTCATGACTGAATTTTTCAGAAGTGCAGACAAAATGCTTCAACGGGATCCCACCTACCCAACTCACAGATCTCGGCTGACTGGGCTGGCCCGCTGCTAATATAAACACAACTTTATTTAACAAAGGATGTCTTTGTTCACTCAGATCTCACCTAGGCGAGCCAGTTTGGTCAGGTGGGCTGGCCCGCCTTATATAAACAGGCCCTTAGTCTCTCTGTTCTCTTTATTTCCTTCCACTTCTTCCCTGCCTGCTGTAGCTTCCTCTGCCTCGGGTACTGTTTCCTGCAGATGTGAAGTGTCAAGTATAAGTTTGCAAGTTCCCCTAAGATTTAGGAAAGGTGGGTGGGAATTAAATCTTAAGATTTTATAATCATGAAATCCAAATTTCTTTTTAGGCTTTCAGCTCTTAACTCATAGACTCCCGTTGGTGCCATCCGGCGCGCTTTGTGGTGAGGTGTTGTATACCCATTGATTCCACCCGGCACATGATCTTTCACCCTCTCGTATCCCCACTGTGTCCATGCGGAGCATCGCTCTTGATTGGTTAATTTCTAAAAATCCGTAGGTCTGATTGGTCTATTCAACGATTGATTTTTTAGGGTTTTACCAATCAATGGCCCTGGCCCTATGGCCCAATGGCACTATGGCCCTATGGCACTGTGGTCTTGTATCTTTTATCACGAATACCTTGAGTATGAGTTCGACAGTCTATTCGACTAGAATTCGTATAAATATTGCTTCAAATGATCCCCAAATTAATGCACAATCACCAGCTGTAACTTTCATTGCTTTGTTGCTGTAGGAAACACGACAAAAGGCCCAGCAGTTGTCAAAACCATGCTTCTTATCTCGCTTCTGTTGCGAGATAAAGAAGAGGAAGGGGTTTGGCAAATCTTTACATTTTAGCATTCCCATAGTACCTTGGTCAGTCCATCCCCAACACAAACCTGGTCCAATGGACCAGTGGAGAGGTAATATAGCTGTAAAAACGAGGTGTTTCAAGTCGCAAGTCGTCTGTGATCTCGGTTTTAAATCACGAGGGGGGGGGGTTGTTCTTGCCCAAATTTTGGGTAAGGGTTTGAATTAAACCGTTCTCCAACGCCGGATGCCTCATAACTCATAACGCTGTAGACTGATTGCATGTTCGTAGTTATTGCTATTGATAGCCTGGTTGACGCAAAAATTATACTTTTGTTTTTGTTGCCATTGCTGTTGCTGTTCCCATGACAGAGTCTAATAACGCGTCTAATTTTTATTTCTATTTTACATTGCCAGTCTAATTTCGTGAGTCTTATAACGCTGTTCGTAGTTGTGAATTGATTGTTATGATTTACAGAAGTAAAAATTTGAACCATTGATTTCTGCCTTCGGTTTCAATTTGAATTTTTTCTATAGTGCTGTGCTGTGCTGTCCTTTCAAATTCGATGATTTCAAAGGGGAATCCCCCACATCACTTTGGGGAATTCTCGCTCACTGAACGAGAACTTTGTGCATCAATTTGGGGATCATTTGAAGCAATATTTATACGAAGTCGAATTATACGAAGTCGAATACACTGTCGAACTCATATTCAAGGTATTCGTAATAAAAGATACAAGACCAAAGTGCCATAGGTCCATAGGGCCATAGTGCCATAGGGCCAGGGCCATTGATTGGTAAAACCCGATTTTTTAGCTTATTGTCTTGTCTTTACAATGGTGTGTGTTGTTTGGGGGGTTGGCAATGGCAATTTTTGAGTTATGATCGTTCAAAACAAGGTGGCTCCAGATTTTGCGTGAAAGTTTCAGCGATGGAAAATTACGAAGATCTTTTTGCGGAGAATAGCAGAGATAACGAAAGTTTTTATGGATTTCCAGATGAGGAGTTACGTGGAGATATCGAAGAAAGTAGGATCGAAGACGACATATCTATTGGTGAAATATCAGATGCGGAGGAAGACGAGAAATATCGCGAGTATTCAGACGATGATGAAGAACGGCCTAGGCCAACGGCTGTTGGGGAGTGGACTGAAATTTTGGAGGGCGTTTTCATTCCACCATTTACAGAAGAAACCGGGCCCACCGTCGAATTCGGCAATGATAAGAAAGAACTTGACTTTTTCCATGAACTTTTCTCAAAAGAACTGTATGAAAAATTAGCTGAAGAGACCAACAGGTATGCCCAGCAACTCCAGGAACAGTGTGGTGTTGACAATTCGTGGAAGCCAACAAATGCCAATGAAATCCAAACGTTTATTGGGATGCATGTTTAAATGTCTGTTGTTGATCTCCCAGAATTAAGGATGTATTGGTGTAAAGATAAATTCTTTGGGAATTTTGGAATTGCCGATGTGATGCCAAGATTGAGATTTGAGAAACTTTCTCAGTATTTCCACGCCAATGACAGAACAGCGTACAACAGAGGAGACCCAAATCGCGACAAGTTACATCTGATTAGGCCCATCATGGATGTCGTTCTCTCAAACTGCCTGGAGAAGTACAATCCTCACAGAGATGTTGCCTAGTTGCCTAGCAACAGGTCACGTGACTAATTGGAATCTAATTACTTAATTAGATGCACAATAGGTTGGAGATATCATGTACCAAGCTACAACTTCATAACTCTATTGGTTTTGGATATAATCAGGGGGCATACCCCTACGTGAGGGGTGCATGCGAAGACCCCACGTGCAATAGGGTTGAAGATTGTGGTGTAACCTTGAAGAGACTCTGGCCACACTCTGATAACTCAGAATCTGACAGTTCCTAGAAACTTTCAGACGTATGTTATAAAAGTTAAAATCACCTGAAATCACCTGAAACCACCTGAAATCACCTGAAACCACCTGAAATCATCTGCAAATCATCTGAAACCACCTGTAAATCACCTGCAAATCATCTGCTCATTGTTTTGATGAATGGAAAAAAGAGTTATTGTCTTCAACTTTGATCATTAAACCTAAAAAGGCAAATAATCCTACTGGTGTGATCATGGGCAATAATGCACCGTTGATGTGGCCTATATTATGATCAAAATTGTATTTTTACTCACTATGTGTTGTTTCTCTTCCACAAGATTGCAAGTAAAGCGCTAGATAATGTTGCTACTCCTTCGTTCTTCTCTCGTCACAATCAAATGCCGCCAATATTCAAATACAGTTGAAACGGTTGGAGCTCCTACGCAGCGATACGTCTCATTTCAAACTTCCCTTTAAAAAGTTTGAAATGAGACGTATCGCTGCGTAGGAGCTCCAACCGTTTCAACTGTATTTGAATATTGGCGGCATTTGATTCCTTGTTGTGACGAGAGAAGAACGAAGGAGTAGCAATATTATCTAGCGCTTTACTTGCAATCTTGTGGAAGAGAAACAACACAGTGAGTAAAAATACAATTTTGATCATAATATAGGCCACATCAACGGTGCATTATTGCCCATGGTGTGATCGGTAGTTTATAGGTCTCACGCCTTTTGTCTCATTCAAATTGCTTTGTGGTCTCATTGGGCTGATCAGAGATCAGAGTTAAGCGACGTCCACACGTATCTAGCCTGCGTTGCAGACCGAATTCCAAAAGGAAAAGGTCTGCCACGCAGGCTAACACGTATCCGGATATTTTTGAAAAGTACTATGCTCCATATAAATTTCAAGACTCAAGAGATATTCCCAGTCATCGCAACAACAGCAACAACTACAACAAGAACAACATTTGTATGGCGATAACCACGACCTGCTTAGACTAATTCCAAAAAGTCTCTTGTTTTGCTCCCCCCCCCTACTGCAGACTTGTCGCTATAACACACGAGGGGTACATCACCCTTCCGGAAAGGCGTACGAGATTTTTTTAAACAAAAGGATTTGTAGGGATTTTTTACGGATTTTTCTTGAAGACAAAAGGATTTTTACCAAAGGTGTACGAGATTTTTACAGAATGATACGCCCCTCGACAACACAGAAGCTATGTTCAACAACAACAACAACGAAGGTTAGAGGGACTTATGTAATAAGTCTACGAACTTGCATTATTAGTCATATAAATATTTATAGGTCTATCCATATAAAAAGATCCGCATTCCGCATCCACACGAGCAGCATCTTTGAAATTGTCCACATGAAGACCCTGCGACACTTGAAACTGGGTGACCGAAAACGCCGTCCACTTGTGTGCGTGAAACCAAAACGGCTAAAAAGATGCGTTTTCAAAAATATCCAGATGCGTGAAGATGTAGCTTAGCTTTTGTACAATTTAGATAAAATACTAAAATCAGCCCAGTGAGACCAAAAAGCAATTTGAATGAGACAAAAGGCGTGAGACCTAAGAACTACCGATCACACCAGTAGGATTATTTGCCATCTTAGGTGTTAATGATCAAAGTTGAAGACAATAAGACTTTTCCCCATTCATCAAAACAATGAGCAGTTGATTTGCAGGTGATTTACAGGTGGTTTCAGATGATTTGCAGATGATTTCAGGTGGTTTTCATGTGATTTCAGGTGGTTTCAGGTGATTTCAGGTGATTTTAACTTTTATAACATACGAACTTTCAGATCAAATTTTTGGTTTCCCATAAAGTTTTGACGTAGCAAAATCTGTAGAATTGTATATATTTATATTTATATCAAGATTAGGCCCTGGTCTATGCCATAGATGAAAAGTATGAAGATAATCTACCCAATAAATTGCCGAGGACTCGTTAGACCTGATTATTTAAGTTCATAAGGTACTGACAATTTTCTTTTTGGTTCCCTACTTGATCTTCGCCTTGCTGTAAATCTCGTGGCCTAAGCCTAACAGTTATTGGCAACGCTGCAACTATCTGTTCTGGTTCGTTCGGGGGCTGGTTTTCAACGTCAGTTCTCGGCCTTTCACTCTCTCTTCCAAATATGAACATTTGTTGTTCTTCTGCATTCGTTTCGCCTTGAATATCTGGAAGAATAAATCTTCTCGCCATGTTGTCTGCTGTTGTCTGGTCTTCGAGTCAGGATCACGCGCGAAATATTTGCCGCGCTGTGGCGCAAGCCTATTGTTAATATTGACCAATCACGTAGGGGACAGTGTGCCTTTAAAGGAGACTTTTTTGTGTAATATATTCTTATTTCGTAGTTAGTAGAGAGGACCCAGGGGAAGATTAGTTGTTAGGCTAACCTGGTTTATCCTCTTTAGATAAAGTTTATCTGTCTATCTATCCATCGATCTATCTATCTATTTATCTATCTATGTATCTATCTATCTATCTATCTATATATCTATCTATCTATCTATCTATCTATCTATCTATCTATCTATCTATCTATCTATCTATCTATCTATCTATCTATCTATCTATCTATCTATCTATCTAATACAAGAGCCTGGACCTTTTACCTGCAAGTTTCATACAACTTGTGCGAAGGAGGATAATGAATTCAGTTCCATTCAAAACAACTAAACTGATAAAGTCATATTCGCCTGTTTATCTCGTCAATGCGAGATCTTGCGCGTTAGATTCAAAACGATAATTCTCAGGCCGGAGCAATGCTGTATTTACCCGCTAGTCAGCCATTTCGAGGCACTACCTACTGCTTGGTCGGGCTTTTCGGCTGGCCTTCCATCAACTTCATACCTTCTCCTGCTGTTGAACTCCCCCTCCTTCTTTTGCATCTTGTTGTTGTCAACCTGCTTTATGATTCATTGACAAACAAACATAAAATATAAACCCTGGCTGGCAGTTCCTTTTGAACAACTTTGCTGATGAATGTTTTGTACTTTGGACTTCCAGCTACGAGCCTCAATAAGATGCTGATAATCTGGCTATTCTCACAGGACCAAATGCTCTGGAATTTAAATATTTAAGGGCCTGTTTACATGGGAGTTTTCAGCCCAGGCTGAAACTTCAGCCCTGCTACCCGAGGTGAAAATATTTTGCCATTACATGGAGAGTTTTGGACTTGTCCAAGTCTCACTTTTTCATCAGTGGATTAAGCCACAAAAATGCAAAAGGTAAAGGGCACTGCGGGGGGATGGAGAAAAAAGGCGGAGGAGAAGGACTGATGACTGATGAAAAAAGTGAGACTTGGACAAGTCCAGGAGAGTTTCAGCCTGGGCTGAAAATCTGTTTAATGCGAAAAATAGACAAAAGCGCATGCGTCATTGATTTTTCAGCCTGAGCTGAAAAAATATTGGCCATTACATGGGAGCGCGTCATGTAAAACAATGGGGATTAACATGCCAATTAAGGGATTAACGTTTCATCTCAGCTAGCACAAGGTGAGATGAAATTTCAGCCTGGGGCGAAACATTTTCCATGTAATGGCAAATTGATATTTACAAGCTTTTGACCTTAGAGGAGGGCTGACGTTTCACCTCGGGTAAACAAAATAACTTCACATAACCTATCTTTTATCCAAGGAGGAGACAATACCTTATGAGAAAGTTTGTAATGCAGGGAGGACAAACTCGATACAGGAAGAAACAGGGGAGCAATCTAACTTTCTTTGCAAATTGCATTCTAAATGGAACGATAAATGCAGCATCAGAAGAGGAAAAGGATGAGCATGAAGGGTATTGGATAATTGAATGCTCCAAAAAAGATTAATTTACACCAAATCAAATGATCTCAAGGTAACTTTAAATAAACTTTCATCATGAGTTCGATCTGAGTCCTTAAAAACAACTTAACATAATGCTCAGCATGTATTTTTAAGAAACCGCTTACAAGAAACTCAGACCCTCAGATCGCCAAGAAATTGAAAAACTCTTGCATGTTCCTCTTTCTTCTCACTTATTTCCTGTGTATCAAATTACTCGAAAAATACTTTGGGGGTAATGTAATGTAAACCATTAGAAAGGCTTTAACCCTAAAAGTGCCCCCCTCCGTAACTTCGCTAATATTGCAGATATGAGGATGAAACGTAGTACAATGGTGTATAGGAACAAAATTTACACAATAGGCTACTTTTTAAATTCTTCATTACATCCATGACGTCACAATGACGTCATAATTGAGGAAAATTGCACTTTTTGCTTACTATTAACAATATTGGCAATATTTAAGTTCTTAGTTGATAATTTCTTTCATACTACTACTAGAATGTATCCCAAAGCATCACTGAATACAAATTGGCAATGAAATGTCAATTTAAGCTTGTTATTTATATCATATATTCATCATTTATTTGCATCAGTTTGTTATTGCTTCATTTAAACCCCTAATTACTGATGAAAATTCTCTAAAATGCCTTAAAATTGTTCATAACAATCAATAGAACCAATTTTGACCATTTAAAGTTATCTAATACATTTGTTATTATATATATGGCGTCATAAACTTTGATGACGTCATGAACGTTAAATTTGCTGACGTCATAAAAAATGGATAAAACTATACATCATCTGAAAGCTGTCATCAAGAGATATCCAATGGTGGCATTCTCGATGTTCTACGACCATCCGTGTTAAAACTGGACTCGCTTATTTGATTGTCTGGCTGACCACGTGTTGAAAAGAGGTTGGTCACGTGATCAGTATCTACCATTTTGAAAAAAAAATACAAATTTTAATTAGTCCATGAAATTTTAGGAAAAGTCGCAAAGTTTCAGCTCTTTATCTTTTGAACTGAAGACACTACATCAAGTAAACTTTGCTGCGGGCACTTTGTGCCCCCCCCCCCCCGGTAGTGATAGGGTTAATGCATGTTGTGCTGGAATGTTTTGGAGGGCACAGATCTGATGATTTTAAGAAAATATGTACCTTGCAAGAACTATGGTACTGGAAATAAGTGAAAGCAAAGTAAAAGTATGTCAGGGATTTCCTTTGTAAAAACAAATAGTTTCTTAACATATATTTTCAAAAGAAAAGTCACTTCAAGAACAATTGAAGTAATGTCAGGTGTAAATCTTTTCAAAAATAAAAAAGTAAAGGTCAGAGTTGAAAATTTGTTTGCAAAATACCGGTTTTGTGTCAAATTATGGCTAGGCCTTTCTCACAACCTCTGGTTTCAGGTGCACCAAAAATGTTGAGCTTGTGAACTCATATCTCAGGTGTTTGATGGTCGATTTTAAAATGCAAGCTATGTACATTTAAGTTGGATACCAACAAATGTAGCCATGAATTAAAAAAGTATCGACATGTTGTTGTTTTGTTGCTTTGTTCAGTCAAAAGGGGGTACTTTTTTGAGACATCCGGTATATATACTGTATATGCATGTACATAATGTATGTACATAATATATATTTGATTAAGTGATAACAGATTGGTTGTGAAATTGAACTATCAGAATATATCTCATCCCTGTTCAAAATCCGACCAGCCAAGTATCTGCTGACACTAAAAGAAACATTGGTCAAGGAACAGGGTCAAGGAGGGAGAAAGCTATCAGTCTTTGCTAGAAATGTGGAGGTAAGCAGAAAAGGGGTTGCTTGTGTTAATCATTTGCATTTTTGGCACTATCATTGTAACACAACCACAGAGGCAATAATTTTTTAGAGAAGCTGATAAACATCCAATTATGTCTGATGCCCATGTTTTGAAAACTGCTGTAGATGATAGATAAAGCATTTAGGGTGGTAAATTATTGTAAGGCAGTACTTCCATTTTTCTTTGCAGCTTTGTTAGTGCGATCGAGAGTGGTTAATAGCCTGTGGCTGAGATTTCCTGATTTTGACTCAGCAGAAGATCACTTCAATATTGATCATGGAGATGGTTGTGATCAGATTACATCAGCATAGTATTGTGTCACAGATATGTTCAAATCATTATGCTATTGATCGTAAGAAAACTTTGGACAATTTGTTTTCAATGGCTGCTGCAAAAGATTATGGTTTGCAAGAGAATTTGTCTTCCTATACCGCTGATTGTCTGCAAGCAATGAAACGCCTTCATGATGAGGGACGTCCCAATTCTGTTTATCGGTTTGCTTATGCTCTGTGCGGGAAGGTGGATGAGAGACCAGTTCTAGCCCTAGAAGTGATGCCCTTTGGAATGCTAGAGTATGTGATTGGATTTTACTGGTTTACCAATGCAATGCAGGTAATATATACAACAACTTGTATACCAGCAATCACTCGCACAATCTCATACATTTTGTTTATTTTAAGAATTTTATACGGAGTCTCCAGGATAGAAAGGGGTTCTTCGGTAAAACGGGTATTACAAGTCGTCAGAAAATTGTAGATAGATCATAAACTATTGACTTCACACTCAGAACATCCGCAATGATGACTATGAGTAAATTATGTGAATGAGTCAATGGTGTGGATTGGTTTCCCTGTATAAGAATTCTTGAGAATTCTTAGGCGTTTTTCAAAGAATTCTTGTTTACTTTACAATCTTTCCTATGGCTCAATAATTATTATCATAATTTTGAGAACAATTCTTGCATATTGTTAAGAGGCCTTAAGCATTTTTGAAAGTCCTTGTCATTTTTACAGTATGTGTGCAAAGCCTCACTTGGCATTAATTTTGTTTGAAAGGTTTACTGGTCTTAAATTTTGACAAAATCTTTAGAATATGCTCGTTCAGGAACTGTTGACAATTTTCTCAAAATATAGATTGTTCAAATGATTATCAGAAACGTCTACCGGGTGACCCAGAAAAAAGTGACCCAACGCAATCTGTTACAGAAAATTAACTAAGTGGCCGATTGAGATGCTTCAAACGTTGTTCTGTCGCTAAAAGACTAGCCTATGCCATGAGTATTTTTCGCATTTTATTGGCACGGTAAATTTCCAAAATTAAGGATTTCGAGGAAAAGAGCGTGCCTGAAATCCTCAAAAAAGTCGTCAAAAACAGGGCATCGATTTACAGCCATTTCAAATCTTCAAAACAATGAGGAGCGTGTTTCATTTCAAACTGGGAATAGGTAACACAGTCGGAAGTCTTCAGAGCAAGTTTATAGTCCCTAGGTACTTGAAAATATTCTCAGGCAGAAAGAAACACGCTCCTCGTTGTTTCGAAGATCTGAAATGGCTTCAAATCGATCCCTTGTTTTTGACGACTTTTTGAGAATTTCAAGCCTGCCCTTTTCCTCAAAATCCTTAATTCGGAAACCTTCCCGTGCCCAAAAAAATTGCAAAAAATACTCATAATGTAGGCTGGTCTTTTAGCGACAAAACGACGTTTGAAATATTTCAATCTGCCACTTACATTTTTCTCTATAACAGATTGCGTTGGGTCACTTTTTTCTGGTTCACCCGGTATGTCTGAAAGGATATTGTTTTAACATTTTTTTGACAACCTTAACTCTGAAACTTTCTCAGGATGTGTACTATATAGATTTGCGGTTACTGCAGATATTTTGTGATTTACGGTAGTATCTTTCTTGTATTTTGTAGATCAGAGAGACAAATGATTACCGACTTTGGATAGAAACAATGGAAAATGAGTTTGGAGGTCCATTTATAAAACTTTTCAGAGATCCAATGTGGAGTGGTTGCAGTGTCGATGAAATGAAGAATCCAGAACGATCAGATGATTGATAATAATAATAATAATACAGATATTTTCAGAAGAAGGCCTCAAGCCACTCGAGAGTGTTTTTCACGAGGGTCCTCTACTTAACTAACTGTAGTAATTCACTTTAAAAATTATATTGACATTAAATCTAAATAGAATACTGTAGTTCTTTCATAAAAGAAGGTATAAAATCAGTTCGCCAATTTACTGCAAAAATATCCAAAAATAAATCTGTAAACGCAAACTTACAGTACAGTACCTGTGCAAAATTTATTGGTTGAACATTTACTATTTGGATTGTTTGCACAATAAATCACGAAACCTTCAAATATCACATCACAGACCTGTAAAAACAACGCTGAAAGAATTATCCTTAGAGGCAGTTAAGAGATTTAAATCTAATCATGGCATTGCTTTGATACCTGGAAAGAAGGTTTGTGCCCGTTGTTTAGGTGATCTTGAGAAATCTTGTGGTGAAGAGAAGGATGGAGAAAATGACTCTGGGGACAATTTTGTGGACAGAAACTCAGGTGACGATATCTTATGTAAGGACAGCCTCAGAGATCAAGCAAATGACACTCTGCGTAGCGTTGGCTGTTCCCCTTTAAAGCAAGTGCGACTTGACCGCGTCCGTACGTACGGAAAAAGAAAGATAGTCGAGGCAACTCAGAACCTCGCTGCTTCAGTTTCTGCTGCACTGGAAGATCCATCTTTGGGTAACACCGATTCTTATGGTGAAAGCAACTGTTCTGGTTGTACATCCTTAATGAACGATCTGAAAACTAAGATAGCGTGTGAGTCAGACAGAAGGCATAAGCTTCAAATGCTCACGTTGATACCTGACAGCTGGCCCCATGCATATTCTGCGCAATTTTTCCAGGTATCGGAATATATGATCAGGCAAGCCCGGGACCTAAAGGCGAACGGAGGAGTCCTGACAATACCAGCAAAGCCCACGAGGAAAGGTATTAGCGAGGAACTGCGTCTTAAAGTGGTAGCTTTTTATGAGGATGATGAGATCAGCAGAATGTGTCCCGGAAAAAAGGACTATGTAAGTGTCAGAAATGAAAAAGGGCAAAAGAGATTGGTATGACTTTGGCATATTTTAGTGACTTTGGATAGTAGCCTGTGCTAAAAGATAGGTTTATCAACGTTGTTAAAGGTGAAGTTGTGTGATTTTTAATTAACTTGATTAGTTTGACTGGAATGTTATAGGAGTCGGCAGCCTTGGATTCATCTAGAGATCGTAACTGATCAAGTACTTCAGTATCTAGTACGGGAGATAACATGAAGCTATTTGCAGCAGGATCTTTTAAGTAATCACTATATACTTTTTTTCGAATTTCCAAGTTTATCTACAAGCTTTTGAGCTACACTTGTGAAATATTCATTAAATTTATCTGCAACTGGTTTTTGATCGTTGACCAGGACTCAGTTGTTTTTGATACTGATCTCACTGGATGCAGTCTTGTTTGATTTGTTTAAGAGCTCATTTATGCCTTTCCAGATCTTTTTAGAATTGTTCTTGAAAGTTTCAAAGTAAGATTTGTAATGATTTTTCTTACTTCTTCTAATTAAATGGTTTAACATGTCTCTGTAAAATTTATATTGCTGATACCAGTAAGGGTCTTTTGATTTTAAGAATTTTTTGTAGAATTTATTCTTTATCGAGATCGATTTCAGGATGCCGTTAGTGATCCATGGTTTCTTCCGTTGTTTCTTTGAAAGAGGCTTGAGTGGCGCATGTTTTTGAATAGCGTCTACGATATTGTTTTGAAAGTGTTCGTATCTTGAATCCAGACTCTTTACTAAGAGGCCGTTAGGATCAAAGTCAATCATGCTTACGTCATTTATGAAACTAGAGTCGTCAAAGTTTTTATAATCTCTTTTTAAAATTTTCGATTTTTGGTTCTTACTTATTTGTTTATTTATTAGAACGAAGTTAGGCATATGATCAGTAACCTTAGCGATTAGGTTGCCACTTACACCATCAATGTCCAACGAATTCACAAAGATATTATCTATTAATGCGGGTTTATGGTTAGCAGTATATCTGGTAGGCTGTAAGATAACAGGTTGGTAAAGGTTTGAAAACATGAGGTTTACGAAATTTTCTGCCACTTTGATCTTATCGGTTCGCAGTAGGTCAAGGTTGAAATCACCAGACATTGTCACGTGCTTGTTTTCTTTTGAAAGCTTTTTCAATACAGGGTCCAAGTATTCTAGGAAGTTTGAAGAGTTTCTTCGAGGGTGGTTGTAAACGACACCTAACACTGTATTTTCAATTTCTATCCAAAAGGCATCAAATTCACAGTTTTCATCTTTGAAAGCTTTATTAAGGTCCTCACGTACATCAAATTTAATGTTATCATTTATGAAGAAACCGCATCCACCACATTTGCTGCTGCCTGTTATTCCTTTATAATCATGATATCCTGAAAGAGGTAAAGCTTTAAATTTGTCATTGTTCGATTTGGTGTGCCATGTTTCAGACAGAGCTATTACGTCAAATTTGAAGTCAAGGCTGGCTAAGAGAGTTTCGAGATTTTCTTTGTTGCAGGGCAAGGATTGTATATTTGTATCAAGGAGGATAAGCTGTGCTTCCCACAATGCAACGCACTTTACTTCGAGATGGAATCGGAGGACAGAAGCAATGGCGGCGAAGCCGAGGAAGCCATCGATACGTTTTGTACTCGCAACACATTGACGTAAACGGGAACGAGTAGTTGTAAGTATTTTTAAGGTTTAATCTTATATACGTATTGAGTGATTAACTTTGTTTTGTCTGCTATTATCAATGAATACATGAAAATGTAACTTAATGGACACGGGCCTAAGGTCATCCAATCCTTGAAAATGGGCAACAGTTTTTGGCTCCGTTTGGCTTAACGAACGGGGACTTAAGGTTGTCCTCTCGTTTCAAGTAAGATTAATACTCAATGATGCTACATTCTCTTAAGTCCCCTTAAGTCCCCACGATAAAGTAATTTTTTCGAACCTTGAAATTTGGCATTTTTGGTGATCTTTTGTTCGTGATTATGCCTGTTTGACTGATTTGAAGGAAACTGCAGCAACATAATGCTGCTTGAAAAGCTGTCTTTTATCGCTGGCCTCGTGATGTAAGATCTAGGACAGTTCTAAACAGTTTTTGTCAGAAGTTACACACTTTTATTAAATCTATTATCAATATCAAACTCTGAAAAATTATTTGCAGGAAGAGGAAGATACTGCTGGTGCCAAGTTTCACATCAACTCCAAGTGATTCAATGGAGAAAAATAAGATGGTAAAGATCATTGGTATACCACTCGCCCAACAGTCCAAAACAAAGAAACGAACAGCCCTCCAGTTCCAGAAGATAACTATGCTATGTAGAACTTGTAAATCACGGTACTTTAAATTGCAAGGGGGATTGGCAAAGCCAGACAATGATATTAAAGTGGTATCAAGTAAAAATCTTCAAGCTGGGATGGGGGTTAATAGGTGCACACAGACATTTTATTGCCTTTTTGATTAGGAGGCATTTACCCCTCATGCCTCCCCTAGCCCTACCACTGATACATCATCTTGAGGCAAATTATACTTTCAAAAGAACTGACATCATTGTGAGTAGGGTCTATATCTACAATATAGTTAGCAAATATTTCCTTTGCTCTTTGCATAAAAAAACACAGGAGATAGAGGAATTGATAATTGATAATTGGAAGTCACCCATGTTCAAAGATACCCATTGTATTGTGTAGCAGCACATACAATTTGACTGGCAGCACACTTGCACATTTGACTTGTTAGCAAATGCTCATATTACAAAGAATGTTCCACTGCTAAAACCTGCAGCCTGAACTTTCTTGACTGATTTTTGCTTTATGGGTATTCAAGAAATCAATGTGAATCTATTCAACTGTTGTCCACTAAAGAAAGAGGCAGTAGTATGCGTGATCATTCGCAAGTAAAATGTTACACTTCAATTGCCAAAGAGCCTACAGTTTTTTAACAAATATTGTCATATTACTTTCTCTGCCCTTGATTATAAATATGCTTTAGTTTATGATCTTTCATGAATAAATATTCTGAGTATACAGTAGTTATCTAACCTGAAAATTATTGTTTATTCAAAATTGATATACTGATGATCTTCTTTCTCATTGTTGATCCAAATTCTAATGATTCTTATTTTTCAAAATTTTGCACAGGTTGCTAATGCAGCACTTCATAGAAGAACTCAGTTCCCAATTTCAAACTCGTATAATATAAGTCAGTCTTGCAAAGCTAGATTTTCCACAGTGTCAGGCAAAAAAATGTCAGGCCCAGGCCATAGTAAAAAATTCTTAAATTTTTGCCTCATTCAGATTTTATGTGTTGGATATGTGCAACTTGGTTCCTTTTGAAATCCCTATTGTAAATAAGGCAAAATTGTAGGAGTTGGATTAATTGTAGAAATTTTGTTTGATTTGAACTGATACCTTGTGAGAAACACACAGGCAAACAAATGTAGCTTAAGTTTAATTCAGTTGATTTTATTATATCAGTCCTTTGATATTCAAGATGAAAATAGGCTGGGCTGAAAGAAATTGACTTGACAGATTCTTTTCTTTTGGGTCATGATTCAGAGATTTTTTCTCTCACTCAGTCCCACAGTGGTCCCGAAGAGATCCTACTTATGCGAGTTTGATTGTAAGTGAACTGAAAGTTTTAGAGGTTTGCATAACATCCCAACTACCAATAACAGCCATTTTTGTTTCTTCTGCCAAGGTTAACCTGCAAGGAAATGACATAGCTTTTGAGTTACGGGCAAAAACAGTCTGCAAGCTTTCATTAGCCTTACTGAAACACAAACCATTCACAACCAGTTTAAACTGACCTTCGTAGACAGATTGGTGCTAAAATGACATTATAAGCTAAAGGTGGGACTCTCATCATCATTTGCCAAAGGCTAGTGGCCCAAATTATGCATGCACTTTAGTTCCACTGTAAATCAAGAGCAAAGTTGGCATTTGGCAAAGATCTTCATCATATATATTCATATGCAACAACAAAAATGAGTCAAAAATGTTTGACAGTTGTAAGAATAGTTTGCTCAGGTAAATTTTCAGTCTTCTTGATTTTGATGGGCCTAAAATAGAAAGGGGTAGGCTAAGGTTCCAGTAAAATCGAAGCAAATTCCATAGCCTGGGTTATAACTCTATAAAACGATCATCTTACTTGATACTAACAGCTCGAAGGCACCTCGATTGAAGATGAAGGAAGCTGGCACAGTTCATTTACATCATTGTCAAGCAACAACAAATCTTCTCTGACCCTGGTCATCTTTTTCGTAAATAACATGTCAGCAAAAGCAAGATTGAAGCTGACATCTAATATCATTGACGTAAAAATGTTATCAATTGCGATGGACTGGGCATAAATACAGCTATACAGCTATGATCTGAACACATTGCTCCATCCATGATTGCCATGCAGAACTTTCCCATCTCTCTTTAAATTTGCTTAGGCCCATTCACGAAATGGTGCGAGCTTTCCAAGATATTTCGTCCAGCCTGGGTCAATTGTTTTTGCTCAAGAAAACATTAAACGAGCGCACTAGCCAAAACCCGAGCGTCAAACTTTGTCCAGACTATTATTAAAGTGAACATTTCACCAGTAGATGTTCACATGAAACGAACAGATGCTAGCCCGACGCTCTCTAATCGCAAATGATTGGAGAACTGCGTGCGCTTCGGTTTGTATAGTTGAATGATCGCTGTTGCATTGTGGGAAGGACAGCTTATCCTCCTTGGATAAATTTGTGCTGCCAGCAAGCTAAGCAACACCATTCATTGAGAATCTTAGGGGCCCTTTACATGAGCAAACTCAGACCGGCACGAGTTTCAGATCGGCATGAGTTTCATTTCGGTGTCTGGTCAAGGCCCTTAGAGTGTTTACATTCGAAGGGGCGAAATGAAACTCGTGCCGGTCTGGGTTCGTTTCGGTCTTTCAGACCGATCTGAAAACTCAGGTCGACCTGAAATTCTCATGTAAACAGAAATTTTTTCAGATCGGGGCGAAATGAATAATTGCGGAAGTGATAACTGCACTATTGGGAGCCATTTTCATTGTTTGGTCGTCCATTTGTTTTTCTCCAGACGCAGGAAACTATAACTAAGAAACTAAACATAAAAAACTAAGGCCTCCTGTTTTATTTTCAGGTTCTGAAGCAGCATTTGAACCATCAAACCAAAATAGATTTGTAATGCAGTACCCTTGATTATCAACTCTAATAACATCCTGTGTTGTTGATAACTTAGCGCAACAATGAAAATAGGCCTAAATCCAAAACATGAGAAAAGAAACCATTGTCACAGTTGCCTCAATTGCATTCAACGCATGTGCAATGTGACGCTAGTATAATTTCAGACCGGTCTGAAACTCCATGTAAACGCAACGCAAAAAAGCAGACATGGCCAAATTTCAAACCGATCTGAAACTCGTGCCGGTCTGAGTTTGCTCATGTAAAGGGGCCCTTAGAAGTATCCGCAAATTGACAATATTGAAGCCGGGAACATCTTCTGTGTATTAAGGAATTACAATCACCACAGGGTATTGACTTTTTAACGTCACATACCATCCTATGGCAAACACTGCATTTCCGATTCATGCCAGTTGCCGGCGACGTGAGTCTATCGTGTAAATCTATGCTTTCCTTTGTTTGAGTAATGATGGTATTCCTAAATTGATTGTCACTTAGTGATTGAAGTGAGTGAAGGGTAGGGCTTCCCTAAGGCAAGTACAACATAACCAGCTACAGATGGGATTTTCTACGAAAAATTGAAACTTTATTTCATTGAGATTGGAACATTCAAAATGATACCACGAATTGCACATATCAAAACAAATAGCATCTCGGTCATCAGGAACAAATTTTGA
The DNA here is from genome assembly GCA_039566865.1 of Aurelia coerulea. Lineage (NCBI taxonomy): Eukaryota > Metazoa > Cnidaria > Scyphozoa > Semaeostomeae > Ulmaridae > Aurelia > Aurelia coerulea. The sequence goes on along the minus strand of CM076951.1, from coordinate 1,439,813 downwards.
GCATTTTTTACAGCTTAGATTTTCAGTACCTTGTTGTTCACCCATACGTGCCATGATTTAAACACATTTGAAGTAGAAAATTAGAATTGTTAATTATTTGCAAAAAGTGCGAGACTATTTGATATACATAAAAGAATGAGTGCTTACCAACGGGATACGGTATGAAGGAACAAAATACGTTCAAGAAGTCTTTTAAGTCCTTTATATAATCTTCTTTGCAATGTCCTCAAAGCCGGATATCTTGGCAGGCGCAGTGTTTTCGTTCTTTTTGGCATATACAGTTCCATTTTTTGTCCAGTAAAACTCCCATTTCATCTCATCGGCTTTCAATCGAACCAAGCGAAATAGATTTTTGTTGCGTGGGGTTAGGGATTCGTTGATGAAGACTTTGTTTTGTTTTTTATTCTCTTCAGCTGGGAAGCCAAGGCGCTCGACCGTTTTATGTTTCAGATTCTTTCGATTTCTCATGACATTTTCTTTCGTCTTTCGGTTAAGGAACTTTGTTATAATATATGGATCTCCTTTGGATGTTTTAACTCGATGGCGAGCAACGACATCACTCTTTTCGACGGTAACTCCGATTTCTTTGCAGATATGTATCACAATTTCCTCTGTATTTTTGTCATCGGTTGGCGGTACTCCATTTATCTCTATGCATTCAGGACGGCTGTACTGTTGGAGGTTGTTTAGCTCACTTCCTTGTTTCTTAAAATCTTTTTTCAATTCTATGATTTCTTTGGTGAGATCGGCATTTACTTGTTCAAGCTTCATTTGGTCCTTGATAACGGATTCTGTCATTTGTTTCTGAGACTCATATTGGTTGTTAATGAACTCGGCTGACTTTTCGTGGCTGTCGATTCTTTCTTCTAGGTCTTTTATGGTGGCCCATCGTTGTCAAAACAATTCTGAGTTATATTTAATTTTCTTTTCGCATTTAAATCACATTTACAATCAAAGTCGACTTGAAATCAAACCAAATTCAATTTGAAATTAAATTTTATTTCGATCTAAACCTAAGTCAATGCTAATAAAAACTTGATTTTACATTAAAGTTAATTTTAGTTTCAATTTCATTTTTGTTTTAGTTTCAATTCTACTTTTAAAATATATTTGCCTAAAATTCAAATTGCCAAGTGGACCATCGCTATCATTATCATTTTCAAATTGAGGCTGGTCTCGGAATCATGACCGGAAAGTTTTGGCGGGAAAACATATGTCTCGTACCATATGCTCGTTTCGTACAGATCGCGAACTCTCAAAAAGAACGCAGCACATGGTATTCGAATAGAGGGGAAAGGTGCGAAAAAATTATGTCTTGGGCTGCTAGAAAGAGAACATGGGAAGATCTCAAAAGAGATGTCGCAAGCAAAAGAAGTGGCAAGGCTACAACAACATCAAAGAAGTCGATGCCTGCACCTGCTACCATAATGGTCCAAAGAATGAGTTCTGTACCTAATAGATCTAAGAAATATGACCCATTGGACACTCGGGATTTTGTAGATTTTTCAGTCTATACTGAACTGTCATTTGAGAATATAAAAGATGCCTGTGAAGGGTATTATGAGATGCCACAAGGCTCATGTGATGTCCTTTTAAGTGACAGAGGCCCATCTTGTTTCCTCACAGAGCAAGTGGCTGGAAAGAAATTCTATTATGTTAGATTTACAGATATCCTATGCCCAGCACCATCAAAAGTAAGAAAAACTACGAAGATTGATGCAGACAGAGATGAAATTAGAGTCCACTCTCAGGACATTGCACAGGAGATCAGTTCACTCCCCCCTGTTCCACCCACTGCTTTCCCCAAATCAGTATCTGTTGCAACACTACTTGAGGCAAGAAAACTCATCACACCACCAGATGTCACAAGAACCAAGCTGAGGCTGGAGAGTTTTAATGTGGCTGAGAAAAAATGGGTAGAACTGCCCGTCTTCGAAGTTACCAAGGAAAACAAACCATTTGCCAAAGGGGGCTTCAGAGAAGCGTTCTTGGCAACGGAAGTTCTTCCAAACAATAAATCTGGCAAGAAATGGGTTGTTAAGACATACAAGTCAGGTCAGATGGATAAAATTTTGACAACAATTGGCATGACTGCAGAGCAGCATACCAGAAAACAGGTTCAGATGCATTGTGTTGCCCACAACATAGCAGTGAGTATGTTAAGAAAGTGTCCTGTGGAGTTTGGAGAGTCATTCTCATATAACAAAGTGTATTTTTCCTCAATGGAAGGAGTACCTATCACAGCAGAAGAATATATACCTGGTCGCTTTGTAAAGTATATCAACAATAATGGAAGAATTGCAAATGCTTCATCACTCCTTGGCAAAACCTTACTGCAGAAAGCAGAATGCTTTGCACATTTTTCTTACATTCACACACAGAGAAAAATGATGGTCTTGGACTTGCAGGGAGTTGACTACATGTTATGTGATCCTGAGATTTCAACTTCAACTCTAGTTGAAGATGGTGAGCTGAATTTTTGTTCAGGCAATCTGTCTACTGATGCTATGACAACATTTTTTGAAGAGCACAAATGCAATAGCTACTGTGAGCTACTAAAGTTGGCTGCAGAGACATGATAACATATGTATTTGCTTTACATAAGTTTAAGTTTTCGCGTGGCTTTTCATTTCGTTTCAAGGCATGGAATTAAAGCTTTTCAGCTGCAGTGAGAGAAACTTTTCAATTTATGATGTAACATTCAAGGGACTGGGTTATGTAACCATAAACAAACCTGTTATCTCTATAATCTATATTTTTGCCCACATGTGTCCATTGTGCTCTGCACAAATTTTGGTGGATGGGGTGAATCCACAAGAAAGTACTTCTAAGAATCCACCAATATCTCTGCAATCGTACATCAAACAAGTGAATCATACAGCAAAGAGTTCATCTTCAAAATGACACTTTCATTTTGAGAAAGATAGTGGAAAATCTCTGTGATCTGCAAAATCATTGTTTCAAAAGAAGTTTGTTAGGTGACCCAGCCCATTTAATGTCAAAAACCTTCCAAAAACTATTTGTTTGATATTGCCTGTCTTACATCCATTTCAACTTTAAATGTTGGAATTGAATTGGTAATAGTAAACAGTTTATGTTGGGCCATCAAATACTGTTTTTATTGGATTAATTAAATAAATCTTTGATAAAAAAAACTTGGCAGGAATAAAGATTCCTTAAAATGTACCTTATAGTCAACAAGCACCAGTATTATGTCTTCCCTTGAGAAAAAGTTCAGCTTGCAACAAGCTTGACAGAAGCATGATTTTGGCTTGAAGGAGCTTGAATTGAGTATGTTGCCACAATTTTGGCTAGTTTGCATGTATCATTACAGCTTGATCAGGCCTAGCAATAATCACATGCTAGAATTATTCTCAAACATACTACAATCAAGCTTGATAGAGTTTGCCTTCCACCCAGGGGGGGGGGGGGGTACTCTGCTACATTTAGGATAGGGTGCTCAGGTTACTTCTTTGGGTCTAACATTTGGGCAAGGGTTATTATGTTTGAAGAATGATTTTTTTAATCAATGATTTGTACACTTTTTTGGGTTCCTGAAATTCTGTCTCACTTTTCTACTGATGTAAGATACTGACTTCATAACTTTGGGGTATGTAGGGTCAGGAAAATTATTTTTTTGGATGTATTTTCATGCTAAAAATTATTTGTTAGGTTAATGCTTTGTACCCCAGCCTGAGCACCCTATCCTAAATATACCTGAGTAACCCCTCCCCCCCCTGGGACCTTCCATTCAGAAGATGCATGATGCAAGGTAGCTCCAGCAGTGCAAAAATCTTACTTGGATCAAGCTCTCAAATCATACTCAAAAACAAATAGCATATTAGGCTTGAAGCATGCAAGATACTCAATATTTTGCTAAGGGTTGTTGCTGTAAGTGAAAATGTTGTTTCTTACAAAAGATCAATGTATGCCTTTATATATGCCGTATAATGATGGATATGGGACAGCTCAAACACAATTTGTTATCACAACTGTTAAAACAAATAGTTTATTTTTTGACTTGTTTATGTTGATGTTAGTATTTTCCAGGACCACAGGGACACAGTTAGCATATGTACTCTATCATGCTGTCAGTTAGTTCTGTTTGTTGAGACAAAATACAAAGAAACTACTAAAACTTTCATTTCTTGGATTTGCTTTTTCTCAAATTATTGTATCAAGTACATCAGATCGTACCATAAAATTGAAAGCTTCAACTATATCATTACAGGGCACCTTTTCTGGTTCCTTCAAAATGCTACTCAGTGCATGTCGATGCTCCTGACATATGTAGTCTAAAGTTTCCACATCTGCAAGATCATTAGCTTCATTCAAGGATTCTGCAGAGATTGCAAGCCCTTTTTCCTCTGCTTCATATTGGTTGGGAAATGCATACATGTGATTTGGAATTCCACAGGGCAATATAACTCCTTCTTGCTTTCTGATCCTATGGGAATTCCAAATCCTCACAAAAGTGTCACATTCCCTTTGCAAGATTGGAATTACCAAATAAGGCAAGATAATGCGGTGCCTTTGATTGTGTGGATCATAAGAATGTGAAGACAAAAGATGCAAAAGATGAGCCTTTATGTCTTTCTCCATCCTATGGTGAAGATCCCTCCACCATCTCTCGATTTTGTTGGCTGTGGATGGTCCATAGTATCACTGCATCAGTTTCTTCCTGAAAAGTGCCCAACTTTTGATGTAAATAACAGTGGATTGTAGCCATCAACCCTGTTTCGTTACCCCTGTCCAAACGAAGGTAATGTGGCAGCACTCTGGATTCAGTAAGATATTGAAGAAAAAAATTTGCAACAAGTTTTGGGTCTGAGTTGCCATTCCAAACTCGGAGAAATACTATTTTCCGAGAAAAAGTATCTTGACATCCATAAATGGCAAGAGGAAACGTTGACTTCCGAAAACCCATCATTTTGTCGTGCCCATCTAGTGAAAATGTCCAGTTAGGGCCATCAGAAAAAAAGGGTCGCTTCGGGGTTTTCTTTTTCCTCTTCACACATCTGGATTCAACACCTTCTGGGTCTAATTCCCACATTGTATCGTAGACGATCTTTCTCGGCACACAAATACCATACTCAGTTCGCAGTTTCTGGTTCATTGATCTGTAGCCAAGCAATTTCCCAGGCCCGTTCATTTCTTCGTCCAATGCCTTCGTGACCACAGACAAGTCAGTGTCCCTCTCTATGTAGTGGATTCCAAAGAATCTGAGACGACGGTCAAGTGTGGCTAGGCTCCAACGGTATTGTGAAAAATCTCGACACATGAAATCAAGGATCTCTTTCCTTTTCAAATTTTGCTGTACATATATTTGAAGGCACTTTTTAAGATCATCATTTTCACTCCAGTTCATCTTTTGCTAAAACACGTGTGCCTAAATAAAGTCTGTTTTACCATTTCCCTACCATTTCCCGCCAAAACTTTCTGGTCATGATTCCGAGACCAGCCTCGATTTGAAAATGATAATGATAGCGATGGTCCACTTGGCAATTTGAATTTTAGGCAAATATATTTTAAAAGTAGAATTGAAAATAAAACAAAAATGAAATTGAAACTAAAATTAACTTTAATGTAAAATCAAGTTTTTATTAGCATTGACTTAGGTTTAGATCGAAGCAAAATTTAATTTCAAATTGAATTTGGTTTCATTTCAAGTTGACTTTGATTGTAAATGTGATTTAAATGCGAAAAAAAATTAAATATAACTCAGAATTGTTTTGACAACGATGGGCCACCATACTGCATTAATGAGATGGCATAAGTGCCCTACATTCTGATTGTCGATCTTTGGATTTGAGGAGCTCCAAAAACCACGTCCGCACGCCACGATGACATGCGAGCGAGAATCAAGCGAGCGAGACCCATCAATTCCTGCAATCCATCGAGTTAGGCAAACATCAAGAAGATGCTTATGATCTTTATCTGGCAAAAGGGACTCAATTTCTTCTTTAAGGACAGCAAACCGTTTAGGGTGCGCATTGAAAATTTGACTCACAACACGAACTTGTCCCATCATATTGCGAACTAACTGTAATTTGCACGAAGATGCAACACAAATATTTAACACATGAGACTTACAGTGAACGTACAATGCTTTTGGATGTTACCGATGAATTATTGTTGAAGCACCATTACATTTCCCTGCCATGTTTCCAGCCCCATCATAGCCTTGACCTCGACAATGATTGATGTCAAGGTCAAGGTTTTTGATTACTTGTCAAATTTTAGCTGCAATTGCTTGCCCAGACAGTCCCTTGACACAGACAAACGCCAAGGAATGACTCCCGAATGAGGGAATTCTGGTCATCAAATCTGAGGACAAGTGCCATTTGCTTTTGGTTGCTGACATCTGCAGCTTCGTCAGCAAGGGCAGAAAAGAATTTTGCCATTTTGATTTCATAAATAAGAGACTTTTTGATCATATCTCCACCGATACCAATGATTGCATTTTGGGTTGTTTTTGAGCGGTATGTGGCAGACTTAGGCGCATTTGAAATATGCTCTTCGAATATTGTGTTATTTCCGCACTTTACATGGATTGCTTGAAAACTCCCCAGATTGTTCTTCGGATTGTCATAATGTTGCGAGTCATTGCGATGTCCCTTCAACGGTATATTCTGTCTTCCACACAGAAGGATAGTTTCAGCAATAGGAACTAGGTTCCTTCTATTTGATTCTACAATTTTTGAAATCATTCCATCATACTGGACATTTATTGAGGTTGCTTTATTCTCCATGCAGGCTCAGAACTGTGTTGCCCTTAACAATCCTGTTATGTGAACTGGAGATTTTGTTGCGTGATTATTGAATCGCTTTACTGCTGTACTACATTGATTAAACGGCAGTCTGTAAAGGTATGTCAGCTTTGACGCATTGTGACTGCTTTCTCCCCCAAACAAGACGCAATTGATGCAAAAGGTGCCGTCAAGTACAGCGGAATAGGACAACCAGTTAAAGTTTGTAAACCACTTGAACTGGAATTTTCTGCGAGATGAGTTGTTGGAAAAGAGATCAGGTTGTACTTTTGACTGTGTGAAAGAGACTGGGCGCTCTGGTAGTAGGTGCCCATGTCAAATTCATGAGCTGTTGAGGGCAAGGTAGCATTTGCCGAAGCACTTTCGGGAAATTCACTTTCAACTGCCGCAGCACTTGAATCAATGATCTGAAATGATTGACAGGAAGAAGAAATTGCATATTTGGCCGTTTCTGTGGGTTTAGGATTGGTGATTGTTGGTGACACCTTATCCACATCAGTGAGATCAACGTTATTTGGTTTCCTTTTTACCATGGTATCTAAAATTGACATTTGTTTCCTTTTCTGTGATGAATGAAGCTGCTCAGTATCAGGGTTATTTGGCAACAATGGTCTACCTATTGAGAGGAAACCTGGTGGTGATATGGGAACAGCCTTCTGCTTCCCTATGTTTGAAACAGTGGTCGAGGAAGCAAATGATCGGCTGACAGCGAGACCCCCTACTTTGCTAACCTTGGTTGATGTCTTACTTGTGGTGGGATTCATCACCTCATCACAAACTACCTTAGAAGGCAACAGAGGCAAATAATGATTCTCATCTTCTGAAAAATTTCCTGATATCAAGTAGTTGATAGGTGTCCCCCCGCATCAAAAGATATGAATCACTTGAGAATCTAGGTCGAGATCAAGTCTTGGCAGTATCAAACTGTTGAGGAGCACCTCATTGGCACTAAAATGGTCTGCATCTGCAATTTGGAAGTAAGATTCGATTGGCTGCTGGAGGACACTTGACAAGGCCAGCATGCAAACAAAAGAACCATGCTTATAGTTCTCTGCATTACATAATGCTTCTGCATGTATCGCAGCAATTGGGTTGTCACTGGTGTAAGACTCAAGGGCTTCAACTGACAATCCATACTTAAGCACATTTGGATGGCCTGATTTAGTTCCAACATTCTCAAACAATGTATGACAAGCATAGTAATATGCATTTAGATAAAACTCAACACTAGTGAGACCCCTTAAACAAATCGACATTGACTCATCACCAACAACTGCCCGTGAACATGCATTATAAAGAGAATTTCCATCTTGACAGATTCTGAAAAAAGCATTTATCTAAGGTTATTGAGGGTATCTCGTCAGACATGTGTAAGAACATGTATCTTTTTTAATATTAGTGACAGCTAAAGTCTGAAACTGTACAAAGCTTGACATTTTTATGTAAGAAGAACATTGGCTCTAGGAACATGCAGTTTGCCTCTAGATAAATTGCTCATTCACAGTATTACCCCGAGACCAAGAAACTCATTTTGTAAAAACCAGGCTGTTTGGTTTCTTGTAGATATTATATAAATGTTATATAAAACCAAATGTTGGACAATGAACATGGTTCCATCTGGCAGGCTTCAGTTTCTTTTAAGTTTCTTTTAAGTTTCTTAGTGGCTGGGCAATACTAGTCTGTGCGCAGACTTTGGTTTGCTGTGGAGGAGAGGAAGAAAGTAGTAGCAGGTAGTTCCTTTCTACAAGTAGTTACTTTCTTCCTGTCCTCCACAGCAAACTAAAGTATACGAAACTGAAACTGAAAACTCTTAGACCAAAGACCCACCCATTTTTGGGAAAATTGTTAAGTTTTGGTCCTATCCTTAGGGTTTTCACAGCCCTTTTACATTTAGCAACCCATATCTAGCGAATTGGTACGAAAGACAGTTTCATATGGTCAATTTCTCCAGTATTTTGAACAATGGTGTCCCCCCCTCATCGTCGCTATGTGTCCGCTACTCATCACGATTTACAGATTCTTACAAAAAATTTACAACAGTCATATTTTCAAAATTTATTAAATCACAGGTTAATCGTTTGGTATGGAATGCCCTTCAGCGTCTACGCACTCGCTGCATCGATTAACCATCCCATGAAATGCATCCCTCAGCATCTGAGCTGGAAGATTCTCTGAAGCTGCTATGATTGCAGCACAAAGATCCTGAAGGTTTTGACTTTTGAGGCTGCAAGTTTTGAGGGACATTCCAAATGGCATGTTTCAGGTATCCCCATAAGAAAAAGTCACAAACAGTGAGATCGGGAGAGTGAGGGGGCCAAGGCCAGTCACCCTGTTTACTCATGAGTCTACCCTGGCCTCTCAGGTACTGTATAGCTCTGTTGCTCGTATGAGCTGGTGCTCCATCTTCTTGCCACCACATCATATCTCAATTGATATTTTGTTCTCGGAAATCCCTTTGAATAACATGATAGCGAATAATCCTGATGTACTCTTGCTGATCTAAGTTTCCTTCTATGAAATGAGGCCCAAAGATGGCCCCTGTCCTGGTTACGCCCATCCATACAATCAGCTGACCGGCTCCTTTCTCAAAGTCGACATAATGATCCTCTGGATGACTTTCACCACAAACAGAATACTGAATCACGTTTTTGTATTAACTTCAGAATTAAGGCTGAATATTGCTTCATCAGAAACGATCAACGTATCAAGAAATTTTGGATCATCTGCTACTGTTTGAAGGAATCTGTTGCAAAATGCTAAACGTGAATCTGGATCATCTTCTCTAAGTTATTGACGCTTTATTAAAACGTATGGGTGGAAATGTAATTATTTTGCTATTCTGTTGAAGGTGCTTTTTGTCATAGTAAGGCCATTGTGTCTTGATGATTTTTTACTATTCTCTGTGACTGACTCTTGAACTCTCTCTACATTTTCCAGGCTCCGCGCCGTACGGCGTCTGCCACTGATTCCCTTTATTCTATCCAAACAGGTGCCATGTTGGCAAAATTTGTTATAAGTTGGCTTGATTGTAGGATGTGTTGGGGGTGTAATGTCTGGCCATTGCCTTAAAGCATCGGAGGCATTGTTAACCCTATTTGTACTGGGCGATTTTCTAGGTATTTTGTACTGGGGGGGGCGTAAATGCCCCCCTCTTTTTCTCCAAAACTACAACAGATATAACAATAAGACTTACCCATAGTGTTCTTTAGACAATTGGCTATTCAAATATAACAATGACAATTAATAAGTCACGTGATTCGTTGCTAGGCAACCGAAAAACTGAGGAAAATTGGCAAATTTATAGCTTCTTAACCAGAAAAATTCTATTTAATCAACCACTCAACCGATTTTCTCCAAATTTGTTTCAAATAGTAGGAAACATGTTATAATTTAAAAATATATCCTTTTCAAAATTTTTTTAGTTTCCATTTTTAGCACAATTAGCCTTAAATTAGCCTTTTGTTGCTTGCATTTACTTTCATCACAGGTTTTTGCCAGTCCTGTCCTTTTATCTGGTGAATATAGACTGAAAATGAATCAAATTAATAAGATGAAGCAAATTAGACAAAAAAATTTGTATTTTACATCTATTTATTAGAGAAATGACGTCATAAATGTGAATGACGTCATAAATATTAAATTTTGCGGACATAAGCAAATATGAAAAATTTATATATCAAATGAAAGTACTCATCAAATGCAATCAAATGGTGCATGTTTGAGATCGATCAGGCAAACAACACGAAAACTACGGACATTTTAAGCTTTTTTATTGTTGACTACTTTCCAAATATGGTATTACTGTGGTCACATGATCAGAGGTAGAACAATGACATGTTAAGAATTTAATTGCTTATGAAGTTTGAGTAAAAGTCACCAAAACTGGTGGTTATATATCTTGTCGTTTTAGTGTAACAAAGCAAAAACTGGTAGGGGGGCAAAAACGCCCCCCCCCCCCTCCCAGTACGAATAGGGTTAAAAAAGGACAGTTCCACTCGCCACTAGGGACAGCACACCTCCCAAAGCGAAAATATTGGAAAGAGGCTGATATGGATTCTCAGTCGAGGCTATGTTATCGAATATAAAATCAAACGATATGCAAACGAGAAAAGAAATCAATGATGACTGTGATTCATGATTGATTCCAGGTCAATGTTGTTGGTTTTGATCTCACATGGAGTTGGTAATGGCATCCAACTTGGATGAAGCTGCATGAAGTTGTGAAATCGGAAACAATCTGTTCTACAGTGGAGGTAGAGGTAAAAGAACATTTTCAAATTGTTAATAATATGCATCAGCTGAGCTATCTGACACGTCCTTTTGTTGTTTGGGGAGGGGGAACCCCCCCCCCCCCCGCCTAACTCTTGACTAGTACAGTACTAGATAGAGCAAAGATTTGATGTATAAAATTTAATTTGGAGCACAATTTCCATCCAAATATGAGAACTATGATAGATAACATCAAATATCACTACCCTGCAAAATATCTTTGCAAAATGTTGCAATGTTGCTACTATATTCCCAAAATTAATATTCTAGAATTGGCAATTTTAACAGAGTCAGTCCCAGAAAACTGTCTCCCTCCCCCTCATTTGTCAAAGTATCTTTATGAAACTTCATGTGTCGATGCGCAATAAGTAGCAGCAAAAAGTCATAAAGTTTCCGGGCCATAATTGTTCTCCTGGCAGAGTTACAACAAAAGGTCTACTAAAGGGGGGGGGCAAATTTGCCCCCCAACAAAAATAGGGTTAAGCCTCCCTGTGCCATTCACTGCAAGGGCCACTCGCGGCGGCGTGCATTTATATTTTCGCAAATGCCATGTCCATAATCCAGGGGACTTGAGTACCCATGGGTACATAGTATATTTTGCTGACGGAATTTGCACTCCTTTCCGGGTATCGTTTCTGCCTATTACATTATGTTGCCTCTTTTAACATCGGATATCGAAAGACGGTATTTTTTCTTAGAGCTGGTTGTCAAAAGGGGTATTTTGTAAGAGTGAGTTCTCATTTAATTGCTTTTAATGTATTTTTACATCTTGGAGTATACAGATGCTTTTTGCCAAATTTTTCTTAGGCTATCATTTGGAGGGAAAAATTCTAGGGGCAGGAGTAAAAATCATTTCTTGGAGTATACATGCCCTTACAAATGAAAATCAAGTGGCTCCACATGGTTCCTAATCCCTCTGCTGGGAGCTTATTTGACTTTTTAGTCTACAGAGGGGTTGCTTAATTAATTAAATTGATTAAAAGAGAGGGGACTTTGACACTTGGCTTGGAAAGGAGGGGTTTTCTGGGGACAGCTGTGAGCCTCTAGGCTTAATAGGGTCTTAATTGAAAGTGGGCTAAGGGAGCTCTTATGACATTTAGGAAAACAGGTAAGATATTTTTCCCAATGTTAGATTCAAAAATGGCTACATATTATACTTTGTGAGAAGGAAATGAAGAAATGAGAACTTTTTGCAAAATTGCAGGATGAATCACACCTGTAATATTGATTGTTATCCTTGAAAATACGAACAAGATTAGCCTACAAAACTGTTAACAAAACTTGAACGATACACATGCGCAATACTTTTGAAATATAGCACCTTTCTCATTGCTCTTAAGGGGGTGTACCACTCGAAATTTGCAAATTTTGGGAGAAAAAACGATTTCATGTTTTTTATTCTATACGGCAGAGACATCATCCTAATTTAGTTTGCTCGTGACATTTCTTTCAAAAAAGTTCCTATTTTGTGGCAAGAAGGTTTTTGCAAGGGAGTAGTCAGCTTTGGCAAGTCTTTTCCTCGCACGATTCGCAGGATTACAGCGGGATTAGAGCAAAGTTTGGAGCATCGCCACGAAGGGTTCCAATGAATAATCCCCACATGTTTGGTATCGATCGAAAGCTATTTTCTCTCTTCCTTTACTCTCACATTCTGTTCTATTGTATCCCATAGCATTCTTCTGTCTTCCTTGCAATTCCATTGGTTGAGTAGACTATAAGAATTGTTTAGCAAATCCACCATATTTGTTTTGGACGATTCTCATTGGCTACTAAGAAAATTCAACCATTCTCATTGGCCAACACGCAGCAAGACAATGAAACCGTTCTCAGCTGATCTGAGGGGTAAATATTTCCTCAGTCGTTTGGAAGTTGCCGTGATTCATTTACTAGTTCCTAAATCTTGAAATTTCAAGAAAACGAGAGCATAAATGGCTAAAATTAAGAAGCGATCGAAATCACCATTTGTTGGTCGTCGAAAAAACCAAAATATGGCGAGGAAGATGAAGCCAGTTGTCGAAGAACCTGTTGTTGTTGATGAAGAAGTAGGCCATCAAGCTGAACCAGAGAAGGAAAACAACGAGGAGCCCCATGTCTCCGCCAGTGCAAAGAAGATGAAGTTCTTTGGAATCGATTTGAACATTGAAGTTGAGAAAGTGAATGATCAAACCAATAACGAGAACAATGACTGCTACTTGATAGTTCAAAAGTCATCATTGATAGAACTGTTTGCGAAGACTGCAGGCCCAGATTGTGGTACCCAGGGAATGTGTTTCAAAATGGATGCAGGCAAATTTTCTGGATTTGCTTCCAAGGGTTCTCTGACCTGCACTGTTTGTCACCAAAAGTTAGCTGATGAGTACCTGTGTAAGCGATTGGGTAACTCTACATTAGCAAGATCCCCCTTTGAAATAAACATATTATCTAATTTAGCATTCAGAAGTATTGGCTGTGGATATTCAGCAATGGAAGATTGGTGTGCCAGTATGAACATACCACATTGCATGAATAAAAGTGCATACCAGAAAAACCACAGTAAGATAGAAGAAGCTAGCAAAGAAACATTCAATGAAATTAGCCAGGAATCAGTAAAGGCCATAGCCAGTGAATATGCCAAACTTGGCATTGAGCCTGATGAGAATGGGGTATTGGACATTGGTGTTTCCTATGATGGGTCTTGGCGAAAGCGGAGTCATTCCTCCCATAATGGGATGGCCTCGGTTATTGATATTATAACTGGGTTACCCATTGACTATGAAGTCCTTTCAAACTTCTGTCTAAAATGCAAAGTTGCTCAAAATGAAAACCCAGCTGATGCGTGGAAAGAAAAACATGCTGTAAATTGTCCAAACAAATTTCCAGGGGACCTCTAATGCCATGGAAGTAGAATGTGCGAAAAGACTCTGGGGAAGATCTATTGAACGCCACAAATTAAGGTACACAGCTATGCTCTCTGATGGAGACAGTAAATCGTTTGATGCTGTTTCCACTGCAGAGGTGTACGGAAAGGAAAATAAAATTGTAAAAGAGGATTGTATCAACCATGTGAGTAAGAGAATGGGAACCGCCTTGAAGAAACTAGTTGATTCATCTAAAGCACAAGGTTCAACTATCTCAGGGAAAGGAAAGTTGACCCAAGAAAAAATATTGAAAATACAAAATTATTATGGCAGGGCCATAAAGGATAATGCTCATGATATTGTATGGAGCGCCATACACGTCAAAAATACTTCTATAAAAAGAGATACTTGCTATCGAAAACAGTTTATACTTATATACTTCTTGTTAAAAATAGTTTATACTTATATACTTCTTGTTAAAAATAGTTTATACTTATATACTTCTTGTTAAGAATAGTTTATACTTGTTTACTTCTTGTAAAAAATATTTGGTACTTATATACTTCACAGTGACAAAGTAGTACATACTTGTATACTTGACACTGAGAAAAAGAGTATACTTGTTGGTACTCCCGTTGGATGATCACCATACTTGTTAAAAGTTAAAATGAATTATACTTCTATGCAAAATATATTCTATACTTCATTACTTTCCTAAATTCTATCATACTTACCTGCAGCCCCCCCCCCCCAAGTGACTACGTGAAGTATGAGAATTTTTTCTTCCCATGAAGTATGTCGATATTCTCAGGAAGTATCTCGATATTCTCATTTCACAAACCTGTCCATCAATCAACCACTTGACAGCCATCTGGAGTAAGGGAATCACCTCATGCACACGAGGCCTACTGCTCTTCGAGCACGTGCAGCACTTTGCAGCACATGTTGAGGACGGAAAGATGATGGGCTTCACATTTTTTTCATCAAACTTTTAGCTATCTGGTTGATCAGACATGCAGGTTGCATCAATGTTGACGAGATGTCAGTCTTTCTTCAAAATTATGATCTTGCAGAACTATTTACAAGTTTCGAAAGAAATAGAGACAGCTCAGACAGCAACACTATAGAGGCAATGCTGGATAGTGCAAGAGCAGTTCGTGAGGATCTAGAAGTAATACTTGCTGACGGAGTTGGTGTTAGTACTGAGAACAGGGCTGTTCACGAGGAGATCTATCGCATTGCATTAGAAATACTCAAAAATCTGCAACAGTTCACTGATGGCTTTGAAAGGCTACTTGATAATAATGTAAGAGATGATCACCCCGAGCAACAGCAACACTCCATATGCATTGGACGAGGAAGGCAAAGAATCTCGGTATCGCAAGAGCAAATAGCAGGACTTTCACGACTTGGATTGACATGGCGAAGAATTGCTGAAATGCTTGCATTTAGTTTGTCGACCCTTTTGAGAAGGCAGAATGAATTGGAGCCAGGTGAACGGCAAGGAAGATATACCGATCTCTCTGATGAAGACATCGACATGAACATGCGAGAAATCGTTGGAATATCTCCAAATGCTGGCGAAAGAATGATAATGGGTGCGTTTAGAGCCAGAGGAATTTGTGTTCAACGATGGAGAATAAGAGAATTCATGGGACGCGTAGATCCAATAGGAAGGGAAATCAGGCGACTTCGAAGGCCTATCACGAGAAGAGTCTATCGTGTTCCATGTCCAAATGCTCTTTGGTAAGTGATATTGTGTCAGTTTATGGCCACCTGTGCGAAAAGTGCAGTTGAACTGTTTAATCCAGAAACACAGCAATATGATTATCTGTGTCTTCTTGACATAGATGAGCTGAAAACCGTTGTACCAGCAGAAGAAAATACTGAACACCAGAAAATAGGCGATGTATATTTGATGCTTTACATCAAAGAGAAATTTAAAGACCCTTTATTGACCAGCATCCTTTGCGGCCTTCGATTGCTGTTCCCCACAGCTTCGACCCGTTCGTTAGAGTTTCTGACATCCAGAAACTATCGTATTTGTAATCCATCTTAATCTTCAACTGAAATCGCGTAAATGGTCAACAACTTATATCAATAGTCTCTTTGGTTCATAAACAATGTATTTAAGCAGGTATTTTCGTACTGCATAATCGGAATTGTGGGAATTAGACGAAATAATTTGGGTCACAATGACTGAGAGAATGTTGAGAAAGTGGAGAGAAAATTATCTTATTTACGGGAAAGATTGCATCTGAGATCAAATATATTTCAATTGTTTCTTATGATCAAGCAATAAACTCATCAAATAAATGCATTCGAAACGCAAGGATTAAAACAGAAAAATGTAATGAACTGTACAGACCCCATTGGATTGGACTCCTTCTTGTGCAAGCAACAACGGAAAAATAGGCCAGAATGAGAACAGGTGGGTGAGAGTTTATCGATTCAATTTGGTCTTCTTCCTCTTAGGAAACATATCTGCAGTTATTTTTCCAATATCCACTTAGCCTTGTGCCGAGATCTGGAAGTAATCCTTCATCAGTACTGACTTGCCGCCATAATTTGTGCGCGATCGAATGAACACTAGATTTATTACATCATCGTATCCATCACTATTGACAAAATGGCAGCAGTCTCGTTATGACGAACGATAGCTTGGACTCGTTGTAATCAGTCTGTATGTAGCCACCTTAACTTTTGTAAACAATAATAAAGGCGTGCAAAGCGTGCCGGTCAGTAAAGGGTCTTGAATATTTCAAATATGGCCTGGCATGAAATAGCATACAACTCAAGGGACCTTCCATCATGTTTGAAAAATGAGTGTCTGCACTGAATGAGAAATGGGACATTTTTCCAACTCCTGGTGACACTGAAGGAGTACAAATACAAGTTGAAAAAAGCCTTAAGGAGCAAGCATCAAAACTAATGGGGGAAAGTCAAATAGAAATGGGGCAAAAATTTAAAGTAAACTTTCTGGAGATGGAACAAGAATTGGAAAGAGGTTGCAACTTCTAAATGTAACATATAAATACTAGGAGCAGACTGAGATAAAGGCAGTGTTGGGAATAAACTGAATCATCATGAACAACACACAATTACCCTACTAATAACATACAGAACCAATAGACTAAATACCAATTAAGCATACTATTATTACATCTATGACCATGTAATAATCCCCTAATATAACACATAGAATATAAAACAAAATATAAAAGGGGGAGAGGTGGGAGGGAAACAAAATCAGTTTTGATGTTATCAAAATCAGAGAACTAAACTGTGACTAAACCTTGGGTGTAGCCCTATTTTATATGAATATCCAGAACCCCAAATAAGGCATTAAAACAACCGAGAAGGGGTGCTACGAATCCTTAAAAAGAACACGGAAATTGAGAACTTATATGCCACAGTGGGAGTGCCACCTATCTACGTAGGTGGCAGGAAATCAAGGTATGAACAGGAACTGCCAAGTATCCCTATAGGCTTAGGCCCACCTCTCCTCAAGGACACTGTTTATCCCCAACACTCAAAGTATTTAGACTTACATTGAGGCAAGCCACAATGACCAGCATATGAGTCAAATCTTTCAATAGGGCACAGGGAAACCCGCAAATAATCCAATTTCACGCTTATAAGCCAATGATATCGTCGTATTCCGATCACATGACTGAAAATAAGGCTTTCGAGAAAACTTTTCGAGTACCTTCACGAAAATAAAAATGGATATTCGAGTAATAAAGATACAGAGCTGGTTTTACCACGAATCGATTCGAGAGGCTTCACTCCACATTTGTTTTTCTGCATTTGGTTAAAATCTCGTCAGGGATCGGCATTACATCGAATTTCATTCCTTCAAAAATTGACCTATGTTCAAGAATTCTTCAGGAAAGCTACAAATAAAATATAGCTTTCAAAATTTCACATGTTACGTGGATTATGTCCAGGAATAACATGAAAATATTTGTTTGCGTGATTTTCAAAAATCCTAGACGAATTAAAGCTATTTGCTGCGAAGAAAGCTAATGGGCCTACCTTAACCCGCAGCAAAATCGCAGTAATCGGCATTAAATCACTCTTTTTCATAATAATAACCAGCGGATACATTAACGAATAACTTCACCATAAATCCAATTTCTTTCCACCATTTTATCATCGATAATTTCGATAGAATGTGACAAGACTTTACAGCCTCTGCAGCAAACCGTCCAACTACCGTCGATTCAAAGTTTTCTTGTTGCAAACACCAGGAAAGCTTGCATAAAACAAAAGGTTGCGCAAGGTATGGCACGCCATTCTCGTCAAAAGTAATCAGAATTTCTTGTGTGCTACCAGAATGTGTTTTTTTGCAATCAGAATTTTTTCTTGCTGTTATAATGCGTTGATTATAGTCAGAATTTGTTGAATATATGATGATTCAAATAATGATTCTCATCTTCTGAAAAATTTCCTGATATCAAGTAGTTGATAGGTGTCCCCCCGCATCAAAAGATATGAATCACTTGAGAATCTAGGTCGAGATCAAGTCTTGGCAGTATCAAACTGTTGAGGAGCACCTCATTGGCACTAAAATGGTCTGCATCTGCAATTTGGAAGTAAGATTCGATTGGCTGCTGGAGGACACTTGACAAGGCCAGCATGCAAACAAAAGAACCATGCTTATAGTTCTCTGCATTACATAATGCTTCTGCATGTATCGCAGCAATTGGGTTGTCACTGGTGTAAGACTCAAGGGCGTCAACTGACAATCCATACTTAAGCACATTTGGATGGCCTGATTTAGTTCCAACATTCTCAAACAATGTATGACAAGCATAGTAATATGCATTTAGATAAAACTCAACACTAGTGAGACCCCTTAAACAAATCGACATTGACTCATCACCAACAACTGCCCGTGAACATGCATTATAAAGAGAATTTCCATCTTGACAGATTCTGAAAAAAGCATTTATCTAAGGTTATTGAGGGTATCTCGTCAGACATGTGTAAGAACATGTATCTTTTTTAATATTAGTGACAGCTAAAGTCTGAAACTGTACAAAGCTTGACATTTTTATGTAAGAAGAACATTGGCTCTAGGAACATGCAGTTTGCCTCTAGATAAATTGCTCATTCACAGTATTACCCCGAGACCAAGAAACTCATTTTGTAAAAACCAGGCTGTTTGGTTTCTTGTAGATATTATATAAATGTTATATAAAACCAAATGTTGGACAATGAACATGGTTCCATCTGGCAGGCTTCAGTTTCTTTTAAGTTTCTTTTAAGTTTCTTAGTGGCTGGGCAATACTAGTCTGTGCGCAGACTTTGGTTTGCTGTGGAGGAGAGGAAGAAAGTAGTAGCAGGTAGTTCCTTTCTACAAGTAGTTACTTTCTTCCTGTCCTCCACAGCAAACTAAAGTATACGAAACTGAAACTGAAAACTCTTAGACCAAAGACCCACCCATTTTTGGGAAAATTGTTAAGTTTTGGTCCTATCCTTAGGGTTTTCACAGCCCTTTTACATTTAGCAACCCATATCTAGCGAATTGGTACGAAAGACAGTTTCATATGGTCAATTTCTCCAGTATTTTGAACAATGGTGTCCCCCCCTCATCGTCGCTATGTGTCCGCTACTCATCACGATTTACAGATTCTTACAAAAAATTTACAACAGTCATATTTTCAAAATTTATTAAATCACAGGTTAATCGTTTGGTATGGAATGCCCTTCAGCGTCTACGCACTCGCTGCATCGATTAACCATCCCATGAAATGCATCCCTCAGCATCTGAGCTGGAAGATTCTCTGAAGCTGCTATGATTGCAGCACAAAGATCCTGAAGGTTTTGACTTTTGAGGCTGCAAGTTTTGAGGGACATTCCAAATGGCATGTTTCAGGTATCCCCATAAGAAAAAGTCACAAACAGTGAGATCGGGAGAGTGAGGGGGCCAAGGCCAGTCACCCTGTTTACTCATGAGTCTACCCTGGCCTCTCAGGTACTGTATAGCTCTGTTGCTCGTATGAGCTGGTGCTCCATCTTCTTGCCACCACATCATATCTCAATTGATATTTTGTTCTCGGAAATCCCTTTGAATAACATGATAGCGAATAATCCTGATGTACTCTTGCTGATCTAAGTTTCCTTCTATGAAATGAGGCCCAAAGATGGCCCCTGTCCTGGTTACGCCCATCCATACAATCAGCTGACCGGCTCCTTTCTCAAAGTCGACATAATGATCCTCTGGATGACTTTCACCACAAACAGAATACTGAATCACGTTTTTGTATTAACTTCAGAATTAAGGCTGAATATTGCTTCATCAGAAACGATCAACGTATCAAGAAATTTTGGATCATCTGCTACTGTTTGAAGGAATCTGTTGCAAAATGCTAAACGTGAATCTGGATCATCTTCTCTAAGTTGTTGATGCTTTATTAAAACGTATGGGTGGAAATGTAATTATTTTGCTATTCTGTTGAAGGTGCTTTTTGTCATATTAAGGCCATTGTGTCTTGATGATTTTTTACTATTCTCTGTGACTGACTCTTGAACTCTCTCTACATTTTCCAGGCTCCGCGCCGTACGGCGTCTGCCACTGATTCCCTTTATTCTATCCAAACAGGTGCCATGTTGGCAAAATTTGTTATAAGTTGGCTTGATTGTAGGATGTGTTGGGGTTGTAATGTCTGGCCAGCTAGCTGGACATCGCCTTAAAGCATCGGAGGCATTGTTAACCCTATTTGTACTGGGCGATTTTCTAGGTATTTTGTACTGGGGGGGGGGGCGTAAATGCCCCCCTCTTTTTCTCCAAAACTACAACAGATATAACAATAAGACTTCCCCATAGTGTTCTTTAGACAATTGGCTATTCAAATATAACAATGACAATTAATAAGTCACGTGATTCGTTGCTAGGCAACCGAAAAACTGAGGAAAATTGGCAAATTTATAGCTTCTTAACCAGAAAAATTCTATTTAATCAACCACTTAACCGATTTTCTCCAAATTTGTTTCAAATAGTAGGAAACATGTTATAATTTAAAAATATATCCTTTTCAAAATTTTTTAGTTTCCATTTTTAGCACAATTAGCCTTAAATTAGCCTTTTGTTGCTTGCATTTACTTTCATCACAGGTTTTTGCCAGTCCTGTCCTTTTATCTGGTGAATATAGACTGAAAATGAATCAAATTAATAAGATGAAGCAAATTAGACAAAAAAATTTGTATTTTACATCTATTTATTAGAGAAATGACGTCATAAATGTGAATGACGTCATAAATATTAAATTTTGCGGACATAAGCAAATATGAAAAATTTATATATCAAATGAAAGTACTCATCAAATGCAATCAAATGGTGCATGTTTGAGATCGATCAGGCAAACAACACGAAAACTACGGACATTTTAAGCTTTTTTATTGTTGACTACTTTCCAAATATGGTATTACTGTGGTCACATGATCAGAGGTAGAACAATGACATGTTAAGAATTTAATTGCTTATGAAGTTTGAGTAAAAGTCACCAAAACTGGTGGTTATATATCTTGTCGTTTTAGTGTAACAAAGCAAAAACTGGTAGGGGGGCAAAAACGCCCCCCCCCCCCTCCCAGTACGAATAGGGTTAAAAAAGGACAGTTCCACTCGCCACTAGGGACAGCACACCTCCCAAAGCGAAAATATTGGAAAGAGGCTGATATGGATTCTCAGTCGAGGCTATGTTATCGAATATAAAATCAAACGATATGCAAACGAGAAAAGAAATCAATGATGACTGTGATTCATGATTGATTCCAGGTCAATGTTGTTGGTTTTGATCTCACATGGAGTTGGTAATGGCATCCAACTTGGATGAAGCTGCATGAAGTTGTGAAATCGGAAACAATCTGTTCTACAGTGGAGGTAGAGGTAAAAGAACATTTTCAAATTGTTAATAATATGCATCAGCTGAGCTATCTGACACGTCCTTTTGTTGTTTGGGGAGGGGGAACCCCCCCCCCCCCCGCCTAACTCTTGACTAGTACAGTACTAGATAGAGCAAAGATTTGATGTATAAAATTTAATTTGGAGCACAATTTCCATCCAAATATGAGAACTATGATAGATAACATCAAATATCACTACCCTGCAAAATATCTTTGCAAAATGTTGCAATGTTGCTACTATATTCCCAAAATTAATATTCTAGAATTGGCAATTTTAACAGAGTCAGTCCCAGAAAACTGTCTCCCTCCCCCTCATTTGTCAAAGTATCTTTATGAAACTTCATGTGTCGATGCGCAATAAGTAGCAGCAAAAAGTCATAAAGTTTCCGGGCCATAATTGTTCTCCTGGCAGAGTTACAACAAAAGGTCTACTAAAGGGGGGGGGGGCAAATTTGCCCCCCAACAAAAATAGGGTTAAGCCTCCCTGTGCCATTCACTGCAAGGGCCACTCGCGGCGGCGTGCATTTATATTTTCGCAAATGCCATGTCCATAATCCAGGGGACTTGAGTACCCATGGGTACATAGTATATTTTGCTGACGGAATTTGCACTCCTTTCCGGGTATCGTTTCTGCCTATTACATTATGTTGCCTCTTTTAACATCGGATATCGAAAGACGGTATTTTTTCTTAGAGCTGGTTGTCAAAAGGGGTATTTTGTAAGAGTGAGTTCTCATTTAATTGCTTTTAATGTATTTTTACATCTTGGAGTATACAGATGCTTTTTGCCAAATTTTTCTTAGGCTATCATTTGGAGGGAAAAATTCTAGGGGCAGGAGTAAAAATCATTTCTTGGAGTATACATGCCCTTACAAATGAAAATCAAGTGGCTCCACATGGTTCCTAATCCCTCTGCTGGGAGCTTATTTGACTTTTTAGTCTACAGAGGGGTTGCTTAATTAATTAAATTGATTAAAAGAGAGGGGACTTTGACACTTGGCTTGGAAAGGAGAGGTTTTCTGGGGACAGCTGTGAGCATCTAGGCTTAATAGGGTCTTAATTGAAAGTGGGCTAAGGGAGCTCTTATGACATTTAGGAAAACAGGTAAGATATTTTTCCCAATGTTAGATTCAAAAATGGCTACATATTATACTTTGTGAGAAGGAAATGAAGAAATGAGAACTTTTTGCAAAATTGCAGGATGAATCACACCTGTAATATTGATTGTTATCCTTGAAAATACGAACAAGATTAGCCTACAAAACTGTTAACAAAACTTGAACGATACACATGCGCAATACTTTTGAAATATAGCACCTTTCTCATTGCTCTTAAGGGGGTGTACCACTCGAAATTTGCAAATTTTGGGAGAAAAAACGATTTCATGTTTTTTATTCTATACGGCAGAGACATCATCCTAATTTAGTTTGCTCGTGACATTTCTTTCAAAAAAGTTCCTATTTTGTGGCAAGAAGGTTTTTGCAAGGGAGTAGTCAGCTTTGGCAAGTCTTTTCCTCGCACGATTCGCAGGATTACAGCGGGATTAGAGCAAAGTTTGGAGCATCGCCACGAAGGGTTCCAATGAATAATCCCCACATGTTTGGTATCGATCGAAAGCTATTTTCTCTCTTCCTTTACTCTCACATTCTGTTCTATTGTATCCCATAGCATTCTTCTGTCTTCCTTGCAATTCCATTGGTTGAGTAGACTATAAGAATTGTTTAGCAAATCCACCATATTTGTTTTGGACGATTCTCATTGGCTACTAAGAAAATTCAACCATTCTCATTGGCCAACACGCAGCAAGACAATGAAACCGTTCTCAGCTGATCTGAGGGGTAAATATTTCCTCAGTCGTTTGGAAGTTGCCGTGATTCATTTACTAGTTCCTAAATATTGAAATTTCAAGAAAACGAGAGCATAAATGGCTAAAATTAAGAAGCGATCGAAATCACCATTTGTTGGTCGTCGAAAAAACCAAAATATGGCGAGGAAGATGAAGCCAGTTGTCGAAGAACCTGTTGTTGTTGATGAAGAAGTAGGCCATCAAGCTGAACCAGAGAAGGAAAACAACGAGGAGCCCCATGTCTCCGCCAGTGCAAAGAAGATGAAGTTCTTTGGAATCGATTTGAACATTGAAGTTGAGAAAGTGACTGATCAAACCAATAACGAGAACAATGACTGCTACTTGATAGTTCAAAAGTCATCATTGATAGAACTGTTTGCGAAGACTGCATGCCCTGATTGTGGTACCCAGGGAATGTGTTTCAAAATGGATGCAGCAAATTTTCTGGATTTGCTTCCAAGGGTTCTCTGACCTGCACTGTTTGTCACCAAAAGTTAGCTGATGAGTACCTGTGTAAGCGATTGGGTAACTCTACATTAGCAAGATCCCCCTTTGAAATAAACATATTATCTAATTTAGCATTCAGAAGTATTGGCTGTGGATATTCAGCAATGGAAGATTGGTGTGCCAGTATGAACATACCACATTGCATGAATAAAAGTGCATACCAGAAAAACCACAGTAAGATACAATCACTTACAAAATTGTTGAGCCACCCTGAAAAAAATGAGTTTTTTGGCCCCCCTTTCCCCCATGTCAATGTTGTTTGGAAAAAAGTACTTGGTCGTGCTGACAGACATGGTTTGGCAACTTTTTAGTGGTTTTTCAACATTGACTAGGGGGGAGGGGGGGAAGCAGAGGCAAAAAACTGAAAATCTGAGGGTGGCTCAACAATTTTGTAAGTGATTGTCTGAAATGCTCGCAACTTCGACTTCAGTTTACTCAAAGAGTACCGACGCCAACTGCATGAAATTTCGTACTTGGCATGTTATTGACACAAAGTTTCAAAATGTGTTGTTTTTAAAAAATTTTACCAACTGTAAATAATTTACGAGATTTTTGAAAAAGGCGCTTTTTCGCAATTTTGCACGAAAATGGCATAATTGCATAGTTTTTTCAAAACAGTGATTTTTTTGACGTACTTTCCCTTTAGCTTAAATCTTGTAAGAATTTGATATGGTTCTTAGTTTCATTTGCCTTCAATCATACTCTGGCAACTGCGATGCAACTAGGGTGGGAGAGGGTAAATAACCGGAGAATATAGTGGCAGAGGAATTTAGGTCAACGAGTTCCTGTATCTTTCTTTGTACAGTGCATGTATTTAACTACATGCAAAATTCAAGAACGTTCTAACTTTTTGCATTTGAGTGCATATAAAGGCAAATTTTTAAATTTTACTGTTTCGTTACTTGCTATTTGCAAATTTAAGATGAAAAATAAATTAAGAAACAGGCTTGCATTATTGCAACATGTGTCCGTAAGAGTCTGACATGTGACTTTAGTCTCCGGTGTATCATTGCGCCCTTTATTTTGTTTATTTTGAAGATCCATTTTCTGTCAACACGTGTACCTCTATGTACCACGCATGCTCACCTGTTTTTACGCATATAATTATGGTATCAGACGTGTCGTCTGTCAATGCGCCACGACATGCACTTTAAAAGAAATAGTCCCAATGGGAGCTCGCACGCGCTTTTTTTCACACCGTTGTGTATGTATATGAAGTCGATAAAGCCTGATAATTATCGATTGTGACCATCTCGATATTCACGACACACCTATTTAATGAAAATATGGTTTTTAAGAAGAAATATGACGAATCTTTTCGGAGACACATACGAGTTCTGCGAAATGAATTGCATTTCAGCATAAAAAAGACGAGTCAGGTTACAGGAGTCTCTACTGCGACGGTAAAGCGAATCTGCAAAATGAAAGAAGTAAAAAAGGATGGCAATCAAGAAGCAAAGAAGGATGCAGCAAAGGCGGTGAAAAGAGGCAGACCTCGGACACTGCAAAATAGAGATGTCAGAAAGCTGATTCAGCAGATAAAGAAATTCAGGGAAGATGATAATGGGGGCAACTTCACGATTAAAGATGTTCGGAACGCGGCTGGCCTTGATCACGTGCCCCTTCACACTGTTCGACGTGCATTGCATCGCCAGGGATATGGCTTTCGTGTGGCAAGAAGGAAAGGAATGTTAACAGCCAAAGATTTGCGAGCAAGGGTTAAGTTTGCGAAGAAGATGACGAGAGAATACCCTGCTGACGTATGGAACAAGGAAATAACATTTTATCTGGATGGAAAGTCATTTAAATACAACAGAAACCCATTAGCAAGTGCCAAGTGTACAAGGTCTAGAGTTTGGCGAAAGGTTCACGAGGGGCTGTCCAAAGGATGTACGGCAAAAGGATCAAAATGCGGGACAGGGGTAAAAAAGGTGGACTTGGTAGTTTGTATATCCCATGGAAAAGGCGTCTGTTTAGTGGAGAAATATGAAAAGATGGATGGACAATATTTTACTTCATTTGTTCAACGGCAGTTTCCAAATCTGTTTGCGCAAAATAGTAAGACTCCAAAGAAGCTGTGGATTCAAGATGGGGATCCATCCCAGAACTGCAAATCTGCCCGTCTGGCATGGGAAGAGCTCGGTGCCAACCTGCTCAAAATACCCCCCAGAAGCCCAGATCTCAACCCAATTGAAAACGTATTCAATCTGGCAGCACAAGCACTAAACAGAGAGACAATTGCGAGATCAATAACGAAAGAAACGTACGAAGAATTTAGCAGCCGAGTCATCAGGACACTGTACAATATTCCAACTGAACTTGTGAACAAAACTATCGAATCTGTAAGTCATCGTATAACGCAAATATTATCTAACGGGGGTTTACGACTAAAATACTGACTTAGCTTGCGAGTCCTGTAGTGCGCCATGTCATTCTAGGGGGCGTTCCACAAAACATCTATGCCAAACACAAGAGCTGAAAATGTGCTTTTAAGAATTACTTTTCAGATGTACTTTTTAGATATAGTTGATTCCATTCAAATCAACCTTGGATTGTGTTCTTATCCTTGTTGTAAAATTTACGGCCTAAAAATTCTTAGCTTTGCTCGTTTGGCCTATGTTATGGAATTCTCCCTTTGACTGGCTGTATTGTTCATAAACGCTGTTCATAAACATCATTTTTACAACAAAATCTTATGGTAATGATATTTTATATGTTCGAGTGATACAACTGAATGAACTGTTCCTATTTACAATTATGAACGGTATACAACTTTAACATTCCCATTTGTTTTGAAAACTTCAAAACGTGTGTGTTCATGGCGAGGTACGTCATCAGTGCTCGCCACAAGGCTCACTACAATGCTCACCAACATTGCTCGTTTTGATTTTCTTGTTTCTAACGAAGAAAAACGAAAAAACTTTGCGCAAAACGCATATTATCTTGTGAGTATGAGCAGACACTCTCATTAAAGACCAATAGAAATAAAAAATCTCCGCGGTGAGTTGAAATTGAACCAATTTACCAACATTGCTCGTTTTTAGTACCTTTAAAATATTTTTGAAATCCTTTTTAGTAGCTATAAAAGTGGGAATTGTTGAAGTTTTCGTCATTTTGCATCTAATCGAAGTAGAATTTGGGAGTAAAAAGCTAGCCTATGTGTACACACGGGCTTTTGCTACATCTTGGGTGGCTTCGTTTATTTGTTTATCAACTTCGTTGGACGCATAAGAAACTTTAAAAAGTGGGAATTGTTGGTGAGAAATGTTCAAGATCACTCGCTCAGTCTATCATTTGGTGATTTGATCTTTTGAACAATTGCAGTTCAGTGGTCCGATGATAAATTGTTTGTTATCGTATATAATCGATTCAAAAAGAACTAATGCTGGTTTCAAAGGGGAAACATATACCATTTTCATGCATTTGGCATTTAAAGAATAGAGGAAATATTGGCCAATAAAGCCTGGAGCCGTTATTGTCACTCCCTCAAGCAGCATGACAAAAATTTTGCTAGGAATATTACTTTTCGAACCGAACAAACAAGGTTAAAAATTTTCCTTAGTTGTCATATATTTGAAGGCGAAATTTCTCGATCATGACGGCAATGAAGAAATTTAGACAAAGGCGCATGTTTCTCCGTAAACACACAGCAACGAGTTGCCATTGTATGAAAGTAATACCGACCCTTATACAGAGAGCAGTTTCTATTGCGTGGGTTCTTAGTTATCAATTTGCATTGTAGTAAATATAACTCAAAAATGTATATTCATGTCTCTCGATGTCTACTGTCTTTTCCGATCACAACGCGATTAATGAACGAGGGGCATATCACTCCATGAAAATCTCATACATATTTTCATAAAAATTCATAAAAATTCCTTTCTGCTCATTTCAAATGCAAAAAAATATTCAAAACTCGTATTGTTTCAATTCAAACTTGTATGCATTTTGAAACAGTGATACACCCCTCGATAGTGAACGTACTTAGAAATCCTCCTCCAACTCAGTCTCTATCTTATAGCCGAGGATAAACTCTGCAAAACAACGCTGGCAAGGTTTTAGCTCCTTTCGTTCATTTTCCGGAATGACTTTCCATAAATTGAAGGACCTCCACCTCACCTCCATCATCCTCGTGTTTACTTGGTCAATCGAACCACCCTTTGCAAAGAAAATGGGCATATCCGATGTTGCAAAAATGGGAACATCGTTCCTAATTTCGATGTCTTTGCTGCATACGTTCTTTGGCGCAGGCAAATGCGTCACATCCCCCTCTAACAAGACAAGAAATGTCTCCCAAGCAATGAGAGTTGGACTCCACCTGAAATCATTCAAGAAAATGACCTCACACTCATCGACGCCAACCCAAGCGAATGTGCCATGAGCTGGATTTAAAAAGGTATTATATACCAATTTCAGAGGATGCAAGAGAAATGATTTTCCACAATTAGCAGGGCCATGAACAAAAATGTTTCTAAACTTGCCACGACCGTATCTCAGAAGCTCATAGACTGCCGTGGCAAATGCAGAGACCTCGATGCCATTCTGACGCACAACTTCAACAGCACATTTCAACCATTGCTCTCCACACCCTTCTGCACAAGGACCTTCCAATACAGCCCGAAGTAACTGGAGTCGTGATTTCGATTGCCGTTCAAGCTGCACAGGAGCATCCTTCAACTCCTTTGCCAACAGAAGAGCATTTTCAATACATTTGCTCCCTCTGTTGGCAATAAATCTTGTCAAAGCTACATTGCCTTCAACCTGGAGCTTTGCTGCAAGGGAGAGCACTTGCAAACGTGAAGTGAATTTCCGTTCCTGGATTATTTGCAGCAGATCATAGTCCGACATCCTTTCTTCACGTTTGCGCTTTCTACACTTCTCATCATTCTTGCCCCTTTGGCGATTTGCAGCAATGGCCTTGTCTGTTCTTGGCAAGGCTGTCATCTCCGGATGGTCAACTGAAGTGACGAAGTCAGTGTCTTTTTTTACAACATAACTGTATGCAGTGAAATACGTGTTGCTTGAATCCTCTTCGTCATCATTAAAGTTTACATTTATGCTGTACCGATTACAAATCTCCCTTCGCACTCTCAACCAACGAGACTTGCCGAAAAGCTTCACAGCCATATGGTAATGAAAACCCCCATTCTTATGCCGTTCAAGTGAAGTTACCCACATTGAAATGCGGATATTCCTTGCTGCAAAACACTCAACCACAACATCTGCAAAACTTTGATGACTTGGAAACTTGTCTAAGTCAGCTTGACTGTACGTGAGGAGATAGATGGTGCGCTGTGGTGTACTTGCTGCCATTTTGAAGTCAAACTGTTGAATTTTCAAATTTCCCGCGCTCACTCAAGTGCATAAATTCCTTTCCAAATAGAACAATATGGAATATAATTTGTCGATTATGGAGATAATTGTAGAACAACATGTTTTTTAACTCGAATATACAACTAACAGCGACTATAGATGTTGTGAACTCGTTTGGAAATTAAATTTCTTCTTTAAATGCGAGGAGTAGAAATTGCAAATTTAGGACGGCTGCAGGCCTACAAGTTTTCGGGCAGCGGGAAGTAATTGTAGACACGTTATCTGTCTAAAAGAGTCTGTATTTAAACGTGTGTATTGCCATGTTTAACAAAATAAATTTTCCAACTTCGAATTATCGTTTCCCCATGCATCAGTCTTTATCAAAAAAACAGGCAGATTCCGATGAATTACCCAATTTTTTTGAAAAGCACGCAGAAAATGGGAAGTTGTGCTGCTTCGCCATTTTCATTTAAAAAATATAAGTTAGTAATTCAAAACGTTGATTCGAATTCTACTAATGCAATAACAGTAAATATCTTGTCATGTGCCAACGCCTCAGCTGCTTATTAAGAGATGTAACCAACTAGGCCAATGGTGTAAAAATAGCCAAAATGAGCATATTTTCTAAGGGACGCTGCGAGGCCGCACTAGCGTTCAAAAATTCAAAAAAAATTAGAGGACTGCCTTTATGCAATTATTGCCAGCCCTGTTAATTTGAAAGTATTTGAAGGAAAGACCTTAAAGTTATGACGCCTTAAAGGTACCACATTTTCAGACAATCACTTACAAAATTGTTGAGCCACCCTGAAAAAAATGAGTTTTTTGGCCCCCCTTTCCCCCATGTCAATGTTGTTTGGAAAAAAGTACTTGGTCGTGCTGACAGACATGGTTTGGCAACTTTTTAGTGGTTTTTCAACATTGACTAGGGGGGAGGGGGGGAAGCAGAGGCAAAAAACTGAAAATCTGAGGGTGGCTCAACAATTTTGTAAGTGATTGTAGAAGAAGCTAGCAAAGAAACATTCAATGAAATTAGCCAGGAATCAGTAAAGGCCATAGCCAGTGAATATCCCAAACTTGGCATTGAGCCTGATGAGAATGGGGTATTGGACATTGGTGTTTCCTGTGATGGGTCTTGGCAAAAGCGGGGTCATTCCTTCCATAATGGGATGGCCTCGGTTATTGATATTATAACTGGGTTACCCATTGACTATGAAGTCCTTTCAAACTTCTGTCTAACATGCAAAGTTGCTGAAAATGAAAACCCAGCTGATGCGTGGAAAGAAAAACATGCTGTAAATTGTCCAAAAGATTTCCAGGGGACCTCTAATGCCATGGAAGTAGAATGTGCGAAAAGACTCTGGGGAAGATCTATTGAACGCCACAAATTAAGGTACACAGCTATGCTCTCTGATGGAGACAGTAAATCGTTTGATGCTGTTTCCACTGCAGAGGTGTACGGAAAGGAAAATAAAATTGTAAAAGAGGATTGTATCAACCATGTGAGTAAGAGAATGGGAACCGCCTTGAAGAAACTAGTTGATTCATCTAAAGCACAAGGTTCAACTATCTCAGGGAAAGGAAAGTTGACCCAAGAAAAATACTGAAAATACAAAATTATTATGGCAGGGCCATAAAGGATAATGCTCATGATATTGAGTTGGCAAAAAAGAGAATTTTTGCTATTCTATTTCACATGACATCATCTGATGCTCACCCAAAGCATATGCATTGTCCGCCTGGACCCACATCATGGTGCTTTTGGCAAAGAAATGTGGCCAACGGCAAAGAGGAGGGTAGTCATAAAGAGCATGAGACACTACCTGCTGATATTGGAAAGAGGCTGGTGCCAATATTCATTCGTCTTTCTGATGGAAACCTTTTGAAGCGATGCATCCATGCGAAAACTCAAAATGCCAATGAATCTTTCCATAACGTTATTTGGAAAATAGCTCCAAAGGCCATCTTTGTTGGAAGAAAGACAATAGAAACTGCAGTATCTCTTGCTGCCTGTCAATTCGCAATGGGTGCAAATGTTAGGACAGTGCTGTGCAAGGCACTAGGGATAGAGCCTGGGGCATTTTTGAAAGCTGTATCAACAAAGAAGAACATTAAAAGATTGCAAAATGCCAACAAAAAAGCCACTGCAGATGCAAAACAGAGGAGAAAGTATAAAAATTTGGCAAAAGAATCAGAAAAGAAGAGAACAGAAGGCCCCACTTACGCAGCAGGAAACTTCTAGAGTTTGGAACACATTGAACCTTTGATGACAATGAGGTCACGGTCTTTAGTACCAAGAGCCAGGATCGCAGAAATAGAGAAGACCTTACTGAATCCATGGCACTTTGTTCTGATCAGTGGCAGGCACTTTGCCAAATATTGGGGGGCAAGGCTATTGTTTCTGTTAAAAACATATTGCTCGTTTCTATTGTTGTCAGACAATGGGTCTTTGTTCCAGCCAACATTGGGGGCTGCCAAAACCCCTTATCCCCCCACCCCAAAGTCTCTGCCACTGGTTCTAATGCTCAGGTAGTGGGCCCATGAATAAAGCCATGTCCTTCTGACTGTTTTGGCTGCAAAATCAGAGTATTACACCATTGCGCCATAGTACCTTCACAATAATAATATTATATATATTACACAAATACTTGTAAACATTGCTTCTGATTGTGTTTCTAAGTAGATTTCATGTTTGAAATACTTGTCCTATAATTTCATTAACCTAACTTTGTTTCCACAAAGGCCACCAAAAGTCATTGCTTGGAGCAAGATATCTAGGGCAAAACATATTCATCATTTTAAACTTGCTCTCCTGAAAAACAGGATTTTCGCCTTATCGCGCTTCTTGGGACTCACCCCATTTGGGCAATTGAAGAACATTAAAATAATTGAAGAACATTGAAGAATTGATACAAACTACCCCTCATTTTGATCCTTAGTAGCTGTAGAATGGGGTAATATCAGCCATTTTCTCATGTTTTGGTCATGCACATAGACCTACCTCTGCAAAGTTTTAATTTTATTTTATAATTCTGCATTTTTGCATTTTTCCTCTATAAATTCAACATTAGGGTGTGAACCAAAATTTTAAAGAGTTTACCCCATTCTCCATCTATTGCTAATCAGTTTGACATATAGTTTGCCTAGATCAAAAGTTTCTTCTTGAAATGGGGCAGTTCCCAATATTGTGAGGTCAATTTCTATTGTTTACGAGTTTCCATGGAGACGGGATGCCACACCCAAAAACTAACCCCAAATCCAAAATCAGTAGTGAATATTAACCCTGCATGCAAATTTCCAGGCAATTATCACTTATAATAAAAGAAATAGATTTTCGAGTGGTACACCCCCTTGAAATTCTCTTGCATGTTTGCATTTGCAATATGAATAAGTTGATCTAATTATTATCTTTTGTATTTGCTAGTTAAGCAAATTTAGCTTTTTTAGGAATGTACATTATACAATTTCACTAAATACAAGGAAGGATTCATTGTGGATAGCAACAAAGTCCAGCTCTAGGTCATATTTTGAGTCTTTATATCACTTTTTTTGGGAAAACCACTGGTCCCTTGAACGAAATTTGAGAGGACATAAACACCTAGTTATAACGAGGTAAGATTATCAGCAGAGTGATGGGGATCTAGTCTAATACACCACACTAATGGAACACCAATGAACACCAATGGAACACCAATGGAACACAAATGAACACCAATGAACACCAATGAACACCAATGGACCACCAATGAAAACAGAACAACACCAATGAGGGCAGTCGAAAATATTGAGTAGCAGTTTTCTCCGTCATGGTGAAGGGAAGGCTGTAGCATTTCTTGCATTTAACCATCATTTGATCTATATTCCTTCCATGTAGGCTGGATGCGTTCGAAGCTTTTTAAATAAAGCCTGGTGCATACGTATTTTTTATAAGAAACTGCTTACAAAAAATTATTTCTCAGATTGCTAAAAAGTAAAAACCTCTTGTACTGGGAAAACATACCTTAAACAGCAACTTATTTTGATTTAGGAAATCCTTTGCATAATTTTCTTCATTTCACTTGTTT
The DNA here is from genome assembly GCA_039566865.1 of Aurelia coerulea. Lineage (NCBI taxonomy): Eukaryota > Metazoa > Cnidaria > Scyphozoa > Semaeostomeae > Ulmaridae > Aurelia > Aurelia coerulea. The sequence goes on along the minus strand of CM076951.1, from coordinate 1,406,300 downwards.
CACGTATCATTACTCCAAAAACTTTATAAATGATTGTAGATAGAAAAGATTTCAAAAACTCTCTTTTGAAATGTTCACAAGGGCACAAAGGGTGGCGCCACGTGGGAGAGTAAATTTGGCAAAATGATGTAAGAAAATTGCATATTTTAGTCAGTTTAGCCTCCCTCTGGAATGCTGTCAGATACATTTATTGCATCATCGTCTCAACGCTTATTTCTTCCAGCTAAAATATTCTGCTTTTTCGGAACTTGTGACCGCACTCTCCATGTTTCTGCATCAACGAGCTGGACATCGTCATCTTGTATCTCTAAACCAGAATTGTTCCTCTTGTCTGTTTCATTCAGCTTGTATGTCCGCTTTCCTTTCTGGGATTTTATCAAGCCTTCAAAAAATTTATCCTGTGCTATTTTTAAGAGTTTGCAGAGAAGATGATCAACTCTTCTGTTTTGCTTCCTCTGGAAATATAGGCCTTTGAGAACATTATGGAAGGCCTCTGTCGTCATATTCGTGTTGATGCCTGTTCCTGCACGGAAACACAATGCCCACTGTTCTTTATTCTTCACATATGTCTCCACAAAATATTCGTGGAACCGTGGGTAACTCTTTTCACACCAAGTACAGAACTCTTGCAAAAGCTTCCGAAAATTACTTTCATCGTCTTCCATTTGCATTGTTTTCAGGGCTGCGTAGACTCCTGCCATATCATCTTTGGCACGTATGTGCATTCTTAAGCCCTTTCTTCAATTGTTTTCGATATGCCAGGCGCATAATAACTTCTTCTCTGGTCTTGAAAAATTTGCTACCCATGCATTGAAGAAGTTATTTGCATCATCTGACATGAATACCTTGGTCGCAATATTTCCTGACCGTTCCCTAATGGCTTCATGGAATGGTGACAAGACAAGCTGATCCTCTCTATTTGAAATCAACCATGCCACAGGAAGGCCCTCTCCGAAATCATCAATTACAAGGATACTTGTAAGCTGGAAGTCGTATTGGGTTGTCTTGTGTGTTGAATCCATACAAATCGCCTTACTTCCGTATTTTTAGTTGATATTTTGTCTGTATTCCAAGTAAAAATCATCATTTGGCAGTGAATATTTTTCAATTCCGGTTTATACACAAGTACTGGATCGAAATTGCCTTTCTGCAGCTCTGCCACACAATAATGTACGCTCATTGTGTCTCTTGTGTCTTTTTCCATTAAATCAAGTTGAATTGATGCTTAACATTGATCACATCTTTCCTGTCAATGAGATGTCCTCGCGTTATACCATCTTTGGTATCATTTCTAATGTCATCTAGAATCGCATCTATTGTGACACCTTTTGACAGTTTCCCCGCAATTTTTTGCCTCAGCGTGTCTGGTATGCGAACATGTCCCATTTTTTAGTGTGGCCAATGTGCTCCAGACATGCCTCAAACCAAACCTTCCCAGTTGCTTTACATATGTTCACTTTCATATGAGCTGTGCAGTAGCACCCAATCTTTGACGTTCCTTGTTTTTTCAACGCTCTTTTGCCTGTTCCTCTTGGCTCGTATGTTCCAGAACGATTGCAACAGTAATAGGTTATTTCAACCTCTTGTCCCTTCCTCGTACCTCTATACTTTACATACCACGATGTGGTTTTCATTTCAATTTCTTCTTTCCATGCTATGAATTGGTTGATCGATTCAAATTCTTCCTTCACCATGTCTGTTTTTTCTTTATGATTTTCCTTCCTGTGCTCAGTCAGCGTTGTCATTGTATCACATCTTCAATTAACAACAGAGCATCATGAATATTAGGATTAAGAGTTTGCATATTATATGGTTATAGTTATAGGCCATGGGCAGTGCACCAATATCGTTTAAGTTCGTTGGACCCAACTTGGAGACTACTTTCTGATAATATGAAATCAACAAACATACCTTCCTGATTACTTTTCCACTTGTTCACGGTTGCACAGACCCACAGTTTGGTAAAAAATAATCAATTTGTCTCCTTACTTCGACAATAGGAAACTTCCTAGCCAGCGCCATTTTGAGATTCGCTTTTGGTGGATTCAAAAATGCGGACCAAACCCCAACAGAGGCTATGGGTACTTTCTAACTTAGCACGGCAAGGAGGCTGTGCTGTTCCAGGAGCTCTGGAGTCAGGATGCAAATCCGAGGTAAAATTACAAATGAATGTAAATTTATACAAATACATATCTTATTGATGGACAAAACTTATTGAAAATGTTAGTGCAATTCTATTACCAAAATTTGTACAACTTTGATCATAGTTTTGCAAATTCTGTAATAAACCCCTGGAAATGTAACAATTGCAGTTACATTTGCTTCTTTCTTGACTTTATTGAAACAGAAACTTGTTTAAAATAAGCTAAAAATCCAAAAAACTCTTTAACTAAACTTGAGAAGCACTGTGCTTGTTATGACTACACGTTATTCGACTCATCTCTTATTCTTGAGTACTATTCACTGCAATTTTGCACTTAGAGCGCAATGTAACACGTTTTTCCAAGTTTATTGAAGAAAAACACGCATTTTATCGAGAAAGAAGGCAAATAGATTTACTGACTGGTGATAGGGATATAAAATCAGGATGCAGACCTGCAACCGACGAGTTGACAATTGCAAAACCTCTGATTCTTCCGCAGGCCATTTATGTGTCCTCTACCTCTGTTAGTAATGCATGGTCGCTGCACCTGAATTTCCAATTTCGTTACTTGTTTTCTAAGTCCTTGTGTTCAAATAGGAATTGACTTTTAATAAATTTATCGTTCCGTAGTTTATTGCTGCTCGATCCTTTTTAGGCTATACCTATGGGGAGAGTGTGATCATTTGTCCCCAGTAAGCCTTGCACTCCTGAGCAACGACGGAATCCAAGGATCTCTCAAAACAAAGAGCTGACGTTCTACAGATACGGTCGATTCCAAGTGGATGCAAAGTTCCAAATCACTAGAAAGACAGAAGAAACGCAATTCAGCAGTGTCTTCTTTAAGGGTTTTTGGCAACGAGGCTGTTTTTATTAGGAGTCAGGAGTCTTTGGTAGTTTCTAGCATAGCAATCTTCTAAACTCTCCAAGGACCGCTGTTTAGCCACATGAGCTAATAATACCCTGTACATTTTTATAAAATCTCAGATGTTCCTCTAAAAGCTTGTAGAAGAGAATCCATTAGGAGGGGATAAGGTTCTCTCATGGGTACAGACTTTACCAAATTGGTAGTTAAAGCCAAACAACATCTAGCAATGGAAGTCAAGAATGTGCAAAATTGCAGTCTCAAATACTTTTAAGCTCAGCTGCAATACAGCAGACCATAGTACAATTGCATCGCAATAAGTCTTGCCACTTACTTCACAAAGCTTAGATACTGTAGGGTTCAAAGAGCCTGATACAAATAAAACTGTGTGCGAAAGGTATTTAAGTCTAGTAACAGTTTGGAGCCTTTTTCAGCATTTCACTGTTTGTGACGTTACTTTAAATGTACCACTGTAGTATGTTTCTAGATTGTGCAGAGCAATATTTTAGCCCCAATTGAAACTGTGTAGCATCCTCCTCAAATGCAAATGCAAACCTCTTTGATAAAGAAGTTAAACAAGAACAGAACAAGAGAGCAATCCTCTTTCACCTTGACGTCTTGCATAATAGGCTGTAGGATGAGATATCTCAAGGCTGCTGATTGATTGGATGCATCGTCTTCGTTTATATTAGAGTAAATGATTATACTGTGAAGGACAGGCCGGGCCAGGATAACTAAGGTCCCAGGGAACTTTTTGGCCAATTAATTGAGATAACACAACCTCTTAGAGAGCCTTTCACGACCCCTGTTATCCCCCCTCTCGAAAGTACTGTTCAGCTTGGTAAATTTTTCACCAAACGTTGTCCACGACAGAAGATTCAATCAAATGTACAAATCGTTTTTGCGGAAGAACTTACATTAAATCCTGGTTTTGAGACTGAAACTGTCATAGATGACACACAGATCACAGATGTTATTTAGAAGAGAGTCAGACGACTATCCTCGTTTTTTCATTAATACATAGATTCAATCTTCATGTTCCCTTATGAACCTATTAGACCAGGCGACAGAGGGGGGTATCGTCAAAGTTGGAGGAATTGTGCCAGACAAGGTGGATTTGGTCTATTTTGGGGCGCTGATTCCGAATATGGTTGTTATACCAAAGGGCTTCAAGAAAGAAGGAGAAGAAGGAGCTTCAAGAAAGTCACGAAAAAGCGAACGTATCAGTGTAATTTTAATGATCTAGAATTGTTATCAATGTGTTGAAATACCCGATGGTAAGATCTACATCCTAGATCTAGCCACAGGAGTACGGAGTACCGATGAGAAACAGTGTATTTTTTCAACAGTTTACAAAAATGGTCTTTGAAACCATCCCATGTAGCTTATATATCTATATTCAGAATTCAGACCGCTCAATAAACAATGCTGAGATGAAACGCAGAGGACAAGGGAGCAATACACCTTGAATTCATCTATTGTTAAAGTTCCAAGTGACTTCGGCGAGCAAAGATGAGTTTGAGTAGCGGAGTGGAGTGGAAAAGGCGAGAGGTCATTTTATTTGATAATGCTGACATAAATACAGCCTATCAGTTGCATCATTTTCAGGCGACATTTTATATTCTATAGCATATGTCATTTATGTCTAAATTTCATTCTTAATTTATGCTTAACATGAGTTAATTCCAGGAGACATTTGCTGTAATGAATTAAGTGCTTGAGCATGTCACTTTGCAAAGCAGTTGATTTTTTAGAACTGAATCTGTTACCCTAGATGAATAATCAAAAATGACATGTAATCATGGAAACTCATCTACTGTTAGATGACTATACCAAAGAACTATCGAAAGAATACATGAAATAATGCATTGCTAATTGTAAAGGAAGGGTGAATGATGTTGATCAAGCAAGGAGAGAGCGATTTTGAAAGAGGCTTTAACTAACTTGCACATTTCTAAGTGGTACCCTCTTGTGATCGCACTTCAGAAACCGAAATAAAGAGAGCCAATTTGGTTGATTTTTTGTGCAAAATGGATTAGTCATCAACGGTCAACCTTGAAATCTTGAGAAGTATGGGTGTACAGGAAATTTAGAGCCTTACCTAGCAGATATAGAGGATCTCTTATTTCAAGACGACATAGACTCAAACCTAGAACTGGAAAATTTTGATTTATAAATACAGAAATATACCCTTTTGTTTTGTTTGTTAGCTGTAAGTTTCGATTTTAATGTTTTACATACTTTTGCAGAAGTTTGTTGAAAATTAGTAACAGTTTATTGAGTTACACCAAGAAGAGGTTCGGAGTTGCTTACAGTGAAAGTATCAATCGAATGCAATGAGTGATATTTCGTGTTGTATACACTCTTTATACATCATTTGGCCTAATTTCAAAGTGAGGCTTGGTATGAATGTGAGGCAAAAGTTTGTCTTTTTTCTCTGAAATTGATTAATTTGAACTCAGCGCTCCTCGTTTGCTTTAGTAACATAAACTTTACTCGTTATACATACACAATTTGGCTCAAAAAGAGGTTTTACGATTTTCGTCGAAAACGAGGTTTAAAACTGAAATAGAGGCTAAACGCCGCCACGCCCTTTGGTATAACAACCATATTCGGAATCAGCGCTCCAAAATTGACCAAATCCACCTTGTCTGGCAAAGTTCCTCCAACTTTGACGATACCCCCCCCCCCTGTCACCTGGTCTATATTACCTATCTTGTCCCAAACAGATCCTGCGCATAGTTATTGTAGGTAGAGCTTTAAAAAAGTCTTGATTGCATTGCAGGTAACGACCACAGCTGGCGATAGCGTCTTGTACGAGTTTGTAAAGGAACATGATGCCCATGATGCCGAGGAAGAGATAAAAAAGCACGATAACGATCCAATCGCAGAGGAAACTGCCACCGTGAGCGATGCAGAACCAGATGCCATGGCTGATACATCATTGAAAGGCCTTGAAGCCGGGTTTCCATTAAATCGCAAAGTGTCGCATGCCTCACATAATTTTGGTCCTGCAACACATTGCAACAAAAGGAAACTGTTGTACTAAAATGCTGCGACACTCTGCGATCGGTGTCTCCAAGATAGAAAATTGACACTCTGCGAGATGCGACACTCCGCAATCAATGGAAACACCTGTCCTAAAGTTCTGCGACCAATTGCGATCCTAGAACAAAATAGTCACATGATGTTGATCTGTTTCCAAAACTCCGGCTTTATTGTCTTTGAAACATGCCACCAAAATTCTGCAAACTCTGTGAGCAAAGGAAACATCCTGTCGCAGAGAGTCACACAGGTCAACAAACCAAAATTCTGGGACGCTCCAAGACACTTTGTGATTTAATGGAAACCAGGCTTTATTCTTCACGACAAACACTGAAAAGATTCAAGGGCAAGAGGAAGCAAGGGATGAGCGGAGGATGGTTTCACCGAAATTCTCGACAAACTGAGAGTACTAAAATCCTATGTAAAGGACCTCACAGAGGCAGTACCAGAACAGCTTGAGAAGCTGCAGTGAAAGCAGGATGTGCTGGAGGAAAAGATTGAAAAAGTAGCCGCCATTCTCCACACCAAAAAAGGAAAAAGAAAAGAATGCCTGTCCCTCTGCCCCCCCCCCCCCCTCCAATTTTCAATTCCAGCACCACGCTCCTCCCATCATCAAGACGGACAAAGGCGACCTAACATGTGTGCTAGATTTAGAAAGTCGGAGTTGTAAAGGTTATATTCCCAAGAAAAACTTGCAGAGGGCAGTTACAAAATATTTGCTTTGAGAATATTTTCCAAACAAGTTTTGTAAAACAATTTCTTTTTCTACCGGGTGTCCCAAAAAACGCAACAGATTCAAAAGATTCTGACGGAAGCTGTTTCAAATTAATAATCAAATTATTATTTTTATCTAGATCTGCAATGATTAGAATAAATTTTGATACATTTTTTCAGAATTTTTGGTGAATTGATCGACGAGTTAAAAATCAACAAACTTCAAATTTGCTGTCAGGGCAAAACCAGAGCTACCAGCGTTAGTGCAAAGTATATTGTAAAGTTAAAAAAATGGCAATATCTGAAATTTTACATTATTACATTAACAAGCGCACAACTTCATTAAGAAACTGCAACAAAGAGATCTCTTACAGAGTCACGAGTTGTCCATTGTTGAGGAAGCTTTCAGTGTTCATTTATAATTGAAAGTATAAATCTAATTATGGCCTAGTCATTTAGAAAAAGCAACCGACCAGCATGGACACTGAGGAAGCACGGCAGTGTTTTGAAAGAAATCTTTATGAAAGGATCTGTTCAATATTCAATTAAATTGTGTGTTTGCGTGTTTGTCAGCAATTCTTTGCAATTGCAGGGATTGTCATATTTTACAATTTGACATTATGATTCATCATTGTTAATACAGCGGCTCTGGTTTTGACTTGGGGGCAATTTTGAAGTTTGCTGATTTTTAACTCTGCAACCAAGTCACCAAAATACTGAAAAATATATCAAACTTTAATCTAATTATTGAAGATTTGAAGAAAAATGATTGTTGGATAATGAGTATGAAACCGTTTGAAGTAGAATTTTTCAAATCTGTTGCGTTTTTTTGGGACACCTCTCAAAATTCTGATAACCTGATAATTACTTATTGAAAATAGACCTATTTCAAATCACAGATGTAGGAGACTAAATATCTGAATATTGAAATTTTAAGAACATTTTGCCACTGTTCTGGTTAAATGTTATCATCCTCCTAGTTTGTCCTCCATTAAATGCCTTTGGCTGCTGATGATGGTGGCTTGTATGTTGTTGTTCCATAATCGTAATGTGACTGTAATTTGATAAGGGAACCCTGCAATGTCTTGTTAAATTCCTTATCTTTGTTGAAATCTTCATTGTCTTTGTTGATTGTCGTAACTCAAGTCAATTTTCTCACAATGCATGAACAAATTAGGAACTGATATGATGGTTATGATGGGGCTCTGTGATATTAAGTAAAGAAATGTTTTTTGACTGGAAGTTCTAAAATTTTCCCTGCTCCCTAGTACAATTTCTTATGTTTCCTTGATCCCCCACCGCTATAAATACAAGATGTTACCATGAAGAATCCACAAAGAATCCATTTTGACACCACGAAAAGATGATATGTGGCAGTAACAATCTCTCCAGGCCAGTGCAATTTAACAGCGATAGAGCTTTAGTGCTAATCTTAGCATCACTGGATGTAATCAACAAGGAAAGCTTCCTGGATTACCTGAAACTTCCATGGCACATAACAAATTGTCAAGCAACTTTGAGGAGCTGATGAAGATGAATGTTCATGCATGTGCATTTCACGAGGGACACAAAAAAGGTTGCCAAGAACCATTACACCAACAGGGAAAGTGTGAAGTTCGCAATGTGGACTTGCAGTTTGATGATGAACTCGGAAAGCGTGCAAGTTCTTTGTAGAACCAAGTCCCCAGCGTTGGAATAAGCCATCAAACACCAAAATGAGTGCATAAACAGCTTCAAGGCTAGATTAAGTGCCCATGAGTTGGAAATTGATCTCACCAAACTCGAAGACATCGCTGTTAAAGATAGAGCTGGTACGGAGGAGGAAATGCTGAACAGTTCCAACAAGTCACCATTGCTTTGTGTTTTCGATGTAGTTTGCCAGAAGGTGTTGGATACCGATGTTGGAGAAATGTTTCACAAAGGTTAGCGATAGTAATCAATATTAATCTGCCTTTGTTGAAGATGATAATGTCGAAACTGTAAACTGTGTCTCTTTAAATCAAGCAGATATTTCAATGACGAGAGACATTGTTACCGGTTTTTGTTTTGGCACCAGTTATCCAGCAGTCTGTACATTCGAAGAATTACAAGATGCAACTGACTGTGTCATTCCTTGGCTGTTGTGATGAAGGGTATATCAAACAGGCACAACAACTGCTGGTTCAACGCGGCAATTGAAGCTCTTGCTGCAACAATCGGGATTCAGCAGCAAACAGAAAAGGCACGCCTTGATCCTGGCACAATGCGGGATGTCTGTTTAAGCATCCTTGAGTCGCTTGAAAACCTGTAAGATGTGAAAGTGATAGCTGGCGATTGACTCACAACATCCCTGCGGCTGACGGAGCAATGCAATTCTGAAGAGTTTCCATATGGTCACCAAAATGATGGTCAAGTTTTTCTCCACACATTGATTGGCAGCATTGCAACCAATTCAGAATCTGGCTTTCACATAAAATACGACCAGATTTCAACTTGTTATGTTTGTGGTGAAGTTTAGAAGGAAAATTCCAACACGTTACAGAGTATGCTACTCCTGTCATGACAAAATGTTGATGATAACGTTCTTTCCGTCCAAAGCCTAGTTGATGATTACTTTGCGGATAGAGAGGTGGTAGAAGATGCTGGGTTGGAATGCAAGCGTGGCAGGGTTGAAGGGAAAGGCTTCCGGGATTGTGCTCCAAAGCATGCCAACAAAGCTTGTGATAAGCCTTGGTAGACATAATTTTGGCAACCGTACCTTAGAGCAGGTGTAGCAGGGTCGACACGAAATGCAACCCACCAGGATGCGATGACGTCATCGGGAAACGAAAATTACAGTACGACTATCATCGGCATTCGGGAGACAGCGAAAATAAGACAGGGCGAGCACAGCAACGGAACACTCGTCTGTTTGTAAATCCCGCCAAATTGCATGTGTTTGAACAGGTTTTGGCGGGAAATGAATGGCCTAAGGAAGACGCACAATTTTCAAGACATCAAAATATGGCTGAAGACTCCGACTGGGCGACCCATTTCTTAGAGAAGGAGAGCGATTACAATGGTTATGTTTTGACTGCAAAAGATGCCGATGACCTAATATATAAATATGAGCTTTCAACTACAACAAAGTTCTCTGTTTGGAAGACCACGAAGAAGAAATTTGGAGAAACAGGCATGTTTAAGTTTTCTTTTAAGTTTCTGTTATCTTTTTTATATCTATTCAAGAATCATGTTCACCATCATTTTAATTTTTCATGAATTAATAAAGGGGGGGCTGGAACTTTTTTCAAAAATTGATAAGCAGGAGGGGGGATTTTTAGCAATGAAATGTAACCCACACATCATAAGTGTCTGTGGTTTAGATGGTGTGTGTTTGCAAATACAGCTGTTCCAACTGAACTGCTAGAAATTATGCCTAATTTCACTTTCATTGGAATACAATCAAACTTGACACAGGGGTTTCTTAATTTTGGAGTCACAATTCTTGCAGCAAAAGTTTCTTGCAGATTTCTTGCAGGACCAATAAAAGTTTGAGCCCATGTAATTACAAAAAAAGAACCAAATCATAAACAAATAACATACAGTAATTATCTGGGTTGGCAATAATGCACATTTTGTTTAACCACTGCAACTCCTATCACCAAAAATTGAGAAAACTGAACTGATTGCTGTAGAGCACTTCTTAATTTTCCAGAAGACTTACTTCAGTTTCTTATCAGACGTTTCTTATATAAAAATTAGTGAATCCAGTTTTCCATTTTAGATCTGAAAGAGTATGCAACAAAAGGCTGCAAAGTATATTGGCAAAAATGCGTTCCCTACATTATTGTCAACTCAAAAACATTTGATTGTCAACATGGTGTAGATCGTCACAAAGCTGGGAAAGACAAGGATCAAAACACAAAGGTACTTGCATTGTTACTTACATGTATGTATATATGTATAAATTTGCCACTAAAGAATAATTAAAAATTTATTATGTTTTAAAAGCAAAAAAATAGTAGATACATTACATTTTTAATACAAATGAAATATATACCTATAAAAACACCCCTAATTGTAGTGGCAGGGATAGCATTAAAAGGTCGAATTGACCTTATTTCCATAATGCTGCAATGCAAAAATTAAATTGAAAGAACTAATTCTCTTCTATTCATTGAAGGTAAGACCTCTAACAACTTCTGCATTAAGAAATAGGAACAATGCTGTTAAAAACCAAGAACACAAAAAAGAAAGACACATTGCAGCGACTGAAGAAGAAAAGAAATCAAAACTTCTTCTGCAGATCCTTTCAGGGGATTTTTTAGGATGATCCTTAGCATAGCATGGTACATTAGCCAATCAATCAATCAATCAATCAATCAATCAATCAATCAATCAATCAATCAATCAATCAATCAAAGTTTGTTGAGATGCAGAGTATCATGATACTAAAAAATTCCCTGAAACCATCTTTGGTGTAACTGTCTATACATTTACCAAACTTAAAATAAACCATCACATCGGGTTTCTTGTACGATTTTGACTTGTAAGAATTGTTTGAGATAGAGAAAATTGGTTACTTCTAGCGTTTGAACATTACATTCTCATGTTTTTTTTCTACTATTTCTAAGTTGTATTATTGTAGTAGTATTATAGCGTAGAGTCTGCGCGCAGGCTACTTTACATGAGAAATTTCAACCCGGGTTGAGTTGAACATGGGTTGAGTTTCAACTCGGTTGACGGTGTAAGCCTTCATCGCGTTTACATGAAGAAGGCCGAGTTGAAACTCAACGCGGGTTCAACTCAACTCGGCAACTCAACCCGTGTTGAAATTTCAACACAGGTTGAAATTCTCATGTAAACGCAAAATTTTTTCAATTCGGGGCGAGATTAGAATGCGAACAAAGGAAATCGAATCAATTTCCGCAATCATTCAAATATTCGAGTGGGCTCACATTCCTTCCTCTATTGTTTGCAACCATGTGACCTAATCTCAACCCGTGTTGAGATTTCATGTAAACGCAAGGTAAAATAAGCAATGCTGTTAAAACTCAACCCGTGTTGAAACTCAACACGGGTTGAAATTTTATCATGTAAAGGGCCTCTAAGTCTATCTCAAATTAGATGACATGTGAAAATGCCCACAAATATAACAACAATTTATATAAATGATTTGCATAAGGACTTTTGTGTTATCATAAATCTCTTGCGACATCTAATTAGGGACAGACTTCAGGGTATATGCCGGGTGTCCCCAAAAAAGTTCCAACGTTTGATTGAAAGCAGAGAAAAAAGTTCTGAATCTGGCAGTTTCTATTCATTCTAGTTACTTACAATGCACTTCAATGATGGTGAAAGGGGACTCCCTGGATAGGCAACACAAAAATTGTGTTGACAATTCGCTCATTACCTTCATGAAGAGCAAGATTTCCATTCATTGAGCATATTCAAAGTAAAGGCTAGTTTCCAGTTACAATCAGTGGAATTTGCTGAGCAGGTGGAAATTCTTTTAGTTCAAAGAGAAAATGTCAGTTTGTAATTGAATAGAATTCAGGTTTGAATGATTTTGATGGCGTAAAATTTTGCCTGCTCGGAAATTCTACGAACTGGAAGATAGACTTAAGATGCGAAGAATCAATTCAAAAAAGTCTCTCTGGGAAAACAGTTTGCTGATGTTACTGTTGCATTATACCAACTGGGAATGACACAAGGGAAATTTACTGTTTCACGGAGTGGAACAACCTGTCTTTTCTTTTACTAAAAATAGTTCCAATCCTTTGTTTGACCTGCCATACTATGCAATTATGCATTTTCCAGCTTTGTGCAGCTCGAATTGAGTGGCAAAGTACAAGTTTAGTTTTTCTCCTGAGACCTATTTGATTCGATTTTCAGACATTACTAGAAATACAGTATGCTAAAGCATGCTCCATGAGCAGAACTCTCGCTCACAAACAAGGTAATCAATGATAGTGTTAGCCCAATTGTTGTGTTCCTCATTTGGAGATTCCCCCTCCACCGCAATGATGCAGGAAGGCATACAAATCTCTCTGGTTTTGCCTTCAACATGAACATGAAACGTTAGAGCTCACAAATCCAATTTCAAATTACTAATTTCTTCCCACGATATGCCAAACTGTAAGTTGAAATGTCAAGCATGTAACTAGGGTGAATAGAAACTTCCAAATTCAATACTTTTTCATCTGCGTTCAATCAAACGTCGGAACTTTTTTGGGACACCTGGTATGATAACAAGTCATGACACAGCCAGAAAGTTGAGTTTCTACTATATTACATTAGTTCCGTGAGCTCTCACTCTTTCAATCTTCAATGTCTTCCACAGGTAGAGAAAGAAACTGCACACTTTATCAGAACAGCTGCTGCAAAAATAAAGGAAATGATAGGTCATGAAGAAGCCCATGCAGAAATGTCTCGACGAATTCATATCAGCCTCCCAAGAAATGAGGAGCATACAAAACATGTAATTGGAAAGGTTTGTATTTCATTTTACTCACAGTTTACTCATAATATTTTACACAGTAAGATTTATCATAGTGTTTCAATTAATTAACAGTTTAAGGCTATTGAACAATAATTGTTGAAGGAATTCAAGCTTAAAACAGTTTATGTAAATATTTGTAGGAATGAAACTGTACAGTACACCTTATTTCTGAAGTAGCAATGCTAAATGCTTTGTTGAATTTGTTCACAGAGTACAAATTGATTGATTAATTTTCTTTCAAAATTGTCACAAAATCAAACTTTAGGTTAATCACAGACTGCCGCTTCGATGACTGTTTTTGTGTGCGTTACTTCCAACTTAGAGTGAATTGCTTCCCCAAACATGGAGCAAAAATGGAATGGGAGATGCCCAGTTGCCATGAACAATCAAATACTTAATCTGTTCTGTACCATTTCTAGGCTGCTGGAGTACTTCAGCCAATAGATGGATCATTGCTTAGTGAAATTGAAAGATTGGTCGAAAGGGGAGTATCTGATGCTGCAAATATGAAAGTACATCTCCATTCATTTGTTGAACGCTGTTTTCCCGAACACTCCACAGAATACAACAACAAGAGGTTTCATCCAGACACCAAAACAATTTGTGATCATATGTACCTCTCACAGACTAAACACCTTCGAAGCAAGAATGACCAGGAGAATTTACAGGCAAGGGTAACAGAATTTTCAATAAAGCTACCTAAGGATAAATTTCACTGCCAGCTTCGGATTGAAAGTGTGGATAAAAAGGAAGAAGTTCAGAAATTCTTATTTGCCTATCAGTCTGAAAATCACAGAAGGTTATTGCAGATGTATGGTGATATATTCCTGTTAGATGCAACATACAAAACGACCCGTTACGCACTCCCTCTCTTCTTTCTGTGTGTGAGAACAAATGTGAATTATCAAGTTGTAGGAATGTTTGTCCTACAAAATGAGACAACAGATGAAATCTGTGAGGCACTACAGTTATTCAAGACGTGGAATCCAGGCTGGAATCCAAAGTATACTGTGTGATTTTGATGAAAAAGAAATAAATGCCGTGGAACGAACTTTCATTGGAACAAGAGCATATTTGTGTGACTTTCACAGAGAAAAGGCATGGACACAATGGGTGAATGCGACGGAACATAGTGTAAGAGAAAACAGAGAAGAAGTTTTGGGCCGTTTGCGGTTTATTGCAAAATCCAATAGAATTGCTGAATATGAGGAAAGAGTTGATATGCTGAAATCATCAACATTATGGAGAAGCAAACCAAAACTTGCAAATTGGTTTAACAAGCAATGGCTTCCACATCATGAGGTAAGTCTTCAAATTCAGCGTAAAAATAACCATTTGTACAACATCCCTCTTTGCATTGATCATAACCAGTAATGGAGATTTTTTAACCATTTTTCAAATGCAGAAAGGTGCTGGTGGAAATACACACTTCTGTACACTTAAGCCAAAGCTTCATCTTAAACTTTTGCAGCAGATATTGATCATATTAATTCAGGAAATTGTATACCCAAGTTAATGATGACATTTTCCGTTTTTTCGGATATAAGCAGTATATAACTTCATTGCCACATCGTTGGCATTTAGGTTTATAAGTTTGTAAAATATTTCCAATTAATTCCAAAAGCTAGAAAGATAAAATTAGAGTAGATTGTACGATTAGTAGGTCAGGGGCTCAACACCTAAGGGCCGTTGCGTTTTCTGCCCTCTGCAGCTCAGAAATCAACAACTCTTTGCAACAGTATTCACCTAGGTGAAAGTATAACTAAATTGAAGCAGCAAGAAGCTAGATATAATTTGTGCACAAGTTCATTGTCACTATGAGATCGCATGCATTTGAGCATCTTCGTACGAGCATAAGAATCAAAGTTTTCCGGCAATTTTTGCACGTGGGCCATGGGGCCAAAAAACCTCCAAAAGCTCATTGACCAATCAGACGGCGAATAAGCGAAGTGGACAAAAGAAACCTGTAAAGATTTGTATGAATTGAAGGTTTTATCACCTGACTTGAAGTGGTGCAAACAACCTTCGACAAGACTTGGCTGATTTTGTCTCTTGGAGAGGCCATGACTCCTGGATATATTTTAACCGGTATTCAAACTTAACCGGTATAACCAAACATCTGGACAGTAGATTTCTTCAAAGAAATTAAGGAAATTTCCAGCAATTTTTTGTCCTGGTTGCGTTTTATGAAGGTAGGTAAAATTGAGAAAAATATTCACATGTTTCTTTTGTCCTCTTTGCTTATTCGTCGTCTGATTGGTCCGTGAAACGGAAGTTTTTTGTTAAGTTTTCGACCATGGGCCACGAGCTAAAATTGGCGGAAACATTGCATTCCTAATATGCTCTTCGTATGCTTTTCCTATGCTATGCTATTCCTTTGCTTTCTTTTTAATTTGGCCTTTAATGCCCGTTCCTAATAATCTTATCATTTTCATTCCTCAGCGCTGGGTGTGGGCTTTCAGGAGTGATGATTTTCAAGTGCTTATCAAGACAAACAATGGTATTGAGCGCCAAAATGAACTGCTCAAATATACCTACCTGAGAAGAAAGCGACGTTGCTCATTGACTCAACTAATTACAATTTTGGTTGAGCAATTCTTTCCAGACAGCTACCGAAGGTATGCACCCAAATGCGTTATGTTTTAACATCATACCGGGCGAGTAAAAAAACGCACGGTGTTTGAAAAAATGCTTCCCCCTGAATATCAAAGCATTAATATTGGAAACTGGCTTGTTTTAGTGTTGATATGTTCAATTAGGTTCAGTAATTTACCCAGCTTCAATCGGCCATTGTTTCCCGCGGATATGGGAAATTTTCTGCAGAAAGCCCCTTTTAAAAACCTGCAAAAACGACGAGCAAAACTTTCTTGGTTTTCCTTCCTAACAACGATGACACTAACAAGTATTCATGTATTTTGTCTTCTTGGGAGAATGGAACCCCCCTGAGTAAGTTATTCATACTAGGGGGAAGACTTTTTCATCCTCTCAAAAGCGTGTTCAAGTAATTGCTGTAAGGTAAAAATATTAGGGAAATCTGCTCGTGATTTTGGCCTATTTTTTAAGGTTTCTTGAAGGGATTTTCTCAAGAAAATCCCTTGTAAAATCTGAGTATAGTGACCAAATTCAGTCAGGAAAAGTTCTAAAAATAATTGAAAATGTTGGCTATTCAATCAGATATCCCAAAATGTTATTGCTTGTATATTTACAGAGCAGTAGTCTCAAACGGTGGATGTTTTTTTCTGACTCATCCGTATTAGTAACCTAAACTTCATTACTTTTGGCAGATTGCTGGAAATATGTTCAGGAAACCACTTCTATTTTGATATAGATAATTTGAAATTTATTAACTGGGCTCTGCAAGGAAAATTTAACAAGTTCAATTTATAGCACAGGCCTTGTGCACATGACAAGAATTCTCAAGAATTCTTCATTCGTCTCCAATGAGAATTCTTTAGAGGTGTTTAAATCCAAGTTTAGTGCAATTAGCAAATTGTGATGATTTATGAGCCTTAATTTTTGAAGGACAACATTAAACTTTTGGATTTTTTTCTCAACCAGGTACAGAACACTGAATGCAAAAAGCTCTGGTGGATACCGTATGTATTCAGATCTTGTGCCCGATTATCTGAGAGACAGACCACGGTTCTTTGTCTCACATTGCATGGAAAAGATACAACTTGCATCTGGTATTCCTCAGAAAGATGTGAAAGAAATTGCAAAGAGGCAAGTTGAAATTAAGAGCAGCAGCAATGTTCTTGGTAGAGCTCATCACATTGTCAACTTCAATGCACCATGGTGTGATTGTGATAACTGGAAGCAAACATACCTACCATGCAAGCACATGTTTGCTGCCATCAGATGCATCTCTGGGTATAGTTGGTATGATCTGCCTGAAAGATACAGGAATTCCCCATACTTTACACTAGACAGGATGTTTGTTCTGCAGCAAGACAATTCAGCCATACCAGTTGAAGAGCAGACAGAAGCAATATGTAATGATAATGTCAGCGGAGAAATCCCAGCTCCCCAACTTAAAGAAACTGACACAATTGGAAAAGATGGATTGACCACAACTAAGGATGAACCACCAATCAAACTCAAAGAAACAGAAGCTGAAACAGTAAATTCCCACTTACCAATCAACAATTTGCTGATCAAAGACCTAGATGTATCCAAACAACGAAGCCGAAATACTCTTGCAGCAGAGTGCAGAGATCTACTAGATCAGATAAGAAACCTCACTTTCTTGTTGAGAAATAAAAGTACCTTGACAGACTTACGCGAGGACCTTCTTCATACAGTAAAAACCCTTAAAAGTAATGCTGACAAAGACAATGGGTTCATTTTGGAAGAAATATCAAAGGCAAGAATGTTGCATGTAAGGCAAAATGGAAAGAAGAAGAGAAAATCCAACAATAATGTTGACCAAGATGATAAACAAGGAATTGACCATGATAACACTGCAGTTACCCAAACAAAGAAACTACCAGTTGATACATCAAAGAAGGATAGAAAGCGGAGATTTGGAGCTGCTTATGAGTGGAAGGAAACACACAATAATGTGATGCTAGATATCAACACAGGACTCCCAGGTGAGACAGATATATGCTCATACAGTACAGATCTTGTCCACATTAACATGCAAAGAACTCTTAAGAATTCCTTTTGGTTCCTAAGTCTTTTTTCTGTTTCTTAATATGAACAGGAATTCTTAAGAAAATTAAAACATTCTTCAGAACTCTTGAGCATTCTTCAGAAATTTTTGGAAAGAAAACCATGTTAATGTGTGCAAGGCCTTACTGTACTATTAAAGTTCTTTTTATCCAGGGAAAGAGGTGTGTACAGTACAGTACTGTACTGTACAGTATTTTACTTTACTTGTTTATTCATTTCCAGATCTTATCTTTAATGATTTTCTGTAAAATTATCACACAAAAACATTTTATAAAAAGTTGATCCACATATAAGAATTCTTGTTTGAAGAAACCTGTTGTTCAAGAATGAAAATTCTCTAGAATTACTAAGAACACTTCAGAATTCTTGTAATACATAATCAAATGTGCTCAAGGCCTGCACTGGAAACTTTTATAAAGTTTGGTTTTGATATCAAGTCTATATAAAAGGCTATTCAATTTCTACTATTTGTAATTTGATCACAACTTCATTTCTATTGTCTATTGCGTGAAGGTTTCAGAAAATCCCAGCTACCTTATAGAGTCTAATATCTTTCTGTCTTGCCCTAGTCAAGCAAAGGAAGCCAACAAACAGAAAAAAAGATTTGGGAACCAAAAACGAGGTAAATCATAGTTTAGTCTGCAAAATTGCTTTGCCCATTTTATTGTATGTTATAGTGTGACCCAGAAGAAATCATTTTGCCAGGAAAGAAACTTTATCAAAGCATTTGATTGCAAATTGCACAAAATGCCTTTTGCTTTTCTTTGCTGTTATCAAGCTGGAGAAATAATATGTTAATTTCTTTAGTGTACTGTAATGCCGATACCTTGTGTTGTTTTGTAGCATGTTTATATTGTCTTGTTCATCTTAAGTTAGGTAATGTTGTATCTGTATTGAAAAGTATTTAGGGCAATGAAAATTGAGACTGAAAATATGATACTGTATGTATAAATTCATAATTGCAAATGAAAGGAATACAAGGGTCATTCAACTGCACATAATTAGAATATATAACTTTTAGACCCAATTGTAACAGCAAAAGTAAATCTTTATTTGCAGACACTAGAGACATCAGTTGTAACAGAGACAGAGTCCTTTGGACAAAGTGAATTTAAAGATAGGATAGATATTTCATCTGATGATTTGGATAGTAATGATGAAGGAGCAAACCCTTTAAAGAGTGAGGATGCACTGTCTTCAAGCACAGGAAGAGATTCAACAGGAAACATTTGGCTCCGTGTGGAAAACATAATCCTAAATAACGATGACAAGGATATTTTGCTATCCAAGGATCTTTGGCTCAATGATAAGATAATAAATGCTGCCCAGATTTTGCTTAAAAAACAATTTCCTGAGATCCCAGGATTTCAAGATACTCTCCTACAGAAGAAGCATCAATTCTCCATCATGAATGGAGAATTCATTCAAATAATCAACAAGGACAATAATCATTGGATTACTGTCAGTCGCATTGGACTAAATCAGCCTGCAATAATGAAAATCTATGACAGCATGAGGAGCTATGACTATGGTATCAAGATGAAAGAATTGTTTGCATCACTGATTCATGCAAAGGAACCATCCATCCTTTTGGCAATTGAGAATATCCAGCAGCAGCAAGACTCATGCAATTGTGGACTTTTTGCTATCGCCTTTGCTACAGCAGAAAGCTTTGGCCATTCTCTGAAGCGGTTCAACTTTGATGTTCAAAAAATGCGGACACATCTGATTTCTTGTTTGGAGAAAGGTATGATGTCACCATTTCCAGGGGAAGTGAAGATACAACCTTCTCCTCTGAAAATTATTGCAACATACAGGATCTACTGCTCATGCAGAATGCCATATGATGCAGCTTCAGGGGAACCTATGCTTCAATGTAACTTGTGTGATGAGCGGTTTCATCAGAGATGTGAGAAAAATCATGCAGTTCAGTGGGTTGGAATCAATGAGAACAACTGGTACTGTGCAAAGTGTATGCCAATCATTGATAAGGGAGAATTTACAGTTAATTCAATATAACTCCGGAAAAGGCTTTCTACTGTACATAAAGTATCATGTGATAAACAACAACATATTGACTAAGAACTTGCAGTGTCATTTTACTTTTAAGTAGTTGCATGATAGTAGCATTACAGACAATATTCATAGAAATTAGATGTTCTCAAGCCACATCTGTTGTATTCCCTCCTTGGAGTTTGAATATTGGAGTTTGAATATTGACATGCTGCACATTTCCCCCTCCTCAGCCTACCAATTTTATATTGGGCATCTGCATACCTCACCTGTTTGACTCAGATATTAAGCAGATTATGATATGGAAAATGATTATGGTAATATCCAAATATTACTGGAATAAATCAATGACTTGTAACACACACACTTGATGGCTAACATCAACTTAACAGCACCTCTCACCTGCAGCACAGGCAGGGTGTGAACTGATGATTGTTTATCAAACGTAATATTTTACGAATGAACACCATAATGCTAAAACCTGTAATATTCAAAATTTAAACAGTATACTTTTTGAAAATTCCTATTCGGTCAAAATAGATACATTGTCAGTTACCTTATAGGGGTCTTATAGGCCTAGGCATAGGGGGCCTACTGCGTTTTTACTCAACTGCGAACAAACGGCTTTTTAGGAGTAGAGGACAATTCGGCAATTTCTGTTTTGCAAGTCTTAAGTTAGATACTTCTTACCATAAAATAAATTGATTCGAATTCTTTCACTGTCTTGACTGAATGAAGGTTCATCAAAAACGGCCTCCTTCAATTTGCACCACAGCTTGCCAGAGAGATTATGTCGGCCATGTTTTTTCTTCGCGATCACGAGACCTCGTTTGCCATGCATCACCGACAACGTTGAATTTTTTGCGAAAACGTTCGGTCGCTTGCATTGTCGGCCACTTCTAGAAATATGACGTCATCGCATCCTGGTGGGTTGCATTTCGTGTTGACCACACAGTAGGCGCAAACCCTAGAAGTTTATCCCAATGTATGGAAAACTCCCTGGTCGTTTGTATTAGTGGGAAAACTTTTCTTGACCACACAAAGAAAATGCTGATGCAAACAATAATGGTTGCTAATTTTAGATCAATATTTATATTTTCATAAAGTACATGCCTGGGGCTATTAGTACACCAAATTTGGTTGCTCTATCTATTTCCAATCTCAAGTTAGGTAGACCGGCTTTTTTGCACCCCCCCCCCAACCAATATAGGTTGTGTCGGATAGCCCAACCACTATAGGGTTAACTACAAAAATCAATGCAGAATATCAGAACCAGGGAGCTATACACGGGATTGCGTAGCAACAAAGGAAGTTTGCTGCGGAGAACGACCAAGAAGGAGACAAAATGGATTTGAGCTGGATGTTTGGAAATGGAATTGGAGAAGGTGAGTAGGTCGGTGTCAATAGTAGTCAGTCAAGTGGTGGAGGTATTGCAGATGAAGAGGAGAGTTTAGATGGTGATAAGTTGCATCAGGTAGAAGTCGTCATTGCTAGTAGTTGCGATGGTGGTAGTGGAGATAGTGGTGGAAGTTTTAGAAATGTTTTTAGTGTAGAAGAGGTACAGTTTCAGTTTTAAGAGGTGTTACACTGTGATCCAGACAGGGAATTAATCCCAAAAAATGAAAATACGAGTATACACTAGTTGAGGGTTTCATCATGGCGATGAGACATTGAGCTATTCAATAAAACAAATTTTTTTTTTAAATCCGTCTTATAAATCCAGAGATATGATTTTTTAAAGTTTGACTAAATTGCGAACTGTTGTTTACATTGCTATTTCCGGCCTTTTGTTTGTTCTATCGTTGAAAACCCAGAAATTCAAGTTCTTGTATCTCTTCAATAAATGCACCGATTTTTTAAAACTTGTTTTTGTTTTACAGATAAACGCCTAAGCTATCTAAAAATACAAAGCTATTTGCAAAATCTCAAGTTGGTATATCAATATTTGTCGAAATGGCATATGACCTTTTTAAGCACGAAAACCAGGCAAATTATCAAAATTCCGTCTGTTATAGTGAAAACAAAAAATCTAACTAAATCTAAATCTTCAAAAAAAAATATCAAAATTTAATATGATGTCTTGAGAGAATTTCTACCAAAGGGTTCGTACAGCTTCGTACAGGAAAAAATGTTATTACACATTTTTTTTTTTTTTTTTTTATATAATCTCATAAAAATACAACAACTACAAAAGATTACAAAAACGATGCCACAAGGAGAATGGAAATACATATCAACCCTGTGGACATTTAACATATAGTTATAAATCTAAACATTAAAGAAGAAAATTAACTAATACAAACATTTACAAAGGGAGGATGTGTCCATGTATTGGGGGTTTGCAGCAGACATCAAAAGCGCTTTGTTGCGTGAACGAATTTTAGAGTAGCCCCGATTATTCTTTTATTAACGTCAGAACGAAAATTCTTTTATTACACATTTGGTATGATAGGCCCTTTTAGTTTAACGTTGATTTTTTGGCAATTCTTTTTGGCTTTGTACATCATTGAACTCTCCTGTACAATGAAGAAGAAAGGGAATGCGTTATTCATTTGCACCCTTCTTGCGCGAGACGCTTTTAAGATCTATATGCAATTGATAATTCATACACGCAGTTTTGCATCAAATTGTATACGCAATTTATATACGCAATTGATATAAAATTGTGTGCTTGATTCGTATAGGCAATTCATATCAAATTGGTATACGCCATTCCTTTACGCAATTCGTATCAAATTCGTATACACAATTCGTATCAAATTCGTATACGCAATTCGTGTCAAATTCGTATACGCAATTCGTGTCAAATTCGTATACGCAATTCGTATCAAATTCGTATACGCAATTCCTTTCAGATTCGTATACGCAATTCGTATCAAATTCGTATCAAAATCGTATCAAATTCGTTTCATAATTCGTATAGAAATCAAACAATTTGTATACAATTTGTATCACTTTTGTGGCTATAGGAATTCAATCGTATAATACCTTCTCCTGTATACGATTGAATTTGTATCAATTCGTATAAAATCTATACGACAATGTATAGGTAGATAGGTAGGTATCATATTTACATGGCTAGCCTGTGAAAGTCTTAGAGAGACTTATTTCCAGCAGGGGCCACGGATGTTTTTACCATCAACCAGCCGTGGCTACCAGATTTCCCTCACATGGCTTTTGTTGACCAGGGCTAGCGTTATGGACAGCGACCAAACTGTCCAGCGCGGGATTCGAACCTCGGCCATTCTGACCACGTGCTCCCTACAACCACTCGGCCACGCACTGCCTATATGATTGACGATGGAGACGATCCCTAAATGGAACCAAATTTAGTAAAATTAGGACTGGATCAGTGCTTCTTATCAGCAGGCATTATCAAGATCATTGATTAAATTGAAATACTGTTACTACTACTAGTGAAGCCAATGAGTTAAAAACTGTAGATGTCGGCAAGGAACTTTTTACCAAGATGCATTGCATTCTTGAATCAAATTCCCATGGAATTATTATGGATACTAATTAGAAGGCAATACATCTTGCTAAGAGGTTCCTCGCCGCCATCTTTAGCGTAATCCTCTATAATGGATTGCCAAGTTGTAGAATCTCAGTTTCTCTTTCTTCGTTTTTGACTACTCCAAACCTTTTTGAAATTAAAGCTAATCAGGACTCAAAAAGCGAAATATCGTGGTAGCGGCTGTAGCGGAAATGCTTAAATTCCATAAGAAGGGAGAAGGGTAAAAGGAAAAAGAAATGGAAGGAAAAGGAAAAGAAGGGAAATCAATTAAGGAAGCAAATGAAGGAAGGAAAGGGAAATAAAGAAGAAGAAAAAGGGATATAATTGGGCAGTATACAGGGAAAGAACAAGAAAGTGTGTAAGAAGAAACTGCTATGAGGAAAGAAAATATTTTTTGAGCCCTGAAACTAATATGATCTATGAGCTTAGAAGTGAGTCCCCTCTCTGAGATTAAAATTGAGACTTCCAGTGAACTGTTCCCATGAATTTTAAGTTATAGTTTCATACACACTTTTCTTTCTTTAGTTGAAAAGAATCTTGAAAATTGGTGGATCGTCAGTAAATGAGAATGTAGCAAGTGTAATGGAGCGGTGAGTATCTGTCATGTTGATAGCAAATTCCATTAAAGATGTAATGATTGATTAAAATACAGCAGGCTACTAAATTCAATAGCCAAATATAATTTGGGTTAAGTTGCGTCTCTACAGCCTATTCGACGTCCTGGCGTCTGACAACGAATCGAGCGCCTCGGAAGCAGACCCAGCTCCAAGAACCTCAATTACTGGCGAAAGAGATGTTCACGTGCCCAACCAGCCTCGCACTTCGGAGGCGGGGACTTTGTTGGTTACCTTCAGCTTAGATGATTTGAACAAACCGAGAAGTCCAACCAGCAAGATGCAGGGAATCCTTCCTACTCTGGTGTCCTCCAACTCTCACCGACATCCACTATTTCTGCACCACCGGCCACAGATGCCCCCCAGTAAGCTGCCCAGCCCCAACCACCCCCAGCTGCCATTCCAGAGCCTCCAATAACCGCCACAGCCACCGCCGTCGCTGCATTACACCAAGGTAACATTGATTCTTTGTTTCATTCATCTCTCAGTTCATTGTCCCCACTCTCCCCAAAGTTAATAAAATGCATGAAAGCAAAAGAATACATCGATTTGAACACACTACTACCAAATTCTCTCTACGACACCACCTCTGACCAATCCTATAGCCTTCAAGTCCAACCAGGGGTAGGTGGGGAAGAAACTGTGTCATTGATGCAAACCCGACACACCGCCCAAAAAATTACGAGTTTTCTCACATGGCTGGAAGCATGGAATGTTTTTATAAGAGGCATGGTGCACTTTCATCCCCACCTTGCCCCGATTTGTTAGCGTACCAAGAATCGTTCACTGCACTAAACCGCAATTACAATTTCCAATCTTGCTACAAATATGACATAGCCTTTAGGATGAATGTGGCGAGAAACCAGTATCTCCCTTGGTCGCGGCTTGATGAGTACGCCTTCAACCGTTTTTTACGTAGCGCACCGCCCTCCCAGCCCCTATCATGTTTCAGATGTCATATGTCTGGCCATTTTGCGGCAGAATGCCCATCTCTTAAGCAACGGGACTGTGACGCAGGCCCTGGGCAGAGCTTGTTGCCCCAAGCCTATTCATTTACCAGCCAGCCGCCCTTTCGTGCTAAACAGCCCTTTTATCAAGCCCCCTGCTGACATTTCAATGCTAACTATTGCCGCGACCAAAACTGCCGCTGGCCCCACATCTGCAACCGATGCCGTGGCCTTCACCCAGCAACAAATTGCCGGAGGGCTAAACAATAACTTCAATCCATTACCAGTTTATTCAAAAACTCCTGTCAACACAAAACATTTACGTAAGGAATTAATCTCATATCCTGACCAAGTATTCGTTGACAATTTGATTCATAGTTTCCAGCACGGTTTTTCTATTGGCTACTCAGGCCCGGAATTCTGTAATATTGCACCTAATTTGCAGTCTGCATCGTTAAATTCAACGGCAATCTTCAATTGTATATACGAAATGACGGGCCCCTTTACTGGCCCACCATTACAGAATTTTCGTACGTCAGCAATTGGCGTAATCCCAAAGAAAGACAGCAATAAATTTCGGATGATCACCGACCTATCCTCACCAAAGAGTATTTCAATTAACGACTTCATAAATGACTCAGAAGCTTCCGTATCATTCAACAATTTCGATTCAGCTGTTTCCATAGTGTCCAGCCTGGGAAGGGGGGCACTCATGGCTAACTTAGACATAAAGAGCGCATTTCGTATCTGCCCAGTAAGGCAAGAGGATTGGCATTATTTAGGTTTTTCATTCCTTGGTTTCTATTTTGTCGATTTATGCCTTCCATTTGGCCTTCGCTCATCCGTGGAGCGTTTCACACAGTTATCGGACACGCTCCTTTGGATAATGAAAAACAACTGTAAAATAGCGAACTGCACTCATTACCTGGACGATTTTTACTTGGCAGGACCCCCGTCTTCCCCCCAGTGTGAAGATGATATGCAAAAAACAATTGCCTTGTTTAAAAACCTGGGCGTACCACTAGCTCCTGAGAAAATCGAAGGCCCAGTAACAAATCTAACATTCATGGGTATAGAGATAGACTCTCAAACAATGTCAATAAGGTTACCAGAAGAAAAGCTATCTGCCCTCATTTCCCTTCTGCAGAAATGGTCGGAAATGCGAAAGTGCACGAAGAGAGAACTCCTTTCACTGATAGGAAAACTTTCGTTTGCCTCAAAAGTAATTCCATCCGGTCGAATGTTTGTAAGACGCCTCATAGACTTATCGATGATGGTTGAAAGACTGTCTCATCGAATCTCTCTCAATTCTGAAGCAAGAAAGGACATCTCGTGGTGGGCGAATTATCTGCCTGCCTGGAATGGGCGGTATAAAATTCTTGACTCGTTGACTACCCCCTGCTACCAATTGCATATCTACACTGATGCATCAGGGGAAATAGGGCTGGTATCTACAACAATGGGAAATGGGTGTCTAAAACATGGCCCAAAGAACATAAACAAAAATCCATCCAATGGAAAGAAATTTTTCCTGTCTACGTTTGTTGTTATTTATGGGGTAAAGAATTTCAAGGAAAACATTTACTTTTTGACTGCGATAACCTCGCTGTTGTGAACATTTGGTCCGCCCAGTCTTGCAAGTCTCCAGAAATTATGGCTGCACTGAGAAAACTTTTCTACATCGCAGCACAGCATGAATTTACGGTCCACATAAAACATATACCAGGAGTAAACAATGTCCAAGCAGACTGCCTTTCTCGTTCTCAGATAAGCAAATTTTTCACTCTGGCGCCTTTGGCGAGCTCCCATCCAACAGAAGTCCCAGACGAGCTCTGGAAAGTTTAGAACACGACAGTCGTTTCCTACAATTTATGTCTATTGCCAATTCGTTGAGAAGAACATACGAGTAAGGTCAGTCTAGCTTCAATTCATTTTGCTTCAATTTACGAATTTGTCATTACCCTTTGACACAGCACAACCTATGCCTTTTTACGACCTATCTGGCCAGAACTCTGAGTTACTCAACAATCCGCACATACTTAGCCGCTGTCCGCTTCCGAAACATAGAACTAGGGTTTTACTCAAACTTCGAACCAATGCAAAATCTGCAAATGCTACTTTGAGGGATTAAACGTGTTAAAGGCATATCTTCAAAACCCAACTGCCTCCCAGTAACCATGAACATAATGAAAATCTTAAAATCGAACTTGCGAAAGTCACAGCTTAACGAGAAAGATAAACTTATGCTGTGGGCTGCGTTCACAACAGCCTTTTTCGGCCTTTTGCGTGCTTCTGGATTCTGTTGCGATACCAAACACACTTTTAACCCGGATGCAACATTGCTACGAAAGGATGTGACCTTAAATGAAAACGTTGCAACAATGAAAATTAAAGTTTCTAAAGCTGATCCATTTCGGAATGGCAACGAAGTCCGCCTCGTGGCATCACAATCATCCGTATGCGCATTTCGAGCACTTAGTAAATACACGATGTTTTGCTCCTGCCCAGCTGCCCCATTGTTCGTTTTTAGTGACACAACGTATCTCACGAGGCAAACAGTGACGAAGACATTGCAGAGCCTGTTAGGCCCAAATTTTCCTGATGTTAATTGCTACTCATCACACAGTTTCAGAATTGGCGGAGCAACGTCTGCAGCATCGGCGGACTTACCAGACTGGTTGATAAAAACTCTAGGCCGTTGGTCAAGTAACTGTTACGAACGTTTTATCCGTAGTCCATCAAATATTATAGATCGTGTTCCGTATATTCTCTCTCATCGCTAGGTTAAATCGGCCCTCCTCCTCCCTATTCAAGCAGGTTAATCAGCCTTGGGGCGTATTTGGGCGTATCTTGGCGGTTAGGCCACCAAATCTGCCTATAGAATACTAATTGATATTCCATGGAATGCTAATTGATATTCCATGGAATGCTAATTGATATTCCATGGAATATCAATTATGTTTCTATGCCATTCCAGTATTCCATGGAATATCAATTAGCAAACTTAAATAGGTTTATATCCCAGACATCTTTTCTTTTCTTGATTGTTATGTCTTATCAAGCAATTATTCTCAATTAACTTTGTCCGAGTGGCAGCAATTATTCCTTTTGTCAAGGAGATACCACCATTGTAAAGACCAAGTTCATGTTATGAAATATTTTTCGATGATCAGATAACTTTAGTATCTCAACTTAAACCAATAAATCTGTGACAGTACTTTCAACTCACTTGATGCGAAAGATGGAAATTCTTCAGATCCTTTTATAGAAATGTCTAAGGATCATACAATTAAGTTCTTTATCTGCCAATCAATTGTGTAATGGCTTTTCATCTGAACTGCATACCTTCATCAATTACTTGTCTATGAATGAAACTTTAGACCCAATGCATGTGGCAAGATATAGACGGGGGCAAATTGCTGCGAAAAGCATCTGCTTCTTATAGAAGCCTCCATCAAACACAGTCAAACTATGCTTCAAATAATGCATTTTATTTCAAATGTAATTTACCTCAACTATGCAACTTTAAAACTTGTTTGTTCTTAAAACTTGGTTCATAACGGCAAAGGATTCCAGGATTAAAAGGATCCCAGATCTTTGAAATATATTTTCTGATAGGGTGCCCCCCACCGAGTACCCCCCCCTGTTGTTGCAAGTTGGGTAGGATTATGATTAATCTGTTGACCTGTTCCACGTGCAGTGAGATCAGGCTCTTCACTTATTGCTAGGATTGCTGCCACATTTAAATTCCCAAAACCAAGAAAACGCGAAGACCTTTTAGCTGGCATTCCACAGTTTTTATGGGAAGATTTGTATGATCTGCGAAGAATTGGCAATGGGAGTTTTGGTTTCGTAGATTTTGGAAACTATCGATCCAGAGGTTCGACGCTTGCCAGCCCCCAATCAGTTGTTGTAAAGCAGTTGTTTGCAGCAGAGCATGGATGTGAAAAAGAATTCGCAAAGGAAGCAAAGCTACTGTACAGTGTGAAGGGGCATCCAAACATCGTCGAATTTCTTGCTGTTTGTGCAAAACCGACATACGCTCTAATGCAGAAGTACGTTGCTTTTTCTTTCATGCCTTTTGGTGATGAGACTGTTGTTAACTCCCTCGCCAACTTCTTATCGCATGTGGATTCTATGTTCGAATTTACGGGATTTGAGAGGGTACAAGAGCTTGCAGCCAAAGACATTGTTACTGGATTGTCGTTCCTCCATTCCAAAGGCATTGTCCATCGTGACTTGAAGCCTGCTAATATATTAGTCAGTAACCAACATTACATTGATGAGCCAATTGAAATCGTTCTGCGTCAGTGGCAAGATGGCCAAATTGTTCCACTTGTTTGCAAACTGACTGATTTTGGAGAGAGTCGTGCTTATCTTATACAGACTAGGACATTAGTTACGTCAAAGGTAAAAGAATTAGACCGCGGAAGTCCAGCATACATGGCACCAGAGATACTGCTGCCAGAAAAACGACCATCTTTTGCCACAATTCAAGATCTCAAGGCCGCAGACCTCTGGGCTCTTGGTATGGTCTTTTTTGCTCTGGCCAACCCATCTTGCCGCTATCCGTACAGTGATGAAATAGAACTTGCTTCCAATTCATCGATAACGCCACGAGAGGCTCTTGAGGAGCTGATGCGCAAGGAACACCCACCATCCATCTCGCAGAAATACGAAAGGTTGCAGGCATGTTACTGGGACTGGATACAGCAGCTACATGAGCTATGCACCAGCTTCGACTCGACAGTGAGGATTCGATGCGTTGACAAGGCACTGAGTTTTATTGTTGACGTAAGCAAAGGGACCGAGTGCAAAGTAGTGAATCTTAGCATGTCCCAAAACAGTGCGCTGGAGAAAGAAAACTGCAGAATCATGAACGAAATTGTCTCTGGGGAGTCCCAAAAGGCTGTAAGTTCTAAGACTGTAGGTGATGGAACAAATGCCTGTTCATTTTTATGTCTAAAAATATGCGATGTAATGATTTTGCAGTTTGGAGGTAGTTTCATCAAGAATGAAATTGAAACGTGGCTTGCCAGTGTCACCTTGGACACCATCAAGGATTACCCAAAAGAATTAAACGATCACAGAAATAAGTCACTGCAGTACACACTACTGGACGCTTATGTCATAATGCGGGAAAATAATCACCTGCATTCTGAATATACGATAAGCGAAGAACTACCATTTCCATATAGCGTCTTCGATAGCAAAAGCCGAAGAAATCTCGAGAGTGTACTTTGCCTCCAAGCCAAAAGCAAAGAACATTTTGCATCGGTTTTTACATGCGAGCCTTATTCACTGGTGATCGGATCTTTTCAAGGGCAGTTATTTTGCATCGATACACATGCAGTTCCAGAGGAATGTGGTGGTAATCTCAATGGCCAGATCAGAGTTTACCCTTCAGCTTCAATAGAAAATATCCGTTCCCTTTGTGTATGGTTATGGCGCAGATTGGCGGCAGGCTCCGTGAAAAACGGTGCAGGGCAGTCACTGGCGGTCGTTGAACATTCAACCAGCAAAAGTACAGATAGCGTGAATATATCTTCCAACAACAAAGAAGAAGATTCTACCAAAACAGTCAATGAAAAAGTGACTGTAGATCTAACTGCTGATCATCTAGAAAACGATGCATTGGTAAGTCAAAGTCCATGTCTCTTCTATCGAATCCGAATATTTAAGTATGCAAAGCAAGCGTTTTTAGGTTTCAGGTTTCAGGTTATGATTGTTCTCTAGTGATTGTTCTGTAGTGCCTCGTTAAGCAAGCATCTTCCCAGCAAACAAAGTCGTGGAATTCCGCTTATAAAGTAGCAATTATACAAGAAAAGAAGCTAGTCCAAATATATTCTCAATCTTTGTTGTATTTTTACCTTCTTCGTCGTTGTTGTATTTTCTATTTTGCGTGATAAGGGTACTAAAAAAATTATAACAGGAGTTTTAAGTGAACTAAATCATATCACAACATTTCGGTGCCGTTGATATCATTCCGATACCGGTATCAAAAGAAATTTAATGAAGTCTATAATAGAATTTGTTCTCTTTTCCAGATGAACCGAAGCAGAAATGGTAGACAAGAGACTGATACAATTCCATCTATGCCTGATATTTCCTGCACTTTTGAAAGTCACATAGACGAACGCCTTGAAAGTTGTGATTCCAGTACCAACAGCTTGATTGAAAATGTAAGTTGTTTTCAGCTATATGCAATAAAATATTTATCTGATATATGGACATAGAAACTGAGAACAAGAATGGAAACGTCTACGAATACCAAGGGTACCTACCTTCTATGAATTGTGTTTATTCGCAGTCCCGTTTTCGTGACATAGCAAACAGCAATTGCTGCCCTGTTAATCAAGAATCAAGCTGTCTGTTTCCCTGTGGTCATCTGTTTTGAAAGTTGACATCTTATCACATCAACTTTATTCTTACGTCATCCTTACAGAACAGCAATTGCTCTTTGTACTATGCCACGAAAAGTGAACTGTGAATACAGAAAATGCATACAAGGTAGGCACCCTCACATATACTTTTCAATTACAAATCTTCAGCTTTTCTGCAGGCCTCTGCACTTCAAGGTCTACCAAGAAACACTTCTGTGTTTAAAGGTAGGCCCAGTAAAATACACTCATTTTTTCATAAGAAACTAACGTCCAGTGCTTGTAGGCAGTTTCTTGAATTTTAAGGCCATTTTGCTGCCAAAAGTTTCTTATGTGTTTCTTGTATTTTTAATGCCGGAAGTGTAGAGTTAATTTATTTTTGTCAAGAGGCATTCCAAATTACTTAGTAAGATCTCCAAACAATTAAATAACATAATTTGCACTCAAAATAATGTCCAAACAGTTGCTATAACTGTACACTGTCAAAACATTTTTGAGTGTGATAGGAAAATTGAAATTGTAAATAACAATGTTTCTCAGCTTTTTCAATTCAGGTAGGGTTGTTTCTATACTTTCGAAAAATTGAGCCTACCGTTTCTTAAAAAACGGTTTCTTGTAAAAAACATGAGTGTAGTTGGTGATGACCAGTTTACAGATATCACAAAGAGGTCACAGATAATTCCAAGTTCTCTCTCTCTCTATCTCTCCCCCCCCCCCCCCTCTCTCTCTCTCCCTCGTTAGTTTCTTATAACAAAGAATACGTGTATTCCTATATCTTTTGCCAATTTATCATTTCAAATTTGATTAGATAAGATAATTAATGACAAGGATGCCTTCTTTTGCAGGGTAAAGTTTTAAGAAGACGTCCTGATTGGACCAAAGGGAGTGTGGTATTGCAGAGCCTATTCGATGACGATAACTGTTCCAAAGCTGACGGTACAGATCACACAGTTGTCTCTTTAAGGTAAGGAAATTTTTTGTCCCGATCAGAATGTGACAGGTAGCACTAACATCATGGTTCCAGAATCTCTTTGAAATTTGATAGCGAAAGTTTTTAAAGCAATCAATTACATTTCAGCAATTTTCATAACATACATTATACAAGACCAACAGGTTACGGAGTTTGCAGCATTGCAAAAATCTTATAGAGTTCGGAAAGGAAATGCAAATTTTGCAACATGAGCCAATGCTAGAAGACCTAATGCATCTGACCTTTTGTGTGCAATGGCAACTGAAACTGAAGGCGATCGATCGAATGAAAGGATGAAAGGGGCTCGAGTATAGTCCTTTGGCAAAAAAATTGTTGCTATAACCTATAACCATAACCCTTGAATTGGCTTAAAGTGATATCAAATCAGCCCAAATCTGCATGCACTATTACAAAACTTGCACACATACACGTATTTTTTTAGAAATGCCCATAAGAAACTCAACTCTCAGATCGCCAAAAAATTAAGATACTCCAGTACTGGGAGAATATAATTTAAGAAACTATTTACTTTGATAATGGAAACCCTTGACATGTTTTTACTTTATTTTCACTTGTTTCCTGTATCATATTACTCGTAAGGTACTTGAATAATGTCTAAACATTGGAAAGACTTTAAAACCCTTGCTTTAAACTGTTCACGAGGGCACAAGTATTGTACATGAAGATTGTTATGGAACCTCTAAGAAACTCGTAGGAAACTCTGAGTACTCAAAATCTGATAATTTTAAGAAACTTTCAGTATTGGCCCAAATTCTTAGTTTTTTATGAAGAAAGTACGTGTATACTTACAATGGCGAATAGCAAAGATAATCAAAGTCAGAACAGCAAAGAAGTTCAACTTGAGAAAGAAAAATCTATAATCTAGAGACCTGTCAATTTATTACATGGTTGTGTCAAAGTTTTCTTTTTTCATTCCACAGTGGTAGTTTGATTCCACTGAAACAGATTAAAATTGAGACTATTGGAACCCCGTATAACGGTGATGCCCTCACTCCAGTGTTTTCATGGCAAAGTTTCGCATATTCATGGCAGGAGATGCTACAAATTCTGTCACATGATTACGAGCCTGACAAACTATGCGTACAACCTCCACTTAACGTCAGTAATAATGTTTCATTCCTCGTCAACAATTCCAAGCTCCAACACGAGGCAGACATTAGATGCGATGATATGGGAGTCTGGCGTTGCACTGGAGCACCAAAATTGTACTTCACACTGGTTGTTGGCTTGGACGGTAAGGCTACTAGCGCAAAGAAACTTGAACAAAAGCCAGATGGCTCCACCACGCAGTATTGCATCTTGAAAAGATCATACTTTGTCAACACATCGAGTGAAGATTGTCGGAAAGTCATATCGAAGTTGCAAAGTAAGATTTTGTTGATCATGTTTCTGATACTTCATGCGTTTAGTACTTCAGCAAATTTGTTTTACTATTGCAGCATGCCAGGTGAATCGCCGCATTTTAGGTAGACTTGCATCTGGTCCTCCTGAATACTAACTTGCAAGATTGGTTGAAGTGCCATGAATGACTAATTTTCAAGATAGCAAGATAACAAAAATTGGATTAGGTACAGTAGTCGACCTTTACATGACGTATGATAGGATGTCTTCACTTGCCTAGAAAGGATTTAATGGTAGTCCAATGTTTTGCGTTCAATATTTGATTCGCAAAGAGGTACTTACAGAAATGCCTTGATACAAGTTCAGTTTTCTTTAAAGTCTAAATTTCTTGCATTTCGATTACATTCAGAACTTTTATTCAATGGATCCAGCGAGAGCGAGAATCAGAATCTAACCACATCAGAAAGGGCATTTCTAACAACTATTTTCAATTTTTTACAATAGAATTACTTTTAAGAAATTAGACGGACCAATAGAATTTAGCGACGACATTTGTATGGTTTATCGCATTGTTATC
This sequence comes from Aurelia coerulea, assembly GCA_039566865.1. Lineage (NCBI taxonomy): Eukaryota > Metazoa > Cnidaria > Scyphozoa > Semaeostomeae > Ulmaridae > Aurelia > Aurelia coerulea. The sequence continues at coordinate 1,372,025 of CM076951.1, read as the reverse complement.
ATACAAACGCCACATCACTTCTTTCGGGCCATGGAGTTTGATTTGGGGACCTTTTTGTTTCACCTTCGAAAATACTCAATACTTGGGATTCTAATGAAGTCTTCAATAGCAAACCAGAGCAATAGCAATAGCAATAGTAATAGTAAAAGCAATCCAAAGGCTTCCACATTGAAAGCCCTAACTGATACCTGAACCGTTCTGTATAAGAGAGATGTGAACAATCTTACAAATTCTTCGCTAGCATCTTTTTGGTGTACTGAATCTCCATGCAAAGCTATATCATCTTTATGTATCTCACTCCACAGGTGCCAATGGGAAAACAGGAAAGTTCACACTTATTCAGTACCTTTTCAAGAATAAAGAACATGAAATTTCTTGCAGAAAGAAACATGGAAATTCAAATACCGCTACTCCATATTTTCGAGTCCTGCCAAGCGTTATTGAGAAAATGAGGTTCTCCGTTGACGAAAAGGATAGCTCACCAAACCAGATTTTAGACGAAGCATATCGATCAGTCGGTGATGTTTTAGGAGCGAGAAGCGTAGGACAGTTACCTCGTGGTCCAGCCAACCTTTATGATGCAAGACACGCAGCGAAGAAAGCACGTTTACATGCAGCGGAAACGGGATCTGACACTAATAAAGAGGTGCAGAGTTGCAAGTATGATGAGCTTTGGACGCTGCTTGAGCGTGCAAAAAGAGAAGAAGAAATCTCCAAAGATGAAACATTTATTCGTTCCTGTGAAATACATCCCAGCCTGTCAGTTGTGTTGGCCTCTGAACGCCAGTTGCAACATATGGTCCAGTTCTGCACTAATCCGCAAGAATTTTCGGTATTGGGTGTTGATCCAACATTCAACATCTTTGATACAAATCTCAGTCTAACAGTGACGACATATCGAAACTTGAGGCTCCAGCAAAAAGAAACTGGAAAACCGCCAGTATTCATTGGGCCACTCCTCATCCATCAGAGGAAGACATGGCAGGCATATTCTGCATTCGCGAATAGATTGACTCTGGAGAAACCAGAACTGGATGGAGTTTTGGCGTGTGGCACTGACGGGGAAGAAGCGCTTATTGATGGTTTTCGACGCAACTTTCGATATGCAACATTTCTCCGTTGTTTCATACACTTCAAAGACAACATACTGAGAGAACTTACAAGAAGAGGACTATCCCCTAAAGACAAATCGCTCTACATAAACGAAATCTTTGGAACAATACAAGGGACTGTCAAACTTTGTGGGTTGGTAGACTGCGACACACGAGATGAATTCATTGGCAAATTTGAAAGCTTGAAGACAGTATGGGAAGAAAGAGAAGCAAGCAGCCAAACTGCCAGTGGAATTGCCTTCTTTGAATGGTTTAGAAAGGAAAAGGTAAGATTTGATCAGTTTAATACCACATGTGGCGGAGAATAGTTCAGTGATAATTCTAACTTTAACCAAATTCAGTTAGTTGCGTTGCAAAGCTCGTGTCTTTTCTCGACCAGTTATAAGTAAGCTGCTAGTTGTAATCTTTTATGCCCACATAGTGCTATGTTGCTGTATTTCCCAAACTAGAAAATACAGCAACACAGCACTACATGGGCCTAAACGACTACAAATGGCAGTTTAACTTTAACTGATAGAGATAGAATACATAGCAAAACAATGTGACACAATCAACTTGCAGGTAAAAATTCTATCAAATTGGTACTACTCTCCGCTACCAGTGGTATTACCAACCAAATAATACTAAAATGATAGAAAACATTTGTTCATCTGTTGGTTCTTTCTTGCATAATTAGTTCCAGAAAGATAACAAACCATTCTTGGTGAATTGCGATGAATTGTTTAATTCACTTATCGTAAAAATTTTAAAACTGCCCAAGAAATTATCCTTCTTTCTTTGTGTAGCAATGCTGTTATACCGGGTATCCCAAAAAATATATACGGATTTGATTGACTCCAACGCAGTGAATTTAGCTTCAATCAATGTCTAATAACTCTGAAAATGTTCCTCGATAGTTAACTTAAACATAGATACCTCATTTGTTAATATTGGTACTTTGAGAGCGGATATGTTAATCTTAAAAGCTCAAATTTGCCCCTTCCTGCAAACCAGAGCTTTAACCTTTTGGCCTAAGCAATTTCTTACGGCACAGCATGTCAATCAACGATAGCCTCGATAAAATTTGAACAATATTAGATATTTGTTATTCTGTTTTCCAGAAGTCATGCCCTAGTCACCCATTGGGAAGTTTCTTAATTTTTCATTAATTTCAGTTCCTAATCTCGATGTGCTTTAGGAATTTGCTTAGACAAAAAGGCCAAAGCTCTGGCTTGCAAGTGGAAGCAAATTTGAGCTTTCAAGATTGATAGTTCTGCTCTCAAAGCACCAATCAATTTAACTATCGAGGAACATTTTGAGAGCGATTAGCAAATGATTAAAGCTAAATTCACATCGCTTGAATCAACCAAATCTGCATACATTTTTGTGAAACACCCGGTATGTCTTTTATTGGATGAATGAATTCAGTAATTTTCTAACTCCTCTCTTTCAGATGGAGGTCATGATTACTTCAATGTTGAAACCGGTTCGCACTGATGCAGGACTAGGTAACCCGCCGCTGGAATACACCAATAACGATCCTGAATCCGCGAACTTTATGATCAAACATGGCCTCAAATTTGAAGCACAGACGCCAAATGAATTTATCAGTGCGGTGAAAAAAATTGTGAAATTGCAACACAACAATGAAGAGAGGGCAGTGTTTGGGAAAGGCCCTTATGCAGTTGCAGATCGATTCAAACATCTTGCAGTCGACGACAACATGTGGGGAAGGCTGTCTCATCCCCAAAGAGCTTCCAAAGTTTCTAAATTCCTATCAACAGGCATGGATAGAGATGAAGATTCAGCAGGCCAAGAAAGAAATTTTGCAATTGAAATAGACGGTAATGCGACAAGGCTGACATTAACGGCCGAAGAGAGTGGCATAACGACGGTACCACTAGCAGTTCTTCAAACCATGTTTGATAAAGCAAACGATCTCCTCTCAAAACCCAATCTTGTTATTCCTCAGCCAGGGGCATCAAATGGAGCCTTCATTGTTGCTGGACATTCGAACCGAATATTTTCTGTATTACCAGGCAAAGGAGCTTCGCTTAAATGTGATCGAAACTGCAAGAACAATACTACGGGTATATGTGAGCATATTCTCGCAGTTGCATGTCGACGAGGTACCTTGAAAGACTTTCTTTCCTGCTTTAAAAGATCGAAGAAAGGTGCTTCGTTGACAGATATGGCACTTCAGGGAGGTCCTAAGACAGCTGGGAGGAAACCTAGCAACAGAAAACGTACCAATGCGAAGAAAGGAGAAATCGAAAAGTTTGGCGACTTGTTCGCAGCTTCAAATAGGGAAACAACGACATGCTCTGATCAAGAGCCATCTTGCAAAGGAAACATCCCACAGCAACAACAGCCTCAGTCACTACCACTACCTAAAGAACAGCAGACTGAGCAGTGCCAACAGCCGCAACAGCCACAACAGATACAAATGCTTGGTCAGCTGCATCAACAAACGCAGCCTAACAATTCACCACAACCGATAGCACAACGTCAACAACAACAGCTCCATCAGTTTCAACTGCAACAGTCACCAGAACCATTTTGCCAACCTCAGCAACAACCAAGTCCGATTCAGATGCATAGGCCGGGTCAAATGTTCATACCAACTTCTCAGGGAGTAAGTCCAACGGTGTTAGGATAGCCATGTTTTGGTTACATATCTATTTACCTTGCTTCATCTTGGTTTTCTTCTTTGTTTTGTCTCAACTTGTGTCTTCAATTGGCCTGACCACGTTGCTGTTTGGTATTTCGATTTTAATTTCCTTGTATTCGTGATCGTGTCTGTTAGTGCGATTTCGCAGAAGAAAAAAGAAAGCTTCCAAACCAGTGCACCTTCACTTGCGGTTTGAAAGCTTTGCTTTTGTAAAGGCACATTAACGCGAAGGAATATAATGGAGTTAGATTCGAATTACCAAATAACGACATGGTAAGACCAATTAAAGACACAAGTTGAGACGAAACGAAGAAGAAAACAAAGACCACGATAAGGTAAATAAATATCTAATCAACACACTAGTTTCCTATAACACCCTTGCTAAGTCTTAAAATTTTTAGGATCTGATTGCGCAGTGATGTCACCACATTGTAAACTAAATATTAAAGTTTGAAACCGATTAGAACACAGCTTGACAGTTTCTAGCAATTACCTCCACTCCCAACGACTCTATCATAAAAGACATTCAAGTAAAAATCGGCAAGCTTCAGCAAATGATTTGATTTGAGGCCACAAAAGTTCAGTTGTAAACAGCAAATGTCTAATGACGAGGGTCGCTCTTCGAAATGACCAACGGTAATCTCGGTTTACCATAACAGATATATAAAGGCAGGGTCGAAGATAATGATGGTATACGAACGAAGTTGCTAAACAAAGGGGGAAATTTGGAAGAAGAAATATTTCAACTGCGCAGTGTTAAGAAATGCCTGAAAAGTTAAAACTTTTTGAAAACTACCTAACCTCTGTGTATTAAAGCTTTTCCTTCCTATATCCTTGCAGGTAACAGATAATTATCAAGCACGAGCAGATGGATACGGAGCTGCCCAACCCAATGCCCGTTCTCCCTCTTCAATGGCACCCTTTTCCCTTAAATGGCTTGCAGGAACTACTGTTTCAAGATGCTATGGTTGTGCAATGGAAATAATAAATCCCCCGACAGCTGCCCCCGACGATCTCATTGTCGTTCATCGTGATTTCAGATGCTACAGGGAAAGGGAAACAGGACAGGAGAGATGGACAACACAACAACAGAATATTCATTTCCATTTACGTTTAGCATGTGTGCAAAGAAGATATCCAGCTTTCAATGGGAATTGTCTCGCTGTTCCACGAGCCTTCGTTAATTTCCTGACACAAGATCACTTCCAACGCTTACTTGACGAATTTGGTTTGACCTTCGCAGTTGCCAACTAACCTTGTTAGGATGGAATACTTATATATTTTTGCATATGTCGTATTTTGCTGTTTCTTTTTACTGTAGCTGGATGTTCAAGCGCCTTACAGTTTGGACCTTTTAATTCGTTTTCGTTTTAGTCGTTTTCTCTTTGTTCGAAGTCGCAGATTTCATTCTTGTATCATTTCATTGTAGCTAATTGCATTGCATTGTAGTTGATTGGTTTGATGATATTCAGGAAGGTCCACTGCGAATGCAAATCAAATCAAATATCTCCCCTATATTTCCTAACGAATTAGAATTGGATGTCATCGAAAGTCCAAACTAAATATCAGCATTCTGAAGAGAATCATATAAAGCGTTCCCCATCAGAGGAAATTTAGGAAATCTAGAATGCGTCTTCTCTTTTGTCAATCAAGCAGACCAAATGAACATATCACATATGAACTGTAGGTATAAAAATGACAACTGAATTATTTGAATACATTCAATCAAAATAAGATCGCAAGGAAAAAGGTCAAGAAGAGTAAAAGAGGTGGTTGGTTTGTTGGTTTGCTGGTTTGCCCGTGGGTTTGCCTATCAAGTGTTCTGCGAAGAGAAGAAGGTTACCGTTTATCATAGGAAACTAGTAATGCAGAGGAAATTTGTTGGCTTGAAAGCTACCTAGCTGCATGAATAGTTGCGTTGCTTGGCTCCGTATTTAAGGATTGCTGAATTCGCTTTTCCATTTTTACAGGAAATTATCATAGCTGTTCTGTTTTGTTTTGTTTGTCAACTTCAAGATGAGAATGTCATATTTATCAAAAAAAAGAAAATTGACTGTGTATTTTCTTATATTGGACTTGATGTAGGATTTCTATCCCAGTTTGATGGAAGTTAGGTCTCCTGCAGCATAATTTGAAATATTACTTTGTTAAGGATTCTCTGTCTTTGACAATTTATCTCAGATATCATCAATGAAACCAATATTCAACTTTTTGGACACAAAAAATAAATTCTATATACCTGATGAATGACAAAAGTATACCACTACACGTATTTCTTTTTATAAGAAACTGCCCATAAGAAACTCAACTCTCAGATCGCTTAAAGATTAAGAAACTCCAGTACTGGGAGCATATAAGTTAAGAAACTATTTACTTTGATACAGGAAATCCTTGACAAATTTTTACTTTCTTTCCACTTGTTTCCTGTATCACATTACTCGTAGAAAAACATTGTTTTGAAATGTTCACGAGGGCACATGTAGTGAAAATGTAGATTGTTATGGAACCTCTAAGAAACTCGTAGGAAACTCTGAGTACTCAAAATGTAATAATTTTAAGAACCTTTCAGTCTGGCCCCAATTCTTAGTTTCTCATAAAAAGAAATACGTGTAAATTAAATCATGCCATCAATAAATTAATTGAAAACTGCTTAAAGGCAACATATAGAGCGAAACAGATGGGTGAACTTACAAATATCTCACAATGACAGAAGTTCAATAGCGATAAGACTAAAAGCGTTTCTTTCTTACATGCTTTGCTGATGATAAAGAGGGACCTGCTGTGCCTATCAAACTAATGCTTTGGACGAAAAATCTTACCGATCAAGTAAGTACTGCGACCAAGATGGCGGTAGAAACTTTTTCGAAAATTGTAAATTTTAAAACTTATTGAGCAAATCTTTCGCTTGCTATGGAATCGAATCAATCCAATTATAATCAAAGGTTGGCAATGAATGCTCCAAATCAGAAATTTACTGATAAAATATGCACCATAAAATTTGCAGACGGCACTAAACGTAATTCTGACAAAAAGCAAAGGACAGAATGTTGTCAAACTTGTGCAGACCAAACTTGTTTATTTAAACCATTGTACTTGTCTGAGAGGAAACACCCCCTTCGCAGAAGTATTGGAGCAACTTGGTTTGGGTGAGAGGAATCAGCATGGCAAACTTGGAATTTTGTAAAAATTTTACAATATTTGAAAAAGATATCTAGCTAAGATTTAGCACATAAGCAGCGAATTCGCTTTTGATATACCATGCAATCACAGAAATCACAGAAGACGGTTACCGTACTGAAAGAATGCCAACTGAACTGCGTTCATGTGAAAATTTGCCTATGGGAAATTTACGGGGAACTAGTATCTTGCCACATGCATTGGGTCTAAAGTTTCATTCATAGACAAGTAATTGATGAAGGTATGCAGTTCAGATGAAAAGCCATTACACAATTGATTGGCAGATAAAGAGCTTAATTTTATGATCCTTAGACATTTCTATAAAAGGATCTGAAGAATTTCCATCTTTCGCATCAAGTGAGTTGAAAGTACTGTCACAGATTTATTGGTTTAAGTTGAGATACTAAAGTTATCTGATCATCGAAAAATATTTCATAACATGAACTTGGTCTTTACAATGGTGGTATCTCCTTGACAAAAGGAATAATTGCTGCCACTCGGACAAAGTTAATTGAGAATAATTGCTTGATAAGACATAACAATCAAGAAAAGAAAAGATGTCTGGGATATAAACCTATTTAAGTTTGCTAATTGATATTCCATGGAATACTGGAATGGCATAGAAACATAATTGATATTCCATGGAATATCAATTAGCATTCCATGGAATATCAATTAGCATTCCATGGAATATCAATTAGTATTCTATAGGCATTCCAGTATTCCAGTATTCCATGTCATTCCAGTATTCCATTCCAGTATTCCACATTCCATGTTTTCAAGATAGCCGAGAATTTAGGCTAGTGATCACTGGCAATTGATCTAGATTTAATGGCACCTGTAGAATTAAAGGAAAAGATGTGACATAGAATCTGTGCTATCAAGCCTTAAAATTTATTTGAATTCCTTTGACCTATTTCTTTGGACTGAGTGGCTTGAAAGAAACTTCTATTTAGCTATAATTATATCGTTTGACTTTTTTGAAATCTTCAATATTTTCAGCACTGGAGTGTTTTTTTAAGCTAAGGTTTCTTTCAAACCTTTTAAAAAGTAGGTCATTGAATATTTTAAGAAAAGTGTTGTAATATTGTTCTTGTGCCAACTTAAGTGGGCCCATAAGTTTAATGTTTGTAATTTTTGGGGAGGACTATGATTATTGCTGTCACTTCTGTTATTATTTGTTATCTTTATTGAGTTCTGTCCGTATTTTTGCAGATGCTGTGATGACATGCTAGTCATGTCAACTTACAATCTGGCATATCGTAGGAAGGAATTGGAACCTTTCATGTTGATGTTGAAGGTAAGACCATCAACTTGGTAATTTGTGCGAGAGCTTTTACTGCCACCTTCGGAAGAGGATTTGATTTATCAAGAAATTGACTAGATTTACAAAAAGGTTGAAATCTGATGGGCAGATGTATATCTTAAGGCCCATATAGCAGCCTTAGGCCTATTTATGGTAGTGCAGCTTTAACTTTGAATATGCTAAATGTGTAGAAATCTTGGCTTATCGTTGAGATAATTAACGAATGGTAAACCCAATATTGTGTTTGTCGTCCGAGTCCCCTTTCACTCTAATTAACCTCTTCGGCTTTACCTTAAAGCCCAACCTCAAATGTTAGACCTCATGAACTCCATTTTCAGACTACCAATCCTTCCTACGATATGCCAAACTGTAGACTGCATTTTGTAGCATGTAACTATAGTCATTCTCAAATTAGATGTTGCCTGCAAATGTCTGCGAATAACAACAGTAGAAATGTTTTCAAGGGAATTTTGAGTTATTTCGAATCTCAGATGACATCTGATTTTAGACAGACTTTAGAATGAATAGAAATTGTCACATTCACAACTGTTTTTCTGTATTCAATCAATGTTGGATATTTTTGGTACACACGGTATATTGTCTACTTTGGCTTATATCTTGTGAACTCATATTGACAAGTACGAAATCCTGTTCCACCGACACAGACTTCCAAGACGTTGTGAGAAGCACTACTTCTCAGAAACTAAGCAAAACTTGTTCCCCTGTTAATTTTTATCCCCCAAAGAGCGAATATCTGTACACAGCCATGTATATAAAGTGTTCAGCCGGTTCTTTAGATTTTGTTAATCTGGAGAGCCATACATCAACTACGTAAAATACCATTCTACCCCTTCTTGCTGGGGGACCAGGGTCTGAATTCCAAGCATACTGGCTCCCTGCCTCATATCTTCTAGGGAATTTACCTATCCTCTCCCACTTGCAAGGACATGCTGTTCATAAAACTGTTTAACATTTAGCCATAAAGCATATCGAAATGTCATTCAGACGATTTCAAGTATTGCCAATGCTAACTTGCTAATGTATTTAACTGTATTGCTGTCTTATTTGACGAGTTTATTTCAAATTTTCCTGATAAATCGTCCTAGCTATCCGTGTATATGGCATTGTAATTGATTAAGAGTGATAAACGTTTTACTGTCGATACTGGTCTTTCTTTCCTTTTCTGATCTCATCACTAGTTTGTCCATAGATGCGATGCATGCACAAGTTCAGCTACGTTGGACAAATGTTGATAAGATGTTCTTGTACGGCATCATTCCCTTGCGTCATTTCAACGTCGCAAAGTCGACCTTGGTTCAACTTTCAAATACAACCAACCATCGACATAAGAATAACGTAAGAGCCTGACATAGATTCGACGTCTATACGATGTGAAAATGCCCGCTGGGTGGGTCCTCTTTTTCCGGTATGCCCAAAAGGAATACGTATAAGAAACTTCTGTTTTCAAAAAGACCCCCAAATGAAAAGCCTGTAGAACCCCAATGACACCACATTTTCGCATGACACCCACCAAATTTGGATTCACAATGATTTTCTCTACCAGAATAACCAATCAGACCTACTCTGTAGTCTGGGTTGAGCGAAACCCAGTCACCCCGGTCCTTGCTCCTTGACTACTCACATTTGACAACTAGTCAAACTGTACTGTCACAAAATAAATTCAAACTCAAATTCAAACATGCCTAAAGTGCCGCCGAAATAAGCAAGAGCAGCAGCACTACCAGTTCAGAGGCGTGAGGTTAGAGCAAGCAATACAATACTCTTCAAACAATACTCTCAGTTCTCAGCCTAGCACAAGCGGTGTGCAACCATCAGTTCAATTTGCAGCCATCATACTTGTACATCAGTTCTCACAAGGTCATCAGTTTCTTCCAGACTACAAGAAATTGGGCGAGATCAAGGAGCAATGACCACCGCAAGCCTAAACCTTGACTTGCTACAAGTCTCTCTCGCAGAAAAATGAGAAGAGGAAAAAAGCGAGAGAGACTTGTAATACTTGGCAAGCTGAGTTGCTTGCTGGACAGGATTGTGTCCAGTCGCCATTCATTGATAAAAAACCAATATCCAATTCAATGCTAATAAATAACAAAACAATGATGTAAAAGGTGGGTTGCGTCTGATAGTCTGATAATAATTATGGTCTGACACAAGAATGAGGCTCTGCGATGTTCTTTGGCAATGGCGGACGTATCGCTCGATAACTCATGAATATTAATGAGCTTGCCAAGTATTACAAGTCTCTCTCGCCTTTGCTCCTCCTCTCGTTATCTGGGCGAGAGAGACTTGTAGCAAGTCCAACCTAAACCTAAATCATAAATAATGAAGCTTTTCTGCAAAAGAAACTAATTTTTTTACAGATACATGGATACATATATAAGTAGCAAACAGACAACATATGATCTTTAATGTGCCAAACAGGGTGAAATTGTTTAATCCGCTTGTCTTTAATGTGGCAAACCTATTCTTTGCCAATTAATAATAACAAATATAAACGTTGATGTCAGTTGGTAAGTCCGTTAAACTGAATGAAGAAGCAGATCACTACAACTATTTCATACAATCGCAATGTCACAGCGCCAAAGATCTCAATCAAAGCCAACATCATCCTTTCAGAGCCCGCAAGCTGGATTCAGAAGTGTCGAAGCACCACAACATAAATGGCAGTCGAGAGATTTGAGTAGCGAGGAAGGACTGAATTTGTCAAAGACTTCTCTGACCTCCGCAGTAACAACTTTCATGGGCAAGTATCAGGAAGACTCAGAGCGTGGAGGAACGAGAGTTGCCGAAAGTCAAATTAACCAAGATTTTGAAGACTGTAGCCATCAGATCGATACTGAAGGAGGCTTTATTGGTCTGCAGTTGTCAATGTCAAGGCAGGATGTCAGCATCACTTGCATAATATTGTTCTCCATTACTTTTAAATGATGTTGAATGGTGTTTCAGAATGCAAGATGCCAGACGAATACAATAATTACAAAAGAGTTTTTATGGATGAGGAGACGAAGGTTGTTAATTATTTCTTGTTAACTGTATGATATTGCTTCTTCTGAATGTCATATTGTTGCCTCTTAAGAATAGAATTATGAGACCCCACAAGATTTTGAAGTTGTTTTGTAGTGGCAAATTTTACTTTATTAACCAAAAAGTATGAAAAGAAAAAAGTTATCTAAAAATATAAATATTTTTTTTCAAAACCAGTATGTCACATGGACAAGAAAAGATAATATGAAATCCTTCAAGAAGAAAGTGGCAAAGCTATTCAAATTAGATGCCACACGAAAGTTTATTGTCACCAGTCGCACTGGCAGACGTTTAAAGAACATCGAGTAAGTACTACTCTCTGACGCAGTCATTAATTTCAAAAGAATTTAAAGTGGTTGCAGTGATTTTGATATCAAAAGTTTCTTGCTTTAACTTCAAGCACTTCTAGATTTCTTCAAGAGTCAAGGGCTTGAAGATTTCTTCACTAACTTTTCAAGTTATAAGTTCTAAAGCGTTAAGAGTTTCGTAAAGCTTTACAGTACGAGTAATGAAGTAATGAGCACGAATCAATTGAAACTATTCCGAAAACTGAGAGTTTCCTTCACAGTTTTATTTGTTCAAGCTTCTCGCAATGTTTTCCATTGCTATCAATTAAAGGCATGTGTTCCATGCGATAAAAATCAAATATCACTTTTTGCAAACCAAGCAAATTGCTGAAGAAACATGCATTTCATGAAATCAGTTTTATATCACTTGCATAGAAATCCATGAGTCAGAAGCTTCTTTATATTTAGGCACACAGAGACTATTTGACATGACTCGATGCCATGCCTTTAACATGAAATTAGAATTATATATTTATCTCGCAGCAACTGCAAGCTCCTGATTTAATATCTTTTTAAGAGAAGATCAGATAAAAATTAAAAAACCAAACATTTTTTACAGAAAACAGCATACGGTGAATGTAACCCTGATGGGGAAAAAGAGAAAAGGAAAGTAAACAGAAGGTGGAGAAAATAGAAAAAAAAAATGAAAAACAGGAAAATGCAGAAAAGAAGATGGAAGAAAAAAAAAGAAAACAAGATTGAAGAAAAAAAGAAGAAAAGATTGCCGAAGAGCCTATAACAAAGACTGCAAAAATGGAGGGTTCTTTGATTGAAGTAAAAAAGGAGGGAGGGGTTACAATCATTATCAACATAACATAGGAGAGTAATGATTGTAACCTCTTTGGATTACATATGGAACCATGGATTTGAACCAGTACTGAAAGTTTCTTCAAGTCTTTCGATTTTGAGTACTCAGATTTTCTTACGAGTTTCTTAAAGGATCTTAAAGGATCTGTAACATCGTTGCGTTCATTACCTGTGCCATCGTGACCAATTCAAAACAAGGTTTTGCAAGCTTCTCTAATATTTAGACATTGCTCAAATACACTCTCTTTTTATAAGAATAATATAAATGTTGTCCAGCCTCAATATTCTCAAGAAATTTAAGTTTTGAGCCTTGACATATTCTTAAAGTATTCTTATTTTTTCAAATCTGCTGTTATTTCAGCGGTAAAAGGAATGTCATGTCATTATGAGGAAAGGGACGAATAATAGAAAAATTTAACCAATGATAACAATAAGTAAGAACGTTCTTAACGATCATAAAGTTTTAAACACTCTTTTGAAAAAAATGAGAAAGGTGAGTCATGCGATTCTTTGCACATCGCAAAAGAGGCAACTGCTGAAAAAATGAATTGAGGCTGAGCAATATTCTTATGAGATTCTTAAAATTTGGAGGATTCCAGGCGTGAATATTCAAATAAACAATATTCTAAAAAAAGAAAGAGTGTACCTTCCGATTAATATGATACAGGAAACAAAAATAAGGAGACATTGCTGGGAATTTCCTTCACTAGAGTAAATAGTTTCTTAACTTTTATTTACCAGTACTGGAGTTTCTACCTCAAGGTCTGGCATAGTGTGTTGATTATCATTCATGATTTTACAAGTTTGGTTTATTGACAAAATGAATTATTCATTCTTCAAATTTCACCACACAATTGCCTCTGTCTAGATAGCCAAGCTTTTCCAACAAAAAATAGCATTTTTTCAAATGCTACGATCGTATTCCAATCATGATCCGGGGGTGGTGCCAGAAATCTTCCTACAGAAGGGCGACAAGGGGGGGGGGCTGAAATGGTAAAAAAATGCACTTTTCGTACGTCATTTTGCCAAATTTCCTCCGACTAGAAAAAAATTTCCTCCCACGGAGGGGAGGCGGGGAAAATGGTTCTGACGGGAGGGCTGTAGCCCCCTGGCATCACCCCTGATTCAAATTATAAAAGTACAATACATTGCAATGGCTTCAGTTCATTAGATCGAACACTGTGTTCCATTTTTTATCGAAATTTCAATGTTCAACATTTGTTTTTGATTAGAACTTCTTTATAAAGTTTTAAAAGATCTTTTTTAAAGTGCCAACGCAATGAGGAAATCCACCCCCTTATCAAGTTTGATTTGAAGAGATTCATCTTGTTAAATAACGGTATGAAAGTTTAAATTTGTATTTGGGGTGGGAAGCTGCTATTTTTGGGGTTCGAAATGGGAGAGGTCGGGTTGAAAAGGGTCTGGGGCGAGTGGCAATGTTTGACTTTGTCGGGTTGAGTCACGCAGTTGATGCATAGAAACGGGCATTGTCAACAAGAGATTTCGAGCAGGTTTGGCAGAGGAAAACATTTCATAAATACACGATATAATGCCTAACGAGCAAGAAACTTCTTCAAGGTCAAGCGGGGGGAAGCCTTTCTTTATCTGATCATGAGGACTTAGGCGTGATCTCAACAAACATAGAGCCATACATCGACAACCCTTTGGCATCTGATGATGACGATGATATGAATGGTGAAGGAGCGCCCCTTGCACGAGAGGGGGACGAAGATGGTCTAACGCTAGCATCGTTAGAAGCAAGATTTCTCAGAAGAGAGCCTGTTGAGAACTGGTAAATATCTTTTAGCTTTAATAGAAAGCTTTGGCGGATTGATGAACCAGTTTTCAAGAGAACTTGCTATCAAAACATATTTGTGCTAGGCCTTGGCCAATCGATTATTATAAATAGGCGCGGGTGTGACCGAGAATTATTTGGATTTTATTAGGCCCATCCCATGGATACCTGTCTTGCAAGACATCAACAGTGTCACTTTTACAGTTGAGAAAAACTGATATTTAGACATAGCAAACAGGGAGTGGGGGTAGGAATCAGAATCAATGGCTAAAAGTGGTACAATTCTTGCCCCTTTACATATGTATTTTGGCCATTGTTGTGGTAGGCCCTTGCCTTATTTGTCAGAAATAATATGCTTTAGACCATAAAAAAGCCTATGCCTTTCATAGGCAACTATGATGGCAATTGTTCCACATGCTTAATTTATTTGCAAAGTGCATCATTTTCAAATAACTCCGTGATCACAATGGGTAATGATCCAGTGCTGTTTAATACCATTGGAATTTTGATTTACTTTCATCTTTCACTCTCTTATTTGATATATGTTACATTGTGTTACAGGTGCATGTGCCATAAGTGTTCTGTTGCAGAATTGGCAGGATCTAGAGAGTATCGCTGCTGTTGGAAAATTTTATCAGCTCATGGAAAGCTCACTTTTGATGGGAGCATTGACAGGATCAAATGTGTCACTCAGCATGATGACTTTGTGGCACTTACAAACACAACTGTTTTAAAACAAGTAGCACCACTGTTGAAGCGCAGAGATGGTAAAAGTTACAGAAAGAAGAAAGACACCACAGAAAATGAGTAAGATGTTATAATGATTATCCTCAGTGATCTTTTGAAGTCATCAGAGACGTAGGAACCTGGGGCACTGGGGGCATATGCAAGAGACAAGATGTTGCAATGAACAAAGAATTGCCCTTGTTATTTTCAGGAAGTGGTGCACCTGTAGTTTAATGAAAAAAGTGCCCTGAAGTGTTGCCCCCCCCCCCAAGTTTGAGATGCTACCTAGGTCCCTGGAAGTCATTAATGTCACAAATAATTTTCTGAAGAAATGTTCTTGTGCTAAAAGTGAACGCATCAAAGCGTCAATCAATAAACAAACGCACAGTTAAGTCATATACAGTCAAATCACTTAGACCATGAAAACGATCCTACCAACACAAATTCTGAATTATGGAGAGCTTTAGTTAGCATTTTGTAAATTAGATAGTATAACTTTGTATGCTTTTCTTTTTCCAAGTATATTGAATGTATGTATTTGCATGGCCCAGTGTAACTCACTTTTTATTTGACTGACTGATGTGGTGTCCAAAGAATGTAATTAAATCAAGTCAAGGAAATTGGAAAGGAAAAATAGATTTGGGTCTTGTTTCCCCCATCTGATTGGAATGTCTAACTTGTGTGAATCCAACCTGTGTGAGTTTCAATGTGCAGTTCAAGTATATTGTCTGGGTATAAGTCTAGGGCAGCTCTTAGCTCAGGCATATGTAACCATCATCATTCTTTTTAGGTTTATGAGAGCAGTTGCATATAGTTGCATATAGCAGTTGATTAGATGGATATGTGTAGCTGGGATAATAGTAGACCTTTGTCAGCATGCATCTATGACCACATACGAAGAAAGTTTCCAGTGAGAGCAATCACTGGCTTTATGGCATCAGAAGAAAGGAACTAGTTGCTACTGTACATAAACATTAATTTAATATGTTCTGGATCATTTGTTTCTCTTATGGGGAGACTAAAGAATGTAATGTCACTGAGGGTGATCAAAAAGGTAACCACACAAATTACTGTAGGCAGTACAGCTAACAATTCTTTTTTCAGATTTCCAAATCTCTTGAAATGTCCTTTGATGACAAATTTCGACATTTATGTAGCATATTGCAAGTTCCTAAATGACCTCTTGTGACATTCATTCTTTAGCTATAGTACAGTATACCGGGTGAACCAGAAAAAAGTTCCCAGTTTTGAAAATTCATAGCATCAAGAGTACTAGATGGATTGGAATGAATATTTGTTTGACAGCCAAAAGGTTGAAGTATTTTTGTGATTTGTTCTTGCCTTCTTACGACGACTGGACAAATTAGTAAATTCAGATTTAGAAAAACTTGGTGGTTGCAAAATGACTGAAAAAGGCCTAAAATATTTGATCAAATCATAAAAGACTCCTGGCTCAAAACAACAGTGGGAACAATGCAATTTCTCATGGGTGAGAGATATTGTCTGCACATTTATTGCCATGGGGTTGAAAATTTGAAGTATCTGTTTGAGAATCTATGTCCTATTACTTTTGAGAGAGGTGAAACGCCCATGTGTATTGTTCTGTGCGAGGAGAGTCCTAACAATTTTATCAAGTGTGTTAGGCCCTTTTTCAGTCACTTTGCACCATGAAATTTTCGTAAAGATGCATTTACAAATATTTGCAGTGATCGTAGGAAGACAAGAAAAATCACGAAAATATTTCAGTCTTTTGGCTTTTAACTAGAATTTGAATCATTCAAATCCATGAAGCACTTGTGATGCTACAAATTTTTAAAGGTGGGAACTCTTTTTCTGGCTGACCCGGTATATAGCACTTTGTATCTATAAAGACCAAGCATGCATATACAAACAAAGATGGCCTTCATAATGTCATATCAAATAGTCAACAATCTTCATTTGAGTTTGGGCATCTTTTTTGAGGGTGTCCTTTCGTTGGCATTTTGCACTTCTTGCAACATCTTTGCCTATTTCTGGCCAAGTCTTGTGCTTGCTGTTGCTTTTCTCTATATTCTCTTAAAAGCTCCTCTTGGACACTAGCTGTCAAAAGTAAAGAATACTAAATGTATTTCATTGAAGCAAACTTTTGGAAGTCAATACAGTCAAACTCGTATCTATAAGTTGGATCACTTTGGACCAAGAAAACTATGTACTCCGATGCAAATGAAAATTGAAAAGTGAGTGGGACTTTCAGGATTGCCCAATTTCCTCTGACTTTGACTGTCTAGCAAAAAATATCAGAAAAACATCAGAAATAAGAAGTTGGGCATAATTTCTGGAAAGGTCCATTGCATATCGCCATAGTCTTCTTGGATGTATTGCAGCAAGGTCTACTATACGAATTGTGATCAGCCTTTTGTGGCATGATTAAAGTGATCCTAAATATGGTCAACCAAACAAACATTTGTAAGAAATATCTGACATTCTGAAAGGTATCAGTAGCTGTAGTGGCAAAACTTACATGGGGGAAACAAATCTGTTTGCATGACTTTCCTTGCGTTCCATTTAGCAATTGCCTCTTCACGTGAGTTTTTCTCAGTAAATTTTCTGTTCAGGGGCTCTGGGACTTTTGCCGTATACTCTGCCATTCTAGTTGCCATTGCTTCAATATCCTCTTTTGATAATGGAAAAAGCATGCCTCTCATCTCCTCAACATATCCTAAAATAGAAAAAATTCAGCTGAAGTTATAATATGTTTTGCTGTGTAGTACATATGTTATTTCATGTAATCGTCAGTTAATGAAAATACAGTTTGAACTGTCATGCTAAAAGAAAGTTTTTGATTGTTTCACAAATTATGGAATGAATAGTACTTCAAATACATCAATATTTGATTGATGTTGATTTTGAGACCATTTCTGCTACAGTAAAAAGTTTCATTACAACAGAAGTTCCAAGAATGGATCAAAAACCTTTTTCAGTTACTTGACTACAGTCAGCTTTTTGGCACATTAAAACTGTATTTGGTTGATGCAGTTATTGTATGTAAGGCCTGTGATGTATAAAAGTGCAACAAAAACCATATGCCTCACCATATGTTGGAGGGACTGCTATTGCTCTAACAACCTCATCTCCAAGTTTGAATTTGGGGTACGTGATGTGGTATGAAACCTCTCCCTGATTTGTTCGTCTTTTCTCCCTCTTGACATTCTCATTAAAATGCAGTACGGCTAGAATTGTCCTATGAAAAGAGCGTTTGATAAATAGAATTGCAATGTTGACACAGGCACTATGCCACCATCTGGCACATAACAGATCACCGAGGCAGTAGTGGCTTTATTTGCACGCTCTTGAAAAGTTACAAGACATGATGTCCAATTAGTGAAACTGATTAACATAATTCTTCTCTAAATTATCAAAGGAGACAAATCGTATAAAGACATGCGGCTATAAGCAAATAGATTTGGAACAATAGAAAATGCCACGTTGGACACTTTCAAAGGGCATGCTAGTGCATTATGAAAGGGCATGCCATATCTGTATTCACACTGACAGCGTAAAGATGGTTCTAAAAGGCCCCATGTTTACCTGTATTGCATTCATTGTACATAAGATGCCTTCTTTTTGTGTTGTTTCATTGAGAAAACTTTTCAATTTTTTGAATTTTTCAAATTTCTTGAGTGCTGACATAAATTGCTCCTTACCTACACACCGTTCCAATGTATGAATACGCAATCATTTTTGGATGCCAGTAATGTAGTAACGAGTGAAAGCCTTCCAGACTGCTTGTTTGCACATCAGAGGACAACCTAGACATATCACCAAGTAAGGTTCCATGCAAACCAATGGCACATAGTTTGTCATAAGGTTCTGAACCTTTGAAGAAGAAGGAAATATTTATGGAGAATAATACGTATTTTCTAATGTGAATATAAAAAGTAGGAGAAATGTAGTTTACATTCTAAGTAGAAAATCAAACTGTAATATATTGTTACAACTGTTTCCTTGTCAAAATGATTGCATCTTCAATTACTGCTATATTTCCTGAAAGTTAAAAGTTGGAAAATTTTTGGACACTCGTGGTAGAACAATTATTGGAACTAGAACCAAAAAAGTATAGATCCCATGTGTGCATACAAATGAAAATTTGCAAGTCCAATTTGCATTTTCAAGCTATTACCTAGCCTGCGTGCAGACTCGAAACCATCCTCAGGACAGTCGAGTCTGCACGCAGGCTAGCTATGACCTGACATTCCCTGTCCCTTGAAAATCACTTTTTGAAAAGTTTCTGTATACAAGTCCAAACTACAGGGAGTGGGGGGGGGGGGGCAGTCCAATGACAGGTACAGTATGCTCAGAGTTGCTCTATTTGAAACTTCCTCAAGTGCTATTTGTTCTATTTTGCAGACATAAAGAAATATTTTTCAAATCCAGTTAGCCACTTGTATCTGTGCAATACCATGAAAATCTTTTGCATTTAAGCCTGGTTTCCATATGATCGTTTCAATCGTCGGTAATCATTGGAAAAGAATTGAAGCGATCAAGACGATCGAGACGATCCTTATGCGTCCTTGTTTCCATATAATCGTCCTGATCGTATTGACAAAAGCATGAATGAACAATTTTTTGCGCCAAACACACATTTGGCGCCAAATCAGCTTTCAACAATATGGCTGCGGTAAATCGAAGGGCCCAACTCACTGCGTGTTTGTTGATCTTCATTGCAATTTTGAAGAGACGGAATAAAAGAAAACAGCTAAGGAGTCATAGATTCTGGGTGAGGAAAATATATCAGAAGAGAGAAGAACTGGGGATGTACCACACTCTGGTACAAGAGCTTCGTCTTCACGACAGGGAATTTGTTTTCAGGTAGGCCTATCTATGCCCTTGTAAAATTCACGAATTTTATTATGAAATATAAAAAATTGGAGAAATAGGGTGAAACACAGTACAACATGCTTTGCATACATTTTTTTTATTGAAGAAACTTGGATCACACCATTAAACTCGAAGTCTCTTAATTTCACATGAAAATTCCTGCTTTAAGGTACAAGGTACGCTACTAAAAGTTTGTTAATTAGTTTCTTAATTTTTGCTTTGTACGAATTATGACGTAGTTGTCAACACTGGCCTTTCTTGGCAGAGAAAAACATCAGTTGGGAAGGAAAAGTATTTTGTTATTTTAAAAACGTAAAAGTAAGGGTTACCCTTACTCAAAAATAAGGTTTTAATCAGGCCAGGTCGAAAACGCGGAAACCGCGGAAACCGCGGAAAACGCGGAAAAACATTTGAAGTTTCTGAATTGCGAGAAATAGTGTTTATTGTGTTAAAATGTAGGCAAGAAACCTCTAAATAAGCCAAATATTCCACCAAGAAGACAAACAAGAAATTTCCGCATTTTCCGCGTTTTCGTTTTTGCTATAGGTGATTTTCGAAAGCGCGGAAATATCTTTATATGAACTTTTATCAGTAGCTTTTCGCAAATATAGACGAGTAATACGTTAAGCTTTCTCTCGTAATGAATTCTTTACCAAAATAGACTTCGCAGATACGAATGAAACTTTTGGATCATAAGATTTAAAAATTAATGGGCCTAAGTGGCCTATCAGGAATTCGAGGGGCAGTCTGTTTATAATTTCTCGACCGTATCCCTTTATGATGCTATGGGCAGATACAGCATGTTATGTCGCCATAATGAAGCAACAAAATAAACATAGAGCCTCCTCCTTTGTAGAATAAAATTTTTTTCCGCGTTTTCCGCATTTTCGTTTTTGCTATAGATGATTTTTGAAAACGCGGAAAACGCGGAAATCTCTTTATATCAACTTTTATCAGTAGCTTTTCGCAAATATAGAGGAGTAATACGTTAAGCTTTTTTTCTCGTAATGAATTCTTTACCAAAATAGACTTCGTAGATACGAATGAAACTTTTGGATCATAAGATTTAAAAATTAATGGGCCTAAGTGGCCTATCAGGAATTCGAGGGGCAGTCTGTTTATAATTTCTCGACCGTATCCTATTATGATGCTTTGGGCGGATACAGCATGTTATGTAATAAACTTAGAGCCTCCTCCTTTGTAGAATAAAGTTTTTTCCGCGTTTTCCGCGTTTTCGTTTTTGCTATAGGTGATTTTCGAAAACGCGGAAAACGCGGAAATCTCTTTAGGCCTATATCATAGCACCATAGCACCATAACGGGATACGGTCGAGAAATTATCAACAAAATCCTCTCGAATTCCTAATAGGCCACTTAGGCCCATTAATGTTTAAATCTTATGATCCAAAGTTCATTCGGATCTACGAAGTCTATTTTGATAAAGAATTCATTACGAGAGAAAGCTTAACGTATTACTCGTCTATATTTGCGCAAAGCTACTACTGATAAAAGTTGATATAAAGAGATTTCCGCGTTTTCCGCGTTTTCGAAAATCATCTATAGCAAAAACGAAAACGCGGAAAACGCGGAAAACGCGGAAAACGCGGAAAAACATTTTATTCTACAAAGGAGGAGGCTCTATGTTTATTTTGTTGCTTCATTATGGCGACATAACATGCTGTATCTGCCCATAGCATCATAAAGGGATACGGTCGAGAAAATATAAACAAACTGCCCCTCGAATTCCTGATAGGCCACTTAGGCCCATTAATTTTCAAATCTTATGATCCAAAAGTTTCATTCGTATCTACGAAGTCTATTTTGATAAAGAATTCATTACGAGAGAAAGCTTAACGTATTACTCGTCTATATTTGCGAAAAGCTACTGATAAAAGTTCATATAAAGATATTTCCGCGCTTTCGAAAATCACCTATAGCAAAAACGAAAACGCGGAAAACGCGGAAATTTCTTGTTTGTCTTCTTGATGGAATATTTGGCTTATTTAGAGGTTTCTTGCCTTTATTTTAACACAATAAACAGTATTTCTCGCAATTCAGAAACTTCAAATGTTTTTCCGCGTCTTCCGCGGTTTCCGCGGTTTCCACGTTTTCGACCTGGCCGTTTTAATCACACGTTTGCCATTACATCTTTGAATTTAGCATTTAAACATTCCTTAGCTCTTTCAAATATAGTACAAGAGTTTCCTGAATTTTCGGCCATCATAGTACTAGTTACTTTCTAGAATTAAAAGCGTGTATATTAGCAGTTTAAATTTTTTCAGTCTTTCCTACCACTAAAGAATTCTTATCAGAATGTGAAGAATTTGTAAGCATGCTTGAGAATTCTTGTGTGTTGATGTGTGCAAGGCATGTTCTAAAAAATTTTTGGTAAATTGGTTGCGAAAAAATTAGATTGCCTAGAAAGCATAAAGGACTTCTACTTGATTTTTGCCTTTTTTATACCTCCAAAATAGCTACCATTTTTCCTTTCTCAGTACAACTTTCCTTTTGTTATGCACATACAATTTTTTCAAAAAGCTTGTTCCTTTTTGAAGATTCACACGCATGTCTCCAGAAAGGTTTGAGCATCTCCTCACTTGCGTTGGCCCATTAATAGCCAAGGGGCCATGCAGATCAAGAAAGCCAATTCCTGCAGCTGAAAGATTGCTGGTTACATTGAGATATTTGGCCACTGGTGATTCTCAGCAGTCTCAGTCATTTTACTTTCGCATGGGAAGATCAACAGTTTCCAATATATTACGGGAAACATGTGACGCAATACAGTTTCTTTTGCATCAAGTTCTACTGTAAGGGAATCTTTGACTTGATCTTTGTTGCTGTTAACTGCATCATCCAATTGCTTATCTTCAGCAACATCATCAATTAGGCCTGTCTCGCTTGCTGATTCTTCTTGTGGCTCGGTTTCATCCATGCTCTCGTCTAGGAAGACCGACGGTGGCATGTTTGTAATGGTGTCCCCCCTTTGACTTAAGTAGGTTTCCAGCCATTCTAAATTCGCAAATTCGGCGGGTGGTGGTTGCACTGCATCTCTTCCTGATCCAGATGGGACGCTCTTCCTCTTCTTCAAATATCGACCATAGGCCATCCTTACGTTCTTGTATTTCTTCTCAGCTTCTGCTGGCTCAATGCCGAACTTCTCTCCTATCTTTCTCCTGCAATTCAAACGAACAAACTTGTTTTTATATTGCTTGTTAAATTTGTTATACAGACAAGCATACATCTGAACTTCTTCCATAAAGAGAGAAGTCGAAAATTCCACATTGTTGTCCGACAGTTTGATTTGAGATTGATGAAGATGAAGCATTGCATCTTGGGATTCATTTCAATCGTCCCAGTCGTCCCAATCGTCTGAACTGGTTTCCATAAAAAAA
Source organism: Aurelia coerulea (assembly GCA_039566865.1). Lineage (NCBI taxonomy): Eukaryota > Metazoa > Cnidaria > Scyphozoa > Semaeostomeae > Ulmaridae > Aurelia > Aurelia coerulea. Next base: position 1,348,815 of record CM076951.1, on the reverse strand, counting down.
ATTACGATCGTTCCCGATCGTCCGGATAGAACTCATTTCTATCCAAACGATCGCGATTGTCCGGGTCGCCTGGATCGCTAGCAATCGTCAGCAATCGTCCGTGGTGTGTTTCCATATAATTGTTTGGATCGCCTGAACACAGTTTCAAATGACTGGGGCGACTGGGACGATCAAAACGATCATATGGAAACCAGGCTTAAGAACTAAACCAGTAAGAACCTCGACTGAGAACTTGGATATTGCTCAAGAAACTTGTTTATTTTGTCTGAGAAGGTAATTCGCATACTGGCGCTGTATTCTGGTAAAACTCACGAAATGCTTGGGAAGTTACCTATCAATGAATACAACAAACATTTAAGAAGGATGCGGAGAAACTGCAAAAACCTTTGGTACCCATGATCTGCTAATTTCAACTGTTTACTGAAAGCTAAAAGAGACTTTCAGTACTGGGTGGGAAAATTTATTGGTTTCTTGAAAACTCTTCGATTGTTGTTCTACTTGAATGATCACCTGCCTAAAAGTTCTTAGAAAACTAACAATAATCTTGAAAAAATGCTAACAAAGAGCTTTTTGAAATAATTTTGATGGGAACGTCATTGACCTAATTACTGCACTCAAAGAGTTCATTTTGTTGGAGAAGTTTCCCTTAGCAACCAATCTCATTCTGTGAAATGATGCATCAACACAGGCGAGCAAGGTGGCTGCCATGCCACACACATTATATTTTCCAATCTTGGCCTGTTCTCAGCTGCAGTCCCTCTATTTTCCAGAAGTTTATTATTCACAATTTAGCGCAAACCTCAAGATCAATGTGCTTTGCACAAGTCAACTTGGAGGTCTAGTCCGAACAAAACATTGAATTCAGACTATTGCTGAACAAATTAAAAGTCTAGGCCTACTTTTGAAGCAGAATCGGCTATGATTCAAATAAAATGCACAGAAAGTTAAAAAATGCAAGGCTTGAATTGAACATTGATTTTAAGCAGCTACAAAAAAGTAAGTTGATAAACTTCTTGATCAAAGATGAGAGACGTACCTTTCTTTGCTCGTTGAATGCAGTTTTTCATCCAGCATTTTGAGCGCGCAGGCTCCGCGACCATGATTCGTTGGTAAGGCCGAAAAGTCGGAGATGTCGGAGATGTTGGAGCAATTTCTCAAACTTTTTCATCTCTGACTTTTCGTTTTTCCCCTATATGCTATAAACGAAAAGTCGGAGATGTCGGAGCAGGGATTTTTCTCCCTTAATTCAGTAAATTCTGATTGTAAAATGCCCTTCTTCTAAGGTAGCTTCCCACGCTTTGTAGCAGTGTTGTTAGAAAATAGCCTCGGAGATTTTCCTCCAACTTTTCGTTTTTCCCCTATATGCAAAAAACAAAAAGTCGGAGATGTCGGGGCAGGGATTTTTCTCCCTTAAAATCTGTAAATTCTGATTGTAAAATGCCCTTCTTCTAAGGTAGTTTCCCACGCTTTGTAGCAGTGTTGTTAGAAAATAGCCTCGGAGATTTTCCTCCGACTTTTCGTGTTTCCCCTATATGCAAAAAACGAAAAGTCATAGATGTCGGAGAAGGGATTCTGACTGTAAAATGCCCTTCTTCTAAGGCAGTTTTTTATCCTCGATTGCATTTAAGCTCTAAGGGACAGGGCAAAATTTGTTACATTACATGGCCGGTGGAGAACAAAAATTCGTCCAAAAAAAACTGCTCGTCCTGTATGAAATTATTGCCAAAAAACCAACTGCCCCGTCACCCTTTCCTTAAAAAATGTATCTGCCCTGTATTCATGAACAACAAATGTTGTATCGTACGACCGATGAATTAGCCAAAGACCATAACATAATCAATTCTTGCCTTTACGAGACTTTGTAAACGAAGAAATCGACTTTGAAGATGAAGGGAAATGACTAATGAATCGTTCTTGCAAGTAACTGACAAGGACATTTTTCGTCCTTTTTATACACATCCTTCCAAGCATTTCTCAACTTGCATGATCCACAATTTTGGCCTCAAAATTTGCCATTTCATATTTCAAACTTCATCTTGAGCTTATAAAAAGGTACTGCCCTGTTCATATTTGCTTTGTAAAAAGTTTTGACCCAGTTCTGTACAAGCTAAAAAAAAGTAGTTACCCCGTTACGTTTTGCACCGGCCATGTTATAAAATAAACTTTGCACTGTCCCTAAAGGTTGGAAGGAAGGAAGGAAGGAAGGAAGGGGGCTTCGGGAGAGGGGTGCTAGAACCCGCAAACCCGGACAAAAATTAGAAAAAAACCCGGGAGGAAAAATTTCAAAACCCGGAACACCACTTCTGAACAAAAAGTTCCGATTTTCGTCAGTAATCTTACTGTAATCTTCGATGATTATATCATACATTTTCGTTTTAACGGACACTCTGTACATCGTATATAAATATACAGAAGGACACTGGGAAACTGCCGGGAAACTGCCTCAGAAGAAAAGCATTATACAATCAGAATTCACTGATTTAAAGGGAGAAAGATCCCTGCTCCTACATCTCTGACTTTTCGTTTATTGCATATAGGGGAAAAACGAAAAGTCGGAGGAAAATCTCCGAGGCTATTTTCTAACAACACTGCTACAAATCGTGGGAAACAACCTTAGAAGAAGGGCATTTTACAATCAGAATTTACAGATTTAAAGGGAGAAAATTGCCTGCTCCGACATCTCCGACTTTTCGTTTATTGCATATAGGGGAAAAACGAAAAGTCGGAGGAAAATCTCCGAGGCTATTTTCTAACAACACTGCTACAAACCGTGGGAAACTGCCGTAGAAGAAGGGCATTTTACAATCAGAATTTACAGATTTAAAGGGAAAAAAATCCCTGCTCCGACATCTCCGACTTTTCGTTTATTGCATATAGGGGAAAAACGAAAAGTCGGAGGAAAATCTCCGAGGCTGTTTTCTAACAACACTGCTACAAAGCGTGGGAAACTACCTTAGAAGAAGGGCATTTTACAATCAGAATTTACAGATTTAAAGGGAGAAAAATCCCTGCTCCAACATCTCCGACTTTTCGTTTATAGCATATAGGGGAAAAACGAAAAGTCGGAGGAAAATCTCCGAGGCTATTTTCTAACAACACTGCTACAAAGCGTGGGAAACTGCCTTAGAAGAAGGGCATTTTACAATCAGAATTTACTGAATTAAGGGAGAAAAATCCCTGCTCCGACATCTCCGACTTTTCGTTTATAGCATATAGGGGAAAAACGAAAAGTCAGAGATGAAAAAGTTTGAGAAATTGCTCCAACGGCCAGGTCGAAAACGCGGAAAACGCGGAAAACACGGAAAAACATTTGAAGTTTCTGAATTGCGAGAAATATCGTTTATTGTGTTAAAATATAGGTAAGAAACCTCTAAATAAGCCAAATATTCCATCAAGAAGACAAACAAGAAATTTCCGCGTTTTCCGCGTTTTCGTTTTTGCTATAGGTGATTTTCGAAAACGCGGAAATATCTTTCCATGAACTTTTATCAGTAGCTTTTCGCAAATATAGACGAGTAATACGTTAAGCTTTCTCTCGTAATGAATTCTGTACCAAAATAGACCTCGTAGATACGAATGAAACTTTTGGATCATAAGATTTAAAAACTAATGGGCCTGTTTTTGTTTTTGACGAAATGACAATAGAATAATAGTGTAGTTTAGACTTAAGTATCACGTGACGTTGAGAGAGCGAGGGTGAGTGAGTTAGGAGTTGAGAACAAGCACCGCGAGCATGAAGTCATGCAATTTATATGTTATAGCTTGTATTTATGTTTAACACTTTAATTGAGATTCGACGAGGTCGGAAATTCGCGAAACAGTACCGAGGGACTCATTAATCGTTTGTATATATATTCGCCGCTGTACATATTTTTATCGCTTGTAGTTTGTAGTTTGCTGGGATTTGCTGTGTTTACTTACGGATTTGTTTGGACACGCCATTTTCTTTATTGATTTCGCGGAGCACGCAAGTTATTGCAATATTCGAAAGTTCCGTCGAACTATTGTTTCCGTAACAGGGCCTAAGTGGCCTATCAGGAATTCGAGGGGCAGTTTGTTTATAATTTCTCGACCGTATCCCTTTATGATGCTTTGGGCGGATACAGCATGTTATGTAATAAACATAGAGCCTCCTCCTTTGTAGAATAAAATTTTTTCCGCGTTTTCCGCGTTTTCGTTTTTGCTATAGGTGATTTTCGAAAACGCGGAAAACGCGGAAATCTCTTTAGGCCTATATCAAAGCACCATAGCACCATAACGGGATACGGTCGAGAAATTATCAACAAAATCCTCTCGAATTCCTAATAGGTCACTTAGGCCCATTAATTTTTAAATCTTATGATCCAAAAGTTTCATTCGTATCTACGAAGTCTATTTTGGTAAAGAATTCATTACGAGAGAAAGCTTAGCGTATTACTCGTCTATATTTGTGCAAAGCTACTACTGATAAAAGTTGATATAAAGAGATTCCGTGTTTTCGAAAATCACCTATAGCAAAAACGAAAACGCGGAAAAAAACTTTATTCTACAAAGGAGGAGGCTCTATGTTTATTTTGTTGCTTCATTATGGCGACATAACATGCTGTATCCGCCCATAGCATCATAAAGGGATACGGTCGAGAAATTATAAACAAACTGCCCCTCGAATTCTTGATAGGCCACTTAGGCCCATTAATTTTTAAATCTTATGATCCAAAAGTTTCATTCGTATCTACGAAGTCTATTTTGGTAAAGAATTCATTACGAGAGAAAGCTTAACGTATTACTCGTCTATATTTGCGAAAAGCTACTGATAAAAGTTCATATAAAGATATTTCCGCGTTTTCGAAAATCACCTATAGCAAAAACGAAAACGCGGAAAACGCGGAAATTTCTTATTTGTCTTCTTGATGGAATATTTGGCTTATTTAGAGGTTTCTTGCCTATATTTTAACACAATAAACACTATTTCTCGCAATTCAGAAACTTCAATTGTTTTTCCGCGTTTTCCGCGGTTTCCGCGTTTTCGACCTGGCCTTGCTCCAACATCTCCGACATCTCCGACATCTCCGACTTTTCGGCCTTACCTGATTCGTTCTTTCCGTAGAGTGGCCGCGCGTGCTCAAACCGCTGGAGCGATTGACCTTTAAGATGTCATACACCTCAGGAGGGCCTCCGCTGAACGACAAGCTTTGATCTTGCGTTGTTGCAAGGCTTGATGTGGACTTCATCACGTCCTTCACCCCATGACATAAAAGATTTTGTAAACAGGAAAATGCCCACCACCCCTATGACTTCACTACCGTAAAACAGTTCAATAATTGAAATAGGTTGTTTTTGAGTGGAGCAGAGAGGTTTTTCAATTTCTCCAGGCTTCCAAGTAAAACTCAGGTGTGCATTAACATGGGAAAGCCGGAACAAAGTTCCCAGGCAGCTTTTATAACGCAATATTTTGCAGGTGGTTTTTCTTAAACAGTTCTCTATGAAATGTAATTGTAATTAGTTTCCAAACAAGTATTTTGCAGGCAGTTTATTCAATAGTTCTCTATGAAATGTAATAGCAGTGAGATGATGAATAATAGCAAATTTACAACACGCATGAAACGTGCAAAGAAACAATAACTTACCTCCCAAAATTACACAAAATGAAGGCAGAGCTTGTCAAATCCAGCGCCAAACGGACAAGACAAGAAATACCAACTAAAGACAAACTGGAGAACGAAAGTCCAAAACCAAAGAGAGACCCAAAGAAAAAAGGCAAAGCAATTGCCAGAAAGGGACTTTAACAAGACAGAAACTTGTGTGGTATACTCCTTTTCAATGTTTTCTCTTTGCGATGGCCAGTATTGTAAGAATATATTTGCAATGTGAATCCAGCCTCAGAGCTGCATCATGCTTTGTGAGACCTCTCCAGAAGGACCTGTCACTTAGCGAGGAAGACAGTGTTAGAGAGGCTTTGCCCTAAATGGTCAGATTTTGCAACAAAATTGATTTAAAAATAAGGAAACGCCCTAGGGCTGGGCAAATCACGATAAAAAAGATTTGAAAGATTTGTGCATTTGTTGACTATGGTTGCACCTTTTATCACAAAAGAGGGTTGCAGGTCAAGGGCACCCATTTCACCAGCAGAACGCCTTTGCATATGTTTAAGATATTTGGCAACTGGAGAGTCACAACAATCAAAATATTTTTCATTTAGAGTTGGTCATGCAACAGTTTCAAACATTGTCCACAGGGCCGCCGATAGCATGGGCGGGCCCCGGGCAACTAGTAGATACGGGCTCCTTGCTTGACACTGGAACCAAAAGCATAGACTCATGACATAAGTCCCGTTACCTTTGGCGTGTTGTCGTTATCGCTCCAGTTGTTGCGGCAAGTCAGCAATGAGAGCAAAACAAGAGATTTCAAGATAATGCACTGTGAGAGCCAGGCCTGTCGGAACTAAATTTACATTGGGAGGGGGGGCTAGAACTTGATGCGAGCATAGCGAGCAAAAATGGGGTCCAAGGGCTTGCCCCCGGGAAAAATGTTTATGACCACGCCCTTTTAGATTGCTGGAAAACACATCGTTTTCTGAAAATCTGCCATTTAAAGAACCAAAGGATCTCGGTTGATTAGGGTCTTTCGGGAAAATGTTGAAAATAGGATGTCAATTTCACGAGGAAATAGAATATTTTTAAATTGCATAATATAAAATGACAGCTCTTCCAACGGGCCTGAAGAACGTAGATAGAAAAGTAGTAACTTTGGGACAAAATTCATTTATTCGAAAACATCAGTAATGGCGTGAGCAATATTTCTTGTCACTTATTCTCAATACGATTTAACAAAACAACTTTGGGGTAAAATAACGCATTACTTCCAAATATAGGAGACAATTTCATTGAGGATAGCAGCGAGGAGATAGAGGATAGACTCTTGTGCATTTGTTTTACGTTCGCACACACACTCAGACACAACTCAAAGTGCATTGCAAATGAAATGATCTGAGGCCCGTGATATCATTTCAAAATGCAATGGGCAAGAAGAAAATGATTTTGCCGGGGCCCCTTGCGCGGCCCCACTCGATGTTATCATTACAGCATACAATGGAACAAACAGACATTCCTTTTTACGGGCCCCTGGCGGGGCATTTGCCCTGGCTACCCCACTCTCGGTGGATTTGATCGTCAAAGAAGTATGTGTAGGTATCTGGGAAAGCTGAAGAGAAACATCCTTAAAAGCACCAGAAGAAATACAGGATTGGCTTCAAATAAGCAGAGAATTTGAAAATGAATGGAACTTTCCCCACTGTCTTTGGGCAGTGGATGGGAAAAATGTTTGCATGGAGCGCCGTAAAGGTGCTGGGTCTGCCTATTTCACTAATAACACTGTTTGTTTGTGTGAGTCTACTTTAGTCGTTGCTGTGACAGTTTCACCTCCATTTGCGCTTTTCCTGGTTTCTTCTTTCTCCGACTGAGACTCTTGCTTCTTTAAACAAATTGATTGATGATGCTTGTTATTGCATTTTCGGCATCTTTGATTAATGTTACAAGAATTTGCTCTGTGTCCCTTTTATAGACAAAGAAAGCAACGCCTCTTCTTCGATAAAATCTCCTTCCGCTTGTTCGGATCCGTGTCCTTTTTCGCATTGCTATGAAAGATGTTCCGCCTCACAAAAGTAGCACTGACTATTTGTATTTGACTGTTCCTTTGCATGAAATGATGAAACAGTACCAGGGGCTTGTCTGGGTCGATGGATTGTTACTCTTTTCTCTGTTTCTCCCAAAAACGAACAAGTTTTCCTTGCTTTGATTTCCTTTTGTGTAATTCCTAAAATATCCTTTATCAACCAGATATCCAATTTTATTTCTCGAGACACTTACAATGCGACATCCTTTCGCATTCACTTCATAACAACAAGGATAAGCAAAGTTCCATAATTTTCTTGCTTTACTCCCAACGATTCGATGTGAATGTTTATATTATCGAAAATTTGTCTCAACTGGGCGACAGTGTCACCCAGTGTCACTGCAAACTTAACAAACTCTCCATATGTACTTGCACAATTTTCTGCTTGTGAGTGAAGTGTTCCTGTAAAGTCTCCTTGGCATAACGATAGTTTCTTCAATGATCTCTAATCCTCCGCTATTCGGGTATTTGGTATTCAGCTATTTGGGATACAAGAGACTGCAACTAAATACAAAAACACTCAGAGCAAAAGCCCGTTATTCGGGCTACATAATTGCAACTCATGAACAATTTACTAGAAGCCTGTTCTTCGGGTTGCATAATTGCAACTCATGCAAACTTACTAGAGGCCCGTTATTCGGGTTACAAAATGGAACATATGCAAAATCACACGGAGCCTGTTATTCGGAATGCACATTGCCACTTATGGGATAAATCGCTCAAAGCCTATTAGTCAGAGCCATAACATTTGATCACAAATTTTCAAAGTGTCTGTAAGTTGTAAAAATTATAAAGATCATCACTAATTTGGTTTCTCTTTGGAAAAACTGACTTGACGTGAATGACTGCACATAAAACCAAATAGACCACTTGCAGAGTTGGTTGTACACAGCTTTCCAACTAAGGGGCCTCATTTTCGACCTTTCAACATTTCTTTAAATTGCTTCATATGAAATTCCTCACCTCAGATTCAAATTAAGCACCCAACATTTCTTAAATTTTAATCTCTTGCCAAGTTTCACAATTTTAGTATTTCCAATCTTAATGTTATGACGATAATTAATCTGAAAATGTAAAGGGGACTTTACTGTGAATAGTGACTGAGGATGTAAAGCTACACCCTGAACGATTTTCACAGCCAGATCCCTTGAAAAGTTGCAAGTTAATTATCTTCACAAATTTAAACTTGCAACGCTAGGATTATGAAAGTTTTAATCTGGACTTAACTTTGGGTGGTGAATTTGAATCTGAGGTCTGAGTTTCGAGTGAAGAAATTGTCAATAATTTCCAAAACGAGGCCTTTAATTAGAAAGGTGTGATTGATGGTTCACGGAGACAAAGAAAGAACCTTGCCAGTAATCTTACTATACTATCCTATTAAACATAATTTCTGCCTCTTTCTTAAATAGATATACTTTCTACTCTGACGTCATTCAGGTTCAAAATCCTTTTCTTCCTCTATTTCCTTTGCCAAGTCGTTCTCTTCCTCAATTGTTATTTCAGGAGGCTCGAAAGTCACAACTCTTTACATTTGGATTCTTTCCTTTGCAGCTGAAAGCTTTGCAGCTTCTGATTTTAAGCTCTTCCGTAGAGCATCTTGGGCTTTCTTGAGCTCTGTGTAGCTTGCCTCTACACGACTTTGAGCAGCTTTCAATTGTGAACTAAGTTTTATGTTAGTTTCCCTATTAAAGCATGACTTCGTTTCGTTGGCAAGGCGCTGTACTTCGCTATCAGCAATGTTGATTGCATTTCTGGCGATCATCATTCGGTTGATATTTTTCCCAACCGTCCCATTGTTGGTAATTCCTTTTCCTCAGGAAAGGATTGCTTCAGGTTGTTTATCTCCAACTGGAGTTGCTGCACATCTTCTCGTAACAAAGTAACCTTTCTCTTCGTCCAAGAAGCATTTAAAACCCCCTCTATTGCCAAACGCGGATACTTGTGATACTTGGGATCACGACATAGGGCTACTGTCTTTTCATTCCAAAATTGGAGGTAAGCCTTATCAGATGACTTTGCCCGCTGTATCTCCTCAACTGAATATATCTTTAAACCCCTTGCTTTGGCTGCATAGTAGGGCTCTTCTGCCTTGTCGCATTTATCAGCAAGGATCGACTTCTGAACAAAACTGGAAGTGGCTGAGGCAGAATGGAGGAAAGAAGAATGGAAAACTTGCTCTTCCGTCTCTTTCTTCTTTGTGCTTTGTACCTTTTTCCCAAGAACATCCAAGAAGCTCTTCGTTTTAATTTGTTTGCTTGTAGTACTTGGACGGTCTTCTTCATCGAGATCGATGTGTACAATTTTTGGCTGCACTTTATTGTCAGGAAAGCTCAGGGTAGATGGCTCCAATTTTCGCTTCTTCTCAGCGTGCATACTCTCAAATTCCATCTCTGAAGCTGTGCCTACTTCCAACGTATCCCCCACTTCATTATCTCCTGCCACGTCACTGCTTTCTTCTGAAAGATCGTACTTAGAAGCATCATCGCCTTCATCAAAACTTAAACTTGGCATGTCGGAAAATGACTGCGTTTCTAATTTACTGGAAGCGTGCACAGGACTGAAAGTAACGACAGGACTTGATTTTGTTATCGAACGGAATCTTACAGTGAACATCCTCATATCCAGAAGCTGTTCCTGCTCCTTGACTTCTTTAGCGACCATTCGCAGCTTGAACACATCCTCTTGTTTCTCGCTTATGGGAATGTTACCAAGCAGAAAAGCAAAGTGTTGTGGCATCAACTCATTGATTTGGTCATAAATCTCCTTTTTTATTTCTTTCAACTTATGATCAAGAGCAGCAGTATCAAGTACCAAAAACCCTGTGTGTTCTTTTGTTTCAGCACTTTCCAACAATACTTGTATCATGTTGTTGCTTGGATCCTGGAAATTGAATATAAGATTTTCAGTAAGAAATACACATACTTTTCCATTAGAAACTAAGGTCTGGGGCTGGTAGGCAGTTCCTTTAATTTTTGGGCCATTTTGCTACCAAAAGTTCCTTACGTGTTTCTGATATTTTTAATGCCGAAAGTGTATTGTTAATTTAGTTTTGTCAAGAGGGCTCCCAAATTACTTTGTTTAGTTCTCGAAACAAGTATATATTTCGCACTCAAAATATTGTCCAAACCATAGTCCAAACAGTTGCTATAACAGTGTACAGCCAAAAATTTTTGAGTGCGCTGGGAACATTGAAACTGCAGCTTACAAAAGTTTCTTAGCTTCTTTAATTAGGAAGGGTTGTTTCTTAGCTTTCGAAAAATTGAGCCTACTGTTTCTTATCAGCTGTTTCTAATACAAAAATACATGTATGAAAGCATAAGAACGTTACAAATGATATTTACAACTCAATAATTGTTATGGAGCTTCTTATACATTCGCAAGAAACTCTGAGTACTCAAATTCTGATAATTTTATTCAAAAAACTTTCAGTGCTGGCTCAAAATCACAGTTTCATATAAAAATTCATGTAATCATACTTACCATCTCAAAAACTTGTTTCAGTTGTCTGGGCGGCAGAATTGATTATCGACACGTGCGGGTTCCACTTCTACGTAATGGAGTTTAAGACCGATTCACCTCAAAGTTAACTATTGTGAAATCCAAGTAAGCATAGGTAGTAATTGTAACGTATTGTGACGACAGATGCTTAGAGTACAATGCTCCTCTACGGAGACAATGTTCATTCATTTCAATCATTTGGATGTCGTGAGTAATTGGCACGCCGGCGCGTCTTTATTCTTCGGAAACATTTTCTTCTTATTGTTTGCAATGATCAATGACGTAACAAAGTGAAACTCATCAGTAACGCATCCTATTGTAATACTATTGCAGAAGGATTAGTTTTATTATCCTGTCCATTGGCTAACTTTGAAAGTCCATAATTAACTGTATGAGTCAGGCACTTGGATTAGGCCAGACACACACACCACAAAATGATGACCGAGGAAGAGCGTTGCGGAGGCACCAGAGGAGGGGGATTCCAGGCAGTAAATGCCGGTAAATACAATACCATAATGACGAAAATGGGGATGCCTACACTAGAGAGTGACACGTGATGGATGACACCAAAGATATTGGACACTGGGGCTTATGCTTAATTTTGTAAGAAACTTTTTCCCGTCCCGTGAGGGGGGGGGGAGCTTGACTTAAGTTTGTATGGGAGTGTGGCCACGCAAAATATTTTTTGCCCAGTTCCAGAGTTATTCTCTCCAAGAAAAATTCTCAACTCTCAGACCGCAAAAAAAATTAAGAAACTCCAGTGCTGGGAAAATATGACTTGATAAACTATGCTATTCATTTTAGGCAAGTAAGGAAATCCTCAGTATAGTTTTACTTTATCTTCTCTTCTTTCCGGCATCAAACTTCCGGAAGGTACTTGATATTTGAGACTCTCTTGACATCGAAAAGGCTTAAAAAACTTTGTTTTGAAATGCTCGGGAGGCACAGATAGTAAACACGAAGTTGTTGAGGGAGATCAATGCACGACATGGCTTCACCCCTTATATTAGTTGGTTCGTCAATTAGTTGATGCAGATTATTTGTCTCAAGCAGCTCCTCAAGAGCCATACCCTCTGGCGCCTCCACATCCTGTGCCCACCACTGCGATGATCGACAATTGAGATCACCAGTTAGGATTGTTAAATGTGGTCTTTCCCTTTGCATATCATTTAAACTCCTTTGGAGTCTATTGATGAAGTTTTCGAATTGCTCACTGTTTTGACTAGGGCTTCGGTAAATTGTAGAAAACAAGATTTTCTTTCGTGAGATTGTTATTTCAGTAACAATCATCTCTTGCAAAAATTCCAGATCTTTCCTACGTTTTATTGGTAAACCTTCCCGATAATAAAGGCAGACTCCCCCAATTTTGTTCCCACTTGGATGATCAGCACGGAATGTTTCTCTACTAAACCCTACAATTGAAATGACATCATTTCCTATTGTTGAGTTTAGCATAGTTTCCGAAATTGCTATCACATCAAATTTATGTACAGAGTCATCAGCTTCAATTAGCGGAATCTTAACAGCTCCTCTGGCGCAAATACTATTCAGGTTCCAACGAAAAAACTTTAATGATTTGTCGATCTGTGGGCCAGGATTAGTTTCAATGTCTCCTCCGAGCAGCAGTAGAGTGTCCAAAGGGTAATGCTCTGTAAAATTTAAAAAATCCAAAAAGTTGATAAACAATAAAAAATGCAGCGCATACTGTAACCTGGTAACAATGCATCTTCGATAACCTGGAGAACACAAGAGGAACGAGATTTTGGTTTTGGATAACTCAACTATCCATGTGAATATAAAGCAAATCGTTACGAGCACAAAAAGCGTTGTTTTGATGTAGAAGTGACAAGGGTCTTCCAAATTGACAGTTTTCGAAAAATGCACGAATGGCAAAAGCTCGCAAGGGGCAAAAAGACTGAAAAAAGAAGCAGCAAGGATTGAAAATGGCAGAGTTATTACAGATATCCAAACGAAAAGGTACAAGTAGGCAATGGTATAACAAACACAGGCAATCAAATCCGAAATATTGATGTTTATCATAGCTTTTGAGGAAAGTTCGTAATTGAAACGCCCTATTCCTGCACGCCATTGCTCAATTCCTACAGGCATACGATGCACACTTGATCTCCCCAGTCAATGCAATTTCCATTAGTCCCCGGACGGGACCGTGGAGCGTGAGATACATTTTTACCAACAAGCAGCAACCAGTAACAAAGAGGACCGAGACCTGTTTCAGGCAACACAAATATAACACAAAAAACAATAAAAAAGTACAACATAAAAGAAACGGTAAGAATGAACATTGAAAAGGAAAAACACGGGATTGGATAATATAGAGAAAACTAAATGAGGTTTCCGGATGATGTGTTTTTTATCAATACGAGTACAATAAAATCATAAGGTGAGACCCGAGACCTGCACAAAAAAGGCTGATTTTAGCAAAGTTTTCGAAACAGATAAGTTTCAGTTTGTTAAATCAACGCTGTGAAAATCTACTGAGACTGCTCCCATGGGGAACATCACTGAGATTTCTCTGGATTTCATAAAAATCCTAAGGATTTTAAGGATTTCATCAGGATTTCCGGGATTTGCTGGTTTTTAGAAGGATTTGGTGGATTTTTAAAACTTTGAAAAGATTTCCGGATTTGATTTTGGATTTCTGAGCAAGGTGTACGAGATTTCCGCTCGTGATACACCCCTCGGTTCAGTTTATATCTTGCTTCGACCCGGGTAAAGTTAACTACCCACAATTTTTGATTTTTTCATGTCAACATGAAGTCAGAGGAAGAAGGCCCTTTTTAATCTCATTTATATATTTTTATATCTTCTTTGAAAATATTCTGATACCAGCTGCCTGCAAAATCCCTAAAAACTTGATGGTTTGATAGCCAAAGTTGGCCTTCATTACAAATACGGTGACAGATCCAAGAATTTTATTAGGATCAGATGAAGGAAGTATAGCTATCGACACGGAAGGGATAAATGGACATCACTATCAAATTAGAATATTGATAATTTTCTATTTGATTATTGATAAGATTTAAGATTTATAACTATTTAGGTTCAAGGCCGTCCAAGGCAAAGTGAACTACCTTGAAAATAGTGTTTCTCTTTGTGGGGGGGGGGTATTTATCTGCAATACAGTGTAGTATGCCTTGGTTCTTTCAGAATCACGTGAAATTTAAAGGCACGAGGGCACGCCAGAAATTGAGGCACGTTAAAAATAAGGGCACGAGGGCAGGAGGGCACGCCAACATGGAAGGCACCAGGGCACGCCAAAATTTTGGGCACGCGGGCACGCCAACATGGAAGGCACCAGGGCACGCCAATAATTTGGGCACGCGGGCACGAGGGCACGAGGGCACGCCAACATGGAAGGCACCAGGGCACGCCAAAAATTTGGGCACGCGGGCACGAGGGCACACCAACATGGAAGGCACCAGGGCACGTAGGGCACGTGGGGCACGCGATTTAGCAGACTCAAATTCTATCTCCTCAATGACAAACTGTGTAGCAACTGGGGATGACCAATGCATGTTCTCAATATTGAATCGAGAGACCAAAATTACAATGGGTGGAGTACTTGTATCACTAATCACTTTTCCCATTTTAAGCATGGCTGTTACTGAAATGCTTTTCTTTATTGGATGCTGCTAATTTCAGCTTCTTTGGCCTTTCTTTTCAGGACAGCACTGTGTTTAATAACTGAGACTGACTGACTGATGGAAGGTGTATCACGTCCTGAGTGTCCACCTGAAGTCTTCACTTCTGTTTCATAATCAAAATCAGACAATGGCTTGTACTTCTCAGCGGCACTTGCCATTACAAATCGCATGTGTATCAATTTGAGATTGGGCAATTGGCAAACCTTGCTGCACGAAGGCCATCTTTCGCTGGCCAAAATTTCGCACGTCATTCCTTTGAGACGTTCTTTGAAATGTTGATTGCATGCGGCAACTACGTTATCGATCGTTAATTTGTCATATAGAAAGCTAACAACTCTTAAGGGCCAGTTCTTTCAAATTTTTTAGCTTTCCTGGTGGCTTCGGTGGCGAGTGGCTGGACCACGATTTCCTTTCTTTCCAGAATGGTTGTAGCTCCAGCTCCAGTTGTTGTGTTTGCATCTGCACCTTTATCTTAAGCTGCTTTATCGTAGCAGATTTTAGCATCATTTTGTGAACTGATATTTCCGGTGCCATAAATGCTGGACTGCCTCGTGTTTAAGAATTGATTTAACAAATCTACAGCAATGCTATGGTTGAAAAGTGCAAACGAGAATTGCCAGTATTCGAGCATTATAGCAGCTGGTTCCTCCGAAACTCTTATCCTCCGTCATGTTTTGCTTTCTCTGCTACTGCAAAGGCACCTCTTCCTGCTTGAAATAAGAAAAACTCAAAAATTGCACCAAGCAAAGTATCTTTCCAATGGAAAAAATCACTCTTATAAGAAACGGGCCTTTTGCCATAGAAAGATAGAATCGCCTCAAAGTGCATGATTTCAGGCTACAATAACACTATCAAAATGCTGTCATAACAGCAATAGAACAAGTAAACTTGGTCAATATTCTATAGGGCCAGCATTGGACCTCCAACTATTAAGCAACCCACACTAAAATAGCAGCAGAGAGGCGTGATAATAAAAGAAATATCATAATATTCAATTAATTATTCCTCAAAGTCTAGGTAAAAAAAGGTGTTCCCATAGTTTCCAAGTGGATAAATAGGATAAATCATCTTTCGGTTCCAAAATTGTCTCCGATGCGATTGCAGGCTCTGACATAGCGACCCCCATTGCTGCTTGCTTTCAAAGCTCGGAAAGGAACAAATCCTCATCTGGATTGGAATACTCCACCCTCTGCCTGTAATGATTCTTGCAAAAAGTGGGGTGCTCCTGCAGGGCCTTCTCGACACGCACAATCTCAAACAATGATGACAGTAGTGGCATGACCCTCCCTACCAGACAGCAGGCAACTGATATTCGTTATCCACACCCAATGGTACAACCATTCATTGTTTGCAATGAGCAGCAAGTTAACATGTTGCTGTGCTCTCTTCTCACTCATCCTACCCGGCAGGACTAAATCATCATTCCCCCCATGCTCATCATAGAAATAAATGTTCAGTGATATGTCATTCTTATCTTCAAACACTATTAAGTTGCGTCTCTACGTTCTAAAGACTTGCCGTTCTCATTGAGCTGACCTCAGGAAACCTGCGCTATCACAATTCATTTGATGTTTTAAACTATGGATCAAGTCAAAGCCAAGCCAGACATTATGGCTTACATTTCCAGAACCATGTTTTATCTAGGGAGTCACTAATTCAAGCAAGAACCAGAACCAAGAACCAAAACACCCTAATTCAAGAACCGGAATTCAAGAATCAAAGTTAGACACCCTAATTCAAGAACAGGAATTCAAGAACCAAAGTTAGACACCCCATAGTTCATAATTTTTTTTGCATTTACCAACGAACCCTGCAGTGTAATGCATGGTTTACATCAATCAACCATGCATGTTGGATTACATTTAGTTTACTCATAAAGAAAATATTTGATTATTTACACCAGGTGTAATCTGCATAAAGCAGGTTGCATAATGCAGGTTGCATAAAGCAGGTTATCATTAATGGCCATGGGCTGTATAGCCGCAACAATGGGCTGTCTCCTAGATGAAGCTATATGTTGAACACACGTGAGAATGTGAGAACAATTGGTCCTTATGTGAGATATTGCTATAGGAGATATTGCAAATCCATTTCACGAAATAATGACCACATTTTTAAATAATTAGCCAAATAACGCTTCACGTACAAATATGGGGGGGGGGGCCTTTCCAACATTGAAGCCTTTCCAATGTTTAGACATTATTCAGGTACTTTCCGAATAATATGATACAGGAAACAAAATAAAGAAAACAAGGCTGGAGTTTCTTAATTTTCTGGTAATCTGAGTCTGAGTTTCTTATAATTGGTTTCTTACAGAAAAATTTGTGTCGTTTCCCAGAAATAGTTTGCAGAAAATTTATGATTGCAGCTTGGTCATAATTCTCTTGAACCTTTTGAATCTGATGCGAATACCTATTTCTAAAAGGCTAAATAATACGTATAAATATCATGCACGTCCAGCTCATCAAAACTTCCTCCAAATTATATCCTCATTGACAGCAAGTCGTTGCATTAGCTTGGATTGCAAATAGTTAAAGCAAGTCTGCAATGGTAAATAGGCTCCTCTATACATAGAGCAAAGAAATCATGCAGACACACCATAGCTGACTGTATTGATCTGCTTATCTCATTATTAGTAATCCAAAA
The DNA here is from genome assembly GCA_039566865.1 of Aurelia coerulea. Classification (NCBI taxonomy): domain Eukaryota; kingdom Metazoa; phylum Cnidaria; class Scyphozoa; order Semaeostomeae; family Ulmaridae; genus Aurelia; species Aurelia coerulea. The sequence goes on along the minus strand of CM076951.1, from coordinate 1,331,356 downwards.
ACATGCAAACTCATGACAACCTCTATGAGACCGACATTTTAGCTTAATCGAGGCAGCTGATACCATTTCTGTAAAAATCTCGTCAGCGTCTCTTTGTCAGGCATGCTGTTCTCGAGGCTGTTGATAAACAGTCGTGGCTGAGGAATGTCGTGTCTTCTTTCGGCGTGTAGCTCACAAATGTTCGTGGTATCACTTCTCCCATCTTCTCGTCATCGATTGCACCCTGCTTGAACCTCTTTTCCGTGAAGCTAAAGCACGTTCCAAACGGATTTACCTCAATGAGATCGTAATCGATGGCTATTGGCTTGATAATCTGGCAGCCTGAAATTTAAGTGTATTTTTCCAATCAATATTTTGGGTTTTTATCCACAGGCTCCAATCAGCTTTTGATAACAATCTCCATTCAGCAGGTCCTAATAGTCTTCCTCCCACATGTATCCCAATCCTTGTTCAGGTAGATAAACTTTCGAGGGCAACTTAACCCTATAGTGGTTGGGCTATCTGACACATCCTATTTTGGTTGGGGGGGGGGCAAAAAGGCCCCCCCCTACCTAACTCTTGACTGGAAATGGATAGAGCAACCAGATTTGGTGTAGTAATAGCCCCAGGCATGTGCTTTATGAGGATATAGAGATTAACCTAAAATTAGCCGCCAAAATTGCTTGCTTCAGCATTTTTCATTGTGTGGTCATGAAAAGTGGCAATATCGGTTAAAACCAGGAAAAATGCGATAACATTTAATTTTGAACACGATTTCCATCCAAACATGAAAATTACGATAGATTACATCAAATAACACTACTTTGCAAAATATCTTTGCAAAATATTGCAATTTTCCTACTTTTTTCGCGAAAATTAATATTTGAGAATTGGCGATTTTGACAGAATCACTTCCGGAAAATTGTCTCCCTCCCCCTCATTTGTCAAAATATTTTCATAAAACTTCTTGAGCCATTGAACAATAAGTAGCAGCAAAAAGTCAGAAAGTTTCCGGGCCATAATTGCTCTCTAAGCAGAGTTATAACAAAAAATCTACTAGGGGGGGGGGGGGGAATTGCCACCCAACCAAAATAGGGTTAAGGATCATCCACTTTGTTTATAGTGTTCTATTCCTTGAATGTACTGTGCGATGCTTAAAAGTTCTGTTGTTGATAATGTTGTTATCTCTTGTGTGTCTTTCATGCTCTCTACATTATCTGGAACATAAAAGAGAGCGATAGCAAAGGCCACACTGCATTTTCAAAGGAATTTCTTGCCAAGCTTGCACTATTATAGCAGGATTTTAAGGAAAATTATGTTTCTTACGATCGTTATGATGCAGTGAAAGCAACAAAGTCATAAGGATCGTAAGCATCATAAGATTTCAAAATTATGTTTCTTATGACTCTTATGATTCTTATGACTCTAGTGAAAACCAGGCTTTAATGTTCTTCATTATCCCATTGGCATTGGTACAGCTGTCATACCAAGACTTAAAGATGGATATAATGGATCGGATAGTGCTGTCCGGAACTTTGCATGGCTTCTGCCTCTAATTGTAATTGCACATTATATCCAAAAGTTGGCAAAATCGGGGGTTTTACCAATCAATGGCCCTGGCCCTATGGCCCTATGGCCAAATGGCACTATGGCCCTATGGCCCTATGGCCCTATGGCACTTTGGTCTTGTATCTTTTATTACGAATACCTTGAGTATGAGTTCGACAGTGTATTCGACTAGAATTCGTATAAATATTGCTTCAAATGATCCCCAAATTGATGCACAAAGTTCTCGTTCAGCGAGTGAGAATTTCCCGAAGTGATGTGGGGGATTCCCCTTTGAAATCATCGAATACCTTAAAGATCACCAAAAGGGTAAGAAATATGACCATATGAAATATGTCCATTGGACCAGGTTTGTGTTCATAGGCGTAGGAGACAGGGGTCAAAGGGGGGCTGCAGCCCCCCAGCGTCGGAAAATTGTGCAAAAATCAGCCATAATCGGGCAGAAATCCGCCTTAAGTCAGGCAAAATTTTCTTAAACAATGGATTTTTTATCGGGCAGCCCCCCCCAAATTTTATTTCCCCCTACGCCGATGTTTGTGTTGGGGATGGACTAAGGTACTATGGGAGTGCTAAAATGTAAAGATTTGCCAAACCCCTTCCTCTACTTTATCTCGCAACAGAAGCGAGATAAGAAGCACGGTTTTGACAACTGCTGGGCCTTTTGTCGTGTTTCCTACAGCAACAAAGCAATGAAAGTTACAGCTGGTGATTCCCTGCATCGGCACTTCGGAGAATTCTCGCTCGCTGAACGAGAACTTTGTGCATCAATTTGGGGATCATTTGAAGCAATATTTATACGAATTCTAGTCGAATACACTGTCGAACTCATACTCAAGGTATTCGTGATAAAAGATACAAGACCACAGTGCACAAGTAATGCACAAGTTCCTTCTTTACAACCAACCTCATCAAAAAGCAGCAAAAAATCTGCTCCAGAAAAGGATGCAGATAAAAGTCAATTCTGCGACTCATTTTTATTAAAGGGAATAAGTTTCCATATTGAGTTTCAAGAAACCATACAAAGGTGTAGAGCAGACTTGGCTAGAAATCAGCAAGTTCTGACACGCTTGAAGCTGGAGCCAGATAATGGTGAAGATCAGAATGCTATTGTCATAGAAGTGTTCAGGCAGGGGCATTGGAAACCAATCGGATATGTTCCAGGTAGGAGAGTCCCAAAAGTTTATGTCGCAGTGAAGAAAAATGAAGTGACACATGTTCAGTTTGAATATACACAGAGACAGTACAATGATGCAATAAAACAGTTTATTCACATACCATATATTAGTATTTTAAAAATTGGTCCTTGTCTTCCAAATGACAATGATTATATATATACCGGGTGTCCCAAAAAAAAGTTCCGGCGTTTGATTGAACGCAAGCAAAAAAGTTTGTTATCTCGTAATTTCTATTCATTCTAGGTACATGCTGGACATTTCAACTTACAGTTTGGCATATCGTAGGAAGAAATCAGTAATCTGAAGATGGAGTTATTAGTCCTAACATCGCATCTTCATGTTGAAGGCAAAACCAGAGAGATTAGTATGCCTTTCTGCATCATCATGGTGGAGAGGGAATCTCCGGATGACACTTTGTTTCATTGCCTTGACGACGTGCAAGAGTTCCGCTCATTGAGCATATTTCAAATTCCGCTCAGTGGTAAAATACTACGTTCATTCCTGGCCACTCAATTCGGACTGGACGAACACAGAAAAATGCATTATTGCATAATATGGCAGGTCAAAAAAGCAATTGAAACTATTCTTTAGTTAAGAAAAGATAGTTTATTCTACTCCGTGCCGTGAAACCGTGAAACAGTAAAAATTCCCATTTGAAATTCCCAGTTGGCACAAGACAACAATAACAGCAGCAAACAGTTGCTTTGAGAGCTATTTGTTTCAATTCTTCACACCTTAGGCTAATTCACACAATCCAACATGATTTAAATCTAAAATCCGTTCAATTACAAAGCAACGCTTTCTCTTGTGAATAAAATTTCTGCCCACTCGGGACGTCAAGGTAATGAACGAATTATCAACTCAATTTTTGTGTTGCTCGTCGAGGCAAATTTCGATTCCGTAGACGGTCGAGCGCATCATTGACGGTCGAGCGCATCATTTGGTGACAGCATACCTGAAGTTAGTACAGGATCGCGCCTTTTTTCCAAGTCAAGTGAAAGTCCATATAATAATTGAGAAATGGCTGCAAATCAGAACAAATCTGTGAAGTTCTCTGGCTATCATGCCTTTTATAAAAGCGCCACGGTGAGTTTCCTTCTATATTTGCCATGTAAAACTAATTTTATTTGATGAATTTTCATTTATGTATAACTATAGGATAGCTAAGCTAGGATGGCCTAACTAAGTAGTGGGCCTTATTTGATATGATAAAAGTCTTGGAACAGTCTTGGAACACCTTTGCTATTTTTGCCTTTTTTTGCGATTTCCCACTCTCCGCCTCAGAACAATGTTGTTCTGTGATGATAAAATGGGGGGGGGGGGGACCTGGACGATTTGCGACTCTGATAGACTGCTGGGACAATAACTAGTGGAAACTGCTTTGATTTGTTCTTTCCAATCAAGAGAGTTGTCAATTTGAACACCAAGGTACTTGGTATTTTAGACTCCTTCAAGCTCATTATTGCGAATTTTCAAATACAAATCATGGTTTTGACTTTAAGCTTTTTATGCTTTTGTTACATTTTTGTTTGCATCAGATTTTAAAGGTTGCACAACCAAGACCAAGTTCTAAGAAAAAATTTTGCATTTAAATTGAGTTTCCTTACTTTTCAGTTTTGACCATGGAAGAGCTATTACAGAAATCTATATGCCTTCACTGGCCCAAAGAATACTCAGGAGCTTATTGCACAAGTTCAGAAAGTGATGCCAATGGATGCATTGCACTACCAGATACTATGTGTAAAAGGACAGACATCTGCATTTAGCGCAAATATAAATGTAAAATTAAAATCTGAAGAGAACATAAGTGCATTCATTAATGGTTATGGCAGCAGAAACAATGAAACATTGCGTATATCGAAGACAAAGAGAATTAGAAGTGTGCAAAATCCTTTTCAACTTGTTAAGTATTTTAGATGCCATCACAATACTAGATATGAGGCTACTAGTTTTGCCTCTGATATATTGACAGTAAATCCTAGTAAGAGATTCAAAAATACATCCTGTCCATTTTCTCTCATTGTAAGACTGAGAAAGAATCCCGAAGAAACAGAAATGGGCTCTGTTATTGATTTAGAATGGAATCATAACCATTCAGTCAAGTCATTACAATCATTGACTTTCAAAGACATCCCAGATTCAGTTGTACACCAGATTAAGGACATGTTTTCCAGAGGTTTGCTACCTGGGGCAGCTCACAAAGAACTCATGCACCAGCTTAGATCTGAGTGCAAGAATGACTTGGAGTACCATCAGCGATTAGCTGACAGATCAGAAATCCCCCGAAGAAAAGATTTTAATGACATATATTCAGATTTCAAAAGAGAGCTCTATGGTACTGGCAGTCTGTCCACAATGTTTTCTACCCTTCAGCAACGAATTGAAGTTTTGAAAGGAAAAGATGAAGGATACACAATAGAATTCCAGCCATTTGATGAAGAGACTAATCAGCCATTTATCATGGTAGTTATCACTCCTCTAATGAAACGAGTTCATCAAATGGTGAGTCTTTATGGCAAAATTGTTAAAATTGTTAGAAATCATCCGAAGAGTGTTAATAATGTGAAAAAGCAAAAATTTGATTGGAACAAGACAAAGTCGTTATATTGCTTCTTAGCTCATTGTCACTTGTTGACGCTTTATGGTGTAGATAGGTGGTGAATGAGCAAAGGACATTACTAGAAGAAAGATAAAACGTTAATCAATTGCTTTAAAGGCGAATTTCCAGTCAGTAGAATTCTCCGAGCGTGCGGAATTTTAGACAATAAAAGGTCTCTCAGCCGTAACTTTCTATTCAATTCCAGGGCGACATTTTCTCTCGCAGACAAAGGAAATTCCGCCCGCTCGGAAAATTCCACTGACTGGAAATCAGCCTTAATGATCGTGACAGACTTACTTAATTTCTTTCTGATTGACCTGGAGCCACCTCTTAGATTAAAAAGTGGACTTTGTAATCAAAAATGAAACTTCATATACAGTAACTCGTGAGTGATAATACAGTAACTTTGCCTCCTTTGTGGAAGTACTTGTTTTCCTTACTAGTACATGTTTTTTATGTGAAACTTGGATCTGCACTTAGCACTAAAAGTTTCTTAATTTCGCATGACAATTTCAATGTTTTAGTAGTACAAGTTTCTTACTTAGTTTCTTATTTTTGGGGCCCAACATAGCGTTATGGTTCAAAGTTTAGTCTTCTTATCAACAATTACAAGAGCTTCTGTATTTTGCATCGATATTGCCTCACAAATAACCCATGCATATTAAGGCAAAAAGTTACAATTTATTACAGTCAAAAGTTAAAAAATGCCACGCAAACCGTAATCTACATACCGATTCTTGTTCTAGAAGTAAAACTTTAGAGTTTCTTAATTGTTCTTGAATGTACTGTAGTACTAGAGTTTCTTAAATTTTTGGACATTGTAGTATTAGTTTCTTATAAACCAGTTTCTTATAAAACAAATGTGTATTACCTTAATTGGATGATTCTCCACCTATCAAAACCACAGGGAATCCACTACTAAGATTGCATTCTAAAAGTAAAATTTGTTTCTTTCCTAAATGATTGCGTAAAATTTGCTTCTTTCCTGAATGATATGCTTGCTTTGAAATTTTTTTTCCCTCTGCGATGCGATGGCGCGGTGAGGAGGAAAGAAGGCAATCTTAGTAGTGGATTCCCTGTGATAAAAACATGAAAATCAGAAAATCTAGCAATTTTTGAATTATTTCATCATTTTAATGTCTCAATGCTCTTTTTCACAGCATTTTGTTTAATTTCCCTGTTTTATTTTTTATTATAATAAGCCCCATATATGTATGAGGCCTTACTAGCGGTATATATTTTAAATATGAAATAATCAAGATTCAGCTGTGAAATATGAAATATTTACACTTTTTACGTTTGTAATTTTGAATATCAGCAAACCCTAGAATTGAATTATAGAATACAGTAAAATTTGGGAACAGGAATGATTTGATTTTTGTTATTTTGAATTTAATAATGGCCAAATATTCAAAGAAAGTATAAAATAATGCTACACCCCCTGATAGGGACTCATGTGTGGCAAGACAATGGAAGGATGAAACACCATGCAAGTGAAGGGTTATGCCACATGTGACTAAGGGGTGTTAAAGGGAGTTCCAGCAACAGTGCTGTCCACCAGTATGTCAGGAACTATTAACTAAGTTTAAGGGGAATAAATCTGAAAATTGATGATTTTTGTCTTTGTTTTTTACAGTTGGTCTCTCTCCTGTTTCCATTTTATAAACACACTTTTTGTCATATTTATTTTAGGTCCCTCATTCAAAAGACTTAGCATTTTTAGATTCGTCTTCAAATATGGAGGAATATAATCTACGAGTGTTTATCATGGTTACACACAGTATTTGTGGGGCTCTGCCACTTGGAATTATTGTTACAAGTGATGAGACAACCGACACCCTGACAGATGCATTCCAGCTGTTCAAGTCCTCTTCGTCAGCCTTTTCATTTTATGGTTCATCTGAAGGGCCTAAAGTTTTCATGACAGATAACTGCTCAGAACTACGAGAGGCATTGAAGAAAGTATGGCCAAGCTCAACTCCAGTACTTTGCATATTTCACATACTTCAACAGGTCTGGCGTTGGCTCCACGAGAAGAAGAATAACATTGACTTGAATGATAGGGTTTCATTGCTATTAAATTTCAAGAAAATTTTATATGCCGAAAGTCAAGAAGCCCTTGAACAGCAGTATGACAGCTTGATATGCAGTGATATTGCCTCAAAATACCCCAATCTCTGTAAGTACCTTGATGCTGTGTATGAGGATTGTGAGTCATGGGCACTTTGCTACAGAGTAAGTTTACCAATGCGAGGTAACAACACCAATAACTTTTGTGAGGCTCAGTTCCTTGTAATAAAAGATGAAGTGCTGCATCGTCAGAAAGAAATCAATGTTGTCGGATTATTAGACAAATTCACGCTGCAACTTGATGACCATTATCGTAATAAGCTACTGTCTGTTGCATCAGGGAAATTTGATGGAATATATAGTGCCAGATTCAAAGGTTGCTCAAAGAAGAACTCAACTGGCAGTGGATTCAAAAGGCCAACAATTAAAGAGCAGACCACTGCATTAGAAAATGTTTCCACCATTGAGAAGAATGTTTTCATCGTTCCAAGCTTCAGTTTGGAAAACAAAACATATATGGTGGACATGAACACTGGAATTTGTCAGTGCTCTGTAGGGTTGGATGGCTCACCATGCAAGCACCAGTTTATTCTGTGGGCAAATAAACTATCAGATGGGGTGAACTTCTTGCCTGTTTTCAGCAAAATACAGAGGCAAATGTTTGCTAAAATTGCAATCGGATCATCTATGCCCTTGGATTTGTATGAAGGCTTGCATGATAGATTAATTTCTGGACCAGAAAGTGTCACTGTTAGCGAGGAGAATTTAGTGGTTGCTGAAACTTCTGGTTTTGAAGAGAGAGGGAACAGGAGAAGTGCATTAACAGAAAGGAATAACATCCCAGACCTGATCACAGTGGATGAATGCAAGCATGCAATTGATGATGCCTTAGAGTCAGTAAAATGCAAACTTGATGTTACAGACCAGAACTTTTTAAGAGGTATTTTGAAATTTTCAGGGCGAGTGAAGAAAATGCCAAAGTCAAAGCTGACAACTTGCTTTCACAGCTTTGGAGCAGCTGGTATATACAATACAAGGTCAACAGCAACCTCTATCGTGAAGGCCAAAAGAGGAAAAATCCATGTGCAGCCAGGTGCAGTGAAACGTCGAAAATTCACTAATGGTTCAAGGAGCAAGCAACCAAAAGGCCAAATAGTAAAATCAAATCCATTTGATAAGACTGCTGAGAAACCAAAACGATTACATATGTTTGCTGAAAACGTAAGACGGAATGAACCTGTTGCAAAAAAAGCAGGCAGAACTATGAGCACCAAAACAAGAATTCATGGGAAAGAAACATGAAGCAGATGCAATGAAAGGTCTTATGAAAATTAACATAATTGTTTCAATAACTAATAACTCTAGAGAAAATTTTAATTTCTTACAAATTTTGGTTTAACAAATTTTCCTAGATCACCGTTTTTTGTAAATGGTGGAGTTGTAGGTTAGAACAAGGTCATATACCTGTACAAAAATATTATACAGGTCAAGTTTTAGCCTTGCAGTGGGGATTATAACCTTATTACAAGACTAGTAGTAAGATTCCAAGTTACAACCTGTCTAACACAAGATTTCCACAAGGGTAATTTGCATTTTTCAAGCCATTTACAAGGTTACAAGCAAGGCTTTTCTAGGCTAGAACAAGGTTACAAGGGAAGTCCCTAATTCAATATCCAGAATGAAACACCCTATTCAAGATCCGGAATTCAAGATTCAAAATGAAACACCCTAATTCAAGATCCAGAATTCAAGATTCAAAATGAAAACACTCTAATTCAAGATCCAGAATTTAAAATCCATAATGAAGCACCCTAAAGCTAGCCTGACTGAAGTGCGAGCAACAAATATTAATAATGATCAAGAGACGTACTCTGTGTAAAAATTTCAACTTCAAATTGTCCGTTCATCAATGGGTGTTTCATTTTGAATCTTGAATTCCGGATCTTGAACTAGGGTTTTTTATTCTGGATCTTGAATTTCGGATCTTGAATTAGGGACTCCTGGTTACCCAGGCATGATAATAAGACAAATAGCCAAATATTCCCATGGAGCACCAACTTTTCAGTGTCACCAGTGATGCCCCATCTTTTTTCTTAAGATACTGCATATATTTGAGCACAGTTCTGCAGACAACAAACCTGGAATTAAATGTGATATCATAATAAACAATGGAAAGTATTAACCCTCATACTGTATAACATATGCACATAAACACACTTAAGCTAGTCACTGCTTATGAGTTGTTTTATAGTGTCTCTTCAGATTTGACTTGATGCTAAATCGTGCATTGCAACATGTGCAAGAAAAATCCTTTTTTCTATTGTGAACTTTCTGATGTCTGGTTAGCATATACCTTGTCTGAAATGATTTCTGGCAAATTTCACACTTAAAAATTTCTTTGTGGATGTTCAAATGCTTTCTGAGGGCTAATTGGTTAGGAAATGTACTTTCACAGGTTTGACAAATACAGTTGCCACAATTTTTTTCATGGTATACAGCATCCTTTGCTCTAGCAAATGTTATTGTACATTTTTTGCACTTGTATACACAGGTTCCACAGTCAATTTCTTCCCGCATTCTCTGTCCTTCCTTTTTCCAATCCTGTGTGAAGTATTAATAGAAATGAGCAACAAACATAAAAAGAATCATTTATTTATCCATAAATTGATATCTTCATAAAGGAAATTTTATGAATTGTACTTGCTTCAAATTAGAAGGTAGGAATGAAACTGAACAAAGCTTCAATGACACAATATGTATAATAGTTTATCAATAGTTAGATTTGTTGTTAAATAATTTTTTGCTCTGCAGTGGCTGAAGTAATTTCTTGGCAATCTGACAATTGAGTTTCTTAAACATTAGTGCACTTGAGTAAACTTACGCTTGAAGTGCACTGACAATCAAAACAATTTACAAAGTTAGGTAATATTACCACTGATAAATTGACACAAACTGGCTATAAATAAAAATTATTAGAATACTTCTTGGAGGAGATGGGTTGATTTTAAATGCCACCGGTGAAAAGTACTAAAATTTTGCTCTCTTTGCAAATATTTATAGGATACAGTAAGTACCACACCAGTTTCAATGTGAACTTCCAAAATTTTGTTTGCTCATCAAAACTCAAGATGGCAAAAATGTATGACACATTTCTAATCTCAAATTTATTTCTGGAGACCAAATTACTTGCATTTCGTATGCACAGAGAGCTGCACAGAGTCAAACCCTTCTTTTTGTCCAGTCTGAAGAGAAATAGTGTTAATAATTTCTTTATAACAAATATACCACGCAATGCAGTAGTATGAAATCGTGACTCGGTGAGCTTGCAACTAACCTTTTGCAAAAGAGCTTTCCTTCTAATTTAAATGCAATGACATATGGTAATAAGCATGATATTGAAAATTAAACGAAATAAAATTGAATATGAATGAAATGAGCAACCAAACACATATTATTATACCTTACGAACATCCAAGGAGCACAACTTCCACATCCCAGCAGCTGTTTTGCTCATTGTTGCAAGGTTAGCATCAGGTATGCTGTCCTTGATTTGTTTCTAAAAGGGTAACAAATTTGCTCACTTGCATTGGCCAATGCAACTCGTTGCAAAAAGCTTCTTAATTTTGGATTCTCCTGTCTGATTGCTTATAAAACCTCCATAGCCATAGGTTGTACTGAGTTTCTTGTAAAGATTGAATGGTAGTCTAGCTTTATATATTGTCGATTTAGCAGTAAAAATTCCATGTGTTAGGATATCTTTTTCGGCAGAGCCCTACTCTAGCTTGTTACCAAGGCCAATCAATAGACCCACTACTTAGTTAGGCCTTAGCTAGCTATCAATCAGGCACAAAAAACTTAACAAATATAGGACAGACAGGCCTAGCTATACATAAATGAAACTTCAACAAATAAAATTAGTTTTACATGGAAAATATAGAAGGAAACTCACCGTGGCGCTTTTATAAAAGGCATGATAGCCAGAGAACTTCACAGATTTGTTCTGATTTGCAGCCATTTCTCAATTATCATATGGACTTTCACTTGACTTGGAAAAAAGGCGCGATCCTGTACTAACTTCAGGTATGCTGTCACCAAATGATGCGCTCGACCGTCAATGATGCGCTCGACCGTCTACGGAATCGAAATTTGCCTCGTCGAGGGAGTCCCCACCATCACGGAGCAGGAAGGCGTAATAATTACCACAATAGTCATGACAAAACAAATTCAGATTTTACAACTTTTTGCTCCCTTTTTTGCTCCTGGAAAAGTACACATGTCGAAAAAAAGGTTGTTTAATCTGTAGGACAAAAACCGATAAAGATAGGCCATTTTTGGATATACCAATTGATTCATAAGAAAGAGAAAAAATATGTTCTGCGTTCAACTTGAAAGAAATTGGATATGGACAAATGTGCAGTGCTTGCAGTTGAGCTGTTAGGCGATACACAACTGTAGGACAGCGAGCCCCCATGGTGAGTACTGTTCTTGACCTCAAATGTGCGAAAGTAGAATTTAGTACACTTTTTACAACAAAAAAAGGATTTCATAGAAATATTGTAGAAATATTTTTGACAACATGGAAATTTAATGTTAATGCAAACCCAATAGCAAAGAATGCAACCACAGTACAATGCATATAAAAGCTAAATGCAACAATAGCTTCAATTAAAATTTTCAGAGTGTAAAAAAGCAAGTATGATGGTCACAAAGCTTTAACATTTTGGAGTTCATAAGGGGCTCAATCAAGTTAGCAACATGGGAATTTTCTTGCTAAAAAGTTTTTATCAAAGCAAAATACTTTCCATATTTAGCTACAATTATCACAATATGCATGCACTGTAAAATGATCTGGTTCTTTGAATCTCCAAACAACAATTACTGTATTTTACCCCCAAATTTGCAAGCATTTCAGTTCACTTAAGATGCTTCCCTTTTTCCTGAAAGGGTACCAAAACATAGGGAAACATAAGCAAGGGAGAAAGCCAAAGGAACTCAAATTTGCTGGTTGCTGTGCCCGGGAAGTGCAGGCTCTTCCGGTATAAGCTTCGACAACAACATTCTCTGGAGTTGTTGATCCTGCTTTGGCAGGACCATCAATTACAGAGTCATTGTTGGAGGAGCCACCATCTGCAACAACTAATTCAATTCAAGCTACTAAATTTTAGAGAATGCCGCCTGAACGCAATGTAGATGTTCATTGCCACCTGGGATGCTCAGCAATATCCTGCAGTAAATATCTTTTGGTCTTCTTCAATCTGAACTGCACACTTACAGGCAATTCAGCCACTCTGCTCCAACCTATGATCCAGCCCAATTTAGACAACTGTGAACAGATTGTGGAGCAACAACCATATTTGATGTGATCATGGGTCTCATGTCATCCTCTACAAGAAATGAGAAAATAAAATGTTCAGACATTGAACAATTGGCAGTAAATGTAATTTACATTATGTGCTATGGCCTTAGCCAACAATGCAACTTCATGCAAAGGGGTTTTGGCCTTTTCTTAATGTCAGAGAATGCAAACAGAGCAGCGTTTAACACTGCCAGCAGACTTGGGGTTACAACCAGAGCTGCAACTGCTAGAACTTTGAAGTTGATACCATTGCTGCCTATGAGAAGGAAATTGAGGAAGCCATTGATAATGCAATAAAGGAGCAATTTCTCATTATTGCTATTATAGATGACTACACCAGTATTCATAGCCATAGACAGGAAGTTAGTGAGAGCACATCAAATGCAAAATGCATGTGTACAATTGTTATTCGCATTTTCATCATCTTGACCCTGACATTATCTCTCTTCTTGATTTAGCCAGAGACCTGACAAGTAGTAAGTATGTGTCTTCTTTCCAAAGTACATATGCATCCAACCATGGTCAGAGCGCTAGCCAGAATATAGACAACCAGAATATAGGCAACAGCCAGAGTATACACAAAATTGCTTACCTCTCCTTTGTGAAAAACCAAATTCAAAAACTGATGCCACGGCGTTGTGGAACTCACTCAGAGCTTTAATTTGAGCCCAACTTCGTTAATTTACCTTCAACACAAGTTGATTTACAAACGAAATTAAATTCAGCGATTTGACATACGGGCCTAAGCGGTAAAAGTTGCTTCGAGCACTCCCTCTCAATCCCCAGAATATCGGCAAAAAGTGTCTCTTCAGAGATAACCACTCCTCCGCAGCGCCCAGAAAATAGACAAAAACAATGAGACGTTGCTGCCCCGCAGCAGAGCGCCAGAATATCGGCACATTCTTGGAAGAGCACCACTCCTGCGCAGCGCCCAGAAAATAGACAAAACAATGAGCCATTGCTGCCCCGAAGCAGAGCGCCAGAATGTCGGCAAAATCTTGGAAGAGCACCACTTCTGCGCAGCGCCCAGAAAATAGACAAAACAATGAGCCATTGCTGCCCCGCAGCAGAGCGCCAGAATATCGGCAAAATCTTGGAAGAGCACCACTTCTGCGCAGCGCCCAGAAAATAGACAAAACAATGAGACATTGCTGCCCCGCAGCAGAGCGCCAGAATATCGGCAAAATCTTGGAAGAACACCTCTCCTGCGCAGCGCCCAGAAAATAGACCAAACAATTAGACATTGCTGCCCCACAGCAGACCGCCAGAATATCGGCAAAATCTTGGAAGAGCACCACTTCTGCGCAGCGCCCAGAAAATAGACAAAACAATGAGCCATTGCTGCCCCGCAGCAGACCGCCAGAATATCGGCAAAATCTTGGAAGAGCAACACTCCTGCGCAGCGCCCAGAAAATAGACAAAACAATGAGCCATTGCTGCCCCGCAGCAGACCGCCAGAATATCGGCAAAATCTTGGAAGAGCAACACTCCTGCGCAGCACCCAGAAAATAGACAAAACAATGAGACATTGCTGCCCCGCAGCAGAGCACCAGAATATAGGCTAAATCTTGGAAGAGCACCACTCCTGCGCAGCACCCAGAAAATAGACAAAACAATGAGACATTGCTGCCCCGCAGCAGAGCGCCAGAAAATCGGCAAATTCTTGGAAGAGCACCACTCCTCCGCAGTGCCCAGAAAATAGACAAAACAATGAGAAGTTGCTGCCCCGCAACAAAGCGCCAGAAAATCGGCAAATTATCTGAAGATGTCTTCTCTTATTATTGTTACCAGCTTATTCTTTCTCTCAAATATCAGTGTAGAGTGTAGACAAAATGAAATTCAGCCTTTTAATATTCATATTTTCTTTCAAAAATCTGTATCTATCAACAAAATCCATCATTATTATCTGATTAAAGTGCAAATGATACGACACAAAATTGTGTTCTTCAAAGACCAAGCAACATATCTAATTTTGTCAGAATGTGTTAATGTCTGTCTTCTTTCACTTACTCTGTTTTGACATTAATGAGCTGTTCCATCATTATTTTACATCTAGCACATTATCACATCATTTTCCCCCAAGCTGTGCTCCTTGGTAATTTTTTGCGTTGTTCATGCATTGCAATTTGTGACCTGGGGATGTCAAGTAATTGGCGAGTTGCGCAATTTTTATAATTTTATTAATTTTACTTAAAGGGAATATAAGCATATATAAGTGGCTCCGAGCCACAAGACCTAAACTGTCAATCAAATTTAACCAATCACAACAAGCTATCTACCATTGCACGTGATCACTTTCACTGCAGCCTAGCCTGCACGAGGGCACGTAACGGGCGATCAGTAATGGCGGGGAAGAGTTGCTTCGCTGTTTCTCTATCCGCTAAGGGGCAAAAACGGACAAGAAATGGAAAGAAATATTGCCTGTTCATTGACCACCGTGATGAAGCAGACCTTGTAGCCGCAGAATTTGATGTCTTGAAGAAATCGAAGCGCTTACGATATTTACGATACAAATGAATTGCTGAAATGGATGGGTACAGGATAAACAAGCACACCTCATTGGGCCTAAACGTATCTTCAGACAAGGGAATCTTCACTAAAGTTAGCCTGACAGAATGTATGGACAAAGGGCTAGTGTTGCGGAAGAAATACTGATAAATAGTGAGCATTCAACAAAGCAGCCGCGCCGGACCTAATATAAACACTGGATCCATCGATCGCGACAATGATGGCAAACAGCAAACAACTCATACGATTAGGTCATTGAGACGTAAGTGGAGCTAAATTACCTTTCCTTCTCACTTCTTTTATCTCGATTCACTTGAGCAAACTACTTCAGAATCGTCGAAGTCAGGAAGAAGGAATCTTGCTTGCTGGGTAACCATATTGGAAAGTATATCGAGAATCTCCTCGCACTACAAATTTGCAATGCAGAGCTCACTTTCACGTGCACAGTTAGAATGCAACTGCTATGCGCATCCTCTGGTGTATCTATTTATAGAGAGCGCCTGATATATGCTTATATTCCCTTTAATTTTTTTACAAAAGTGTCATTCCCTGTTTTATTTTTGAAGTGCACTTGAAGGGTTTCTTTTCAGATAAAACAATTGTCAGCTTCAGTGCAACTTCCTTTTTGTTTTCGCCCTTGTAAATGATAGGAAATAATCTTCACGTTCTGAGCAACTTTCTTTTTGCTTTTCTGAAATGAATACTGGGAATCCGTCAATGCAGAAAGTAACTCGGCGAATTGCTAGGGGTGTGAAGCCTACTGTTGCAAATGAATGCAAAATCACGTTGGAAGTGGGAGGTGCAACAAAATCATGGCTTCGAAATGGCGAAGATCATAGAGGAGCTCGTTTTCGTGCCAGTGCTGCTCAATGGAAAATTGGATCCAGCGACAAGCAAAACAAGGTTTTACCACCTGGTTATTGGTGTCGTCGTGACCTGGTATGTATATTCTCTATATTCTTATCCCTCGTTTTCAGTTCTTATTTTTCCCTCTATGCGTTTGATGAACGGTAACTTTCGGGTGCACTTCGGCCCCACGTGTTACAAGACCGCTGAATCATGTGGCCTGGAACGAGCCTCTTAATGAAAACAATAGATGCATGCAACTGGTATCATAGAGATACCTGTGACGTGTTTTTAAATTTCAATCCATATTGTATTAACATGGCATTTGCTAATTCACGGCACTACGGCACTACGGCACCACGGAACTGAGTATTTTGATATTATGATTTCATAGAATTCTAATTAAATATCTTGTGAGACTGCAGTCCTCGCAAAAGTCTTTGTTAATTTGTACATTATTTTAGAAGATCTGAACTTAGATCACATAAGCACGAGCCAAGAAGGAGAGTTCCGTTTCCGTCTCTTGAACATTGCAAGTTAGCCTCAACAGGACAGTTTCATTGATGTGTTCATTGGATAATACCTCAGTGCCATAAAAGCCCTTTTCATAGTTAAAACATACAAGACGCCATTCTTTCACCTAAACCAGGGCCGTAGGAAGAAGCTGCAGATTGGGGGGGGGGGGGGGGGGGCTCTTTGGCTATCATTTTTCGTCTGCATGTGTGTGTGTGCGTTCCTTGAATTTGTTCCCCATTTGTTTGTAGATAAACAAATACCATTCTTGGGAAGATGAGAGAACCCCTTACTTTGTCCTTGAGAATTGAGGTCTGCTAAGAACTTCTGAACGACTCAACGTCCTATCTGCTTGCAGAACTAAGCCGCACATATGGGCCACACAGTATGAAATTATATTCAATGTGAAGTTAAGAAACTTTAGGACCTATGTTTAAGACGAGCAAAAATCAACTTGATAAATGTTTGCTCGTTCAAGAAAACCCACATCATATTTTCCCTTTGTTTTTGTTTTTCTCAACAATCAAACTAACAAAATAAGAAACACAAAGTAACAGTCACAATGAAAAAAATCAGTAACAAATACCAAGACCTTGGCAGTCTAAGTATCGTGCATGTTTGTTTCCCATAAAACTTATGCGAAGGAGGCAAATTCAGCTGAATTCAAAAGAGACCATGAATGAAAGGGTATGTCGCAGTCTTCTGTTCATCTCGTTAACGAAAACTTTGGCGTCATAATAAAAACGAAAATTTTCGGGTCGGAGCAATTCCTGTATTTACCCGCTAGTCGTAACTCTAGCCCGGGTCGACCAGAGCCATGTGAGGGAAATCTGGTAGCCGTGGCGGGTTGATGGTAAAACATCTGTGGCCCCTGCGGGAAATAAGTCTCTCTCAGACTTTCGCAGGCTAGCCATGTTAAATAAGATACCTACCTACCTAACAATTATTTTTGCTGTTTCCCCATTCAATGGTCTGGTGCAACTTACTGCTCTTTTGTTAGTTGACATATGTGCCCCTCAAATAATAATTGAAATTTTGGCTCCAAGATGACTTCTACTTTTAAGAGATATCCTATACTATTGATAGAATTTTCTTGGTGCAAGGTTACAGAGTTCTTGAACCAATACCTTCAGGATTTTTGTTGATCATAACCACCACAGACACTGGACTCAACCAACAATTCATTTGCTGTTTCCCCCATCCAGTTGCAAGGTTACAGAGTTCAGTCCAGATATATAGTGGCTAGAGTGCAGTTTAGCGGGCGGCCCCTGCGCAGTAACGTTGCATTTGACAGGATTCGAATTCAAATAAAAGTTGGTTTGAGACAAGCGTGGTTTCTTTTCATGCAAACATCAACTGATAAACAACGGGGGTTTGGGGGCGGTAGCCCCCAATTAACAAGGAAAGAAACTACAATTAATATACAATTGAATCATCTTGACAACAACGCTATAGCTGAAAGTCATCTAAGCTGTTCGTGCTGCAGTCCAAGTTGGGTTTTGCAGGATTTTGGCGAATCGCAACCAGTGGCCTATGCGTCTTCACAGGATACACTTTCGTGATCAAGTTCAAGAATGTTTTGAATTTATCGTCGGACGGCTTCAAATATTGTTTTCGCACACAGTATTCTGCAAAGTACGAGTCGTAAAATTCTTTCCTTGTACCAGTTTTCGGCAGGGATTTCTTCAATGCGTTCCAGGTACTTTCAATCGTGTTTGTGCAAGCGCCGTTTTCTTGATTTACGAATTGTATCGAGTGGTACACTGTGAGATGCCAATAACCCTCGTCTTTCAAGGACGAATATGCCTTCCAACAGTCGCTCATAATGACAGTGCCTGGAAGGACATACCGTTGAATGATGGGGATGAGCGTTGGAGCACTTCTGTCGGGGACAGCCTCAAAGAAACACTTCTTTGATTCTCTTTCGATGCCTCCGAATACCCAAACGCCTTCTACCCGTTTGCCTCGATGGTATTTGCGCTTTCCAAACTTTGATTCATCAATTTCAACCGTCTTGCCTGGCCCACCGATTGGCTGTGATTCCTTTTCGGGGATTTCAAAGCAAACTTCCCTCGCAAAATTATACCAGTCAACAGTGGTGTGGTTGCTGGCAATGGACAACTCATGCCTGACGAGCTCTTCTGGATACTTATAAACCCAATAGTAAGTTAATTTTATTATTTTCTCGAACGACAGATGGGATTTCGAGAACCATGAGTATGTTCTTATCGACATTTTTTTCCGCAAGCTTTGTTGCTGCATCGCCAACATAGGCCATCCTTGCTGCAGGATGAATCCTTCCGCAAAAACATGCTACCTTTAAAGCAAATGTTGCACGGCCCACTATAATCGCCAATTAGGTTCAATTCCATTAGCCACTTTCTCAATTCTTCCTCATTTTTGCAAATTTCATACACTTCGTCGTATCTCAAAGCCATGTTTACTTATCAACAAATATTTTCTCCCATGGTTCCCGGTTATTCTCATTGGTCGCTCGAAAGAATCGCCATTGATTCGATGCCTATAAGCGATTGTCTTATTGTTTATGATAACCTTGTTTCCCTGTGATCACCGCCCGCTAAACTGCACTCGTCCCTATATAGTTGATATAGTTCAGTGCATAGTTCAGTGCAAGGTTACATAGTTCTTCAACCAATATCTTCAGAAATTTGCAAATGATAACCAACACAAAGGCACTGGAATGAAAAAGGCAACATTCTGCTCACGGAGTAATGGAAACGGAGCATCCCTTTTTCTAAGGAGAGCCACTTGATCACAAGTTGACAATGATCGATTTAAAAGATTTAAATATTAGATTTCAAAGGTTCTAATAGCTTACGTCCATTGATGAATAAGGATCTGTGTCATCGATCTAGGAATTCTCAAAAGAAATCGTTAGAGTTAGAACGAAGAAGGGAGGCTAAAGACAATGATAGCCCTGGGATTGAGGTTGGTTAGAACGTGGTCTATTGGAGGGGCAACACGTTTGATTGCAGATTAAAAAGTTGTGCCCCATTCTTTTGGATTCTGGGGAGGAGCGTTACGTTATATTGTCCTGTTCTTAATACAATTGCATAAACTCGTTTTAAGAAATTTGAGAAATGGTTGCTGATTTATGGCACATGAAAGTGAAACAGTGATGCTTCAAAAACGGCACTTTCTTTGTTCTCCAAAGATGCCAAAATCAAGTACCGGGTGACCCTGAAAAAAGTGACCCAACGCAATCTGTTATAGAAAAAACAGTAAGTGGCAGATTGAAATATTTTAAATGTTGTTCTGTCGCTAAAAGACCAGCCTACATTATGAGTATTTTCACAATCTTTTTGGGCACGGAAAAGTTCCCGAATTAAGGATTTCGAGGAAAAGGGCAGGCTTGAAATTCTCAAAAAGTCGTCGAAAAACAGGGGATCGATTTAGATCTTCAAAACAACGAGGAGCGTGTTTAATTCTGCCTGGGAATATTTTCAAGTACCTAGGGACTATAAACTTGCTCTGAAGGCTTCCGACTGGGTTACCTATTCCCAGGTTGAAAAGAAACATGCTCCTCGTTGTTTTGAAGATTTGAAATGGCTGTAAATCGATCCCCTCTTTTTGACAACTTTTTGAGGATTTCAGGCATGCTCTTTTTCTCGAAATTCTTAATTTTAGAAACTTACAGTGCCGAGAAAAATTTCAAAAAATACTCATAGCATAGGCTAGTCTTTTAGTTACAGAACAACATTTGAAGCATTTCAATTAGCCACTTACTTAAATTTCTGTAACAGATTGCGTTGGGTCACTTTTTTCTGGGTCACCCGGTAGATACTGTAAGAAAGGGTTCTATTGCTGTGTTGGTATTTTTTCTGCAGTTTAAAAAAGAGTAATTGTTCTGTTCAAAGATAACAAGATAACATTGAGCCATTTTCAAATGTAGAAGAAATATAACTACGACACTACAACCCTTCTTTTTAATATGAATTCTCCTAAATTTTACAATCTACTAACAAACATTAATATTACGAGATAATAGCGCAAAGAGCATGAACATACGTCGCAACCCTGAAGCTATTACACTTAACGTAGATAGATACTTATTATTACGTTGTTAAGATTTTAAAAGTACCACTCATTTTCCCTTGTGGGGACATTCTATATAGGTAGCTTATCAGAGTATTGGGATTTTTTAAGAATCAAGTCATTTTCATTAGTGGGACATCATCAATAAATTCATTATTATGTTGTTAAGATTTTAAAAGTACCACTCATTTTTCCTTGTGGGAACATTCTAGATAGGTAGCTTATCAGAGTATTGGGATTTTGTAAGAATCAAGTCACTTTCATTATGGGGACATCATCGATAACTACATTAATATGTTATCAAGATTGTCAAGGTACGGCTCAGTTTTCCTTGTGGATACATTCTAGATAGGTAGCTTATCAGAGTATTGGGAGTTTGTAAGAATCAAGTCACTTTCATTAGTGGGACATCATCAATAAATTCATTATTATGTTGTTAAGATTTTAAAAGTACCACTCATTTTTCCTTGTGGGAACATTCTAGATAGGTAGCTTATGAGAGTATTGGGATTTTGTAAGAATCAAGTCACTTTCATTATGGGGACATCATCGATAAATACATTAATATGTTGTCAAGATTGTCAAGGTACGGCTCAGTTTTCCTTGTGGATACATTCTAGATAGGTAGCTTATCAGAGTATTGGGATTTTGTAAGAATCAAGTCACTTTCATTATGTGGACATCATCGATAAATACATTATTATGTTGCTAAGATTGTCAAGGTACGTCTCACTTTTCCTTGTGGGGGCATTCTAGATAGGTAGCTTATCAGAGTATTGGGATTTTTTAAGAATCAAGTAATTTTCATTATTGGGACATCATCAATAAATTCATTATTATGTTGTTAAGATTTTAAAAGTACCACTCATTTTGCCTTGTGGGGACATTCTAGATAGGTGGCTTATCAGAGTATTGCGATTTTGTAAGAATCAAGTCACTTTCATTATGGGGGCATCATCGATAAATACATTATTATGTTGTCAAGATTGTCAAGGTACAACTCAGTTTTCCTTGTGGAGACATTCTAGATAGGTAGCTTATCAGAGTATTGGGATTTTGTAAGAATCAAGTCATTTTCATTATGGGGACATTGCAGGTAGATATATTATTACGTTTTAACCCTATCCAGACTGGGGGGCTCATTCAGCCCCCCCCCCCACCTACTGAACTGAGCACTGCTCCAAATTGGTTCAACGAATCAAGTAATTTTCATTATTGGGACATCATCAATAAATTCATTATTATGTTGTTAAGATTTTAAAAGTACCACTCATTTTTCCTTGTGGGGACATTCTAGATAGGTAGCTTATCAGAGTATTGGGATTTTGTAAGAATCAAGTCACTTTCATTATGGGGACATCATCGATAAATACATTATTATGTTGTCAAGATTGTCAAGGTACGACTCAGTTTTCCTTGTGGAGACATTCTAGATAGGTAGCTTACAGGGGCGGCGCTGAGGGGTATTCAAGGTATTCACTGAATACCTATTTTTTTGCAAAGATTTCTTAATATTTTAACCTTCGAAAATAAGTTTCTTGCAACAACCCTATGCGTGGAGGAGATGCTGAATTTGGTGAAAGAACCCTTTTATGATGTCAGAAATGACGCACAGACTATATTTATTTTCCATTTTGTCTCAAAGAAAGAGGATAATTGATCGCTAATCCGTTGAGGAATTTGTTTCTATGATAGGCTATTGATATCAGGGATTATTGGCCGTGAGGTATTCAGAGGCCATCGTGAATACTAACTCTTTGTTTCCGTCGCCCTCTGTGACGTTGACAGCCATTGAACATTCGGCCTCACAACAAAGAGTTTCTAAACTGAACATATTCAGTTTTCATTCTGAATACTACGGGGAGGTTCCCTTGTGTCTTCGCTTTTAATGTCTGTTGTGTATGATGGATTGGGTTTTAGGAAACGACTCGTAGCAAGTATCGTTGGGGTCAGCGTTGGGGTGTTTCTCAATTTCTTTTATTTGCGATCAGAATAAAGAAATCAGCTCACTCACAAGCAGCTTTCATTGGTAAGTTACAAGGCCCATAACAACGTTTTTTAACCTTGTACATCAGTGTAATTTATAGCTATCGGTTTGAAGGGTCCATGATCATGCGAGTGCGAGTTTCTAATATCTTGAAAGAAAAAACGTTCAAATTCTCTTAGATTTACTTTATGAAACGTTGAATACCACTAAAAAATGTAGCAGAGAGCTTCAGAATCGAGAAAAGATCGTATTTGGAAGATCCCTCTTACGGGGCTTTTACGGGGCCATGGTATTCAGGTCGAAATCTCAATACCTTGCCTTTTTGGTGGCTTTCCGGAGGCGGCAAGTCTCCGCGTGTTTTGATTGCATCATGATATCTGATAATAACTTTAACCCTTGCGGTTTAAAGCCCAAGTCCCTTTCTCTTCCTCTTGTTCTTTTCGTTCATCTGTCATGGGTTTCCGAAGCACGAGGGATCTTCTGGTCTTTTCCAAACTTAGAAGACTTCATTAGTGGGCTTTAACTACTCTTGACATGTGATATGCTAACTACTTTCTGTTGTACAATGATTCCAGGAGAGAAACTTTTTCCAGGAACAACTTATGAAAGGCTCTTTGCAACGTTTTAGAATACCGTAAAACCAATTTTTTCAGGGTGGGGGCATGCCCTGCACGCCTCTCGAGAGAGGGCCCTTTTCCTACAATTTGAATACCTATTTATTTTTGGTCCCAGCCGCCCCTGGTAGCTTATCAGAGTATTGGGATTTTGTAAGAATCAAGTCACTTTCATTATGGGGACGTTGCAGGTAGATATATTATTACGTTTAACCCTATCCAGACTGGGGGGGGGGCTTATTCAGCCCCCCCACCTACTGAACTGAGCACTGCTCCAAATAGGTTCAACGAACCAGGAAATGATTTTTTGACTTTTAGTTTCTATCCTTTTGAAGTGTGAATTTGTGTGAAATTTTGAAAAATAAATTCAGGGGGCTGGGGGGTGGCTGTTTTTTCAGAGTGGTTGGGGCCAACTTTTAGGTAAGCTGCTTATGGATGTAATTCCAGATCACCTCATATTCCTTTGATGGAATGTTTATCCTCGAGCATCTGCATCTCTGTCCAATAAAATGAAAAGTGTAAACAATGAAATAGAAAGGAAACAATTCAAGTATACCTTCACCACTGGTGAAATCTTATTTGCAACAACTCTTTTGAAACAACGTTTTTTCGGGAGTCCTTGTGTGGTGCTTGCTGCTAGCATTTTGTCTCCAAACAGATCCAGCAAATTAGCAAATTAGACTAAAAAAATTTATATTTGACACTTCTTTATTAGGTAAATGACGTCATAAATGTGAATGACGTCATAGATATTAAATATTGCTGACGTCTGCAAATATGAAAAATTATATATCAAATGAAAGTACTCACCAAATGCAATCGAATGGTGCATGTTTGAGATCGATCAAGCAAACGACACGAAAACTACGGACATGTTAAGATTTTTTTTGTTGACTACTCTCCAAATATGGTATTACTGTGGTCACATGATCAGAGGTAGAACAATGAAATGTTAAGAATTTAATTGCCTATGAAATTTGAGTAAAAGTCACCAAAACTGGTGGTTATATCTCTTGTCGTTTTAGCGTAATGCAGCAAAAACTGGTAGGGGGGGGTGAAAAAGGCCCCCCCCCCCAGTACGAATAGGGTTAAGTTTCCATGTTTTGCTTTTGAAAAGAATAACATATCCATGGACATGGCGCTGATTAAACAAATATAGTAAAAATCTGGTAAGAGTGATAAAGTTGTGCCACATCTCCAAAATAAGCGTGCATGTGCTCCTTTTCCTCTTCTTTAATACAAAACACTTGGGATTGAATGCAATGCAAGGACCGTTTCCTCAAAAGAAAAGTCACTTCAAGAACAATTGAAGTAATTCAAGGTATAAATCTTTTCAAAAATATAAAGTAAAATTCAAATTCGCAAATTAATTTGCAAAATGCATGTTTGTTGTCAAATTATGGCTAGGCCATTTCTCAAAACCTCTGGTTTCAGGTGCACTCCAAATTTTGACCTTGTGAACTCATATCTCCGGTGTTTGGTGGTTGATTTCCAAATGCAAGGTATGTGCATTTAAGTCGAAGACCAACAAATGTAGCCATGAATTCAAAAAGTCCCGAAATATTATCGTTTTGTTGCCTTGTTGAGTCAAAAGGGGGTACTTTTTTGAGACACCCGGTATATATCAAAGGCTAGACCAGGGAGAACTGTAGCATGGTCTCTCAAAGCCCTTCCACATTTCCAAAAGCATTTCAGCCAGTCTGTCTATGAATGGTCCATTAATTGGCTGAGAAAGGGGTCATAGAGCAGAATTTGGAGCAGGATCCTAGGACCTAGAATCCCGGAAGGGCGGGGTATTTTTCTTCTGAAGGTTTGAACTGAGTTCCTGTCTTTATGACAGTTCCTTGCAGCAACTACCCATAACTAATATGTTGAGGTGGGCCCTTATTGTCCTTGCCTCGTTTTTCTTATGCACGCAATATATCTTTAAGAATTTGTCGCAACTTTTTTCGTGTGAGCCGAGGATGCAATATCCATATTATCGTCTATTACGTTCAAAATTGTCTTCACTTGCATTCTGTGCTGTTTCACACATCACACACATCACACATTTCCACAGTCCGCCGATATTAAGTAATGGTAAAATTCATCAAGTATTGATTCACACATGTTCAGATTTGTCACGTGATACGCACTTAGGTCTGTTATCTCCTTTTCCATCTCATCCGTTTTCAGGCTCGTATTAATAGGCTAATAGGTTTATAGGCTGTCTCTCGAGCAGATTGATTCCTCCTGGTCTTCATCGACCATGGGCTCGAAACTACTGCCTGTGGAGGCACTTGACGATTGATCGTCACACAGCAATTGCGATGTCAAAACATTAAATCATTAACGGGTTCAACACGCCAACAAGCAACAAAAGCAGTAAAAGTATTGATCTGCTAATGAAATCATGGTCACATTTAAACACAGGTTTTGCTTTTTAGTTGAACTTCAACGAAACAATTTTAAGCTATCCATGAAAAGAATAACATTTTGATATGGACATTCAGAATTCGGTCAACCAAACCACAACAAGATGTTTTTCTGTCAGCATGCCAAAGACATTTTTAAAAATGCGTAATTTTTGATGAATTCAGATCGAACCTTATCAATGTATATTTCAAAATGATTTTAGAGCTTCCTGATTCCCATTGAGCAAAAAGGATGAAAGCATAATACACAGCTCCAATGATAAAAAATCAACATACCTTTGTGTACATTCGTTACTGAAACAGAATCAGCTCCTGAGCTTGCTATCGTTGATGCTAAGATGTATAAGATATTAATACATATGAAACTATGAAACTATGGTAGCACTGGCAACAGATGTGAAAATGTATGTAAATAAGTTGATCACAGGATCACATTGAATTGATCAACCTTTTTTATAAGAAATCTTCTATATTCGAAATGAAAGAAGTAATGGGAAATACATAGAACACAACCTCAGAAATGTGCATATCTAAACATTAAATCATTAACGAGTTCAACACGCCAACAAGCAACAAAAGCAGTAAAAGTATTGATCTGCTAATAAAATCCTGATCACATTTGAAAACAGAGGTCTTGCTTTTTAGTTTAACTTCAACCAAATAATTTTAAGCAATACATGAAAAGAATAACATGCAGACATGGGACACGCAGATAAAAAAATGTCGGACCACAAAAGAACAAAAAGATGTTCTTCTTGTCAGCATGCCAAAGACATTTTCAAAAATGTGAAATTTTTTATGAATTCAGATCGAACTTTATCAATGTATATTTCAAAATGATTTTAGAGCTTCCTGATTTCCATTGAGCAAAAAGGATGAAAGCATAATACACAGCTCCAATGATAAAAAATAAACTTACCTTCGTGTACATTCGTTACTGAAACCGAATCAGCTCTGGAGCTTGCTATCGTTGATGCTAAGATGTATAAGATATTAATATATATAAAACTATATTATGGTAGCGCTGGCAACAAATGTGAAAATGTGTGTAAATAAGTTGATCACAGGATCACATTGAATTGATCAACCTCTTTTATAAGAAATCTTCTGTATTCGAAATGAAAGAAATGATGGGAAACACATAGAACACGACCTCATAAATGTGCACCAGGTTGGAAAACTTGCATTGACTCGCAGCTATGAAACTCTGTCAAACTCGCTGCTCGCAGCTACAAAAACTGGTTCTCGCATGCGAGAACGAAAGATCTATTGTTAATTTTGCTTCTTTCGCTGCTTTCTAAAGTCCACTCGCAGCTCGCACCTTCAAATATATTTCACTCGCTACTACGCGTAGGCCAAATCACGCACGTTTTCCAACCTGGAATGTGCATATCTAAACATTAATTCATTAACAAGTTCAACACGCCAACAAGCAACTAAAGCAGACAAAATACTCATGCTAATAAAATCCTGATCACATTTGAAAACAGAGGTTTTGCTTTTTAGTTGAACTTCAAAAAAACAATTTTAAGCAATCCATGAAAAGAATAACATTTTGAAATGGACACTCAGAATTCGGTCAGCATGCCAAAGACATTTTCAAAAATGAGTAATTCTTTATGAATTCAGATCGAACCTTATCAATGTATATTTCAAAATGATTTTAGAGCTTCCTGATTTCCACTAAGCAAAAAAGGATGAACGCATAATACACAGCTTCAATGATAAAAAATTAACAAACCTTCGTGTACATTCGTTACTGAAACAGAATCAGCTCCTGGGCTTGCTATCGTTGATGCTAAGATGTATAAGATACACTGCAAGAAATACCACCTACATATACACTGCAAGAAATGTACGAATTTCTCCATGGTGTTTAACTTGGGAAAATTCAACATTTCCAACTAGTTTCCCAATTGGAAATTAACACTCTTAGTTTTCGCTGCAGTTCTCATAATGGTAATTGTACACCTCTGATTTACCATAAATTTCCAATGATTGAAATTAACACTACGAATTTCTCTATGGTGTTTAACTTGGGAAACTTCAACATTTCCAGCTAGTTTCCCAATTGGAAATTAACACTCTTAGTTTTCGCTGCAGTTCTCATAATGGTAATTGTACACCTCTGATTTACCATAAATTTCCAATGATTGAAATTAACACTACAAATTTCTCTATGGTGTTTAACTTGGGAAACTTCAACATTTCCAACTAGTTTCCCGTTTGGAAATTAACACTCTTAGTTTAGCGGCAGTTCTCATAATGGTAATTGTACACCTCTGATTTACCGTAAATTTCCAATAATTGAAATTAACACCACAAATTTCTCTATGGTGTTTAACTTGGGAAACTTCAACATTTCCAACTAGATGTCCAATGATTGAAATTAACACCTCTAATTTCCCGTTAGTATTTTTCGCTGTTGAAACTACGAGTTTCCAACAGTTTTCCAAAATCAAAATTGATATCTAGAATTCCTTATTATACAAAGTGCATCATTTTGAATGAATTTTCCAATGTTACAATTACAGTATCATCTTGTATCTTTTGATGCATTGCCATAGATTATCAAAAGTGAAAATCTTTGACCAATTTTCAGGGACCATGGAGCAGTTTTAATATGGAGGGGCTGAAGTGTGAGTGAAGTGAGTAACACGTGGGTCCGGGGAAGGAGCCCCCGGAATATTCTTAGAGACCACACCCTTTATAACGCTGGAGAACACGCCCTTCCATGAAAACAAAGGCCTTAATATTCACAATTTGCCGTTGAGAAGAAGTCGATTCTCGTTCAAAGAGGGAGTTCTATTCAGAAAAATCAATCAAATATAGCTGACATGCTTCAGAAGAAAATACAAAATGCAAATCATGCATTTATTTCAAAATATTAGGATTCGATATTTGTAGGTTAAGTTGTAGATTTTAAAGTAAATCGCACATTTTCAAAGAATTTCGTCTACTGTCAAGCAAGGTCGATTCGAAGGAATCTAATAGACGATTATGCTAAAGATGGAGACAAGGACCATTTTCCCAAGATGTATTGCATCCTTTAATCGAATTTTCATAGAATCATTAAGGGCTCACAATTAGAACGCAATGCATCTTGGTAAAAATTTCCTTGCCGTCATCTTTAGCGTAATCGTCTATTCTGACCTATCAACAAATCAACTTGAATTTCAAATTACAAACAGTACGACGTCACACTCTCTGATGTTGCTTCTTACATTGTTAGTGGTACGAAGCGGTTCAAAAAAAGCCTTTGCCTTCGTAACACAACACTTCCTTTGTACAAAGTGAGAATCGACTTGCCTTGGGACAAAGCAAGGAGCTTCTCTCTCCGTAGACCATAATGTCATAGGGCATCTCCGGCCATGCCAAAATCTGTAAGGATGTTCTTTGAAAAATTCCAGTTTCAAGACCATAAACTTTGCTGCAGGATCCTCCTCCGAACTGAATTTCACATCAATTTGGAGAATGGCTGTAACTACTGCAGGACACTTCTCGATTCTATTTTGGCCAAATATTCCTGCAATAACAAATTGGTCATTTGTGCTTCCAGCTCTATAGTTGCTTATGCAAATGATTTCTCTTCCTACTACCTTGTTGTAGGATTTGACAAATTTTGCCATATGTACCAGTCTTTTTTCGGGATAAAGTTTTTGAAATATACTTAAGATTTGTAAAACGTCGTCACCAGATAGCACATCGAGTTTAGGCACAGAAGCTTGTGTGTGAAGCACCTCTGTCACATCATCCCCTTCGATAATTTCTTTCCGCCGTATTGCATCTAGTCTCGACATTGCAGATGTCATTTTCTCGCCAGAAGCAGCAAGATTGAAATTGCTGAGATGAGGGAGGTTTTCTGTTTCGATTTGTTCATATGATGAAATTATGCGCTGGGCATCTATGAATTTTCGCATCATCGTAATAGTAATAGATCCGTTAATTGTATGGTATGATCCAAGTACCCCATTGTACCTTTCAAAAGAGAATGCCCAGAACCCATACACAGGACCGAAATATAGGACACAATCTTTTAAATGCAAGTGCATGTGCATGTTTGGTGTGCAGAATTCCTTACCAAGGATTTCTTCGAATTTTTGACCGAACATTGTCAGGAGATCATGGGCATCATCAATTTCACGCCCAGTTATCGATGTTTGGATCAAAGATGCATACGCACGTACAAACATCTGCCACATATTGAAATGGCTTCTTGGGAGCAAATCTTTGAGGCAGTAAAGGGAATAAACGAGAACCCAGTTTTTCCATTCTTCTGCTTTCATCGTTTTGTAGAGGCTCATTGATCTACATGTCCTTCCCATACCGGACATTTTCCCCATTTCATCCACGAGCTTGTCAATCGTTGATAATCTATCGTCATCGAGAACTCCTGTATCAAGCCATACACAGAAGACATGTTTTGCAGTTCCCAACAGTAAATTGTGCATAGGATCAACAACATGAAAAATGATTGGATCGAAATAAGGTAGGCGAAAAAATTCACTGTAGCGTGCACCAAACCTCGACTCAAGATGACTTTGCTCAGTTTTTGTCTTTGCGTTCAGCGTCTACATAGCGGATTGTTTATGTTGGTCACCAGTTCTCGGCTCCCAGTCTCTCATTTCAAAACCAGAATAGTCTGGCTTAGCACCAAAACCTTGACGACTCAATTCTTTGAGGCATTTGCTGCAACCTTGAATGAAAAAAGGCCATGATAGACATGTTATTGGAAATAGGCAGTAGTAGCAACATCAATTAGCACAATTTTTAGGAATTAGGATATGACTTGCAAGATTGATTTTTCAAAGGTTCCACAACTTGCTAACGATTGGATGGAATGTTATTGAATGTTGAATTATAGAACATTTCAATTTCATATTAGTTTTAAAGGATACATAAAATATCAAAAATTATCTGGAAATAATAGTATTGAGCAAGATTTTGCACGAATCTAAGCTCTCAAAGTCCATTAAATTTGAAAAAAATAATAGAATAAATGATTAATCGGATCCATTAAAAGTTTTTTACAAAAGATACTTTTTATGTCACGGCAAAAAGAATTATCTCCGTCGAAATCAATATCTTTATCATCATGTAGATACAAGTTTTGAATATGGGTGATTGTTACATCAATTTTGATTTTCAAGCTACCAATATGTTCTTTGGTCCCCATAGATGTATCAATCCTAGATTTACAAATTGCATATTATGATATACAGGTCCCTAGAATTAATTGACCTTGTTGGTTTTCGAAACAAATTTATTTTGATTAAAGCATCATGTTGTCAGAGAAAGCCTACTGACAAATTCAACATAGATGTGAATGAGTGAAAGTCATCAGAGAATGCAATGCAATGATAAATTCGTTAGAAGAGATATAAAAGAACTGGTAGTGAAAATGGATTCATTTGATTGATAGATACCTTTTTCTGCATTATATGACATGAATCCACAGCATTTTCTCGTTGCTGGCAGGTCAGATGCTACACATATCAACACTAAGCGATAGAGCTTCTTCGCCATTAACAGAAATGTAAACTCCTTTCCAAAATGAAAGCAATTCGTTCACCAATGGCTTTAGATATGAGTTCACATTTAGCTGTGGCTCGTTGGGGCCAGGAATTAATCCAACCAACAGCACCTTTTCTTTTTTGTACCTAATTTCTCGCCGCAAATTCAGCAACACCATGTATAAAGCTCCAACAGAATGCTCACTCGTATCAAATGGCTGAAACCAGTCTATATTGAAGATCGTAGCTAGGTTAGGTATTATCGTTTTGTGTTGATATAGTTTAGTTAGGATTCTGTTATTCTAATTTGAACACATTATAACTGTTATTTCACGACAAGTAAAACGAGCCCCTGGTTTAATGGTCTACTCAGTATGCAAAAGAATTTCCTAGTCACTTGAATAGCAAATTCTTTAGAAATACTCATGGATAAAAACGAAGTCAACGGGGTCCGGATACTGAGCTTTTCCTGGTTACCTGGGTTCCCTTCATATGGTTTGATGTACCGGGATTCAATGGTACATCTTCATCCTTCCATGCATCAAAATCAAGTTGTTCTAAGGAAGTCAAACATTTGTCTGAATTATTGCAATTTGTTGCAGATGACCTTCAACAGATTGTATGCCGCATCATCCGTTGCCGAAAAGGGGACACTATATCAGTGAAAAGAGAGGTTTAACCGAAGGAACGTAAGGAAAGATGTTAGACAAGAGGTACGGCTACGTGGTTCTTGCTGCTATGAAGATTTAAGGAATCAACAATAAAGATGCAGTCCCACCTGGAATTGTTAGGAACTTTGTCCTTCAACACGAGGAAGAAGGAACTGAGCATGATGTTCACGGAAAGAAAAAGATTTGCGTGCTTGTTATGGGTGCAACAGAAGCTCTAAATTGAAGGGGTTAAATAGAGAGCTACATATGGCGAGTTGTCCATACAGAGAAGATTCAGCGGAGCAACGAGACCAAGAGCAGCTTGAAGAAGATGTGAGCAACATGGATAGAGACAAGAAATATACTTAAAGCTGCAAAGTATTAAGAGAGGGTTAATGGATATGGCCTGAGTGGATGCAAGTAATGAAGGTGATGGCAAGCGATCTTACATCATATGGAAGTACGATTTTAGCAACTTTGCATCTACACAGCACACAGTTTATGCAGAGCTTGCATTCACCTTCATTTCCCAAGTTGAATCAAGGGCCATATGACGACCTGATAGTCACCCAGTTGCAGTTAATTTCTAATTTTTGGTTTGCAAAACTTACCTTTGTTCTCCTTGGTGGCTTTTTCTTTCATAATTTTCTTAGTTTTGCTTTCTAAACGACATATATTTCTCAAGTTGAAATGAACTGTTGCATAGTGTGACCAACGTCTGGCAGCCATTTGCAAAATAACGAGAGTGAGACTGTTCTCAGCCTCCTCTTGCTCTTGAATTATTGCCAGCGTCGAAAAGAGGAATGGGTCTTTCATGTCAAGTGAGAACAGTCTCACTTTCGTATTGCAAATGGCTGCCGCCACGATCCAACAGTTCATTTCAACTTGAGAAATATATGTCGTTTAGAAAGCAAAACCAAGAAATTTACGAACGAAGAAGCCACCAAGGAGAACAAAGGTACGTTTTGCAAACCAAAAATTAGAAATTAACTGCAACTGGGCGACTATAAGGTCGTCATATCACCCTTGGTTGAATGTCTTCTACCATTAGAAAGAAAGGCAGCACAGCTATCACATAATAGAACAGTGAATCTGCATGGAGGGGTAGGAAGGAATATGCCAATTGACTATGCAATATAATTCTTGAATGGTGAAATCAAGCTGACGTAGTATGCGTTTTGGTCCACTTTGTGAAAGTGTCCTGCATGAACCGCTATGCGTCTCTGTATGGAACGCTATGTGCTCTGAGTCACCTATGAGCTTCAGGATGAGATGCTATGCTCTTTAGAGGCAAACGCAATGCACTTCAGGGTCAGATGATATGATCACTATTCACTATATGCACAGCTCCGGAGAAGAGACGTAAACATGGCCTCAACAGGACGCCCAAGGCTTAGTCGAGGGCGACCAGTTGGCAGCACTAAGTTTCGGAAAGTGGCACTGCGAGAAAGAACCTTTGATTCATTGCGTGAACTGAGGAATGAACTTGGATTTCACACCGACAATGACTTGGCAGCAGCTCTGGTCAATTCATACCGGGATTGTGTTCTCAGGTATGTGAAGTTATGTCATGTAGGCCGTAGGCAAAACTCAAGTCACTTAGACTCTGTCCAGACAGTAATGCTATCAATGTATGTTAATCAATAAATGCAAAGGGTGCCGATTGCGTTAGTTTTGTTTTTGGGAAAGATCATTGCGAGTGCAGCACAAGTATGTATGTCTTTATTTTATTTAGGCAATTCACCGTGCGGGTTGAAGAACGGCAATATGGCCCTCCAACGGAAGCATCAACGCCCTTCCACAAAATGCCAAGAAAACGACCTAGATTCGAACTGGAATGTTCCTCAAATGAAGAAATGGCAGTGACAGAGGCACAAAGGTAATACCCAAATATGTCAACTCACTTCTTTTCCGAAAAGTGTCCCACACGTTTTCTCTTTGATAAAGAAACAACTTGCTTGGATCACAGGTAACAGCGTATGATTGTAGAAAGAAAGAGACTACTATTATTGGACTCTGAAGGTAATTTTATTGTGAACATTACTAAAAAATAATTATTACGCTTACTATAACTAATTACACTTGCTATAACTTTTGTTGACCAGGAAATGTGGACCAGGTACAGCTCTGGTATGCGTGTTATGTCAGATATTTTCAATTAGTTGTTCAGAAATTTAGGCCATCTTTAAAATATGCACATACCACATATATTTGGCACAATGAAGGTACAGCTTTGTAGTAAAATCCAAATGGTTATTTGTAGTAAAAAGCTTTGTTGAAGTTCTCAATTTTCATAAAACTTTATTTCAGTCTTATCACAGTTCATTGATAACTCCTAACCCAAAGAATTGCAACAATTATTAAGAACTGATGAGAATCACTCACTCTAGCAAATATATTGATAGAAAATAGTTTCTACATGATCAGTGATGATGAATTATCATTCATGCAGGACCAAGTTAATAAAAAAAGCTGGGATGTTCTGGATAATCTACAGTGACCGTATCTAATTCCCAGCCATATTATACATTCATGGAAAATTCAATAGTTTACATTCAAGGGCAGCTAGTGATACATAAAACATATTTCTCAGCATGCACCTTCTTTATTCCAGCTGTCAAGCAATAGACGAAAAGGCTTGTTCTGGTGAGGCCAATTGCTTTCCAAATCAAGATATCAGTGGCATAGAACCAATGCTAAATGAATCAAATGACTCAACGTACATAACTTTGAGGGGTAAATCCATGCAACAAACCCTTAGAGTGATGATTAGGATGATGTCAGTGATGAGGATCTGGAACTTTTGCAGAGCGAATTTGAGGGCATGAGAATGGGAGATGACTACCTCCTTTGTCACAAGAACAATGTTGTGGATGAGGATTATGAAAATGATACAGAAATGATGAACAGTATTTCCTCAAATAACCATTCTCAAGGAGCAAATACCCAATGGATGGAGGAAAGTATGGAGTGGCATTCGCTAGATGCGCAGTCTATATGACTTGGTTATGAGCAAGGGAACAAATGCTCAGTGGTCTTCGTTTTCTGGGTCTTCGTTTTCGTGGTCTTCGTTTTCGTTTTCGTGGTCTTTGTTTTTGTGGTCTTCGTTTTCTGGGTCTTCGTTTTTGGGCTCTTCGTTTTCGGGGTCTTCGTTTTCGTGGTCTTTGTTTTCGTGGTCTTAGGTCTTAGGTCTTCGTTTTCTGGGTCTTAGTTTTCCAAACACCCAAGAGAGAAAATCAAATCTCGTGAGTTTTTCTTGTCGTTCTTCCACCAGTTCACAACAAATTGGCACCCCAGATGGGAGAAATCAACGACCTTTAGCGGAGATTAAACCAACCAAAAATTATGAGTAGGGCGCATCAAGGAAGCAAGGAGAATTTATCAAAGAAAGTTGCAGGGAAACTAGGCATGTTGACATTTATCAAAGATGAAATTCGAGGTATTTTGAACACAAAGGATTGCAAGGCTATCAGGAGACCACTAAAGATTTATGAATTGGAAATTGAAGAAGCTTACGAGCTGAAAACCAACGTACAGGACCTGAAATTGGAGAAAGAGGACGATCAATGAGAAATTCGAAAGTGGAGCAGCATCGAGGGAGAAATAAAGAAATTTGATCACATCATGGCAGAAATGAGAGAATATTTGAAGCAGATCAAATTAAGCGAGCGAAGGGAGGAAGAACAGGAGCTTTTATCGTCCGAACAACGGCAGTTTGAGGTAGAATTGGCGCAGGAGAAAGCTAAATATGAGCAGAAATGTCAGTATGAGCGTAGATTGGAGGAACTTAATCAACTTACCTCCCAATGAACAGGCATCAACCAAGGTTAAGTTGCCAAAGCTAATTATTTCGAAGTTTGCAGGTACCCATCTAGATTGGTATATATTTTGAAATAAATTTGAAGCTGAAATTGATAGCGTTAAGATAGATCCTGTCACAAAATTTTCCTACTTGAGAGAGTTGCTTGTACCAAACGTCACAGCTAATGTAGAAGGCATTCCTTTTACAACAGAAGGTTATGAGAGGGCAAAGCAAATCCTAAAATCTACATCTGGTAAATCAAGTGAGATCATAAATGTGTATGTGAAGAACGTCAAAGCGCTACCAGTCATCAAAGGGGGGACCCTACAAAGATTCACACTTTGTATGGGAAGCTGATGATCAGTCTGCAGGCCCTAGAATCCATGGGGAAATTAGGAGAAATAAATGGTCTGACCCGGGCAACATTAGATAAGCTTGAGAGGATGCGTGCAGATTTAGTTTGTATATATAACAGCTGGCAAGAATGGGATTCCCCCAGTTAGTAAACGCACTCGGACCATTCCAATCCACAAAGTCTTTCAATGGCTACAACCGGAAATAATTCAGTCTCTTCTCGCCTTTCACGCTTCAACAGGATGTGATACTACCTCCTACATTTTTTTGCAGCTCAATGTAGAGCTTGTGAAAGACTTCGGAAATGTACCCCTTACAGATGACATCATTAAGTCTATTGAAATATTTTTTCTGCAGAGTTGACAATGCTAGAAGATGCAACAGGTGACGATACAACACGAAATGGCCATACAACAAGAAACCACACTACAGTAAGAAACAGCGCAGTATGAAACCACGCTACGATATGAAACCACACTACAATATGAAACGAGCAAACATAGGGAACCACCCCAGGAAACACACTGCAATGTGAAACGTCCCTACAAAGTGAAACTCTGCCACAATATGAACCTATGACTCAACCTTACATTATAAAACTATCCCCATGAAGTTGAAAAACTACTAATCAAGATATGAAACAACCCCATAATCTATAAAGCGGCATTATGTCCACCTCCTAACTCCATAAACACTGGAGGGTCATCACCCTCAAGAGAGAACAAAATATCAATATTTCCTCATTTAATACTACCATTTCTGCTGTTTTTATTACATCAGATGAGGTCAAGAGTAGATTTAGGGAATTTTTTCTACGCTGAGTGCTCTGTGTGAATTTATTACATGGAAAGTGCTGTGTGAATTTATTACATTTCGCTCTAAACTAAAAGCTCATTTAATTGACTCATATGTCTAATTTGAAAAATGTTTGAGGTTCATCTGGTTTTGTTTTATTTATAATGTTTTTAGTTGTTTTGTTTTTATGGGGGGGGGTGGGCTCTCTCTCGATTAGTTTACCTATTTAGAGAGCTCCTCCTTAATCAGTCTATCCTACCGGGTGTCCCAAAAAAACGCAACAGATTCAAAAATTTCTAACGGAAGCTGTTTCAAATTAATAATCAAATGATTATTTTTTATCTAAATCTGCAATGATTAGACTAAATTTTGAATAATTTTTCAGAATTTTTGGTGACTTGATTTAAGATGAAGGTGAAAGTGAAATTGCGTTTTTCAGCGCCAAGCGCTGGGATCGCAGAAATAGAGCAGACCTTATCGAGTCCGCGACCCCTTGTCATGACGCTCAAGTGGTGGGGTCCTACCAGGTATCGAACCCACTACGCCTGACTGTTCTGGCTGTAAAGTCAGTGGATTACACCACTGCGCCACAACAACTTCACTCAAGAGTTAAAAATCAACAAACTTCAAATTTGCTGTCAGGGCAAAACCAGAGCTATCAGCATTAGTGCAAAGCAAATTGTAAAGTTAAAAGAATGGCAATATCTGAAACTTTACATTATTACATTAACAAGCACACAACTTCATTAAGAAACTGCAACAAAGAGATATTTTACAGATTCATGAGTTATCCATTCTTGAGGGAGCTTTCAGTGTTCATTTATAATTGAAGGTATAAATCTAATAGTGGCCTAGTCATTTAGAAAAAGCAAGCAACCATCATGGACACTTTGGAAGCATGGCAGTGTTTTGACAGAAATCTTTATGAAAGGGTCTGTTCAATGTGTTTGCGTGTTTGTCAGCAATTCTTTGCAATTGCAGGGATTGTCATGTTGTACAATTTGACATTATAATTCACCATTGTTAATGCAGCAGGTCTGGTTTTGACCTGGGGGCAATTTTGAAGTTTGCTGATTTTTAACCCTACCACCAAGTCACCAAAAATACTGAACAATATATCAAAATTTATTCTAATTATTGCAGATTTTAAGAAAAATAATTGTTAGATGGTGAGTATGAAACAGTTTGCTGTAGAATTGTGGCCATTGCGTTTTTTTGGGACACCCGGTATATACCGGGTGAGTCAGAAAAAACGTGGGGTGTTTGGCGGACTGTGACGTTGCGTTTAGCCACCCGACCGTTGTGAACTAAATTATTCTGAGCATCCATAACTCTGACTTAGATCATAAACTTTTCCCCATCGAAATCGGTCATGTGATTCATTATTTAAAAAAGCTTTTCTTCCTAAAACCTTGTATGGGCGTCTTGCAAACTGAAGAAACCTTTAACCAAGTCCCTTC
This sequence comes from Aurelia coerulea, assembly GCA_039566865.1. NCBI lineage: Eukaryota > Metazoa > Cnidaria > Scyphozoa > Semaeostomeae > Ulmaridae > Aurelia > Aurelia coerulea. The sequence continues at coordinate 1,293,099 of CM076951.1, read as the reverse complement.
AGCATTTTAGCCTTGCCAAAGCTGCAGGTACACGTGTTATTATCTGGGGAGCATGAAACAGTTCGGAAATAGTGTTTTCTCCTCTGGGATGCCTTGTCACGTCATAACTTGTCCTGCAAAGAGAATATGTTTGAGAGACAGTAAAAACGCATGCTTCTTTGTGTTGTAAAGAAATCTATTTCAACAAGATCAACGCGATGTTTCATGACAAAAACCATTTCTTATTCCCCTGATAATACCACGTGTACCTGCAGCTTTGGCAAGGGTAAAATGCTGAAGGGGCTCTATCAAAGATTTCATAAGTTTGCAAAACTCCCATACAACGTCTTACAAAGAAAATATTTTCTGATTAATACATCAAGTGACCGATTTCGATGGGGAAAGGCTTATGATCTAAGGCTAGGGTCAAACGTCGCATTTTAGTCGCGCCAAATTAAATTGATTTGGATTCGACACAAGAGCAACTTTGGAGCGGCTTTGGGTCAGACTTCGAATATAGCTGGTCGTATTTAATGTGAAGTTATAACCATAGATGTGCAGCACAACAACAACAACTCTTTCTATAAGTTTTGGCGCGAACGATAAAATTCAAGAACAAAATGGCTCCTGTAAGGAAGGAAATTATCTTGATGAAGTTGATTCAACACAATCGCAGACAACGAAGACAACTTAATGCGACAGTTGTTGCAGCCATTGCAAGAAGAAGATTAATATACAAATCCTGCTTTCTAATGTTACTTTTGCCAGTATCACGAAGAAACGAGCAAATTCCTCGGCAGAGGTCTTGCAGAAGACTGCCACGTTGTAATACCAGTCATTGGTGGGAAAATATCAGGGAGACATACAGCGATGACCGTTTTAAGAAGACATTTCGCGTTTCTAAAAGAACATTTAATTTCATATTGAGTCATATCAGAGAAGAACTGCAGAGAGAAACTGTTTGTGAAGAACCTGTATCCCCCGAGTGTCGCCTTGCCATCTGTTTGTACCGTCTAGGTAGGGGTGACTTTATCTACACTATAGCGGAAATGGTTGGTCTAGGCCAGTCCACCGTTACCACCATTATCAATGAGGTAAACAAGGCCATAGTAAAATACATGTTGACAGAATGTGTCAGCTCACATATGCCAGCAACGGAAGAACAATTCAAGGAAAAGATTTTAGACATGGAGGAATTGTGGCAGTTTCCCTTCAGCTGGGCAGCAGTGGATGGCTGCCACATTCCAATCAAGTGTCCACCTGGAGGGAATGAAGCTTGCAAGGAATTCCATAATTTCAAAAACTTCTTCTCAGTAGTTTTGATGCCCTTGGTTGATGCAAAGTACAGATTCATATGGGGATCATGTGGGTTTCCAGGAAACTCACATGACTCCATTATCCTCCAGTCTACTTCTCTCTGGAAAAATATCAAGGATGGATTGCTGCTGCCAAATTTTATGCAAAGGGAGGATAATGTTCTGATCCCCCCAATTTTGCTTGGAGATTCAGCTTTCCCTTTCGAAACATGGCTAATGAAGCCCTTCTCAAAGGCAGTACTGTCAAAAGAAGAGACCAATTTTAATTACAGATTGAGTAGGGCAAGGATGGTGGTGGAAGGGGCCTATGGTCAATTAAAGGGCAGGTGGAGACTGCTATTGAGGAAATCAGAGGGTGGTCTTTTTCAAATTAAAATGGCTACATTAGCGTGTATGATCCTCCACAATGTTTGCTTGGATCAAGGAGACACAATTCCTTCAAAGTTTGATTTGTCAATAGATCCTGTTACACGACAAGTAATAGACAGAACCAAACTTAGAGAAATTCTGATGATGAAAAGCAGTCGTAAGGTAGTTGATCCGTCCAGTACACAAGCAACTGTGGTCAGAAAAGTAATTGTGCAAAAACTTTGGGACCAAAAGCAAAACGCAAAGAACTAACATAACTTGTATCAAGTTTTATCTATAAGTTTCAGATACATACATGAGGAGTCAATAACTATAAAAAACTATGCATTGAATCTCAAACTGCATATTAGGCTCCCTCCTTTCTCTGCATCAAGTTGCAGGATATTGATATATCATATTCATCCTAGACAAACACTTATTTCACAAAGCAACATATGTCTTGTTTAATTCCTACCCTGACCCTCTGAGATGCCCCCAGGCATTTGCATAAAACTTTTTCCTGGCCCCATGGCATTTGACTGTAAATCTTTCCCAGGGCCCCAGCATTTGAGTGGCATTTTACAATATCAGGAGCTCTTATTTATACATTTACTGGGAATATAACATTATTTGACCGTAAATCCCCCCACCCCCGGGCATTTGTGCAACAATTTTTTGTTGACCCCAGGGCTGCCCCAGGGGATGGTCAGGGTAAGAATTGAATGAGACATGGTTCACCAATCCCCTCTTCTAGTCAGAGTTGGCAGTTTAATTCAAGGCTGAACTCACAGATGTATTTTTGAAGACTGAACACATTTCACAATCATTATGGAATGATTTAACTGCATAGTAAACAAATCATGCTTCCATTAAATTGTGCAGCTAATTTTACTCATTGGTGTCTGATGAGTATACACATCTCCTGTATTTGTGATTGGAGTTGCTTAATATTGTATAACTGGTTTTACTTCAACTTTGACTTCAACTACTTGGACCCAAAGATTACTTTTAACCATGAAATCAGAAATTGTACAGTCCAATCTGTTTATCCAAATAAAAGTTGCAACACCCATCCAGGCAACAAAATTAGTTTTATGGACCAGAAATTCTAGTCATTACATATTGAATTAGCCTTTAGCCTTTCCTTGCAAAACAATTTAAAAAAAATAAAACCAGCTTTGTCCATTGGCTTATTCACTGTAAAAATGTTGTACTGGTTACTAATTAGCTTGTTTGAAGTATTGTCTTTGTTTCTACTACAGCCATTTATAAACATGATAAATATTGAAAGCAACTTGAAGAAAATGTTTGTTAATATGGCCATTCAACAGATAAATGCGGTACTACAGTTCGTAATAACAACTTGTTTCATTGTCTTCTTGTTGTCTATTGAAACCATCAATTCTCCTTCTGACAACAGCAGGGCTCCATACTTCCTGTGGGGGGACATTGTTGAGCAATTGGTTCTGATATAGCATGCCACTGTATGCACCTTCTTGGTATCTGTTCTGCTGATTTTGGACCCCTCCAGGGGGTGCATTTCCCATTCCTCCAAGCAACAGCTCCATCATTCTGAGCTCATGTTGCCTAGCTTTTTCAGCTTCCTCCTGGGCAAAGGCAATGAAATCTTTCATTGGGTCATTTTGAATAACCGTCTTAAATATCTGTACAGCCGCAGACAGTGTGTCTTGAGTTTTCCTTTTCCGACTGGCTTTCTTTGATGGCACAAAGAAATCATCATTAATTGTGGAGGTAGATGCTGATGACGATGAAGCCATATCTTTCTCTGAATCTACAATGGAAGGCTCTATCCCCTGCTCTAGTTGGCAGGAGTCCCTGGTTTTCACAAGGGCAAAAAGTTGGTCAAACCAGGGACCATATCCCTTTTCATCTTGAAGCCTTTTAATGCCTGTAGCGGTCTTCATGGTGAGGGCTGCTTTTTTGCATTCTGATATTGCCTTTTAAAACTTTGTTCGCAACTGGACAGGGGTAAATTCAACAGTTTCATCTCTCTCTTTTGCACGATCTTTCAGTTGCTCTAAAACCTTTGCGTACACTCCTGTATTTCTCTGATTTTTGGTGTTTTTCTAAAGATTAACTGCCTCCTGAAAACCTCATCATTTACAATGATGTCAACTGTATCACTGAGGAGAGTATTACTCCAAATTGCTTTCCTGCCTGACTTTTTCTTCTTCTTTCCTTTTGGAAGAATGTTTCGAATCTCCTCATCATTGTAATCAAAATCATCATCACTTTCAGGTGTGTAGCTCCCTAGCGGACTTTCATTTGGTGGTGTCTCCACAGCAGGTTTACCAACTTCTTTGTACAGGCTGCTACCGGGTGCGCCAAAATAAACTATGCATTTTTGGCAGGCCACGATAAATCGTACACTGGACCGATTTTGAAGATTTATGACTTAATCTATAGCAGAAAGCCTGAATTAGATTCTAGGATTTTTTACAAATTTTTCCGTTTTCACTTTTTAGAGCTACAAGCGAGTTTCTTAAAATTTTCGTTTTCAAACACACTGAAAACCATCAAAAAACGTTGATCAAATTTTCTAAAGAATCAACATGAATGGACAAAGAGAAAACGTTTTCAGCGTGATTTCGAGATTTGGAAATGGATCATTGTAAACTTCTGCACGAGCGTTATTTCAACGATTGGCCTGTTGCGAAATTATGTAGTAGTTACAATAAAGTACCGCCCCAAAAGCCGTCACAAAATCAAAAATGTAACCAGACTCCATGCTTGCTGGCCCCATGACGCTTCCTCGCTTGTCTTTTTAACCCCCTTGACACAGGAACACAACCTGCACCAAAGCATAAATTCAATGACATTACAAAAGAGAACACATTCCTTTATATCCTTGAAAATATTATTACAGTTCTCCCAAGATAGTACGAACTCTCATAAAGCAGCTTACAATTAGTCGATTTCTAAATCCCAAATCACCACAAAAAAGTTTTCTCTTTGTCCATTCATGTCGATTCTTTAGGAAGCTTGATCGACGTTTTTTGGTCGTTTTCAGTGTTTTCGAAAACAAAAATTTTAAGAAACTCGCTTGTAGCTCTAAAACCTGAAAACAGAAAAATTTGCAAAAAATCTTAGAATCTAATTCAGGCTTTCTGCTAAATATTAAGTCATAAATCTTCAAAATCGGTCCTGTTTACAATTTAGCGTGGCCTGTCAAAAGTGCGTAGTTTATTTTGGCGCACCCGGTAGATGGTCTTTCAGATCTATAAGAAATAACATAAAAAACAATAAATATAAATGATCCTTTCAAAGGAAAGCCATCAAAAAGTCTGAAGGAAACAAACATAATAATGTAACTGGTCTGATGTGATAATAAAAGACAATTGATTTAGTGAAGCATGGAGTCTCTCACAAACAAGACTTTAAAGTTGCTATTTCGGTAGGCAAGAATTCACTCGACTAAAAATATCCTTATAAATACGCAAGAGCCACAGAAATGATGATGGTGCCTATAATAACTGATAGATAAATAAAGTTATTAAATAAAGTTAGGCCAGTCATATTGGATCCTTCTTACCGTTTTGGGATAGGACCACAAAAGCCACAGTATCCCACACTCTTGAATGCCTCCCAGCCCTCAGTTTCGTCGTCCATCTCTGGGATGCTACATTTACCACACAAAGCTTCATGGCATAAAATGCAGCGATATTTTGTTGCTCCCCGGCACATGAGACACGAGGCTGCCATTTTGACGATTACTTTGGCGCGAACTGCAACTTGAAAGCAAATGCGCATGCTCAGCAAGGTGAAATAAATTTCTATAATTTATGCATTTGATTCGGCACATGTCAAATTCGACGTCTAACCCCAAGACGCTCTAGCGTCGCATTATGCGACTGAACCAGTCGAATCTTATAATTTAGGTCGACCCAAATGAAAATTGCCGTACTCAATCTAGTCAAACGTCGCATTTTGGTCGTGCCGAATACTATTATTTAATTCGGAGCGGCCAAAATGTGACGTATGACACGGGCCTGACTTTGTTTCATTTTTAGAATGTTTTAAATAGTACTCACCGAGGCAGCTTTCTTTCCAGTTGACTTGTATCTTCTACCTAGCCCAGCGCAGATAATACAAATATCGCCTTCAGGCACTGTTTCTAAACAAAATGTATATTTTATATCCTTTTTGTTCTCACACTCGTCGTCCTCAATCTTCACAAATCTCGCAGCACTTTTCTTTCCACATATTTGGCACCTTTCTTTGCAATGTTCAAAACACTGAGGCGTTCCGCTTGTGGTGTCCAAGTAATTGGAAAGAAAAAGAAATACCACTGATAATTTTTTTTGATAATTCGATTATATTACGTGAATTGTTAAAAAAAAAACGGAGGATAAAATTCTAAAAGAGAAGGCAGCAGGCTGATGCCATTTCAATTTCGCGCCAAAATTGAAATTGCACGCCAACCCCCTTTCCTCCACGTTCCATCGCCAGAAACTCAATTTGGTAGGTCCCATCATTCTCATTCTCTTCGTAGTATTCCTTTGTTTCAGAGGCAGCTTTTGCCATGCTTGCTTGGGCTACCTCTTCAGCTGCATTAGCAATAACTTTCACTGTATCTGTGTAAGCATTAGAATTCATGGGTGGAGGCATGTCCATCACTGCTGAAAATTTGACTAGGCCTTGACGCCCAACACTGGTATTTCTTGCTCCAAGAACAGATCTCCTGTTGATTTCAAAAGCACGACCAGTCTTTTTGGACGAATGAGGGGAGTAGCTTGTTCTAGTCTTGTTTCCACGTGTCAGTTCTTCATCACAAATTTAATGAATGAAATGTGATGAGACCAACAGGTATTTATGTACCAGCTTTTGGGGTGTAAATCAGCGGTGTCGAATGTGTTGTCATACACAGTGCCTGAAGCTGTGACTAGCCCTAGAGGCAAATAATGATGTTGTAGGAATTCAGATTTTTCATCAGACGAGTGTTTTTTTATCTTCTGGGTTTTCTAGTGTTCTTACGGTGTATGTGTGAAAGGCTTGCTGGGCCGATCTTTTGTGTTAGGCCAATTTTTAATCCTATTGTTCTGGGATTTTTTGTTATCTATTTCTACCGGTTTGTTATTTTCTTTGCTGCTGTTGCTGCTGCACTAAACCATTTGAGAGCAGTTTCTGGAAGACCAAACCCCCGATTTCATCACTTGGAATGCCCCTTGAATGGCAATATGCAGATGATTGTGATTTCATAGATGAAGATATGGAACAACTCAGACAAATTGAGGAATATGCTAAGCAAATTTTACCACAATGGAACCTTATTGTTAATGAAACACAAACAGATCAGCTTTCTCCAGTCTTGTACCCTTTCTTGCTGAATACCTCTCGAGGAACACTTCTGGTGCCATCCCCAACACTCAGGATAAACTGATGGGGATGTCACATCTATCATAAACTGGCATAGGGCAAGAGAATCTGCAATTTCTACTGTCTTTGTGCCACAATATGTCAACAACTTTATTCTGCAGGCTAGCAGGTCAAGTAATCTGCAGGTCAAACACGAAAGCAGACATGCAGGTCACCACCATGGCGAAAGGGCCCAATACAAATATTTATGTGTTGTGTTTGGTATATTAGGCCGTCAAATGGTCAAAGGCCAATCCCTTGGATGATTGTGATCTCTGCTTTGACCATCACAATAGTTTCTTTTGTTTTCACCAGCTTTTGTTTCAATTTCTTTCAATCATGGGATCCTTGCTTGTTCGTGGCATTGAAATGCTTTGTGCTGAAGAATGTCCTGTTGTTCAAATTGTGAACAAAGCCAATCTAAAAATGCAGTGGGGGTATATATTGATTACACAAGTCAGAGTTTTCTGCACTGAATTGGATGATGAAGTAAAAGTATAAACATCAGATTGAAATTCTTATGTTGGAATTACGGCTTCTGTAAAATGCGGGTCCGCAGGTCCGATAAAATGCGGGTCCCACTCCAAGATTGGTGGCGGGTCTCGGTGTGTAAGGCGTGCTACAGCGGTCGACGGGTCTTGCGAGGCTTATGTCCACTTCCTGTTTTCATCCTGGAATGCTTGCGTTCAATCCAACAATGTGCAGAAGATAGGGCTTGTTCTGGTTTGTTTACCTTCAGCAAGGATGTACCATTGGTGCCAAACTTCAGCAAGGAGCTCATATGATATAACAGCGATGAACCGATCTAGTCAAGCACAAGTTCCGGAGAAAAGAACATGTACATGTTCCCCTGGGAGTTTTTCCCACCTGATGTTTTGCATATGTCAAGGAACATATTTGCAGCAGTGTTATAAACTGTAATATGATTACCAAGAAATAACAAAGTCAATAGTATGGAGTTAGTTACTGGACAAATTAATTGAACATGTTTCGGTGAGTTGAATTGCATATAGATGAGGGTAAATCGTTCATAATTCGTTCTTCGGTGAGGAACTGCTGACTTCGTTGAGTTGAATTTCTCTTCGGTGAGGGACTCTTCCTTTCGTTGAGGACGCATTATTGTTTCGTTGCGGAGGCGTTTATTTTGTGCACTTTTCGGTGAGGAGGTGGTCGGCAATTAAGGGGGCGTGTTTAGCCTTTGATTGACAGCTACTTACAGCCTGTATTTTTTACGAGAGCATTGATTTTCTGCACAAAAGTAAGATGATAACAGATAAGGGGGTGTTTCGTTCGAGATGGAGGGTAACGAAAACTTGGAAAAGAACGAAGATTTAGCTGAAAAGCTCGCAACTGCGATTCAGCGAATTGAAAGACTGGAAGAAAGTAGCCACAGGGCTGACGATGGCCATTCTTCTTCGCATATAGATATACCACCGTTTGTACCACCAATGTGACAAGCAAGACCAACTCGCTTTCCGTCGCAAATTGGCATTCCAACACCGCGTGCCACATTTCCAAGCACTTCTTCGACACGCTTTTCATCTGGAAACGCTGAAGCAATCAACCAGGATTTCAGGTAAGCTCCCGGTTGTTACGATAACATTTTAATAACATTTGCCTTTACTTTCATATGTGCCGTTCAACTAAATTCGCTTATCGAACCTACCACTAAATTCTATTTGTGATCTCTTTTGTTGGTGATCTCTTTGCCGAAGGATAGGTTGAAACCTTGTTCTGAGCAATACATCTTACATACTCCTTAAGTAACATCGTAAATTTTGCTTGAGAGCCATTATTTTAAGATTGTTGCTATCCTTTGCGGGGCGTATCACACTTTCAGAAAAGCGTTTTATAGATCGCAATCTATTTTTTCGCTAATTCGATACACGCTTCCAAACCAACAATCATGGACAAAATATATCGGAACAACGTACGTAAGATTCTATGATTTCAAATGAACAACCCCCCTTTTACCCCTGATACAATGTTGCTTGGACGTTTTAAGCTTCAAGATGCCAGCCAACCATCATTGTTTCGGGGGTAAAAGGGGGTGGTGTAAATGTAAGAGAAATAGTTCATACAGGTTAGGTCATACATTGTGCCAAACGACTCACGATCAAAATACATTTTGTTTGCCCTTTGTGGTCTGGTCGCGCCCAGCAGGGACGTAGGAAGCATCTCAAACTTGGGGGCATCACACTTCAAGGGCAATTTTTCATTAAGCTAAAGGGGCACTTTCTGAAAATAAAAAGGGCATTTCTTTGTTTATTGCTATATTCTATCAAACAAGGAATTCAATATTTTCTTACGTATCTGTTTTGTGTTGCCTGCGTCTTGTTTTCTTGCATTTACTTGCAGAAATGGATGCAAATATTGATCTTTAGCTTGGCAATAGCACTAAAAGGAAGCTAGATATGAAACAGCAGCAAATGTTGATAGCACAGTAGGTTGGGGATGCATGGGAACTCCTACAAGGTGATGAGTACAAAGAGTCAATGTATCAATGTTTTGAAAAACATGGATGCCTTATCACAGCAGATGGCTCGGATGATGATAACATCAATACACGGGGACTGCTAGGCTATGTTGTGCCACCAAGTCTGCCATTTGATGGATCCGACCATGCAGTAGATTGTCCTGTACCAGAGGAAGCCCCTGAGCCACTTGATCATAGCACTCATAAAGATGAAGATGAGGAGCTTCTTCAGGAGACAGAGCATTTGGAGGATGTGGAGCATATAGATCTTCCAAAGGACAGGGACTACGACAACATTTTGGTCAGGTGCATGATACGTGCATTATACGGTGAACGACACACAGGAACAATCACATGATACAACAAGATTAATGGCCAGTACATAATTCAATTTAAGGATGGAATCTCCTGCCAAGATGGATAGCTTTCTAATGGAGAACATTTGATAACTCTCTAGAAATTTGATTTAAGAATGCAATGCATCTTGGTAAAAGCTAGACATTTGGTATAGATATAGGGTGAAATTTCATTTCTTGGATGGCACATCCTTACAATGCAACTTACCCCTTTGGTTTTGCACACTGCAAGCTCATAAATCTTATCCCTATCATATGTGCTATTTTTAAGTGATTCTCATTGACCCCACTTACTATCTACTTCCAATATACTTGCTAACTATCAAATTAGTAAGTAAGCTTACTCTGTACAGTAGGCTTCTGTTCCGCTAAAAGAAGGAATTTCATGATGGATACTTCTTTGAAAGCTGCTTTATGTGGTCACTTAGCCGTGAAGACAAGGATGAAACATCAAGCTTTGCCAGGATATTGCGGTTGAAATCCTTAAATTGTTCATTTTTCCGTCTGCTTGTGAATTCAAAATTCTCTTTGACAATAAGTTTTGCACAAGCTGTTTCATATCATCTTCCTTCTTTTTAGCTTTGTGGTACCCACTCGGAGAAGTTGTATGTGATTCCGTTTGTGCCCTTTCTAGCATCTTTTCTAGAAATCCTACTGCAAGCGATTCTCGCTTTGCAGATCCTCCCTCTAAGTTGACACCAAGGTTATACAAGAGCTCTTTTGTTGTACAATTTAGCTGCTCGAGTCTCAAGTCACATGACATATTTTTTCCACGGCCACCTTTTCTATTAACAGTTCTGTTCCACACTAATTGCTCTGCTTGGGCTTGAGTAAACATTGCCTTAACATTTGATTGCAACAAGAATGCTGCATAAGCGTACTTATGATGCCCATATGCTTTGTAAAATAACATAAACAGTTTCCAGCATCTGATTTTTCTCTCACCATCCCCCTCCTTGACTGCATCATCTGCATTGCGTATTAGGAGGCCTAAGTTCAACCTTGCTGTGCTATAATTGAATACATCATCTCCAGCAGATGTTATTTTGGTTGTATCTGCTTTATCACTGGTAGTAGCAGAACCAAGTGAATGAGCTTTCTTTTCGTGATTTATTTTAAAGACCTTATGCAATGAAAAATTGCCTTTCAATTTTTGTTCGTATTTTCAAAGACAAAAATCCCGTCAAACAAATGCAAAAAACCAAATTGAAATATCTTTTTTTGTTCAAGAGTTACAGCGCACAAAAGTTTCTGTTTTGATAAGTTTTGCCGCGAAAACTTGAAGTTTGGCGTGACGTAACAGTTATGATAAGACAAGGAACCAGGAAGTGTATCCTATACAAGATGGCTACCTCAACTGAAAACACAAAGTCTTCAGCTAGACGTGGTGGGAGATCTTGTGTTGCCGGTGGGCCAGGTGGCAGTAGCTGCAAAAATAAGCAATTAATAGAGGATATATCTATCCACACTTTTCCGAATAAAGATCTAGACTCTTTGAGATGCTGGAAGTGGGTTTCCTTCGTTCGGCGGCATAGGCCTAACTGGTCACCAACCAAGTCGTCGATCCTCTGTTTGGTTCATTTTGAAGATAGTTGCTTCAGCATGTGAAGGGATGTTGCTAAAGAGCTTGGGATTAGAAGCAAGCTTACTAACGATGCAATACCAACGATTGATGTTGCAAACACCGTTATGGAAACAGAAGAGCTGTCTGACAGGAGCAGGAGAGGAGTAAGTTGGCCCAATGGGCCTAATTTTCAAGACTGCATTTTCTATGAATAATTTATTTCTCGTTGTAGAGGAAGCAGAATTCATTGAACCAGATCTCGAGCCTTTTTCATCACAAACCACAGAATGCCAGAATTGCCCCGTGTTGAAAGCAAAGCTGCTGCACTGCCAGAAAAAGTTGTGGCTATTAAAAAAGAAAATTCAATCCCAGGGAACTGCTGACACTCTTGATCAGGAGGAATTTGAAGTAATCAATTTTTCATCACGATAAATTTATGTTTTGAGTCATGTAGATCTCTCCTTCTTGCACAATATTTGCTGTCTGCCAAGAAATTAATATGTGGCAGTGGTAGAAACTACATGCATCTCCAAGTTTGTATTTTGGATAAATGATGTTGAAATAGAATGATCCATCCAGTGCTTTCTGCTGCTCTCTGAAAACATTCTCGTTGAAATGACACATAGCCAGGGTATGCCTTTAGAATTAGAAAAACCCTTTAGATCGTAATTAGGATGTTCTAAAAATAGACACTTGGCTTTATCATGTCCTTTTTGCTTTATGAAAACTAACCTTACAATAATGGGGCCTAGCTATAAACCCTAAAGTACAATTTGAAAATTCTTGTTAATTATTGTAAAGTAATTGAGGAAGCTCATGATTTATTCTTTAGATTGTAGACACAGTAATTCTACATATAATCTTTAGTCAGTTGTGTGGATGCTGGCACAACCAACAATCATGTTTGCATTGTTGTTTGGCTTGCTGCTGTATAAATTTTATAAACCTAACTGATTTCATCATAGTTGATATTGGGCAATTGGTCAGTATGTTGTTTTCCTTTGAAAATTTCTTACATTCTAACACCTTGGCTTTAATTTTCTGGCAGTCTACTGTCCTTGGTCATAAACATTGCGGTATGGGAGTTTTAAAGGCATGCAACTAACCTTTTCAAGTTCTATCACTGTGACAGTAGTATACTTTCAACTTCTGACAAACATTATATCAAATGATGGCATCATATTGCTAAACTTGTAGGAAAAAGATTCTTTCTTACCTGCAAATCGTACCAAGCCATGAGACATTGATCATTCTTGGGTGCCAATGGTTAAGCAGGGAATGAAATCCCTCCAAGCAACTTGTTTGTCCATCAGATGACAGCTTTCTCACATCAGCAATCACTCTCGAGTCCAATATGATGCCACTGAGGTGATCATATGACTTAGTCCCTGTGAAAAATGCAAAAGTGAATTTCTAACAATTGATAAAGTAACCATTCCCAAGACAGCTAGGCATACAATACAATGTGCTGTGAATAAAAAAAGCGTTCTGCTAACCTCATTTTTGACCTGTTTGCTAATTTCAAGCTAATTGCTTCATTTAACCTGCATTTTTGAAGTGAAATCAGAACACTACTTACCAACATATATCCAGTCCCATTCTTCTAGTTCACCATGAGTGCATTCTTCCTACAACAGGTCTTCTAATAAGTGACTTCCACTTTGCAACGATAAGATCTCTGAAACCTTGAGTTGTAGATGCTGCCGACCAATACAAATGCTTTTTTGTTGCCCTTTGCCAAACCAAGATTATTTCATTTCCTTGTTCTTTTCCTGCATTCAAAATCCGCTTTGTCAAACCCTTGCAAACATGCCACAAGTCATTATAGTGCACTGTTTTTGTCTCGGATTCTCGAATCCATTTTGAGATGCCTAGATGCCGATCACTGATGAAAGCAGATATTTTCAATCCAGCAGTTTTGAGGAATTTAAAGCACCGCTTTGCGCCAGCAAGTTCCACTGCATTGCTGCTGCCCGTTTCATTGGACTAAAATCGAAGTGAAACATTTCCTTAAATTCAATATTATTTGAGATCAGAACGTCCTGAGACATTTTGAAGGCTTGGGAGAAAATTTGTAGACAAGACTTCAAAAATAGTGTTTGTTTCAGCATGTTATCTGCACCAATAAATTCCTGTACTTTATTGGCAAAATTTGCAAATTGAAACATCTTACTGCTGTCTGTAAGACTACATTTGTCATACAGCAGTAACTTGTTCCAAATTGTATATTTTTTAATTTTGTTGTATGGTGTTTGAGATTTGATTTGTAAACTTCTTGCCAAGTAGCTTTTTGACTTGAATATAGCTGCTTTGCAAGTACCCAATGAAACTGATGCTGTGCAAGTTCTCAAACCTAATGAAACATGAGCAACTTCATTCACCCCATGCCCTGTTAGAACTTGCTAAAACAGGAGTTTTTAGCAGGTTCCAATTATACTTCACCTGCAGCAATTCAAAGTGCACCAGTTTGGAAATAGTATTGCAGAACATTGTATACATTCCGTATTTGGCATTGTGCCCCATAGAATCGAATGTACCATCTCCTGACCATTCAACATCATCATTTTGTTTCAAATCTTCTACAAACTTTGCTTGGTATTTCCTCCACTGCATGAGAATAGATGGAAACAGAAACTTGCGCTGGTGGTAGAAAAAGGTCCTGGGAGAAATTGCATGCAATCCCTTGTGTTTGAAAGCTAGGAGTATTTGACTTACTGTTATAGCTCTATTAAGCCCCCCTCTCTATTAAGACCCCTTCTCTATTAAGCCCCCCTCTAAAGCCTCGAAAATTAAATAAGCCCCTCCTCTCTATTAAGACCCCCCCCCCCCATTTTCATACAAGAAAGATTTTAGAGTAAAGTGCAATGATTTAATGAGTGCTCATGATGTATTTCATTGTAATATTTCCAATTTCTAATTTCATGTGCTTGAGAGTCAAAACTTTTTTGTCCAGTTCTTTCTTCAACGTCTCTAGCATCCCTCGAGAGTGACACAGCGCAGTGTAAGTCCGTGGAACAACTTGATTTTTAAATAAGCCCCCTCTCTATTAAGCCCCCCTCTAGAGCCTCGAAAATTAAATAAGCCCCCCCCCCCGGGCTTAATAGAGCTTTTACGGTATTCGTACTCCAGACATTAAAATTCCAAAACTTATCACTAAGTTGCCAGCAGGATACTTTTCGAAGACCATAGGTTGACTGTGCCATTTGAATTTCTTTCCACAATGACTGCAATCTTGAACAACAGTTGCCATTGATCCTTTTGTTACAATCTGGACTTTTGGTTTTTCATATTTACAATTGAAACAAAATAAACGGGGGCTTGGGGCAAATACGTTGCAGGCCTTTAATAAGCAGCAAAGACTTTGAACTTCCATTTGATAAACGAGCAATACATGGACCCCTTTCATTACTAAACAGCAGATACTTTGAGACCCCATTCAATAGACGGCAAATTCATTGAGCCCCCGTTCAATGACTGGCAAATACATTGAGCCCCCGGTTTATAGACGGCAAATACTCTTAGCCCCTGTTTGATAAACAGCAAATACACAGTGCCCCTACCGACAAAAAGCAAGTACGTGAATCCCCCTGTCGATAAAGGGCCAAATACGTTGCAGGCCTTTTAATAAGCAACAAAGACTTTGAACTTCCTTTTGATAAACGAGCAATACATTGACCCCTCAAATTATTAAACGGCAGATACTTTGAGCCCCCATTCAATAGACAGCAAATACTTTGAGCCCCCGTTCAATAAACGGCAATACATTGAGCCACCGGTTTATAGGCGGCAAATACGTTTAGCCCCTGTTTGATAAACAGCAAATACACAGTGCCCCTACCGACAAAAAGCAAATAACTGAAGCCTCCTGTCGATAAAGGGGGCAAATACGTTGCTGGCCTTTTAATAAGCAGCAAAGACTTTGAACTTCCATTTGATAAACGAGCAATACATGGACCCCTTTCATTACTAAACGGCAGATACTTTGAGCCCCCGTTCGATAGAGAGAAAATACTTTGAGGCCCTGTTTGATAAACGGCAAATAAGTTATGCCCCCTTTCAATGAAGGCACATGATGCTTATTGCGTAAATTTATAATTAACAATTATGTTTATTATACTATTGCACTCAACTGGTTTCCATGGAAAGAGACATTATTCTTCAAAACAGAAGTCGTTTTCTTTTGTCACACAGTAATTGCCATGGCAATTACCATGAATGGAAAGAGGCAGTGAATAATGCCTGGCGAAGTAGACGATCCTGATGCTGCTTCTTTGTCTTTGTTTTTCTCTGCAGTATCATTGCAGGGCTGTGACAGCGTTTGGAAGGAAAGATTAAGACTAACAGTATAGTGCATTAATGATGTGGCATAACTTTCAAGATTAGTGATGTACCTACAAGCTGTGCTTGAGCCTCCTCGGTGAGTTTGAAGCTATGAGGGCCTAGTAAGCCTAAATCCAAATCTTCACTACTTATACACATTTTTTTATGAGAAACTAAGGTCCGGGGCTGGTAGGCAGTTTCCTATAGACCCCTTTCAATGTTTTTGTTTACAAAAGATGCGCGCGCACTTGGGCAGGCAGAAACACGCGATGGTTGCTTTGATTGTACTGTGCTGTGTATGTAAACACTAAACTTCGACCAACTTTGATTTCGAAATGCCTGATAGTTGCTGTGCGGTTTTTTGCCAAAATAGACGCGAAGGAAAGAATAAATCTCTGTCTTTTTATAATATTCCGTCACGAAAAACACCAATCGAGCAACGTCGTCGCAAAGAATGGATACGAGCCTTGAGACGGGATGACTGGAAGAGCTGGACGGAAGAGCAGATCTCAAAACAAAAAGTGTGCTCGGAGCATTTTATATCAGGTAAACTTGCATACCTATTATATTCTAGAGTTATTCTTTAATTTAAAAATGGAAAACAAAGAATTTGTTTGTTGTTATTCGCATCTATGCCCGTTCGCGACGCAGTTGTCGTGAAAGCATTTCTTTTTGCAAACATGGGATGTTGCTCTGATAAGACAGAAGCCATTGTGCCTTTTATGGATCAGATAAGGAAATCAAGATAAAGTTCATTAAAAAGTTGAAATTGGTAGGGGTAGTTTCTTACCATTTTTAATTCAAGCACATTTTAAAATTTTGCAGTATGAAGTCTTCACATCCTCCATATAAGAAATTTAATTATATCATGTTTTCATTCCTAGGTAAAAAGTCTGAAGATGCTGACAATGTTGACTGGGTCCCATCAAAGTTTGAATTCAACAAGAAGCAGGCAATCAAACAAGCTGCTAAAAGGCATCTGAGAGAAGGGAGGCATGCCATGATTCAGGCAAAGCGTGATAAAGGGAAAAAGAGTGACTCGCAAGAAATGGAAGCAGAGTCTACAGCAACTGATACTACTGATGAGGTGGTACATGAAATACAAGAAGTAACAGAGTCGAACAGCGATGAACTCTCAAAGGTAGCAAGTTTAGAGGCAGAGCTTTTGGCAAGAAACACAGAGCTACACAAGTTGCGAGAAGAAAATGCACAGCTCAGAATGAAAAACAGAAACTTTTGTTTCAGTGAAATAAAAGGTGCTGATGATCTTGTCAGATTTTACACTGGATTGCCATCAGCTAGTGTATTCATCTGGGTAACAAATCTTGTGATGGGAAAAGTAGCTAGCTGCCATTCCTCCCTCACAAGCTGTGACCACATCCTCATTATTTTTATGCGACTTCGTCTTGGCCTTCTTTACAAAGACCTAGGACAACAATTTGGGGTTCCAGAATCAACCATGTCCAAGGTTTATAGAACATGGTTGCCAATTATCTCTAGCCATCTAAGGCAGCTCATCATTTGGCCAGACAGAGCAACCTTGAGACAAAACCTCCCTCAGTCATTTCGTAGAAAGTTTAGGGACTGTCTATGCATAATTGACTGCAGTGAAATCTTCATCGAACGTCCAACGAATCTAACAGCCCGAGCACAAACCTGGTCTAATTATAAACATAACAATACATGCAAATACTTGATTGGAATCAGCCCTGCAGGAGCTGTAATGTTCCTCTCAGAGGGCTGGGGAGGACGTGTATCTGACAAGCAGATAACATCAGAGTCTGGGTTTTTGGATAAAATAACACACGGTGACTGTGTTCTTGCAGACAGGGGTTTTTTGATCCAGGATGAATTAACAGAGAGAGGAGCCATATTAAAAATTCCAAAATTTACAAAGGGGAAAAAACAGCTTCCTGGAAGAGATGTTGATGAATCAAGACAATTGGCTCATGTTCGTATACATGTGGAGAGAGTCATTGGGAGATTAAAGGACTATCGAATTCTGCAGACCATTGTACCCATATCCCAGGTAGACCTGATAGATGACATGATGACAGTTATCTGTGGAGCTATCAATCTAAATAAAAGTGTTGTTGGGAGTAGCTAATTTCTTGTGATACAAAGTGATAAACATTGTAAATATTTGTTAGCAAAAGTAGTTAATGTATCAAGTCAAAACATTGGATCAGACCCCTATTTTATAAGAACCAATCCGTTGTCTTCATTGTACAAGGCTAATTTCCAGTCAGTAAAATTGTCTTAGCATTCTACACAATCAAAAATTGTTCAACCCTAAATTTCTACTTGATTACAATAGAGTTTCACCCCCTTGGACAATTCCACTGACTGAAAACTGGCCTCAAGAGCCCAGACTGGTTTCCAAAATTGTTAGGCTCTTGTTTGTGGATGTTTACTGTAGTACAGGCCATTCATAACTTAACTGATATCATTTGACTTTTTCTGATATCACATGACTTTACAAGTATGAAAATTATGTTAAATTACCAATGGCCTGTACTATATATACCTTACTAAAAATTTAAGTCCTCTTGCTTTAACAACTCAGTAATTTCTTTTACAGTCCCTTCTTCTTTTTAACAAGTCTGCAAGAAGGGCAGAACCAGGATCCCTTTGGTGCTCTTGTCATGTTTACACATGGATAGTGGAACCACTCAGTTTTACACTTTGGGTCATCACAAGCAATCATTTGACCAAAGCTGGGACGTTTGCAAGTACAATACGTTTTTCTACAGTTTTCTGTACTATCCCCAGCTCTGGAAACAATCTCTGGAAGCAAAATCTTCACAAATTTTTCAGAAAGATCATTCACCAGGGTCTCTAAAAGTGAATCATCGCGAGAGACTGTAACCAATAAATACTCATCTGGGCCTATACCAGGCACAATTTAGGATAGCATTGATTGTGTAGGGTCAGTGTAGGGAGCCTACGCTACCCTACACGTAACAGGTACCTTCCAGGTAGATAGGCTACTCTGCATAACAATAAACTCAAATTCTGTTGTGGTACTAAGAAAAACCCTGCTGACACAAAGGAAGATGAGCGAATAGTTGGTGACAACCATATAACGTAGTATTTAGCTAACAAGTATTTCCTTCTTTTTCTATGGGTTCAAGGTTGGCATCACCTGCAAATATGTGGGGGTCTACTCTACCATACACCCTACACTAACCTTCGTTTCTCTACCTTAGCCTTCATTACCCTACACTCTACACCCTATACATACTTCATTACCCTTCACTTCACTCTACAACATACACAATGCTTCATTACCAACCCTACGCTTTCTTGTACCCTACACTACCCTACACTAGCCTTCATTACCTTACACCCTACATTACCCTACAATAGCATTCATTATCCTACACTACCCTACACCCTACATTACCCTACAATAGCATTCATTATCCTACACTACCCTACACCCTACACTACCCTACACTAGCATTCATTAACTACACCCTACATTACCCTACACCCTACACTAGCATTCATTACCCTACACCCTACATTACCCTACAATAGCATTCATTACCCTACACCCTACATAACGTTATACTAGCATTCATTATCCTACACTAGCCTACACCCTACATTACTCTACACCCTACATTACACTACACCCTACATTACCCTACAATAGCTTTCATTATCCTACACTACCCTACACCCTACATTACCCTACAATAGCATTCATTATCCTACACTACCCTACACCCTACACTACCCTACACTAGCATTCATTAACTACACCCTACATTACCCTACACCCTACACTAGCATTCATTACCCTACACCCTACATTACCCTACAATAGCATTCATTACCCTACACCCTACATAACGTTATACTAGCATTCATTATCCTACACTAGCCTACACCCTACATTACTCTACACCCTTCATTACCCTACACCCTACATTACATTATACTAGCATTCGTTATCCTACACTAGCCTACACCCTACATTACCCTACACCCTACATTACCCTACACTAGCATTCATTACCCTAAACCCTACATTACGTTATACTAGCATTCATTATCCTACACTAGCCTCCATTACCCTACACCCTACATTACCCTACACTAGCCTTCATTACCCTAAACCCTACATTACGTTATACTAGCATTCATTATCCTACACTAGCCTCCATTACCCTACACCCTACATTACCCTACACTAGCCTTCATTACCCTAAACCCTACATTACGTTATACTAGCATTCATTATCCTACACTAGCCTCCATTACCCTACACCCTACATTACCCTACACTAGCCTTCATTACCCTAAACCCTACATTACGTTATACTAGCATTCATTATCCTACACTAGCCTCCATTACCCTACACCCTACATTACCCTACACTAGCCTTCATTACCCTAAACCCTACATTACGTTATACTAGCATTCATTATCCTACACTAGCCTCCATTACCCTACACCCTACATTACCCTACACTAGCCTTCATTACCCTAAACCCTACATTACGTTATACTAGCATTCATTATCCTACACTAGCCTCCATTACCCTACACCCTACATTACCCTACACTAGCCTTCATTACCCTGAACCCTACATTACGTTATACTAGCATTCATTATCCTACACTAGCCTACACCCTACATTACCCTACACCCTACATTACCCTACACTAGCCTTCATTACCCTGAACCCTACATTACGTTATACTAGCATTCATTATCCTACACTAGCCTACACCCTACATTACCCCACACCCTACATTACCCTACACTAGCCTTCATTACCCTACACCCTACATTACGTTATACTAGCATTCATTATCCTACACTAGCCTACACCCTACATTACCCTACACCCTACATTACCCTACACCCTACATTACCCCACACCCTACATTACCCTACACTAGCCTCCACCCTACACCCTACATTACCCTACACTAGCCTTCATTACCCTACACCCTACTTTACGTTATACTAGCATTCATTATCCTACACTAGCCTACACCCTACATTACCTTACACCCTACATTACCCTACACTAGCCTCCATTACCCTACACCCTACATTACCCAACAATAGCATTCATTACCCTACACCCTACATTACCCAACAATAGCATTCATTACCCTGCACCCTACATTACCCTACACTAGCATTCATTATCCTACACTAGCCTACACCCTACATTACCCTACATTACCCTACATTACCATATACCCTACATTACCCTACTATAGCATTCATTATCCTACACTAGCCTTCATTACCCTACACTACCCTACACTAGCCTCCATTACCCTACACCCTCCATTACGTTATACTAGCATTCATTATCCTACACTAGCCTACACCCTACATTACCCTACATTATCCTACACCCTACATTACCCCACACCCTACATTATCCTACACCCTACATTACCCCACACCCTACACTACCCTACACTAGCCTTCATTACCCTACACCCTACACTACCCTACACTAGCCTTCATTACCCCACACCCTACACTACCCTACACTAGCCTTCATTACCCCACACCCTACATTACCCTACACCCTACATTACCCTACACCCTACATTACCCCACACCCTACACTACCCTACACTAGCCTTCATTACCCCACACCCTACATTACCCTACACTAGCCTTCATTACCCTACACCCTACATTACGTTATACTAGCATATTTCATTATCCTACACTAGCCTACACCCTACATTACCCTACACCCTACATTATCCTACACCCTACATTACCCCACACCCTACATTACCCTACACTAGCCTTCATTAACCTACACCCTACATTACCCTACAATAGCATTCATTACCCTACACCCTACATTATGTTATACTAGCATTCATTATCCTACACTAGCCTACACCCTACATTACCCTACATTACCCTACATTACCCTACATTACCCTACATTACCCCACACCCTACATTACCCTACGCTAGCCTTCATTACCCTACACTAGCCTTCATTACCCTACACCCTACATTACCCTACAATAGCATTCATTACCCTACACCCTACATTTCATTATACTAGCATTCATTATCCTACACTAGCCTACACCCTACATTACCCTACACCCTACATTACCCTACAATAGCTTTCATTATCATACACTACCCTACACCCTACATTACCCTACAATAGCATTCATTATCCTACACTACCCTACACCCTACACTACCCTACACTAGCATTCATTAACTACACCCTACATTACCCTACACCCTACACTAGCATTCATTACCCTACACCCTACATTACCCTACAATAGCATTCATTACCCTACACTAGCATTCATTACCCCACACCCTACATTACCCTACGCTAGCCTTCATTACCCTACACTAGCCTTCATTACCCTACACCCTACATTACCCTACAATAGCATTCATTACCCTACACCCTACATTTCATTATACTAGCATTCATTATCCTACACTAGCCTACACCCTACATTACCCTACACCCTACATTACCCTACAATAGCTTTCATTATCATACACTACCCTACACCCTACATTACCCTACAATAGAATTCATTATCCTACACTACCCTACACCCTACACTACCCTACACTAGCATTCATTACCATACACCCTACATTACCCTACACCCTACACTAGCATTCATTACCCTACACCCTACATTACCCTACAATAGCATTCATTATCCTACACCCTACATTACGTTATACTAGCATTCATTATCCTACACTAGCCTACACCCTACATTACCCTACACCCTACATTACCCTACACTAGCATTCATTACCCTACACCCTACACTACCCTTCACTAGCATTCCTTACCCTACACCCTACACTACCCTACAATAGCATTCATTACCCTACACCCTACACTACCCTTCACTAGCCTTCATTACCATACACCCTACATTACCCTACAATAGCATTCATTATCCTACACCCTACATTACGTTATACTAGCATTCAATATCATACACTAGCCTACACCATACATTACCCTACACCCTACATTACCCTACACTAGCCTTCATTACCCTACACCCTACATTACCCTACACTAGCCTTCATTACCCTACACTACCTACATTACCCTACACCCTACATTACCCCACACCCTACATTACCCTACACTAGCCTTCATTACCCTACACCCTACATTACCCTACAATAGCCTTCATTACCCTACACCCTACATTACCCTACAATAGCATTCATTACCCTACGCCATACATTACGTTATACTAGCATTCATTATCCTACACTAGCCTACACCCTACATTGCCCTACATTACCCTACACCCTACATTACCCTACTATAGCATTCATTATCCTACACTAACCTACATTACCCTACACCCTACATTACCCTACAATAGCATTCATTACCCTACACCCTACATTACATTATACTAGCATTCATTATCCTACAATAGACTACACCCTACATTGCCCTACATTACCCTACACCCTACATTACCCTACTATAGCATTCATTATCCTACACTAGCCTCCATTACCCTACACCCTACATTACCCTACAATAGCATTCATTACCCTACACCCTACATTATGTTATACTAGCATTCATTATCCTACACTAGCCTACACCCTACATTACCCTACACCCTACATCACCCTACACCCTACATTACCCCACACCCTACATTACCCTACACTAGCCTTCATTACCCTATACCCTACATTGCATTATACTAGCATTCATTATCCTACACTAGCCTACACCCTACATTACCCTACATTACCCTACACCTTACACTAGCCTACATTACCCTACACCCTACATTACCCTACAAAAGCATTCATTATCCTACACTAGCCTACACCCTACATTACCCTACATTACCCTACACCCTACACTACCCTACACTAGCCTTCATTACCCTGCACCCTACATTACCCTACACTAGCATTCATTACCCTACACCCCACACCACCATACACCCTACACTACCCTACACTTTTTTCATAAGAAATACATAATACAATGTACTGTAAAACTTATACGACTCAGAAAAAGCAAATCTTATCTAGTCTGAGATGCTTTGAGAACAATGTTAGTACTAGCCTTGATTACCCTACACCCTACACTACCCTACACTAGCCTTCATTACCCTGCACCCTACATTACCCTACACTAGCATTCAGTACCCTACACTACCCTACACCCTACATTACCCTAGACACCCGGTAGAAATATCGTTTGATTCTTATTCTTTTACAGAATACCGGGTGAGCCAGAAAAAAGTTCCCACTTTTGAAACTTCATAGCATCAAGAGTTATAAATGGATTGGAGTGAATCAATATTTGCTTGACAGCCAAAATATTGAAGTATTTTTGTGATTTTTCTCGCGTTTTTAAGAGCATTGGAAAAACTGCTAAATTTAAGCTTACAAAAACTTGATGGTTGCAAAATGACCGAAAAAGGCCTAAAATGCTTGATCAAATCATAAAGGACTCCTCGCTTAGAACAACAGAGAAAATGGAATTTCTCATGGGTGAGAGATATCGTCTGCACATCTATTGCCATGGGATTGAAAATCTTTAGTATCTGTTTGAGAATCAATTTTTTGTAACTCTTGAGAGAGGTGAAACGCATGTGCGTATTGTCCTTTTTCCCTCAGTTTGCAGCCATGAAATTTTTGTAAAGTTGAATTTACTTATATTTGCAGTTCTCGTAAGAAGACGAGAAAAATCTCAAAAATACTTTGATCTTATGGCTTTCAACTAGAATTTGAATCATTCAAATCCATGAAGTACTCGTGGTGCTACGAATTTTAGAAAGTGGGAACTTTTTTCTGGCTCACCCGGTATATAAAATTTAAAACAAAATGCTGGTACAAAGTTTTTGTAACCTCCAATACTAGGAAAAAATAAATTAAGAAACTATTTATTTTGATAAAGGAAATCCTTGACATATCTTTACTTTCACTTGTTTCCTGTATCATATTACTCGTAAGGTACTTGAATAATGTTGAAACAGTGGAAAGATTTTATAAAACTTTGTTTTGAAAAGTTCACGAAGGCACAGGTAATGAACATGAAGATCGTTATGGAACCTCTAAGAAACTCATAAGAAACTCTGAGTACTCAAAATCTGATAATGTTAAGAAACTTTCAGTACTGGCCCAATTCAATTGTTAGTAATAAAGAAAGTTGTGCATGAACTTATAACCTAACTTAGGTTGCATTGTTTTTGTGCGATTCCTTTACGCAAGAAGCTCACATCACGTATCAATTTCTATAATCTAAGCCATTTTTACAGCCTAAAGTGTCTTACAGTTTTCTTAAATTCTTTATGCTCTAATTATTATTTCAAATGCTTTCAAAGTACTATTAGGATCCCCAAGGAAGTATGACAAAAATTTGCACCCAAACAATTAATAATTGGTCAATATCATGTGCAATGTCAAAACTCTACTTGTGAAAGTTACAAAATTACAAAGTTTTGGGCAAGCCGGTCCTTGTACATGTCCTCGTAAGGGCTCTCCATATAGTCCTCCCTGAGGTCCTCTTCCTGATCCTCCTTTGGGTCCTCTTCTGGGTCCTCCCTTGGGGTCCTCCCTTGGGTCCTCTTCCGGGTCCTGGTCCTGGTCCTGGTGTGGGTCCTGGGTCCTGGGCCCTCTTTTTCCGGTATGCCCTCCCAGTACTGGAGTTTCTTAATTTGTTGGCGATCTGAGAGTTGAGTTTCTAATGGGCAGTTTCTTACAAAAAATATGTGTACTGTGACTCCTTATTGATGGTTCGAAATTTAAAGAATGGATAAGACCAGACAAAGTCCAATAGAGATGTTATTTCGCATTTCCAGAAATTGGCTTATATTTCCTTCCAATCAATACTATGCCGTGTTTTGCCTTGAGCTGAATTGCTTTTGAGATGGGGCTTAAATGGAATAAACAGCGTGGAACAGAGCACATATACTGTATCTAATCTCGTAGCCACCATTAATAGGCTAAAGAACTCTATTTCAGTTTGCCTCCAATGCCCAAAACGCCGCACTCATCAACCTCGTCCCCATGGCCTTTTGTCATATTGGGATGTGACAAAAGACCCTGGGAACGAGATGGCACACTCATTAATGTTATTGTAATACACTAATTTTTTATAAGAAACTAAGGTCCGGTGCTGATAGGCAGTTTCTTTAAAATTTTGGTCCATTTTGCTATCAAAAGTGTCTTACGTGTTTCTTATATTCTTAATGCTGGATTTGTAGAGATAATTTTGTTTGGTCTAAAAGGTCTAAAGGGCTCCCAAATTACTTTGTAGCATCTCAAAGCAAGTAGTAGCATAATTCGCAATCAAAATGATGTCCAAACAGTTGCTATATTGCTGTACAATGTTAAATCATTTTTGAGTGTGATGGGAAGAACAAAACTTTCTTAGCTTTTTCAATTCCGGTAGGGTTGTTTCTTAATTTTCAAAAATTTGAGCCTACCGTTTCTTATAAGCGGTTTCCTATGAAAAAATGACTGAAGTCAGGAGAATGTTCAAGCAGATTTTCAAAATCAATATCGTATAATTTTATAAATGCAGCAAGATCTGACTTAATTTTACGTCAATACCTTCTTTTTATAAGAAACTTGGATAAATACACATTCTCCATTTTACGTTAGAGAGAGTCTGGTACCAAGGGTAAAATTTCACAAGAAAATTTATGCGCTTTTCTCTTAAAGTTAGTTGACGGAGATAAATAGGTCAAGAACTGCATATGCATGTCTAAAATTAACCTATTGTATTTGATGATATCGACACGTGCGTGCATATCTTTCCACAGGGGAGCAATTACGTGCGTAGGCGTCTCTTTGTCCCATTTATAGATTGCCTCTCCTTAGCTCCGTCAACTAACTTTAAACTCTTTTTATATAAGAACATTGTTTATAAGAACATTCAGGCCTAGAATCATGCAAATTTTAAGAATATTATGGGAATATTGCTCAGCATCAGCTCGCATATTCGTGTCTCAGT
This sequence comes from Aurelia coerulea, assembly GCA_039566865.1. Taxonomy (NCBI): domain Eukaryota; kingdom Metazoa; phylum Cnidaria; class Scyphozoa; order Semaeostomeae; family Ulmaridae; genus Aurelia; species Aurelia coerulea. Next base: position 1,266,357 of record CM076951.1, on the reverse strand, counting down.
TTTCAGCAGTTGCCTGTTTTGCGATGTTCATAACAGAGAATCGCATGACTGACGTATTTCATTTATGTTTTCAAGAAGCATGTTTAAAACTTGATGATGGTTAAGAACATTCGTTATTATTGCTTAAATTTTTCTTTCGTTCGAGTTCAACCATTTCCTAGTGATGACATCACATTTCTTTTAACTGTGTTCCCCTGGGCCTGAAACCATATCAGATTTGAAAAATAAGAATACTTTAAGAATTTGGTAAGGTTCAAAACGAAAAGTTCTTAAGCATATCGAGGCTTGACAAAAGTTATAGTATTCTATAAAAAAGAGTGTAATGTGTTCCCTTTCTTTAATCAACAAATTATGATGTGGTTTTCGATCCTGCTACAGATGTCTCTAGAAACATAAATCCTCATGATAAGGGCTAAAGTCACCCAAGAATAAGCTTTCAAAATATCACACTTTGGAATAATCTAGCAATTGAAAGTTTGTGAGCTCTTTTCAAGTTTGTACAAGAGTTTCGTCAATTTTCGGCCCTCGTGGTTCTTGCTTCTCATGAATAAAAAATCCAAGTGAGCATCTATTTTTGGAAGGTAGTTCAAATGTGACTGTTAGTGGCCTTGGCTTCTTGGCGTACAAAATAATTGAGAATCGACCCAGTACGTGCCATTTATGGTATACCGTAAACGCCCAATTTAATCATAGACATGATTTAATGCTATTTAATGCTGGGCACTCCAGAGAGGGAGCCTAAAAGAGAGGGAGAGGTCTTATTCATGAAGTAAAATGATACCAATACATATGAAAGCTTTTAAGTTCTTTCACACCATCGTTTGCGGATTCAACTCGAACCATATCAAAATTAACATAAAAATTTATTTACCTCAATAAATGGAAAATCTTTGGTAACCTCTGCAATTTGATATAAGTATGGGGGGGGGGGCTATTCAAATTTTGGGGCAGAGTCTTATTACATAGGAGACTTAATAGAGAGGGGAGCTGCATGAGTTGAGTGATCAAAGTCACCCCCACTCAGCACATGCATTTTTGGGCATCAAATATAGTCAAGATGATATTTCTGGGTTCCTTAGAGGCAATCCTGGCCTCAATTTCCATTGTTCCAGGATCGTTTATGTTCGTTTACAGATGCCAATGTATGTAGATGTCAATGAGCTGATATTTTTGGGTTGCAATAAAGCTAAGGGACCGTTCATTATTTAGCTAGGGGTCGGTACCGAAGAGAAATTAATTTCCTAGTGAAATTACCTTTTACCCAACTGCAAGAATATGAAAAAAAATTTCACCCAACCCCAGCACATCATGGAAAAAAAACTTTACCCAACTTAGGCCAGATCTTGAAGTTGAAGAAATGTTTGACAGGCCTAAAGACTCCTTTGAAACAATCATTATTTCAATTTCATATCTTGAAAAGATTGGTGGATTGGCATAAAATTCTGATGATAATATTCCTGCTGCTAATATTGCTGAAAAAGACTCCATATCAGAAAACTTTTCATTGAGCGATTCCAGTGATAATAACTGAGAGCTGACATTTCAAACTGCCTTGCTATATTTTGATAATTGCACCATGAAAAATTTTTACCCAGCATTTTTTATAAATAAATTGTTTTTACCCAACCTTTTTAGTGTGGGAAAGTTTATTTACCCAACCAAGTTCTCTTCAGTACCAACCCCTGACTAAATAACGAACGGTCCCTAAACTGATATTTTTGGGTTGCCTACAAATTTCTCGTACCTAACCCCTGTATGTGTATGTGCTGAGTGCCCCCTTACTGGGAAGTCACCCACCTGATCAAAGTCATTCTGTGCGACGGACGATAAAACTGTCTCCATGATCTCTTTTTGCCACCAATATCTAACAATGTGTTGTTTCCATTCGGTGCAGAGTGAAATCCGGTTTTGGTGGCATCAACAGTAAAGCTGTTAACACTGGCTGTGCGATAGTGCTGTACCAATATTTTTTAGAGTCCTAATCAACCCTGTCTGAAACAACAAACTCATCAGGAAAGAACTAAAATGGCTTCGCTGTCTTTCGAGCAACTTTCAGAGATCGGAAAATTTAAGAAAGGAGGGTCCCGAAGTCACGGACTATTCCGTGAACGTTCCGTGGGCGTCCGTGAAGTCTAAATAAACTGAAAATTGTCACGGGCCGTAACTTGTCACGGACAATGTTAATTTTGATGTATTTGAAAGAGCTTTTCTTCTGGCTATTGTTTCCCATTAACATGAATAGCTGTCAGTGTGCAGCATTGCGGTCTTTAAACAAAATACCCGTTCTTTTATTTGGAAGACGATACCCTTTCCTTGTAGGCCTACATACTTTGAAGCGCTTTGTGATTAAATGACATACGTCTCGAGTCAGAACATGAATTTTCTTTCTATTGCTTTTTGTTTCCTGTTGTGACGAGGGCAAGACCGGCGATCATGGCACGAATTTGTAAAAATCTACAATGTCATACTCTTACAACCTATTGGTCACTTTCAGTTGCCATTTCAGTCAAACTATTCTTGGAGCTGTGAAGGAGTATTTCGTCCTCTCAAAGATGACATTTTGTTGCTTGTTCCTCGTGCAAATGCCATCGAAAAGGAACAATGGTCTGGCAGACAGTTGATGCAATATTTACTAAAAATACAGCCATGGAGGTGCAGAATTTATTCAAAATGAAAGACACAAGCAGATGTTAAACTTTCGGCAAGTGTAAAACGCAGGCTTGCAGGTTGGTAAAACGCAGGCTTGCAGTTTGGTAAAACACAGGTTTCAGGCCAAAGGGATGTGGCTAGAGGCAAGGTGCCTACTATTTAAACTTCTGGTTATAATCAAAATTCTTATTCATAATATTGGAATGAATGATGGAAACCAAGGACTTTGGCTGGCAGATTGACTCATATTGTTTTGTTTGAATTAAAATAAGATAATATTACTGGAATGCATTCAGTGGTTTCTTCACAACAGTGGCATGATCTCCTAACACGTTGTTGTGTAATATTCAAAAGAGCAACATGGTAAACAATGCAAATTTCTTTTCTGAAACTCCTTGGGGCTTGTGAGTATTAAAATAGTGAGAATTTTAAATGCATGACCTAATATAAAGATCAGATCATTAGCTATATAAATATAAATAGCCAACTGTGCTCGGCGTAACCAGTTTAGGCCACCTTAGTTCAAGAACTAAGGGCCCCCTACCAAAAGGGGCCCCCAACGAGTTTTTCGTATTGTGTGCTGTTTTGCCATACTGTGCTAAAACGCCTCCTAAGGCCATCCCAAAAACACTCACTAACCAGTGTTGCTAACACAACACTGAACTCATTCATTCCACTTTTGTTTTGTCTCAAAACTGTATTTCTGAAAACATCATCACTTGTGAGCAAGAGCACCTAATCACATACTGTGATTTTGCATTATGTTTCCTAGATTCTGTTTGTTTAGAAACTATTGTGTCTATTTGCATGCCCATTTAAATGATTGGTCACTAATAGCAGGCCCCTTGCCTCTACCCACAGCCCTTTGGCCTGAAACCTGCGTTTTACCAACCTGCAATCCTGCGTTTTACCAACCTGCAAACCTGCGTTTTACACTTGCCCTTAAACTTTTATCTACGAAAGAGTAAGGACTATTCTCAGCGGTCCATTTGATGGCCTGTGTCCGTGACGATATTGAGCCAAGTTTGTCACGGAATATCTTCACGGAATATTCATAAAATTCCATAATTTCAAGAAAATACACTGAAAGTATTTGTTTCAATACTATGCATTAGTCTAGTTTTGGCATCTCTCTATTCTCTTGACACTGGTGGGAACACAGAAGGCTAGCATTTAGGCCGTTTGGCTGGAACGTTCCGTGAAGACATTCCGTGACGAAATAAAACTCCATTTCGTCACGGGCAACCACGGAACGTAGTCACGGAACGTTCACGGAATAGTCCGTGACTTCGGGACCCTCCTTTTAAGAAAAGGAAACTTTGCATCATAGAGACGGCAGTTAGAAACTCAAAAGAAGACGAATTTGCTAAGCATTTGTTCAAAAATTCAATTTGTCCAAAAATTCAATGAGAGAATTGGAAATATTGACGCTCGCAAAATTGGTGTGAAAGGTTTAATGTCATGGCAAAAATACACAGCTTCAATTCCAAAAGCTTTCTGCATTAAAGACAATTGTTTCAGATCCGGCGCTAGGCTAGGCCACAGTCATCGCTGCAGCAAACAACAAAATATAGGTGCGCACGCACCTGTAGGGTGTAGGCTCCCTACGGTGGAACCTACAAAGAAAAATTCATCCTAAATCGTGCCTCATTTGGTGGTTTGCTTTCATTTGCATGCTGCAGGTGATTGGAAAGTCCTTGTCCTTCTCCCATCCTTTCAATCCATGCTGGTACTTGAATGGACACTTGATTTCAAGTACCCTATCTGAATGACAACTGCATGACACAATGCCATCTGGGGAGGCCCCGAGAAAGGGACATATGGCTCTGACATGAAATCCACTTTCCAGTACTTTTAAATTACCATGTTGCTTTGACATGAGGTTTTCATAACGATCTCTTGCATCGGGTTCCAACCTTTTCCCATACCTGGTATATTTATTGTCTCCACTGCTGCATGCTTCATATTGCATGATTTGGGCAATCAAACTTTTGCTTGGGTTGTCAATCTTTGTGCGTGACATTTGGTAGCATGTTGAGGCTGTAATCCTTCCAGCCCGATGCAACATCCAATTTTTTGATAAGGATTGCATGGTTGTAATTTGGCAAAGATTGTCATATGCTTTTTGAGCATAACTGTTTTCAAAATCACGGTAAAGCTGTTTGGACAAGCTACCCAATGACTCAGGGTCAAGGTTAATTGCTGTTGGATCAAACAAGCTTGTTAGTGGTTCAGGAAGAAAATTTTCCTCAGTTTCAGTGTCACTGTCAGTGTCACTGTTAGAACCAGATTGTTGGGCAACTAAACTGTCATCAATATCCCCTTTGTAAATGCTCGTAAAAACTGCTGCCTGATTGTAAATTTTATGCAGCTCTTTTAGCTTGTCCCGGGAAATTCCACTGTCCCCAGTTGTTGGGTCTTTCACACTGAAATGGTCACTGGGTACTGGTGTGTTGCTGGTCACTGATGGCAATGCATCCTTCTTTCCTCTTTTAAAATTGATGGCTTTGATGGGGGCAGGATTTACATGCTTTTTGCTGGCCTTCCAAGCACAAAGTTGACTTGTACAGGCTGTTGGTTGGTTTAGGTTATGACGAACAGCAGCCTCTAGTTTAAAAAGAAGGGCAGCTACATGGCTGCATGCAGATCCAAGGCCAGCCATGCATGTGCAGTTTGCTGTCAGAATCCATCCATTCTCCTTGCTGATTGCAACCCACACATCATAAAGTGTTGCTGTTTTGCCTTGCCTTTGACTTGGGAGAACCTGAAGGTTGAACAAAACATCTTCAACATTTCAGGACCCTAATGATAACAGTATGTATTGTACTGATAGGTTATCCTGTTAAAACATTCGATTATTATTATTATTATTATTTATCTTTAAAGAATTTCAGTTTGAAAAATTATTGAATCTTAAATAAATACACTTAAGAAACTTTTGGTACATGGTCAAATTCTTAATTGCAGTCATTTTTCCTGTAAGCAAGAATCTGATCCGGTACACAAGTTTCTTAAATGTATCAGACTTAAAATGTTCAAGTTTCAAGGTAGTTCTAAACACTCTTCAAAAAGGACTGAAGATAAAATTTCTTGGGACAGTTTTGTCATTGTATGTTTCTAAAGCTTTTCTGATCAGAAGGTTTTTATCAAAATTTTGTTAAGAAAAATATGTTTAGTATATGCAATTTGTTGGCAGACACATTTAAATATTAGGTGAACTGAAAAAATGAAGATAAATTTAAATCCCATTGCCGTTAAAAAATACGAACATCGAAAGTTGTTGGCCCCTTACCTTTGACTTGATGAAACAGAACGGTTGTGATGCTGCACCTTCGTGATGAAAGCAGTCTTGCACATGTCCTTCTCTGAAGAATTCATAGCCTTCTAGAGATTTAAAAGCTTTAATCGCCTCATTGGTGTAGAAACTAGGAGTTTCGATCAAGTATGTTGTGATTTGAGACCACGAAAGGTTCGGCAGTTTCGTGATGTCGTCTGACCATCCATCTTCAATTGCATACGGGTCGCCAAGCTTTACTCCGTTCTTCAGCGTTAATTTCTCGTCGTAGCGCTTTTTATCGTCGACAGACAATTCTTCAAAATAACATGAACCCATCTTTGCGGTTTTAGTTTTGAAATAACGAAAAATGCGAAATATATACACTATTTAAGGTGCGATATCATAGGATAACAGCTGATAAACACAGTGTAAACAACGTGGACGCCCATGTGTTTTGCCAGTCGGAGTGCGCGCGCATGTCTCACATTCGCAGCTGTGACGTAGCCGTGAAAGGGGTCTTTAATTTCGGTGCCATTTTGCTACCAACAGTTTCTTACTTGTTTCTTATATTTTTAATGCTGGAAGTGTAAAGTTAATTTTGTTTTGTTAAAAGGGCTCCCAAATTACTTTGTAAGATCTCAAAACAAGTAAAAACATAATTCGCACTCAAAACAATGTAGAAACAGTTGCTATGACCGTACACTGTCAAAAACATTTTGAGTGTGATAGGAAAATTAAAACTCACTGAAGAGGCCGCCGAAGGGAGGTGAAAACTTTGAGAACAAAAACAGGAAAGGTGAGTGTTGAAAATAATGGTTTTTTTAAATGAAGGTATGAAATTACGGCCTCCGAAATTACCCGAAATTACGATAAACGCTGGTGAAAGAAAACATCAAATAAAAACTGTAAATACAGTTTTAATACAGTTCCTTAGCTTTTTAAATTCAGTTAGGGTTGTTTCTTAGCTTTCGAACCAGCCCTACAGTACCTATTGGCCTTGCCTCATTTGTTAAAAAGAATATTGTAGTGTGTTAGTAAGAAACAATAAGCTTCCTTTGTTCAGAACAATGTACGTGCAATGTTTGTACATAATTACCCACACAACACTATCAGACTATGTGCTAATTGCTCAAAATAACAATGACCGACTGTGTGGGTTGTTGGTTGCCGCTGTGGATAGCTTGCGTGGGACCTGCATTCTATAATCCGACGTTACTAAAACACGGAACAAGCGGAACAAGGCAGTAACAAGCGGAACGAGTGCGGAACAAGCCAGTAACAAGCGGAACAGGTCAGTAACAAGTGGAACAAGCGAGTAACAACCCAGTAACAAGCCGAACAAGCAAGGAACATCTGTCTCTATCCCAAGGGAAGTTCGAAATATGTTGAAATGAAAGAGGAGCGCGCGGCATTAGATAATAAGTCAAGAAGATAATAGGGTAAAGAGCAGAAAAAAGGCGCCGCATGTCCCAAAGGAGTCCAAAGTCGTTGCAAGGGAACATGAATAAGGAAGCAAAGGTGTGTCTCTTCTTTCTTCTGCTCCTTATTGTTGCCGCAACCTTCTCGTCATTCTTATTAATCCTTTCGGCTTTCTTTCCCATTCATCTTTTCCCATTGTCTGTGCACTTGAATATTTCGAAAGAAAGCTGTTTGAAGTTTTGAATAGTTTTATACAGGAAACAAATGAAATAAAGAAAATTTATTTAGTTTCTTAAATCTTAAATTATGGAGGTAGATTTTCCCAGTACTTTTTTGAAAATTTTGGGTACGGGTCTGCCGCGAGCATATTCGATTCTTACGAAAATGGTACCCTTGGCTAAACCAATAATTTGGTCAACTTTGATACCCTTCGTATTTATTCTTTAGCATTGCTCCCTTCAAATCAATCTATCTATCTATCTATCTATCTATCTATCAATCAATCAATCAATCAATCAAGTAGCGGCAAAATTTTTATACGTTCAACAACAGCGGATAGAATAGTAGCCTGCCTGCAGACTTTGGTTACTGGGGAGGAAAGAGGAACTAGTTCTAGTTTCTCACTCCTTTCTCTCCTCTCCTCCTCAGTGATCAAAGTCTGTGTGCAGGTTAATAGAATAGACGATTACAAAAAAGATGGCGTTGGGGGCATTTGACCAAAATGCATTGCGTTTGCGTGCTATAATGCAATCAACCGTGACCGTGATTCTATAGAAATTCATTCATCAAATGTAATGCATCTTGGTCAAATGGCCCTCGATGCCCTCTTTTCCGGAATCGTCTATTGGTATTGATTTTAGATATTCATGAGCATTCTGGACGGTTGGGTCGGCCCTGGGTGGCTCTTAGTGAACCTCAATGATAATGCCTTGAATTCTTTTCCTAATACTGTGAACAAAACATACGCAAATTCAAAGTATCTCTGCCTCGAAAAGCGTTTTGATGAGACAGAAGATAAAATAATAACAAATAGTGAAAAAATTGATACTGAGAAATAATACTGATATAAACAAAAGATAACAAGGGAGGGTAATTCCAACCCCACCCCCAAGGGCCCAACCGTTTGACCATTCAACGCGAAAGAAAGCCAAGGGAGGGTAAGAAAATGCGAAAAAGAATGGCGAGAAAGTTGCGGCAACAATAAGGAGCAGAAGAAAGAACAGACACACACCTTTGCTTCCTTATTCATGTTCCCTTGCAACGACTTTGGACTCCTTTGGGACATGTGGCGCCTTTTTTCTGCTCTTTACCCTATTATCTTCTTGACTTATTATCTAATGCCGCATGCTACTCTTTCATTTCAACATATTTCGAGCTTCCCTTGGGATAGAGACAGATGTTCCTTGCTTGTTCGGCTTGTTACTGGGTTGTTCCTCGCTTGTTCCGCTTGTTACTGACCTGTTCCGCTTGTTACTGGCTTGTTCCGCACTCGTTCCGCTTGTTACTGCCTTGTTCCGCTTGTTCCGTGTTTTAGTAACGTCGATGTTGAAACCAGTAGCTCACGAAAAAAAAATTATAACACTTTTCCCCCAAAAATGGTGTTTTGATGGCAAACTTCCGCAGTTATTTTTACAAAAATAAATACTGTAGTTTCTTTAGCTATATTTTGTCGGTACTCGAGTTTCTTAATTTTTGGCGATGCGACCCGAGTTTCTCACACACAAAAATACGTGTACAACTGTACAACTGTTAAGACAGTACACGTATTTTTTGTATATAAGAAACTCAACCTTTTAGACTGATATTGGATTTTCAAACAGGCTACACGAATTTTTGTACGAGACTAAGAATTTGGACCAGAACTGAAATTTTCTTAACATTATCAGATTTTCAGTACTTAGAGTTTCTCACGACTTTCTTAGAGGTTCCATAACAATCTTCATGTTCACTACCATGCCCTCGTGAACATTTCAAAACAGTGTTTTTGAAGCATTTTCAATGTTTAGACATCACTCAAGTATCTTACAAGTAATATGATACAGGAAATCTGCAAGTTTCTCAAAATTATTAGATTTGATGTGCTCGGAGTTTCGTACGAGTTTCTTTAAAGCTCTACAGCAATCGTCTTGTTCACTACCCGTCGTGCCCCCCCCCCCCTAACATTTCAAAACAAAGTTTTTGAAGCCTTTCCGAAGTTTAGACTTTACTTTAGTAATATGAAACAGGAAACGAGTGAAAATAAAGTGAAATTATGTTAAGGATACTCAGTGTCAAAAATATAGAGTTTCTTTGGTTATATTTTCCCCAATTGGTTGGTACCAGGAATTTCTTAATTTTCTAGCGATCCGAGAGTTTGAGTTTCTTGTGGGCAGTTTCTTACAAAAAATACGTGAACTCAACTCTCAGATCCCCCATTACTCAGAATGTACCCGGTGGTTGATTTTGGGGTCAACTGGCCCCATTCACGATAAGAACTTAGGTTGGCAGCCCTTTTTTGGCGACAAGAGCGTCCTTCGTCTTTCATCCCAACTCTTGACGGACTCTTCACAAAGTCGGCCTGGATCCGCCCCTGAACGTACTTGAGTAATGTGTAAACATTGCAAAGGTTTGAAACAGCCCAACCTCAGGTAGTTAGTTGCTTCAATTCTACGGCCTTTCTACTGCCAAAAAGTTCTCGTGTGTCGTTTGTCTAATGTTTGGTAGAAGTACTTCAGAGAGAGAGAGAGATCTCTTCACAGGAAGGACTTCAGAGAGATCTATTCACAGGCTATGCTCGAAACGTCGTGCTTATTTCAATTCGCATCAAAGTGCTTACATTTCGCTTTATTTAATTGTTTATCATGTTTTCACAGGGTACTTTTCTTTGCAACAATGGCTCTCAATTTAAAAAATTTGCAGCCAGCTAACATTGATTGAAACACACATCTGACCGTGAAGCAACCTTTCAACTTCAGCAAGTTTTGATTTGAATGAAACCTTCATCTTGACAGCGTCAAGTAATTTCTAACCAATCAGAATGCATTAATATCATCACATGTTAATACCCTGTTGCGTTTTTGTCTCTGATTGGCTGGTGATTCAAGGCGCAAAAAACCAATCAAAGCTTATCAAAGCTGGCAATGCTGCTCGCGTCATTTTGACACTCTGACTGATTTCCAACCAATCAGAATCTATCGAATTATCATCCGTTCTAACGTCGCTGCGTGCTACTGTCTGATTGGCTAAGCAACCTGAATTGATCCAAACAACCAATCATAACTAAGAATGCTGCTCGCGTCATTTTGACGCTCCGGCGGAAACTTTGCAACCGTCAAAAAAAATTTTTTTGTGGAAGATTGCACAACAAGAAACAAGGTAAGTTTTTGAAAGAATAAAATTGCTTAATTCTGAATATCAGTTTAACTTCATAAAGTCAATTGTTTGCTTCTCTTGGCCAAGATAGGTAGCTAATTTATTGAAATATCAACAAAAAACTAGACTAAGTGGTAGGCTCCTCTCTATCCTGTGAAACCAGAGTTCTCTTTAGGTGAAACCTGTCTAGCACTCCAGCGGGCGGCGGCGTTGTTAGCCATTCATTTGTCCGTTTTTGCTTGTATTTTGCTCTATAAAGGCAAAATAAAATGTTTAAAAAGAGGACAATAAAGACAGGCATGGACAATAATATAAACAATACAAGTATGACAATCTGCATTGAAGTAATGGATAAAATATATTTCGACTTCAAAAAGTCATGACAAAACCGTGAAAATAACACCAGGACTTTTAAGAAGCCAGGAGTTCGCTAAGAAATTTTAAGAGACTAATTCCCAAAGCCTATTCTTTTCCTAGGATTTGAATATCTGTTACTTTTCACATGGTAGCAGCCAAGAATTTGGGAGTATTTTGTCCCTTTCCAACACAAAGAATGGGAATTCTTAAAACAAGAAGAGAAAACTGTTCAGCATTCCCCTAAAGGCGGCGGCGGTGAGGGACATCATTAGACACAGGTTTCCTAGTTGGTTCCTCTTGAAGCTGCTACCAAAAAATATATCATACATTCTTAAGAAACTAATTCGTTTGCTTTTCTGTTACTTTTCACATGGTAGCAGCCGAGAATTTGGGAATATTTTGCCCCTTTCCAACACAAAGAATGGGACTTTTTAAAACAAGAAGAGAAAACTGTTCAGCATTCCAAAGGCGGCGGCGGTGAGGGATATCATTAGACACAGGTTTCCTAGTTGGTTCCTCTTGAAGCTGCTACCAGAAAATATATCATACATTCTTAAGAAACTAATTCGTTTGCTTTTCTGTTACTTTTCACATGGTAGCAGCCGAGAATTTGGGAATATTTTGCCCCTTTCCAACACAAAGAATGGGAATTCTTAAAACAAGAAGAGAAAACTGTTCAGCATTCCAAAGGCGGCGAGGGATATCATTAGACACAGGTTTCCTAGTTGGTTCCTCTTGAAGCTGCTACCAAAAAATATATCATACATTCTTAAGAAACTAATTCGTTTGCTTTTCTGTTACTTTTCACATGGTAGCAGCCGAGAATTTGGGAATATTTTGCCCCTTTCCAACACAAAGAATGGGAATTCTTAAAACAAGAAGAGAAAACGTAGAATGAGTCATTGTAGTATTCTCACGGGAGTGTTTAATGGTGTGAGCTCCTATTATTACGGAGAGTGAAAGAAGTATCTTTCTGTTTTACATAAGAAAAGAGCTTTCCCAATGCGCAAAAACATTTATTTTGTTGGCTGAATTTCAAATATGGTGCGAGCCACCAGAAAGTTTGACTTGGTGTTTATCTTGCATGGCTCTTTCATTAAAGTTCTCAGTTATTGCTACGATCGTCTCTGCTCTGCGATTCCTGGTCGTTGCTTGGGGAAAGGTCAAGAAATTAGGACACTGAATGCAAAATGATAACGAATTACAAGGGATAAATATACTCTAGTCAAACATAGGCCTAATTTATGACCCTGAAGTGGGCAGAGGAAATGAAAGACATCGAGGCATAATTAAAAAACAAGAGAGAGGGTCATTCGGTAAGTCTGATATGTAAACAAAAAGCTATGTAGTGTCTTGAAAACATTCAATTGCTTGGCTTTAACAAATTTTCTATTTGAAAGCAAGAACGCATGGCGGGGAAGCTTTCGATAGTAACCAGGTCCCTTCAAAGAAACAACTACAGTGGATCGTAGGGTAGTAACTTCATTGAGCGCTTCAGCGTTAACCGAGGAAAGGATTCGGCCCTGAAATTGCTGATTCATCCAAGAGGAGTGAAGCAAGCACTTATAAAGGTATCGTTACTCCAAAACATCGTCATAGAAGAGTTTGATTTAGACGACCAGGCAATTTGATGTAGGAACCAATTGAACTTCATTAGGCCGCACTGTAGAGCATCACGACATCACCCTTAATGATGGTGACGCTACGGCTTTTTCACCCTGATGCCAAGCTCCTTGACTTCATTGATATCATGGTAAAAATACCAGCCTTTTCTTCAAGAACTCCCAAGATTTTCAAAGCTTTTTTCCTACGGGTCCCTCCCTTTCTGGTTGATGCAATAGCCATGCTCGTACTGTGTGTTCAATGCACGCAGTTTCGCGCGTCATAATTGTGACGTCACATTGGCCAAGTCAATGTCGCGCTAAACTTGCAAAACTACTCAACTTTGACACACAATTTTCAGTACTTAAACTGATAATTTCGATTTGAAACTTTCACAAAATGTTTATAACATTATAAGTTATTTGAAAAGATTGAAAAATCAATATCGAAAATTTGGCTGCATAAGGCCTTTAAGGGGGTATTTACTTTTTCTATTTCAGAGCCCCTCATGGTGGCAGTGAAATCGTAGAAACCCACGTTCGTTTGTCTGCAAGTGTTGTTCGGTCAACTTAATACACACAAACCAACTTTTGAATATCAAAAAGGTAATATGTCTTGAATTTTCTACCAACTCATTAAACTGATCAAAGTAATAATTAGATGAAAGATATTAGAAAATGACTTCAACTCAAGGGGGCATTTACTTTTTCTATTTCAGAGCCCCTCATGGTGGCAATGAAATCGTAGAAACCCACGTTCATTTGTCTGCAAGTGTTGTTCGGTCAACTTAATACACACAAACCAACTTTTGAATATCAAAAAGGTAATATGTCTTGAATTTTCTACCAACTCATTAAACTGATCAGAGTAATAATTAGATGAAAGATATTAGAAAATGACTTCAACTCAACGGGGCATTTACTTTTTCTATTTCAGAGCCCCTCATGGTGGCAGTGAAATCGTAGAAACCCACGTTCGTTTGTCTGCAAGTGTTGTTCGGTCAACTTAATACACACTAACCAACTTTTGAATATCAAAAAGGTAATATGTCTTGAATTTTCTACCAACTCATTAAACTGATCAGAGTAATAATTAGATGAAAGATATTAGAAAATGACTTCAACTCAAGGGGGCATTTACTTTTTCTACTTCAGAGCCCCTCATGGTGGCAATGAAATCGTAGAAACCCACGTTCGTTTGTCTGCAAGTGTTGTTCGGTCAACTTAATACACACAAACCAACTTTTGAATATCAAAAGGGTAATATGTCTTGAATTTTCTACCAACTCATTAAACTGATCAAAGTAATAATTAGATGAAAGATATTAGAAAATGACTTCAACTCAAGGGGGCATTTACTTTTTCTATTTCAGAGCCCCTCATGGTGGCAGTGAAATCGTAGAAACCCACGTTCGTTTGTCTGCAAGTGTTGTTCGGTCAACTTAATACACACAAACCAACTTTTGAATATCAAAAAGGTAATATGTGTTGAATTTTCTACCAACTCATTAAACTGATCAAAGTAATAATTAGATGACAGATATTAGAAAATGACTTGGACTCAAGGGGGCATTTACTTTTTCTATTTCAGAGCCCCTCATGGTGGCAGTGAAATCGTAGAAACCCACGTTTGTTTGTCTGCAAGTGTTGTTCGGTCAACTTAATACACACAAACCAACTTTTGAATATCAAAAAGGTAATATGTCTTGAATTTTCTACCAACTCATTAAACTGATCAAAGTAACAATTAGATGAAAGATATTAGAAAATGACTTCAACTCAAGGGGGCATTTACCTTTTCTATTTCAGAGCCCCTCATGGTGGCAGTGAAATCGTAGAAACCCACGTTCGTTTGTCTGCAAGTGTTGTTCGGTCAACTTAATACACACAAACCAACTTTTGAATATCAAAAAGGTAATATGTCTTGAATTTTCTACCAACTCATTAAACTGATCAAAGTAATAATTAGATGAAAGATATTAGAAAATGACTTCAACTCAAGGGGGCATTTATATTTTCTATTTCAGAGCCCCTCATGGTGGCAGTGAAATCGTAGAAACCCACGTTCGTTTGTCTGCAAGTGTTGTTCGGTCAACTTAATACACACAAACCAACTTTTGAATATCAAAAAGGTAATATGTCTTGAATTTTCTACCAACTCATTAAACTGATCAAAGTAATAATTAGATGAAAGATATTAGAAAATGACTTCAACTCAAGGGGGCATTTACTTTTTCTATTTCAGAGCCCCTCGTGGTGGCAGTGAAATCGTAGAAACCCACGTTCGTTTGTCTGCAAGTGTTGTTCGGTCAACTTAATACACACAAACCAACTTTTGAATATCAAAAAGGTAATATGTCTTGAATTTTCTACCAACTCATTAAACTGATCAAAGTAATAATTAGATGAAAGATATTAGAAAATGACTTCAACTCAAGGGGGCATTTATATTTTCTATTTCAGAGCCCCTCATGGTGGCAGTGAAATCGTAGAAACCCACGTTCGTTTGTCTGCAAGTGTTGTTCGGTCAACTTAATACACACAAACCAACTTTTGAATATCAAAAAGGTAATATGTCTTGAATTTTCTACCAACTCATTAAACTGATCAAAGTAATAATTAGATGAAAGATATTAGAAAATGACTTCAACTCAAGGGGGCATTTACTTTTTCTATTTCAGAGCCCCTCGTGGTGGCAGTGAAATCGTAGAAACCCACGTTCGTTTGTCTGCAAGGCTATCTGTAAAACATGGAGTGTGGAATGATGGAATGGAATGATGGAATGGAATAATGGAATGGAATGATGGAATGGAATGATGGAATGGAATAGTATAGATGGAATGGTAGATATGGAATAGCCAAACTACTGGTCGCTTTGGAAAAAAAATTACACCAATGTGTTCCTCAAGATCTTCTTAGTTTATTTTACATATGTTTTCTTGAAAGTCTCATGAAATTCCCTTAAATTTCGACTGAAACAACTAGCATGATAACAGACTGTGTGGGCAGACATCAGTTAAGTCGTTTAATTGATGTGAGTTGTAGGGAAAAAATCTGTAAAACATGGAGTGATGGAATGGAATGGTCGACATGGAATAGCCAAACTATTGGTCGGTTTTGAAAAAAAATTACACCAATGTGTTCCTCTCGATCTCTTCAGTTCATTTTGCGCATATTTTCTTGAAAATATGCTGGAATTCCTTCAGATTTCAACTGAAACAAAATTGGATCTATGCTAGGCTCGCGTGAACACAGCTGTGGAATGTTGAGAAGTGACAGGGATCAATGACAGTTTTAATCCTTATCCTGTAATGGCGCCAAGATCATTTTTATCATAAACAGGGGTTCGTAAGAAACTTTAGACAACAGCAAATTGAGTTATTGCTGCCCTCATGCACTCACTCGCTATTGTTTGAAAACAATGCCCAGTTGTTCATCATTTGCACAGTTTGTGGTATTGTTTAGATTTCATTTCGCGTTGTGCAACTGTGAACTGAACTGCATCAATTTTTAAAAGCTATGCTTCACCACGTTGTGACTTTCGTCGGAGAATCCATAGTTTTATGCTGCTGGCATATTTTGTCTTATCGGGTACCATTTTATTTTCAGAATTGTTAGGCATTAATGGTAATTTTGTCTGTGCTGCAGGGTTCACCATGGCGGGCTTTGGCGCTTTGCTTTACATACAGTCAAGCACGAGTGTGCTCCAAGAAAACTGTCTTGCAGAATTTCAGTAGCTGACGAAGCCAGATTTCATTTCCTCCGGGGTTGCTACTTGATAGAGGGAATGTTTGGGTTTTACGGTCACAGGGTTTCACCATATTTTGTAATCTTGCACGATATGTTTCGTTTTGATGTAAAATATCGCAAAATTTTTTGCATTTTAAATTTTGAGCGGTTTTACGGTTTTGGGACCCCCAAACATCCCTGTTGGTACTGTCAGAAAAATCACCAAATTCACATCAACAATCATGTGAAAGAAATCTACAAAAGTAACAAAGTTGTATGTGGTAGAAATGTTCGGTCACTGATCTGTACCTTCAGAGCTTTGGCTATGGGAGGTGAGCTTCTTTGACAGTTCGAAATATTTGCTTGAAAGAAGGTAAAAAATGCGTTGTAATAGTGACCATGCTAAAAAGGAAATAGTCCCCCAAATGCTGTACCAGTCCCCCAAGAGGTTCAAACAATTAGATTTTGAGTTTTTAAGTTTTTATGGCAAGGAGTCACTAAAATTTACTAAAGGCTGGCCGCCTTCCCCATGTGCAGAGATTCAATTGAAATTAGACGGGAAGTCAGAACATTATGATTCACAGCTGGTTTGATTCCGGAAGAAATTCTCAACAATAATACACTCATTTTTATAATAAAAGTGGTTCAAGTGGCTCTAGCCATATCGGATATCAGAATTTCCTGTTATTTTTGTCAAAGGTTTATAGATCCTGAGATTCCCTTTAAAAAACTCAAATATGAATTAAAAATACGAAACTTTTGTAATTTACCGTTATAATGTTCTCGCTGTAATATTCTATCGTAGCTTGTTATAATTGTATTTTGTTAAATTATGTTCTGTTTAGGCCGTATACAATGTAGTATTGTATTGCGCTTTATATAAAATGAAATGAATGAATATAATGTTCTCCGGTGACTCAAACTATGTTTTAAATACACTCATTTTTTATAAGAAACTAAGGTCCGGGGCTGGTAGGCAGTTTCTTAAATTATTGGGCCCTAAAAAGTTTCTTACGTGTTTCTTATATTTTTAATGCCAGGAGTGTAGAGTTGATCTCGTTTTGTCTAAAGGGTTCCCAAAGTACTTAGTAAGGTCTCAAAACAAGTCAATAACATAATTCGCATTCAAAATAATGTCCAAACAGTTGCTATAACTGTATACAGTGTCAAAACATTTTTGACTGCGACAGGAAAATTAAAACTGTAAATTACAAAAGTTTCTTAGCTTTTTAAATCCAGGTAGGGTTGTTTCTTAACTTTCGAAAAATTTAGCCTACCGTTTCTTATAAGCGGTTTCTTATAAAAAAAATGAGTGTATTTTTAAATTGTCTTGAGTGCAAATCACTTTATTACTAGTTTGAAATCTTATTACAAAGTGATTTAAGAGCTCTTCGAACAAAAATAAGACGTACTTTTCTTACAATTTCTTATTTTTGGGAAGTCCAAACATGACAAAGATTCTGGGGACTGAGGTTGAAGAAAAGTTCTTTTTTAGCTCCCTAGCTCCCCTCTCTAATAAACCCCTCCCTCTCTGGTAAGCCCCTCCCTTCTAAATGTTCTAAAGAAGCCCCACTCTCCATCCTCCTTCATTTGTATTAAAAAGGATGCCAAAATTTCAGTTTATTTAGCTAAAAAAGTGTGCAGGTTAATTTTGATACTGCTTTGATAAATATGTCGAATTTGTTCATTTGACTCGGTAATATTGTATGTCATTCCTCAAAATAGGGGATAAAAGAGCTAAGATGCTTTCATTTATATCCTTTTCATTTGAGAATAAACCCCCTCTCTAGCTGACAAGCACCCTCTCTCTTAAAGCCCCCTCTGGAGTCTCCAAGATTGAGTAATAAGCACTTGGGGCTCAAAATAGCCTGTGTTCCAGACCATTACGAAAATATAATTTATTTTTCTGGAGTCTGGAACACAGGCTAGCTCAAAAAAGCTTCTTGCTACTAAGAGTTTCTTGGAGTCTATCAAATTTGCACTATTTTTCAGAATCATTCTGTTTTTCAAACAGGGCGTCCAACGTTACCAGTAACATAAAACAATCTGTGGTACAATCTGCGTTAAAGTTATCCATTTTCATAGCATTTTGAAGGCAGTTTTCATGCTCTAAATGACAATCGTGTATGTAAAACCCACCATGGTGAAGCCTGCTGCACAGGCAAAATATGCTAGCAGCGTAAAACTATGGATTCTTCGACGAAAGTCACAACGTGGTGAAGCATAGCTTTTAAAAATCGACGCAGTTCAGTTCACAGTTGCACAACGCGAAATGAAATCTAAACAATACCACAAACTGTGCAAATGATGAACAACTGGGCATTGTTTTCAAACAATAGCGAGTGAGTGCATGAGGGCAGCAATAACTCAATTAGCTGTTGTCTAAAGTTTCTTACGAGCCCCCGTTTATGATAAAAATGATCTTGGCGCCATTACAGGATAAGGATTAAAACTGTCATTGATCCCTGTCACTTCTCAACATTCCACAGCTGTGTTCACGCGAGCCTAGCATAGATCCAATTTTGTTTCAGTTGAAATCTGAAGGAATTCCAGCATATTTTCAAGAAAATATGCTCAAAATGAACTGAAGAGATCGAGAGGAACACATTGGTGTAATTTTTTTTCAAAACCGACCAATAGTTTGGCTATTCCATGTCGACCATTCCATTCCATTCCATCACTCCATGTTTTACAGATTTTTTCCCTACAACTCACATCAATTAAACGACTTAACTGATGTCTGCCCACACAGTCTGTTATCTTGCTAGTTGTTTCAGTCGAAATTTAAGGGAATTTCATGAGACTTTCAAGAAAACATATGTAAAATAAACTAAGAAGATCTTGAGGAACACATTGGTGTAATTTTTTTTCCAAAGCGACCGGTAGTTTGGCTATTCCATATCTACCATTCCATCTATACCATTCCATTCCATCATTCCATTCCATCATTCCATTCCATTATTCCATTCCATCATTCCATTCCATCATTCCACACTCCATGTTTTACAGATAGCCTCTAGAATTTTCTACCAACTCATTAAACTGATCAAAGTAATAATTAGATGAAAGATATTAGAAAATGACTTCAACTCAAGGGGGCATTTACTTTTTCTATTTCAGAGCCCCTCCTGGTGGCAGTGAAATCGTAGAAACCCACGTTCGTTTGTCTGCAAGTGTTGTTCGGTCAACTTAATACACACAAACCAACTTTTGAATATCAAAAAGGTAATATGTCTTGAGTTGTCTACCAACTCATTAAACTGATCAAAGTAATAATTAGATGAAAGATATTAGAAAATGACTTCAACTCAAGGGGGCATTTACTTTTTCTATTTCAGAGCCCCTCATGGTGGCAATGAAATCGTAGAAACCCACGTTCATTTGTCTGCAAGTGTTGTTCGGTCAACTTAATACACACAAACCAACTTTTGAATATCAAAAAGGTAATATGTCTTGAATTTTCTACCAACTCATTAAACTGATCAAAGTAATAATTAGATGAAAGATATTAGAAAATGACTTCAACTCAAGGGGGCATTTACTTTTTCTATTTCAGAGCCCCTCATGGTGGCAGTGAAATCGTAGAAACCCACGTTCGTTTGTCTGCAAGTGTTGTTCGGTCAACTTAATACACACAAACCAACTTTTGAATATCAAAAAGGTAATATGTCTTGAATTTTCTACCAACTCATTAAACTGATCAAAGTAATAATTAGATGAAAGATATTAGAAAATGACTTCAACTCAAGGGGGCATTTACTTTTTCTATTTCAGAGCCCCTCGTGGTGGCAGTGAAATCGTAGAAACCCACGTTCGTTTGTCTGCAAGTGTTGTTTGGTCAACTTAATACACACAAACCAACTTTTGAATATCAAAAAGGTAATATGTCTAGAATTTTCTACCAACTCATTAAACTGATCAAAGTAATAATTAGATGAAAGATATTAGAAAATGACTTCAACTCAAGGGGGCATTTACTTTTTCTATTTCAGAGCCCCTCCTGGTGGCAGTGAAATCGTAGAAACCCACGTTCGTTTGTCTGCAAGTGTTGTTCGGTCAACTTAATACACACAAACCAACTTTTGAATATCAAAAAGGTAATATGTCTTGAATTTTCTACCAACTCATTAAACTGATCAAAGTAATAATTAGATGAAAGATATCAGAAAATGACTTCAACTCAAGGGGGCATTTACTTTTTCTATTTCAGAGCCCCTCGTGGTGGCAGTGAAATCGTAGAAACCCACGTTCGTTTGTCTGCAAGTGTTGTTCGGTCAACTTAATACACACAAACCAACTTTTGAATATCAAGAAGGTAATATGTCTTGAGTTGTCTACCAACTCATTAAACTGATCAAAGTAATAATTAGATGAAAGATATTAGAAAATGACTTCAACTCAAGGGGGCATTTACTTTTTCTATTTCAGAGCCCCTCATGGTGGCAATGAAATCGTAGAAACCCACGTTCATTTGTCTGCAAGTGTTGTTCGGTCAACTTAATACACACAAACCAACTTTTGAATATCAAAAAGGTAATATGTCTTGAATTTTCTACCAACTCATTAAACTGATCAGAGTAATAATTAGATGAAAGATATTAGAAAATGACTTCAACTCAAGGGGGCATTTACTTTTTCTATTTCAGAGCCCCTCATGGTGGCAGTGAAATCGTAGAAACCCACGTTCGTTTGTCTGCAAGTGTTGTTCGGTCAACTTAATACACACTAACCAACTTTTGAATATCAAAAAGGTAATATGTCTTGAATTTTCTACCAACTCATTAAACTGATCAAAGTAATAATTAGATGAAAGATATTAGAAAATGACTTCAACTCAAGGGGGCATTTACTTTTTCTATTTCAGAGCCCCTCATCGTGGCAATGAAATCGTAGAAACCCACGTTCGTTTGTCTGCAAGTGTTGTTCGGTCAACTTAATACACACAAACCAACTTTTGAATATCAAAAAGGTAATATGTCTTGAATTTTCTACCAACTCATTAAACTCAATACACACAAAATTATAGCTTCAAATCTGCCCTGGTTGTGTGCAAATTTTCAAAGTATTCAAATGATTTGTGTGGTAAAGAATGGCTTTTTCGCACCTGTAGGTCCTGGATTAGTACAAAGGGGTTCTCATTTTTTTATATTTCAGAATCTCTAAACGTTTTTCTGTTTCTTAACAGAGCAAAATGGAAGGACAAATGCTGCTGAAAGGTCTCTATGGGGAAACCATTGATTTGTATAAATGTGACTGCTGTGGTGAAATCCTGCCCACTTACAGACAATGCTTTTGTTCAATGAATGAGTCTACTCAATATGAGGAAGAGACAGAAGGTTGGTATTTTGGTTTCATTTCAAGATACAATTTTGAAATTTCAAGTCTGAATGAAAGTTCTGCAAAAATAATCTGGCAAAAGCTCGCTACCAACTTGATGATCATGTGATTGGGTGCTGTTTCAGGTAGTTTCAGATCATTTGATTGGGTGCTGTTTCAGGTAGTTTCAGAAACTCTTGTGTGTATGACTTTTGAAATTTCTCTTGTTCCTCGTTGCAGGATGCCTGTACAAAAATATTGCACCATACAAGTGGACAATCGACCACGTGAAAGAATGGCTGCAGGAAAATGGGTTTGGAGATTACATTGAAAAGTTTTCTGGTGAGCTTGAAGCTTTATAATTGTTTCACAATGTCTGCAATATTCAATTGTCCCAAATGTTTTGTGAGAAAACCAGGCATCACAAAATTAATCAATCACTTGAACCTGCTGCAAATTTTGCTGCTAGAAATTGATGAGGATTAGACATTGCATTGCACTTTAGTCACAAAATCCGACATAAAAATTCACGATTTTCATGTTTTGGAATTCACGAGATTTTCCCAACTGTGCACTCGTAGTAGGCTCATTCCAAAAGCCTCTTGTTTCGCCCCCTCCCTCTGTTGACTTGCCGTTACAAAGGTAGTGATAACAACAACAACATAACGCAAAAGTTAGAGGGCCTTGAGGGACCTATTAATCTACACTTTTGGTGCCAGTGCCAAGCAAGGGGCCCGCATCCACTAGTTGCCCTGAGGCCCGCCCTCGCTCTCGGCAGCCCTGCCCACCAACCGTTGTTACGAACAAGCCGACGGCAGGATCGGATGGGCCTAGGAAGTGTTGCATTCCGACTGACGTTCAAGCAAAGCTGCACGATGATCATTGTTGCCGTGAAGACAATCCTTCTCCTTCGTGCCAAAATGGCATCAAACACTGAAAACATATTGACTCTACGTTTTCTATTTCTTTCGATCATCCTCTTAATGGTTATCGTTCTCAAAGTATTTATGTTCGCCATGTTTTGGTGATGGATATTGTTTTTGTTCGGTAAAGGTGAATCTCCACTAGGGGGAAAAAGTCGAGCGATTTGACTTTTTTCGCGCTCACACATGCGCAGTTGCCTTTGACATAAAATCACCGCGGAAAAAGTTGAGCGCTCCAAAGTAGGATCAGTTTCTACTTTTCGCCGAGTCGCTTGCTGGAGAACCAATCAAAAGGCTTAATTCGTGTAACAGCCTCGAATTGCCACAACAACAAGAGAGTTCTGAAGTATCCTGAAATGGGCCTACGTCCTGCCCTGCTTGCAAACGTCAAGATGGCAAGAAACAGCACTCAAACTGTAGATCAGGGTGAACTGAGAAACATGTTAATCACAAGCCTAGGGGGTCGGTTTGCTGACATTGATTCTGCTCCATATGCTCAACCACTTCAAGGCCAGTCTGTGATGTGTATCATTACTAATAACGTGCAAAGTAGGCCATCAGCAGTGACAGGAAATGAAGAAGAACATCATGTTCTAACAACAGCAAGCCAAAGCCACGGCCATGATCATTTGGAAGAAGGATACGTCCAAGGCGAGGAGTATGACGATGGAAACAAGGACACTAAATTTGACAAAGAGCTATTCATTGAAGAAATAAGAGGACTCCGATGCTTATATGGGATATTAAATCATAATACAATACTACAAGGACAGAAACATGAAAATGAATTCTTGGAAGCACTTGGCCTGTATATTCAATCAAGATGGTATGTATCTCTAAATGGTTGCTTTATCACAATTCTCTTGCCACAACACAGAGCTGATCCTTCGCATTTTCACTTTTACAAAGTTATTGGAAAATCTGCATTACTACGGTTACTATGGTTAAGCAAATGCGTATAAAGAGAAGTAATCCCAAATATAATGCAAAAGAAAAGCTGCAGCAGAGAAACTTTTATGGCAAGAAAAAAGAATTAGCTGAGACTTCGTCGAAGGATCAGTTGCTGAAAAGGTGGAAATTAATGGCTCAAACCAAAAAGGTATCTTGAAGATCGAATCAATTTCCAGCATATCAACATAACAAAACATTTCAAATAATCAATAACAATTCTACATATAGTGTCCCCCTGAGGAAGTTGCAACCTCAAAATTATTCCGCATACAGTAATACAGTATCCATCAATGTAAATAATTGCGATTACTCTATCTTGTAGCATGCAACTAACTAAGAATAAAATTTGCTCAAGTTCAACAATAGCCGAGATCAGGCTCGCTCAAGACAGCCTGAATGGAATCCTATAAAAGGCCCTAAAATACAAGTATTTTCTATAACACACTTATGAATTTGGCTACGCATATTCTTCTTATAAGAAACTGCCCATAAGAAACTCAACTCTCAGATCGCCAAAAAATTAAGCAACCCCAGTACTGGGAAAATAAGTGAAGAAACTATTTGCTTTGATAAAGGAAATCCTTGAAATATTTTTACTTTGCTTTCACCTAGTGTTGAAATGTTCATTGGAACCTCTAAGAAACTGGTAAGAACTCCAAGTACTCCATGTCTGATAATGTTAAGAAACCGACAGTACTGGCCCAAAAATAAAAAAATATGTCTAATACTGAGAGTTTCTTAATTATCAGATTTTGAGTACTCAAGTTTCTTAAAGGTTCCATAACAATCTTCATATTTACTTGCTGTTCCAGTCTGCAAATTCAAAACAAAATTTGTTGAAGCCTTTCCAATATTTGGACATTACTCAAGTACCTTTCCAGTAATATGACACATGAAACAAGTGAAAAAAAAGTAAAACTATAGTTTCTTAAGTTATATTTTCCTAGTACTGGCTGGAGTTTCTTAACTTTTTGCCCATCTAAAAGAGTTTAATTTCTTATGGGCAGTTTCTTAAAAAAATACGTGTAGCCCAAATGCTTTAACGACAAGGTGCTAAGTACAGGGTTCCTGAGTATTCAGAACAACCTAACTTAGAAAACCACAATCGACAAAACAAATACTGATTCGAAGGTTGCATATCGCAAATGTAAAAGATGATCGTCTTAGAGCTGTTAGAAAATGTAAAAAT
Source organism: Aurelia coerulea (assembly GCA_039566865.1). NCBI lineage: Eukaryota > Metazoa > Cnidaria > Scyphozoa > Semaeostomeae > Ulmaridae > Aurelia > Aurelia coerulea. The sequence goes on along the minus strand of CM076951.1, from coordinate 1,241,595 downwards.
TGTTCAAGGTTGGAACTTTCGTTGAGCAAATTTTCAAATAACAATCATTATAGCAAAATATCCAATGAACATAACAATATTTTGTCCACTAACAACAGTTACAATACAGCCCCAGTCATAATCATCTAAACTGTTCCAAAATAGTCCATAATCATTGTATAGGCATTTTATACTGTCAACCCAAGAACCCGAGCATCTTCACAATTTCTACATTTTTATTTCTTTCCTTTATTTGTTATTGTTATTCTCTATGTTATCAATCCTATGTTAAATGTTATTTACTTTTATTACCTATTATTTGTACTTGGTATCCAAGTAGTTCTTTTTATGTTTGAAGAATGAAAACATTATGCAGGGGCTTTTGCTCCAACCGGAAGGGATATACCTATATATATAGACATATAGATAGGTACATAGGAATCAGGAATGTTGTAACAATGTGCATTATTTGTACACACAATCGAAACAATCAGCGAAGCATCTGAGATATTTATAGGCATTGTAAATGGATAGAATCAAAACAATTCTGAGATATTTGGGCTAACAATGAAATTTGGCGTAGTTGCCAATTGATATTTCCTCATTAAGACTAATTACTACTTGCTCCCAAAATTAATGGAGCTGCCAAATCATTACAAGGCAATCTTCAAAATTTGACCTCTTTGACCTGGCACACTGCCCTTACTGTTTGAAAAATCTTCAATATCGATAACTGTTAACAATGGAACCTACCAACCCATATAATACTATCAAGAAACAATTGTGGCACTGTTATAGTGGCAACTCTTGTCAGGATAAAGTAAAACATTTGTCAATATTGGCGGCCATCCTTTCGTTTCACTCTGGGCAGTAGGAAGCATCTTAAACTTGGAGGGGCACATCATTTCAATGGCACTTTTTTGTAAGAAGGGTACTTTAATATACATCAGATTTTTGGTGGTAAAAATGTGATACATAGAAGAAAATAGTATGAATGCTGATAGATATCAGATTTCCTCCACAATGAAACAGTGAGAAGTAAATGCAACTAAATCACGAAGTGAATAATAACATAATTAAAGTACTTTCTGTCTGCATTGTTCTTTAAAGGGGGAATATCCTGAGACAAAAGGGTGACTGTTCGGTTTGTTGCCAAATCTTGGGGGCATGTGGCCCTAGTGCCCCCGGTTCCCTACATCTCTGGACTCTTGCTACATCTACTATAATAGTTCTGATGTTACAGAGGTCTTAAACCAATACCTTCAGAAATTTTGCAGATCATAACCAACACAAAGACACTGCACTGAACTAACAATTCATTTTGCTGTTCCCCCATCCAGTGGTGTGGTCTCTTTTGTTAGTGGACATATTTGCCACTAAAACTCAAATTATATTTAAAGTTAGAATTTTGGTTCCAAGCTGACTTCTACTTACAAGAGATATCCTATACTATTGGTAGAGTTTTCTTGGTGCAAGGTTACATAGTTCTTCAACCAATATCTTCAGAAATTTGCAGATGATAACCAACACAAAGATGCTGGTCTGGACTGAGCTAACAATTATTTTTGCTGTTTCGCCCATCCAGTAGTCTGGTGCAATTTGCCCATCTAATAACATTTAACCCTATTTGGACCAGGTTGAAAATTTGATATAATTGATATAATTTGAAGAACTCATTAAGTCTAGCGACAGGGTATCACAAGAAAATTTAATTTGGAAAAAGGCGACATGGTATACTTTTGGCACATTTTTTATGCGACAGGGTATACTGTTGGCCCATTTTTATGCAGCAGAGTGCAGGGTAGTAGTATATATAGTAGATTCAACAAGGCGAAACGCCCAAAAATTCTGGCCAGAGCCGAGAACTGTTACCGAGCATTCCTCGGGATTGTTTGAAGAGCCGAAGAATGTTGGAAATTTAAAAAATTTTAAATGTTTTTGGGAGAAAATAGTGATAATACGGAGAGATAGAAGAGTGTTAAAGGAGCCTGGGAAGAGGGGCACACCCCAAAATGACGTAATATACGTAATTTACGTAAGAAACTTTTAATTTTAAGAACCGCGCGTACGCATGCGCTCTAAGACATGTAATAAATCCACAAGACTAAAATAAGTGGTAAATAAAAAACTCAGATATTGTAATGTATGTGGGTGTGCCGGTGCCCGATATTCTCCTTCTCTTCTCTCTCTCCTCTCTCCTCTGTTTCTGCATTAACATCTACGACTAGATATTCCAGGAGTTTGTGCTAATTCGCTTTATCTAAAGAAGTCAGGTCTATGAATCAGTCTATCAATAGCAATAACTACGGATTTGTAATATCGAAACATCGGTACACCCCTCCCTTTTTATATTTTTTGCAAAAATTACGCATGCGCTAAGGACTTAGAAAGAACTTGTAATAAATCCACAAGATTAAAATTAGGAGTATATAAAAGACTCCGTTATGTAAACAAACTGTAGGGGTGTACTGGCACAGTTGGATATCCTTCACAGGATATCCATTCACTGACTATTCATAAGGCACGAGTTGTAAGAACTTAAGAACTCCTATGTGTATAGTCAGTTACTGTTCCGGGACACTCCTCCCATTTTTATTTGTGATGCGAAGAATAACGCAAAGAAAGTAGTCATTATTTTACTCTCAAAAGAAACAATCTATAATAAAACAAATAACTCCGATTACTATAAATGCTACAACCGTATCAACTATATATCCTAAAACTGTCATTTCTTTTCGCATATCGACAACGTTTTTATTCAAAGTTTTATATTGTTCTTTATAATTGCCATAATGTTCCACCAATTCATTTCTAACAGCGTCCAGTCTTTCTTTTGCTTCTTTTAATTCGTTAGCTTTCATTTCAATTATTTCTCGTCGTGATATGAATCTTCTTTTTATGCAAGATTTCAATGTATCGATTTCACCAAAGAGAGAGTAGAAAAGGCCTAATGCTTGTACCTTGCCCATTATAAGAGTCTTTGAAAAATGTTCATCATCAACGTCAGCTCTGCAGTAGGGACATCTGATGTTGGGTTTTATGACGAGAGAAGAATCTTCATCTGTGTCGAGACATAGTTTTCCATAGCATGATGTACAGCATCGATGATTGCAGGATGGAGAGCAACTCCACGAAATCGCAATAGCCGAATTTGTCTTCAGAATTATAGATTCCCATGATTCTAAACATATACAGCATTCATCATATTCGAAGGAGTTGTCATCTGTAACTATTTCCATTTTTCCGGCTGCGGTTGTGTTAGATTATGATGCGGTTTGCAGTTTGATGCGGTATGTGGAAAGTTTGTTCCGAGTTTCTTATATAGTGATTATTATAGAATGGTTTGTTTTGTGTTGTTGTTTGCAGAAAATTTTAAATAATAGAGACATTGTTTTGCAACAAATTTTAAATAATAGAAGGATTTATACCTGAAACACCTGTCAAACATTAAAATTCACACAATTGGCAAAGCTCAAAGGAATAGATCTCGCGATGATCCCGTTGACCTAGGTTGTGGAATCCGCGTTGACCCCGTTGACCTGGTTGAGCAGCAATTTGAAAAATTTAAAAAAAAGTAGTATAAATTAAAGGGTGGAATATCCGACTCAATTAATGTGGGGGTGAAAGATTGAAGATTCAATTAATTAAAGTGAAAGATAATATGGATATTACAGAGTGTACAGGAGAATGTGAGGAGTACGTCTTATGTGCATGTGAAGAATCGGATGGGGAATGTAAAGGAGCTTGTGGTGATGGTCTATGTGCGTGCAAGAATATGGCATATCTGTTAAATTTCAAAATCAACACAGACGAGATTTGTAATAGAGTCTATTTGAAAAGTAGAGAGTCATACAAGAAATTTATAAACAGTGAAAGACCAGACCGTGACCCTGAAGTCGAAGAAAAAACATCATTTTTGAAAAAGAGAAAAATAACAACTTCCGAAACAACAACAACAACAACAACAGCAACAACAACATCAAAGAAAGCAACTTCTTCAACATAGACGAAAGAAATATGTATAAAATTCCAGAAAGAATAAAACCGTTGGAGAGGTATATGAGAGACATTGAGTTTTACAGTAAATATCACTTAACATTTGAACTGGACATACACAAAATGTCGATGGGATATATTCAAAATCTTCCACCATTTTGTTTTGACATTGTTATGAAGATTGTAATAAAAAGAATGAAAGAACTCAATTATACAATAAAAAGTATGCCATAGTTTTATCGATAGTTTCATAACAGTTTTTGATGGGTAAAAGTATATAGTAAATATATAATATATCTTTTGTTATGTTCATTCGAAATGATGTCTTCTTTTTTGAAGTATGTGTTCTGTTAAGTATCGATTAAAGGGATCTGGTAGAATTCATAAAAAACGTAAAATTCGTGGGAGAGGAATAGCAAGTTTGGCAAAATTAGCACTTCCATTTGTTGCTAAAGCAGCGAGGTATATAATTCCAGGATTAGTTTCAGGAGCTTCAGAAATTGGAATAAAAAAATTGATCAGTGGAAAGGGAAGAATAAACAGAAAAGTTAAGAAACGGAAAGTTTTTTAATAAATAAAGAATTATGTACGGACCAGTACATTTTGGAAATTTACCAGTGGGGACAGTTAGTTATCTTTTGAAACCTCACCTTTATTCAAAATTTAATGGGAGGGGTCGCAAATTTAAAGCCCCCGGGAAGAAATCTTCATTAAAGGGCAAAGGTCTTGGCATGTTAGCAGCCGGAATAGGAATTCCGTTGATATTGAAATTGTTGACTGGTAAAGGCAAGCATAAAAAAAAAATGTTGTCCAAAGTTCATCATGGAAATTTAAGGGGACGCGGGATTCTGAGTAATCTATTGAAGATGATTGGTTTGGGTAGAAGAAGAGGAGGAGACGGTGTAAGAACATTTCGCGCAAGTGGTAGATATCGAATTTGAGATACGCAAACAATTGTAACAACAACAACCGCGGATGATTTTTTTATCATTCAATCAATAACTTTATTATGAACAGACAATAAGTCGCGAAGAACAATCATGTCACGACGACGACGACGAGGACGACAGTGTAGGTCAAACCGAAATAAAAAGATGTGCGGAAATGGTTTCATGACAACACTAATGTTAAAAACACGTCGCAAATATCGCAATTTTGATGGCAAGTCTTTTATGATGCCATTTATGAGAGAATTGGCGCGCAAAACTCGTCGAAAATAAACAGCGAGTAAACCAACACAACCAACCGATTGGACAACCGATAAAATAGATAAACACAAATTAATAGAGACTGGTTGTTTAAAAGTAAGAGTAGTAGTAATAAACGCGTGTATCATACGAAATCATATATCGAAATCATGTTTAAAGTTTGTTTTTACTTAAATCAAATTTTAATTTTCTGGCATTAATGATTCTTTGTCTCATATCTTTTCATCTTTTCTTGGTTGATCAACTTTAAGATTTCATTTGCTGGGTTCGCATCTCTTTTAAACGCCTGATAATTATGTTCTATCGGATCTTGGTACTTGAGTGCTCTCCTTGCGTTTCTTTCCTCTCTTGTTTCTTCTTTCTTGACAGCATTGAAAGTCGGATAGAAAAGGTCTATAATCATTTGTGGATCTTCGTTCGGAAATTCTTCCAACGGGGGCAATCGAATCCTGATACATTTAAATACGGCAGTTCGTATTCGTGGTTCACCTTTTCTTCATCACTCATTGTATCGAATGGATGTGGTGGGAGATTACACTTTTTGATTGCCTCTTGAACTGTTTGATTGAATTCCTCTTCGATTGAATTATTCATCGTCGGTCGTCTGATGAGTCGTCGTCTGATGAGAGATTTCTGCTGCTGCTGCTACTGTTCCTGCTGCTGCTGCTGATGAGAGAGAGAGAGAGACTTCTGAGTTTGCGAATGAGTGCTCGAAGAATGATTATACTTGTGACCGCGCGCGCGTGGTTTTATAGTTTAGTTTAGTTTAATGCAACCCGCAGGAGAGAACAGAAAATAAAAAACGAGATAATAGAGTGTGCCTCCTTAGAGGCTTCATAATAAAGATAACAACAAAAGATTACTACAAACAAACATACATCCTATTAAAATAATCTTCGTCAATTGTCTTAATTTCATGATGGATCATGACCCTCTTTCCTTTTAAAAATAAATATTCATTAATTCTCTCTTTGGGCAATCTTTGCATCCTCTTGCAGATTCCCCAACACTCATGTTTTAATCTTTCGAGTCGTATTGTTGTTTGATCAACTCCCTCGGCTTCTCGTTTCTTTGTCAATTTTTCGAATTTTTCGTCGATCAGCTTTTCTCGTTTGTTGAAGGCCGCCTCCATGAAAACACCATCATGTTCTTCACGATATTTCAATGTATAATCTTTGTGTTCGTTTAAAAGGCCTTCACGATATTCTATTGATCTTAATCGGTAATCTTTTAACATCATGTTGCCCATCATTTCATCAAGTTGTCCACCATCATCGTTATATGCAGCAATCATGTTGTCCATCATTTCAGCAAGTGGTACACCATCATCGTTATTTGCAGCAGCTGCCATTCTTGTATACTTCAACTTAACTTAACACGGGTATAGTGGACGACGACGGCGACGAGTATGAGGAGCGAATGTTTTTATCTGAACTTGGAACGTTTATTTATACCCAAAAAATTTGTGTAAAGTGTAAAAAAAAACACGTTTTTTTTTTAACTAAAAAGATTAGGGTCTTTGTATCCAAAAAGTTTTGAAATATAATTGCTATTTTCCGATCATTTTGTCGGTAAATCTTTTGACATAATAAGATACCGGCGCGTTTTTTTTCCTCAACAGATTTGAAATAATAGAAATTATCACAAAAATATTTATAAGCATGTCTTGAGGGGTTACGAACAGCTGTTGAAATATTGTATAGGAAAAACGTGCTGTATTGACCGCACACATTTGTGAAATCGTCCTGTATTTGATAGTTTCAATAACGAACAATAGAGATGGGACGGTTTTGGATGTCTTTAACAGCTCTATTGTATCCGTGTTGTTTATAACTGACAAGTGTAAATTCTTTAAAGGCCCGCTCCACCTGGTGATTAAAATAGTCAAAATAATGAAATAAGCCGCGGATTAGAAATTCAAATTCCTTGAAAATAACAGGTGCGACGCGCCCGTATGAATCAAAGAAATAAGAAATTCCTTCATTGTCGATGTAAATAGCTTGCCAATGTTTTCCACCATTTTGATGTGTGCCAGTGTTGAAAATAAATCCAATGGGAAATGTTCTTATTCCACTATCGTGATGTAGAAATATGTTTTTTGACCATTGTAAAAAGTTTTCTCCAGTTGATTTTATATCGTTTATTCGTTGTACATCGTCCGAAGCAAGAATACACCCACAAGCGTTTTTTAACGAGGAAGTGTTGTTTACGATATTAATAATTTCTTGACCATCCATAATGACAAAAATTAGTGTGACCAATAATGTGGTCAATAGTAATTTACTTACAACTTACAAACTTTCAAAAATTCACAACTAAAAGGATATACAGAGTTTTTTTTTGAAATAACAGTTTATAAAAGTTTATAAGAAACTTTTGCTGATTTGTCCAATGTTATCAATTGAGTAGTTTCTTCGTGAGAAGGCGTGTACGCGCCATTCGTAATTATCCGGCCATGTTGCACCGTTTGTCAATTGACAAATCAATTCCATATTCCCACTACGACGATCTTCATAAAAGGTACCATCAGATCCTTTTCCCGTCATTGTCATGACAAAAGCGTACGCCGCATATCCGGTTGTTTTCATTTCGGCATCATACAAACCACTGTCTCTCGTGTCATTTCCAATAATTGCACCTCTATTTAGTAGAGGATTGCGATAATTATCGTAGAAAATGTCCTTCATTCGTCTATACACTTCAGCATTATTTTTGATTGGTTGAGGTCGCCATGTTTGATTGTTTATTTTGAGACTCACTTCAAACCCTTTTTCCTTAGAAGCTTCTGGGATGGGAAATGTTATGAAGGGGGAAGTTGTAAAGGATCCAGTTATTGACCTTTTGTCTCCCAAAGTTAAAAAGATTAAATCTGGAATTCCATCCCAATTAAGAGACTGCTGAAATGTCGTAGCTGATGGGTTGATTGAAATGGTTCTGAATTCATGATGTGTAAACATAAATGTGTCTGGATCACGCCCGACAACACCTTTCTCGAGGAGTTCAGCCTCGCTTTGATGCCCCTATACAAATGTATTGGAAAATGACCGGAAGTGAATATTTTCATCGACTTTGAAATCTTCTTGCAGTGATGCGGTGTGATTTTTCCGCATTAATTTAATCTTAAAAGGAAGTGAATTTATCTAAGAAATGTTTAAAACTAAAATCGTTTTGATTTAAACTTTCTGGTAAACTCCACGCAATTTGACAGGAGTGATGGTCTTATTTTAAGACATTTTCATACGTATTTGGGCAAATTTTTCGAATTCATTGTTTTCGGTGACGTAAGCAGCGCCTTGAAAACCATGACATTTAGAAAATGCCGTAGATCGTAGAAATCGTTTTGAAGCGGCGTAGTCTGCTTGCTGCTTGCTTTCAAGAAAACTTTTTAATTCTGATAGGAAACGAAGCAATAAACCAATATGCAGAGCACTAGCGATCCTTTTACTGCCAGTGAAGGACAAGAGATGCTTTCATGTTTTCAAATACTTTTCCAACCCGCCAGAAAGAAAGAGACAAGAAGAAGCAGCTTCCAACGAAAGAACTCGGATATTTATGGATCAAGAACTAAAATCGTTTTGTTTATGATGGCAGATGTCTTTGATGGACAAATGGATAGCAAATTATAGAAAATATGTTATTTGTACTGGGCAAGTTCCTCTCAATGATGGAGCAACTCAATGCAGTCTGGAAATCTTCTCTTGTTGGCTCTAAAAACTCACAGACAAGGAAGATAGGGAAGGATGCTGTCTATCGAAATTGCAAGGACTATTTTTGAATGGACAACGGCAATAACTGCTTTTTGGTAATTTTCAGAAACTCATGAATAAGCATGGCAGTAGGGGCTACAGGGTGAAATGGGCGAGCTTTGTCTTTGTCTTTGCAAACAATTGTCTTTGCAGATCCAATTCAGAATAAGTTTCAGAATTGGAAGCATTAAAATTTCAATTTTGTGATGATTCAATTGCTATTATCTTACCATCTTCCTATCATCAGAGTAAAATGATCAGAGTATCAATTATTGGATTATTCAAATTTTTTTATATATCATAATATTGTTTTTCATTGAATGATTTGTTTGCAACAGTCATGTTCCATCAGTTTTGCATCAGTCTTCAGGCATTGAAAAAGCAAGAATTGCAGTCTTTTGTGGTTGTTGTCAAATGCTGCTTCAAGGTTGGGCTTGATTGGTAAAGGATAATCTTGTTCTGTTTGGGTCCTAAAATAAAACAGAGACAATATTATTTCCTTCTATTAAAAATGTTTGCTGCATAGCAAATTTCACTTTGTCTCATAGAGAATTGCATGTGCAAAAAAGAGCAGCAAACCAAAATAGGAGATGTCTTTGCAAACTTAAATTAGAGCAGCAATACCCTTCTCAAGAAAAAGAAAACAGATTTAAGGGCAAATAATTGCAGTAAACTATCATATTCATAGGCGAAATAATCAAAGCTGATAATTTTTTGTACAAGGTAGCCTTAATAACATTGTTTTAGTAAGCAAATCTGCTATTTCTAGGTCAGAGCTTCCCCACTAGTCTTGAAGAAAATAAGCAACAATGCAACTTTATGTTTGTTTACAGTTAGACTAGGCCAAACCCGACGAAAAGTTCTCTGAGAGCGAAGTCAAAGTTTTTGTTATTATTCTCATTGCTCTGGTGGCCAAAACAGCTAGCAAGTACTCTAAAATGCTTTCATTTCTGAAAACATCAGATTAAGTTCGAAAGTGATACATTCAACCAAGGTTAACGTTTGTTTTCTGACTAAAAAGCAGACAAATTTGTAAAAGGAAGCACGTAAAGTTAACGCAGATTAAATAGTCATGGCTCTCGAGGAAAAATTGCCTTTGAAAATTGTGGAAAACCGGCAAAGGCTACAGCAAAACAGGCAACATTCCTAGAAACTAGATGCTTACAGCTATTGCGTTATATCTCCAAAATGAGAATTCCTGTCTTAGTTTAGAAAATATTGGAGTTTGAAAAAAGTTCGGTTAAATTTAGGCCAACAAAAGTTCTTTTTCTTGAAACTGCAAGCCGAAATCTGGTTTGTGAAGGACCTAATCTAAAATAGTGTCCTTGATGTCTTTTTAAACAGAGTTCAGCTCAGAACTGTCCTCCTCAACTTTGAATGATACTCTTCTTTATTTGAGAAACAGATTTTGAATCATTTATATTGTATGGGCCTTCTTGCTTGGTTGGGTTCAGGTCTAAGGGTAGTGATGTGCAGATTCTTTGCCAGTGTTTATTATTTCAATCTTCTCTCTTTGCAAAAATCAAACCCGAATCAAATATGTCTGTCAAAACAGACTTGCCATTTCAATCTCTCGTAATCACGTCTTATTTAAATGTTCATGCTTTGCAAAGCACAGAATGATAGTTTTATCGAGTTACAGGTAGCGAGACGACACGGCGGCGTATATGACAGAACCTTGCCAATCTTCACTTATTTGCAACTCCAATTTAAATTCCATGTCTTGTCTGATCCATGGTCTCTCAGTTTGAATGCTGTCACCACCAATGTAGCACCTACTAGATGCTTTATGTACTGCCATAAACTTCCCAAATCAAAGCTAGGCTCGTTAGGAAAGGACACTGCTGTCCATATTGACCATTGACAATTTTGGCGTTTCGTGTTCGGCCTAAAATCTGAACGGCTTCTGCTTGTAGTGTAAAGTTCCACAATTCCTCCGCTTCCACATGATCTTTGCGTGAAAATAAACGAAAAATAGGCCAGGAGGTGACTTTCATAATGATGAATTGATTAGGCTACACATTCTGTGTATGTGACATCGTTGAAGTTATTCAAGTTCTGCTCTGATCTTCTAAAGATTCACCAACAAAGCCATTTCGATTTGCGAAAAGAATGTTGTAAGATGAACCCCCTGATTTTTTGACAGTTTCTGCTGGCTCCCCGCTGTCACGTCTTTTGTTAAGCTCTTCGCCTGCGCAGTAGAAATGTTGGATGGATGTGACCACGGCTGAACAAAGCGAAAGCCAGTGATAACCTGCCCATAAGTTTTTCCCTCTCAGGGCTTTACGGTTAAGGTGGATCTGCACTTAAGGTGGCTCACTACCAAAAATTTCAAAATGGCGAAACCGCGATAAGGTGGCTCACTACCAAGTAAAAATAGGCAAAAACACTAAAAACAATTGATTAAGGTGGCTCGCTACCAAAATAACGTTAAGGTGGCACACACTAGGTGTCCTATCGCTCATGCCAATACCAAGGAAGGGTTGTTAAGTTCCAACTTTCGAAATTTTGAAAGATGTCTCATAATTTTATCAAAATTTAAAAACCGCAAATAGCATGCAACGAAAATGAATAAAAAAATTAACCCATAGTAAGGAAGGGTTATTTGGTTCTACCTTTCGAGATTTTGAAAGATGTCTCATAATGTCATCAAAATTTAAAAACCGCAAATTATATGTAACAAAAATGAATAAAAAATTTAACCCATAGTAAAGAAGGGTTATTAGATTATATCTTTCGATATTTTTGAAGAAAGATTGGAAAGGCTTGGAAAGGCTTGATACTAGGAAACGAGGGACAGTAGTGAGCATGAAGATTGTTATGGAACCTCTAAGAAACTCGCAAGAAACTCTGAGTACTCAAAATCTGATAATCTTAAGAAAGTTTCAGTACTAGCCCAAATTCTTAGTTTCTTATAGAAATATATGTACGTACTTACGATAGATTTTATTGCATTCTGCAAAGTAAGGAACATTAGGCCAACACGTATTTTGATAAGAAACTGCTTACACGTATTTTGATAAGAAACTGCTTACACTTATTTTTATAAGAAACTGCCCATAAGAAAACTCAACTCTCATATCGGCTAAAGATTAACAATCTCCAGTACTGGGAAAATGTAAGTTAAGAAACTATTTACTTTGATAAAGGAAATCCTTGAAATATTTTTACTTTACTTTCACTTGTTTCCTGTATCATATTACTCGTAAGGTACTTGAGTAATGTCTAAACATCGGAAAGGCTTCAAAAACTTCGTTTTGAAAGGTTCAGGAGAAGGCACAGGAAAGTGCACATGAAGATTATTATGAAATCTGTAAGAGATTCTGGAAACTCCTAAGAATCTGTAAGAACCTTAGGAACTTATATCTCCGATAATCTTAGTAAACTTTCAGTATTTTCCCTAATGCTTAAAAACTTCTGAAGAGAATCACACGAAAATATACCGCGGAAAGGAAGAAAAACAGCGCTCGAAAATCATAATCTTCATCAACCCAGATACAAAACAGTATTGCAATGGAACGAAGTATTTGAGCAATAAGACAGTTTACTTTCGACTGATAACTTTTAGATGTAGCAAATCCATACCAAAGGAAACCAAATGAAATTGGATTCTAATCGCGGATTTCCTTTCGCAGCAAAAATCCTGACCCCTTCCCTTGGAAGTTAAATCCTAGCGTTTGCTTTCCCGAATGCTGTCAGAAAGAAAAGATTATATGCGGCAGAAATCCTCAGACCTTTGACCTGACCCCCGGAAAAACCTATTGTTTTCTTTGAAACCAGACCTTGTGTCTCACCTTTGTCTAATTCACAATAGATTATGACTACTTGTTGCATAAGATATAAACAAAGGATAACAAGGGAGGGTAATTCCAACCCCACCCCCCAAGGGCCCACAGCAAATTGTTACTAGTGTTGTCAAGTTGTTGTAGGGTTAAATCATACTTGATCTGGGTTCCAGTATACAAGTATATGTTGAAATAAGAAACTTTTTATTGGTGAGTTGTTGGTAAATGTTATTTAGCTTCAAGTGTAAGATGCAAATCATCAGCCGATATCCTGTAACCACAGGGTCCTTCAGCTAACCCCGGGGTTCAAACCGAGTCATTGCAGAAAGCGCATAGCCCGGCCCCCTAGGGTCGCCCAAAGGACCCCCACATTTCGGGGCAATTAAATCGGATGCCTTTCTTGCAGCTTTTGGGATGAAAAGAGTTATTATGTAACAGGGTGCATATATCTTGTTTCTTCACAAATAGGGTACTTTCCAGTATACCCCCTTTGTTGAAGTATATGGTTGTATCCAAGAAATTAGTCTCCTGAAAGGAGTGTTCAGCAGTAAATTTAATAGTTGGAAAACATTGGTTGCAGTGGTTTCAGAAGGTAAGGAGGGACTCCTTCCCATGCGTCCATACAAGAAAAATATCATCTATGAATCTTTTCCACACCAGGGGTGTTTTTGTTCTGGAGCAGTAGTTAGTATCTTGCTCTCACAGTTGTGCATGAATATGTTAGCAAAATTGGGAGCAAATGGGGAACCAATTGCTGTACCATGAACTTGTAAATAGTATTTGTTGTCAAATTCAAAATAGTTGTGCTTTAGAATGAATGTGAACATTTGTCGTAAATCATGCGATGAAAGGGGCAGTGCCCCTTGGTAAAATGTTTCCATTGCATCAAGGCAACATTGTATACCTACATCCTGTGGAATGTTGGTGTATAAAGATCTTACATCCATTGTCACTAAGATGTTGCCCGGTTTTATTTTTTCCTGTAACCTAAAGACAGTTTGTAAGAAATGGTTTGTGTCCTTGATAAAGGAGGGTATCTCCTTAACAATTGGTTTCAGATAAAAATCAAGGTACTGTGACAATGCCACAGTTGGTGATTGGCAGCCTGAGATGATAGGTCTACCAGGGCAGTTATCTTTGTGTATTTTCGGTAACATATATAATGTTGGTGTTTTGAAGTTTGAAGGTGGTGCAATTAATGAGTAAAGATCCTCATCAATGCACCCTTTGGACAGGAGATGTGATATGAATGTTTCTATCTCCATTGAGAGAGTAGGTGTTTTGTCTTCAGTTTGTTCCTTACAGTAACCCTCATCTCCAAGTTGTATATTAGCTTCTTCAATGTATGATTGCCTGGGCCAAAGGACAATCTTGCCCCCTTTGTCAGCAGGCTTGATGATCATTTCTTTCCTCCTTTCCAGATTTAGTAGGGCTGACAACTCAGCAGGGCTGAGGTTATTGTTGTTTTGTTTGGATTGTTCATAAAGCTGCAATAAATCCTTGCTCACATTCCTGAAAAAAGTTGGTAAAGTTTTTTGTTTGTAAGACGGTGGCTCCCAATTTGAGCTGGATTTAAAAATTCTTGGTATCGTTTTAGTATCATTATTAGCGGGTCTCATGAAAAAATGATAGTGTAGAAGCATGCGCCTTTTAAATTTCAGGAATGCCTTGAATATCTCATTTTTCGGAACCATATCTGGAGAACTCACAAAACTGAGCCCTTTATTTAAAACACTTTTTTCAGATTGGCTAAGAGGGAAATTCCCCATATTGTAAATATTGTCAATTGCCATAGTTGTGGCAATTTGTTTGTGCAGATATTTCTTTATTGCATTCTTATGTTTCTTGTTATCTCTTCTCAGTTTTCTGTTTTGTCCTAAAATTTTACGCAGGGTCGGAATGTTTGGCGCTTCGTCAGGTGCCACTATATGGAGAGAAAAAATGAAGAAAGGATGCAATTTGGGTAACAAGAAGTTTGCAACATGCACAGAAAAATATATACAAGTTAAAGTAAAAAGTTAAAATTAAGTAAAAAAATGTTGTTTCTTCAAAAAGATATTATTGTTTGTATTGTTATTTTCTTTGTTTCCTTTCTCGGGATCTTCCCCTTGAGGGGCTTCTTGTACGCTTGTGCGTCTTATTGTTATTGCTATTGCGGTTCTTGTTCCGCTTGATTTCTCTCGCTTTGTTGAAGGCATGTGCCCTGGCTTTCTTTAGGGTATCTTGTACCATTTTCTCATCGTATATTTCACTGGCCTCTGCGACCAGCATATTTATTTTGATAAGTTCATTTGTTGCCAGGTGTTGAAAATTCCTGGCATGTATTGTGCAGATTTTTTCTTTGAAAGCATTTGTCGCTTCGGCAAGTTCATCCGTGTATTTTCTTGTCAGGTTGGAGTGGGGGTCCTCTCTAAACTGTAGGTTGGCGATGGAGGGGAAGGGACCATCAGCAGCAAACCCCTCAAAAATCCTCACCCTCGAATGGTAGTAGGAGTGAGACCGCCAGTAGCCGCAGAGGTCCTCGTAAACATGGTTTGGAGGGGCCCCTGGCACAACTGGGGTCCCACTCCGTCTAGGATTTCTGGGGGGCACCTGGTAGGGCCTAATCGTGTTACCCTCCCTCTCCTCATCCGATATTGTGGCGGTTGGTGACGTACTCGGTTGTTGTTGGCTGTTAGTGTTTCTTTCGTCATTATTATTGCATGCTGTGGTTGTAGGAGCTTCACACTCCATCAGCTCCGTCTCTTCTGCTAGCAGTTCATGGGCTGTTTGTACTCCTAGTGCTCGGCAGCTAGGAGGTATTGAATTATTACTTCGGTTGTTCTTTGGTGTTGTGGTTGGTCTTCTATCATCAGCGGCTAGGTAGAAGTTGTAAAGTTGTGTAAATAAACAATTAATAGTCACAGAGTAATTAAATAAGAAAATAATAAAGAAACGGTAATGATGCGATATGAGAACTGAGGGCCTAAAAATATGTAGATAACCTGTGAAAGAAGATAGGTGAAAGGACACAAGAATAAAATGGCGCCTAAATCGCATAGGTAGTACGGTGTGCGAGATGAAACGGTGCAGCCAGTAGGAACCAGGAAGTAAATATAGTGTAGTAGTATGGAGCATAACTTACCGGTCTTGGATGTTCATTTAAAAAGTCCTTTGGATGCCATATTCTTTACTTCGCGGTGATAAATATTCTGTGAAAACATGTGGTGTGCGATGTGGAATAATGCGAGTGAGCGAGAGAGTGTGCTTGGGCGGGACGAGCCTTATAAAGGTGCCGTGTACGAAAGGTGTCAGAGGTCTGGGGGGCAGGAATATGTGTAGGTGCTGTGTAGCGGTAGGACAAAAGACACTGTGCTGCGTAGCGGTTGTGCATTGTTCGCGTAGAATGAGAAACGAGGTTGGCTACAGGGAATCACAATTGTGTGTTGACTCGTGGGGAGGTGGACTAGGACCCTAAGGCCTAAAGACCCTAAGGACGTAGAGTAGTACCCCAATGCGTGAGGCTATAAACTTAGTTGTTTATTAAGTGATGCACCCCGTCGGGGTGGTTGGTGGTGAAGTAACTAACAGCTTTGTGGTGCAGTGGAGGGAAGGGTGATACCTAAAGGTATGCTTATGGGTTCCCCTTGTGCATAACGTTTTGATGAGACAGAAGAGAAAATAATAACAAATAGTGAAAAAATTGATACTGAGAAATAATACTGATATAAACAAAAGATAACAAGGGAGGGTAATTCTAACCCCACCCACCAAGGGCCCACAGCAAATTGTTACTAGTGTTGTCAAGTTGTTGTAGGGTTAAATCATACTTGATCTGGGTTCCAGTATACAGGTATATGTTGAAATAAGAAACTTTTTATTGGTGAGTTGTTGGTAAATGTTATTTAGCTTCAAGTGTAAGATGCGAATCATCAGCCGATATCCTGTAACCACAGGGTCCTTCAGCTAACCCCGGGATTCAAACCGAGTCATTGCAGAAAGCGCATAGGCCGGCCCCCTAGGGTCGCCCAAAGGACCCCCACATTTCGGGGCAATTAAATCGGAATGTTTTTTGTGGTACAGGTGCCCCAGCAGACCAGCGTCCTGGTCCACCAATGCATCTGGTAGTAAGGATTAGAGTTAAGGTTTTCAGATTTTAGTCTATGACCGGTTAAATTTAGATCTGACCAGTTTATCTTTAGTGTTTTTGTGTCTTTTTAAAGCCACACAAGGTTGTTTTGTCCATATTTGTTTAAGTATATCATCACTCTCTATTGATCGCCAGTTGTTTTTTAATATTTTACCAACTTCTATTGATGTGTTGTCATATGGAATGACAAAAGGGAGATTTTTTGCTGTTTGTGTGGTCTGTTTGTGTTGTTAAATATTAAATCTGATTGTGAGTATTGTCTGATTTTGTTGAATTGTGTTTTTATTTCAGAGAGGTTGTAGCCCCTCCTGATTAAGTTGTCTCTCAATGTTTCTAGTTTTTCCTCAAGTTGTTCATTGTTGGTGATTATTCTCCTGTATCTCAAGGCCTGGCTGTAAATGATGCCTTTCTTGCAGCTTTTGGGATGAAAAGCGTTATTATGTAACAGGGTGCATATATCTTGTTTCTTCACAAATAGGGTACTTTCCAGTATACCCCCTTTGTTGAAGTATATGGTTGTATCCAAGAAATTAGTCTCCTGCAAGGAGTGTTCAGCAGGAAATTTAATAGTTGGAAAACATTGGTTGCAGTGGTTTAAGAAGGTAAGGAGGGACTCCTTCCCATGTGTCCATACAAGAAAAATATCATTTATGAATCTTTTCCACACCAGGGGTGTTTTTGTTCTGTAGCAGTAGTTAGTATCTTGCTCTCACAGTTGTGCATGAATATGTTAGAAAAATTGGGAGCAAATGGGGAACCCATTGCTGTACCATGAACTTGTAAATAGTATTTGTTGTCAAATTCAAAATAGTTGTGCTTTAGAATGAATGTGAACATTTGTCGTAAATCATCCATCTCCTTTCGTGATACTCTGGCTGAGTGATGGGTAGATATTTCCTTAAGCACCTCTCAGATACATGTATGCCTTTCGAAGCCAGGTGCCCTCTCATCAATTTTCTTCCATATGGTGGACCTACCTTGACAGTAAAAATTCGAAAATAATTTGAAAGAGACGCACCCCTAGCCTACCTAGCCTGTTTTCTGATGTTCAAAAGTGAAACAGATAGTCATACATTGAATTTTGTGACAACCAAGAATATTGGACATATCTATTGCTAGGAATGGAAAACAGCCGTCTGGTGTTGGTTTAGAAGCATGGATGGTTGGAATTGGTACGACGCCAACTTCATCTCTCCACGACCGCGGCACTACAGGTTCGCTCTGGCCTTCTAAGAAGTCAAATCTTCTTTGATAATCGTCTGGTTTAAAGTGCTTTGAGCACAAGCAAGAAGCTGTCGTAGCTTCCCATTTGGCACGTTTTTGCTTCACAAACGCTATCCATTGGCGTTGTCTCTTCTTTGCAGTAGCATTTTCGTTATCATTATATGGAATAGCGTGCAATGTTATACCCTTTTCTAAATCCGGTGTATTTCCACAATTTGCAGCAACGCATCTGTTTACCATATTCACTGTTTACCATATTTACTGTTTACCATCGACCACAACTTACACTAAAATTGACTGCGAAATCACTTAGGCCACACTGAGACCTGAGTGTGTATACTTGAGTCGATGTCACATCCGGTCTTGCCCCAGGCTCCAGAATGGTCAGAATAGCCCGTCCGTGTCCACAAAAAATTGTCCAAAAACGCGACTTTAAACGCGGCATATCTACGGAACCATGCATTGGAATTCAAGTTGGTTTTCGGTAATCAATTCAGCTCAAGACCCTTCTATCATAATCAAGAATAAAACATTTTGGGTTTAGGTGCACTTTAAAGCAGGTGATAGTTAGCAGCACAGAAGTGCTGATGTGGACCTGCAAATTGAAGTTTTCTAAATAATTAAAGTATAACGAGCTAATTACAATTGTTAAAATAAGTTCCTAAAAATAAATAAAATCATCTTTCTTGTTAGTTCCAATTGATGCTTCCTTTCCATAGTGAATTTTCTCTAGTTCACAAAATTTTAATCTTTTCTTTAATTCTGGAGTGCTTAATGTTTTAACTGATTCAGGTAGATTGTTCCAGGTAAGAGGACCACGATAACAGATAGATGATTTCCCATGTTCTGTTCTAGGCCTTGGTACCGCATAGTTGTTTGCTCCCCTGGTTTTAGAACATTTATTCTTTTCAAACATTTCAGTTAGTTCTATTTTCAGCTCATTTCTATGCACTTTGTGCATTATTGTTGCCACTCTTCTTTTGTAAAAATAGCTTATAGGTTTCCATGTAGCTACCTCTAGTGGATCCTCACCCCTTATCACATACTATATCAGTTTTGCTGCTCCCTTGTGGCACAGTTTCCCCAAACAGATATACAATAAACCACCCCAGCTATTACCGACTTGTAATAAATTTCTTCTAGTACTTTTCTTTGTAGAAAATTCATTCTCTTGAGTTGCGATAGTTTTGCACTAAAAGACTTGGCAACAGATTTTACTTGTTTACTCCAGTTTAACCCTATCCAGATTGGGGGGGGAGGCTCATTCAGCCCCCCACCTACTTAACCCTATCTGACCTGGGGGGGCGGATTCCGCCCCCCCCCCCCTAGTACATTTTTGTTTACACCGTTTTCCACACATGCAGCAGGCCTCTGATACTTCGTAAGTTTAACTTTGTATCATAGAGCAATAAAATTGTAACAATTTGGTCATTCTATTTTTAGCCTTGTTTCCATGGTTACCAATTTTTCATACTGCACTCTATGAAAAACCAACTTTGTATCTCTTTTAATCATGTTTAATTGGTCCAATTAAGTCTAAATTAAGAATTTATATATATTTTGATCTATATCTTTCATTTTTTTATGAAAAAATAAAGTTTCATGACCTTTTAGCAACCTTTCATTTATATGACGTCATATGACATCATAATGATCATCATGCTCTAGCAACAACAACAACATCGCTAATTGGATTATGATTTCAAATTTTCATTGTTTACATAATGAACTACCTTTGTGCCAAGTTTGGCTGCCATATCTCTTATGACAACAGAGATAAACAGGGGGGGGCGGAATCCCAGGCATTGAGTGTTTCAAATCACCCAGGTCAGATAGGGTTAACTGAGCACTGCTCCAATTTGGTTCAACGAACCAGGAAATGGTTTTTTGACTTTTAGTTTCTGTTCTTTTGGAGTGTGAATTTGTGTGAAACTTTGAAAAATAAATTCATGAGAGTTGTTACTGCGCTAAGGAGTTACGAAGAAAATCCTGAAATAGTATTAAGCATGCCAATTGATTCATTTGGTGGGTCTTTAGAGCTGACAAATGTTGTCTTGAAATAATTGCAAGATGCACCAGTTAATGTTGAAGAATTTCAAGAAATTGTTGGTGCACTTGCAAAAGGATTTGGAGAAGTTCTCGAAAGGCAACTCGAGCCATATTTATATGGTAGACTGGCAAATCCTACAGATGAAGTCATGGAGCAAACAAAATCTGCACCAAAGCACAACATTCATTCTGAGAGAACATTGACCATGACAGACTCTCAGTGCAGGCGGGCACCTAAAGCAAAGATTGATTTTATCTCCTCAAAAGTGAGATTTCGAATGAACCATGCTATTGACTGGTTAGAAAATCAAGAAGATGCAAGCTCTGTTTTGAGGTTTGCAATTGATAAGGGATGTGAATCTATTAATAAGAGGAAAGTGCGTGATGAGGAAGTTCAGAATGAGAAAATCAAGCGAATGAAACTAAAATTTCAAAAGAAAGATTCAAAAGTGAGACGAAAATTTCAAGGAAAAGCCGAAGACATCATGAAAAACTAGAGTCTGACAATTCAATGCATGAGTCAGTTGCACAACAACATTGACAATACTACAAAGGAAATCTGCCATGAATTCATCACTAACAGCAATGAATTCACAGGAAGGGAGCTGCAGGTTTGATGAAGAGAGTGGTGGAGAGGCACAGTATGTGGGAAAAATAACCAAAGTTGCCAGAGGAGAGCAATCTGTTGAAATAGAATATGACATACCTGGGGATGATGATCCAATATATAAGATGAAGACAATGGAACTCATTGCGGACATTGTTCTTGGGGACCTTGCATTCAAAGATTCTTAAATGAAATTTCCAGTATGTACCCACATAATACAGTACAGGCCTTGTGCACAGTAGTTCGGTTTTTCTGGCTGAGAATTCTCAAGAATTTTTCTGGTTTCTTAAGAATTCTTGTTTATAAGAATTTACAGTCTTTCATATGGCTAAACAGTTGTTATAAATGATGATAGAAGAATTCTCAAAAATGCTCTTAAGAATTCTTAGGAATTTATGTCATGTTTATTTGTGCAAGCCCTGTACTGTATTTTGTTCCTAAACTCAAAGAATCTTGTGTTTCTAAGAATCTGTTGTTTTAAACTTACACGTACAAAGTCCTCCTAAAATTACAGCTTTCCCAAAACTTCAGAGAAATTTTCAAGTTCTTTGTTCCATTTTTTCAGCGTTTTGAATTTGCGATGTCCAATACTGACTTCCTCATATGTGTAAGGGTGTGCCCCCCTCCCCAGGAAACCCAAGAGCGCCTAGGTAACCCTAAGTATACTCTAGGTATTACTTTATCAAATTGTAATAACCATAGAGATAAGGGGATTTTTCTTGAAAGGTTTTGCAGAATCTTTTGTAAATTTCAAGGTAATTTTAATATGAGGTAGATGATATGTATGATGGTTATGATGTTGAACCATGGCGTATCCAATTCAGCATGTCTGCCATTTTGGAAAATCTCCATATTTGGAATTCTAGAGAGAAAAACATTTAAAGGTAAAAAAATTACATTAAGGAGGGTCTAACTTGTTGATGTGAATGAAATAAATCACAAAATCAGTGTTTAAAAAATTCATTCTTATTTCATAGTCAGGAATTTTGCCACAATTTTTAACATAGTTTCCCATTGCGAAATTCTTTAAATTGAAAAAATTCATAACTTTTTATCACATTGACATAAAAACTTGGGACATATGTCAATTTGAATGATTGTTTTAGCTCTTTCAGGCTGTATGTGAATCAGATCTCTTGGAGCAGTCTGAAATTGTTGTGCAAGTACCTACCATAGGATCAAAAGTTTCTTCATTCAATGTAACGGGATGTTTCAAAACCAGATGAATTGTCTCTGTGCTTAATCTTATTGCTTTGATTTTAGTATCAAATGCACTAGTATCAGGAATCTTATTTCGGAGTAATCAATGACCACATAGGGTAGCTCACAATTATTTAGCAGTTAGCCTGTGGAACGTAATATTGTTGGTTTAAAAGGTCTTGGTCACTTCTGAGCCTGCAGCACTTGTGTTGCACATCACCACTAGCAATCCTAGGTTAAATACTGTTTATTTTCACAAAATCCAATTTATGACTAGTTGTAATGACTATTTGGTAATTTTGTTTTGGTGACCATAGTTTTTATCAAAACTAAATATTATTAAATATTATTTTTGTTTACACCGTTTTCCACACATGCATTAGGTCTCTGATACTTCGTAAGTTTAACTTTGTATTATAGAGCAATAAAATTGCAACAATTTGGAAATTCTATTTTTAGCTTTGTTTCCATGGTTACCAATTTTTCATACTGCACTCTGTGAAAAACATACTTTGTATATCTTTTAATCATGTTTAATTGGTCTAATTAATTCTAAATTAAGAATTTATATATATTTTTATCTATATCTTTCATTTCTTTATGAAAAATAAAGTTTCATGACCTTTTAGCAACCTTTCATTTATATGACGTCATATGACATCATAATGATCATGATGCTCTAGCAACAACAACAACATCGCTAATTGGATTATGATTTTAAATTTTCATTGTTTACATAATGAACTTCCTTTGTGCCAAGTTTGGCTGCCATACTCTTATGACAACAGAGATAAACAGGGGGAATCACCCAGGTCAGATAGGGTTAAAGCAGCAACACATTCAAGAGATGACATTGCGGAAGTTGATAAATTTAGATATTTGCTACAGCATTTAGTGGGAGATGCAGAAAGATCAATTCAGGGTCGACCAGTCACAACATTGGATTACAGTAGTGTCCCGCATATCAGAAACACAAATTTAAGAAACACAGTCCCTGCTTTTCAAAATAATACCCCATTTTATAAGAAACTTGTTCAGGTCTGAAAAAAGCTTGTTTCTTATTTAAAAGTTATGGATTGAAACCTTTGAATTTTTCAGCTTTCCAGTTGTATGGAACTGTACCTATTCAAATGAAAAAAAAATTATTTTGTATGCAAAAAGGACCTTCCTGAAATAACTGTAGCATTTTCTGGAAGTGAAAATTTACAAATACCTTTCAAAATAATAATCATCAATAGAGATTATGTCTGGTTCAACAGTATATGATTTTTGTAATAAGAAACTTTACCCTGATTTGCAAATTTATCTCATATCTCGCAACAACAACAATGTGTATGTTAATGACATAATAGTGTCATCATCTGTATTGCTCTCAGAAAACAACTGCAGAAAGTAAAAATTGAAAAGAAATAGACCCAACCCTAATGTACAAATGATAAACATAATGAGTGAAAACTTGTTGTTTTTTGTCCATTCTGAGCTACACATTCAATTCTTGGTTGAACATGTTTTACCTCGGCCACACCATCCCTATTCTAATAATAAAATTTTTGAGGCTTATGTGCGGCAATAGTTTCAGTTGATAAACATACATTTCTCTATTAATTAAACTAAAATGCCAGGATTCTATTAGATTAAACGTATCGGGCATAACCCTTCTACAGCAATCAACTGATTAAGGATTATGCCTGATACCTTCCATCTAATTGATTCCTGACATTTGTTTGTTGATATAGAAATTTATGCCTTTCCAAAATATATCAGAATACCCCCATCCAGGGCAGTTCCACTTCACATACCCTTCTCTTCGAACTTCATATTCATCAAGGCGTGGGATTATCGACACAGCCAAGATCTGAAAGAAATGTGAAATATGGATGTTGTCAGAAGAAATATCTAAGAGTACATTTTCATGATACAGTAATATTTAATAATGTTTGTCAAACATTTATGTTCAGTTGTGTATTGTGTTGTTTGTTCCTGTGTTTTGTTTGTTGCGTTGTCTTCTATTATGTTATATAGCTTACTGTAAAATGGCGTTTGTAGTGAACTGACAATTGATTAGAGGCCCCAAGAGGACTGGACACATATCGTTGATTCATAGAAGGTGTGATTTGGAACGCAACATGAAATAATTAGGTTGTTTATCGTTTTTGGGTTTTATGATTAGCATGGTTGCAAAACATGTCCTTGCTTTTAATCTATCCGAAGTTTGGTTTCTTCATTTAAGTCGCTTGTAGGCCATTCATTATACTCGTGACAATGTTGCAAGATAAGTTATTTTCCTTACTTTAAATCCGTAACATTTTCTATACCCGTGAAAAGATATGATCGTTCACAATAAGATTGTAAAGATTGTAATTATCCATCATCGATAGACGATTGTGCTAAAGATGGCGGGGAGGAATTTTTTACCAAGATGCATTGCGTTGTTTAATTGAATAACTTTAGAATCGTTAAAGAATCTCAATTAGAACGCAATGCATCTTGGTAAAAAACTCCTCGCCACCATCTTTAGCGCAATCGTCTATTGAAGCCGGCAAATACTTTGCATTGTAGATATATACATACTTTTGCGCTTTGGAATCGTTCCATAGCTGTCAGCAGCAATCCCGCAAACTGCCTTTCTGCTTCCTTTAATACAAAGTGGCTCGACATGTCATTGGTGCCGCAAAGTAGAATGACAACTTTTGGACTGCATTCTTGGTCTAACTTGCAGTCGTCCATCTCTGCTGCTACGTCACGGAACCTGCCACCTGAAAATTGAGATGGATAATCTGCTTCAACCAAATGTGTACCTTGTTACACTGATCTGATTCCGGGGGATGGGGGGGAAGCTTAAGTTCTACATGGTACAGGATTGTGCCCTTTTTAGGGTACCTTATTTGTGATCGATTCTGGATTTATCGGTATACTATTCATAATAAATTTTTCCGGATTTATGGGTGGGAGTTTTATTCTGTAAATGGCACAAGCATTTGTATCATGGAAAGTTAAGTAATTCTGATTGGTTGATTTTGCTGCTGCGAAAAATTTGCAGCGAAAAAGTTGAAATGGATTCTACTTTCTGCGAAGCGAAAAATTTACTGCGATTTCGAAGTGAATTTTCAAAACAGGGATCTGCGCAAAATTTTTTGCGCATATGCATCAAAAAAATTCGCTTCGCACGAATTTATTCACCTTGTGTAAACCCGCCTTAAGAACAAATTTAATACTGTGCAGACTTTCTTAAAAGATAACACAAAAAGGTAATTTCGGATTCTTTCATACTTTGAAAAGAGGAATGCACTTCAAATTTTGACACAAAGTCAGGAAAGGAACAGTTCCAAATTGAAAAGTATGCTAGAAGTGTCGCGCTCTGGTCGATCTCCAAAAGTTTGATGTTATTCCTACTGCCTGTGGTTAGGAGGCGGCCTGTTGTTAGTAGATGTCTATCAAACTCAAAATAAAAATTATAGCACATCTTTGGGTATTCCAGTGGCAGATGTAGGAGGGCAAGTGGGGGCAATTGCCCCCCCCCCTTCATGATGAAAATTCAGCTTGGCGCCGAGACCGTATGACCATTGGTCACAGGCAATCACAGGAAAGGAAATTTTCTCACAGGAAATTTTCAGTCATGAATAGGAAATTCAGCGTTTCCATCCACTTCAAAGGAAGAAATTGAATTTTTAAATGAATAAAATGCTCACAAGAATGAAAATATCTCATTCACACTGAAGAGATCTTAAATCAAACAAGTTTAGCAAATATGTGTACTTTCTGCAGTAAATCGTGCACATTTTTTCTCAACTGTATTCTGTGTGCATGAAATATTGACCCTAAACTGGAAACTGAATCAATTATTGTCACAAAACAGTAATATGCTACACAAAGTTCTGAAAACCAACAAGAAGATATACAAAGCCAGGAAGATTTCATGAGAAACTATCATATTGTCCGTCTGCGATTCGGCCTTGTGGATCTAGATTTGAGAGATGCAATCAAAGAAGGAGATGGGACTCGATTGTTGGTGACATTGCCATACTTGCTGATGTTATTTCACCTGTACAAAAGAACAAAGTATGCATATGTGACTCTCTTGCATTTGGTGAAAGCTTTTGCTTTGCTTCCGGAAAGTTTGGCAAATGAACTGGTTCATGATAGGTTTTGGAACACCAAGGGTGGGGCAGGCAACAATTTTCCTCTTGATTTACGAATGGAGCACATGGTGAGACTGTTCAAGCTTTCATTGAAGCAGCTGGGAGCAAATATAGATTCTAAAGGTGCACAGAGGATAGCCCAGTCATTAGGTCATGTGGAAGAATTAATAAACAACATTGATAATGATGTGCAAATTACTAGAAGGTCTGGTTATCACAGTAGTAAACATCTCAGAGAGACTGTACAATCAATAACTAGAGATCTTACCGAAGTAGGAGCTTTTGAAAACCAGCCGGGAAGGGAGTACCCGAGCTTCAAAGGATTTCAAAGGAACATAACTTCAAAGTTGGACTTCTATGAGTATTATGGATGGATGGATAGACTTTTAAAAATTTGGACTGCTGTGTATGAAAGCAAGGTGTTTCTCAAATGAGATATTTGGTTTACATGATTATGTTGGATTACTTTCTCATTGTTGACATTACGTTTTAATCCAAAGAGCTAAATCTGTCTGATCCTTGCCCTATGCATTAAACCTGAGATTACAGATGCTTATTTTAACAGAAAGTTAAAGTCAGTTAGTGGGTTGCTATTGCTGTGAGAAAAATAAGCAGATTGGATTTATACTGTGCAAAATTATACAGCTACTACCCCTTGATATGACAAGAGTTCTTAAATCAAATTGCAGGGTTCTTCAAATATTGATTAGCATTCTACAGTCATACGAAAGACTGTCACTTTAAAAGACAAGAATTCTTAGGAAACTAAAAACATTCTTTAGTATTTTTAGACTGGAAAACCATGTCAATATGTGCAAGGCCGGTGTAATATGCGTTTTGGTCCACTTATGCGTTTCGGTCCGGACCGAAACGCATAGCAGAAAATGTCCATGCGTTTTGGTCCAGACCAAAATGCATAGCACTCTTTGCTATGCGTCTCGGTCCGGACCAATACGCATAGCAGTTTTAGGCTATGCAAAAGGGCCCACTTCAAACGGACACATACGCATAGCAGTTTTAGGCTATGCAAAAGGGTCCACTTCAAACGGACACATACGCATGGTAATTTTCGGCTATGCAAAAGGGTCCACTTGAAATGGACACATACGCATGGTAATTTTCGGCTATGCAAAAGGGTCCACCTCAAATGGACACATATGCATGGTAACTTTCGGCTATGCAAAAGGGTCCACCTCAAATGGACACATACGCATGGTAATTTTGGTTATGCAAAAGTGTCCAGACCGAAACGCATAGCAGTTTTAGTCTATGCAAAAGGGTCCACTTCAAATGGACACATACGCATGGTAATTTTCGGCTATGCAAAAGGGTCCACTTCAAATGGACACATACGCATGGTAATTTTCGGCAATGCAAAAGGGTCCACCTCAAATGGACACATACGCATGGTAATTTTCGGCTATGCAAAAGGGTCCACCTCAAATGGACACATACGCATGGTAATTTTAGGCTATGCAAAAGGGTCCACTTCAAATGGACACATACGCATGGTAATTTTCGGCTATGCAAAAGGGTCCACCTCAAATGGACACATACGCATGGTAATTTTAGGCTATGCAAAAGGGTCCACCTCAAATGGACACATACGCATGGTAATTTTAGGCTATGCAAAAGGGTCCACCTCAAATGGACACATACGCATGGTAATTTTAGGCTATGCAAAAGGGTCCACCTCAAATGGACACATACGCATGGTAATTTTCGGTTATGCAAAAGGGTCCACCTCAAATGGACACATACGCATGGTAAATTTAGGCTATGCAAAAGGGTCCACCTCAAATGGACACATACGCATGGTAATTTTAGGCTATGCAAAAGGGTCCACCTCAAATGGACACATACGCATGGTAATTTTAGGCTATGCAAAAGGGTCCACCTCAAATGGACACATACGCATGGTAATTTTCGGCTATGCAAAAGGGTCCACCTCAAACGGACACATACGCATGGTAATTTTCGGCTATGCAAAAGGGTCCACCTCAAATGGACACATACGCATGGTAATTTTCGGTTATGCAAAAGGGTCCACCTCAAATGGACACATACGCATGGTAATTTTCGGCTATGCAAAGGGTCCACCTCAAATGGACACAAACGCATGGTAATTTTTGGCTATGCAAAAGGGTCCACCTCAAATGGACACATACGCATGGTAATTTTAGGCTATGCAAAAGGGTCCACCTCAAATGGACACAAACGCATGGTAATTTTCGGTTATGCAAAAGTGTCCAGACCGAAACGCATAGCAGTTTTCGGCTATGCAAAAGGGTCCACCTCAAATGGACACATTCGCATGGTAATTGTCGGCTATGCAAAAGGGTCCACCTCAAATGGACACACACGCATGGTAATTTTAGGCTATGCAAAAGGGTCCACCTCAAATGGACACATACGCATGGTAATTTTCGGCTATGCAAAAGGGTCCACCTCAAATGGACACATTCGCATGGTAATTTTCGGCTATGCAAAAGGGTCCACCTCAAATGGACACACACGCATGGTAATTTTCGGCTATGCAAAAGGGTCCACTTCAAACGGACACATACGCATGGTAATTTTCGGCTATGCAAAAGGGTCCACCTCAAATGGACACATTCGCATGGTAATTTTAGGCTATGCAAAAGGGTCCACCTCAAATGGACACAAACGCATGGTATTTTTAGGCTATGCAAAAGGGTCCACCTCAAACGGACACAGACTCATGGTGATTTTAGGCTATGCAAAAGGGTCCACTTCAAACGGACACATACGCATGGTAATTTTCGGTTATGCAAAAGGGTCCGGACCGAAACGCATAGCAGTTTTAGTCTATGCAAAAGGGTCCACTTCAAATGGACACATACGCATGGTAATTTTCGGCTATGCAAAAGGGTCCACCTCAAACGGACACAAAGGCATGGTAATTTTCGGCTATGCAAAAGGGTCCACTTCAAACGGACACAGACTCATGGTGATTTTCGTCTATGCAAAAGGGTCCACTTCAAACGGACACATAGGCAAAGTAGTTTCAGGCTATGCAAAAGGGTCCACTGGAAGCAGAGAATTATGGGTCATTTAGTGATTTAATTGAATCAAGGCCATTGTTTCAGTTTTGTTAAAGTTGCTGGCAGTTTATTTGCATCCGAAGAGAGCGTACAACAAGTGAAGAGTCTCTATCAAAAACTGCTCTTTATGAAATATTCAACGTGAAGATATCGAAAATTCTGTCATAGTATATTCATAAAGATAGACAAATATGAATTGCTTGAATGTACTCTGATAAAAAGTGCTTGCTTTTTTCTCTGAAAGATGGACCGTTGAAGATTTCCTGTCCTGTCCTTAACTGTATACTTGCCATCATTTTACGAAGGCAACTCATTTATTTAATTATCATTACCATGACTACAAGCGTCTGAGTCATTATGAAGTAAAGGCTGTAAATCTAAACGTTTCAACTAAAGTAACTGAAGTAAACTACAATAAACAACCATGTAAAAACTAGCTTGAACTTGAATTTTAGGGAGAGATTTGAGACTATGATCCCGTTTGTTGTAACCGATGGAATGTGAAGCAAAATCTTTGTCAAAAACAAACTTTGAAAAGTCCCTGAGGAATTAAGTTGTTATTTGATGATTTATTGGTTACTTTTCTTCAGCGAGTTTTCACAACGGCTGCAGGAATTAGCTTACTTTTGAAATCCTTTTTATTTCACTCGGATACCAGGTGCGCCAAAACAAACTATGCACGTTTGTCAGGCCACAATAAATCGTACACTGGACCGATTTTGAAGATTTATGATTTAATCTTTAGCAAAAAGCCTGAATTAGATTCCAGGCTTTTTGCAAATTTTTCTGTTTTCAGTTTTTGGAGCAAGACGCGAGTTTCTTAAAGATTACGTTCTCGAAAACACACTGAAAATGATAAAAAACGTACATTGAGCTTTTTAAAGAATGGACGAAGAGAAAATTTTTCCATGGTGATTTGGGATTTAGAAATCGATAAATTGTATCGATTAATTAATCGATTTGTAGATCTCAAATGGCCACTTATCATGTCGATTCTTCAGAAAATTTGATCGACATTGTTTATCGTTTGCAGAGCTTTCGAGAACGAAACTCGCATTTAGCTCTAAAAACTAATAATTGAAAACAGAAAAATTCGCAAAAACGCCTCGAATCTAATTTAGGCTTTTTGCTGAAGATTAAGTCATGAATCTTCAAAGGCGGTCCAGTGTACAATTTATTGTGGCCTGTCAAACGTGCATAGTTTGTTTTGGGGCACCCGGTACTAACCATAGAGATACCATGACAATGGATAACCTCTATTCTTTAACATGCTATGACACTGGGAACAGTTTTTGTACCACACTTTGCGTAGTCGTACCTTATACTCTTTTTAAAGGGAATAGCCATAGCTATATCTCGTAGCCACTATTGAAAGAGCTAGAGAAACGCCCACACACCCATTGTTCCTTTGGCTACGCAATGAAATGGCGCGCGTCAAAATTGTCAAGTACAATAAATTATTTATCTAATTTGGCCCGGGCTAGCTTTTAACAATGACCATTCCCTTTAAAGTATTATCTTAAGTCCTTGCCTCTCAAACTCTGAACAGTCGTCTACCGTTAAAAAGTTTTTTACTTCGGATATGTTGATATCATCTCCTTTGATGTCTTGTTTTGCCGTTTCTAAACAGGCTTTCTTAACACAGAAATAATAATTTCGAGATCCTTGCAGCCAACCTTTGTTGGATTGCACCATTTTTCTTAAAGGGGGCTTTGCATTCCTCGCATCTTACTGGCCTTGACTTCGTTGTGGTCATGATCATCTTCATGTCATGCATTTGGCCTGGTTCTCTTCTCTTCCTTTTCTCCGGCTCTGCATTGGTCTTGCCACTCTTTGCAGCTACTGGCGTCGATGCCATGGATGGCTTCATTGGGGAGAGGGGCTCCATTGGCGCAAAAGTACTCTCGGCTAGAACGAGCAGGCATGAGGCACATTCGAAATCATCTGCACTTGCCATTTCATCTTTTCTCCTGCATTTGTTATGAATCCATCTCTGGCATGATACGCAAGATTTCTGAAATTAAAATTTCAGATTCAAGTTTATCAATGGTGGAAAGGAAACGAACTGAATTTACATGAAGCAGAATTGTTTTTTTGATAAAGATGAAAAGGCGTTATGTGAAATTCCTTTTGAGTTGAGTCAATTAAACTATTATTATTGTTATTCTCATTATAATCATTAGGTGATATTTCTTATCATTCAGTTTCATACAGTTTTCTGATGCCATTTTTCAAGTACTGAACTGAATCTGTAATTGTGAATAATGTGGGATAATGAAAGAGGCAAGAACGGTATATTTCAGCTCATCTGCTCCTTTAAGCCCCGTTAAAACACTCTCAACATTGCACTGAACATTGCTCTACATTTGTAGAGGGCAAATGTTGAGAGCGTTTTAACACCCTGTTCAGTGATGTTCAGTGATGCTGTGCGGTGTTCAGCGATGTTGAGTGGAGTTTGAAAGAAGTCAAAAATGTTCAGTGGGTCGACTCAACATTTCTATTGTTCTAGGTGTTGTTGAGCGACGTTGAGGGCATTTTAAAGCTTTTATGTCGCTATAAATATGATTCCAGCCTCGCTTTATCAGTTGTCCTTCAACGCCATGAGAGACTGTCATCCAATCCCTTTTGTTTTCCGTGTTATGCAAAATTGCAATAAACTAACATCAAAGAAAACCGCGCTATCCCCATGACCGTCCTCTGCACAGAAATCACACGACTGAATAAATGTCTGCCATTAGCTTTATATAGCGACATAAAAGCTTTGACACTCCATCCAACAATGTTCAGTCGGCGCAAGCGCACTAGGCATTACTTTTCGCGCCAAAGAAAGAAAGAAACAAATAAACTTCCAGAACATATTGAGAGTGTGGTCGAAAAGTGACGAGGGAGAAGTTTAATTTCATTTCAAAAATCGCTAATGGCAAATCGCTATGAAAGCATGGATTCAGCTGGCATTGAGAGCGAATCAGAAGACATCATGAATTTCAAGCAGCAAGACGGAGAGCAATTCAACAAAATGGTTTCGTGCCCCCATCAAGAACTCTCTGAGGACGTATGAAATATATATGTACACATACCATTTTGTCCCAGGTGATTTTCATACCAGTCCAGTGATTCATCATTTCCAGATGTCTGTTAATTTTACTTTTAAATGTTGACTGATGAGTTCATATCAATATCTTTCAAGCAAAATAGTTTTGCACCTCATGAAAATTTGTCTTTGTATTTTCGTACCCCCACAAAGTAATGGGAACATTTTTCATACCCCGGTCAAAAATCCTCCGCCCCGGTACCCAGGATTAAAAATGACTGCTCCCTAAATTTTGCAAAATTTTCTTCCACAAAAAAAGGTTGTGTGACAATGAATTTAAGTATCAAAACAGTACTCCAAAATGTCCCTGTATGCTCGATAAGGCTAGCCTGTATTTCAGACCAGACCATGGATTGAGTCTGGAACACGGGCTAGATAAGGCTTGCACGGTGACACAACCTCGTCCCCAGGCCCTTTAGTCATGTTGACGTTGAGCCTCACTTTGGCGAGTAAATCAAAGAAAGAAGTGCTTTCCCAGATATAGCTTATCATATAAATGTTTGTGAATAATATTAGTAATTTTGTGATTTTGTAACAGTCTCTATAACAATGCCAAGTCCCAGTATATACCTCCAATGTATTACCAAGATACCCCCCCCCCCAGAAATCTTGTCTAGCTGTGCTACATTCGCTTATAAATATTGCTTACCTTCCAATGAATACTTTGAGGCATATCGGCGCAGACTTCTCCTTTTTGTTGCAGTGTTGCAGTCCTCTGGATAGAAGAATTTTCCCTTGCTATCATCCTTCTTCTTCTTGAGAAAAGTGAAGACATCCCTCATCAGTTTGAAGTCGTCTTCCATACATTTCAATATGTTATCAGAATCGTTTTCGTTGACTTTTTCCTTCTCTTTCGATTCTGCAGGGTCTTCCATGTTATTCTCCGAACTCATCCTTTCTCGATCCAAACTCATCGTTTCTCAATCAAGCTCGCTTGCGTCCGCCTTGATATGATTAATTATGCCCAAAAAATTCCTAATAACTGTAATGTAGATAGCCGAAGGCTAAGATTCTTTGGAAACTGCTACCAAAAATATTACTAAGGAGATGAGACACAGAGATGTGTGTGGTGTTGGAAATAGGTTCGCTAATATTGCGTGTCGTATCTATCTTTTATGTTGCAATTGTAATTAGTGTCCGTCTCATGTTTCCGTAGCAGACACATTTCACTATAATTATAGCTGCTGCGCCTGTATGTTCAGTTCAGAATCAAGGAATTTGTCACGTTTGTTAATTAACGTACTGCAGAGTACATTTAGTGAAGACATTTTCGAGTTTACACCGGAAAGGTCTCCAGCAATTAGCATGCGCCGACGTGTATCCTGTTTTTCGTAAGCTGATTTTTCAGAATTTAACTATTGTGTTTGGTATACTTTACACGAGTTTCCTGATTGTAAGAGTTAGAGTTAACGCACACTTTGATAAGACCTAATAAGGGTACACGCATTTTTGATAAGAATCTCAGAATTTTGAACAGTACTGAAAGTCTCTTGAAGTTATCAGATTTTGAGTATTCGGCGTTTCTTACCAGTTTCTAATGGTTCCATAACAATCTTTATATTCAGTACCTGTTCCCCCGCGTGAACGTTCCAAAATGTCTTTTGAAGCCTGTCCAATTGTTACGCATTATTCCAGTACAGAAATCATACAGGAAGCTCATAAAGTAAACATGTTTAAAGGATTTCCATTTTCAAAATATACAGTTTCTTTAATTATATTTTCCCAGTATACTGAAGTTTCTTAATTGTTTGGCGATCTGAATTGATTTTCTTTCTTCTGCAAAGATCTTAAAAGATAGTTAAAAAATTGAGTAATTCGTTGGTTACTGTCAGGTTGTGTGCTTAAAATTAGTCTAAACTTTCTTTCAACCAGCTACTCTCGAGTACCGAATAATCGTCCCAGCCCGATTAATTTTTTTTAAATCTCTTCCAACCCCCCTTTTGATAATTCTTGAAAAATTTAAATGACAGTAAACATAATTTTTGAATAGATGAAAAATACGTATATAACTAAGAAAAGAACCATTTTCAATGTTCCCAACCCCCAATGGTTCCAATTTCCCCCCGATTGTTCCAATCCCCGATTATTACATTGAATCATTTGTAACCCCTTTCGATCATTCTGATCCCCCATTTATTTGGTACTCGAGGGGATTCAACCACCTCTTAATAATACTTACAGTACTCCTTGTTTACTACTGCAACGATGATTACCCCGTATCACAAAGGCATTGTTTTGACTACCCAACTTGAGCATCCTTCGACGTGAATTTATAAAATGCCCGAACCCCCTGAATTAATCTGAGATCCCACCAGCCCCTATGAATTGATAAATTGTCTTCACTCTCTTTCCGCCATTGTCCACAAATCACCACGAACTGACAGATTGTCTTAACCTTAGCGTTGGGGAAAATAAATCATTGGGGGCTGCCCAATAAAATGTCCATTGTTTATCAAACTTTTTGCCCGACTAAGTATGGATTTTGGCCCAAAAAGGCATATTTCGGGAAATTGCTCCAATATTGGGGGGCCGCCCCATCTTCTCTCGCCCCCTGACTTCACCCTCCCCATGAAATATATTGAATAGGCATCATATCATCTGACCCTGAAGTGCATTGCGTTTGCCCCTGAAGCGCATAGCGTCTCACCCTGAAGCGCATAGGTGACTCGGAAGCGCATAGCGTTTCATGTCGAGACGCATAGCGTTTCATGCAGGACACTTTCGCATAGTGGACCGAAACGCATAGTACACCGGAACTGTAGTATGATGTGCTGTCACATTATTAATAAAGGTCAGCAATCATGTTCAACAGCCCAGAACTGTTCACAATTTCCCGAAATGATGGTTTTTGGATGATCACTTCCAAATTTTTTTCCGCCATTGCTTTTTCCCTCGTGATCATGATCTGCGGGCGTTTTTTTCCAGGCCGTGTCCCATGAGGCCTGGATCGCAATGGATTCAATGAATTCTGGCCTTTCCTATTTCCAAAACAACCCGCAGGCGCAGAGTGCTCTATGTACAGCGGTCAAAAATTTCTTCACCTTGCTCTTGTTCATTCGTTTAATGTCTGCACAGCCTTCTTGTTTTATTTGGGAACAACTTGCAAATAAACAAAATTGTTGATTTCCACATTTTCTTTCCGCGTTTTCGAGTTTGTATTGGTGCATACTTGAAAGCGCAGAAAAGAAAGCGCGGAAAAGAAAACGCGGAAATTGTTCGTTTTGAAGTTGTTTGCATTGTTCATCAGTTATTTAGAAGTACAGAGGATGTTTTAGTACTATATCATTTGGTTTTATCGCATTCTGAATGAAAATTATATTTTCCGCGATTTCCGCGTTTTCCGCGCTTTCGACCTGGTCTAAGCAATCATTGAGGACATGGTAATCCCCACCCAGAAAAATGTTCAACCCTTTCCCCATGATCGTCACCCTCTGGTGCTTGCAATCTCCATATCTGATATCGGTACGGTACAAATACTTTCCTCATGTTTCCCTACATATATGCAGCCTCAAACATGGTATTAAGGCATTCTACATGGAATTTCATATTAAGTCCACCTTTATCCCCTCCAAAAAGAAGCCAAAGCTTATCATTAAAATTTAGTTTCATGACAAGTTCTTATTTTATTAGAATTTCTTTGATATATGTCTTTTTTCTTATAAATTCTTTACTCTCACGTACGGGTGTGGGGAAACAGATTCATCTGTGGCAGTGTCATGTAGCCCTATTAATCCAGTTTTCAGTATTTCCTTCCAACATGAGTAGTGAGCGGAGCTTGAGCTGCTCTTATTTTACGATCTGATAGCAAAATGTTTAAATTCAAATTTTTGAGGCAGCATCGTAAGTTTTGAACTCTGTTCGTAGGTGACGCATCAAAGATTTCATGCTTACAGCTTGGTCTGGTAAAATTGATTTCCGCAATGGTATGCCAGCCTTTTCAGTTGCTCTTACAAAAAGATCTTTGTTTGCCTTTATCATTTCCACAAGAAGCAGTTCTTTCTCACTGTCATCATGATCATCTGCATTTGTAGACATCTTGGATATTATGTTCATGGCAAATCTAGCACATTTTTGTGCCTCTTTCTTATTCACTTCAGATGCTGGAGGTTTGGTGTTGGGAATCTCGGCGTACTGGTACCGGCGTACTGACAGCCAGATTGCATTCTTTGATATTGACGCGGAGAAGCTTGTTCTAAACAAACTGCCAATGGTGGCCCTTTTTACAGAGTTAAGGTGCAGGTGCGGCTGGAAGATGTCAAAGTGGCACGGGGAAGATCTTCCCCGTGCACTACAAAGAATGCAGACTGGACTGAAAGCAGGAAAATTAAAGCAGGTTTTGATACAAAATAAAGAAGGCTGGCAAGCAAATTCA
The DNA here is from genome assembly GCA_039566865.1 of Aurelia coerulea. Taxonomy (NCBI): domain Eukaryota; kingdom Metazoa; phylum Cnidaria; class Scyphozoa; order Semaeostomeae; family Ulmaridae; genus Aurelia; species Aurelia coerulea. The sequence goes on along the minus strand of CM076951.1, from coordinate 1,205,005 downwards.
TCACAACAGAACAGGCATAATAACGTTGCATAGTTTTATATGTGGGGGTGGAATGATTGGTAAGTGCAGTGTTTATGTTAGGCCCAAAAAGTAGTTTTGCATTGGGGTATTTTGCTGGGAAGTTTGATGTTTTGAAAGCTGGCTTTGCAAATAATTCCAGTTAGGACAAATATGTGTTGAGTTGAACTGGCAATCTAATGCTTTTCGTAGAGTATTCTATGTCGTAACATCTCAAAGCAAAACCACCCCGTGGTAGGCCCAACAACCATAACAGTCAACCGACGTTACTAAAACACGGAACAAGCGGAACAAGCGGAACAAGGCAGTAACAAGCGGAACGAGTGCGGAACAAGCCAGTAACAAGCGGAACAGGTCAGTAACAAGTGGAACAAGCGAGGAACAACCCAGTAACAAGCCGAACAAGCAAGGAACATCTGTCTCTATCCCAAGGGAAGTTCGAAATATGTTGAAATGAAAGAGTAGCACGCGGCATTAAATAATAAATCAAGAAGATAATAGGGTAAAGAGCAGAAAAAAGGCGCCACATGTCCCAAAGGAGTCCAAAGTCGTTGCAAGGGAACATGAATAAGGAAGCAAAGGTGTGTCTCTTCTTTCTTCTGCTCCTTATTGTTGCCGCAACCTTCTCGTCATTCTTATTAATCCTTTCGGCTTTCTTTCCCATTCATCTTTTCCCATTGTCTGTGCACTTGAATATTTCGAAACAAAGCTGTTTGAAGTTTTGAATAGTTTTATACAGGAAACAAATGAATAAAGACAATTTATTTAGTTTCTTAAATCTGAAATTATGGAGGTAGATTTTCCCAGTACTTTTTTGAAAATTTTGGGTACGGGTCTGCCGCGAGCATATTCGATTCTTACGAAAATGGTACCCTTGGCTAAACCAATAATTTGGTCAACTTTGATACCCTTTGTATTTATTCTTTAGCATTGCTCCCTTCAAATCAATCAATCAATCAATCAATCAATCTATCAATCTATCTATCTATCTATCAATCAATCAATCAATCAGTCAAGTAGCGGCAAAATTTTTATACGTTTCAACGATAGCGGATAGAATAGTAGCCTGCCTGCAGACTTTGGTTACTGGGGAGGAAAGAGGAACTACTTCTAGTTTCTCACTCCTTTCTCTCCTCTCCTCCTCAGTGATCAAAGTCTGTGTGCAGGTTAATAGAATAGACGATTACGAAAAAGATGGCGTTGGGAGGCATTTGACCAAAATGCATTGCGTTTGCGTGCTATAATGCAATCAACCGTGACCGTGATTCTATAGAAATTCATTCATCAAATGTAATGCATCTTGGTCAAATGGCCCTCGATGCCCTCTTTTCCGGAATCGTCTATTGGTATTGATTTTAGATATTCATGAGCATTCTGGACGGTTGGGTCGGCCCTGGGTGGCTCTTAGTGAACCTCAATGATAATGCCTTGAATTCTTTTCCTAATACTGTGAACAAAACATACGCAAATTCAAAGTATCTCTGCCTCGAAAAGCGTTTTGATGAGACAGAAGATAAAATAATAACAAATAGTGAAAAAATTGATACTGAGAAATAATACTGATATAAACAAAAGGTAACAAGGGAGGGTAATTCCAACCCCACCCCCCAACCGTTTGACCATTCAACGCGAAAGAAAGCCAAAAAGAAAAAAAAAGAATGGCGAGAAAGTTGCGGCAACAATAAGGAGAAGAAGAAAGAACATACACACACCTTTGCTTCCTTATTCATGTTCCCTTGCAACGACTTTGGACTCCTTTGGGACATGCGGCGCCTTTTTTCTGCTCTTACCCTATTATCTTCTTGACTTATTATCTAATGCCGCGCGCTACTCTTTCATTTCAACATATTTCGAGCTTCCCTTGGGATAGAGACAGATGTTCCTTGCTTGTTCGGCTTGTTACTGGGTTGTTCCTCGCTTGTTCCGCTTGTTACTGACCTGTTCCGCTTGTTACTGGCGTGTTCCGCACTCGTTCCGCTTGTTACTGCCTTGTTCCGCTTGTTCCGTGTTTTAGTAACGTCGAGAAAATTGTTCAAAAGCATACCTCTCTCCGGATGAATTCCAATGAAATATGGAAAGGAGATAACTCAGAATCATTTCGAAACAGTTCTGCCAATATAGAAGAATACCACTGCTAATAAACTCCTGTCTCTGAGGCAGATTCCGAGATTTTACCAAACCTTATGGTAAAGTTTCTGTCCAATGGCTGCCGCAGTCGTCCAAATCATTATCATTTTCTCTGGTAATTCCATCAGACTTCATCCAAAATAGTATAGTAAATATATTGATAAATCCTTTCTGTAATATTTGCACCAAGAAATGCACCAAAAAACTCCATTCTGTGGTCGATGCAAGCGGATATTTCAAAGCACTATTTTACAATACAAATCTTCCATTGATAAGTTGGTGTTTCACCCAAACAACTTTCACGTCTTCAAAATTTTTGCCACGCGCGTTGTCCCGCAGCACAGCCCCTTTAAGTCGAGCCAAATTTTCTTAAACACTGTATTTTTATCGAGCAGCCCCCCACCAAATTTGATCTCCCCCTTCGCCCATGAGCTAATCAAACCTACAATAGAGTGGATAACTCGAAAATGAAGTAAGATATCAAAATTCTTTGAGAAATTTTTCATTAGATTTTGCTATTCATTTTTGTGTCAATGAAAATGTTTACTCTAGCGTTCCTTGTTTTCTGCTTATTTGCTACAATAACATTGGGGGGCTGCTCGATAAAATAGAGTGTATCGTCTTCAATATCATATCGTGATCTCTTTTCTTTTCTATGAAGGCTTTTGAACAAAGAAAGTCACTGTCTGAACATAACAATGATTCATTAAGCGACAACAAACACTACCGGGTGTCCCAAAAAAAAGTTCCGACGTTTGATTGAGCACAGAGAAAAATCTTTTTAATCTGGCAATTTCTATTCATTCTAGTTACGTGCTAGATATTTCAACTTACAGTTTGGCATATCGTAGGAAGAAATTAGTAATCTGAAAATGGAGCTTTGAGCTCTAACGTTTCACTTTCATGTTCAAGGCAAAACCAGAGAGATTATTACGCTTTCCTGCTTCGTGATGGTGGGGACTCCCTCGACGAGCAACACAAAAATTGAGTTGACAATTCGTTCATTACCTTGACGTCCCGAGCGGGCAGACATTTCATTCAGAAGAGAAAGCGTTGCTTTGTAATTGAACGGAATTTTGATTTAAATAATGTTTGATTATGTGTATTAGCCTAAGGTGTGAAGAATAGAAACAAATAGGTCTCGGGACAACTGTTTGCTGCTGTTATTGTTGCCTTGTGCCAACTGGGAATTTCAAAAGGGAATTTTTACTGTTTCGCGGTTTCACGGCACGGAGTAGAATAGACTGTCTTTTCTCAACTAAAGAATAATTTCAATTGCTTTTTTCGAGCTGCCTTATTATGCAATAATGCATTTTTGTGTGTTCGTCCAGTCCAAATTGAGTGGCAAAGTATTAACGTAGTATTTTCCCCCTGAGACGTATTAGATTCGATTTTCAGACCTTTACATCAAATATGCTCAATGAGACGAAATTCTTGCACGTCGTCAAGGCAATGAAACAAAGTGTCGACCCAGTTTTTGTGTTGCTCATCCGGAGATTCCCCCTTCACTTCGATGATGCAGAAAGGCGTACAAATCTCTCTGGTTTTGCCTTCAACATGGAGATGCGATGTTAGGACTAATAACTCCATCTTCAGCTTACTGATTTCTTCCTACGATATGCCAAGCTGTAAGTTGAAATGTCCAGTATGTACCTAGAATGAATAGAAATTGCCAGATAACGAACTTTTTTGTCTACGTTCAATCAAACGCCGGAACTTTTTTTTGGGACACCCGGTATGTTAAAATATAATACTGTTTTAGTTCATGTTTGGAGATTTTAAGTTAAGTTGAAAAGGATAAATTTGTGTCAGATTCTTGCTAACTTTTTCTCAATAAACGATTACGCTAAAGGTGGCGGCGAAGAACGTTTGATCATTCTTGAGATGCTTTGCATTTTAATAGCGAATCTTTTACGATTCTATAGAAATCTGATCAAAGATCAAAATCCATCTCGATAAAAAGTTCCCAGCCGCCATCTTTGGCATAATCAACCTTTCAGTGGATGATACCGTAGGCCAATGAAGGTAATCCGATATGATATAAAATGCATTCCAAAAATTAGACACAATTTGACAAAATATTCGATGGTATTTATATCCTATCCTATCATAGTCAATTGTTAGCTGAAGATGAGGAGGTCATATGGGTTAGACTTATACGTGCGGATCATATTTTAATTGTTTATTTCTCAATTGATCTCAGAGTTGTTTAAATTCTTTATTTTGTATGTGATCTAAAGTATCTTCAGCAATTCACTCGCTCTACATTTCTAAGTGAAATACTTTATTTACCGGATATAAATATTTATCTACTGTCGAAACTTTATTTAATTGTTTCAAGTCATTTCCTTTCTGCTTTCCTTGCACGCTTCGGTGCAACTTCTTCTATCGTTTTTCTGCATTCAATGCAATACCTATGAAGATAATGTTAAGATATATATCAATTTACTACCTACCTGACCCACTTCTCATCATCGAGCAGTGTTCATTTTAAATTTCACCACATAAAATGCTCAAAACATCTCATACTTACAACAATTAGGATAGAATCATATAATAAAGCAATACGTTTTTGCTATGGGTCGTCATCAGACCAACATCAAAAGTTGTCAAACTTTATTGATCAACGTTTATTTGCTTGAATTGGATTTGTCTGAGGATTGCATTTGAATTGACCAGCTAAGAATTTATTGATTTGTAACTAATATGGATTAAAAGTTATTACCAATCTTCCTTTTTCGGAGGCCTTCTTGTCATTTTGATACATTTCATATGATACCAATTGTTACCAGGACACTAAAAAAATAGGAGCAGATATATTCTAAAAAGAAATCTAAAGTTTGTCCGTGTTACCTAGCAATTAGCCTTCAGTTTAATTCACACATGCGAAATGAATAACTGAGGTTCATTCCCTCAGGATTAATCGTGCCTTGTTTTAAAAATAATTTTGGCAATGAATTGCAAATAATTTGAAAGTAAAATTTCTCATGATTCCAAACATGATGTCATTGGTATTAGATACTGATTGGCTCTGGATGTGCATGGCAGTGACAAGACCTGAAATCTGCACTGGATCCGGCATAGCGCCAATTACCTTTATCCGAACATCAAATGGAGCATTTGATCTCATTTCGAAATCAGGAGGAATTTGGCCTCCATATGATATAAAAATAAGTTATTAGCAAGATTCGAAGTTCTTTAAAGATGTAGTTGCAACTTAGAAAAAGGTCCCCCAAAACAGGAGGAAATCTCGCGTCGGGTACTTTGGTAATGATCTGTGCGCTTCTTCGTTGCAATATTCCTCCGGTCTGAGTGACAGTCATGTTACGGTGCGGGGAGGGGGCAACTGAGTGCGCTTCTCTTTGAGCAGACAAATTTATCGCTGCATGTCATGGTTTAACAGTACATAAAAAGTTATTATCAAAACGTAAACAAAATCACATCAGAATTGGAATTCAAAATGTTTTCATTGTTGATACTTACTTTTGCGCTATTGCCAGAACATTCAATCATTTTCCAACTACGCAGTTAGGCCTTACTTGGTTGGGGAGGCAGACAACGGGGTCTGTTGACGTGCTCGTTGCATGGGAGGCTCGGTGCTAGTGCAATCAATTCTCTTATGAGCGCCACCACAGTCTCCACACACGTGAGGGTAGCGGCAGCGCTTGAAGGTACAAATGCTCTCATTCCAGCGATAGCAAAAGCCGCTTGTGGTTGTCTGCTGCAAGGCCAGGGGCGGATCCAGACGTTCGCACTGTGCTTGCGTAAGCATGTCTCTTTTGCTAGCTCCGCCCTCGGACCCCCGTTTTGCTCGCGCTTCGCGCTCGTCAGTGCGTACATCTGATTTTGGGCTGGATCCGCCCCTGAAGAAATCCATAAATTGGCCCTTGCGAATGGATTCGGCTAAATACCCTGGCACAGGGGAAATACCCGAGGACACTGACACAGAGGGCAACAAACCAGCAGCCTTAACCTCTCCTTCAACTGCAGGTGTCTTCGCCACGGTAACGGCAGCAGGAATGCTGCCCGCGACAGCAAAACTCTGAGCCGCTTCGACAAAAGAAGATGAAGCGGCATCAACGTTCACCTTCAAAAACGATGGGGCGGTTGACGGATGAATTGGGTTTGTATCCTCCAGCCCTGGTATTGACATTTCTGTGGAAGAACCACTCTGTTGGAGTTGCTCCGTGGTTCTATTTGCGTGTAGGAGACGCATGATCTCCTGCACAGAGCTGCTCAAATGCTCGAAACGTTCTAAAGCTTCTGCCTTACTCATTGCTTCATCTCTTGCGGCAGATGTGATTTCCGGGTCTCGCTTCTCTTGCTCCATCATATAAGAAACCGACAAACTTTGAGCGGTTTCCAAATAAAAAGAAATAGAAATGGTAGCATACAACCTTGGTCCAAGCAAAAAACAGCAAATAGTCTTGTGGAAAATGAACAAACTTCGAACAGCGATATTTCCAACTGGCTAACCAAAGAAGGTCGCAGAGTAAACTGCTAGAAAATAACGACCACGCTCCTCCGGGGAGGTATTAACTCCAGTTAAACTAGTGTCTAACTGCCATTTAAAATAGTATGCTTAGAGTGTCTGTGGATGCCTAACATCATTTCATGGATTGATACATTTCCTGTTATAAGAGTTGAGGCTACTCCCATTTAACATCATACCTCAACTGACCTTAGAACATGATAAATGTTAACTATCTCGGCCTAAGTGACTTGGCGAGGGTAGATGATGATATCTTTATTAAAATATTTGATGCGGCTAAATTTTTAAGCTGTAGATAGGCATATATATTTTATAGTTTTTTCAGTTTCATACTTGTATTACTGTATGTGTGAAGATGAACACAGAAACACCAAAAAGGGTCATTTCACCAGTACAAATTCTTATCATAAAAAATGTCGAAAGTGACTTAGGGGTATATAATTGGTGATTGTGACTAATCCCATGGATGTCCCATTCTGTAACTTTCAGGAATGATGCAGTACAGCTTGTTCTAACGTCTTTAAAATTTCTTTTTGTTTTCCCAATTGACAAACGGACAGGGTCAAAGGTCAAAGTCTTGGAATATGATTTAATCATGTTAGCTTGATTACAAGGCCTATTTTGATGGCAAAAATGGCATCTCTGCACAGAGAGCTTTTAAATGACACAAACTGCATGTTGGTAGGACAAGTATAACGAGAGTTAGGTAATTTAGAGGTTAGCGGAGCGGCCGCAAACGGCAAAAATTTAATTGTCCGTAACTTTGGACCAGGTCAACTTATGAAGCTCAAATATTCGATGAGCATTTTCCTTATCAACTTGATGCTGCTAGAAAAGTTTCAAGGAAATCCATGACAAGTGTGTCCATGACTTGGTCCCACTTGACATGGAATGTCCCATACTCAAGTACCTTACGAGTAATATGATACAGGAAACGACAACTGTAATCCACGGGTCACCAGGTAATGTAATTGGCGGGTCACGTTAGATCCTCCGCGGGTCACCATATTTGCGGTCAGTGGCCGAGCGGCTATAGCTGCGAGCATTCCTACACAAACTGGTCCGTAAAAGCATAGAGGAGGTAAAAGGTATTGCTGTTTACAAACGTCATCATCCGATTGTCGCTAGAAAGATTACCGTTATCGTTGGAAAGAAACATGGTGCCGAATGGGGAAATAAGGTGAGTCATGATTCGCTATTTTTTTTTCATAAACAACTTGCAAGTCTCTCAACCAAAACAAAAAAATGTTTGGCCTTGATAAAGGTAGTACTGTGATGTTTCCCTCGAGGGGCATTTCATTCCCAAAAAATATCGTACACCTTTGGAAAAAATTCTTTAAGTTTCTAGAAAAATCATCACAAATCTGTAAAAATCCTTTGCTCTAAAAAAATCTCGTATGATTTACGATTATGAACACTGTGATTTTGACTGAGCAGTCCTTTCAATTCGAAGCAAAGGAGGCCGACACAGATAACTTCATAAATCAGCGGTAACTAGATTAACTAGTACTAGTATAATGCACAGGACATTCCAAAGAGATATTTGCTTTCAGTGTTTCATGTGTTTCAGACTTGGATGATAATAGATTTGCTTCTTTTTGTCTTACTCAATAACTCAAGGTCAAATTCCAATCTCATGCAGTGTGACACATGGAAAAAGTCCATTATCTGCCTTGGTATCAATTAATGGTTTCTAACCTTGGTCTCTAACGACTTGCATGAATTCTTTAAATTGTTTCAAAGAGCATCATGCATGGGCATTAGCAAAGAAAGAGTGATGCCACCTTGATCTTACACAAACCAGTATATGCAAGAATGCTCGTAGCTATAGCCGCTTGGCCACCAGCCACAAATATAGTGACCCGTGGATTACATGACCTGGTGACCTGGTGACCTGCCGATTACATGACCTGGTGACCAGTGGATTACAGTTGCCGTACAGGAAACAAGTGAAAGAAAAATAAAAATATTTCAAGGATTGCCTTTATCAAAGTAAATAGTTTCTTAACTTACATTTTCCCAGTACTGGAGTTTGTTAATCTTTAGCCGATATGAGAGTTGAGTTTTCTTATGGGCAGTTTCTTAAAACAATATGTGTAAGCAGTTTCTTATCAAAATACGTCTAAGCAGTTTCTTATCAAAATATGTGTTGGCCTAATGTTCCTTACTTTGCAGAATGCAATAAAATCTATCGTTAGTACGTGCATATATTTCCATCGGCTTGTGTAAAACGCAGGTCATGCAGGTTAAGAAAACGCGGGTTAAATCATGCGGGTCAAAAATGGTGGCCATGGGCACGGGCTTTAGGCCCTCTGCCGTTTGCACAAGAGGTTCGTGGAAAGCGTTAGTTTGGTCATAGTATGGTTTGGTCATTGGTTGGATTTAAAGACAGGACCCCTTGAGTTTTTGGTAACAAGTTGCTGGGTGTTTCAAATAAAAATGCGTTGCCAAAATAATGAAAATTTATGCCTATCTTATATTTTGTCTGAGATGGCAATGCGCATATTTCCACTGTGCATGAGGTATTGGTTCCTGAAAACTATCTTTGAAAGATAGGTGTTCTACTTGACTGATCCAATGCCTAAAATTTCTTAGAAAACTAACAATGATCTTGACAAATTTAGTTCTTGATTACAAAATGTCAATTCCAACATACAGCATTTTGAAATAGATTTTATTATGTTGGAGAGGTTTCCGGGGTTTCTTCTAGCAACAAATCTCATTATGTGGACGAATGATAATTTGCATTCAAAATTTCCGAAATCAAACGATCGTCGTGACTATGAAGGTTTCTTATCGCAATGTAGCCAGGCAACCTTTGGACCATCATACTTAAAACATCAGTAGGCTGTAAGCCGAAAGCCATGACCTCTAGTTTGACCCGCACAATTTAACCCACGTTTTCTTAACCTGCATGACCTGCGTTTTACACAAGCCGTATTTCCATAAGAAACTAAGAATTTGGGCTAGTACTGAAACTTTCTTAAGATTATCAGATTTTGAGTACTGAGAGTTTCTTGCGAGTTTCTTAGAGGTTCCATAACAATCTTCATGCTCACTACTAACCCTCGTTTCCTAGTATCAAGCCTTTCCAATCTTTAGATATTACTAAGTACCTCACGAGTAAATTATTAAATTTTTTAATTTTGATAAAATTATGAGACAACCTTAAAAAATATCGAAAGATATAACCTAATAACCCTTCTTTACTATGGGTTAAGGTTGTTATTCACTTTCGTCGCATAATTTTGAATTTTGATAAAATTATGAGACATCTTTCAAAATTTCGAAAGTTGGAACTTAATAACCCTTGCATTTCGAAAGATAGAACTTAACAACCCTTCCTTAGTATTGGTTTAGTTTCTTACTCACTTTCGTCGCAAAATCCTGTTGCATTTTTCAGAAACCTTATAGCTTATCCCATCTTTTTAAGCTTCTTTTTCTCTTTCCTCGTATATCGTTTGTCAATTTTTCAATTTTCTCAAATCTTTGAGACGTTCTGAGACATGCCTTAAATAGGAACGTGAAAGCTACCGTTTCGTAAATCGATATTGTGAAAGATTCTCCAACGTTTCTCAACTCTCATTTTAAATATGAAGATTACGAAAAAAAAGATGCAAATTATGCTGCTCAAGTTTGCTTTGCTTTTTTAATGATCTGAGAGCTGAGCGCTCATAAGGATTTACATAAATTCGGCTGTAGATTAGAGAATGCATTTTAATTTGACTTCTAAATTAAAAGAAACAAATTATGAATCTTGTTTAGCTAGAATTGCTAAACGTTCTTTGAAGAGTAAATATTCCAAGGACCAAGGTATTGCTGAACGTGTCTGTTACCAACCTTACCCCCGACAAAAAGCGGTCAACAGCGGTGACCACAAAAGAGTAATGTGTCTTGTACGATGAGCGATTTCTATACTGCATTGTTTAATTTGAATGGCTTCTTAAACAATAACCCAGGTGTTTGAGTAGTCCCACGACACCTCATATTTACCGGCAAACCTCAGATATACCGGCACCTCAAATTTACAGGCTCGCGCTACCATGATGTATACAGAAACAAGAGGTGGCTTGCAGACAAAGGTTGGCAGATTGATGGCGATAAGTATGGTTTAATGATAGAAACGCCAGATCGCTTGCAAGGCAAAGCCCAATTTTCTGAGGCTGAAGACATGTCCAATCGAAGAATATCACGTCTGCGGATTCGTGTTGAACGTTTGATCTGTAAGATAAAAGTGAACCAGATTTTACACTCAATGCCCATCCGTTACATAAACATTTCTTCGAAAATAGTAAAGGTTTGTGCACGACTGACAGCTTTCCTTCCATCTCTCATAAAAGATCTTGATTCGAACAGCAAGTGTGACTCGTGATTTGCAAGATGAATGAAGACACGTGACATTGCATTGTTTAGCAGTAGTTTAAAAATTGAATGCAGGGGGACAGGGGTGCAACTCTTAAAACAACAGGGGGTCTGCCATTTTAAACGTAGGGCTCAATTCCTAGGGGGTCACTTGATAGATCAAGCACCCGGGGTATGTGCCTGCCGATAGGGTGTTAATTCCAGCAAAAAGATCCAGTACAGAATTATACCTTTTGCATTTTCGATCCAGAAGAGGTACGTCAATAAAGGTAATTTTTTGGGATAGGTCGAAAATTTGTGGAGACACTCAAAAGTGAACAACACTGTATCTCATCCCTGAACCAGTCACGGGACCGGTATTGTGTTTTCCAATGTTTTGTTCCAGGGCAGGGTCTGAAATGTTTCCTATTGCATGCATATAAACATCACCGTTGTTTTTCTCCTAGGTGGACCTCCGGGGCTCAGTTGCAGGAGCCCAAACTACATATCGTATATGCAATCCCATTTCAGGATGATCCCATTTCTCCTTTTGAGCCACCCCTAATCCATTAGTTCAGTGGAACCCTTTGATCAATGAAAATGGCCAACAGTGGCGGAGCCAGGGGGTGAATGAGAGGGTAAATACCCAGGTATCTACACCCCCATATCATTAAATACATACATTAACTTTCATTCAGAAGCTCTTTGTTTCCATGTGCTCAATAATCATAACTACAACTTGGTCAAGAATTACACTCTTTTTCTCATAAGAATACTATAAATTTTGTCCAGCCTCGATATTCTTAAGACATTTTTGTTTTGAGCCTGAATGTCTTCTTACAGTATCCTTATTTTCTCATATCCAATATGGTTTCATGTTATGAACATCGCAAAACAGGCAACTGCTGAAAAATGAGACACAAATATGTCATGGCGCGGAAATTTAAGGGAATACTACACGTATTTTTAGAAGAGAGACTCTGTATGAACTCAGCTCTCAGATCGCCAAAAGATTAATGAACTCCAGTACTGGGAAAGTACCGGGTGTCCCAAAAAAATGTATACGGATTTGGTTGACTCTAGCGATGTGAATTTAGCTTCAATCAATTTCTAATCAGTCTATAAATGTTCCTCGATTGTTAACTTGAACATAGGTACCTCGTTTGTTGGTATTGGTGCTTGGTACCAGACATGTTAATCTGGAAAGCTCAATTTGCCTCTTCCTGCAAACCAGAGCTTTAGCCTTTTGGCCTAATCAAATTCTTAAGGAACAGCGCATAAATCAACGATAGCCTTGATAAAATTTGAAAAATATTAGATCTCGTGTTTTCTAGAAGTTACCCCCCAGCCACCCATTGGGCAATTTCTTAATTGTTCATTAATTTAGGTTCTTAATTTTAATGTGCTTCAGGAACTTGCTTAGGCCAAAAGGCGAAAGCTCTGGTTTGCAGGTGCACGCAAATTTGAGCTTTTCAAGATTGATATTTCTGCTCTCAAAGCACGGATACCAACAAACGAGGTATCTATGTTCAAGTTAACTATCGAGGAACACTTTGAGAGTGATTAGCCACTGATTAAAGCTAAATTCACATCGCTGGAGTCAACCAAATCTGTATACTTTTTTGGGACACCCGGTATAACTTAAGAAACTAGTTAGTTTGAGAAAGGAAATCCTCAGCATCTTTTTATTTCATTTTCACTTGTTTCTTATATCATACTACGAGGAAGGTACTTGCGTAAAGTTAAAAAAATTGGGAAGGCTTTTATCAAATGTTCATGAGGGCATTGGTAGTGAACACAAAGATTGTTATGGGACTTTATTAAAGTGTTTATGCAATGTGAAAATTGATTCTTTGTTCTCATTAAAGACAATAAATATGTGTCAATGGAATAGTATTCCAAAAAACAGAATTGAAATATCTTCTTCCGTTGCGAAAATATTGCCTCCCAAAGTGTAGGATTCATAGGAATCAGAGGTGAAATGGTTAATTATTTGATCCTTCGATTGTGACGTAGCAAGTAGTAGCCATTCAAATCAGCTGAATCAGTAATGGCGACGACCGCATGCTCGAGAGCTTCGACCGTACCTGTTGGAGGAAAACGTTTTGTTGCTGGTGGACCGAACGGGGTCAGTTGTGGAAATAGTCAGCATACGAAAGGTATATCAATCCATCATTTTCCACATAAAGTAAAAGATCGGGAGCGACATCTTCTATGGGTACGCTTTGTTCGCCGGCACCGGCCTAACTGGAATCCGTCAGACCAAACTGTTTTGTGTGGAATTCATTTTGACAATGCCAGCTACACCATGAGACGAGACATAGCATTGTCGCTCGGAATTAAAGTTTATTTAAAACCAGATGCTGTTCCATCGATTGACGTCGCAAATGTTAGGGAAGAACAAGACAGTGTGCCCCTCCAAGCTCGTGAAAAGAGACAGGTAAGAATTACTTCCTTGTTGTGCTCTGGCCTAGGCTTATGCCTTGCCAATCTCGATTATTTTCAAGTTTCCCTTTTAGCTAGTCGCTTCGATTTACTTCATACCCTTGCACACAAACCCCAATAAGAATTGGGCTGCTCTATAATAGTTTTAATATCTTTGAACGTAGATTCTTCGGAACATGATTCGAGAGAAAAGACTGGACAACCCAGCTATTGAAGAAAACATGATGCCAAACGAACCCAGTGACCATGAAAGTGCCAACGAAGCGGACCAAAGCGGAATAGACATGGCAAAAGATCGTGAAATCGAAAAAACCAATTGTGAGAGTTGCAATATTCGACAAGACAAAATTACCAGATTACAAAAGAGAATTCACAACCTGAAGAAGAGGAGGGATGAGTTGAAAGCCAATGCCCAACAGGAAGTAAGTTTTGATTCAGATATTTTGACACAATATGGGTTTCAGAAAGTGCAGCAGGTAGGGGGCTAGGGGATGCTGCTTCCTGGATTTTCCCAAGAAGCTGAATGACCTTCCAACAGAGACAATTTGTGATTCTTTTTCTAAATTACTTTTTCAATTTTAGAAAACTAAATGTTCAACAACATATTTGCCATAAAGTCTCTGCATTTAACTTGCAAAAGTTTCTCATTATTTTCAGACATTATTTCCCTTGAGTCTCTTAAAATTATCTTATTTTCTTAAAAACCAGATTTGTATCAGGGATGGATCCAGTCCAAAGTTGAAGGGGGCAACTTGCAAAGAAGGCGCCAAGAATGTAATGGAAAGTGATTATTTAAAGAAAATTCCTTGATTTACTACTAAATAACGGTAAGGCCGAAAAGTCGGAGATGTCGGAGATGTTGGAGCAATTTCTCAAACTTTTTCATCTCTGACTTTTCGTTTTTTCCCTATATGCTATAAACGAAAAGTCGGAGATGTCGGAGCAGGGATTTTTCTCCCTTAATTCAGTAAATTCTGATTGTAAAATGCCCTTCTTCTAAGGCAGTTTCCCACGCTTTGTAGCAGTGTTGTTAGAAAATAGCCTCGGAGATTTTCCTCCGACTTTTCGTTTTTCCCCTATATGCCAAAAACGAAAAGTCGGAGATGTCGGAGCAGGGATTTTTCTCCCTTTAAATCTGTAAATTCTGATTGTATAATGTTTTTCTTCTGAGGCAGTTTCCCGGCAGTTTCCCAGTGTCCTTCTGTATATTTATATACGATGTACAGAGTGTCCGTTAAAACGAAAATGTATGATATAATCATCGAAGATTACAGTAAGATTACTGACGAAAATCGGAACTTTTTGTTCAGAAGTGGTGTTCCGGGTTTTGAAATTTTTCCTCCCGGGTTTTTTTCTAATTTTTGTCCGGGTTTGCGGGTTCTAGCACCCCTCTCCCAAAGCCCCCTTCCTTCCTTCCTTCCTTCCTTCCTTCCTTCCTTCCTCCCAACCTTTAGAGCTTAAATGCAATCGAGCATAAAAAACTGCCTTAGAAGAAGGGCATTTTACAGTCAGAATCCCTTCTCCGACATCTCTGACTTTTCGTTTATAGCATATAGGGGAAGAACGAAAAGTCGGAGGAAAATCTCCGAGGCTATTTTCGAACGACACTGCTACAAACCGTGGGAAACTGCCTTAGAAGAAGGGCATTTTAAAAATAAGAATTTACTGAATTAAGGGAGGAAAGCCCTGCTCCAACATCTCCGACTTTTCGTTTATTGCATATAGGGGAAAAACGAAAAGTCGGAGGAAAATCTCCGAGGCTGTTTTCTAACAACACTGCTACAAAGCGTGGGAAACTACCTTAGAAGAAGGGCATTTTACAATCAGAATTTACAGATTTAAAGGGAGAAAAATCCCTGCTCCAACATCTCCGACTTTTCGTTTTTGGCATATAGGGGAAAAACGAAAAGTCGGAGGAAAATCTCCGAGGCTATTTTCGAACGACCCTGCTACAAACTGTGGGAAACTGCCTTAGAAGAAGGGCATTTTAAAAATAAGAATTTACTGAATTAAGGGAGGAAAGCCCTGCTCCAACATCTCCGACTTTTCGTTTATTGCATATAGGGGAAAAACGAAAAGTCGGAGGAAAATCTCCGAGGCTGTTTTCTAACAACACTGCTACAAAGCGTGGGAAACTACCTTAGAAGAAGGGCATTTTACAATCAGAATTTACAGATTTAAAGGGAGAAAAATCCCTGCTCCAACATCTCCGACTTTTCGTTTTTGGCATATAGGGGAAAAACGAAAAGTCGGAGGAAAATCTCCGAGGCTATTTTCTAACAACACTGCTACAAACCGTGGGAAACTGCCGTAGAAGAAGGGCATTTTACAATCAGAATTTACAGATATAAAGGGAGAAAAATCCCTGCTCCAACATCTCCGACTTTTCGTTTTTTGCATATAGGGGAAAAACGAAAAGTCGGAGGAAAATCTCCGAGGCTATTTTCTAACAACACTGCTACAAAGCGTGGGAAACTGCCTTAGAAGAAGGGCATTTTACAATCAGAATTTACAGATATAAAGGGAGAAAAATCCCTGCTCCAACATCTCCGACTTTTCGTTTATAGCATATAGGGAAAAAACGAAAAGTCAGAGATGAAAAAGTTTGAGAAATTGCTCCAACATCTCCGACATCTCCGACATCTCCGACTTTTCGGCCTTACCACTAAATAACACCTTGATTTATATCTTTCCCCCAACATCAGGCTCAGGATGAGGGGCGCTTTTCTCGCGGAAAAAGGGGCGCCAAGCTGAATTTTCATCTTGTAGGAGCAATTACCCCCACTGGCCCCCTAAATCCGCCACTGATTTGTATAAACAAACGTTAAATCAGCTGTGATGTATTTCAACTTATATGCAGGCTCCTGAATATGATGACAGTGATGATGATGATGATGATGATGATGATAACAATGACAGCAGTGTAACAAGAAAGAGAACATTTTCAGAGATCAGTGAAAAGCAACCTCATGACGAGACTGAAATTGAAGAACAACAACTTGATACAGACTGGTCAAGCCAAGAAGAAACAGAATTTTCATCAGATGAAGAAATGCCAGATAGTGATGCAAAATTTAATAAAAGAAACAGAGTTGAGTAAGTAAACATTATAATCAGGTATATCCAAGCAAAATCATGGCGGTGGAAGCAACACAGAGTGAGATAAGGGAATTAACCGCTCTCAATAATCCTATTACAGTCCAAATTCATAAGGGGAAGTGTACAGGGAGGGATCAGATAATTATGCTGACTTTTCTTAATTACTGGGTGTAAATTGTCGTTTATGAATAAGATACAGCACAAATGGAACTGTTTCTGAACATTTTACTACATTACTTGAAAGAAAATTTTTCCAAAGATAACAACCTCAAAGTGCATTCTTTTTTATTGAATGGAATGTTTACACTTCTTTCTCTTTCTCAGCTGTAATCCTGAGACTAAGCCTACTGAGGAGCCAAAATTCATAGTCTTCTTTGGTATGCTGATGGCAATATTCAAACAGTTCTGTTTCCATTGTAAAGCAGATAAGCCCAGTGTTGAAATACGACAAACAGGATCAATGGCAACAGTTATCCAGTCTTGCAGGCAATGTAGGAAGGAGTACAAGTGGAAGAGTCAGCCATTGCTGTTTGGAAAAGTACCTGCAGGAAATCTTATGATGAGTTTAGCCATTTTGACATCTGGTGTTTCCATAAGTCAAGTTTTCCTGATGTTCAAACACATGGGATTATTGGCTATATCAGTGCGTACTTTTTTTCTTCATCAAAGAAAGTTTCTATTTCCCTCTGTGCTGTTGCAATGGAACAAACACCGCAAATCACTGATCGAAAAAGTGAAGGATCTGCAGGATGTCCAGTGGTCAGGAGATGGACGTTTTGATTCAATGGGGCACAATGCAAAATATGGCGCTTATACAATGTTCTGCAACTCCATCTCAAAAATTGTCCACTTTGAAATTGTACAGGTGAGTATAGATTTTTCAATACTTTTAGGTCAGAAAATGATGAGTGGCAAATATACCTATCAGAAAAGAATGCAGCTCATATGTACTGTGCACATCAAATTGGGGAGGACCAGATCTTGAAAGATATGAAAATTGCAAGGGTTTTCAAGAATTATCAAAGATTGATTGTCACCCAGGGTCCTTTGCAGGAATGCTGCAATTGCTTCTTCCCTCTTTACAAGTAAGTTGTGGTTATGTTTCTCCTCCCCATGGTGCAAAAAGAACCCTGGGGTGACAATGGTTCTTTCATAATTCTTGAGAATTTGCAAAACAATCTTTTCTCAATTTGACATGAGTTTACAGTATGTGTGATAAGTGGGAAATTTTGAACAAGAAAAACTTAAAATTTTCTCAAGCAATAGAGGATGTTATGTAAACAAAATACATACTGTATGTATTGTATACAGTATTATTTATGCAGTTAGTGATGGGAGATATTCAGTACTAGTACTAAGTACAACTTTGAAGTCTTTGAATACCATATTCCATTGTCAGGCCAATCAAGCTGGGAGTTCCAATGCCATGGAGTTATTTGGTGCAAAGAGATGTTTTGAGTTCCTAAAGAATGTTGGGTTGAAGATACACTCCTTCATAAGTGATAGACACAGAAGCATAGCAAAATGGATCCGTGAATCAGAGCCAGAGACTCGGCAATACCATGACTTCTGGCATGTATCCAAGAGCATAACAAAGAAACTCCTAGCAGCAAGTCAAGAGAAGGGAAATGAAATTTTGAAATCATGGATGAAAGGAATCAGAAACCACTTGTACTGGTGTGCTGTTTCCACAAAACAAGGCTTTGGAGAGCTTATTGTCGCAAAATGGAAGTCAATTATGCACCATGTTGCAAATCAACATTCAGACCATCCAGATCCCTTGTTCCAAAATTGTGCCCATGAAGAAATTGAGCCTCGTGACTGGATACCCAAAGGTGGGCCTCTTTAATTTTGTATCATGTAAAATGTACTGTACAATGTCTTTAATTTTGTCATGTACAATGGTCTGCGGAAAATGTGCCTAAAATCTTGTTCCAGTTTAGTTTGAATTGAAAAATAAAAAACAACATCTGGTACAAATATTATCTTATCATCCCAAAAGAATAACAGCTGCACAAAAGTTGGCAAAGTTAAAGATAAATCAATGGGATATGATGCCTTTGTAGTATGTAGTAAAGTTAAAAACGTTTTTCAAATGATGGATGTTACTGCACACATACAGTATAATGTTTCTGAAATGTGATTTTCTTTGCCTTTGAAATGCTGCAATGTCAGATTTTAGTCAATACTGGTTACTTTCCTGACATTCAGAAAACTTGAATTAGTTGCAACCCCCCCCCCACTTATTTATAACAAATTTGCCAAGAATATAATTAAGGCCTACAGGAGTACTCTTATGTTAAGGAACCCCACAGCACGACAAACTTTGTTTAATCTTGATGAATGGCAGCATATTGAATGACATTGACAAGCTATCCTCAGATGCCCAAACAAGCTGCATTGAGGGCTTCCATTCCTTGCTTAATCACTGGCATCCCAAAATGACCCATTTCTCTTGGCTTGGAACCAATTGCAGGTATATTGTTTGTTATAATCTTGTATTGCTAAAGCTTGTTACAGTGTTGGTTTTGAGCTGTTGATTTGTGGAAGCAACTACAGTATTTACCAAAGTTTTAACCCATTTACACACCCATTGATACACTCAATTAACATGGCAAGAATTCTCAAGAATCCTTAAAATTTCCAAGAATCCTTCATGTTATGACAAGAATTCTTGGTTATATTAAAGACTGAAGCTAAACCGTAAAAAGTCTTCAAGGTTTCAAAACTATGATGTGAATGTGCATTGTAGGCTGTAGCCTACTGTTTGCACTTCAATTTGGTTTAAATTGTTCATCTAGAAACAGCTTAGTGTATCTGATATGTATCTGATATGTTATGACCTGCTGTTTCATTTCTGTTACCCGTGAACACTTCAATTTTCAAGCATACAGTAAAGTGCAGTTAGAGAGTTATGGCTTTGGCAGCAAAGCAAACAGAAAGCATTTTATTTATTATCTTTCATTATAATATCATTTAGACATGCATTAGCTGTCATGCATTTCAATGAAAACGTCCAAAGGGAAAGGCAAAGAACTGCTGATGGAGAACTTTATTACAATGTCCTTTATCCAAAGTTCAAACTTGGAGAAGAAGTTGTGCGTGAGGTTGCTGTTCCTCCAACTTATGGTAAGGCTCTTTTGACTTTATTGTTGCCAAATGATTTATTCCCAGTAGACTTCACAGAACCTAAAAAATAGAATTAGTGACTAAAAGACTGGTTGAAATTTGAGGATGGGGATTTGTTGTTTTTAAAACAGGTTATGTAGATGAAATAAAAGACATGATGCTTGCAACATCTATAGAAGATCTCAAAGAAGCATTTGAGAATTACACCAAAGATGTCCCAGAGTCACTTACAAGTCAGTTCACGGAACGACGAACAAAAGTTGATGCAATAAGAAATCAAAATGAAAGAAAGTCTATACAGACTCCACATTATCCAACGAGTAAGTTTTGATCATCATCATAATTTCCAATTCGATTAAATGTTTTAGCCAGGGTTATAGAACTTTCACATAATGAAGTCTTGCAAGGTGGAAACTTCATGATTTGAGCAGTATATTGAACAGAGTAGACTGAAAAAATTCTGATGTCCTCATTTACAGTGTCCAACTGAATTGTTCAGTTATTTGAAAATATTTGCTGTTTAAGTATGCCTTTTTACAATCTGCGGGTGATTTCTATAATAGAACCTAGGGAGTTTCAAACATATTTTTATGGTAGCCAGGACCTTGGATTTTGGAGTAAGACAATATACGCAAAGCCCACAATATCTAAATCTTACAGGCTTACCATAAGCTTTGGATTATCTCTTGGTGTACAAAAAAATTAAATTTGGGAGGCATATGGTGGGCAGTTGTACAAGGATTCCACTATAGGTCATCTTGTGTAAAGTTCCAACTCTTGTGACTTCTATCCTGTTCACTAGTGCAGTACACTGTGAAATTTTCAAGTAGCCCAAAATTTACATTTCTTTCTACTGTAATTCTGTTTATAGTTGAACAACAGGAAGAGCTGCAATCATCCGTTTCTGCTGCCATTCAAAATATCGCTCCAAAGAAGACAAGAGCCCCACCCTGTTGCAAGAAATGCAAGAAGCCAAAGTTGGGTCATCCCAGAGACCACTGTCCAGAAGAAACAATTTGATCTGATTGATCAGACGGACATTTTACTTTCATTTTTAATGCAATTTACTGTATACTGTTTCGGCAACTTTATTTCTTGATATAGAAACAACAACATGCAGTGGTGCACAGAATGTACCTACCTTCGGCTGGTCACTGCCTTTCTTGAGCAGAGGCATACCCTGTAGCTTCTGCTGTTTGATATCTTTCCCTGATGTTATTGTAGATACAGGCTGGAAGAGGTCTTGTGTTATCCCAGCCCAGATAACCAAAAATCCACCTTACAACCCAACGATATGCCACTGCTCTCAAATATCTAAAAATTAATAAAAAAGATGTCTTTAATGTGAATTCCTAAAAGGATCATCATGTACTTTTGCAGCATTTCATGTTTTGCTGATTCCAAACTTTGAAGGTATTTTAGGGAGTCCTAGGATATCCCAAAAAATGGTAAATTTCTTGGACTGATGTAGAATCGCACACACCTCAATAGCGATTTGGTAGGGTTTCAGCTAGGATCAGTATTGGTACATTGTGCGATTCTGTACAAGCACACAATTTCTGATTGCTTAATGTAATGAGTAGTTCCTAAGTCTTCATGATTGTACACGTTTTTTGTTTTGTTTTGTTGTACTTTAAATTACAGGTTTGACCAAAGTATGCTTTGCTTGTAGATGGCAAATTCATTTTGTTGGTACCAAAGCATTGGGGAAAAGATACAAGAGAAAACATACTGATTTTTGCTTTGTCCTGCTCTTCGTTTGTACGATCGACCATTTTTGTCTTTCAGCAAGGGGCCAGTCATCGTCAATGCTGCTTCATTGGTCACAGCACCGTAATCTTCATGCTCTGTTATGCATGCAATATCCTCTCTGCCCTCAAAAGTCAATTTACCACCAGCTTCAGCAACCTCTGTGCAGCAACGAAATTCTAGGGCACCAACCAAATGATCTGCTGTACACTTTCCACAGAAGCACCTGCGATAAATACAATGATAAAATATTTTATATGTCAGGCTAACACAGTAATTTTAGTTCCTACCCGAGACACCTTCTCGGCCTAAACCAAACTGTTCCAATCCGAAAACGGCCTAATAAATTTACTACGATACTCTTCATTATGAAAAACAGGAAGAGAACGAAATGGTTATGTATAACACATAAAAAATGCAACAGTACATACCAGTCGTCCACAACTATTCGTTGTTCCTGCCTGGCAGCCAAAACGGCGTGAGGAATCCCGTCTTTATCCTCCTCGAAATGAAAGGCTGGCTGTCCGGCAACAGCGAGTGGCTCATCTTGATATGGCGCAAAACCTCGCAGCCTTACGACACCGTAATCTTCTTCGCCACTAGAAATACTACCAGGACTATCGCTTCTATTACTGCTTGAATCATTGGAGGCCATCGTTTTCGAACAAGATGAATAAATGGAAGTAGTAAACACGCTGCGTCTGTCGATGGCTGGAATGTCTAAGTTGTGCATGAATGACAATCGCGTGTTGTGTTGTTGCGTTCAATGCGCCTCGTCTGAAGGTTGGCTACTACTACTTGTTACGTCACAACCGACAAGGCGCCAAATTTAAAATTTCACCTGGACTACTTAATTTGAAAAAACAAGAAAAAATACTTAAAGTCGATAATTACTAACCAGGATGGTTTCAAAATGATCAGGAAAGACTGAATTTTCATAATTTGCAAAAATGTAAATTTTGAAATTTTCATTGCATAAACACTTTAAGAAACTCCTAAGAAACTCTGAGCTCTCAAAATCTGATATTCCCAAGAAACTTTTAGTACTGGCCCAAAAGCTTAGTTTCTTATAAGAAATACATGTATACTGGTCATTTGCAATAATATATTTTCATTTATTTCCGGAACAAAGAATAAGAGAATTCATGATTTTTGTTTCTACATTTAAGAAACATGGATAGGACAACCCCAGTGCCAGAACATTTAAAACTGGAAACAATCCACGTGACCAATTTTCGAATCTAAATCTTCTATGCGCATGCAACTGAAATGTATTATTTCATTCTTCAATCTGTTCAGGAAGGAATACACGATTTGTTTTCTTCGCTAAATCATTTGCCCAACTTCTGATTGGCAAGACGGACTCAAAGTTTGGAATCACACCATTCATTGAAGCCAATCTTCCAGCTGACTCATGTTCTGTAGTAATGTCGAACAAAATATGTTCTGATGCAACGACAGAATCACAAATTGTCATCACAGCCTGTATAAAAACGTCATCTCTTTCTATGTCAAACATGGAGAAATTGCTGGATTCTGGTAAAAAAGAGAGAAGAATGGCTCCTTTTACGCAAGGCATGCAGCACATCTGAAACTGGCATTGAAGAATGTGGCAGCCATTGATCTGCTGCAGAGGGGCGCTTGAACCCATGGCACGTGTTTTTATTTCAAGGATGAATTTACCCTTCAGCTCAATCACATTGCCTTGAATATCATGCAGTGGGTATGACAAAGTGTCAAAAAGTCGATCTGGAGAAGCACCGTATCTACCTGGATTTTCTGGATGTAAAACAAAAGGACTCTCTGCAAGCAGTAACCCAGAAGACCTTTGAAATGCATTCGCAGCAACAGGCTTGTAAAACGTTCCACGAGGAGGTTATCTTGCCAACTCTGGCGGCAAACCATTCACTGGAACCCTGTTTTTGCTTGACTTGGAGAACAGGATCTTGATTTCCACCCTTTTCATTGTGATCAATTTGTTTGGAAAAAATCATGCTCAAAATGCTTGAAGAAGAAGTGTTTTTCAGATCAGCTGCAAGTGTGAGGAAATTTTCAGTAAGAGAAATTAGAAGAAACTTGATCTGGTAACTTTCATTTACATCCTCCTGAGAGATCCCTAGCTAGCCGATGGCGCTTGAACGTGATGTCCTGCAATGGTTTACGCTTCAATCTTTCTTTCTCGGGACCTTGTTCAGCTTTCAATGCAGGGAAAATTGTTGCTTCATTTGTGTGCATTTCAAAGGCTTCGGAAGTGTGCTTATTTTTCAAGGGCACAATCAACAAATTTGTATGCAAGTGCTGCAATGTGCTTGCAGTACCCCCTCTTGCCGGCAGGGCAGGAGTAATCTCTTGCCTGCAATATTTTACCATTTTCTAGGGAATATTTCCTCCCTTGGGATTATTTCTCCATTAGGTGTTTGGGATAATATCGCTATTTAGGCCCTTTAATTTTGGGTCTGCAGGAAAAAAAAGAATGCTCTTACTCTGGGTGCGCCTGACTTGGACAACCACTACGATGTTGACTTAATTCCGTTTTTCTTTTTTTTCTCGGAGATGCGCCATCATCATCTCCATCATCTTCCGTTTTCTCGTTTGAACCTCCCCCTTCGCTCCACCAACGCTCCACCAACATGTATTTATGACACAACGGTACAGTCCTCGACCTTGATGGATTCCCTTCGATGACTTCATTGAAGGTCTTGTGTAGCCCTCTAACAATATATATTTTTCTTTAACAATCATGACCTGCATTGGTCTTCCACTCGTTTCAAACTTCTGGGTTTTCGAGAACACATAGCCTTGTTCTTGGTGTTTTTTATCCCCACTATCACAAAAGTAACGTTCAATGTCCGAGTGAGAAATGTTTTCTAATGGTAAACTTTGAATATTTTGAGTCCAGTTCTTGCAGCCATTTTCAATGTAAAGTTTAACCCTGAAATGTAAAAGTCTTGGATATTTTTCTCATTCAGTTCTTAAAAGGCTAAGAGGAAAAGGAACAGGAACAATAAAAACGAAGGGGACCATACAGTCTATCAACGAGTGGAAAGACACATAAATTGAATCAACCCTTTGTGAATCATATTTTGACGTAATAAATACTTACTTTTGTTGGAGTTCTTTTAGTGGTAAACTGCAAATTTTCCTTGCATTTCTGCACTTCAACCATCTCAGAGCATCTTTTCTCATCATTTTCTCTATGTCTTCGGTCCATTTTGCACCAGGGATATCGTCTTCGCAAAGTTTGACGCCGAGATAATCCATATCGAGCCAACAACCGAAGTCATTATAAACACAAGTAAAAAGTTAGTAAAACATTATGATTAACAGTTTGCAATTTGCGTTAACTATTTGCTATAAAATTACAACGTTCATCATCAAAACAAACCTAGTGATAGACATATCTGACGTTAAAATTTTGATGGCCTAACTTTCTCCGATTGTTTTCGTTCTGCGTTTTACCACAGCTTTCGCTGGAAGTGCGTTGCTAGTTGAACGGGTTGTAACTATGGAACTTTTTCCCAGCATTACTTGCGCGTAAACAACATCCGACATCTTTAGCGTAATCGTATATTCCATCAACAAACCATGCACAATGCTCCGGAATACTATCAGTACAAGACTGCGATGCAGATATTAAATGATTCCTGAAATTAGCCTTGTCTGACTGCCTCAAACTACATTCAGTTGTCGCAATCGCCAGAGGAACGGTTGTGATCGGATAATTTAATGCTTCCGTGGCTTTGATAATATTATCTAAAGGTAGGTTTATATTGATATTATTTTATAATGATTCTCAATTTGGGTCAAAAGGAAAGATTGTTTGGTAACCGTGTCTCTTGGATGAATATAATTTCTAATCTCACATCTCATGCATGGCCATATTGTTATAAGGTTAATACGGGCGGTCCATGCATAGTACATTCTGGAAAAGACTTTTGTTTTCATAGAAATTCAGATCTTTTATCATACCTTCAGTACTTTTGAAATACCATATATATTGATTCATACCAAAATAGAGGAGAGAGATATCATTATTTTAGTCTTATCTCCTCAATTTCGGTAAGCATCAAGGATGCTGAGGAGACCCAGCATGGCCCGTTGAACGGGAAGTTGCACCATACCGGGCCCCTCATTCTCCGATTTGCGCCTCTTCCCCCCATGTTCCCCTCTTCCCCCCGTACCCCCCTCTTCCCCCCGTGTTCCCCTCCCCTTTCTCCCTATCGTTCTCCTTCTCTGCCCTCTCTCTCTCCCTTCACCACCTTAACATACAACTCATCTTTGTTCCTGCAAGCAAAAGGTAACTTGATACTGTAAGCTATGATTTGAAATTTTCAAAAAGTAACTTATTGATGTAGACAATATAAGGATCTTTAAAAATTGTATATTCAGTTTTTCTAGTCTCTCAAAGATTTCATAACACGTTATATGTGAATTACGTCAATACTTGTTTGGTAAGAATCAAAAGCAAACATGTGTTTTTGGGAGTTAATGATAGGGAAGGAGATTTGAATGCATGATTTACCTCATTTTGAGGATCTGCATCTGATGGTTCTCAAAAGGACTCATGGAGGCATAAATTTCAATTCATATCACTAGTTGTAAATTTAGTGAATAATTCATGTTTTGATTGACAGTGATGTTTGTTTTTTGCGAATGAAATCAAAGAAAAGAAATACTCACTTTATAGTATGACATGAAACGCGATTTTCATTGTTGTCTGCGAATAAGAATTTAATTTTTTTTCCAACTTTAAGTCTTTTGCCACGATGGCTTTGAACTTTTTCACATTTCCCATATGTGGCCATATTATTTCCTAAAAAGGATTCAGTTGCTGTTAAACTTATCGTGCCAAAATTAAATATCTAATAATGAAGGGAAATTTACTTTCAATCAATTATTTGTTAAGATAGAAATGCAAGGTAAGTAAATTATGAATGAATAGGGGAATTGACACACCCCTGTACCTTTCGGCAACATGTCCACTCCTTTGGATTTTGTAGCAGTGATACATTGCATTTTCCACAGCTGCACCTAGAATGCAAATTTTGAATAATAATATTAATACACCTTGTTTTTTTATAAGAATGTAAGAACTTGGGCCAGTACTAAAAGTTTCATAAAATTATCAGATTTTGAGTACTCTGAGTTCCTTATGAGCTTCTTCGAGGTTACATCACAATATTCATGTTCACTACCTGTGCCCTAGTGAACATTTCAAAACAAGATTTTTCAGCCTTAACAATGTTTAGACATTACTTAAGTACCTTACGAGTAATATGATATGGGGAACAAATGAAAAATAAAGTAAAAATACGTCAAGGATTTCTTTATCAAAATGAATAGTTTCTTCAGTTATATTTTCCCAGTACTGGAGTTTCTTAACTTTTTGGCGATCTGGGAGTTAAATTCTTATGGGCAGTTGCTGATAAGGATAAGACACGCAAAATATACAATAAAAGAGCCATTGTCTGAGGACAATACCAGTTTATGGCTTTCATTTTCTGCTTGAGGTTGCTTAAGCAAATTGCCAAAAGTGCCTACCACGAGTAGATATCTTTATTGCCATTGAAACTATTCTTTAGCTCTATTTTTCTTCTCTTTTCTTCTCCCATCTCCTCTCTATACTTTCTTATCCATTCCTCGTTGGCAATGGGTCATCTTTGTACGGGTCTTCAATGTGTATGCCTAGGCCTAATGACGATGCCAAGTCATCAAAGCTCGCAGTTGGTGCTTGCTCTATTCCTCCATCTTCTGCTTCAATAAGGTATACTTGGACGTCGTAATACACATCCCCGATTTGCACGAAGATAAAGACTCTGTTTCAGAAATTTGTTTGCACAGCAATTTCGTTTGTTTCTTTGGTTTCTTCCCATGCGATGAATTTATTAACAATTATTTGCTTGCTTGTGTGTGGCATGCTTGCTGCTGTTATGTCACATGCCGTTTGCAACCACTCGACCAAGTCCCTTTCTTTGTGCGGTAATTTTCAACAACTCCCTTACTTTCAGGGGCTTTTGGGGGCACTCACTGGCAACATATTGCATTTTGGGTGATCTTATCGAATTCAGCAATGAAAGAATGTTCATAAATCAAATTTTCGTAAATGGTGAAACATTTCGTAAAAAGTTTCATTTTATAGATTGAGAATTTGCGAGAATCTTGCCCCAGAAACACACAGAAATTTGTGATTTATTGTGGAGACCTTCAAATCATTGGTTGATTTATTTCTCCTTAGAATTACCTAGTTCTGCTTAAGTGTTATTCAGAATACAGAGAAGAGCTAGCATAGTATTCATTGATTTCAATTTTTAAGTTACAAAAAGTTGCTGAAGCTCTGTGTAATTCACGTATGAGCTCATCTCCCCTTCCATCCATTACTCCATGAATAGCTGCCAACAATTTCGGAGGGGGGGGGGCACTATCATGCATACCAGATGTGCCAATTTTAGTGGCAGAAAGTCAATTTTAGGGTATCATTTTAGGTAAGATCACAAATAGATATAAATTTTGGGGTATCATTGTGATGAATAACTCCTTCAAGTATTAAATTTGATATAATTGTGTATACCTGGATAGAATTTTGAATTTTAAATGCAATTTTAGGTACGCATTGTGAATGGCCAGTACATTTTTGGTATGGTTTTTGGAAAATTTCTTCATATTAGGGTAAGATTTTACCAGTCAAAATCTCACACCCCCATTGAATTTACCACCTGCATTTAATTAAAGTCCAATGGTGTTCATTTCAGCTAGCAAACGGAAGACCGTCTACGCAATTGCAAAATACAGCTATTGCTACAGCTACGCAATTGCATTACTCACAACAATCTCGATACCTAGCATAGGCACAGCAGAAGTAGGTCATGCCCCAGTAAGCTTCGTAGATCTGTCGTCTGACATTTCCGCTGTTGATGAGCTACAAAGCTTAGTTACGATTGTGCCCCAAGCGGTACACATACAGCGGCAAGATCATGATGCTAATTTGTCTTTGGAAGAGAAGATAAAAATCTCGGGAAACTGTTTCATGGAGAAGGAGAGAGTCCAGCAATACTAGCAATTCGACGCAGAAGAGTGTGGCTTGATGCAAGTCACAAGTTAAAGCGAATGTTTGAAAACGGAGTTAAGCCATTCAGAATTCAATTCATTGGGGAGGAGGCAGTGGATGCTGGTGGTCCCAAAAAAAGAGTTCTACACCCTTCTTTTTGAAGATGTAAAGAAGTATCTGTTCTGCACAGGGGATGGCATTTCATTCACTTTTCTCCACGATATCGAGAAAATTCGTAATGGAGATTTCCACGTGTTTGGCAGTCTAGTCGCAATAGCCCTTTTGGAGCAATGCAGTGGGCCACGTTTTTTCCTCCCATGTGTGGTGTCTAAATTTTTAAAAGGCCCACAAATGAAGCCAGCAATCGATGATTTGCCTGACTACAAACTCAAGGAGAAATTGCATGATTTGTTAGCTCCCCAAAGTCATGAAGAATTTGAAAAAAAGGTTGGAGATTTTCATGAGAGGTTCTCTTTTGGCGTCACCAGACTGTCAATCAAAATAGATGAACGTGAGCAGTTCGCGCAAGATGTTGCCCAACACTTCTGCTTGTCAGCTTGAAGAAATTGAAGAATTCCACCATGGTTTAGATATTCTGAGAAAGTGGTCACACCCCCATGAGAAAG
The DNA here is from genome assembly GCA_039566865.1 of Aurelia coerulea. Lineage (NCBI taxonomy): Eukaryota > Metazoa > Cnidaria > Scyphozoa > Semaeostomeae > Ulmaridae > Aurelia > Aurelia coerulea. The sequence goes on along the minus strand of CM076951.1, from coordinate 1,175,934 downwards.
TGGTGCTTGATTTACCCATGTAGAATAGGGATATATAAGGTGATTCTACAATAATGTCTCCCTCATAGAAAACATGATAACAAAAAATGACTGGAATGGAAAAATGGTCCGGGGTCGTAGGGTAGTAGGGTCCGGTTAAAAGAACATCCCAATTTTCTTGCTCGATAAGTGCTTGTAGCGTCTGAAAAAGCATGGAGGAATGGGAATGTTTACTGGATTGATAGCTTCTAGCTGATAAGACTAGCTGAAGAAGATGGCTCTTTCATCATGGCTGACTGAATGTAACTCCTGGTCAAGGAGGTGCCTTAACATGCGATCACAACGGTACGAATTTTGGATTAAAGATTTGCGGGCATCTACTCGCAGTTGCCTTTCACCAAGGGACATTCAAAGAATTTATTTGCTGGTTCAAAGGAACAAAGAAAACTAGGAACATGACCAACATGGGACTTCAAAGGAGTGCAGTGAAAAAACCAAGCAACCAAAAGAGAAGCAACGCCAATGTTTAAACTTGGTTATGGCTGGCTCCTTACATTCTGTTCTCAGAACTACTATCAATAGTTTGCAGAGTGAACGTTCATATACCGGGTGAGTCAGAAAAAACGTGGAGCCTTTGGCGGATTGTGACATCGCGTTTTGCCACCCCATCGTTGTGAAATAAATCATTTCATGCAGCCATAAATCTGACTTAGATCATAAGCCTTTCCCCATCGAAATCGGTCATGTGATGCATTGTTTAAAAAAGATTTTCTTCGTAAGACTTTATATGAGAGTCTTCCAAACTGAGGAAACCTTTAACCAAGCCCCTTCAGCATTTTAGCCTCGCGAAAGTTACACGTACATGTGGTATTATCAAGAGAGAGTGAAACAGTTTGGAAATAGTGTTTTCTCCCCTGGGATGCCTTGTCATAACTTGTCCTGCGTTGAGAGACAGTAAAAATGCATGCTTCTTTGAGTTGTAAAGAGATTTCTTCCAGCAAGATCAACGCGCTGCACTGCATTATGACAAAACTATTTCCTTCTTCCCAGATAATACTACGTGTACCTCAGCTTTGGCAAGGGTAAAATGCTGAATGGGGCTTTGTTAAAGATTTCATCAGTTCGAAAGACTCCCATACAACGTCTTAGGAAGGAAATATTTTTTTGATTAATACATCAAATGATCGATTTCTATGGGGAAAGGCTTATGATCTAAGTGAGACCTTTGGCTGCAAGAAACAAATTAGTTCATTATGATCAGATGGCTGAACGCAACGTCACAGTTCGCCAAATACCCAATGCTTTTTCTGACTCACCTGGTATGATGCATTGGTTGTTGGCAAAATATGCTGTAGTTTTGTACTCAGCTCTGTGTCATTGAAACATCTTCACAGCAGGTCACAGGAAAAAACTGGTCAAGGTATTAATATTCTGTAGGTGGTAAATCCTTGGCAAATTGGAGTGGAAGGCCTTGGTGCATTTTCCATATAATTTCGGTGTTGACTACACATTTGTGGGTATGCAGATATTGCAGGAAAAGCGTCTATTTTTATGTAAGAAATAATGTTTGGGTTGATGTTTTTGCCTCAGCATGAAGACCCCTGTCCTAATCATATTAGAACAACAGTAACCTAGCCCCTCTGAGTTACCTTTCTTTTATCTGGTAATCGTTCTCTAATATTCAACAAAAGCTGAGATCAGGCACGTTGTTTCACATTGCACCCTGGACAATAAAATAAGTTTACAATATGTGATTTTGAGTTGATGGAAACAAATTAAGTTAATCTTTAAAAGCAATTCCTTGCTCTGCATATTGAATGTCAGTGTGACTGATTTCAAATGAAATTGTGAAGTTGTTCACATTGTACTGAAGTCACAGATAAAAGGCACCTTCTCAGCTACAACTTCATTAGCAACTGCCACACAGTTGCAGTAAGCGTATTTGATGCACCTGTGTTCCACAATAAATTTTTCACAATGTATACAATCATTACAACATCTTCTTGTTCCAAAGCGGTTAGTATTATTCAAATTACTATTGATTGATTGTCACTGATTGATTGGTTGATTGACTGGTTAATTATGGATGAAGGATGGGGTAGATGATCAAGTAATTCAAATTGAAAGAGCATTGGCCTGTTTCTGTGAATATTTAAGTAATAAATCCAAATACTGCAATCAAACTCTTGTTCGTAAAGTCGTCAAAGAACTTATTCACATTGTTCCTCCCAATCGTTATTTGAAAGGACTCAATTTATTTGAATGTTATTTGTCGAACGCGCAATCGAACATTTTTAAAGTTTTAGACATTTGTGAGAAATATGACTCATTGTGTAAATATACACTGACTAATTATGTAGGCATTCATAAACTATGGTTTTCTTCGAAATAAATTCATATTGCTTCAATCCTTTGTTTAATACAATATCATTCTGATTTTGACTGGACAGGTGCAATTCTGTTTCCACATGCAAACACAGAAAGAACTTGTTTGATTCTGAACCTCGCTTCTGAGCAATTTCCAACAACAGCAACAACAAATGCAACAACAACCACCACACACATCAAACTGGAACTCAGTGTTGGAACAAGATGGCACTAAATCCTTACTGGCTAAGAAAATTGACACGTGAGATGCTCTAAACCAATCAAATGGAGGCAAGAACCAACCGAGAAATTTGAAATCTCAGATTTAGGCCCTTTTTGGACTATTTAACCACCCTTCACCAAAGTAGCATAGGATACGAGGGAAATGAAGATTTTCAAAAAATTTCTTCACAGACCTGTTCCCAATGCCCTTATGCATTGTCAATCAAGGGCGCTACTAATTATTTCAAAATTTGAAGAAATGCCAAAGTTTTTAATTTGACCTCATTGACTTCACTGTAGCCTGCTATGGCAAAAATCTCAGTAATGGCGGAAACGTAATCATATTTACATGGAGACTAAACAATTTGCTTCGAAGGTCCTACTCTGTGTGTTTAATCATCTTACAAATTAATAGCGACTCCATCAATTTAGGGCATGTGGGCTTCTCGGGCTTAGACTTGCAAGCACTCACCCTGCTGGATCCCTGGATGAACTCGAAACACCGTCAAAACAGGCCTAAAATGGCCAAATATCCTATGCAGTCACCCACCTTCCTTCTTTCAGGACGTCGAAATCAGTATGAATACTCAATGAGCCACTATTTCATCCCAGCACCTCTTCATTTCTTGACTAAATCCACCTAAATCTTTCTCTTTTGAGAACAAAGCGCAATTTGTAAAACAATCTCCACAACTCTTGCGTTGTACGCGTCAGTCCGCATCCAGGAATCTGGGATCGAGGCGCGAAAATCGACAGTGTTGTTTTTATCTATCACATCAGATGCAACAAAGAGAAAAGCTGAGAAACATAGAAGCACTATCAAAGTGAGTAGCTTATAATTTTGGTTTTGTACAAGTCTCAAAAGTCTTTGTGGTTAGAATTATCCACATTCAGTTTCCTGTGCCTTCTTCTCAACAAGGAACCTCCCTGTTTTGCTAACTGACTTTTTCTTTTCTACAGATGGCCTCGGATGATAGCACCCCCAACAAAGAAAAGATGAAGAAAACGATAAAAGTTGTGTATAGAGAAGAAGAAAAAGTATGTGGGTTTTCAGTTTATAAATTTAATATCCTGCACCTGTGGTTTCCCATTTATGTTCATTCATGAAACTACGAAAATGAAATCCCACTTATCACCATCGTAACATTTTGACCTCTGTTTTCAGGAAATCGAGACGACCTCAATGAGGGACTTGAAACAAAAAGTTAAATTGGCTTTCCACATCGAACCAAGAGACATTTTTTTTAGTAAAGAGGAAAATGGCAAATGGGCAAGGGATGCACTGTAAGTATTACCAGAAACTTTTCCAGAAACATTTTAACCTGCTGGTCAATTTTGGATCGATGCTCTCACTCATCATGACATGATGCTTACAATTGTTGATAAAATTACATTTGCATTCTGCGGTCTCTTCCATCTTTGAATAAGACAAATTAAATCCTGGCTACGTTATATCGCAAAGCTTGACTTTTTACTGTGACATGACAACATACATTTTTTTCTAGGAAGGAGGAAAGGTTATTTATTGTAACGAGGAGGCGGGCAAGGGAGACTGGAGGACGAGGAAGAGGAAGTGCAAGAGGGAGGGGTAGAGGGAGGGGTCAAGGCTTCGGTAGAGGGGCGGCCTTGACTGCTCAACTTCATGTGGATAGTTTTGATCCAAGGGTAGTGATGGTAGGGCAGGTTCTTTTGTCCATGATGGCAAATGGTAAACAGTAAGAACCTGTCATACCATTTGTAGTTAAGCCAAACAAAACCAGAACAAGGAGGATTGCACCAGACTTTCATGATTTTCAACCGGTTGAACCAATTTTGTAGATATCGTTGCACAAAAAATCTGTTTTTTATACAAACAAAAGTCAATCATAAAATCAATTTGGTCTTTGATGCAATATCAAAAAGAGAAAATCCAAAGCCTGCTTTCATTCTTATTATTGAAAACGTCTGTCATTTAATCAACTTTAGTCAACTAGAACGGTAATTCATAAATCGATGGAGTACACAAAATGTGTTGCTGAGCCCCTCATAAATCCAGGCTTTTGTTGGACCTAACTACACATAAAACTACAATTTTAATATTGCAAGGAAAATCTCTTCTGAGCTGCTATTTCTTTCATGAATTCTTGCCTTGCCCAGTAAAGAATAAAGCACAATTAAAATTGAAATTCTCATATATTTCGTGTTTACTATTAATGTTCTCTAAACATCATCGCATTTAGATTTCTACTCAATGAGATTTTCCGAATTAAAAACAATTTTAAAAGAAGTGACAGTCAAGATGATTATTAATTACGAATTGAGTAAAGTATGTTGAATTGTTAAATATTTATTGTTAATTGTAAAGGAAGAAAAATGAGCAGTGCAATAGACGATTACGAAAAAGATGACGTCCGGGGGCATTTGACAAAGATGCATTGCGTTCTGTAATGGAATCAACAATAATTCTATAGAATTTCGATCATTAAACGCAATGTATCTTGGTCAAATGCCCCCGACGCCATCTTCTCCGTAATTGTCTCTTTGTAAAGCAAAACACCATTGTTGTCGAGATTTTGTTGATCTGAATAAAAACAACGGTCATATGATCAAATTGCACCGATTTTTCTTCATTTAAAATTGTTTATAAAGTATTTTCTTTGATCAAATATTTAGATACAAGAACACCGTATTTCATCTATCAGATGCCCAGGTAGGATTAGATTCTTTTGATGCATCAAAAGATTGTGAACCTGTTGTTACTGTCTAGTTCCGATCTCCTCTCAAAAAAGTATCAAGCAACACATTTTCCTGTTTCTATTTCCGTACTTGCTTTCCATTTACCAAATATTCTCGTGGAGAGTGTCTTTAATTGGTAGGTTCCTCTTTTGCTCCTCTTTAAGAAAGGAGCTGTTTGTGAGAAGCTGGGTTTGCATCAGATGAAATACGGTCATTATATTGGGTTTGATATGAGCTATCGATACAAAAGAGACACTAGTATGCAGACTCAACACAGCCACCAAAACTCTCTCATGTACATTAAATATACCAGATAACAGAGAGAACTGTATGCACGTTGTTTCTTCTTGTTCGAGGTTTCTCATAAGAGTTTCTTCGCATTAAAAGTTGATAGTTTTAACGTTAGAAATATATTTATCTTTGGGGTATACTGTAGTTGCAGAGGAATGCAAGATTGATGAACTAGCAATACTGCAGACAATATTTTCTGATTTTAAATTTTAATTATTCGACCATAAAAAATATGTGTCGACTTGGTTAGGAGAAAGAGGAAAAACTGTTAAATCGTTTTCGATGAGAACAAAATTAGAAAATGCAATGTTTCCTTGATGAATAATTTCCTTTTGGGTTGTTCTTTTGCGTTCCTATTTCAAAGTAAGTTCCAATCGATTTGAGACTTCATAACCTTTATTTTATCAAATTACGACGAACCATTGCTTTTTTGACATAAGGAAAACTTGTTTTGAACTTGTTATGTTGCGCACGAAGACGAAAAATATGGATGAAATGCTAGTTTCCGCTGAAACATGTTGAAACATGCAGTAACTACGCAAATAGTGGGCTCCATCACACCCCTACACCCACACCCCAACAAAATATCTTACGCCATCAAACAAATGCTCAAGAGATTATTTAGCACGCTCTATGGCCTAAAACACTTTGTTGCCTCCTTTTTATCAAAATAAATATAGTTACGACATGTTCCAACGAAAGGCATGACTCATCTGTGGATTAAAACTTAGTATTAGAGTCCTTCAACAACTGTACTTTCCATTACCATTATGCCCAATGTTTCACCATCATGACACTTGCTTATCCTTTACGATACGTCTCTTCTTAACCCTATTTTAACCGGGGGGGGGGGGGCGTTTTTCGCCCCCCCTGTCGGATTTTTTTTAATAGCTCCCAAACGATGCTACCTACAATGCTGAAACGTCTTGACTTTTCCTAAAATTTAGTTGGCAATCAGAAAATAAAAATTTCAAGACCTATTGTTCGACCACGTGACCACCACATGCCCATATTTGGAGAGTGGTCACAAAGAAATTCTTTAAAACGGCTCTAATTTCTTTCTTTGTTACTAAATCTCAACAATATATATACCATTCGATTCATCTCAATGAGTGCTTTCATTTGATATATAATTTATTCATATTTGCTGACATCAGCACTTTATTATTTCTATGACGTCATCAATCTTTATGACGTCATATTCCTAATTAATGAGTAATTTTTGCATGCAAAACGGATGGAATTACCTCGATTATCGATGAAGGTACTTTATTTCATCAATAATATGCGAAATTAATGGTTTTAAATCATATTTATTGAGCAAACAATTTTGCATTGAATCAAATTTTCATTATTTAATTAGTTAATTTATTAGAAACCACAAATATCCGTATGAAACCATATGAAACTACAAATTAATGGTGTCAAGCAGGTATTTGGATGGTTTTTTGCCAATTTTATCAAGCTATTTGCTAATAATTGGCCCTTTTTTGCAAATAGCTCGATTTTCACAAAATTTGCATTGTTTTTGGTTGCCTAGCAACCAATCACGTGACTACTGATTGATTGACGCTATTTTTAGATTCTCCTTTGTTCAATTATGACACAGTGCAAGTTTCATTGTCATAGCTGTTATACTTGCGGAGAAAAACAGGGGGGGGCGAAAAACGCCCCCCCCCCCCGGTAGAAAATCACTTTTTTTTTACCCGGTTAAAATAGGGTTAAGGCTCGTCTCTCGTCATCAAGTTCAATTTGCACATTAGTTTGACACAGTCATCTTTTTTCAGATTCAAGTTAAAAGCATCTCCACTGTATACTTCATTTGAGTTCTCGCCTTTCGCGTGAGTTTTGATAGGATATCTCAGACAATAACTAACTCAGGATGCAGATGTCAGAATAAAAACGACGCATACCAAGATCTTCATCAAAATTACGCATTTCCCCTCAAAGTAGACGCTTTCTTTCTGCTCCAAAATACTATCAACTTTCCTCCTTGAACAGTTTCGATGACAATCCAGTAATATTTCATTATGCCTTCGTACAAAAGTAGACTGAATATGAACCAGTGCCCAGTGCCTTTGTCTTGTGTTCTTTGCTATCTGGTCTTCTGTGCTTCTTCTGCCCTCCACTGCGCAATGTTCTTTGGCATCCACATAATTGTCCATGAAAGTTAAATCAATATAGATGATGAGTAAATAGATTAACTACATGAGAATTACACGTTAGTTGTTCACAGAATGCCCACAACACAGTCTATATTTTGTGAAAGAGACATGATAACACTAATTTCTTCATGTGGGAAATATTTTTTTAGGTGCATAACATGGCACAATTTGGGTGCTGTGTCTAAATGCTCAGTAAGATTTCGAAAAAAAGCTATCAAAACGGGTAACATGCCAATTAATGAAAATAATGGCTTTTAGCAACTGGTACTAAATAAAAGACTGTTCAACAAAGCCTGGAGATGAATTAACGCATTGCCCCACGCCGCGGTTCATCCTTATTTTGAAACAATGGCAGAAAAACACAGAGTACTGAATCTGTCATAGACCTGGTCGGGTTTATGACTTGTGGATGGACTTGGGTCTGCCACCAAGATTTCAGAAAGTTCATCAATCGCCACCTCTGCCTGCGGCAGAATGCGCACTGACCTTAAACCTTTGATATTTGCTTCCACAGTTCTCGGTCTTTAACAAGATTGTTCAACTTCTAATTACTAAAAGTTTACCTTCATACCCACTTTTTGATGAATTTTGGTGGAAAACTGCCCATTTCTACTGATTTTTGTCAATTTTGGCTCAAACGAACGATGTGTATAGAAAATCTGCCGAAAAAAGACCATTGCGTGGAGAATTTTGGTCCAAAAACCCAACCCATATGGGAAGCACATACCTGGTACCTTCAACATGTCATGTACTGCCATGAGGCTACACCCATTAACCCTCCCTTTTTCTGTTTGTTTTATTTACCTCTGCATTTCTTGACAAACCAATAACAAATGATGTAACAAACAAATATATGTCCAATCATTATATTTTTGAAGTTTATCTGCTTTCTTTTTGGGTGTTTGAGAGAATCATCTAAAAATAGTAAAATCTTCCATGACTGAAAATTTGCTTACAAAACAGAAATGTATTATATATTCATGTGCATGTAAATTTACTTGTCAGCACATGGCTTATGAACTGTTTTCCTTTTTCTGGCAAAAGAATTGAAGTAGAGGATAAATACAGCAACTTACGCTATAGTCTTCTGTGAATCCATAGACACACCATTCAAAGATAGTACTCATATCATGTGGCAGTATGGTATGGAGTTTACCTTCATATTTGAGACATTTTTTCAAAGTTTAGCATGGTTGGAGCACAGTGGGGCATCATCATGACATACTAGACCAAAAATGTGATTTCCTTCAACTATTTCCAAACATAGCTATTTTGAAAGAGTAATGGTTGAGGATCATAAAACTTTTTAAATTTTCTTTCTACCCCTTTTCTGAAAGAATGTACAAGCCTTTGAAGTACTAGGCTTTCTCACAAACAAGAAAGCAAATTCCAGTGCAGTTGATCACTGAAAATTAAGTTACCTTAGCTGCCTCCTGTAGCTCCTTCAGTGGATGTTACAGGTTAAATTTTTAAATCAGTTTGATCTTTAGCCATTAGCCGACAATGTTCATTACGTTGACAGCACAAGACTATTTTTCGTATTTTTTTGCTAATATTTTGATCTGTGTACCATTGGCTGTGCTATTTAGGCCATTCTTATCAACACACTTACCTTTCTAGTTGGATACAAAACATGCAGACAAGAGCAGACAAACCACACTATGCTTAAATTGCACCTAAAGAGTCAATGATAACATGGTAGAAAGGATTTTTTGCGGAAATTTGCGGGTTTCAAGGAAATTCTGTCGCAATATCTCAGTTTTTTATGAAACAATGCAAGTAAAAAATTGCGAAGGCATCACTTTGGGACTCTATGCCTCTGAAATCTAATTCTAAGACAGCTGACCCAATAAATATTGATGTCAAATGGTTTTTAAGTGTAAAAAAGAAAAGAAAACTGCAAAATAACGGGGCATGGGCAAACAAGGGAGCTATTGTGGGTCTACAGGGTACTGAGCGGAACAAACCACAATATTTTTACAATTTAATCCTTAGAACGGTCAAGAATTACAAAGGGCTTTCAAATTATCCATAGCAACAGAAAACGTCATGATGCACACACATTTTCAACAGTTATTATCTCTGGTTTTATTGTAAAACCATCCAATAATCATAATAATCATCATCATCACAACTGTAATTTAGTATAGAAAATAAACAAAATTAATTTGCATTTTTTCTAGCCAACCAATTTACTTCAAACATATTTTTACATGGTTGCAGTAAGACCTTAAACATAAATTGTTAAGAATAAACAAAAAATTATTCTCAAATAGCGAATGTCATGATGCCTTGTACAAATGCCCCACTGTGTGGAGGTTGCAAAATGTATCCTTTGAATTATTTCATGACAGAAAATTACCTAACTATATTTCACAATGTATCAAAGACAAGATCAATTTTATCGGAAAATTCAAAATAAATAAAAAATCAACAAAATGCTTTATCTCTAGGTTTTTATCCTTTATTGTTTTAAATTTACAGAATTGAAGAGAAATGCATACTCGTATTTTTCTTCAATTATAAACAAATGACAGATCACATCTTATAGTTCTATATGTTTATGTATTCTCTAGGTTTCCAAAGTGAGTGACCTAGGAAAAATATTTCTCCTCTGAAAGGAATGAGCAGAATACCCACTAGGTTTCAGCAAGCGATTGACCCAGGGGCAACCACTAGGTTTCATAAAGCGAGTGACCAAGTGGAACATTCTCTTGGCTAAATTGATGTTCACAGTTGCTGTGAGTTTCTCTTTAGTTTCCACAAGGTTTCATAAAGAGAGTGACCAAGGGATTCTTGTTAGGTGAGTGTGTCTATTTGCTAGTAGCATTAGGCAAAAGAGTCATCAATTTAAAATGTCTCACATCTTGACCTTTAGATCATTTTCACATGCCAAACACACAAAAATCCCCCCTCACAAGTTTCAGAATTTAGCCTGCACCACCCATCACTCCAGTAAACAGATGTACTGGAGCACCGAGTATAGACTGACATTTCTCAATTGATGACCCCAATGCAAATGATTAAGTCAAGATGTTAAAAACCATGGACTTTTTAAATATTTAAGACTTTTTGATTGTTAACCTTTGAAATTTTTGTCTGAAGGTAAACTGCTTTTACCATAGATGCACTCATTTGAATCGATTGAATGAAGCTGCATGAAGTTTCTGCTTGCATTCAAAGGCCTGGGATGATTCCCCAACTGGAAATTTCATTCTGTAATTGTAACTGGGCACCAGCAATGGTTGCTTCAGTTTGCTCCATTTCAGTTGGAATATCATCATCACCAGCATCTCCATCATCTTCTCCTCCTTCATTTGGGGGAGCATCTGACCTTTCTTCAGAACCAGAGTTGTGAATGGTCTCTGCTGCTATTTCTGAAAGTGACTCAACTGCCCCAATCAATCCTTCTTTGCAAATAACACATATGCGCTGTGCAGAAGGCATGCATGCTGCATGGAATGAATGTCCACATCCATGAAGAATTTCTGCTCTGTGAAGCTCTTTCTTGCAGTCTGGGAGGTCACAAGCCCTGAGGAATGATGAAAGAGCACATATTACAACCATTGGATAAGTCTCTTGAGTAGTAAAATCTATGTACCTCAGCCATAAGTGTATGAGCTGGTGTGACCAGGGGGTAGCAGCCCCCCTAACAGTGAAAAAGTATCTAAAATCAGCCCAAATCGGGCAAAAAACTGCCCCCCTGCGCAAAAATGTTGGTAAACAATGGACTTTGTGTTGGGCAGCCCCCTAGATTTTTCTTACCGTACGCTCATGAGTCTTCAGCCTACCACTCTGGCCCAGCAGAGGTACATATATTTTATTATGGAAAAGGAATCATGATAATCAACTTTGGTTTTGAAATGACACGTTGTAGCGTGGTCTTAAAAAATTTGCAGTTCAGGCTAATTGTTACTTTCAGGGTGAATTACCTGAAAAACCTTTGATAATTTATTGGCCATGTTTGTGCAAGCCAAAGAAACTTGCTTTTTGTTTATAGGCTTGTTCTTTATACTATATTGATTGAGCCAATTGAGCCATATACCTGTGGTCATTCAATTCAAAGCCCCATTGTCAAAAGATACTGGATTATCTAAAAACTGCATTTATTATCCATGGCAGAGACAAACTCTGATCACTGCCCATTGTATTTCTACAAAGCTTAATAAGTATTAACAAATAAGCAAAGAGATAATAGTAACTGCCTTCAATTGTTATATGCCATGTTAATCATTTACTTGATTGAAGCTCTGTGATATAGGGAAAGCTTTCAATGTCATTGTTTAGCTGTTTTGTAGCAGTGTTCTTGTGATTGCACACAGCAAGCTTTGCACATATTAACATAATCGTAAGTATAACAAGAATTCTCAAGAAGTTTTAAAAATCTTCAAGAATTCTTCACATTCAGATAAGAAGTCTTGAGAGATATGACAGACGGAAACTGTAAAAATCTTTAAACTAGAATCAACATTTTCTCAAGCATTCTTAAGCAAGAAATTATGCCATAGTGTGCATGTAGTGTAAACCTATGGCTACTTTTCTCAACAAATAGAAACAGGCCTTGGGGTGCATGACATCTGCTGTAATCTTACAAACTATGCACACATATTTGTTATAAGAAACTTTGGTTCATAGTTGCATAGTTGGTATGTAGTTTCTTGGATTTAGGGCCATTTTGCTGCCAAAAGTTTCTTGTTTTTAGTTTCTTATAATTTGATGTACTTGTGTGGTGTTAATACTGTACAATTTTGTTAGAAGGGCTTCCAAGCTCCTTAGCAAGATCTCATAAGAAAAACATTTCATGAATTACTGTACAGTACCGAAACATGTTATATAAGTGACCTGGGAAAATCAAAGCTCCAAATTACAAAGTTCCTAAAGCTTTTTAAATCCAAGTACAGTTAGGTAAGTTTTAAAAATTGCGCGTGCAATAAAAATTGGTTTCTCGCAAAAAAAATTATGTTCACTTACTAACCTGTCTGGGTTAGGTTCTTTGCCAAGAAATTGGAACCCAAGAGGAAGGACTTTTGAAGGAACAATAACATCTCCATACAGGTGTGGCATTTTCCAGTAAGTCATATTTTTCTGTTTTTTTCTGGGTCTTGGCACCTGTACAGCTGTATTTGGGCTGTCCTTGATTTGACGCAATACGCTTGTAATGAATGCAGCTGCACTGAGCTTAAGCTCAGATAATCTTCCTTTGCTGAAAGTAGTATTTCTTGGAGTAATAAATACTGATGAGAAATTAGTTGCACCAGCTTTATCTCCATCAAGTGCCCTTGCCTTTTGGGACAACAGTTCAGCAGTATCACTGTCACGGCTCTGAGCTCTGAGAATTGAGTGAAAGTTCTCCACAGGATATTCATCAAATGCATTTAGATTTTGCATCATGGTGTGAAACAGTGGATGATCTTGCTGCTGCCAAAACAAGTAGTTGCTAAGCCATACAAGTGGGGCCTTATTGTAGTGATGTCGTTTGAAGCAAAAGAACATTACCCAGCATCTGAACATTGCATTGACATACTGCTCAGTATTTCCACCTTTAAATATGACTGAATAAATTGACAGCACTAAAGGTAGATAATTGTCTAGAAGATTCAAAAGTGTTAGGTACTGAATGTCCTTGCAGCTGGAAAAAGCAGTTATAACTTGGTCACGAATCAAAGTCCATCCTCCATACAGCAGCTCTTCTAGAAGAGATATTCGCCATGCCTTTGGCTTCATCGCAAGTACCTTACGTTCCCCAAAAATCCACTTATAACCTCTCTTAAAAAACTCTATGTTAAGAAGGCACACACATTCTCTTGCATTTAGTTGAACATGAAGTGGTCCAATGAATGGCACAATGTTTTGAATGCAAGATGGTGCATCACTGGGGACATTATATGTAATCTGTCTCATGTAGAACTGTGCTGGCCAGTCTCCTGGTTGTGGGCAGATAAAACTATTTAGGTACTGGTCAAGGCCATGGTCAACTGCATGCAAAGCTGCCTGTAGAAAGTTCTGAAAACTCTTCAAGGGTAGCTCTACTTCATCAATTAGTCTGCAATCTTTCATTTTTCTCATTGACTGAATATTGGATTGCTGTGCTTGATAATCGTGATCATCAACTCTGTTCCGTTCCATTTCAGGATAAAAAAAAGCAGTACGTATCCAATTTGGCATCGCTGATGCAAATGAATATGACAGCCTGTTTATATTACTGACTGTGAAGCTTGTTAGTAGATCTTTATTTATACCTTGTGGATACTGGGTTACTTTCTCATTCTGTACTGGAATTGCTGGAACATTGTGAAACCTTTTCAGGAGAATCGTTGCCATGCTACGTGCAGTTGATGTTACTTCATCTTTTGGTCGTCTCTTTGTGTGAATATTAGTGAAGTCGTCTATCATAAGAACCAGCAAGTTCTTTTTGCTGATTGCTTCAGATATGAACTTCCTGACAACCAAATTATGATTTTTTGCTGATTTTTGCCGATCTAGCTTTTGTGTATTCCTAGAAATAGCAACTCCACTGTTATTTAGAATGGATAGTCCTGTGTCACTGATACCTTTGCCAACAACTTGAGTTGACAAGACTTTCTGGAACCAGTTTGCTTTCTGTGATTGCCCAAAAATTAGCATGTAAATGATAGAAACACACTTTTTTTCATTTGACTCCTGCTTGTTCAAGGATTGACAAGTTGTTGACATTGCAGACATAATAGTTGAAAAAAGTTTCTTTGCTCCTGCCAATTGACATACAATTTTCATAGAATCAGGGTCAAATGGTGGCACGTTGCTGCTGCCATATTTTTCCCAAAGAAATGAGCGACAGCACTCTACTTCTGCTTGTAAATCAATGCTGTTTTCAATCATTTTCATTACCACACACAACAAGTTGCTCGGTATGTATAGATAGTTGTTTCCAACCTCAACTGGTCCAATGCCATCCAGGTATTGTATGGTTGGTTGCACAGTTGGCACATAATTTGCCATTGACTTCGGGACTAGGCAATACTCTATGCCCCCAACTGTTACCTCTTCAAAACGGCTTTCTTTCCTCTGTCCCTCAGTTTCTACCTCAGGAGTTTCATCTGCTTCTATCAAAGGAGTCTTCTTCATTTCTACTTCAGTAGTGCTCTCTGTTTCTACCTCAGTAGTGCCCTCTACTTGTTGCACAGCAGGCTGCCCTGCTTCTGCTGCAGCAGTGTCCTCTGATTCTACCACAAACATAACATTGGCCTCTGTTTCAATCACAGCAGTCTCATCTTTTTCTAACCCAGTGGAGTCTTGATTTTCTTTCATGACAGTAAGAGTGGCTCCTATTTCTACGTCCAAAGGAACCTCAGTGGGTACCTGCAGTTCTATGACAGCAGTCTTCTCTTTTTCTTCCATAACCATTAGAGTTCCTTCAGTCTGTGCTTCAGGAGTGTTGTCTTGGGGGCTTTGGGGCTCATTTTCCACTGAAATTATACTTCCAGCCTGTGAGGTTCCTGCTTCATTGTCACTGGAGGCCACGAACTCTGCTATTATTTCTTGCAACTGTAACATAAAGAATGCCTGATATAAATTTAAGATTCTTTTCAAAATTTTAGTCGACATTCGTGATATACGTATACAAGTAATTTTTTCTTTAAGAAACCGCTGATAAGAAACTCAGCCTCAGATTGCCAACAAATTAAGGACATAAAGAAACTCCAGCTCTTAACATAAGAAACTGATTATCTCAATGACAATAACGAGGGAGTCCTTGGTAAATTTTTACTTTAATTTCACTTGTTTCTTGTATCAAATTACTCCAAAGTTACTTGAGCAAGTCTAAACATCAGAGTCTGCCCTACTTTTTTAGATTGTGTCAACAGTTCACACTCTTAAAAAGAGAAAACAGAGACGACATACCTTAGTGTAAGAAGGTAAACTCTCATAGTTCCTTTTGCTTAAACACTTCATCAAACAATGAACGCAGAATCTGCAACTCCTTCTTTGCCATTGCCTCCTCTTAGGGTCTTCAGTCCAGCAGAAAGCTTTAACAAAAATATTGGCTTTGCCAAGACTTTTACCAAGATCAATTAAATAGTCGGAAGAGCTATGCCATTCTTCGTGTTTAGCATTTGAACATGCTCTTGCTCTCCCG
Source organism: Aurelia coerulea (assembly GCA_039566865.1). Taxonomy (NCBI): domain Eukaryota; kingdom Metazoa; phylum Cnidaria; class Scyphozoa; order Semaeostomeae; family Ulmaridae; genus Aurelia; species Aurelia coerulea. The sequence continues at coordinate 1,160,079 of CM076951.1, read as the reverse complement.
TGTGCTGTTCTCCTCATTTTATGTATTCTAAACAAGAGAAAGCAGCTTCCAAAAATTATTGAAGGATTCTGGCAAAAATACAGAAAGTGTTGCTGACGTGATAGATAAAAACAACACTGTCGATTTTCGCGCCTCGACCCCAGATTCCTGGACACGGACTGACGCGTACAACGCAAGAGTTGTGGAGATTGTTTTACAAATTGCGCTTTGTTCTCAAAAGAGAAAGATTTAGGTGGATTTAGTCAAGAAATGAAGAGGTGCTGGGATGAAATAGTGGCTCATTGAGTATTCATACTGATTTTGACGTCCTGAAAGAAGGAAGTTGGGTGACTGCATAGGATATTTGGCCATTTTAGGCCTGTTTTGACGGTGTTTCGAGTTCATCCAGGGATCCAGCAGGGTGAGTGCTTGCAAGTCTAAGCCCGAGAAGCCCACATGCCCTAAATTGATGGAGTCGCTATTAATTTGTAAGATGATTAAACACACAGAGTAGGACCTTCGAAGCAAATTGTTTAGTCTCCATGTAAATATGATTACGTTTCCGCCATTACTGAGATTTTTGCCATAGCAGGCTACAGTGAAGTCAATGAGGTCAAATTAAAAACTTTGGCATTTCTTCAAATTTTGAAATAATTAGTAGCGCCCTTGATTGACAACGCATAAGGGCATTGGGAACAGGTCTGTGAAGAAATTTTTTGAAAATCTTCATTTCCCTCGTATCCTATGATACTTTGGTGAAGGGTGGTTAAATCGTCCAAAAAGGGCCTAAATCTGAGATTTCAAATTTCCCGGTTGGTTCTTGCCTCCATTTGATTGGTTTAGAGCATCTCACGTGTCAATTTTATTAGCCAGTAAGGATTTAGTGCCTATCTTGTTCCAACACTGAGTTCCAGTTTGATGTGTGTGGTGGTTGTTGTTGCATTTGTTGTTGCTGTTGTTGCAAATTGCTCAGAAGCGAGGTTCAGAATCAAACAAGTTCTTTCTGTCTTTGCATGTGGAAACAGAATTGCACCTGTCCAGTCAAAATCAGAATGATATTGTATTAAACAAAGGATTGAAGCAATATGAACTTATTTCGAAGAAAACCATAGTTTATGAATGCCTACATAATTAGTCAGTGTATATTTACACAATGAGTCATATTTCTCACAAATGTCTAAAACTTTAAAAATGTTCGATTGCGCGTTCGACGATTAACAATCAAATAAATTGAGTCCTTTCAAATAACGATTGGGAGGAACAATGTGAATAAGTTCTTTGACGACTTTAAGAACAAGAGTTTGATTGCAGTATTTGGATTTATTACTTAAATATTCACAGAAACAGGCCAATGCTCTTTAAGTTCGAATTACTTGATCATCTACCCCATCCTTCATCCATAATTAACCAGTCAATCAACCAATCAATCAGTGACAATCAATCAAGAGTAATTTGAATAATACTAACCGCTTTGGAACAAGAGGATGTTGTAATGATTGTATACATTGTGAAAAATTTATTGTGGAACACAGGTGCATCAAATACGCTTACTGCAACTGTGTGCCAGTTGCTAATGAAGTTGTAGCTGAGAAGGTGCCTTTTATTTGTGACTTCAGTACAATGTGAACAACTTCACAATTTCATTTGAAATCAGTCACACTGACATTCAATATGCAGAGCAAGGAATTGCTTTTAACTTAATTTGTTTCCATCAACTCAAAATCACATATTGTAAACTTATTTTATTGTCCAGGGTGCAATGTGAAACAACGTGCCTCATCTCAGCTTTTGTTGGATATTAGAGAACGATTACCAGATAAAAGAAAGGTAACTCAGAGGGGCTAGGTTACTGTTGTTCTAATATGATTAGGACAGGGGTCTTCATGCTGAGGCAAAAACATCAACCCAAAAATTATTTCTTACATAAAAATAGACCCTTTTCCTGCAATATCTGCATACCCACAAATGTGTAGTCAACACCGAAATTATATGGAAAATGCATCAAGGCCTTCCACTCCAATTTACTACAAATTACTACAGTTTTTTCCTGTGACCTGCTGTGAAGATGTTTCCGTCCTCGAGCTGCCGGTGAGAGAGCTAAAAATTTACGTCTCGATTTTAGACAAGGGAAATAGACCCTCGAGCTGTCCGTCCTCCAGCTGCCGGTGAGAGAGCTAAAAAGTTACGTCTCGATTTTAGACAAGGGAGCTAGAATCCTCGAGCTGCCGGTGAGAGAGCTAAAAATTTATACTTCGATTTTAGACCCGAGTGATAGACCCTCGAGCTGCCGGTCATCGATCTGTCGCTCAGAGAGGTAAACATTTATACTTCGATTTTAGACCGGGGAGCTAGACCCTAGAGCTGTCCGTCCTCGAGCTGCCGGTGAGAGAGCTAAAAATTTACGTCTCGATTTTAGACAACGGAAATAGACCCTCGAGCAGCCTGTCATCGAACTGCCGGTGAGAGAGCTAAAAATTTACGTCTCGATTTTAGACAAGGGAAATAGACCCTCGAGCTGTCCGTCCTCGAGCTGCCGGCGAGAGAGCTAAAAATTTACGTCTCGATTTTAGACAAGGAAAATAGACCCTCGAGCAGCCTGTCATCGAGCTGCGGGTGAGAGAGCTAAAAATTTATACTTCGATTTTAGACCAGGGAGCTAGACCCTCGAGCTGCAGGTCAGAGAGCTAAAAATTTATACTCCGATTTTAGACCAGGGAGCAAGACCCTCGAGCTGTCCATCCTCGAGCTGCCGGCGAGAGAGCTAAAAATTTACATCTCGATTTTAGACAAGGGAAATAGACCCTCGAGCAGCCTGTCATCGAGCTGCCGGTGAGAGAGCTAAAAATTTGTACTTCGATTTTAGACCAGGGAGCAAGACCCTCGAGCTGTCCGTCCTCGAGCTGCCGGTGAGAGAGCTAAAAATTTACGTCTCGATTTTAGACTAGGGAAATAGACCCTCGAGCTGTCCGTCCTCCAGCTGCCGGTAAGAGAGCTAAAAAGTTACGTCTCGATTTTAGACCAGGTAGCTAGACCCTAGAGCTGTCCGTCCTCGAGCTGCCGGTGAGAGAGCTAAAAATTTACGTCTCGATTTTAGACAAGGGAAATAGACCCTCGAGCAGCCTGTCATCGAGCTGCCGGTGAGAGAGCTAAAAATTTATACTGTCTCGATTTTAGACAAGGGAAATAGACCCTCGAGCAGTCGGTCATCGAGCTGCCAGTGAGAGAGCTAAAAAGTTACGTCTCAATTTTAGACAAGGGAGCTAGAACCCTCGAGCTGCCGGTGAGAGAGCTAAAAATTTATACTTCGATTTTAGACCCGAGTGATAGACCCTCGAGCTGCCGGTCATCGATCTGTCGCTCAGAGAGGTAAACATTTATACTTCAATTTTAGACCAGGGAGCTAGACCCTTGAGCTGTCCGTCCTCGAGCTGCCTGTGAGAGAGCTAAAATATATACTTCAATTTTAGACCAGGGAAATAGACCCTCGAGCTGTCGGTCATCGAGCTACCGGTGAGAGAGCTAAAAAGTTACGTCTCGATTTTAGACAAGGGAGCTAGAACCCTCGAGCTGTCGGTGAGAGAGCTAACAATTTATACTTCGATTTTAGACCAGTATGGTGGCCGAGAGCCGCCACAACGTTTTTTTCTTTTAATTGCATTTACTTTAATGTTTTCTTTTGAAAATGACATAAAACAAATCAAAAGCAAATAAAAGGAAATTTAATATGAAATAAATGTTTTTTTGATTAAATCAAAATTACAGTATTTCGATTTCAAATGAAGATAAAGTGCATTGTAAATGTAATTAAAATCAAAGTGAATTGAAAACGATTTCTGCCAGCCGAGAGCCGCCATAGCCCAGCATGCATTGCGAACAAATCTCGTTCCTACGCAAAAAAGGTGCTTGCTAAAATTTTCCCGCCAAATTCATCATCTGAAGTTAGGCCAGTCGAACATACGTAGAAAGGTGTGGAGTTAAGAATGGCGGCATGGGAAGGATTTAGAAATAAGATGAAAGCAAAGCGTGTTGGAAAGAAGACCGGCAATGGTGTTTCGTCAAGTGGAACGGGTTCAACAATTCTACAGAAAGGGGAGATAGTGGTGCAACGGCTGAGCGACCAAGTCTCTGGGAAGGCCCAGAAATATACTAGAATTGGGGCACGTGAATTCGTTTCTTATGACTACGCCGAAGTTACACTCCATAACATCAAAGAATGTTGTGTGAAACATTTCAAGACCCGTTTTTGTGGCAGCACAATGCAATGTGATGTGCTTGCTGGCGAACAAGGCCCTTCATGCAAAACACTGGGTCACATACCAGATCTGAAGGTCATTCATGTCAGGTTTTTGAAGCCTGCAACTGTAGCTTCAATAAGCCAAAGGAATATTATTGAGGAAGGAGATGATGATCTTTTCTCTATTCCACTTCCACCTAAAATCCAAAGAAGAGGTGCCACCAGTCAAACTTCTGCATCATCAAGCCACACATATGTGCCAAAGTCGATGCCTATCCAAACAGTGAGCCAAGCAGTTTCTGTTGTTGACAAAAGGCAAGCACCCCAACCAAAGAGTTTATCTCTGACAGAAATGCTGAAACTAGGGTCGCTATTGCATGGAACTCGAGGAACAATCGTTCATTTGTTCAAATTTGACATTCAGAAGCTCTCTTGGACATCAGTGCCCATTGATGTTGAGTTTTTCGTGGAAGATGATGCATTTGGCACTGGTGGCTTCAGAGAAGCTTTCAGAGCGACCTGCTCCACTGTTGGGTTTGAGCGGAACTGGGTGGTTAAAAAGTATCTAGCAAGTGCAGTTAAGGCAATTTCTGACTTGGGTATGGACCCAGAGCAGCACACAAAGAAGACGGTGCAAATGCATCTCCTTGCAAACAATTTTTGTGAGCAGTTAGAGGAGAAAGTTCACAGGGAAAAGGCTGCAAGGGAGTATGGAAAGTTTCTCCACTATCAAGATATATATTTTGGAAAGTTAGGCAGTGGTGAGTGTGTGACAATTGAGGAGTATATTCCAGGTGATTTCAAAAAGTACATGAATAACACTGGAGCTATTTGCCAACATGATGATGACCCCATTGCCCTGAAATCAACCAACCTTGCTCATTTCTCCTATGAAAAGTCTGGCGGTAAACTGATGGTCACCGACATTCAAGGGAGTGGTTACACCTTGTGTGATCCGGAAATTGCATCAAGCAACATGAAAGATGAAGATGATGCAGTTTTATTTTGTGCTGGCAACTTATCAAATTTTGCTATCTCATGCTTTATACATATGCATGAATGCAATCAGTTTTGCAAGCTGACCAAGTTGAATGCATTGGAAAACATTGGATAAGAAAATCAGATGTAGACTATGACTTTACATTCATTCAATTGGTAATTTTATCTACTGTGGTAGACCTCAAAAGAAATTGCTACGAAAATGTCTTTGATTTGACAGATTTTACCTAAATGCTAATTGATGTTCTTGACAATCATAGATAACATACATGTATACATGGCTGATCTATCTTTGTATGAATACCCTTTTCTGTTGTAACCTATTTTCCAGGACTTCCAGAAAAGAAATTAGAAACTTTAGAAACTTTCAGCATAAAACTGAAAAGTATTATAGATATAGGAAACCTTTTAGGCTAAGGTATGAAAAATGGTTTCTTAAATGCGGAGCCTTACTGCACATTTGACAGGCCATGATGAATCGCACACAAGGCCACTTAATCTTCAGTTGAAGTGAACTGCTTTCCAAGTAATAAGTGATTGCTTCAAAGTCATTGGCTTAGAAGCAGCCTAATCATCAATCTTCGAAGCTGGCACAGTGAACTATTCTTCATGACCTGTTGAAAGTGGCTAGCTTTTTTGGCACACCTGGTAGTTGCAGATGATTCCATGTATTGTGAATTCATCAATAGGAGTGCAATGTCATCAGTGACTATGCACTGCTGCCTTCATGCTTACATAATGTAACACTGTCCCCAAAATGTGTCAGACAAACAATTTTTCAATAATTACGTTAAAAACTAGTTGTCATTTAATGTTAATTAATCATGTGCAACCTAAAGTAACCATATAGATGCATCAAACGTATTCAACAAAAGGAAGATCACTGATCACAGTGTTTCACAGTGGCATGGGAGAAATTTGTGTTTTTTTTGCTATTTTTTCAAATAATTTAAATTTTCAGACCATTAAACATTTGGACAAAAAATTGTCCGAAACTTTGAAAGTCCGAAAGTTTTTGATCTTAAAGTATGCATGGAATGATCCCAGTTATTTTGTTCTGTCCTTACCAGTTGAAAGGAGATAAAGTTAATTGTGTTAATGTTGACACTGTTGACATATTTTTTCACTTTACTTATGCTCGGCAGTCTGCTACATTGCAGTCATTATTTCTTGCAACTGTAAGATCATGATTACAAACATTTGTACAGTATGCACAGAGGTTAAGCAATAACAAGACTTGTTTGGTAACAATTATTTTGAAGGAATGTTTAAGCATTGCTATTTCATATTTGATAAAATTTATTGAACACACATCCACAAACATTTTCACATGTTGCAGGAACAGATCTTCACTGTGAAATGGAAGCAGCTCATGCTCAATAGGGCTCATTGGTGTAAATTATGCACTCTAGTCATGTACCAGCCCATTTGCTCTTCAGGTACAAGAATGCATCAGTACAGTCTGAAGGCTTCACCTCAAGGGGATCCCTTATAATTTCTCTGCACTTCTGTCTCACTTCTGCGTCAAGAAAATCATCTGCAGTTTCCAAGACTCCTGACAATTCTCCAACCTCTCTTAACTGATCCTCTTCGACTTGCCAGCCTGCAATTTGAATAACGTTTAGACTCTTTCCATCGTTTCGGTAAAAAGTTTCGGTAATTAGAGGCTGTTATAAAGTTTCGGTAATTAGAAGAGGGTAGCTTTCTGAAATTTGAAAACTGGGTGGCAGACATCCATCCATTCACAAGTCATGTACCCCCCCCCCCCCCCCCCCCAATTACAAAACATATATGTACAGTAAGAGGTATATTAGAATCAAGCCAAATTCTAAATGATAATGTGATTAGGGTGTTAAATATAATGTGGATCATTTTTGATGCATCTGGTCAGTGGCAGGGACAGAAAAAATATTAGGAGGTAAAACTCAACAATTTTCTGACTAAGAAGGTATAGGGTCTACTGGGGTAAAATAGGTAGGCTGAGGTAAATGGGTAATGTTGATTGCTGGAAAACAGTAGACATAAAACTGAGAAATTAACATTCACTGTTTCAAGGGGTAATTTGAGCTGTTCTAGCTAAAGAGAACAAGACTGATCAAGGATATTGGCAAAATTTATAAAGATTTTTCACCCTACCCATTTCACCAGTCTTACTCATTTTACCCCAGTAGACCCTATCACCCTACCCAGACATTTTTATTACAATTTTCAATTACAATTTCATAGCCAAATGCTTGAAAGTGGGGGGGATTTGCCCCAAAATACCCTTCCTGGCCACGCCACTGCGTCTAGTGTGATGAATTTATACGTACTGCATTCCCTCAGCCCATAGGATTCTGGAAAGTCATAAATGTGATTGGGGACACCATCTGGGAGGAAGGTATCCTTCTGTGCCCTTATTCTGTGAGAATTCCAGATAACATCTTTGAATAAGTCTATTTGCTGCTGCATCAAGGGGATCATTATGTATGCTAAAAGCATCCTGAAAAAAATCCCAATGGTCAGAAATGTGGTAGAATTAACTGTAATCAACATTTGTTTTTAATCTAACTCTCAGAAGGAGACAGAGGAAATTTGATAAGGAATTAGTTTCTTGCAAAATGGATCTTTTGATGGGATTATATACTTTGATTAAAGCATGAATGATTATCAAGGTAATATTACTTTAATTTTTCTATGAAAACACAATATGTTAAAACCTGTCAGTAGGATCTTGTGGGTTGTAGTATCCATTTTCCAGCAAATCATGCAAGGGAAGCTTGAAATATTTCTCAAGCCTCTCATGAAGGTCCTTCCACCACCTCTCAATCTAAAAATATCAAACAAAAGATTTTACCCAAATTACATACAATTACCTCACACTTTTATGAAAAACTTACCAGGTCTGGTTTGGAGAAGTTCCTTGAATTCCAAGGTATTTTTATTATCAAAAAACTCATAAAGTATCTTAATTTTTAATGCTCTAAATGTAGCATTAATTTCCATTTGGTCCAAAGGCTTCCCAGGTATGAAGCAGTTGCAGTACATCATAGTCAATAGAAACTTTCATTTTGAGACAAGTATAACATATTAAATAAAGACAGGAAGGTTGCAAGTGGCAGAGTGACCCTGTTGAAAGTTGATACATTATTAAAATTCACTGTCAAAAATCAGAGACAACTGTGAATATAAAATCATCTCGTCAATACAGATTTAACAGGCTGAGGCAAAAAGAGTGATAGATGTGTGTGTGCTGTTGAAATTACTAAATTTCCAAATGACCAAGATGCACAATGTCCTACCTTGTTTGAGGTTGATGGACCATAAATTACAGTCTCGTTGCATACAGTATCACGGTCCATGTCTTTCATGTCTTCATTGTCTTTCCTCAGATACCCATGGATAGTTGTGATAATTCCTGTCTCTGTCCCTTTGTCAAGCCTCAGCTTTGATGCAATTATTCTTTCCTGATACAAATATTCCAGGTACCAGCGTCCAGTGACTGCTGGGTCATGGTTTGAAGTCCAGACCTTGATCCACAATAGTTTACGACTTGTAGTATCAAGGCAGCCATATACGGCTAGAGGGAACGTACTATTTTGGTATCCCATTAACTTATCATGGCCATCCAGTGAATGAACGAAATTTACCCCTTCTGTGACATAATGTCCTTTTGTTTTCTTCCTCTTTCCCACAGCTCTCGTCTGAAGACCTTCTGGGTCAAGGTCAAACATCATGTCATACACAAGGTCTCGTGGTACATTGAGTTTGTGTACCTGCTTGATTTTTTGATGCATAGCTCTGTAGCCAAGGAGCTTGCCTGGACCATCCAATTCTTTTCTGACTGCATCTTGAACATCATCGAGTGGAATGGTTTCTTTTATATACTTAATTTCGAAATGATTTAGTCTCCTCTCCAGGGAACGCATGCTCCAAGCATATCCATTAAACTCACGTTCCACGTAGTCAAGAATCTCAGAACGTTGCAGCCCCTGTTGAACGTTGTCAATTAAAAAGTTCTTCAATGCAACGTCCGTTTTCCAACTGTCATTTCGAATGCGTGCCATGTTGCTTCTCCAAACATGCACTCTGCAGTTCCACCGATTAGTGAGTTCCACGAATTGTGGACACACATTGCATTCTGGGCTTACAATGCATGCTGGGCTATGGCGGCTCTCGGCTGGCAGAAAATCGTTTTCAATTCACTTTGATTTTAATTACATTTTACAATGCACTTTATCTTCATTTGAAATCGAAATACTGTAATTTTGATTCAATTAAAAAAAACATTTATTTTATATTAAATTTCCTTTAATTTGCTTTTGATTTGTTTCGTATCATTTTCAAGAGAAAACATTATAGTATGCACTTTATCTTCATTTGAAATCGAAATACTGTAATTTTGATTTACTCAAAAAAACATTTATTTCATATTAAATTTCCTTTTACTTGCTTTTGATTTGTTTTATGTCATTTTCAAGAGAAAACATTATAGTAAATGCAATTAAAAGAAAAAAACCTTGTGGCGGCTCTCGGCCACCATAATTTTAGACCAGGGAGCAAGACCCTCGAGCTGTCCGTCCTCGAGCTGCCGGTGAGAGAGCTAAAAATTTACGTCTCGATTTTAGACTAGGGAAATAGACCCTCGAGCTGTCCGTCCTCCAGCTGCCGGTAAGAGAGCTAAAAAGTTACGTCTCGATTTTAGACCAGGTAGCTAGACCCTAGAGCTGTCCGTCCTCGAGCTGCTGGTGAGAGAGCTAAAAATTTACGTCTCGATTTTAGACAAGGGAAATAGACCCTCGAGCAGCCTGTCATCGAGCTGCCGGTGAGAGAGCTAAAAATTTATACTTCGATTTTAGACCAGGGAAATAGACCCTCGAGCTGTCGGTCTTCGAGCTGCCGGTGAGAGAGCTAAAAAGTTACGTCTCGATTTTAGACAAGGGAGCTAGAATCCTTGAGCTGCGGGTGAGAGAACTAAAAATTTATACTTCAATTTTAGAACAGGGAGCTAGACCCTCGAGCTGTCCGTCCTCGAGCTGCCGGTGAGAGAGCTAAAAATTTACGTCTCGATTTTAGAGAAGGGAAATAGACCCTCGAGCAGCCTGTCATCGAACTGCCAGTGAGAGAGCTAAAAATGTATACTTCGATTTTACACAAGGGAAATAGACCCTAGAGCTGTCCGTCCTCGAGCTGCCGGCGAGAGAGCTAAAAATTTACGTCTCGATTTTAGACAAGGAAAATAGACCCTCGAGCAGCCTGTCATCGAGCTGCGGGTGAGAGAGCTAAAAATTTATACTTCGATTTTAGATCAGGGAGCTAGACCCTCGAGCTGCAGGTCAGAGAGCTAAAAATTTATACTCCGATTTTAGACCAGGGAGCTAGACCCTAGAGCTGTCCGTCCTCGAGCTGCCGGCCAGAGAGCTAAAAATTTACGTCTTGATTTTAGACAAGGGAAATAGACCCTCGAGCAGCCTGTCATCGAGCTGCCGGTGAGAGAGCTAAAAATTTATACTTTGATTTTAGACCAGGGAGCTAGACCCTCGAGCTGTCGATCCTCGAGCTGCGGGTGATAGAGCGAAAAATTTACGTCTCGATTTTAGACCAGCGAGTTGGACCTTCGAGCTGGTGGGTACAGAGCTAAAAATTTTTTTAGATGTCAAAAAGAGTCTTTAAGTTAAGGCTGTTAAATTTTGAGCCTTGAATTCACGACTTTGACGTTTAGAGTAAGAATTTTACTCCCGGAACAGAAGCGGAAGCTTAACCCATCCGCATTTAGACCGTTGGACAGCTGATGCAACTTTCCAAAAGCTTATATAAAATATCGAAATATCTATCGAAAGGAATCGCTATCAGAATGAAACTAAAGCATTGATATAATGCAATGATAGTCAACACTCTTTTCATTGTGATTTGTAGAGATTTGATGTTGTTTTTGTTAAAAAACATACCCGAATGAACAGGTAAAATTTTGCATGGGTGGAAGGACCCAAATTTCTGAAGTCCCTAAAATGCCTCAAGCTACATTGCATGGACATATGAAGCATCTCAAGCTTGGGGCAGGATTGTTAATTTGCTATTTTTCATCAATTCAAAGGGGCCCCTCGTCTGAAAAAGGAAATTTCACAATTTTCTTCACAGCAAAATCCTATTATTTTCATCCGGGACTTTCACATAAAATCATCATCTACTCTTTTTGACTGATGATATTCTGCAGGGAGTGTTAGGAATATAATGAGCAAATGTATTAATTTTTCCTACAACAAAGTGACTTTAGATCTCAGAAACATGAAAATGTACCTAATGCCTACAGGTACTTCTGTATAAGAAACCGCTTGTACGACAGCAACAACACTAAACTGTTGTTCGCATGTTGACCTAAGGATCAGATTCACAGAGAAATCAGACACATTTAACTGAGAAGAAAGGTTTGTTTTGACTAATTTTAAGACTGAACATTTTCCGCCACCTGTGGGAACAGAAGCAGAAGCTTAACCCATCCGCATTTAGACCGTTGAACAACTGTCCAAAAGCTAACATAAATACGTCGTTAAATACGTAAGGATATGATCATGTTAGACTAACATCACCAAACCCTATCCTACCCTAATCTTCAGGTCACAGTTGGCATGGGTGCAAGGACCCGAATCCCTAAACTGTCTCCAACGACATTGCACGGAGCTAGGAAGCATATAACGCTTGGGGGCAGGACTTTCACAGAGAAATTGTTCGTTAATTCAAAGGGGCACATCCTGAAAATAGAAAGGGCAATGTTTTCTATATTGCAAAGAAATTTTGAATGGCCATGCAAACGAACCTCTAGGGTAGGGTGGGGTAATATGGGTCTACGGGGTAAAGTGGGTCTACTAAGCTTTTCGCTAGAAATATCCTTCCTCGTTAAATGGAAGAAAGGCTAGCTATTTTTCTTTTAATTTCTGCATAATAAACTGCCTTTTTACATAAAACATTCGTCTTAGATGTATCTCCACTCGTTTTATAAAATAACTCTACTGAACGGCCTATTCTGCAAGAATTTCAAAGCCCAGGAAAACTTTCTCCTGCCACTGTTGTCTTGCTTTTCTGGTCAATTTAATGAGCATGAGGTGAGAGGTTGGTCTTTTACAAATGAAATAACGTTTATTTTGAAGTCATTGACGCGATGGTTTTTTTTTATTTTTTTACCTGGTGGGGTAATGTGGGCCTACATGAGAATTCAGCCATAATTCAAATTCAACGAAGCCTTGAATTGCTTAAAATTTTCGCACTTATATTCATCTTGCCACGTTGTTTTCTGTCTAAAATGCGAAAACGGGTTTCCTATTACGGTAGTTGCTGTCTGGTAACCAGTAAATTGGAGTAAACATACTGCAAACATCTTTATTTGAATGTTATTATCAAATTCGTTCACTGACTTGCAAGTCGCAACGATGGTGGATCACAGCATAATGACCGTAGTTTTATTTTCGTCGCGGGAACGGGATTGCTTGCCATAAAAGGCTAAGACTGTGATTTTATTGAATAGAGGATAGTTGTGAAATGTAAGTTCATTTTTTTTTTTAATCATTTAGCCTTTCATATTCCGATTTTGTACAAGTTTTGAAAAAAGACCCACTTTTCCTGCTTGTCGGAAAAAGTGGGCCTATTTTGGTTGTCAAAAGAGAAAATTTTTTAAAAATATCTAACTGCCTTTGTCCGAGCTGAAATTTTCTCCCAAAAAAGAAGAAGCACTAAATGTCAATTAAAGGAAACTTTTGAAATGTTTTGCATTTTAGTCTCGTTTTACCAGCTATATATATTAAAATTTTGCTCATTTTAGACCCATATTACCCCCACCCCACCCTATACGTTGAAGGCAGTCTTATTATACAGCGGGTACCCGCAAATAAGAAACCACTTTTTGAATCGAGACCTCAGAAAGTTTCTTATTTAAAAAGACCTTTTCATGATCAGGGTCAAAGTTTCTTATAGATAGGGAATCAAGTCAAGTGAAGGTATATGACTGTACCATACATGCATGTGTATTGCACATCACTGGTGCATTTTACATGTTTTGTTACCTTTTTTGTTGTGTGAATCTTTAATTTTGAAAATGTCAACTCTGTTTAGAGAATGCTACACGATATTACAGTCATTTATGGGCATTATTTTCTAGCATTTTGGAACTATGACAAACCTGAAAATAAGAAAGTTTTAAATTTCAGACTTAGAGTTGTTTCTTATAAAAGGAGCCCCTTTTGAAAAAAGTGAGGCCTGTTTCTTATACAAGGGGTTTCTTATTTGCGGGTACTTACTGTATTCGAAATAATAAAGCCCAATTCAGCCCAATAATACCCCAAAGTCAATTATGATGCCTGGTTTCTTATCAATGGGAGAGTATTCTATGTGCTGGCAGACTACAGTGTCTTATATGTCCGTTTCTTATATGTGGCTACTTAGTGTAACTTTTAAAATTCTGTTTTAAGTATGGACACCAAACCTCGTCTTTAAATGGAGGCTCCATCAGTAGACTGCACTGGATTTCTTAATTTGATAAATTACATTGATTTAGCTTCCAAATTTCCTTTAAAAATTACGTGAAACTTAAAGGTCATTCGTGCATTTGACGTGGAATCTATCAGCTGTGCAGATGTAACCAACATAGAAATATGATTGAAAAATGTTTTGAAATACATTTTCCAGATCTTATTATTACTTCGTTTGACTACACTTCAATTCGTCGATCAAAAATAGGTTTGAAGACAAAACAATTAAAAAAATAAGGGAAGGCGTTGTCAACAAATTCTGCTCAATCAATCAAAATCAATCATTTATTTGATTATATTTCTGTTTCTATATACTGTGAATAATATTCCAGAAATAAAGATACACCCTCGTCTAAGTGCCCCGGTACATCTGACCTCTCGCCGGGACACTTAGACGGGGGTGTAAAGATGGAACATATTCCCTATAAAACCGTCCCTTGCGCGCCATTGACTGCAGCTGAAAATCATCATGGCCCAAGCAGCACAACAACGCAGAGAGCCCGTCATGGGCGTCTTCGATGCAATGAACATGATGGAACTTGGTATACAGTTCAAGAATAGTATACCTGATACCATTGCTTGGTGCCGCCGATATGGCCTTCTGGCCAACAGCTGCGACTGCGCCACGTGCCATATTGCATGCAACGAGGGGATTTATGGTCGCGGGCTGGATGGCGTAATTTGGCGATGTCCAAGATGCAAGGGGACAACTAACATCAGGAAAGGGAGCTTCTTCAACCGGTCGAAGCTCCACTTGTACCAAATATTGGGGCTCACATATGTGTGGGCCTGGAATGCTGGCCGCTCGAGGGGGATGTCCGTGGAACAGTGTATGCACGAGCTGGACATTGGATCAGAGCACACTGTCACGGACTGGAATCAGTTCTGCAGGGACGTGGCCGTGCAGTATTTCCTAAATCATCCTCAAAGGCTTGGTGGTCCAGGAATGATTGTAGAAATTGACGAGAGCCTGTTCGCCAGAAGGAAATACAATCGCGGTCACGTCGTTGTAGAAAAATGGATTATGGGTGGATATGACATCCAAACAAAGCATGGGTTTTTGGTACCTGTACCAAGAAGAGACGCAGGGACACTATTGCCTATAATCGTCGACTGGGTTGAACCAGGAACGACAGTGTGGTCAGATGAATGGGCAGCATACAGACAGCTTGGCCAACAAGGATTCGTGCACGGCACAGTGAATCACACGCTGCATTTTGTGGACCCGGCAACTGGAGTGACAACAAATTGAGTGGAAGCAATGTGGCAAAGAGCAAAGGCGAAGTTCAAGGCAATGTATGGACCGACGAATCGAGAAATGGTTCCAGATTATTTGGCTGAATTCATGTGGATGCAGAGATTTGTCGGTCATGCATTTTATCACTTTTGGCACCAGATAGCGACAGACTTGTATGTAGTGTAAGTTTTTCTATCTTATGTCATCTTTGGGTTACATGTTAGCATTCATTCTACTTTTCCAATCTCCAAATCAGTGCAAATGTTTTTTTCTGGCAAAATTTTTATACCTTGCTTAATGATTTGGAGATTAGAAACTTTCTCGATGCAGAAACATGTTATCCAAAGATACATGAGCTATTAATACATATATTATAGTTCTGTCGCCTTTTCATACCAAGTTAGAAGTGTTGCCAACAATAAAATCAAAATTTCGCCCAGAGTTTTGCCATTTTGCTTCCCCTTTAAAAAGTTGTCCCAGTGTTTGGTCCCCAACGAAAATGTGTGTGTTTCTCCGCTGTGCACGTGATATGCACTCGGTCCTTGTTTCTAACTGCCCATTTTCCTGATCGTTCATTAATAACGGTATTTTGTGTCCCTCGTTTTTCCCATGTAATTCAAAAGCAACTAGAGCCCCTTTACTGAATGATGTTGCATAAAGCTTCCTTAATCTTCCTAAAATCGAGACGTAAATTTTTAGCTCTCTCACCGGCAGCTCGAGGACGGACAGCTCGAGGGTCTAGCTCCCTGGTCTAAAATCGAGACGTAAATTTTTAGCTCTCTCACGGGCAGCTCGAGGACGGACAGCTCGAGGGTCTATTTCCCTTGTCTAAAATCGAGACGTAAATTTTTAGCCCTCTCACGGGCAGCTCGAGGACGGACAGCTCGAGGGTCTAGCTCCCTGGTCTAAAATCGAAGTATAAATTTTTAGCTCTCTGACCGACAGCTCGAGGGTCTAGCTCCCTGGTCTAAAATCGAAGTATAAATTTTTAGCCCTCTCACCGGCAGCTCGAGGACTGACAGCTCGAGGGTCTATTTCCCTTGTCTAAAATCGAGACGTAAATTTTTAGCTCTCTCACGGGCAGCTCGAGGACGGACAGCTCGAGGGTCTAGCTCCCTGGTCTAAAATCGAAGTATAAATTTTTAGCTCTCTGACCGACAGCTCGAGGGTTTAGCTCCCTGGTCTAAAATCGAAGTATAAATTTTTAGCTCTCTCACCGGCAGCTCGATGACCGACAGCTCGAGGGTCTAGCTCCCTGGTCTAAAATCGAGACGTAAATTTTTAGCTCTCTCACCGGCAGCTCGATGACAGACAGCTCGAGGGTCTATTTCCCTTGTCTAAAATCGAGACGTAAATTTTTAGCTCTCTCACCGGCAGCTCGAGGACGGACAGCTCGAGGGTCTAGCTCCCTGGTCTAAAATCGAGACGTAAATTTTTAGCTCTCTCACGGGCAGCTCGAGGACGGACAGCTCGAGGGTCTAGCTCCCTGGTCTAAAATCGAAGTATAAATTTTTAGCTCTCTGACCGACAGCTCGAGGGTCTAGCTCCCTGGTCTAAAATCGAAGTATAAATTTTTAGCTCTCTGACCGACAGCTCGAGGGTTTAGCTCCCTGGTCTAAAATCGAAGTATAAATTTTTAGCTCTCTCACCGGCAGCTCGATGACCGACAGCTCGAGGGTCTAGCTCCCTGGTCTAAAATTGAGACGTAAATTTTTAGCTCTCTCACCGGCAGCTCGATGACAGACAGCTCGAGGGTCTAACTCCCGGCTCTTAGCTCTCCGAGGAGTAAACGACCCATGACGACCCCCGTCTTTGAGTTTGAAGTCGAGGCTACTGGTCACGTGACCGAAGAACTCGATCGGATTGATAATGGCGGACGGAGTGAAGATTTGGAGGTTAGTCATGGATGTATTTTGGCTAATAAAAGATGGAATTGAAGGTGAGTAATTATTAATTATATATCAAATTAATCCCCATGTTCTGGGCTATCGATTGATATATAATACATATGTAACAGACATACAACGACAAAGTTATAAGTACAAACAGTATAGACACGGTCTGAAGAGGGTGTGCGAAACTGCATTAGCGCCGTGGATTCTTTAGCTGTTCCCAGATTGTGTTGAGCAACTCAATGTCTAAGGGCCTATTTACATGGGAGTTTTCAGCCCGGGCTGAAAATGCAGCCCGTTTACGCGAGGTGAAACTTCAGCCCTCCTCTACAGTCAAAAGCTTGTAAATGTCAATTTGCCATTACATGGAAAATGTTTCTCTCCAGGCTGAAAATTGGCCCCGGGCTGAAATTTCATCTCGCCTTGTGCTAGCCGAGATGGAACGTTAATCCCTTAATTAGCATGTTAATCCACATTGTTTTACGTGACGCGCGCCCATATAATGGCCAATATTGTTTCAGCCCGGGCTGAAAAATCCATGACGAATGCGCTTTTGTCTACTTTTCGCACTACACAGAATTTCAGCCCGGGCTGAAACTCTCCATGTAATGGCAAATTATTTTCACCTCGGGTAGCAGGGCTGAAAACTCCCATGCATTACAAGGTTGCTGTAGCTATATTTGCTAATAACGGTAAACAAATTGTTTTAAAAGTATATCTGGGAATGCTGTTTTACAGTGTTATGTTTGCAAAGTGACAAAGCATCGAATGGACTCACTGTCTAATTGGCAGGTTTTTTTGGTCTTCTTCTTCCTCTTTTTTGTGGCATTGCCGTAATCCTTGACAACCTGCGAATGTAAAGACTGTCGTTAGCAATCTTTAGAACGATATAGAGCTATGTCGTTGCTTCATTTTGTAACTTTACAACTCCGTTTTTTTTTCAGCATCAACATGCCAATTTCGGGCTGCACTTGTATCACTTTTCTCATAAGCGGCTATTGGTATAAGATTTGATGCAAGTGATTACTTTCACAAAGCAAATCTGCCTCTTCATTATTTTGGATAATATAATGAATACTTTCAATCATATATGGTTTGCTACCTTGTATAGGCCAGGACTTGTCTTCATGACCAAGAAGTTATCATCCTTATCGAGTATTACTCCCCGTCTTGTCACCATGTTGAACATCTTTCTTCTTGAGTCCTCAGAAGGGACCGGACTTTCATACCTGCGGAAGACAGACTGTCTTTAAAGCTAATCTCTGCATAATTCTTGTGAAGAGAACTAAAAACCTTAAGCAGCAAGGCAATAGTTTCATGAGTTAATCATTTCGAGCTTTTCCCCAATTTTTCCTGTGCTTAGATTTACCTCCACGGTTACTGATCGTGGGGTAGCACTCTTTTGCCATGGAAACAAATTTCCACTTGCTAACAGCCGGCAAAAATGTTAAAGAAGCCAACCAGAGCCGGTCAGAATTAGCAGAAGCAGATTGCAACAAAAAACGGATGCATAGAAAATAATTAAGACAGTGTTCACTGAAATTCCTTAAGACGTAAATGATCCAATCAGCTATGAAATCGAATTTGCTGCAGTCGGCAATTTCTCTTGATATTTTAGGTAGATATCTTTGGCGAGCAATTCACTTTGTCTATTCTTTGTGGAAATAGGACCAAAACGTATTACAATAAGATAAAATTTGAACAAAGTACTCTTTGCAGTCAACTTTAGAATACAAAAAGCAATGCTAATTGCAATCACATCAGCCTACAACTATGCAATGTGTTTTTTACTCAGCTGGGGAAAACGAAAATTCCGAACCTTTTTATTTTCTTAGCTACGTTGGCTTTCAAATCAAAGAACTTCTGCTCAGTTCTTTCTTTTTTTAGCACAATTTTAGTCTCTTTCATTGTCTGTCTGTCAAAGTTCCTTTCTGGCATAACTACGAAAAGATAAAAATAATATTTATTTCCTGCAACCAACGACCAAACTTTCTTACCAAGCTTAATGGAATTATGGGGTGCACGAAACACGGGCGTTGTTGCTCCTCTCGATGTCTCTGTGCCTGTTTTTCACAACAACAAGGACCCTTGTGCGCTTTTTCTGTCCATCAACCAAAGTACTTTATGTCAACGGAAATAACCCAAATCATTGCGGATAACAGAGTTCTTTCGTGCAAGCAACAAAAACAAAAATAGGTAATGATGAAATGTACCGATCGGGTCGTGGTGACGTAGAGTCAGCTGCTGCTCATTGGTGTTTCTTTTTTGTGTTGCCAAAACTCTTAGAAGTACCGCGATGTTGGCTAAGAGCAGAGGCAGTCCATGGTCCTCGCTCAAGTGTAGGCCATTCCGAAAAAACCACTGACGTTTCTCGGTCTTCCTAAATAATAGAAAATAAATAGATAAATAGATATAAATAGAAAACCTATAAACACAATGACAGTGCCTGTAAACTGGAGAGAAACAACTGAATGATTGGTTGAACCATCACAATTAATAGTATTTTAAATTTCAAGACAAGTTATTTATCGTCGCAATGTTGGTACATTGATGAAGAATCGCGTCTGAGGCCACTTTTCAAAGGGTGAACATTTTACCTGGAAAACATATAAACACAATGAAAATGCCTGTAAACTGGAGAGAAAGAACCGAAATATACTTTTAATATTATTTCAATCTCAATTTTCCTTGATTACTCGGTTTTATTCGTCCTTGTATTGACAGTGGTTTCCTCAGTTGATTCAACCTCGATTTCAGGTGAATCGTCATTGAATCGTCATTGAATCGTCATTGAATCGTCATGTTCAGTTAAAGGGCATGTATCGTGAACCTGATTGGCTAATGTAATACAATTACCTCTTTTGTTTAGTACAAAGCACGGGACCGAGGCTACATTTTTACGGCAGTAAAAATTCATGAAGCAGAAATTAAAAGTCACGAAACAATGGAATTCCACTCCAAGCTTCTTTGTTGTATCAACCAACTGTTATCGCGATATATGCCCTTTAAATCGATGTGTCCTTACATAATTCACTTGGTGCAGCTTTTGGTGCTTTTGAAGTTCTCTGCGACTTTCAAGATTTGCTTTAATTTTATCTGTCCTTCTCTTCTGGTTGTAAAAACATCTTACAGCATCATGTATTGTTGCCACGCCATACCCTTGCAACCCTTTTGACTTCAGTTTGTTAACCACAGTCCTTTTCAGGACATTTTGGATTTCTGGATGCAGGTCCATCCACATCATTAGCATCTTGCATGGCTGCACCCATCCAGCATTCTTGCATTTGCTTTGAAAGCAACTTTCAGAACTCTCTGCAAAAAGATTAAATCATTTCAAGAAACACTGAATTAGGCCTAAATAGTCTAGTCTATCTGAAGGGAAATGTCGAACGAGTTCAATGAAGACTGAAAAATGTTTTGAGGAAAAGAGACCCAATGAGGAATAGTACGGCAAAATTTTGTACTACTGAAATGCAGAAATAAAGCATATCAATTGACATAGTTTCTTTATAAACAGTTCCTAAATGACTGACTTGGCATAAAACAATGAGGCTGTGATTTCTCAAATATGATTTTTTGCCTAGGCCTTTGAATAACTTGCTAAACAAATTGCCCGTGCATTCGAATGATAAATTTTTTTCAATATTGATCACAGCAAATTGACGAGCATAAATCGGAATAAGGTCCTTTAAGTACCCAAGAAAACATAGACAGTACCTAGCTATTTGTTTCACATAATGTCTCAAGTACACAACGACACTCGAAATCGAGCAGAATGTGAGAAGAGAAAATGAGAACACTCACAGTTGGAATCTCTTTTTTTCTCCTGCCCGTATTCATACCGGGTGTCCCAAAAAAATGTATACGGATTTAGTTGACTCCAGCAATGTGAATTTAGCTTCAATCAAGGTCTAATCACTC
Source organism: Aurelia coerulea (assembly GCA_039566865.1). Classification (NCBI taxonomy): domain Eukaryota; kingdom Metazoa; phylum Cnidaria; class Scyphozoa; order Semaeostomeae; family Ulmaridae; genus Aurelia; species Aurelia coerulea. The sequence goes on along the minus strand of CM076951.1, from coordinate 1,139,319 downwards.
TACAAATGTTTCTCGATAGTTAACTTGAACATAGATACCTCTTTTGATGACATTGGTACTTTTGAGAGAAGACATGTTAATCTTGAAAGCTCAAATTTGCCTCTTCCTGCAAACCAGAGCTTTACCCTTTTGGCCTAAGCAATTTCTTAAGGCACAGCATATAAATCAACGATAGCCTTGATAAAGTTTGAACAATATTAGATCTTGTGTTATTCTGTCTTCCAGAAGTCACTCCCCAGTCACCCATCATGAAGTTTCTTAATTTTTCATTAATTTTAGTTCTTAGTTTCGATTTTCCTCAGGGATTTGCTTAGGCCAAAAGGCCAAAGTTCTGGTTTGCAAGTGCACGCAAATTTGAGCTTTCAAGATTGATATTTCCACTCTCAAATCACCAATACCAACAAACGAGGTATCTATGTTCAAGTTAACTATCGAGGAACATTTTGAGAGTGCTTAGCCATTGATTAAAGCAAAATTCACATAGCTGGAGAGAACCAAATCTGTATACATTTTTTTGGGACACCCGGTATTTTCCTTAAGCTTTTCTTCTCCTCCTCCATAACTGTTACTCTTTCCGTTAACTCTCCTACTCTGTCTTCCATGTTCATCGTTGCTAGGTTTCGCTAATAAATTTGAGACATTTGAGTTGAGACCGGGCAAAAAACTGTCTTTGGTTCAGCGCGCCAACAAAGGAAAGAACGGTCGTAGCTTAGTCACGTGACTTTTTAAATGGTCATATTGATCTTTCAATGTGTACATTGAGGCATTTTTGCCTTAACGTAAGCTTCAATTTCTGTTGTATAATGATTGCAGGAGAGAAACTTTTTCCACGAACAACTTATGAAGGGCTCTTTGCAACGTTTTAGTATACCTTAAATATAAGCAAATAAGCAAAAATAGGTAATGATGAAATGTACCGATCGGGTCGTAGTGGCGTAGAGTCAGCTGCTGCTCCTTGGTGTTTCTTTTTTGTGTTGCCAAAACTCTTAGAAGTACCGCGATGTTGGCTAAGAGCAGAGGCAGTCCATGGTCCTCGCTCAAGTGTAGGCCATTCCGAAAAAACCACTGACGTTTCTCGGTCTTCCTAAATAATAGAAAATAAATAGATAAATAGATATAAATAGAAAACCTATAAACACAATGACAGTGCCTGTAAACTGGAGAGAAACAACTGAATGATTGGTTGAACCATCACAATTAATAGTATTTTAAATTTCAAGACAAGTTATTTATCGTCGCAATGTTGGGACATTGATGAAGAATCGCGTCTGAGGCCACTTTTCAAAGGGTGAACATTTTACCTGCACAGCAAAAACAAGGTCGATATACTGGGTTTTCCGCTTACAGTAAAACTTGCGGTATACGGAGTATTACGGGTTTTTCCGATACCCATAGTTTTCCCGACAAAAACCGGATACCGGATAACGTCGCCTGCAGTTATACAGTATTTTTCGATATCGGATAGCAGTGTTTGAAAAATACGGTGTTATTCGGTAAAAACATATCCACAACCCAGTTATACGGGGTTATACGGAGCCACACATTTTTTCTGTATCCAAGCCGCCGTTGGACTCTCGAGGATACTGCACATATTGAAACTTATTGAAACCTCCATAATAATACGCGTCCTTCAATAGTATAAGAGCCTTCGAACAATCAAGACTATGTAAAGTCGCCCTTGGGATTTCTGAAATAAAGAAAGGAAAGATTGCATGTTGAAAACACAATACGGACAAAGGAAGGTTAAAATTTTGGCGCCCGTTCTCTTCAAACTGTCATTTTTTGCTTGATCATTCGCACAGCCACAGCATAGGTTCGCCTCAAAACCTTTCAGTTCAGAATTTTAATTCACTGGTTTTTCACAAAGATTTTTGCCATCCTGACAATAAACATGTCGTTTTATGCCACAAGAAATTAAACAGCCACAGCGCCAAGCCGTTGGGCAAGCAGTGCGCAGTGCAGGCCACACATTTGGACTTGGAAGGTATGTTATTGATTTTGTGTTCACTTGATTCCTTGCTGACTTTCGTCCTACCCGTCTCAAAATGTTGTGTAGGAGCAAGGGTGTACCCGATTTTTACCTAATACCAGGAGCAAATCAACGGCAAACGATATTAGATGTATCAGAAGTGTTTTAAAGAGCTAAATCGTGCTCACTTGGCTTTGGAGGAACAAAAAGCAATTAGTTTTCGTAGTTTCTCGGTTTCTGGCGCCATATCTGCACTGCTACTTTGTCTTGATCAGGAACATATTTTTATGATAAATGTAGTTATTGCAGTACTATCTGTAATTCTGGGCAGATCGCAGCGAAGGCGCGCAACCATCGTCTGCAGCATTTCTATGGTGGTCTGCAGACTCTGGCCTGAATCCCTTTTTTCCCTGCGTTCTTCGATTTGTAAGAACGCAGGGCAGCAAGGGACCGAAGATCAAAATTCTTGCAGTGGAGTTGGTTGCAGCAAAGCAAACGAATGATGGGAGGGAGGGCCAAAGATTACAAGCCAAAACACAAAGACTTTGACAGCAATTGAAGAGGTGGAGGTACACTGTAATTGCTGTAATGAGCTATTTATATAAAAAGTCCTTCTTGTTGTTGTGTCGTCGTGTGGTTGGTGGTGATGCTGGCTTGTCTCCTCCAGCAGGCCTAATAGGCCTAGCTGCTACTGTTTACTTTTTATACACCTATCCTAGTTCACATTGATGATAAACAAGTTATCAGAAAGCAGCAGCTTGTGCAACCAAAATATTTTATAAATTTTGTGAAGGTGCACCAAGATCACCAACACCCTTTCAACATTGGCAACAAACAATCAAGTACAAGAGAAGGTGATTGCTTTTAGTTGGTGGGTGAAAATCCAAAACTTGAGTTTTTGGCTGTGTAAGTACATGATGAACAATTAAGTGCCCATTGAAGCTTTATTTAATAAAATAATAATTGATGCATATCAACTATTATTGTTATTGTCAATTTATTTAACATAGGTCTAGGATAGGCATATTTTATTTAAGCAGAAGCCAAGAAAGTAAAGTTGAAAAACTTTTCCTGCAACAATGGTTCTAATTTTGATGATTAATCTGCCAAATGCTCTCTGTTCATTCTTTTATTTAGCTAGGCTATTGGTTATTTATTGGTAATACAAGTCCTTAGTCATGATACTATTCAGTGCAACAGTGTACAAATCAATTTATGGTTTCCGTACTGCCAAGCAATAACATATGGTTGTACATATCATCAAACTACTTTGAAAAATATGTATTTTGGGACTTCCAAGAAAGGGTGTCAAGTTTGGACGGCTTGCCTTAGTGCGTGATAGTCCTAGCTAAAGTTAAGCCACACACTTAGAAAGACCCTGTTGTGGCAAAACTGACATTCCTTTCCTCTTTCCTGACTGATTTGTTGAATATGTAAGCCCCTTGCAAAACTTTACCTACAAAAATGGCTCTAATTTTGATGATAATAATCTGCCAAATGTCTTTGCTGTTAGGTTATTCTTTTATCTATCTAGGTTATTGGTTATTTACTGTATTGGTATTACAAGTCCTTAGTCATGATACTATTCAGTGCAACAGTGTACAAATCAATGTATGGTTTCCGTACTGCCAAGCAATAACATATGGTTGTACATGTCATCAAACTACTTTGAAAAATATGTATTTTGGGACTTCCAAGAAAGGGTGTCAAGTTTGGACGGCTTGCCTTAGTGCGTGATAGTCCTAGCTAAAGTTAAGCCACACACTTACTGTAGAAAGACCCTGTTGTGGCAAAACTGACATTCCTTTCCTCTTTCCTGGCTGATTTGTTGAATACTTAAGCCCCTTGCAAAACTTTTCCTGCAAAAATGGTTATAATTTTGATGATAATAATCTGCCAAATGTCTTTGCTGTTAGGTTATTCTTTTATCTATCTAGGTTATTGGTTATTTATTGGTATTACAAGTCCTTAGTCATGATACTATTCAGTGCAACAGTGTACAAATCAATGTATGGTTTCCGTACTGCCAAGCAATAACATATGGTTGTACATATCATCAAACTACTTTGAAAATATGTATTTTGGGACTTCCAAGAAAGGTTGTCAAGTTTGGACGGCTTGCCTTAGTGCGTGATAGTCCTAGCTAAAGTTAAGCCACACACTTAGAAAGACCCTGTTGTGGCAAAACTGACATTCCTTTCCTCTTTCCTGGCTGATTTGTTGAATACGTAAGCCCCTTGCAAAACTTTTCCTACAAAAATGGTTCTAATTTTGATGATAATAATCTGCCAAATGTCTTTGCTGTTAGTTTATTCTTTTATTTATCTAGGTTATTGGTTATTTATTGGTATTACAAGTCCTTAGTCATGATACTATTCAGTGCAACAGTGTACAAATCAATTTATGGTTTCCGTACTGCCAAGCAATAACATATGGTTGTACATGTCATCAAACTACTTTGAAAAATATGTATTTTGGGACTTTCAAGAAAGGGTGTCAAGTTTGGACGGCTTGCCTTAGGGCCTGTTTATATGAGGCGAGCCAGCCCGCCTGACCGGGCTGGCTCGCCTAGGCGGGATGATTTTAGTTTTTGTTTATGTGAGTGAAAACTATCCCGGCCAGACGGGCTGGCCTCGTAATGCTGCATGTTATGACGTATCAAGGGATTTTGAAAGACAATGGCCAGACTAACACTTTCAAATTAAACAATGCAATCTCGCCTACGCAAATCAGTTACGCAAATCAATCAATCAATTATACCGGGCCAGCCCGCCTGACGCTGTTTATATGAGCTCGCTTCACCGGGATCCCGCCTACCCAACTCACAGATCTCGGCTGACCGGGCTGGCCCGCTGCTCATATAAACACAACTTTATTTAACAAAGGATGTCTTTGTTCACCCAGATCTCACCTAGGCGAGCCAGCCCGGTTAGGCGGGCTGGCCCGCCTCATATAAACAGGCCCTTAGTGCGTGATAGTCCTAGCTAAAGTTAAGCCACACACTTAGAAAGACCCCGTTGTGGCAAAACTGACATTCCTTTCCTCTTTCCTGGCTGATTTGTTGAATACGTAAGCCCCTTGCAAAACTTTTCCTGCCAAAATGGATATAATTTGGATGATAATAATCTGCCAAATGTCTTTGCTGTTAGTTCATTCATTTATTTAGCTATTAGGCTATTGGTTCTTTATTGGTATCAAAAGTCCTTTGGCAAAATTTTTTTATTTGAAAAGTAGCTCCAGTTTTGATGATAGAAATCAACTCAATATCTTTGCTTAAAGTCTATGGTTTCAATTTGAGGTTAAATTGTAATTTTATCAAGTTAAACTGTTGATATCCTTTCAATGGTAGGATATATAATTAAATGTGATGGTTTGGGTCAATGCTTCTAAACTGCTTCGCTGCTAGCAGTTACATTACTCACTTTCAAATGCTAAGGCCCTGTTCCATATTCTGATAGATTTTCTGGTAAACCATTACACGGTGTGCTCCTTACTTGTCTCTAGATGACTGTCAGGGCCTGAATCAATAAGACATGTTTTTTGTAATTTAAGAATTCTAAAGACATCTGGAGTTATTGTCACATTTAATGTTAAGATACTTTGTACTTCCAGTGATCCCCAGTGCCAAAGTGAGTTATAAGGGAAAATAGATACATTTTTACATATTCATATGCATATTCAGGGGAAAACGAGGGAAAAGAAGCCAAGGAGGTAGCTGAAGGGACAAAAAGATCTAAAAGAGAAATGTGGCCCAAGCTGAGTTGAAAGAAAAGCAACTTAACGATGATTGATAACGTCAACTTAATCAGTGCTTAACAACGTCAATTTCTGATGTCTCTCAGTTCATTGTGATTTTAAGAGGGGATTGCTTTGATATTCGGATATAGAGGCATATGTAGTACCTTTAAAGCCGCTTAAATATATGGTAATAATCAGCAGTTACCTCGATAGACAACTTTCGGTTTATTTATTTTGCGCTAAACTCATTTCGATAGATTTGAGTCATTACATTTATTTTATCTTCAGCTATTTCTCAATCGTTCAAAATATATATCTGGAGGTGAAGAGCAGCGTATGTGGCAAGGTATTTGGAATGAATTGATGTCCGATGAGGAAAATGGGCCTGACAACGTATTTGCCATGAAAACTTTAGAATGGAGAGGGCATCAACTCACCGTACTTGTATAAGATCGTCAGATGATGGATTGGGCAGGCTCAATGACCTCGGGGGTGGCTCAATGTCCTCGGAATGTGCAGCTGCAGCAATAGTAGTTGCTGTATAATAAAACGAAAAAACGTTTGAAATGCAAAAAAACATCTGCATGAGTTGAATCTTTCCTTCAAAAGTGAACCCAGGTGTTGTGAGTTCAAAACTTCTTTGTTCCACATCACGGTGGGTGGTCTTTGTAATCATTTGACTCTACATCCTACAAAACTTGGCTCTGCTTAAACAAAACTATGATGAAATATTCAGTTTGCTTGACGCGTTTTGCTTTTGAAGCTTTTTTTCGTCTGATGTTTCCTTGTGTAACCTTTTACACTACGCAATAGTTGATCCAAGTACAATTCGTCTATCTGCAAGGCTTAGCGTTGCAATATGATTTAAAGCATAACTGACATTCAATTTAAGGTGGATAGTTGAACACGTCCAACATTAAAAATTTCTATATACAGTTGAAACTGTCAGTTGAAACTGATCGTGTACAGTAAATCCCCGCATAAAAGAATCTACTTTTGAGAGCCAGGCTGAATTAGGTTTACATTTTAAAGGCTCTTAGATTTATTTCAGGGTATAAAGGTTCTTAAAGGTTCTTATTTAAAGCCTCATTTCTGTACATTTTTCATTTGTTTTGGTAATGTTACTATGAACCCTATATGTACTCTTAGGCTTCAAATAGCAAGGGAAGAGGTCCAAATTTAACAGCCAATCAAAAATGAACTTTATTGCACTTGTGATAAGAACATGTTGGTTTATCAAACTGAAACAGGTTCTTAATTAGAAGGTGCATAATTCAGTAAATACAGACTGCACGTTATTATTTCTGTAGGTTCTAACATGCGGAGATTTACTGTATCTCCGCCTTCAGCCTGACTACTGTTTAGATGTAATTTTAGGAAAGGAGCCATGTTCCACTTCATCTCCGTTTTGCTTTTTTTATTTACGAAGTAAAACGAGTAGGAGAGATTGTGATTAATTGTAACACTTTTTGGAAAATCAGCCATATCGTCTAACTAATGACGCTCTTGAAGGTGAATGATATTGTAGTTGCATCCCTTGGACAAAAATAGACATTAGTTTCCATCACATTGAACCAATTGTTGTGACGCTGTGATAGTTTTAAAATCAATGGTCAAGTATTTCAATTGCCCCGGTAACGCGGGGCAATTGTAACAGATGGTTGGAGCAATTGCTACGTATCTTAAGATCATCACAGATGCTATTGCACGACTCTGCTTTTACCTTGCACATAATGTGGTACCAGGTGGCAGATGATTCATGGTTTTGAAAAGAACAAATTCAAAATAGGACGTCGTTTTTATTTCTTTGTAAATTTCGGTGGATCAGTTGAAAAAATGGAATCGATTGAGGAAAAATGTCCTTCACATGGCTCGACCAGATTAGAAAATTAATCAAAACCAAACCATCGGCCAGATTACACCGAGGCAATTGCAACAGCTTGTTACAATTGCCCCTGACCTGGTCAGCTATCGTTATTGTCCATTTTTACCTCTCGTAAGCTGTGGAGCTTAAAAGTTTTTGACGTAGTTTTGATCCTAAATAGATGCCATGTTTGTGATGTGAAAATGGCACTTTTTACTCGAGAGCAAAATCTTTCAGACACAAAGTTACAGTGAAAGCAAGTATGTATTTTCGTACTTAAAAACATGTTTTTCCCCCGAAAATGTTGCAACATTCCTGTATCTCAAACATGCTGTAAAAAATCTGATCATTTTTTCCAGGCATGAGAGTCAGTGTTACCATTGCCCCTTGTTACAATTGTCCCCGGTCTCCCCTACATATAGGAGTGGAGTTATGTAACGGACTAACGCTCTCACGAACCAAGAACATTCCGCGAACCAGCTAAAAATGCCAAGTATGCAATCAGTTGCCAACTGATGTATTGTTGCTGCGCCTCCGTTCCATCAGATCACCAAATTTACAAAGACTTTTCTTGTTTTCGGTTATTCTGATTATATTTTTATCTTGATATCTTCCCAGATTATGGTTCTTGTATTTTCTTCAAGGGGCGATGCCATGCTATCTCTATTAATGTCTCGTTCAATTCCTGCCCTGACCATCCCCCCCCGGGACACCCCCGGGCATTTGCACAAAAAATTTTCCCGGCCCCCGGGCATTTGACCCTACATTTTTACCCGGCCCCCGGGCATTTGAGTAGCATTTGGCAAGAACGAGAGCTTTTCCTTATACAGTAACTGGGAATATAGCATTTTTCCAGTGCCCGGCCCCCGGGCATTTGACCATCAATTTTTCCCCGGCCCCCGGGCATTTGAGCAAGGAATTTTTGTTGACCCCCGGGCTGCCCGGGGGGGGGGGGGATGGTCAGGGTAGGAATTGAACGAGACATAATTACCCCTAAATTCGATCTCTGCAGGTTTGTTTGATTTTAGGGTCTCACGGCTCATTTAAAAGATATAACTTCAAGGCAATAAAATGGTCTGTTATGACTACTTTCACTATATTTTCCCAGCAGTAACAATCTACTTTGGTTAGATTGGGGGGGGGAGGCTAAATAGCTCTTTTACGGTATTTGTAAACATCATTTTGTTAGCTGCTGATATCATTCGCACCGTTTAAACTTGTATACCATATCTTCATTTTACTCGCTATTATCATCAAATTCAAATCCAGCAATTGACCTTCTAGCTGTTTTACAAAGGATTCAGGATCGAGGGATATTTGCATACCTTTTTATTCAAGAGGCTCGATTGAGTTGCGTTGGAGCTTCTATCACTATTGTGCCCATTCGAAAATTCTACAAAATATATCGAAGTATCGTTGTATTTTCTAGAATAATCAAAAAGGTCAATTCTATAACATTTTAGCCTATTTCGTATGTTATTTGATTCCATTATATGTGTTTGATGAACTTTATAATTAGATATTGATACCAAGAAGGGATTCTTTACGTGCATTCTTTTATTTTAGTCCTTTATATAGTTGTGAATCCATGGACTTTACCGCAAATGTATTTATGAAATTTTTGGTTGTCTGGATGGTTCACATGCAGAAAATATGATACTAATTGAATGTTCAAGGTTTGTCCAGGTTTTTCTAAGGATATAATACCCGCCTCAAGATGTATACCTAAATATCCTAAGTATCTAAATATCCGGAGATGTCCGTAGTCAGGAAGCCTAGTTTTCCGAAGTATTCCTTAAAACTGTAAAAATGTTCCGGGGTCTTTCCTGGCTTTTTCTGCGTAGGATATCTGAGTTGTACGGAACGCGGAAAACAACGGATATCTGAGTTGTACGGAACGCGGAAAACTAAATATCCGGAGATATCCGTAGTCAGGAATCCTAGTTTTCCGAGGTATTCCTGACAACTGTACTGATTTTAAGAAATGTCCCGGGGCTTTCCTGGCTTTTTCTGCGTAGGATAACTGAGTTGTACGGAACGCGCAAAACACCGTAAAACAAGGAGTCCGTTTCCGAGATTGTTCGATGTTCGGAAAGCCTCGGAAAACACAAGTTTTCCGGTGTAACAGATTTACTGTATAACGCCGTATAGCAAAGTTTTCCGGAGCATTACGGTATTTTAAAACCCAGTAAAACGACCTTGTTCTTGCTGTGGCTACTACTTCAAAGCCAACTGAAACAAACAGCAAATTAAATGAATCTGATCATTCAGGATGCTCAATTTGGGAAATATTTGGCAAGGGTCTTTCTTTATTTCTGTCAGAGTCCATTCTCTCAATAAAACTGGGTCGTTCGTTTTTCATATCATCGTCAATCGCAACCCTTTTGGTAATCGCAACTTCAACGGAAAAATCGCTTACATCTCTCTTCTCCTGAGCAATCTTGTTCCTACCTTCGCTGACAACGTTTATAAGGTGCTTGCTGTAAACATTTTTGTAACGTTAGTAAACATTACACAAGATGATAATGATTCACCATTCATTCCCTTGCATACAGCACTTGAAAATACTTTCACAGATAACAACCATGCAATTTTCATATTAGATGGGTACACTAAATGAAAGATAAATACTACTGGAACGTAAAGTAGCTTCGTTTACTTATTATTCGTTATTTTTACTAGCATTTTATTCACATTTAACCCATTTTTAGCCGCATTCATTACCAAAGAAGCTTTGTTTGTTTGTTTACCCAAGATAAATGATAGGAAAGCGACCAGTGCCAAGGAAATATTAATTTCCCCTATTAGGATTGGTGGACTTTTGACGGCCAGGCCGAAAACACGGAGATGTCGGAGTTGTCGGAGATGTCAGAGAAAATATCGGAGTTGTCGGAGATGTCGGAGAAATATCGGAGTTGTCGGAGATGTCGGAGAAAATATTGGAGATGTCGGAGAAAATATTGGAGAAAGTCTCGGAGATGTCGGAGACGTCAGGATTGTCTCAGAGTTGTTAGAGCTGTTGAAGAAAATCACGGAGTTCTCAGAGATTTATAGTTATAAGCTTTTGGCCTCCATGTAAATTATCGTATATTTCATATTCATTTCATATTTCATCCTTTCTATTTTCTTGCTTTTTTTAATTATTCTTTTAGTAAATTGTCAGATTTTGTGTACTTGGAGTTTCTGGAGTTTCTTATGCATTTATTAAAGGCTCTATAGCAATCTTTCATCATGAATACTTCATGTGCCTTCCTAAATATTTCAAAATAAAATTTCCATTATTTAATTATAACTAAAGTACCTTCAGAGCATTATAACACAGGAAAGAAGTGAAAAGAAAGTAAGAAATGTGGCAAGGATTTCCTTTATTAAAATAAATAGCATCTTTAGTTATATTTTCCCAGCAATCCGAGAGTTGCGTGTACCTGCATGTCTAGGACAGAAGGTAGCAACACTTCTCTAAATTAAAGAAACTGCCAACACCTCATGGACGCCTACCTACACGTTTTCCTTTCCGATCTTTCAAGGGCTTGTAAGAAGAATCAGGACCAGAAAAGCGTATAATCAGAGGTATGGCTTTAATATGCAGACTTTAGTTGTTTCCAAACTTCAGTTTTATTTATTTGTCCTCTCCAAAATCTCTGAGATGCTTTCTGAAGACGTCAGAGAGTTGGACCCTCATTTTAAGAATTGCGATTCTCATTTTAAGAATTACCATCCGTTGAGAATTTTCTTTGAAGCCCCCTATCCGAAAACGTCCTCTTCCAAGTTTCCATCGACTAGAGCCATGTAGACCTACAACAAACAGTTGCCACTCTTAAAGATATTCCCTTCAACATTTTTCCATGTTAGTTACCAATATATTCATCGGGAAAAAAGCCAAGAATCTTTGTAAATTTCGTTGTGAACCATTCTCGGTAAACAAAACAGAAAACTGCAAGTGATTAGTTATCCCATTTTTTCATTTCATTTTCCATTGTTTAACCACAGTAGCCCCGTCAGCCTGCAGAGACTGCTTTAACAAAAGATATACATAGAATAGAAATCTATCTAACAATATGAATCTAACAATAGATATACATAGAAATGTCTCGAATTTAATCAAAAGAAAAATAAAAGGAAAACCAAAACCCTCTGTAGTCCCAGAGGCAACTCCCCAATATTTAGACCAATATTTTCAGAATTGTACGATTCATAATATTTGACATCTCCGATATTTTCTCCGACATCTCCGATATTTTCTCTGACATCTTCGACAACTCCGATATTTTCTCCGACAACTCTGACATCTCCGAAGTCTCTGTGTTTTCAACCTGGCCTACTTACTTTAAGTGAACTGAAAATATTTATTGTCTGGCCAAAAAGTACATATGTTTGTGAGCTATATCTCAGTACATATCCTACCATTTTTGAATGATTAACAGTAGTTTAGTGGACTAAAAAAAATGTATTGCCTTGCCAAAAGGTACATCTGTTTGTGAGCTTTATCTTAGTACATATCCTACCATTTTGGAATGATTAACAGTTAGTTAAATAACTAAAAAAATGTGTTGTCTGGCCAAAAAGTACATGTTTGTGAGCTATATCTCAGTACATATCCTACCATTTTGGAATGCAGTGGGCCTCGTCTGCCACTATCAACAAAAGTCTCTGCTGATATGTCTGGGATTGAAGCATTTTCCACCATTTCTCGCTCTTTACCCAAGCCTCGGGGCCTCCAAAAACAAGTTGACATTCTCCCTGCAAAATATCCTCTTTTGCAATGGTTTCGTCATGAAGACAGCAAGCTGTAATACCTGCAGCAACCATTGTTCGTGCCTGTTCCTTCATTAACGCAAGTAACAGAGAGATAACCATGACAATGTTTCTGTCCCTAAAACGCGAAAACTCAGCATGATGAGAAAATTTTTGTGCAACCAGCGGAGCAATCTGGTATGGCAGCGACTTTCCATGCCCTGTTGGCAAAATGGCAAACGTATCTTTATCTTTGATAAAAATCAACTTAAGTATTTCCATTTGTCGAAGTGAAAATGATTTTATTCGAGGAATGTACTCCTCTGTAACTTTGTACGCTGCAAAGCTCAGATCGTCCGCCATTATTCAAATTGTACAACACAAGCATCCTCAGATCATTGATTTTAGTGTGATCGATCATGCAGTGAAAATGAATGGTTCTATCGCGTATACCGATCACGGTATACTGAATGCTGATTGGCTAAAAACCTGAAGTCATAACGAGGTCACTGATAGATGGATCCAGAGCCTCTTCTCCTTTCCTTCCTTTTCTTTGATGTCTGTTCGTCCCCCAACTTTTAAATAAGGCTCTGGTACCCAGAGTATAAAAGGGGGTTGCCATGCTTTCTGTTTATTTCCTTTGACCACTGCAAGTGACTGCCCAATTTCAGACTTGATTCCATAATCTTCAATCCTCTTCCATAACCAACGGCAAAGAGAGGGGCAAGATGAAGGATGGTTGGCATCATACGCTCGAATGTGACCATTTAGATTCCCATCAAGCTTTTCAGGAGTAGATTGAGTATCGAGAAGGAACAACATGTTCCCTATCTTCCCTATGGTAACTGTATGCAGCTCACAAGTGAATATCAAAAGGAAGCTATCGTCACCAGTTAAGGGGCCTGCAATCTAGTTTGTAGCATTTCATCATTGCTTTCTTCATACACTTGCAAATATGAAGAGATTAATTCTCAAAGCATATTTCATAGGTATAGTCCGTCAATAAAATCTCTCTCAATTCAACACAAATCTGGTGACATGTTCCCAGCATTTTTTTTCTAATTTTGCAATTTGATTTACAAATACCAATATGGAATCAACATCAATTTAATTTCATCTGACCACTTACATTGTCGTTTAGTTCAGGCATCTAGAGTGTTGCAGGCTTTGTTTATCTCCCTTTGCGACAAGGAATATGCTCGGCCAGTAGCAGTCATTGGGTCAACTGTAGTCAGTATGCTGGACCTTGGTACAACTAGGACATCTTCCCTTATAGGATTCGTGAAAGATGGTGCTGGTCCAAATGGATGTAGAAATGTTGCTTTCACTTCATTCTTATCAACGCTGGTGTCTGTAACATGTGCAAGCCACCATTTGCCATCATATTCGCAAGTCACATAGCTGTGAATGTCATTCCATGGCAGTTCATGTCTCATTTCTTGAATGCTGACATTGACTACATTTGAAGACGCTGATGAGGAAAATTCTCTTGTAATTAACTTACTTGTTGAACCTGTAACTGGCACAGATGCATGACATTTCTGTGTTCCTTAGATAGTCCTACTATTTTCAAGCCTGTCAGCAATATGCTCTCTTCTTCCCTTACTTCCTCTTTTGGCACAAACTCAAATACAACAGTGGGTATGCTTTCCTTGACCAACTCGAATAGCTGTAAAGGAGTCTGCAATTGGTCATTATATGGCCCTTGAAGACTAGCTCTTGCTGCCAAACGCTTAATCGTGCCACTGACCCCAGCACATGGACCATTCCGATGGGATGTTGCAAAAAATGCCATTCAGCTGGTATTCCAAAATCCTCCTCATAATAGACAAGATTGATAAAGTTCTTCTTGTTCTTATACTGGGATGCTGCTCTATCAGAAAAATAAATCACTTTCTCAAATGGAAGATAATCTTTCAGATATGCAATAAGTTTTCTCTGGAATCTGTGTACTGCAATGGTATTGTGAGTGAGGCAATCTGATATAATTACAAAATTAAGGCTTTTCAAATTTGTATTCATATCACCAGGCAACGGAAAACGGTGATAGTTCACAAAATGATGGATGGTAGCTTAGCTGTTGTTCCAATGAAAACCTAGTGCTGCATCCTATAGGACAAAGGTATAATTTTCAGCAATGTCTCCAATCACAAGTACTTACCCTTCCCTTGGCCCTTCTCTGATCTTTGCTATGTAGTTTGCTTGTAGTCTTGCTATGAAGGTGTGTCTTCGAAGCACTACGATATTTTCGATTTTTGAGAAGAGGCAGGGAATGTGCAATAAGAACATATGATAGTTTGATAAACTGTATAAAAGAAGTTCGGATGCAAAAAAGACAAGATATTTAGCACACTGAGGCCTTTCTGACTTGTGTCTTCATCAGAGTGTGACTTACAAAACTAAAGTGATTCTAAAGTTACGTTATGGGTATACATATACTGTGATTCAATTAACAGATGGATTAACAATTTCCTGAAAAAATGTTTTCTAAGTTTTCACTAATTAAGTGTTGCATGTCCGGCTTTTATCAACTTTTCTTCGTGGAAAAGTAACTGTCTGGGATCTTTCAACTGCATGAAAGCGGTGATTTTGAAAAAAGGTTCTTTCAAGTTCTTATTCTTGGCGCCACAGTCGAAAACGCGTTTGGGAAATATGCACGGTGAGATTCCTGTGCGTGATTCTGAAATATGGTTGTTCATACGTTGGTGTAAATTTGTTGTCTGGCCAATGTATGTTGTTCTCCCTTTACACAAATTACACGAGAGAAAGTACACAACGTTTTTGCTTTTGCAAGTGACGTGACTTCTGATTGACCAGCTTGTTCCTTTTGAAGTTATGAATGAATCTACTGGCTGGAGGTATAATCTGCAAAGTTTGCACTGTTTATTGTTACATAAAGTGATTCCTTGGGGGGCTGGGACACTTAGATGTTCTTTGGAAATAAATTTTGCGGTTGTGAGTATTGATGTGATGTTCGGTGGTTGTTTGAGGGCTGACAGTGGTTTGCAATTAATGAATTTTTGTTTCGTTGTTTGGTCCTTAAAATGTTTGAACAGTGTTGATATGGTCTTTACAACATTGTTATAAGACAGGCTTGGGTAGTAGGTTGTCACGAGAGGTATAATGTCCTTCTTTGTTGGTTCTGGCGCTGGGCCTTGAAGTTTTGCTCGATGGAACGCTTGCTTTATCAAATTTGTTGGGTAATTACAGTCGAGTAACCAGTGTTCCAGTTCATGTAAACGAAAATCCAAGAGCAGGGGATCGGAGACGAAAACTACGATTCTTTTAGCGAGATTGAAGGGAATGGTGTTTTTTATATGGTTTGGATGGGCGCTTGTAAAGTTTAAGTATTTGTGTGGGTTAGTTGGTTTATAGAAGATGTCGGTGCTGATTCTTGTTCCGTTATGGAGAGGTATTTTGATATCTAAGAAGTTCAACGATTCAACATTATCTGCGTTCTTTTTACCCTTTTCCATGGTGAATTTTATGGACGGGTTGAGTTCGTTTAAAGCTTGTTGTAACAAAATCGGGTCTGAATCTTCAGGCAAAGCAATAAAACCGTTGTCCATATAACGGAAGTAGTCCGTTTCTATGTATTCACAAATCTGATGGCTAAAATATTTTGGTAGAACAGCTGGAAACAGTAATGTTTGATAGTTTGATGATAGAGCAAGAAACATCATTTGCACTTTTATGCAAAATCACCAAAATTTGATTATGTTATTTGTCTTTGTATTTGCTCCTTCTTTATTAGTGTTGGGACCAAATAGAGATTTAATATATGATTATTATCTCATTTTGCCAGGCAAGGAATGGTTGATTCGCTGTATGAAATGCCATATTTTCAGCAGTAGTATGTTGTGTATTTCCATCCGCAAACATGCTTCTCGATTTCATGTGAAAGTTTTGATTTTACATGATAGAGCAATTACATCAGCAAAGACGCAAGAAACCAATTAAATGTAAGGACATCATGAAAATATCTGTCTAATAATTTTGATAATTCTTTGAAAGGTTCCCTGTCTTTGTCCTAAACCGGTAGCTGCAGGAAACTACAATACCTGTTTGAATGCATTTTCCTTGGCATAGAGTTTTTTGATTGTTCGTTTCTTTCGCTGAACATCTTCCATATCCACTACCTCAACTGCATTTTCTGGTTCCATATATTCTTTCAAACTCTTGAGGTACCATGCAACATCGCCACCACATGTGAGTTCATCCTCAGTCATGTTTTGCCACAAGGTGCGTTTCTTCTCCTCGACACCAACAAAATTATCCCACCATTCTCGCTCCTTTATTGTGAATCGATCGGCACAATTCTTCAGTCCACTTTGAATCATTTCCAAGCTATTTTGGTGAGCTGATGAAGCATGTGATAATAAAGGGGACCCAGTCGGCAAGCTTTCCAGGAGAACTAACGGATCTTCATCGCCTTCCCAAGTACCCTCTGATGACCAGTGTCGATACAGCATGCCAACTTGACCATCCTCTTTTGCGTAGAACCTAAAGGCACGTGGCCTACCGTGTTGCTCGATCTTCCTCAGATGCGGTGCAAGCCAATCTTTAATGGCATACATGTAATGCAATGATGATGTTGTATTATGCATCATATGGAGTTTTCACCAACAAAATTATTAGAGCAAACTATCTTTGGAGAGATGGTGCTGATTGTAACGAAATGTAAGCAGTCTGTATTTAGCTATTGATAAATTTGGGTATTAAACGATTTTTGATAATATAAATAGCAACAATGTCTAGCTGTTACCTTGAAACCAGCTGTTATAACTGTCAATGCCTGCAATATTCGTAGTTCTTCAACATGTGCATAGTCCTTCAAATTGCTTGCAGCGTTGGTCATGTCTCTTGACAAGATGAAGCCAAACGAGACTGGGTGTTTTATAAGGTCAATTGCGTATATTTCTGGGTGTGCGAAGAGGTCAGGTCGTGCAGCTGCCAATGCAGCCAAACGAGAATGGGTTTTTTATAAGGTCAATTGCGTATGTATATATATCTGGAGGTGAAGAGCAGCGTATGTGGCAAGGTATTTGGAATGAATTGATGTCCGATGAGGAAAATGGGCCTGACAACGTATTTGTCATGAAAACTTTAGAATGGAGAGGGCATCAACTCACCGTGCTTGTATAAGATCGTCAGATGATGGATTAGACAGGGGGAGGAACAAGAATATTACCCTCAAAGAAATGATCCATGGATTCCTTTGAAGGAGACTTCCATCCAAAAAGCTGCACAGGCGGTTTATCCAGATGTATTCAGATGATCCTCATCATGACGACATGGAGGAGGAAGACGGACACGCTCAAAACGATGAACATGACTTTGACGATAGTCATTTATTCTAGATATAACAAGACTGAAATACCTGATAAGGTTAAACTTATTGATTTGACATTTTTTCATCAGTTTTAACTGATCAGTCTTGCCTGCATGCACGATCAGTTTAAATTGATGAACTGGGGGGGGGGGTGGCTCAATGACCTCGGAATGTCCAGCTGCAGCAATAGTAGTTGCTGTATAATAAAACGAAAAAACTTTTGAAATGCAAAAAGAAATCTGCATGAGTTGAATCTTTCCTTCAAAAGTGAACCCAGGTGTTGTGAGTTCAAAAACTTCTTTGTTCCACATCACGGTGGTCTTTGTAATCATTTGACTCTACATCCTACAAAACTTGGCTCTGCTTAAACAAAACTATGATGAAATATTCAGTTTGCTCGACACGTTTTGCTTTTGAAGCCTTTTTGCGTCTGGTGTTTCCTTGTGTAACCTTTTACACTACGCAATAGTTGATCCAAGTACAATTCGTCTATCTGCAAGGCTTAGCGTTGTAATATGATTTAAAGCATAACTGACATTCAATTGAAGGTGGATAGTTGAACACGTCCAACATTAAAAATTCCTATATACAGTTGAAACTGTCAGTTGAAACTGATCGTGTACAGTAAATCCCCGCATAAAAGAATCTACTTTTGAGAGCCAGGCTGAATTAGGTTTATATTTTAAAGGCTCTTAGATTTATTTCAGGGTATAAAAGATCTTAAAGGTTCTTATTTAAAGCCTCATTTTTGTACATTTTTCATTTGTTTTTGTAATGTTACTATGAACCCTGTATGTACTCTTAGGCTTCAAATAGCAAGGGAAGAGGTCCACATTTAACAGCCAATCAAAAATGAACTTTATTGCCCTTGTGATAAGAACATGTTGGTTTATCAAATTGAAACAGGTTCTTAATTAGAAGGTGCATAATTCAGTAAATACAGACCGCACGTTATTATTTTTGTAGGTTCTAACATACGGAGATTTACTGTATTTCCGCCTTCAGCCTTCAGCCTGACTAATGTTTAGATGTAATTTTAGGAAAGGAGCCATGTTCCATTTCATCTCCGTTTTGCTTTTTTTATTTACGAAGTAAAACGAGTAGGAGAGATCGTGGTTAATTGTAACACTTTTTGTAAAATCAGCCATATCGTCTAAATAATTACGCTTTGAAGGTGAATGATATTGTAGTTGCATCCCTTGGACAAAAATAGACATTAGTTTCCATCACATTGAACCAATTTTTGTGACGCTGTGATAGTTTTAAAATCAATGGTCAAGTATTTCAATTGCCCCGGTAACGCGGGGCAATTGTTATAGATGGTTGGAGCAACTGCTACGTATCTTAAGATAATCACAGATGATATTGCACGACTCTTCTTTTACCTTGCACATAATGTGGTACCAGGTGGCAGATTATTCATGGTTTTGAAAAGAACAAATTCAAAATAGGAAGGGGGGTTTTTTTCTTTGTAAATTTCGGTGGATCAGTTGAAAAAATGGAATCGATTGAGAAAAAATGTCCTTCACATGGCTCGACCAGATTAGAAAATTAATCAAAACCAAACCATCGGCCAGATTACACCGAGGCAATTGCAACAGCTTGTTACAATTGCCCCTGACCTGGTCAGCTATCGTTATTGTCCATTTTCACCTCTCATAAGCTGTGGAGCTTAAAAGTTTTTGACTTAGTTTTGATCCTAAATAGATGCCATGTTTGTGATGTGAAAATGGCACTTTTTACTCGAGAGCAAAATCTTTCAGACACAAAGTTACAGTGAAAGCAAGTATGTATTTTCGTACTTAAAAACATGTTTTTCCCCCGAAAATGTTGCAACATTCCTGTATCTCAAACATGCTGTAAAAAATCTGATCATTTTTTCCAGGCATGAGAGTCAGTGTTACCATTGCCCCTTGTTACAATTGTCCCCGGTCTCCCCTACATATAGGAGTGGAGTTATGTAACGGACTAACGCTCTCACGAACCAAGAACATTCCGCGAACCAGCTAAAAATGCCAAGTATGCAATCAGTTGCCAACTGATGTATTGTTGCTGCGCCTCCGTTCCATCAGATCACCAAATTTACAAAGACTTTTCTTGTTTTCGGTTATTCTGATTATATTTTTATCTTGATATCTTCCCAGATTATGGTTCTTGTATTTTCTTCAAGGGGCGATGCCATGCTATCTCTATTAATGTCTCGTTCAATTCCTGCCCTGACCATCCCCCCCCGGGACACCCCCGGGCATTTGCACAAAAAATTTTCCCGGCCCCCGGGCATTTGACCCTACATTTTTACCCGGCCCCCGGGCATTTGAGTAGCATTTGGCAAGAACGAGAGCTTTTCCTTATACAGTAACTGGGAATATAGCATTTTTCCAGTGCCCGGCCCCCGGGCATTTGACCATCAATTTTTCCCCGGTCCCCGGGCATTTGAGCAAGGAATTTTTGTTGACCCCCGGGCTGCCCGGGGGGGGGGATGGTCAGGGTAGGAATTGAACGAGACATAATTACCCCTAAATTCGATCTCTGCAGGTTTGTTTGATTTTAGGGTCTCACGGCTCATTTAAAAGATATAACTTCAAGGCAATAAAATGGTCTGTTATGACTACTTTCACTATATTTTCCCAGCAGTAACAATCTACTTTGGTTAGATTGGGGGGGGGGAGGCTAAATAGCTTTTTTACGGTATTTGTAAACATCATTTTGTTAGCTGCTGATATCATTCGCACCCTTTAAACTTGTGTACCATATCTTCATTTTACTCTCTATTATCATCAAATTCAAATCCAGCAATTGACCTTCTAGCTGTTTTACAAAGGATTCAGGATCGAGGGATATTTTCATACCTTTTTATTCAAGAGGCTCGATTGAGTTGCGTTGGAGCTTCTATCACTATTG
This sequence comes from Aurelia coerulea, assembly GCA_039566865.1. Lineage (NCBI taxonomy): Eukaryota > Metazoa > Cnidaria > Scyphozoa > Semaeostomeae > Ulmaridae > Aurelia > Aurelia coerulea. The sequence goes on along the minus strand of CM076951.1, from coordinate 1,118,781 downwards.
TGCCCATTCGAAAATTCTACAAAATATATCGAAGTATCGTTGTATTTTCTAGAATAATCAAAAGGTCAATTCTATAACATTTTAGCCTATTTCGTATGTTATTTGATTCCATTATATGTGTTTGATGAACTTTATAATTAGATATTGATACCAAGAAGGGATTCTTTACGTGCATTCTTTTATTTTAGTCCTTTATATAGTTGTGAATCCATGCACTTTACCGCAAATGTATTTATGAAATTTTTGGTTGTCTGGATGGTTCACATGCAGAAAATATGATACTAATTGAATGTTCAAGGTTTGTCCAGGTTTTTCTAAGGATATAATACCCGCCTCAAGATGTATACCTAAATATCCTAAGTATCTAAATATCCGGAGATGTCCGTAGTCAGGAAGCCTAGTTTTCCGAAGTATTCCTTAAAACTGTAAAAATGTTCCGGGGTCTTTCCTGGCTTTTTCTGCGTAGGATATCTGAGTTGTACGGAACGCGGAAAACAACGGATATCTGAGTTGTACGGAACGCGGAAAACTAAATATCCGGAGATATCCGTAGTCAGGAATCCTAGTTTTCCGAGGTATTCCTGACAACTGTACTGATTTTAAGAAATGTCCCGGGGCTTTCCTGGCTTTTTCTGCGTAGGATAACTGAGTTGTACGGAACGCGCAAAACACCGTAAAACAAGGAGTCCGTTTCCGAGATTGTTCGATGTTCGGAAAGCCTCGGAAAACACAAGTTTTCCGGTGTAACAGATTTACTGTATAGCGCCGTATAGCAAAGTTTTCCGGAGCATTACGGTATTTTAAAACCCAGTAAAACGACCTTGTTCTTGCTGTGGCTACTACTTCAAAGCCAACTGAAACAAACAGCAAATTAAATGAATCTGATCATTCAGGATGCTCAATTTGGGAAATATTTGGCAAGGGTCTTTCTTTATTTCTGTCAGAGTCCATTCTCTCAATAAAACTGGGTCGTTCGTTTTTCATATCATCGTCAATCGCAACCCTTTTGGTAATCGCAACTTCAACGGAAAAATCGCTTACATCTCTCTTCTCCTGAGCAATCTTGTTCCTACCTTCGCTGACAACGTTTATAAGGTGCTTGCTGTAAACATTTTTGTAACGTTAGTAAACATTACACAAGATGATAATGATTCACCATTCATTCCCTTGCATACAGCACTTGAAAATACTTTCACAGATAACAACCATGCAATGTTCATATTAGATGGGTACACTAAATGAAAGATAAATACTACTGGAACGTAAAGTAGCTTCGTTTACTTATTATTCGTTATTTTTACTAGCATTTTATTCACATTTAACCCATTTTTAGCCGCATTCATTACCAAAGAAGCTTTGTTTGTTTGTTTACCCAAGAGAAATGATAGGAAAGCGACCAGTGCCAAGGAAATATTAATTTCCCCTATTAGGATCGGTGGACTTTTGACGGCCAGGCCGAAAACACGGAGATGTCGGAGTTGTCGGAGATGTCGGAGAAAATATCGGAGTTGTCGGAGAAATATCGGAGTTGTCGGAGATGTCGGAGAAAATATTGGAGATGTCGGAGAAAATATTGGAGAAAGTCTCGGAGATGTCGGAGACGTCAGGATTGTCTCAGAGTTGTTAGAGCTGTTGAAGAAAATCACAGAGTTCTCAGAGATTTATAGTTATAAGCTTTTGGCCTCCATGTAAATTATCGTATATTTCATATTCATTTCATATTTCATCCTTTCTATTTTCTTGCTTTTTTTAATTATTCTTTTAGTAAATTGTCAGATTTTGTGTACTTGGAGTTTCTGGAGTTTCTTATGCATTTATTAAAGGCTCTATAGCAATCTTTCATCATGAATACTTCATGTGCCTTCCTAAATATTTCAAAATAAAATTTCCATTATTTAATTATAACTAAAGTACCTTCAGAGCATTATAACACAGGAAAGAAGTGAAAAGAAAGTAAGAAATGTGGCAAGGATTTCCTTTATTAAAATAAATAGCATCTTTAGTTATATTTTCCCAGCAATCCGAGAGTTGCGTTTCTCATAAAAAATACGTGTACCTGCATGTCTAGGACAGAAGGTAGCAAAACTTCTCTAAATTAAAGAAACTGCCAACCCTTGCCTCAACACCTCATGGACGCCTACCTACACGTTTTCCTTTCCGATCTTTCAAGGGCTTGTAAGAAGAATCAGGATCAGAAAAGCGTATAATCAGAGGTATGGCTTTAATATGCAGACTTTAGTTGTTTCCAAACTTCAGTTTTATTTATTTGTCCTCTCCAAAATCTCTGAGATGCTTTCTGAAGACGTCAGAGAGTTGGACCCTCATTTTAAGAATTGCGATGTGTTACCATTCATTGAGTATTTTTTTTGAAGCCCCCTATCCGAAAAACGTCCTCTTCCAAGTTTCCATCGACTAGAGCCATGTAGACCTACAACAAACAGTTGCCACTCTTAAAGATATTCCCTTCAACATTTTTCCATGTTAGTTACCAATATATTCATCGGGAAAAAAGCCAAGAATCTTTGTAAATTTCGTTGTGAACCATTCTCGGTAAACGAAACAGAAAACTGCAAGTGATTAGTTATTCCTATTTTTTTCATTTCATTTTCCATTGTTTAACCACAGTAGCCCCGTCAGCCTGCAGAGACTGCTTTAACAAAAGATATACATAGAATAGAAATCTATCTAACAATATGAAACTAACAATAAGTATACATAAAAATGTCTTGAATTTAATCAAAAGAAAAATAAAAGGAAAACCAAAATTCTCTGTAGTCCCAGAGGCAATTCCCCAATATTTAGACCTATATTTTCAGAATTGTACGATTCATAATATTTGACATCTCCGATATTTTCTCCGACATCTCCGACAACTCCGATATTTTCTCCGACATCTCCGACAACTCCGATATTTTCTCCGACATCTCTGACAACTCTGACATCTCCGACGTCTCTGTGTTTTCGGCCTGGCCTACTTACTTTAAGTGAACTGAAAATATTTATTGTCTGGCCAAAAAGTACCTATGTTTGTGAGCTATATCTCAGTACATATCCTACCATTTTTGAATGATTAACAGTAGTTTAGTGGACTAAAAAAATGTATTGTCTTGCCAAAAAGTACATCTGTTTGTGAGCTATATCTTAGTACATATCCTACCATTTTGGAATGATTAACAGTTAGTTAAATAACTAAAAAAATGTGTTGTCTGGCCAAAAAGTACATGTTTGTGAGCTATATCTCAGTACATATCCTACCATTTTGGAATGCAGTGGGCCTCGTCTGCCACTATCAACAAAAGTCTCTGCTGATATGTCTGGGATTGAAGCATTTTCCACCATTTCTCGCTCTTTACCCAAGCCTCGGGGCCTCCAAAAACAAGTTGACATTCTCCCTGCAAAATATCCTCTTTTGCAATGGTTTCGTCATGAAGACAGCAAGCTGTAATACCTGCAGCAACCATTGTTCGTGCCTGTTCCTTCATTAACGCAAGTAACAGAGAGATAACCATGACAATGTTTCTGTCCCTAAAACGCGAAAACTCAGCATGATGAGAAAATTTTTGTGCAACCAGCGGAGCAATCTGGTATGGCAGCGACTTTCCATGCCCTGTTGGCAAAATGGCAAACGTATCTTTATCTTTGATAAAAATCAACTTAAGTATTTCCATTTGTCGAAGTGAAAATGATTTTATTCAAGGAATGTACTCCTCTGTAACTTTGTACGCTGCAAAGCTCAGATCGTCCGCCATTATTCAAATTGTACAACACAAGCATCCTCAGATCATTGATTTTAGTGTGATCGATCATGCAGTGAAAATGAATGGTTCTATCGCGTATACCGATCACGGTATACTGAATGCTGATTGGCTAAAAACCTGAAGTCATAACGAGGTCACTGATAGATGGATCCAGAGCCTCTTCTCCTTTCCTTCCTTTTCTTTGATGTCTGTTCGTCCCCCAACTTTTAAATAAGGCTCTGGTCCCCAGAGTATAAAAGGGGGTTGCCATGCTTTCTGTTTATTTCCTTTGACCACTGCAAGTGACTGCCCAATTTCAGACTTGATTCCATAATCTTCAATCCTCTTCCATAACCAACGGCAAAGAGAGGGGCAAGATGAAGGATGGTTGGCATCATACGCTCGAATGTGACCATTTAGATTCCCACCAAGCTTTTCAGGAGTAGATTGAGTATCGAGAAGGAACAACATGTTCCCTATCTTCCCTATGGTAACTGTATGCAGCTCACAAGTGAATATCAAAAGGAAGCTATCGTCACCAGTTAAGGGGCCTGCAATCTAGTTTGTAGCATTTCATCATTGCTTTCTTCATACACTTGCAAATATGAAGAGATTAATTCTCAAAGCATATTTCATAGGTATAGTCCGTCAATAAAATCTCTCTCAATTCAACACAAATCTGGTGACATGTTCCCAGCATTTTTTTTCTAATTTTGCAATTTGATTTACAAATACCAATATGGAATCAACATCAATTTAATTTCATCTGACCACTTACATTGTCGTTTAGTTCAGGCATCTAGAGTGTTGCAGGCTTTGTTTATCTCCCTTTGCGACAAGGAATATGCTCGGCCAGTAGCAGTCATTGGGTCAACTGTAGTCAGTATGCTGGACCTTGGTACAACTAGGACATCTTCCCTTATAGGATTCGTGAAAGATGGTGCTGGTCCAAATGGATGTAGAAATGTTGCTTTCACTTCATTCTTATCAACGCTGGTGTCTGTAACATGTGCAAGCCACCATTTGCCATCATATTCGCAAGTCACATAGCTGTGAATGTCATTCCATGGCAGTTCATGTCTCATTTCTTGAATGCTGACATTGACTACATTTGAAGACGCTGATGAGGAAAATTCTCTTGTAATTAACTTACTTGTTGAACCTGTAACTGGCACAGATGCATGACATTTCTGTGTTCCTTAGATAGTCCTACTATTTTCAAGCCTGTCAGCAATATGCTCTCTTCTTCCCTTACTTCCTCTTTTGGCACAAACTCAAATACAACAGTGGGTATGCTTTCCTTGACCAACTCGAATAGCTGTAAAGGAGTCTGCAATTGGTCATTATATGGCCCTTGAAGACTAGCTCTTGCTGCCAAACGCTTAATCGTGCCACTGACCCCAGCACATGGACCATTCCGATGGGATGTTGCAAAAAATGCCATTCAGCTGGTATTCCAAAATCCTCCTCATAATAGACAAGATTGATAAAGTTCTTCTTGTTCTTATACTGGGATGCTGCTCTATCAGAAAAATAAATCACTTTCTCAAATGGAAGATAATCTTTCAGATATGCAATAAGTTTTCTCTGGAATCTGTGTACTGCAATGGTATTGTGAGTGAGGCAATCTGATATAATTACAAAATTAAGGCTTTTCAAATTTGTATTCATATCACCAGGCAACGGAAAACGGTGATAGTTCACAAAAGGATGGATGGTAGCTTAGCTGTTGTTCCAATGAAAACCTAGTGCTGCATCCTATAGGACAAAGGTATAATTTTCAGCAATGTCTCCAATCACAAGTACTTACCCTTCCCTTGGCCCTTCTCTGATCTTTGCTATGTAGTTTGCTTGTAGTCTTGCTATGAAGGTGTGTCTTCGAAGCACTACGATATTTTCGATTTTTGAGAAGAGGCAGGGAATGTGCAATAAGAACATATGATAGTTTGATAAACTGTATAAAAGAAGTTCGGATGCAAAAAAGACAAGATATTTAGCACACTGAGGCCTTTCTGACTTGTGTCTTCATCAGAGTGTGACTTACAAAACTAAAGTGATTCTAAAGTTACGTTATGGGTATACATATACTGTGATTCAATTAACAGATGGATTAACAATTTCCTGAAAAAATGTTTTCTAAGTTTTCACTAATTAAGTGTTGCATGTCCGGCTTTTATCAACTTTTCTTCGTGGAAAAGTAACTGTCTGGGATCTTTCAACTGCATGAAAGCGGTGATTTTGAAAAAAGGTTCTTTCAAGTTCTTATTCTTGGCGCCACAGTCGAAAACGCGTTTGGGAAATATGCACGGTGAGATTCCTGTGCGTGATTCTGAAATATGGTTGTTCATACGTTGGTGTAAATTTGTTGTCTGGCCAATGTATGTTGTTCTCCCTTTACACAAATTACACGAGAGAAAGTACACAACGTTTTTGCTTTTGCAAGTGACGTGACTTCTGATTGACCAGCTTGTTCCTTTTGAAGTTATGAATGAATCTACTGGCTGGAGGTATAATCTGCAAAGTTTGCACTGTTTATTGTTACATAAAGTGATTCCTTGGGGGGCTGGGACACTTAGATGTTCTTTGGAATTAAATTTTGCGGTTGTGAGTATTGATGTGATATTCGGTGGTTGTTTGAGGGCTAACAGTGGTTTGCAATTAATGAATTTTTGTTTCGTTGTTTGGTCCTTAAAATGTTTGAACAGTGTTGATATGGTCTTTACAACACTGTTATAAGACAGGCTTGGGTAGTAGGTTGTCACGAGAGGTATGATGTCCTTCTTTGTTGGTTCTGGCGCTGGGCCTTGAAGTTTTGCTCGATGGAACGCTTGCTTTATCAAATTTGTTGGGTAATTACAGTCGAGTAACCAGTGTTCCAGTTCATGTAAACGAAAATCCAAGAGCAGGGGATCGGAGACGAAAACTACGATTCTTTTAGCGAGATTGAAGGGAATGGTGTTTTTTATATGGTTTGGATGGGCGCTTGTAAAGTTTAAGTATTTGTGTGGGTTAGTTGGTTTATAGAAGATGTCGGTGCTGATTCTTGTTCCGTTATGGAGAGGTATTTTGATATCTAAGAAGTTCAACGATTCAACATTATCTGCGTTCTTTTTACCCTTTTCCATGGTGAATTTTATGGACGGGTTGAGTTCGTTTAAAGCTTGTTGTAACAAAATCGGGTCTGAATCTTCAGGCAAAGCAATAAAACCGTTGTCCATATAACGGAAGTAGTCCGTTTCTATGTATTCACAAATCTGATGGCTAAAATATTTTGGTAGAACAGCTGGAAACAGTAATGTTTGATAGTTTGATGATAGAGCAAGAAACATCATTTGCACTTTTATGCAAAATCACCAAAATTTGATTATGTTATTTGTCTTTGTATTTGCTCCTTCTTTATTAGTGTTGGGACCAAATAGAGATTTAATATATGATTATTATCTCATTTTGCCAGGCAAGGAATGGTTGATTCGCTGTATGAAATGCCATATTTTCAGCAGTAGTATGTTGTGTATTTCCATCTGCAAACATGCTTCTCGATTTCATGTGAAAGTTTTGATTTTACATGATAGAGCAATTACATCAGCAAAGACGCAAGAAACCAATTAAATGTAAGGACATCATGAAAATATCTGTCTAATAATTTTGATAATTCTTTGAAAGGTTCCCTGTCTTTGTCCTAAACCGGTAGCTGCAGGAAACTACAATACCTGTTTGAATGCATTTTCCTTGGCATAGAGTTTTTTGATTGTTCGTTTCTTTCGCTGAACATCTTCCATATCCACTACCTCAACTGCATTTTCTGGTTCCATATATTCTTTCAAACTCTTGAGGTACCATGCAACATCGCCACCACATGTGAGTTCATCCTCAGTCATGTTTTGCCACAAGGTGCGTTTCTTCTCCTCGACACCAACAAAATTATCCCACCATTCTCGCTCCTTTATTGTGAATCGATCGGCACAATTCTTCAGTCCACTTTGAATCATTTCCAAGCTATTTTGGTGAGCTGATGAAGCATGTGATAATAAAGGGGACCCAGTCGGCAAGCTTTCCAGGAGAACTAACGGATCTTCATCGCCTTCCCAAGTACCCTCTGATGACCAGTGTCGATACAGCATGCCAACTTGACCATCCTCTTTTGCGTAGAACCTAAAGGCACGTGGCCTACCGTGTTGCTCGATCTTCCTCAGATGCGGTGCAAGCCAATCTTTAATGGCATACATGTAATGCAATGATGATGTTGTATTATGCATCATATGGAGTTTTCACCAACAAAATTATTAGAGCAAACTATCTTTGGAGAGATGGTGCTGATTGTAACGAAATGTAAGCAGTCTGTATTTAGCTATTGATAAATTTGGGTATTAAACGATTTTTGATAATATAAATAGCAACAATGTCTAGCTGTTACCTTGAAACCAGCTGTTATAACTGTCAATGCCTGCAATATTCGTAGTTCTTCAACATGTGCATAGTCCTTCAAATTGCTTGCAGCGTTGGTCATGTCTCTTGACAAGATGAAGCCAAACGAGACTGGGTGTTTTATAAGGTCAATTGCGTATATTTCTAGGTTTGCGAAGAGGCCAGGTTGTGCAGCTGCCAATGCAGCCAAACGAGAATGGATGTTTTATATGGTCAATTGCGTATGTATATATATCTGGAGGTGAAGAGCAGCGTATGTGGCAAGGTATTTGGAATGAATTGATGTCCGATGAGGAAAATGGGCCTGACAACGTATTTGTCATGAAAACTTTAGAATGGAGAGGGCATCAACTCACCGTGCTTGTATAAGATCGTCAGATGATGGATTAGACAGGGGGAGGAACAAGAATATTACCCTCAAAGAAATGATCCATGGATTCCTTTGAAGGAGACTTCCATCCAAAAAGCTGCACAGGCGGTTTATCCAGATGTATTCAGATGATCCTCATCATGACGACATGGAGGAGGAAGACGGACACGCTCAAAACGATGAACATGACTTTGACGATAGTCATTTATTCTAGATATAACAAGACTGAAATACCTGATAAGGTTAAACTTATTGATTTGACATTTTTTCATCAGTTTTAACTGATCAGTCTTGCCTGCATGCACGATCAGTTTAAATTGATGAACTGGGGGGGGGGGGGGGGGGGGGGGGGGGGCTCAATGACCTCGGAATGTCCAGCTGCAGCAATAGTAGTTGCTGTATAATAAAACGAAAAAACTTTTGAAATGCAAAAAGAAATCTGCATGAGTTGAATCTTTCCTTCAAAAGTGAACCCAGGTGTTGTGAGTTCAAAAACTTCTTTGTTCCACATCACGGTGGTCTTTGTAATCATTTGACTCTACATCCTACAAAACTTGGCTCTGCTTAAACAAAACTATGATGAAATATTCAGTTTGCTCGACGCGTTTTGCTTTTGAAGCCTTTTTTCGTCTGGTGTTTCCTTGTGTAACCTTTTACACTACGCAATAGTTGATCCAAGTACAATTCGTCTATCTGCAAGGCTTAGCGTTGCAATATGATTTAAAGCATAACTGACATTCAATTTAAGGTGGATAGTTGAACACGTCCAACATTAAAAATTTCTACATACAGTTGAAACTGTCAGTTGAAACTGATCGTGTACAGTAAATCCCCGCATAAAAGAATCTACTTTTGAGAGCCAGGCTGAATTAGGTTTATATTTTAAAGGCTCTTAGATTTATTTCAGGGTATAAAAGATCTTAAAGGTTCTTATTTAAAGCCTCATTTTTGTACATTTTTCATTTGTTTTTGTAATGTTACTATGAACCCTGTATGTACTCTTAGGCTTCAAATAGCAAGGGAAGAGGTCCACATTTAACAGCCAATCAAAAATGAACTTTATTGCCCTTGTGATAAGAACATGTTGGTTTATCAAACTGAAACAGGTTCTTAATTAGAAGGTGCATAATTCAGTAAATACAGACCGCACGTTATTATTTTTGTAGGTTCTAACATACGGAGATTTACTGTATTTCCGCCTTCAGCCTTCAGCCTGACTAATGTTTAGATGTAATTTTAGGAAAGGAGCCATGTTCCATTTCATCTCCGTTTTGCTTTTTTTTATTTACAAAGTAAAGCGAGTAGGAGAGATCGTGGTTAATTGTAACACTTTTTGTAAAATCAGCCATATCGTCTAAATAATTACGCTCTTGAAGGTGAATGATATTGTAGTTGCATCCCTTGGACAAAAATAGACATTAGTTTCCATCACATTGAACCAATTTCTGTGACGCTGTGATAGTTTTAAAATCAATGGTCAAGTATTTCAATTGCCCCGGTAACGCGGGGCAATTGTTATAGATGGTTGGAGCAACTGCTACGTATCTTAAGATAATCACAGATGATATTGCACGACTCTTCTTTTACCTTGCACATAATGTGGTACCAGGTGGCAGATTATTCATGGTTTTGAAAAGAACAAATTCAAAATAGGAAGGGGGGTTTTTTTCTTTGTAAATTTCGGTGGATCAGTTGAAAAAATGGAATCGATTGAGAAAAAATGTCCTTCACATGGCTCGACCAGATTAGAAAATTAATCAAAACCAAACCATCGGCCAGATTACACCGAGGCAATTGCAACAGCTTGTTACAATTGCCCCTGACCTGGTCAGCTATCGTTATTGTCCATTTTCACCTCTCATAAGCTGTGGAGCTTAAAAGTTTTTGACTTAGTTTTGATCCTAAATAGATGCCATGTTTGTGATGTGAAAATGGCACTTTTTACTCGAGAGCAAAATCTTTCAGACACAAAGTTACAGAGTCAGTGTTACCATTGCCCCGTGTTACAATTGTCCCCGGTCTCCCCTACATATAGGAGTGGAGTTATGTAACGGACTAACGCTCTCACGAACCAAGAACATTCCGCGAACCAGCTAAAAATGCCAAGAATGCAATCAGTTGCCAACTGATGTATTGTTGCTGCGCCTCCGTTCCATCAGATCACCGAATTTACAAAGACTTGTCTTGTTTTCGGTTATTCTGATTATATTTTTATCTTGATATCTTCCCAGATTATGGTTCTTGTATTTTCTTCAAGGGGCGATGCCATGCTATCTCTATTAATTACCCCTAAATTCGATCTCTGCAGGTTTATTTGATTTTAGGGTCTCACGGCTCATTTAAAAGATATAACTTCAAGGCAATAAAATGGTCTGTTATGACTACTTTCACTATATTTTCCCAGCAGTAACAATCTACTTTGGTTAGATTGGGGGGGGAGGCTAAATAGCTCTTTTACGGTATTTGTAAACATCATTTTGTTAGCTGCTGATATCATTCGCACCATTTAAAATTGTATACCATATCTTCATTTTACTCGCTATTATCATCAAATTCAAATCCAGCAATTGACCTTCTAGCTGTTTTACAAAGGATTCAGGATCGAGGGATATTTGCATACCTTTTTATTCAAGAGGCTCGATTGAGTTGCGTTGGAGCTTCTATCACTATTGTGCCCATTCGAAAATTCTACAAAATATATCGAAGTATCGTTGTATTTTCTAGAATAATCAAAAGGTCAATTCTATAACATTTTAGCCTATTTCGTATGTTATTTGATTCCATTATATGTGTTTGATGAACTTTATAATTAGATATTGATACCAAGAAGGGATTCTTTACGTGCATTCTTTTATTTTAGTCCTTTATATAGTTGTGAATCCATGCACTTTACCGCAAATGTATTTATGAAATTTTTGGTTGTCTGGATGGTTCACATGCAGAAAATATGATACTAATTGAACGTTCAAGGTTTGTCCAGGTTTTTCTAAGGATATAATACCCGCCTCAAGATGTATACCTAAATATCCTAAGTATCTAAATATCCAGAGATATCCGTAGTCAGGAAGCCTAGTTTTCCGAAGTATTCCTTAAAACTGTAAAAATGTTCCGGGGTCTTTCCTGGCTTTTTCTGCGTAGGATATCTGAGTTGTACGGAACGCGCAAAACACCGTAAAACAAGGAGTCCGTTTCCGAGATTGTTCGATGTTCGGAAAGCCTCGGAAAACACAAGTTTTCCAGTGTAACAGATTTACTGTATAGCGCCGTATAGCAAAGTTTTCCGGAGCATTACGGTATTTTAAAACCCAGTAAAACGACCTTGTTCTTGCTGTGGCTACTACTTCAAAGCCAACTGAAACAAACAGCAAATTAAATGAATCTGATCATTCAGGATGCTCAATTTGGGAAATATTTGGCAAGGGTCTTTCTTTATTTCTGTCAGAGTCCATTCTCTCAATAAAACTGGGTCGTTCGTTTTTCATATCATCGTCAATCGCAACCCTTTTGGTAATCGCAACTTCAACGGAAAAATCGCTTACATCTCTCTTCTCCTGAGCAATCTTGTTCCTACCTTCGCTGACAACGTTTATAAGGTGCTTGCTGTAAACATTTTTGTAACGTTAGTAAACATTACACAAGATGATAATGATTCACCATTCATTCCCTTGCATACAGCACTTGAAAATACTTTCACAGATAACAACCATGCAATGTTCATATTAGATGGGTACACTAAATGAAAGATAAATACTACTGGAACGTAAAGTAGCTTCGTTTACTTATTATTCGTTATTTTTACTAGCATTTTATTCACATTTAACCCGTTTTTAGCCGCATTCATTACCAAAGAAGCTTTGTTTGTTTGTTTACCCAAGAGAAATGATAGGAAAGCGACCAGTGCCAAGGAAATATTAATTTCGGCTATTAGGATTGGTGGACTTTTGACGGCCAGGCCGAAAACACGGAGATGTCGGAGTTGTCGGAGATGTCGGAGAAAATATCGGAGTTGTCGGAGATGTCGGAGAAATATCGGAGTTGTCGGAGATGTCGGAGAAAATATTGGAGATGTCGGAGAAAATATTGGAGAAAGTCTCGGAGATGTCGGAGACGTCAGGATTGTCTCAGAGTTGTTAGAGCTGTTGAAGAAAATCACGGAGTTCTCAGAGATTTATAGTTATAAGCTTTTGGCCTCCATGTAAATTATCGTATATTTCATATTCATTTCATATTTCATCCTTTCTATTTTCTTGCTTTTTTTAATTATTCTTTTAGTAAATTGTCAGATTTTGTGTACTTGGAGTTTCTGGAGTTTCTTACACATTTCTTAAAGGCTCTATAGCAATCTTTCGTCATGGATACTTCCTGTGCCATCCTAAATATTTCAAAATAAAATTTCCACTATTTAATTATAACTAAAGTACGTTCAGAGCATTATAACACAGGAAAGAAGTGAAAAGAAAGTAAGAAATGTGGCAAGGATTTCCTTTATTAAAATAAATAGCATCTTTAGTTATATTTTCCCAGCAATCCGAGAGTTGCGTTTCTCATAAAAAATACGTGTACCTGCATGTCTAGGACAGAAGGTAGCAAAACTTCTCTAAATTAAAGAAACTGCCAACCCTTGCCTCAACACCTCATGGACGCCTACCTACACGTTTTCCTTTCCGATCTTTCAAGGGCTTGTAAGAAGAATCAGGATCAGAAAAGCGTATAATCAGAGGTATGGCTTTAATATGCAGACTTTAGTTGTTTCCAAACTTCAGTTTTATTTATTTGTCCTCTCCAAAATCTCTGAGATGCTTTCTGAAGACGTCAGAGAGTTGGACCCTCATTTTAAGAATTGCGATGTGTTACCATCCGTTGAGAATTTTCTTTGAAGCCCCCTATGCGAAAAACTTCCTCTTCCAAGTTTCCATCGACTAGAGCCATGTAGACCTACAACAAACAGTTGCCACTCTTAAAGATATTCCCTTCAACATTTTTCCATGTTAGTTACCAATATATTCATCGGGAAAAAAGCCAAGAATCTTTGTAAATTTTGTTGTGAACCATTCTCGGTAAACAAAACAGAAACTGCAAGTGATTAGTTATTCCCATTTTTTTCATTTCATTTTCCATTGTTTAACCACAGTAGCCCCGTCAGCCTGCAGAGACTGCTTTAACAAAAGATATACATAGAATACAAATCTATCTAACAATATGAAACTAACAATAAGTATACATAGAAATGTCTTGAATTTAATCAAAAGAAAAATAAAAGGAAAACCAAAATTCTCTGTAGTCCCAGAGGCAATTCCCCAATATTTAGACCTATATTTTCAGAATTGTACGATTCATAATATTTGACATCTCCGATATTTTCTCCGACATCTCCGACAACTCCGATATTTTCTCCGACATCTCCGACAACTCTTACATCTCCGACGTCTCTGTGTTTTCGGCCTGGCCTACTTACTTTAAGTGAACTGAAAATATTTATTGTCTGGCCAAAAAGTACATATGTTTGTGAGCTATATCTCAGTACATATCCTACCATTTTTGAATGATTAACAGTAGTTTAGTGGACTAAAAAAATGTATTGTCTTGCCAAAAAGTACATCTGTTTGTGAGCTATATCTTAGTACATATCCTACCATTTTGGAATGATTAACAGTTAGTTAAATAACTAAAAAAATGTGTTGTCTGGCCAAAAAATACATGTTTGTGAGCTATATCTCAGTACATATCCTACCATTTTGGAATGCAGTGGGCCTCGTCTCCACTATCAACAAAAGTCTCTGCTGATATGTCTGGGATTGAAGCATTTTCCACCATTTCTCGCTCTTTACCCAAGCCTCGGGGCCTCCAAAAACAAGTTGACATTCTCCCTGCAAAATATCCTCTTTTGCAATGGTTTCGTCATGAAGACAGCAAGCTGTAATACCTGCAGCAACCATTGTTCGTGCCTGTTCCTTCATTAACGCAAGTAACAGAGAGATAACCATGACAATGTTTCTGTCCCTAAAACGCGAAAACTCAGCATGATGAGAAAATTTTTGTGCAACCAGCGGAGCAATCTGGTATGGCAGCGACTTTCCATGCCCTGTTGGCAAAATGGCAAACGTATCTTTATCTTTGATAAAAATCAACTTAAGTATTTCCATTTGTCGAAGTGAAAATGATTTTATTCAAGGAATGTACTCCTCTGTAACTTTGTACGCTGCAAAGCTCAGATCGTCCGCCATTATTCACATTGTACAACACAAGCATCCTCAGATCATTGATTTTAGTGTGATTGATCATGCAGTGAAAATGAATGGTTCTATCGCGTATACCGATCACGGTATACTGAATGCTGATTGGCTAAAAACCTGAAGTCATAACGAGGTCACTGATAGATGGATCCAGAGCCTCTTCTCCTTTCCTTCCTTTTCTTTGATGTCTGTTCGTCCCCCAACTTTTAAATAAGGCTCTGGTACCCAGGGTATAAAAGGGGGTTGCCATGCTTTCTGTTTATTTCCTTTGACCGCTGCAAGTGACTGCCCAATTTCAGACTTGATTCCATAATCTTCAATCCTCTTCCATAACCAACGGCAAAGAGAGGGGCAAGATGAAGGATGGTTGGCATCATACGCTCGAATGTGACCATTTAGATTCCCATCAAGCTTTTCAGGAGTAGATTTAGTATCGAGAAGGAACAACATGTTCCCTATCTTCCCTATGGTAACTGTATGCAGCTCACAAGTGAATATCAAAAGGAAGCTATCGTCACCAGTTAAGGGGCCTGCAATCTAGTTTGTAGCATTTCATCATTGCTTTCTTCATACACTTGCAAATATGAAGAGATTAATTCTCAAAGCATATTTCATAGGTATAGTCCGTCAATAAAATCTCTCTCAATTCAACACAAATCTGGTGACATGTTCCCAGCATTTTTTTTCTAATTTTGCAATTTGATTTACAAATACCAATATGGAATCAACATCAATTTAATTTCATCTGACCACTTACATTGTCGTTTAGTTCAGGCATCTAGAGTGTTGCAGGCTTTGTTTATCTCCCTTTGCGACAAGGAATATGCTCGGCCAGTAGCAGTCATTGGGTCAACTGTAGTCAGTATGCTGGACCTTGGTACAACTAGGACATCTTCCCTTATAGGATTCGTGAAAGATGGTGCTGGTCCAAATGGATGTAGAAATGTTGCTTTCACTTCATTCTTATCAACGCTGGTGTCTGTAACATGTGCAAGCCACCATTTGCCATCATATTCGCAAGTCACATAGCTGTGAATGTCATTCCATGGCAGTTCATGTCTCATTTCTTGAATGCTGACATTGACTACATTTGAAGACGCTGATGAGGAAAATTCTCTTGTAATTAACTTACTTGTTGAACCTGTAACTGGCACAGATGCATGACATTTCTGTGTTCCTTAGATAGTCCTACTATTTTCAAGCCTGTCAGCAATATGCTCTCTTCTTCCCTTACTTCCTCTTTTGGCACAAACTCAAATACAACAGTGGGTATGCTTTCCTTGACCAACTCGAATATCTGTAAAGGAGTCTGCAATTGGTCATTATATGGCCCTTGAAGACTAGCTCTTGCTGCCAAACGCTTAATCGTGCCACTGACCCCAGCACATGGACCATTCCGATGGAATGTTGCAAAAAATGCCATTCAGCTGGTATTCCAAAATCCTCCTCATAATAGACAAGATTGATAAAGTTCTTCTTGTTCTTATACTGGGATGCTGCTCTATCAGAAAAATAAATCACTTTCTCAAATGGAAGATAATCTTTCAGATATGCAATAAGTTTTCTCTGGAATCTGTGTACTGCAATGGTATTGTGAGTGAGGCAATCTGATATAATTACAAAATTAAGGCTTTTCAAATTTGTCTTCATATCACCAGGCAACGGAAAACGGTGATAGTTCACAAAAGGATGGATGGTAGCTTAGCTGTTGTTCCAATGAAAACCTAGTGCTGCATCCTATAGGACAAAGGTATAATTTTCAGCAATGTCTCCAATCACAAGTACTTACCCTTCCCTTGGCCCTTCTCTGATCTTTGCTATGTAGTTTGCTTGTAGTCTTGCTATGAAGGTGTGTCTTCGAAGCACTACGATATTTTCGATTTTTGAGAAGAGGCAGGGAATGTGCAATAAGAACATATGATAGTTTGATAAACTGTATAAAAGAAGTTCGGATGCAAAAAAGACAAGATATTTAGCACACTGAGGCCTTTCTGACTTGTGTCTTCATCAGAGTGTGACTTACAAAACTAAAGTGATTCTAAAGTTACGTTATGGGTATACATATACTGTGATTCAATTAACAGATGGATTAACAATTTCCTGAAAAAATGTTTTCTAAGTTTTCACTAATTAAGTGTTGCATGTCCGGCTTTTATCAACTTTTCTTCGTGGAAAAGTAACTGTCTGGGATCTTTCAACTGCATGAAAGCGGTGATTTTGAGAAAAGGTTCTTTCAAGTTCTTATTCTTGGCGCCACAGTCGAAAACGCGTTTGGGAAATATGCACGGTGAGATTCCTGTGCGTGATTCTGAAATATGGTTGTTCATACGTTGGTGTAAATTTGTTGTCTGGCCAATGTATGTTGTTCTCCCTTTACACAAATTACAAGAGAGAAAGTACACAACGTTTTTGCTTTTGCAAGTGACGTGACTTCTGATTGACCAGCTTGTTCCTTTTGAAGTTATGAATGAATCTACTGGCTGGAGGTATAATCTGCAAAGTTTGCACTGTTTATTGTTACATAAAGTGATTCCTTGGGGGGCTGGGACACTTAGATGTTCTTTGGAATTAAATTTTGCGGTTGTGAGTATTGATGTGATATTCGGTGGTTGTTTGAGGGCTGACAGTGGTTTGCAATTAATGAATTTTTGTTTCGTTGTTTGGTCCTTAAAATGTTTGAACAGTGTTGATATGGTCTTTACAACATTGTTATAAGACAGGCTTGGGTAGTAGGTTGTCACGAGAGGTATAATGTCCTTCTTTGTTGGTTCTGGCGCTGGGCCTTGAAGTTTTGCTCGATGGGACGCTTGCTTTATCAAATTTGTTGGGTAACTGCAGTCGAGTAACCAGTGTTCCAGTTCATGTAAACGAAAATCCAAGAGCAGGGGATCGGAGACGAAAACTACGATTCTTTTAGCGAGATTGAAGGGAATGGTGTTTTTTATATGGTTTGGATGGGCGCTTGTAAAGTTTAAGTATTTGTGTGGGTTAGTTGGTTTATAGAAGATGTCGATGCTGATTCTTGTTCCGTTATGGAGAAGTATTTTGATATCTAAGAAGCTCAACGATTCAACATTATCTGCGTTCTTTTTAGCCTTTTCCATGGTGAATTTTATGGACGGGTTGAGTTGGTTTAAAGCTTGTTGTAACAAAATCGGGTCTGAATCTTCAGGCAAAGCAATAAAACCGTTGTCCATATAACGGAAGTAGTCCGTTTCTATGTATTCACAAATCTGATGGCTAAAATATTTTGGTAGAACAGCTGGAAACAGTAATGTTTGATAGTTTGATGATAGAGCAAGAAACATCATTTGCACTTTTATGCAAAATCACCAAAATTTGATTATGTTATTTGTCTTTGTATTTGCTCCTTCTTTATTAGTGTTGGGACCAAATAGAGATTTAATATATGATTATTATCTCATTTTGCCAGGCAAGGAATGGTTGATTCGCTGTATGAAATGCCATATTTTCAGCAGTAGTATGTTGTGTATTTCCATCTGCAAACATGCTTCTCGATTTCATGTGAAAGTTTTGATTTTACATGATAGAGCAATTACATCAGCAAAGACGCAAGAAACCAATTAAATGTAAGGACATCATGAAAATATCTGTCTAATAATTTTGATAATTCTTTGAAAGGCTCCCTGTCTTTGTCCTAAACCGGTAGCTGCAGGAAACTACAATACCTGTTTGAATGCATTTTCCTTGGCATAGAGTTTTTTGATTGTTCGTTTCTTTCGCTGAACATCTTCCATATCCACTACCTCAACTGCATTTTCTGGTTCCATATATTCTTTCAAACTCTTGAGGTACCATGCAACATCGCCACCACATGTGAGTTCATCCTCAGTCATGTTTTGCCACAAGGTGCGTTTCTTCTCCTCGACACCAACAAAATTATCCCACCATTCTCGCTCCTTTATTGTGAATCGATCGGCACAATTCTTCAGTCCACTTTGAATCATTTCCAAGCTATTTTGGTGAGCTGATGAAGCATGTGATAATAAAGGGGACCCAGTCGGCAAGCTTTCCAGGAGAACTAACGGATCTTCATCTCCTTCCCAAGTACCCTCTGATGACCAGTGTCGATACAGCATGCCAACTTGACCATCCTCTTTTGCATAGAACCTAAAGGCACGTGGCCTACCGTGTTGCTCGATCTTCCTCAGATGCGGTGCAAGCCAATCTTTAATGGCATACATGTAATGCAATGATGATGTTGTATTATGCATCATATGGAGTTTTCACCAACAAAATTATTAGAGCAAACTATCTTTGGAGAGATGGTGCTGATTGTAACGAAATGTAAGCAGTCTGTATTTAGCTATTGATAAATTTGGGTATTAAACGATTTTTGATAATATAAATAGCAACAATGTCTAGCTGTTACCTTGAAACCAGCTGTTATAACTGTCAATGCCTGCAATATTCGTAGTTCTTCAACATGTGCATAGTCCTTCAAATTGCTTGCAGCGTTGGTCATGTCTCTTGACAAGATGAAGCCAAACGAGACTGGGTGTTTTATAAGGTCAATTGCGTATATTTCTAGGTTTGCGAAGAGGCCAGGTTGTGCAGCTGCCAATGCAGCCAAACGAGAATGGATGTTTTATATGGTCAATTGCGTATATATCTGGGTGTGCGAAGAGGTCAGGTTGTGCAGCTGCCAAAGCAATATCGACCAATGCTGATCGTACTTGTCTTTTTTTAATGCATCAGCAACTTCTTTGATGGTTATGTTTCAGCAATAACAAGACAAATTATTGCTCAGCCTGATAACCAGACAAGAGAATTTCAAAACATAACAAACTGATTCGTCCTTTATTAATTTTCATGGAAGAATTTTTATTTTGGAATTTGTTTGGTCTAATTGGCCAAAGGTTTGAAGTGATAAGTAGCTTCACGTGAGGTAAGAAACAATTTCTGTGAGGTCAGAAATAGTGGAACTTTCTGAGATTTATCGGAATTTCACGAGTGCTATGAAATTGGAGGCTACTGTTCCATTTTCCATCCATAGAGCTGCATATCGCTGCAAAATAGTAAGGCAAAATGGCAGACTACTGGTCTTAGTTATTGGGCAAATTTGGTCTCCTGAACGTCATAGCTCCATCCTGTTTCAAAATACAACTAAATATATAAGAGGCCCCCTAGCTATTCAGAAAAGAATTAGAATTGAACGATATTTTGCAAATGGAATTTTCGAATGTACGCAATAGTGATAGAAGCTTTATCGCCACTCAATCGAAAGTCGCATTTGAAATGTATAAGAGAGACGCTCAATCCAGGCTCTTTTGTAGAATAGCTAAAGGGTGTGTTACGAAAAGCTACTTACAAACAAAAGAACAAAAGAATAGAGGAACGAATATAGAATAAAGAATAGAGAAATTGAATATCTCAAGAGCAACATGATACAAAAGCTTGGCAAGAATCTTTGTCCGAAATCCACACAAGTAGTGGCGCATGGAAGTCAACATCAGATCTTGGCTCACATTCAGAAGCCCCTTACTATTCTAGAGACCACTTTCAATGAGAGCTTGAGTGTTAGCAACATATCCAGTTTACATTGTTACAATACAGCGAGCAGAAACTGTAACTCGTTGCTCCTTTTTCATCAGATTTACAAAGAAGATTAGGATTACAAGTCACTGTGCATTTGCTGATTCTGACAACAACGTTACTTGATAGACATGCCTGTATACAACAGCTTGAAGAATGATGATATTACACACCTAGTGCGTTATTGATTAAGTAAACAATTTGAGAAATGCTTACTGGTATTTACTTTTGCATTCCAACTGAAATATGTGAAAAATCATAATGTTTTAGTCTATACAATGAAATGCTGAAACCCGACTTGATTTTCAGGGCCTCTCCAAACTTGCATGTTGTTGCATCACAAACATGAAATACAGCATAGGAATCATTTTGTATGTATGTATGTATGTATGTATATGTATGTATGTACACGAAGCTGTGTTAAAACTGATAAGCCTTTTGGGTTGTGAATGTTGCAGATCAGTTTTGAAGGTGGACAGATGAGTGATAATAATTTTTTCTTGAGAACATTCACTGAGCAGGATTGTTGAATCTCAGGTTCAAGTTTTTCCCATTCCGACAAACAGTTTGGATAGAAACTTGATTTAAATCTCTCAGTTCTCGCACGTATTTGCCCTGTTGCAGCTCTTCTGCGACGACTGTAGTCAGATTCCTGAAGCTGAGGCACAGGAATTCTTGTGTAATCCAGAGTCAAATTATTGATAATAGTATAGAAAAGAACAAGGCATCTACTCCATTGTTGCAGGTTGAGCGATTCCCAACCAAGTTCATCATAAATTTTCTAACGAGATGTGCCCTTCCAAGCCCCAGTTACTGCCAATGCGGCAGAGTATTGAACCGATTCAAGTTTTTCCATTGAATTGGTCAAAGTGACAGTTTGGCTAAATTCACAGATATTTTGCGGAATGTGATATATTATGTCACCATAATCCAGATGCGGTCGGACATAGAGTTTATATATAGAGCTCATAGAGTTTGGCTCAAGTTTGTTACAGGTTCCATAACAATCTTCATGTGAATTCTATTTGCCCCCTGGGACATTCCATGTCAAGTGTAACCATCTCAAAATATCAATGTTTTTGATTTTATTGAAAATTTGTCAGCTTGTTTAACTTGTTGAGCAATGCATTTTGTGAAATTTGAAAGAATTATCTCCAGTGGTTTCAGAATTATGGACCATTGAACTTTTGACCTTTAAGGTGAACTCCATTGACCCCAAATTTTGTAACTTCCCTAATATTTACCCCAAAAACTTGTTATTTATGTCATATGAAAGGTCTTGAGCTGTAGAAACCATTGCAACCAAGAAAAATGCAATAAAACATTGTTTTCATGTAGATAAAGAAGTTTTTAAAGTTTGACCTTTGACCCCTGGTCAGCGGCAATTTCGAAAATCACGAAATTTTTTGGAAATGTTCATCTATCTATATTTATTAACCTGGGTGAATTTCAGAGTGGGATTCCAATGGGTTTGATCACAGGATGATTTTGATTACACAGTGGTCAACAGTTTCTATGTAATATTCATATGCAAAATATCTCAAATTATAGCTCTTGTGCAAACTTTATCCTTCGTTGCAAATGTCTCAACAAAACATAAAGAAATAAAACACTTTCTCCCCAGCAAATTCTTCCTAAACTTTAAACCACAAAATTTTCAATATTCGAAGACAGTTATTTCATGTTTCTTAGGCGTAATGCAATTTTAGCAGCTTTCTTAGATGAAAAAACCATATCCATTATATATTTGAGAGGAAAAGGCTTGATCTTTACAGGAGTGCTTTGGACCAGCTCTTGTAATCAGATAAATGCAACAGCAAAGCTATAATGCTTTACATGGGAATCTTTCTGTCAATGTCCTGTTTCCATAATGGAACAATTTGCCATGATCCTGACATCATTGAGGATTGCACACATAATCAGAACATATTTTGCCAAAACTGGCTGATGCACAATGCTTTGGTCACCGCATGGCAAATTTGGAGAAACCGATTCTTTACCTGAACGCTCATCTTCAAACTTCCTGCAATTCTCTTTCAAATTTCAAAGGATATGGTTCAATCGTTTTCAGAAATGCTGGTACGGGCATTGGTTTGGTCATGTACTTTGCCATGGCAAATTACTTTGAATTTAACATTTGACCGAAAATAAATTCAAATGCGTCTTTTCTATATAGCAACAATGCAGCATCTTACAAATGTGTTGTAAACTATACTAGCCCCTGAGTCATTTGCTTTACAAAATGTTTTCATAACTGCACTCAATAATTTTTAAATCATTCAGTGGCAGCAAGGAGCCAATAGAGCTGGAGGATAAACATATTGGAAGCTGGTGTTTTATGCAAAACTTATAAGAGGCATGCGCACATTAACATGACAAGAATTCTTAAGAATTGCTAACAATGCGTAAGAATCGTCAAAAATTCATTACAAGCTCAAAAGAATTCTTAGGTCATACTGTATGAAGCACTGTGAATTTCTTAAACGTGAATTCTCAGGAAACTGAAATTATTCTTAAGAATTCTTAGGGATCATTTTTAGGCAGGAGAACTATGTTAATGTGTGCAAGGCTTGTACTGTGTGTGATATTGATTATTTTTAGTGTAAACTTTCTAGTTTTGAAAAGCTTACTATGAGTGGAGAAATTTTTTCTGCATTTGTTGTGTTTTACCAAGATATTGCTTTGCAAGGGCTATAACAACCCAATCCCAATGCAGCAGTGACTTAGAAGAAATTACAGGCTGAAGTCTTACTAAATCATTTTTGCCAGAAAATAATTATGGAAATCTATTCAGCAAAATGTTTGAAGATATTGACCTTAACCCTAAATTCTCTTCTGATGAAGCAGTTACTAGATCTAACCTTTTATTAAGATGTTGAGAAACAACCCAATAGCCTGATTTTGAAACCTGGTTTTTTAGCGAAACATACTTCTGCAAAGGCAATGTCTTGCATATGAATATTACATAGAAACTGTTGACCACTGTGTAATCAAAATCATCCTGTGATCAAACCCATTGGAATCCCACTCTGAAATTCACCCAGGTTAATAAATATAGATAGATGAACATTTCCAAAAAATTTCGTGATTTTCGAAATTGCCGCTGACCAGGGGTCAAAGGTCAAACTTTAAAAACTTCTTTATCTACATGAAAACAATGTTTTATTGCATTGTTCTTGGTTGCAATGGTTTCTACAGCTCAAGACCTTTCATATGACATAAATAACAAGTTTCTAGGGTAAATATTAGGGAAGTTACAAAATTTGGGGTCAATTGAGTTCACCGCAAAGGTCAAAAGTTCAATGGTCCATAATTCTGAAACCACTGGAGATAATTCTTTCAAATTTTCACAAAATGCATTGCTCAACAAGGCAAACAAGCTGACAAACTTTCAATAAAATCAAAAACATTGATATTTTGAGGTGGTTACACTTGACATGGAATGTCCCCCCTTGAAATGCACTTTCCCAACATGATACAGGAAACAAAAGAAAAGATATACTGTACCAAAGGATTTCCTTCATTAAAACATTTCCTCCGTCTTAATTTTGTGGTGATTGAGCGTTGAATTTCTCATAAGCAAGTAGTTTCTTTTAAACAAATGTGTATCACAATCCATTGCAAGTTTATGATTTACTTCTGTCTGAAAATAGCTTTCAATTATATGCATAGGTAATATGCATAGGTTATATAGGTTTTTCATACAGGTTATATGCAGTGATAACTATGTAATGATTTACTTCCATAGGCTGCAAGGAGAATTGTTAAAAAATCACGAAGGACCTTATTTGACAGCCCAATAAAATTGCCATTGAAACCAAAAAAGCAAAAAGACCAAGATCAAGATGGCTTGGTGTGGAGGAAAAGGCATTGGTTGAATTTGTTGCCACTCATATTGATATGGTGAGTCCTGATGCTAACACAAATGATTGGCCAGCCACAAAAAATACTGATTACTGGAGCAAAGCGGCATCTTTCATTGAGCATAATTCTGGCTCAGGAACTGGCCAGGTCGAAAATGCAGAAACCGCGGAAAAACATTTGAAGTTTCTGAATGGCGAGAAATAGTGTTTATTGTTTTAAAACATAGGAAAGGAACCTCTAAATAAGCCAAATATTCCATCAAGAAGACAAACAAGAAATTTCCGCGTTTTCCGCGTTTTTGTTTTTGCTATAGGTGATTTTTTAAAAAGCGGAGAACGCGGAAATATCTTTATATGAAATTTTATCAGTAGCTTTTCACAAATATAGACGAGTACTACGTTAAGCTTTCTCTTGTAATGAATTCTTTACCAAAATAGACTTCGTAAATCCGAATGAAAATTTTGGATCATAAGATTTAGAAATTAATGGGCCTTACATGGAAATTAATATTTACTGTAGAGGCAGAAGATCACATTGAAAGGAAGTTATAACATTTTGCCAAGCTCAAACCCATCTTACCTCAGCTATACCCTACTGTACCATATGAGTTGATATTTCTGATTCTTTAAAGAAATCCAAATCAAGTTTTGGATGGAAAATTATATTGCAGCTAACTCACAGTCTAAAATATTGGAAGAATCAGGACCAGATTTTTTTGGGCCACTCACTATGATACTGTATGAAGGTTACAAAATTGATTAGTTGTTGATAATTTTTCTTTCCATAACTTCAGGTTCAACTGTAAGATCTCATGTCAACAATGATATGAAAAAAAGATTCAAGACAATATATGACACAGAAGAAGCTTTTGGTATGTCAGTTGAATATTATCAACAACAAACAAATTTGAAATCAGCTGCTACTGATTCTGTTTATGATAATGCTGTTCCAGTTGATGCAGGTTACATTAAAAACTGTCTTTTGAAAATGGCAACCCAGCAGCTAAAAGAATTGCTTAGTGATGTATGCAAAGAACTGTCAAACATTCAAGTAATTCTGATCGTAGTAGAGATTATGAATGGAAAGCTAACAGATGAGAACACCAAAGTTGTCATCAATGACATGTTCAATGGGATGGAAAGCACATGAAGAATAACACATTGGATGAAATTTATTGCAAGCAAGCCAATGCTGCTGGTACAAAAACAAACCCAAGTGATTTTGCGACAATGTCAATTGCTGCCATGTCACAGCTTCAAGTTAAGGGAAATAATAATTTGATGTACAAATGGTGTGAATGCCTGCTTAGGAAAGACAATAGACAACCAATTCTACCCATGAATCGTATGCCATTTGGGCTGCTTCAATACCAAATGGAATTTTTATCGTCAACAAGCACATCTCAGATATAAGAGTTGGAAGATCACAAGAAGTGGCTTGAGAGAATGGAAACAGAATTCGTTAGTCGATTTACGAAGTTATTTTGAGGCCCAATGTGGAGTGGTTTGGAAAGGTCAGACTTCAAACATCCTTCGAAGGTATTATTCATATCACATTCTGAGAACAGTGATGATGTATCAACCATTCACAAAACCAACGATGAAAGTGTGAAAGGAGATTTATCTGCATATCCCAAACTAATGTGAATGTAGGAGCTCCAAAATCAAGAAAGACAGAAATGTCACAGGCAAAAAGGCAATGTTAGGTGGAAATGGATCGATGAGATGGTGGACAGCCTAATTCTTTGCTTGCATGAACACAAAGGGAAACAATTGAATTGTCACAAATTCAAGCACAATTTTAGGGAGACAATAAACCCTATGTGCCCTACGAACGACGGTATTGAGGACACAGAGCACCTTTTGTTGCTCTGCCCTTCATTTGACACTCAACAACGAGATCTTCTTGCTGGAGTTTCGGAACTATTACGACCACTTGTTCAAATCAACAGTCTTTCGAACAGCGTTCTGCTACAACTTTTATTGTATGGTGATAAAGACTTCTGTGATGACGTTAATCAAGTTATACTCGAACTGACTATAGACTTCATTCACAAAACTGGTCGGTTTGGTTAAGACAACTTCAAATTCTTGTTTGTGCCACAAAGTCACAAAGTCCTTTTGTCCTTTTTGTTTTGTTTTGTTTCTTTTTTTTTATCGTTTGTTAATGGGTCTGTTTCACGTTTGATGCAAGGCATACATGATTGAAACATGGCAATTCGTCCTTACTAAATCTTCTCTTTTTTATATATTTGAATCTTTATATTGTGAATGGAGGCACCCCTGATCCTGGATCATGTGCTTTTGCTAGCCTGGCATCCGACGTGAAACACGCCTCAGTATTTACTGGTATTAATCATTTATGTGTAGCTTCTTGTAATTGTATATTTATTTATAATTGAGTTGGATGTTTCTTTATGTTACGACCATGGGGTAGTCATTGTCTGTTGCTCCCTGTGGTTACCGTCCTTGTAGTGTTGTATGGTTGTATAGTAATTAGAAAGTATAGTAGGTTGTAGCATGTATTGTAGCATTTTAGAGGAATAAAAAAAAAGGGGGAAACAAGATTATCAGGGCAAAGATATGGAAGCAGACCTTGTTACATTGTCTGAAGAAATTGGCAAGATGATGGCTGAGATGTACCCACCTAAATGTTTTGGTCCTGCTAAAATAACAGAAATTGATAGAGATAAGCTAGAACTAGATTCCATTGAGCTTGGTGCTTTGGAAAAAAGAATTTCAAATGAAAAGAAGCAAATGAAGGAAGGTTACACAAGAATTAAAGCTAAAATAAAGCTTCTTTGGGAGACTTTCAAAAAAGCAGTCAATGAAGGCAGAAGATCATGATCTGGAAAATTAATCATTGAAAACTGGGACCTCATTTTTGTTTGGGGTGGATGTCCATCAGTAACACAGGTGAATGGTTCCATGAAGTCATTATTGGAAGAAAACAGTGAGGAAGCAAAAGATGACAGCAGCCAAGATAAAAGAAAATGCAGCAGAAGATGAGTCAGATGATAATGAAAGTGAAAATGTGGATGGCTTCTGTGGCCCACAACTGTCACGCACATTTAAAGATGTACCTGCACAATTAAAAAACAAGCTGCACAAATAAAGAAGAAAACATATGATTAAAGAAACAAACGAACACTTAAAGAAGAGAAAACTCATAATTAAAGAGAAACTCACAATTCAAAAACCCCACGGCAATTAAGAAAAGGCCACAGCAATTTAGAAAAGGCCACAGCAATTAAGAAAAGGCCACGGCAAATAAGAAAAGGCCATGGCAAATAAGAAAAGATCATGGCAAATAGGTAGCCAAGTGCTGAGACAACGTGGTCGTAGTGAAGAAGGAAGGCAAAGAGTGTGTGCAGCATGAAATGTTTTGTGTTGAATGTGGTAGAGGCCTAAATGCAGCTGATCTGTTTTGCCAACACTGTGGAAATGGTAAGTAATTTTGGTTGTATTATCTTACTAACATTTCTTTCCTTTAACTTGTCAAATGCGCAGCCGCACAGCTTAACAAGAGTAGCGGTAAGACGTGAAGCCGCGCATTGAAGACACGGGACTGCGCATTCCAGGGCCATACTTTTGGACTGGTCCGCAATTTAGAAGGACAAGGGCAAATTTGGTTCCATGGATTATTGCCCATGACCCGTTTCTCAAGTTTGATGTTCTCAAATGTGCGGCCGCTGACTTCAGCTGCGTGGCCACTAGTTAAAGACGTGCGACCGTGCATTTTGTTGTGCGGCCACATTTTTAAGATCTGTCCCACATGTCCGGACAGGCAAGATGCATGCATGTTAGGCCTAAGCCAATTGCCCATCATCATGGAGGAAGGGAAAAATGAAGGGTATACACAGGTTGGTTGATATCTTCATACATTTATACTATCACAGCGTTTATATTATGTCACAGGTGAACATGAATAATGTGAACAAGAATAATGTGAATGACCGTGCTTTCATGCAACTAAAAAGCAAAATGTGAGATAACGATAGGCCGCCATCACCGCTAAGATATGTACTTTACCTAGTTTAGTAGGGTTGGACAGGCCTACCTGGCTATAGATATGGTATGCATATCTACTAACTGCTACTGTAATTCGCTTCCCTTTTTGAGATCTTGGACAGACTTTCAGCAGGGGAGGTGTTCAAGGCAGCAAATTTCTCTCCTGTTAATTCTTTTGTTAGCTTTTTTCAATAGTTAAAAGTTTGTTTGTTGATGAACCATTACTGTAACAAGGAAATTTGTCCTTGGTTGATACCCTCTGATGGAAAAAAAGGGAAATAATTCTTTATGTTCTTTCATATGCATCTCTTTTAGATTCAACAGTTTCTTGAGTCAAGAAAAATTGATGACCTGCTGCCGGTGTAATATGCGTTTCGGTCCACTTATGCGTTTCGGTCCGGACCGAAACGCATAGCAGAAAATCTCCATGCCTTTTGGTCCAGACCAAAATGCATAGCACTCTTTGCTATGCGTTTCGGTCCAGACCAATACGCATAGCAGTTTTAGGCTATGCAAAAGGGTCCACTTCAAACGGACACATACGCATGGTAATTTTCGGCTATGCAAAAGGGTCCACTTGAAATAGACACATACGCATGGAAATTTTCGGCTATGCAAAAGGGTCCACCTCAAATGGACACATACGCATGGTAATTTTCGGTTATGCAAAAGTGTCCGGACCAAAACGCATAGCAGTTTTCGGCTATGCAAAAGGGTCCACCTCAAATGGACACATACGCATGGTAATTT
The DNA here is from genome assembly GCA_039566865.1 of Aurelia coerulea. Taxonomy (NCBI): domain Eukaryota; kingdom Metazoa; phylum Cnidaria; class Scyphozoa; order Semaeostomeae; family Ulmaridae; genus Aurelia; species Aurelia coerulea. The sequence continues at coordinate 1,089,836 of CM076951.1, read as the reverse complement.
TAGGCTATGCAAAAGGGTCCACCTCAAATGGACACATGCGCATGGTAATTTTCGGCTATGCAAAAGGGTTGACCTCAAATGGACACATACGCATGGTAATTTTCGGCTATGCAAAAGGGTTGACCTCAAATGGACACATACGCATGGTAATTTTAGGCTATGCAAAAGGGTCCACCTAAAGTGGACACATACGCATGGTAATTTAGGCTATGAAAAAGGGTCCACCTCAAATGGACACATACACATGGTAATTTTAGGCTATGCAAAAGGGTCCACCTCAAATGGACACATACGCATGGTAATTTTAGGCTATGCAAAAGGGTCCACCTCAAATGGACACATACGCATGGTAATTTTAGGCAATGAAAAAGGGTCCACCTCAAATGGACACATACGCATGGTAATTTTAGGCTATGCAAAAGGGTCCACCTCAAATGGACACATACGCATGGCAATTTTAGGCTATGCAAAAGGGTCCACCTCAAATGGACACATACGCATGGCAATTTTAGGCTATGCAAAAGGGTCCACCTCAAATGGACACATACGCATGGTAATTTTCGGCTATGCACAAGGGTCCACCTCAAACGGACCCAAAAAATTCCTAATAACTGTAATGTAGATAGCCGAAGGCTAAGATTCTTTGGAAACTGCTACAAAAAATATTACTAAGGAGATGAGGCACAGAGATGTGTGTGGTGTTGGAAATAGGTTCGCTAATATTGCGTGTCGTATCTATCTTTTATGTTGCAATTGTAATTAGTGTCCGTCTCCTGTTTCCGTAGCAGACACATTTCACTATAATTAGAGCTGCCGCGCCAGTATGTTCAGTTCAGAATCAAGGAATTTGTCACGTTTGTTGATTAACGTACTGCAGAGTACCTTTAGTGAAGACATTTTCGAGTTTACACCGGAAAGGTCTCCAGCAATTAGCATGCGCCAACGTGTATCCTGTTTTTCGTAAGCTTATTTTTCAGGATTTAGCTATTGTGTTTGGTATACCTTTACACGAGTTTCTTGATTGTAAGAGTTAGAGTTAACACACGATTTGATAAGACCTGATAAGGGTAGATGCAATTTTGATAAGAATCTCAGAATTTTGAAGAGTACTGCAAGTTTCTTGAAGTTATCAGACTTTGAGTATTCGGCGTTTCTTACCAGTTTCTAATGGTTCCATAACAATCTTTATATTCAGTACCTGTACCCCCGCGTGAACGTTCCAGAATGTCTTTTGAAGCCTGTCCAATTGTTACGCATTATTCCAGTACAGAAATCATACAGTAAGCTAATAAAGTAAACATGTTTAAAGGATTTCCATTTTCAAAATATACAGTTTCTTTAATTATATTTTCCCAGTATACTGAAGTTTCTTAATTGTTTGGCGATCTGAATTGATTTTCTTTCTTCTGCAAAGATCTTAAAAGATAGTTAAAAAATTGAGTAATTCATTGGTTACTCTCAGGTTGTGTGCTCAAAATTAGTCTAAACTTTCTTTCAACCAGCTACTCTCGAGTACCGAATAATCGCCCCAGCCCGATTACTTTTTTTTGAAATCTCTTCCAACCCCCTATTTAATAATTCTTGAAAACTTTAAATGACAGTAAACATAATTTTTGAATAGATGAAAAAATACGTATATAACTAAGAAAAGAATCATTTCCAATGTTCCCAACCCCCAATGGTTCCAATCTCCCCCCGATTGTTCCAGCCCCCGATTATTACATTGAATCATTTTTAACCCCTTTTGATCATTCTGATCCCCCATTTATTTGGTACCCGAGGGGATTCAACCGGCATAACGGAATAACCAGACCCAGGACCAGTAGGACCGGACCCTAACGGACCAGACCCTATAGGGGAATACCCATTACTTTCCTTCCAGCGTTTGTTTGCAATGGCGGCCAACACAGAAGTTTCGCTCCAAAGTAAGATAAGGCAGTTACTGCTGAAATTAAATTCTACCTTCTGGATGCCACAACAAACGCAAAAATGCATATTATTAAATCGTCTAACCAGCAGACAAACTTTGATCCAGCCTCAAGCCATTGCCCACTGGGCCTAAGCATTTAACTACATGGCCTAAATATTCTACCTCTCTGCCTTGCTTGGTGATTCAAGTTGTAGCAATGACGTCTTGATGCCAGCCACGTTGCATTCCATCTCCACAATCTCAATTTCTGGACTTGATTCTGGCTTTTCCATGCTCTTTGCAAGTTAGTTTGGGACTGCAAAATCATTTAGCAGGCAGGTTTTTGATAACATATTTGTTCGTACTGTTTATTGTGAAGGTGGTAATTGGCAGATATATGGGGTAACGCGATCTCCAAAGAAAGAGTCATGATTTTGGGACTGTTAATAGAACCATTCTCTCAAACCACGCATTGACCCTGGCATTGACCCCACTTGTCTTTGGTAAATCCCATGATCACAATATTGCATCTCAGAATGTGCATTTGTGTGCATTTGTTTTCTCGTATCATGCATGTACACTCACCTTTTTACAGGGCCGTAGGAAGCAGCTTCTGATTGGGGGATTGTTCTTAGAACAATAGAGAACAATACATCTAATTAATACTTGTGGCGTGGCACTATTGTTGGGGGCTTAAACCCCCCTCCCCCTGCTTCTTACGGGCCTGCACTTTTATAAGAAACAGCTCACAAGAAATGGTAGGCTAAAATTTTCGAAAAAGACTACCCCACCACCTGTATCAAAATGCTAAGAAACTTTCGTAATTTTCATTGAAAAATACTATTACTGTTGCTATTACTGTACCGTGTCCAATTATTTTTGAGTGCCAATTATGTTATTACTTATTGAGTTAGATCTTATTAAATAGTTTAGAAGCCCTTCTAACAAAAAGAAATTAATTCTAAATTTTCAGCATTAAAAATTAAAAAAAAATTTCAAACTTTGGTAGCGAAATGTCCTAAGATTTAAGAAACTACCTTACAACCTCGGACCTCAGTTTCTTATCGAAAAAGATGAGTGTAACCCATATTTTAGAAGTTACATGTGACTAACTCCCCCTAACAAAGTCCCTACGTATTCACGAGGGTCACTCATTCGCAAGAGTGTACGAGATTTTTTTAGAACAGCAGGATTTCGTATACGAGATCTTTTGAGTGAAATTCCCCTCCTTTTGGTGGCTGACTTCCTATCCAACGTCAAAGCGAGGGTAGGGCATTCCCCTAGGGTCTGGTCCGTTAGGGTCCGGTCCTAGTGGTCCTGGGTCTGGTTATTCCGTTATGCCGATTCAACCACCTCTTAATAATACTTATAGTACTCCTTGTTTACTACTGCAACAATGATTACCCCGTATCATAAAGGCATTGTTTCGACTACCCAACTTGAGCATCCTTCAACGTGAATTTATAAAATGCCCGAACCCCCTGAATTAATCTGAGATCCCACCAGCCCCTATGAATTGATAAATTTTCTTCACTCCCTTTCCGCCATTGTCCACAAATCACCACGAACTGACAGATTGTCTTAACCTTAGCGTTGGGGAAAATAAATCATTGGGGGCTGCCCAATAAAAGTCCATTGTTTATCAAACTTTTTGCCCGACTAAGTATGGATTTTGGCCCAAAAAGGCATATTTCGGGAAATTGTTCCAATATTGGGGGGCCGCCCCATCTTCTCTCGCCCCCTGACTTCACCCTCCCCATGAAATATATTGAATAGGCATCATATCATCTGACCCTGAAGTGCATTGCGTTTGCCCCTGAAGCGCATAGGTGACTTGGAAGCGCATAGCGTTTCATGCCGAGACGCATAGCGTTTCATGCAGGACACTTTCGCATAGTGGACCGAAACGCATAGTACACCGGCGCCAGTCCCAGCACTCGCATTGTGGAATCCCTAAACTGCACTTATAAGTCCCACGCCCCAACAAAGATTTTATTTCAAACAACATTCTTTTCTTGTCTACCAATATGATGCTGGTATTGTTTACATCGTCCGTTTCTGAATTTTTGATACAAACCAAACAGTGCTGTATGATTGCTTTTGGGCAGTTTTGTAAATATGATGGGATGTTTTGTCCATATGATCTAATTCCATTGGATTTGTGTGCTTTTACATTTGCCGTCAGATACTCACAATATTGATATGGCAAGAAATGTTCGATTATTAAATCAGTAATACCACAAAGGGTCTTCTCTGTTGACTTCTTTAAAAAATTTTATTTCAGTAGCCTTTTCAATGATTCTGCTCCATCGTTTGTATTTATATTTTTTTCTAACTCCTTCTCTCTATAAGCACTAGCCCAACGCTCAGGACATGAAAGCCACCACTGATTTATGTACCTTTGAACAACTGAATTAGATGTCCAACCCTTCAATGCTTTGAGTGCCTCTACGGCTTTGTTGAAAAGACTATTGGAACCGTTCGAAGGCACATTTAAAGTATCTGGTGCATCAGCCGGTGCATCAGGTGATCAACTTATTTCATGATAGAAATAGCTATGTGATTGTTCGTTACAATTCACAACATGCTACAATGTTTTTTCTTTGGTTTCCTTTTGCTATGCTTTGTAGCAATATTGGTGTTGGAATCTTGTGAAATGTTGAAATGGGCGGTAATCATTCATTCCATACTGAAATGTACTGGTTCACATCTTGCAAACTTTCTGTCTTCACGAAAACCATGTTCTGCAATAGCTATGAAAAAGGGAAAGACTTTAATTTTTCAAGCTCAAATTGAAAATAGTACCAAGCAAAAAGATCTCCAAAATGGATAAATGATATGTATTTAACCCTATTCCACGTGGGGGGCATTATGCCCCCCCCAACCAAACATTGCTATGAATGCTTAGACCACTGTAGTTAGAGGGCTGATACTTACTGACTTTTCCTAAAATTTAATTACCTACAATATTTGGATTTTTTTTCTAATTTGATGTGTCACATGACCATCAATTGCCCTTATTTGTAGAGAGGTAACAACAGAAAGCAGTAAATTGCTTCTAATTCGGTGAATCCTTGTTTGATTTTGTTCTAATTGGTCTCATTGAATTGCTCTTGTCAAGACCTTTCATATGATATATAGTTTGTTAATTTTCATTAACATTTATAGTTTTTTAGAACAATGACGTCATAGATCTTTATGACGTCATTGTTTGAATAGATATGCGAAAAATTAAAGATAAATACAGTATTTTGTGAGAAAACATATTGCTATACTAGAATATAAATCATTTATTAGGATAAACTTTGTTTTCTTAGAAATATTGGATAATATCTTAGTTCCCATACATAAGCTTATTGCAGACTGGTCTCAATATAATTAGTTGCCTAGCAACAGGTCACATGACTAATTGAAATCTAATTACTTAATTAGATGCACAATAGGTTGGAGATACTATCTACTAAGTTACAACTTCATAACTCTATTGGTTTTGGATATAATTAAGGGGGGCCATAATGGCCCCCCCATGTGAGGAGTGAATGCAAAGACCCCACGTGGAATAGGGTTAAGAAATTGACAAAGTACAGTGAAGTAATCACTTTTAATTCAATCAACCAAGATTACATACTAGTTCCCCCTTTTAAATCTGACAACTACATGCATTGGACAAATGGTGGATATATCATTATTTCTAAATGCTACATTGCTAACACACGCACTAAATACTTCTACACTATGCACTCTGTATCAAAATGTAACTCAACCAATGTAGTATCACGATATAAACAAAAACTTCTGCGGCATGAACCAGTTTCTTGGGAGCTTTGTGGGAAACTTTTGGCCACAATTCGATGCCACATTTTGGTGAAAAGTTGCTAATTTCTATTGTTACTTGAACGAATTGGAGCGAAAAGCAGAGAAAGTTTCAGGGTTTTTTCAGAAATTGTAGATAGTACTGTAGTTCTCTTTTGGAGTAGTTTCTTACCAAAAGTGTTATGAAAATTTAACTTGGCGCGATTTGAAAAATATAATAAATGTTTCCTTTTCGTCTTAGTTCAAAGAAGAAGGCCTGGACGCAAAGCCCTAAATGACCTGCATCCAGAGCTTGTTCCTTGCGTGATATCATTAATTGAACAAAATACAGCTGAAGTCCATCTCAGGCGAATGGATTCCTTTATGTACACAGATGGTGTTTCATTGAGTGATATGTGAAGAATACTCTTGGGTTTGATGTAAGCAAGAATACGATACACCGCTTAATGAAGCCACCACGGAGAAATGCCATGATCGGACAACGCTTTAAAGGCCTTATTGATGCTTACGTTCCACCGAAGCGTAACAGTAAGGAGAAAGCAATGCACAAATATAGTAAATAAAATGACCTACATGGGTGAAGAAAATACGCTTGCTCTTTCGGTGGACAACAAAAACAAAGTTGAAGTTGGCATTCCTGCAACAAGTCGCCGTAGCAATATACAAACATTTTATTTGAAGGAAGATTCACCAAATTACCACAACCACAATTTCCCGAATCAACATTGCAAGCTTGTTCCTGCTGGTTATCAAATTTTGAGAAACAGGCCCCGGAGAGGTCGCTTTCTGTCACCCTCGAACTCGATCTTAGACGAAGGAGATCCATGTCAGAAGGGTCAAGTCTAGCCGAGGCACAGCTTTCAAAAAATGTTCCGCTTTCCAAAGACAAGTTGAATAGCCCAAAGATCCAATGGCCTCGCTCTGGACCCATCCTTGTTCATCTTTACCCTTCTTGTGTGATAGAAAGCACAAACCTCATGCATGTAAAGGTCCATTTAATCAAAAAGAAGCGCAAACTTGAGGAAATAAAAAAGGAGTGGCAATTGCAGATGGTGGACCAGATTGGTCTGTAAAAGGTGTCACAAACTTCTTGTCTCTTGGCCTATTGCGGATGAATGCAGGGGTAGATTCTCTCGTTGTACAGTGCTATGCCCCAAGCCATTCCAGATTGAATCCAAGAGAGAGGACCTCGTCATACCTGACAAGGAAAATCGTTAGAGTTACTTTGTCAAATACTGTTGATGGAAAAGTCCCAAACACTAATGGCGACCAGGTGTGGTTGAATGTACTGTATAATGTGACAATAGAATGTGCAAAGTTCTGGGAGAATAAGATTTATGCTAGATTTCCTATTATGGTGGAAAAGTTCCTGAGCAATAAGGAAATGGTGAAACCTGTGAAGAAGACACACCTTTAAAGAGAAGAAAATGCCGAACCTGCAGTACTGCAGGCAAGATACACCTTTCTTGTCAAGCATGCAACCAGACAGGCTTACCAGTTGGAGTTTTTGAAGTGCAAAGATGTCAGTTGCCAGCACTGCCAATCACTGTCAAATGGCAAAAATGATTTTCTTGAGGTAATCAGGCTGTTTGGTGGTAGTTGCCCTTCTCCGGTATTGAGCTCTGTCCATGTTGGCCATTACAAAACATCCATAGAAATGTTGCAGCAAGCTGTTTTATCAAATCAATTTACACCTGAAAATAACAAATCCAACAAGTTTTGGAAGATGCCCTCATGACTGCAAATGTGTTTCCTTTTCAGAAACCGACAGAAAAAGACATATGAAAATGATGAAATGTTGAAAGAAGCCCTTGTTAGATTCTCTTTCAAGAGTGCTGAAAAACTGAACAAGTGTATTTTTCTTCTTCTCTTTGCCTTTTATAATGTCAACGTGCATAATAACTGATCTCAGCTTGGTTTTAGTGTTTGTTTACACATGAATGCACCTTTTGAATTAACGACCTTGTGTTATAAACTTTTCCTACACTTTTGGGCGCCTTGCTACCATAAGTTTCTTACGTGTTTTCTATAATTCTACAGGGGTGGAAAAAATAGCGGACCACAGCACCAATGGTCCAAGAAAGTTGTCCAGGTCACCAGAAATAAATGAAAGAAGAGTGAAATAAAGAAGGATAAGAGATTCTAAAAGAAAAATAGGAAAAGGGGGAAATTAATTTTCTATTGTACTGTAAACATCCCAAATTTACTCTTTGCATTTCAAATAAAGTCTCTGGAAAGTTTGATGTTGTTCAACCAAAGGAAGCCACTGTTTCCACCACTGTTTCCAGACAAAGGACCTGTTCATATGGAGGCGAGCCAGCCCGCTTACCGGGCTGACCCGCTAAGTGAGCTGATTTCGCATTCCGTTCATATGGCAAATCCATCCCGCCTACTGGGCTGGAATTGGTCATGTGCCATCGTTGGTGGGATTCTTTTGTATGCCCACCCATGCACAGTAGAGACTTTTTCGTCTCGGTAGGCGGGCTGGAGTGTTCATATGGGAAAATTTTGATCTCCCCAAGCGGGATCTTGGCAGTACTTGAGTGAGATCTCGCCTACCGGGTCAGCCTTCCTGCTCATATGAACAGACAACAAACTTTGAATGGGAAACAGGGATAAGGTGAGATCTCGGCAAAAACCTCCAACCTGGTAGGCGGTCGCCTCCATATGAACAGGTCCAAAGTAAGTTTTGCATCACTGTTTATGAGCTAAGAGTAACCAAATTTGCCAAAGTATAATTTATAACTGTGACTACAAATTGATAAACCTAATCAGTCATGATCTTTGCTTCTTTTATTAGCAAATTCTCCAAAAATGGGGCGTTTTCCAGCGATCTAAATGGTGTGGTCATGAAATATTTTCCTGGGGCAAGCCGCCAAACCATACCAATTTTGCTAGCTGCGCTTCCATATAGTTTCAGCCACCTCACCCAATACGAATTTTGTCCCAATGGCCCCATCCCCATTCCATACATTTCACAACAACAATATTTTGAACAGAAAAGGATATATAAGTAAGAACGAAATTTGTATATAGATCTTAAGAATTCCTTGTAGCTGTGTTATATTTTTGTTCGGGCTGAAAATTATGGTAGAGGCTCAATTCTTTCAAGGTTGTGAGTCAAGTGAAAGAACTTCCAATGAGCCTTTGACCAATTATGCTCCTGATGATACAAGTGCTGGAACAGAATCTATACCAGATTTAACGACATTGAGTGAAGGTCAGTATACACATTGTTCATTCTAGGCACGCAAAGGCAATGGATTTAGTATCGGAGTTCTTCTGATTTGATAATACAGGGTGTCCCAAAAAAACATGTGCGCTGTTTGAGTGGCTTCTGCGGAGCAGTCAGAAATCCAATTGTTCTCTTTTTAAGACTCTTGACAGAAGAGACTTCAAATTAAAGGTTGACACCGAGTTTGAGTAAATCTGATCTCTAGTTGCTGATTTATGGAGCAAAAAAGCCAAAATTATTGGCTGCATCAAAACCAGAGGATTCATAATTCTCCTTTGCGTTAAAATCAATGCAGTTGATTGAAAAAAACATACCTAGCCCTGTTGTCTGATGTTTATAAGTGAGATTGATAGTCACTGACTATAGACTGATAATATTGTGACAACCAAGAATAGTAGACATAGCTAGGGTTGTTGGGAAAGGAAATGTGCAACACAAGTGCTTCAGGCCATGTCATCCGTCCATTAGATATGTTGGATCTCAAAAGTGATAAAGTCGCTTTAAAACAGCAACATTGCGTTCAGGATGCTGCTTGGTCAATATTCTTGATGAATATGGTCATGGATTACTCCCAAATGCGTTTCCTGGCATAACTGTAAAGTTTAAGTTCATTTAATGTTAAAATTCAAGTTATAAGGTTAAGTACAGACATAAAATCCTCTGGTTTTGAAGCAACGAGTGATTGTGACTTTCATTCTCAATAAATCAGCAACCACTTGTCAGATTTACACAAACTCAAGGCTAAACACTGAGTTGAAATCTCTTCTATTCACAAATCTGAAAAACAGTAAAGTTAGATTTATGTCTCCTCCACAGTAGCCATTCAAACATGTTTTTGGGACACCCTGTAGATGAAAAGTCTATCGAAACAAATACGATCTTTTGAGCTGCACCAGCAACTAATTTTGATATTTTTCGCTCATACACATTCATGCTTTTCTTTCCTACACATCGGGCAGTACTTGCTCAGCACTTGTTGAACTGTTATATTTTACTACTTTAGAGTGACAACGTCTCAACAACGTGAACATAGATACAAAGTGAAGGCTGCAAAAACAGTCTGCTGTTGACTGTTTATTAAGGTTTGCTGTCGCATGTCGCTAAGCACCAAGTCCTACTAAGAATTGCCATATATTTTCTTTGTAGCAAACAACCTTAGCAAGAGATGCGCTCTAAGGAGTTCTTCAAAGCTGTAAAAAGAGATGTGAAAATGTCGAAAAATCAAGCATTAAGACAAGCTCTTCAAACAAAGCAATAAAAAGGGAAGATCCCGGCAAGTCTAAAAAAATTACTTGATTCTACAATTGAAGATGAGTCGCCCGACGAGATAGTCAGTCACTTAAAGTTACAAGCACATGCTTATGAATGTCAAGACGCATGTACTGGATTCACAAAAGGGCAGCTCTACTATATACACTTGTTATATGGTGCACCATTCAAAAAGTCGAAGAAGAAGAAATTAATCTCCGCAAATCTAAGAGCACGTTTGCAAAGGGTAACCAAGATGACATATCCTCTATTGGCGAAAAAAGCAATGTTCGGAAAAGTCTTGAAGCTGTACAACGAAGGCAGGAAAATAAACAAGGAGAATCTTGGTATGCAAATCGATTTTCCAGTTGTTCCCGCGAATGCAGAAGATGAAATAGAGCCTCCAGCGATGGAGGACAATTTGTTGCCTCTAGTTATGAGGGAGGTGGTGGCAGCCAATCCACATGCTGCATCTAACCGAACCAGAGCAAAGCCCTTCAAGCCAACAGGGGAGCAACAGCAACAACTAATGGCAGACAATGAACGCTTTTTGGGGAAGGTTCCAAAAACTATGCGAGAGCAGAGAGCTTGAGAATTTGGAATAAACGAAGCACAAATCCATCGCTGGCACAAGAAACACAATGTGTAAATATGCTCTTGTTGATAGTTATTTACAAAGTCTAGTTAAATACACGGCTGTCCACTGAAGTGCAAACATAAATGGAGGAATGGTTACCTTAGGGTGAGTTGTTTTGAACCAACATAAAAAACCTTATGTTGCAACAAGCAAAGCAAGCGAATTGATAGCACTACCAATTTGAATCTTGCTTCACAGCACATGATCATTCATTTGGAAACCTATGTTGGTTTTATAATTTACGATAACCATTTATAATCAACAGTAACTAAAATGAGATAAATCGTTGCCTGCTGCCGTGTAATGTAATCTGGCAGACAGGCTGGCTCCGTCTTGCGTGGCTGGACAAATAAATTCGTCCCAGAAAGCGGAGATCCAGCACAGAGCAGTTTAACTGTTTAATCCAGAAACACAGCAATATCAATTGTTGTGTCTTCTTGACAAAGATGAGCTGAAAACCGTTGTGCCAGCAGAAGAAAATACTGAACACCAGAAAATAGGCGCTGTATATTTGATGTTTTACATCGAGGAAAAATTCAATATTTCAAATATGGCCTGTTATGAAATAGCATACAACTCAAGGGACCTTCCATCAAGTTACAGTTTGAAAAAACGAGTGTCTGCACTGAATGAGAAATGGGACATTTTTACCAACTCCTGGTGACACTGAAGGAGTACAAATACAATTTGAAAAAAGTCCTAAGGAGCAAGCATCAAAACTAATGGGGGAAGGTCAAATAGAAATGGGGCAAAAATTTAAAGTAAAACTTTCAGGAGATGGAACAAGAATTGGAAAGAGGTTGCAACTTCTAAACGTAACATACTGTATAATTAATGAGGGTTACAGGGCAGCAACAGAAAAGAGTAATTACATTCTATCAGAAAAGGTTAATTACAATTATAAAACAAAATACAACTATCAAGGTATTAGGGACAGTTTGGATGATTTACGATAAGAAATGGTATCATTAAAATGGCATCATGTGACCACAGTAATACCATATTTGGAGAGTAGTCTACAAAAAAAGCTTAAAATGTATGTAGCGTTCGCGTTGCTTGCCTGATCGATCTCAAACGTGCACCATTCGATTGCGTCCAATGAGTACTTTTCTTTAATATATACAATTTTCAGATTTGCTGATGTCAGTAAAATTTAATATATGTGACGTCATTTACATTTATGAGGTTATTGCTCTAATAAAGAAGTGTAAATATAATTTTTTTAGTCTAATTTGCTTCATCTTATTAATTTGATTCATTTTGAGTCTATATTTACCAGATAAGAGGACAGGACTAGCAACGAATCATGTGACTTATTAATGGGCATTGTTATATTTGACTAGCCAATTGTCTAAAGAACAATAGGGGTGAGTCTGGTTACTATATCTTTTGTAGTTTTGGAGAGAGGGGGGGCCAAAAGGCCCCCCAGTACAAATTACCTAGTGCCAGTACAGATAGGGTTAAAGGCGGGACTTTGCTGTATGCATCCCTTAAAAGCACCTAGTATTTATATATGCATTTATAAATTAATATATTAACAAAACATGATGCACCGTATGCATACATTATTACCTGACCGAAGTTTCAAAAACGAGGCAATACAGGAATCCCGCCACTCTGATTGGCTAGTCGCAAATTCCCCGCGGGTTTCCCGTAGCCTTGTATAATACGATACAAGGACGCGTTTTTGTCGTCATAGCAATCAATTTACGGGATTTACGATGAAGTTCCGTGACAACAATGAAAAATAAAATATATTGAATAATTGAAATGTGGTGCCCAGAAGACTCGTTTGACATGTTTGATGATGGTTTCATCACTTTTGACTTGGGAATAGATTTCTTGGATTCTCCATCTACTTTTGCTGGAAAAGACACTGCTGAGGGCCTAAGCACTGTTGCCAATAAAAGCAAAACTGACGAAGAAATAGAAACATTTTTGCATGAAAGGAAAGCCAAGACAACAGTATACAAAGACAAGAGTGACTACACACGTTTCAAGGCGTTTTTAAGAGAGGAAGACGCCGAAAACGAAAAGTACAAAGATATAGAAATTGAGCATATTCCGGCAAGAGAGTTAGATGAAATGCTGTGTAAATTTTTCATGCATGCAAGAAAGCAAAATGGAGAACTTTATCAGCCTGATTCGCTAGCAAGCATACGAAATTCATTACAGCGTGTCCTAACAGACAGAGGCTCTAAAATAAATTTGAAGACCTCAATGGAATTTGAAAGAAGCCGAAAAGTGTTAGCAGCGAGAAGAAAACAGCTAACACAGCTTGGATTAGGAAACAAGCCGAATTCAACTCGTCCATTGGAATACAGTGAAGTCAAGAAACTAAAAGAAATAGGATATTTCGGATGGGAAAACTCCGAGCAGCTTCAACGTTTGATGTGGTGGTGCATTACTACACAATTTTGTTATCGGGCCCGCGATGAATCCAGGAAATTATGCTTTGGAGATATTGTACTCTGCAGGGATTCAGACGGGCAAAGATATTTGGAATGGGACACAGAACGTGGTTCAAAAACAAGAACTGGAGAAAAGACGTCTTCCCATCAAAGAGCATTCAATCCTAAGGCCTACGAGACAGGTTCATGGGACTGCCCTGCAGCCACATACGAAAAATTTTGCCAACACCGTCCAGCAGATGCAAAAATGTCAAACTCACCATTCTTTCTTGCTGATATCAAACCATCACAAACAAAGGATGATATTTGGTTCTTCTCGCGTCCTCTTGGAAAAAACAAGCTTGGAGAATTTCTAAGCAAAGCATCTCCAGCACTTGGCAAAACACATAAATCCCGCTCCAAAGTTGCAAATCATTCCGCAAGAAAAACCTCCATCTCAAAATTGCTCGACAACAACATTCATCCGCTGCACGTTTCTCAGCTGAGTGGCCACAAAAACATCAACAGTTTGAAGTCTTATCATGCAGCATCTCGTCCTAAGCAACAGCAAATGTCCAAAATTCTTGCAAACAACTCCAATGCAACCTCATCCGGTCCTGCTTGCTCAGCTCTTCAACAAACTTCGTTGGTCCAAGCCAGCAACCTCAGCTCCAGCTCTGCACCTAATTTGGATTCAACTTTCAGCGGTGCAAATATTCAAAATTGTGTATTCAACATCATTCAGAATCAAATTCAATCCCCAATCTTGCACAAGAAGAAGAGGCCCCGCATGATATACGACGCTGACTCAGAATGACATCTTCAGATTAAAAGAACTATTTTTAGTTTGATGAAACCATTGCATCGTTTTAAAAATATTATTGTTACGAAGAAATTAATATGTATTGTTTTCGTTTCCACTTCTTCTTCGAAAAATAAACGAATAGCCTAAAATGCGGACCAAAGATCTCGGTGAGCAGTTACCCATAAAGCCAACTTTGTTATCTAACTGTTAGTCGACAAAAGGAAACGGTGAGGAAAAACATGTCCCAAAAATTAGCGATCAGGTAATAAAACTCATACTAACCGTATTTGTTGTTGCACAGGAAAATATAAAGCCCTCGGTCTTAACGCACAGACCTCGCAAGCTCGGTCTGTACTTTTAAGACCTCGGGCTTTATATTTCCCTGTACAACAACACATCCGGTTAGTATGCGCATAGTAATATATATAACAATGAGAGTGTTATTTATTTGGCTACTACTTAAAATTTACTTAGATTCCTCTTCAAACATCCTGCAGTTTCCTGTTCCTCTTCTAAATGTAAAAACAAGACAGGGCTTCTGTTCAATCTAACTTGGAAACAGTTTTCCTCCAACGGGCACAAAATCAGAAAGGGGGTTTCATATCTGAAGCCATAAGTTGACAGTGCCTTCGCATACTTTGCAGAAGTTACCATTTGAGTTGCGAAATCTAACATTCCATCTTTTTCCTCATGTTTCATCCAAATTGTGGTTGTTTTCTATGTTGATACGTGAGCGACCTGTTTTTGTCTTTGATTTTCGAAGGAGAGAAAACACTTCCTCAAAAACATCTTTGTCTATCGGTAACTCTTTTCTAATGTCAGGTTTTTTTTTATTTCTAAGTAAAGGGAGGAAGGAAACTCTCTGCAGCAAGGATTCCAGGTTTTGCAGTTTAACGACAGGAAGCTCGACAGATTCGTAGTTTTTGTTGTATGCTTGCCATTCATCACATTGGTCTGGCCAACCAATAAAATGAACTTTTTCTTGTTGATGGCATCAATTTCTTTGATTTCAACATCATAGGACTTTTTGTCCTTCTTCGGCTGTTTGCAAGGAACTGGCTCTTCAAGATCCTGTTGTCCTGACAGTTCATCAATGAGTCGCAGGTCTGGCTTTTTGTCACGCATCCAGGATCTTCTTTGTTTTGCCGCAGCCGTTTTGGATTTCAAGAATTGTCATTCTCAGTCCCCTGTAACAGCTTGCGCACAACAGGCGCAGTCATGTCTAAGATTACACTTAGTTTATTTCTTCGCGACCAAAACAAATGACAATACGCTTCATGTGAGAATCAACTCCAAAATGAGGTCATAGTATTGATCATGTGTGCTTATTTGACCATGTATTTGTTTGGCAAATGGTAAAGTTCTCAACAATATTCTTGCTTTCTGCGCTGATTGTTTATGTTTATAACGTTCTTCATTTCCAAAAGTAGTTTCTGTTAGAGGTTGAGGTGTGTTACTCTCTCTATTCATGCCGATTCTTTAGAAAACTTAATCAATGTTTTTTTATAGTTTTCAGTGTTTTCGTGGTAGAATCTAATTCAGGCTTTCTGCTAAACATCAAGTCATACATCTTCACAATTAGTCCAGTGTAAGATTTACTATGGCCTACCAAACGTGCATTGTTTATTTTGGCGCACCCAGTAGCTGAGTGAGAACATTATCTTGCTGGAATAAAATGCAGTAATGGAACTTGACATGCTAAAAATTCTGCACTTTGGATAGCATCAGGTCAGGTTTCCTTTTATTTGCCATTTTATTTGCTATTTTATTGTGCTATTCTATTTTATTTCAAGATACTGGATTCTTTCAACAAATGATTGTTGCCTGGTCAATTCCTTGCAGAAGCTGCATGTACCTGTGTCTGAATCAAGGATCATTTGTTTGGTTCAATGATCAAGAACTACCTTTTACCGTTTCTCTCCAACGAGAAAGTATTTGCCAATGTTGTTTACAGTCCTAGACCAATCAACAATGCGCTATTGTATCATGTGTGTGATGGGCAATTGTTTAAAGGGGCAGTCAGACGTGACACTGCGCGGGACATTTTGACCAAAAATGCTTGGGCTAAGCAGCGCCTCCTCGATGGAGATTTTGAATAGGATTACAGCACCTTTTAATCGGTATGCGTCAAGGATGCTGTTGACAATCTCGCGAATTGAATTGAGATGAAATATATTGCTTGTCTATGTCGATTTCATCCACTTCCAAAGTTATTTTGTTAATCACAAATTCCTGAAAGTTGTAAACAGTGATCATGCCGGGGCAACTTTGAAGATGCAAGGAGATAATCTACCAGTCCAGTTGAAGTAGGCAAGAAGCCTACAAAAGAACATGGTTTTTGAGGCCATTTGTATTCCCCGTAATTGGAATACTGGCATCAGCATTGGAATTGGCATCGATTATTGAATAAGTCCACAAGTACTATGGCGCATGCAAAACTAACCAGGGGGTGCGCAACAGTGTTTTGCGCGAGTCTCTATTTACTTAGGATTTACTTGCACAAATAGGCCTCTTAGATTGAGGGTTTTAGTCAGGATTTTGGTCAGAACAAAGATCTTTTGTTTGGAAACGAAGGCTTTAAACCCCCAGATTATGAAATTGCCTCGCTTTCACAGACGAACGAGGCTGAAGATGATAATCACTGGCCAAAGTTGCAAAGATCGACTGTGGTCGTAACGTAACGTAACGTAACGTAACGTAACGTAACGTAACGTAACGTAACGTAACGTAATGTAGACGTGAAGACGTGAGGAGAATTGAGGAATACAAGGAAGTAAAGATTAAAGTCTTATACTTAAGAAGCTTGAAAAAGAAGGAGACCAGGAAGGTCTGCGTACATAGAGAAGAAGTCCTATCTAAAATTAAAGAAGTTCTTCCAGAGGTCTCTGTTATTCAGTATGCAGATAGAGATGAGATAACAGCCAATACTGAAGATGAAATGACTGCAGCAGTTTTTGATAAAAACATTTCAATTGCAAATGTACTGATAATGGAGCCAACTCGACAGGAGCCTTTACTTGACACTTTGAAGCGTAAAGTAGTTGACACGTTGAAGTGTAAAGTAGAAGTATACGAAGAGCAAGATACGGCAGTAGGTGCAGCAAGCAGTTCTCCAAAGAAGTTGCGAGATGAATTACCAGGACCATGATCCCCTTGGAGTGCATACTCAACCAGGTTGGGGAACATTGCATTCTAAGAAGAATGTATGCCCATGTATGCTCTTTAAAAATGAATGAAGCCAAGTGACATACTACCGGGTGAGTCAAGAAAAAGTTTACATGCTTGGCTGACTGTGGAATAGAAAATATGCGAGCCTCAATTTTTCACAACTTAACAAACCAGGTTACCAAGGTTTAAGAAAACTAGGAACTGTTTGAAATTTGATGCTTCAAATGAACTCATGTCATGCAAAAAGTTTTACACTTCACAGTATTTACAAACATTTGAAACTGTTAAAGTTAGATTTCTGTAAAAAATTGTTTTGATATTTTAATAGTGACCTTTGAAATCCTTTCTGCAAGGACTTAAGTAAATTGGCCTAAAATTTAAGAAACTGGCTATGCCTACGGACCTCAGTTTCACATAAAAAATATGTGTAGCATGATTGTCATATCTTGATATATGTAAGCATTTACTTTGTAAGTATAACACTTCTTCTCACCAGGTTTATCCACAGGAAGAAAAGGTTCAGATGACACATCTGAAGCTCAGATAACAGAGGAATCGTTTGAAGTTTGAAGTGCTAGTAGCAGTAAAGAAGGAGGGAATGGTGTTCTAGGGCTTATTATTTTCAACGAAACGAAACCGAACGAAACCAAAACGATTTGTCTTTTTCCATTCCCAAGAGAACGAAACCAAAGCAATCTGCCTTTTTTCCATTCCTAAGAGAACGCAACAAATTGTTTTCAAATCATGAGATTGTTTTTAAATCTTTGTGCTAAAATAATAAAGAAACATCAAAGAATCATAATAAAGAAAGAATCATCAACGCACAAACAACAACTTGTGTGCGAAAACAATTGTCGAGAGATTCCTGATGGGCTAAACACATTGGTTGGTGAATTTTGGCTGGATTGTATAGGTGACCTCAAGAGAGATATCAAATACTTTACGTCCCATGTGTCGACACCAATTTAAATTAGATTCTCCCTTGAGTGGATCCCCGGGGGGGAGGTACTCCAATTATGGCCTAACAGAGGACACAGCCTGTCAGTGAATTTCTATGGTTCGGCACGGCGCGGCACAACTTATAAAACAGGCCTAATTTTGGTGGAATTTGTGCAGGCGAACTCGAGAGAGACCTCATAGAGGCCTATCGCACACATTTCATGCATCCTTATCCAATTCTGACGCAACTTCTGTGCAAATGATAAATTGAAAACAAAGGTTACATTTTTAATTAAACATTTCTCAAGAAAAGGTGTCTCGATGAGTTGCTAATCACAAGAGATTTGCACAGATACCGATGGGCCTAAGTTTCATGGACCGGTTTCAAACGTGTTAGTTGCAAACATCGCGCAATTATCTTCGTTCCCTTCTTGTCGCTCTTTTAAAAAGCTAGTTTGATTAAAAGCTCTAACTTCCACATTTCTCGTTTTTGCTATTCCTGGACCACGTATCTTAACTTTGTGCTTAAACCGATGAAATCGCATTTGTCTCTTTGGCACCATCTTGGTTCTTCCTTCTCAAAGCATAAACAGAAATGGCGCAACACACCGGAATGCTGACTGATGTGACAGGGAGAAGACACCATCCAGTTTTTCATTTGCATCAAGTCTAACTCATAATTACAATATTTCCATTAATTCAAGGCTCTTGCGAATGCTTATCAATTTATTGAGGATACCTTGAATATATTGAGGATGCTCCATTAAATTTTTGGTGTTGAATAGCATTCAAAAGGGGCAGTATCTTTTATGATAACGAGCACGGTACCATCTTCTGAAGCACTACAATCACATTCTAAAGGAAATTAATGAAGGCCCATGGAACAGCGAGACAATTCCCATTGAAAGCTGGATATCTTCTTTGCACACATGCTAGACGTATTCTCTGTAGCATCTGAAATCACGATGAACTACAACTAGATCGTCAGGGGCAGCTGTCGGGGGATTTATTATTTCCATTGCAGAACCATAGCATCTTGAAACAGTAGTCCCTGCAAGCCATTTAAGGGAAAAGGGTGCCATTGAAGAGGGAGAACAGGCATTGGGTTGGGCAGCTCCATATCCATCTGCTCGTGCTTGATAATTATCTGTTACCTGCAAGGATATAGGAGGGAAAAGCTCAACCTTCACACAGATAAAATTTCTTAGAACAGGCCAAAGACAAAAGTATGAGCCATCTATGTATGATCAGCTATGTATGAAGTATAAAATATGAATCATCTATGTATGAACAGGCCAAAGTATGATATCATCTCACCTAGAGTTCAGTGTCACACAATTCGCCGTTAAGACTGTTGGAATGCCTTACTCTTAAATTCTAAACTAAGATAAAAATAACTTTCAATCTACTTGGCAACTCGCTGGGATTTAACGACTTGATTCCTTACGAAATCCTTGACTGTTTTCCAATCTCGTTTTGCCAAAATTGAATGTTTAGTGATGCACTTTGTACACTCATTTTTCCCGGGAACTTTCCCTGCTTTGACGCTGGCCATAAAATAGTCCAATACAACTGCAGAATCTTGACTCTACCAGCGGACATTATTCCTTGCATTTTTTGGCTTCTTTGCACCTTTTTGGGACACAACTGAAAAAGGAGCATAAGAACTATGATTCTGGAAGAAAACACGCAGGGTGTTTAACATTTCCTCAGTTTAATATGTAACAAGTACTAAATTTCAGGGAGTAAAGTAACAAGTTATATGCTTTTTTTAATAAGTACTAAATTAGCTATTGTGAAAGATTAACTTTGACCAACAAAAAACAGACAAACCATCTCGCAGGAACTAGATTGCCTAACATGCACCTACTCAGTTTAAATCTAAATGGAACTTCATGCTGAAAATTTTACTTGGATCTATTTGAAACAAGAGATATTGCGATCTGAAGACTTGTGTTTCATCAGTTAATCAATTATAATAAAGGAGGCATAAAAGTTTGACAGTCACTCATTCACAGTACAATACAGGAATCATAAAACTCAAGTTCTCTTGAAGATTGCATCATTTTTCGTGTCTTTGTTTAGGATTTACTATGATTCTAATTTTTTCAACATGTCCATGAATTCTGTCAACAAATTTAAAACACAACCATTGTGAAAATAAGTAAGATAACAAACACATTTCCATGGTAGATTGACAGGAAAGCACCATGAGTTCCTCTCAAGCAATTCAATTAAAATGTGAATGTGAAAGAATTTCCCAACCATATTTTTCTAAGATTTGAGCTCTTATGCTTGCAATTATTATTACTGCACAGCTGGAAAACCACCTAAGTTTGATTGTCATCCTGCCATCGTTGAATAATTTTGAATGATCACTTTTGAGAAAATTCCTCATAGTTTTCTATTCAATATAAAATTTTACACCAACAAATTACTAAGGACATTACCAAAGATTTACTATACCACACTACAAAAACGGTACCAGGAGGAGCAAAATATCATGGCTACCACCTGGGATTAAACATAAACCTAAAAGAAAACTAGTTTGTCATAGTTTCTAACACAGTAGCGAACTTACAAAAGGTATTTTTTCATTTTAATGGAGCATGTCTGATATTATCAAGGGCTCTAAACAAACTAGCGGGTAAATACAGGAATTGCTCCGACCCGAAAATTTTCGTTTTTATTGCGACGCCAAAGTTTTCGTTGACAAGACGAACAGACGACTAGGACTTATCGTTTCATTCATGCTCTCTTTTGAATTCAGCTGAATTTGCCCTCCTTTGCACAAGTTTTACGAGAAACAAACATGCGCGACACTTAGACTCCCAAGGTCTTGGTATTTGTTACTGATCTTTTCATTGTGGCTGTTATTTTGTATTTCTTATTTTGTGAGTTTCATTGTTGAGAGAAATGAAAAAAGGGAAGATATGATATGGGTTGTCTTGAACGAGCAAAATTTCTCAAAATTATATTTGCTCGTCTTAAACCTAGGGTAGAATTTCATACTGTGTGGCCCATACATACAGTTTAGTTATGCAGTAGATAGGACGTTCAATCGTTCAGAAGTTCTTAGCAGACCTCAGTTCTCAAGGACAAAGTAAGGGGTTTTGTCATCTTCCCAAGAATCGTATTTGTTTATCTACGAACAAATGGGGAACACACACGCACAGGCAGACGAAAAATGATAGCCAAAGAGACAATCCTTGGTCTTAATTATGGTATTGTACTCCAAAGAAACATATTCCTGGAAGCCCTTAGATCCCAACTACATCAATGCACATGATTGATTGTCTCAATCAATTAATTCATATCTGGGATTCCCAACATTTCCTTTTGATAATGTACAATTTTATCTGTTTCCTCTCTTTCTCTTATGTTTTGTACCTTGGACGAAAGGTGATTAGAACGGAATGCTTATGTGTTCGTTTTTAAACTTGTTTAGTCCGTGACGTTTCTCTTGTGTTTCATATGCGAGGGGTTTCGTTCACTGCTGAATCATTGCTTTATTTTTAGGCCTAAGCTGGCCTAGAATCACACCTGACATGCGATATCAATCATTACGATAAAGAGCCTACTAAGAATAGTCCTACTGCACCTCACCTATATAAAAACGCATCTTTTCCATATTTACAACAGGAAACAGGGTAGCATGAAAGTTCCCTCGCTGCATAGCTCCATCCGCCATTGCTGTGAAACTTCGCTAAGTCTCCAGTCAAAGCCTCGGTCACCGATGAACGCAAAATCGTACATTTACGAAAATTTTCGGGTCGGAGCAATTCCTGTATTTACCCGCTAGTCTAAACAAGGAGAGCCAAGAAAAACGCCAAGTTGGGACAAAATAATTCATCACAAGAAAACAAACGAGTTACATTATCAATACATTACAAGATACTGATACATAAATATATAGCATGTAATTCTACATTATGTAAAAATTCCCCCCTTGCTGTTAGGCTACATTGCAAAATATAGTTGGGTGGGAGGGTGATAGCCAAAATCAGCAGTATCAGCCATAGCTGGATCTAGCAAATTGCATCATACCTCAAGACTGAGGGAAATAGTGTAGGGAGCATATTTATATGAATATGCTCTACCCCCAATAAGGCCAAAAGGAATTAAGAGCCCTAAAAGCTATTTGCTCAAAATTGCATCAGCTAGCATCTGATGCAAGGTAGAATTGCTGATCAAACATGAGTGGAGGGCTGATGCAATCTGGAAAGGCCTAGGCCTTGTGATAAACCATTCAGACCCAACTGGAACTCCCTAAATTTAGACAAAGATTGTAAATTTACAATGTTCCCCATAAAAGTGACAGATACTGTACAGTAACTTAATACTGTAAGTATCATAAGAAATTAAAGCAAATTTTCATATTTTAGCCACTTCTTTTGAGTATTACACAAAAAGAGGCTAAATTTAGCATGGTTATTGAAATGAACACAGGCAATGAGTCATTCACAACAAAGAATTATTAAATTTGACATCTGAAGTCTTACAAAGATACTGAACACATACTGTACATACCAGGTGTCCCAACGAAGAAAAACGCAACAAATTCAGAAAACTTTGATGCAAGCTGTTTAAAGTTAATAATCAAATATGATTAGTTCATCAAATGATTTACTGTATAGTTTGTCATATTCCACTGACAGCTTTGATTGTAAGGTTTTAAGATATGTTCTGCATACTGAATAAAGCAGCATGTACTGTACTTTCTTCTTTAGTGTCTGTACATGGTGAGCCAGTTCTCAAGACTCCTGTCAAAGTCAACCTACCAACTTATCCTTGGAGCTGTATAACATGGTGGAAGTGTGTAAGCAATCACAGTTGTTAGACAAGGACTCACTCCAGAAAGACATGAGCAATTTCCATTCAGAAGAAATGTTCCTGAAACATTGCTTGATAAGCTCAGATCTCTTGTTGCAACGCACATTTTCAGGAGTACGATTGCAGAGTGGAAGTTGTTGGGCATTGATTTTAGTGCCCATCTATATGTAATAGAGGAGGATCCTGTTAATGACAGGGCAGATCACAATCATCTCTTGAAGAGAATTGCCAAGCATACGAGAGATGGCAAGTTTGTGAAACTGAGAATGGAAGCATTTGATGAAGCAATGCTTGACAAGGGAACCGGACTGACCCACATTGCTCTGAGGGGTCAACGGAAACAGTCAGTTGCAGATGCTGAGCGACTACTGTCCCATCATGTTGCCAAGTTTTTCGAATTGAAGGGATACGATTTTGAAGCTAAATATGTCAAAACCATTGCAGACTGGCACGAAGCAAGTGATGGACGTGGAATGTCACAAATGCAGAGGTGCAGATCAAACTACAAAATGCTAGATTATATTTTGGATGAATGGATGCCTTGGCATAAAGAGCAATATGATTTTTCAAAGATAGACATCAACAGGTTTGTTATAGAAAATGTTATTTGCCAGTTATGTCTCGTTCAATTCCTACCCTGAACATCTCCCCGTCAGCCCAGGGGTCAACAAAAATTCCTTGCTCAAATGCCCGGGGGCTGGGCACTGAGAAAATGCCATATTCCCAGTTACTTTATAAGCAAAAGCTCCCTGCTCTTGCCAAATGCTATTCAAATGCCCGGGGCTGGATGTGGGGTCAAATGCCCGGGGGCCAGAAATATTTTTTGTGCAAATGCCCATGGGTGTCCCGTTGGGGGATGGCCAGGGTAAAATTTGAATGAGACATGATTCCAATACACCTATTAGGACTGCGCAATGCAGCTTTCTATTTCATGGAAATCACGGATTATAAATGAAATTATTGGTACAATAGCTACTGAAAACTCGTAACAACTTACTGTGAACAATTCTTACTCTTGTGTAACACTGAATTTGAAGTTCACAAAGCTGTCATCTCAACAAGTGCAAAATGAGAGGCACTTCAAAAGAGCACAGTATGCATAAGCCAAAAGACTATGCAAGGTACTGTAACAATGCAAGCTTCCACTAACATTTGATTTATTGACACTGCCTTGTTCATTTCAGCTTGAAATGTACAGTACGCAAGAAGCAGGAGATACATTTCCAACAGCAACCATTAATCTTAATAATAGTGAACAGATTAATTGGACATTTCATGGACCACTTCTCAAAACTCCATGTCCTTTCTCCTCTGAAATGAAAACTTGCCTCTGAAGTGTCAGACAATCTTGTGCAAAAAGTTTTCAGTTATTTTGGATTGCCATATATTCTCCATACTGACAATGGAACAGGATTCCGCAATGAAATTATTGCACATACAGTTGAAATGTGGCCAGGAGAGGCAAATATTATCCATGGGGCACCAACGCACAGCCAAAGTCAAGGTTTAGTAGAGCAAGGCAATTATTCTGTAGAATTTATGGTTGCCGCAAAGTGTCAGGAAATAAAGTGCAACTCATGGGCAAGCTTGCTCCAAGGGATTCAATGTAAGTAAACTTCCCATATTTCTTTCCTACTCAGTGAATCTGGTTTGGGCCTTGGGTTAAAATTTGCGTTGTTGATTTATAGCTCTACAACAAAGTTCCCCCAGATCATAAAGCAATCCTAGTCTTCATTTTGACATTCCATTAAAGATCGTGGGGTAAGAAATGGTCAAAGTCTCTGATGATTATTGGAATTTTCGTGAGAGCTATGACATTGGAGGCTACAGTTTCAGTTCATCCGTGAAGCTGTTTCTTATAAGCATAACTTTGTACCCCAAACATCTTCCGGATTGAACCAAGTGCTGTCATTTGCTGCCGATTGGGTTGTTGTTTTGACAGGCCGTGATGATGTGTTGTCCCCTGAGAGTTTGAGACTTTGTATTTTAAATCTAAAAGAGAAAGTTGCTGATTTGAAGAAGCACCAGTTAAAGTCAAAGCTTGAAGATTTCTTACAAAAGAATCAAAATATTGTTTCTAAGAGTTTAGCTGGCCAAACAGATTCATTAGTAGATGGTACAGATAATATTTTACACTCAGTGCCTGATGATGCAAAAATGGAAACAGAACTTATTGAAAATTTGTTAGGAATAGTTAATGAATTAAAGAATACATTAGAAAACCAAATTGAAGAAATCAACCTCACTCGACAAGAAAGGAATCATGAAACAACAGAAGCTTTAGAATTAAGAAATGAATTAAATAATACAAAGAAAATATTAAGATCAAAGGAGAAAGAATTGCAGAATGCACTAGGAAAGATTGGCCATTTTGATGTTAGGAATGTTAACCGGAGGATTAAAAGGATGGAGAAGAAAATGACAGATGCTGATGAAACCATATCTACTCAAGAAGAAATTATTTTAGATCTTTCAAGTGAATTATTAGAGGAAAGAGAAGAAAATGAAAATTACAGTCATCAGTTGGATGAAATCAATGAAAAATTAGACAAAACGCTAAAGAATTTATTATGTGAACAAAAATTAAAATGGTACTACAAAACAAAGTAAAAAATATGAGCAATAATCAAGATGACATCAATCTTTCAAATATCAAGGAATTTTAAATGACAGGATTTGTGAACTGGAAGATGAGCAATTAGAAATAGAGGAAAAGTGAAGTGTATTTTTGAAAGGGGAAGATGTTTTATTGTTTAAAGATGGTAAATATGTAGATGAAATTAGGATGGTGTATGAAGATTTGTTGTGTATGGGTGTGAGCACCAGGAATGTTGAAGGTGTCATCAGGAATGTGTTGAAAATGGTTGGAATAAATGTTGGTCGGTTGCCAAAGGAAACAATTGCAAGATATACGCTCTTTGAGGCCAGGGCACTTGCTCAGCTGCAAGTTGCAGATGAGCTTTCAGAGAATTGGGACAAAGAGAACCGCACTCTTCACACAGATGGGACATCTAAGAAAGGAAGATGCTTTATCACCTATGATATTGTCAAAGATGATGGAAAGTGTTTAATTGCAGGCATAAGGGAAGTTGGTGGTGGTGGTGATTCTTCAACACAGTTAAAAGTTCTTGAAAATGTTCTTGCTGATGTTTCTGAGATGTTTGAAGGTTTTGCTGGTGGAGATACTAATATTTTAAATAAAGCGGTCAAAAGTATAAAAAATGTTATGTCTGACAGGTGTGCTGTTCAGAAAAAATTTAATGATTTGTTTACTTGTTTTAGGAAAGATGTTTTGCCAACTGTTGTCAATGAATGGGAGAGTTTGTCAGAAGAGGAGAAAAATAAAATGTCCACTGTTAATGAATTTTTTTGTGGTCTGCATTACCTTGTTGGTCTTGCAGACCAGGCTGAGGCTTGTTGTCGGGTGTGGGATTCATTATGTTGGGGTAATCAGAAAGCTGGATCCTTGGCACATGGTGGCTATTCCAAAGGCGAGTCTGGTGCGTACAGGTTAATCCGCACTGTCTGCAAGTCTGTACAAGAACGGGGATGCGAAAAATCAGGAAGGATGGTAGATTTTCAAACTTTTTTAAAGACTGAAAGAGGCATTGACCAAATACCCCTTGCTCCATTTTTGGGGAACCGATTTAATATTCTTTTTTACAATGCAGCAGGGGCATATTTTTTAGAATCTGACTTGAAAGTTTTTTTTGATGGGGTGGGGAAGGATAATAACCTCTTGTCTGCTGTTCATTACGATCTCCAGGTTTCTTCTTTTATGGCTGCTTGTAGAGCATTAGGCATGATAGATAATTGGTCACTGGTCCTCTTTGGAGATCTATTTCCAAAGAAGGTCACATTCTTGATATGAATATCAAAAGTTGCATGATTTGTTTTATCATGGGGATCAGATGCAAGTCCATTCATGAAGGGTGATATTAGCATATTTGGTAACAACGGTGAGATTCACAAAGACAAAGTATTAGATTATTTATTTTTGTCAAAGGATGAAGTATTTGATGATTTGACAAAACAGTGCTTGGAAGTTATTTTTAGTGGATTTTTAGTGGTTACCAAGAGGCTTCTTGGTGATCATTTAAAAGGTGGTAGTTTGTGGCAGAAGGGAGGTGATGAAAGTTTTAGAGAAGAGACTAAGAGTGTTGGATAGAGCAATGTATACATTGGACAATACAAGGCAAAAAGGCCTATACCTACTCCATGAGCGGTTTTGTACACAAGATTGTTGTTTATTGTCCATCACAAGACCAAGTTATCATGAAAGGAAACGTGACGCCATCACAAAAGATCAGACAGAAGCCTAGAAACGTTTGGGTACTATGCTCTAAGAATTGAGATGTTATCTGTGCGAACTGCTCATGTACAGCAGGGTTTGGTGAATGCTGTAACCATGTCGTTGCAATCCTGTACAAAGTAGAATATGCAAACAGCCATGGTCTCGTTGATCCAGCTTGCACTGCAGTTGCTTGTGCGTGGAATAAAAGTACCGAAAAAGAAGTTATGCCCCAAAAAGTGAAAGATTTGGTGTTGAAAAAGCATGACAGCTTAAACCCTACAAAAAACATCTGGCACAAAGAGAGTACAAGACAAATTTTGACATTCGTCCTAAAGAACTGAGAGGCATGGAACATAAAAGGATGGATAATTTTTTCAGTAATTTGAGAGCAGTGCGCCCCTCAGCAGTTGCATTAGCATGCGTCCCGCCCCCATTTGACTTTGCTTGCCCTCCTTCTATAACAGACATCGGTGACAGAATTGTTGTTGAAAATCCAGGTCAAAATGAAAAATTTCTCATCAGTACTCTAATTGATGCAATGTCATTCAATGAGCCACAGCTAAAGGAGCTAGAGAAATTGACACAAGCTCAGGCAGGGTCAATTTTGTGGAAACAGCAGAGAGTGGGATGCATCACAGGAACAAAGATAAGAGATGTCTCCACTAAAACCGCAAAATTTGTTATTCCATCCAAAAATGCAAAACCAAGAGTTTCCTCACTGCTTGCAAGGCTTTTCAGAAACTTCGACATTGGCTCTTTACGGGCTGTTAAGCACGGTAGGAAACATGAAGAAGACGCAAGAAGAGCTTTTTGCGAAGCAGTTGCAAACAGGAAACAATTTTGGTTTGACTCGAAATATGTTCTACTTTACCAATAGCAAGGGGGAGCTGCTAAATGATTCAGTCCTACTTCAGTATACCGTCAATCATACATTCTGCGGTGACGTAACAGCTGCGTCATTCCATATGTACTGTGCCATTATTTCTTGAAGAGAAGCATTGTTGTCTTCTTCAGTATTGAACTTTTCTGATAGGCGGTCAATGGCTTCATTTATTGTTGCAGATGTAGCAAGGACTGCATTTATTCTTGAATTGGAATGTTTGGGAACATGTCAGAAACATTGCTAACAACACTTGCATTTTGCACATATAATAATGGGTTGCCTTGCGGTTCAGAGTTCCTGTTGCTAGAGCCTCCATTACAAAAATCCCAAGTGCATTTCAATGTTCTCAACAAGTTCTCCACAGTTTTCACAATTTGAAAATGAAACTGGATTCTGAAAAGAAAGATTTTGAATTAATAGGACCTAACTGGCTAAGGTCTGTTTCACCAATGTCAAGTCATATGACCATACAAGGTAGCAGTACTCTTGGGAAGTTGTAGCAATGCTACTCTTTGCATTATGTCACAAGTTTTCATTGGACAAAATATCTTTAAAGAAATCAAAAGATCCTTTATCAAGAGATTGATCACTTGACTTGACTGATTACTTGTAATGTATGTATTTTTGGTAAGGAATTGAAAGTGGGATGGGATTTGTAACTCTAAAAACAGGTTGTTACCTATCCATCTTTCTGCAACAGTCCAGGTAGGATATGGTTGAAATTCTCGTTTTGGACCACGGCTATTGTGAATAGGATTTCCTATAGATGGACCACGGTAGACGCATGTGTGTACTGCGAAGGCGGTACCTTGCGTATTTCAATGGCGGACAAGGACTGAGCGGAGCTGTGCGCTATCCTATAATGATATCTGATGGATAAAAACAAGAAATTATTAGACTTTTTCGATGCAGCAGATGGTAGATTAGGCAAGAGAAGAAAGAGTGATTCTTTTGCTCGCGCGAAAGAAAAAGGAACGACTGGAACAAAGTCAAGGGCCTTCACTTACAAACTAGATTTAGGCCGGTCGAGTAGTCAGGCAGGTGAATCTGCCAGCCAACAAGTCACCTTTTTTACAGAAGGAAACACAATTGGCAAGGCTGGTGGTGAAAACTCGTGGGTCATTGCAAACCCGTTAGAAAGGACTGTTGGACGACATTCTCTGGCTGCAGCAGGCAGTAGGAAAGGAGGCAAAGAGCAAGGCACTGATCATGTCAGTAGTGAAAGAGAGCTCCAGCACCATTCTGACCCACATCCTCGTTCCTTCATTCAAAAAGATGCCACTATTGAACCCATGTCTGTTCAAACCAGGGATGAGGGCGAAGATTCTGAATCAGATATTGGTGACAGCAGTAATGACTGGTTTGATATTGTAAGTAGGCCTAGTAATCTTTTAGTGTTTTCCATCACACTTTTATTCATGTTTTGATAAATACATACAGTACATGCATATGCATACACAGATTATTGAATGCAGCTGGGACATGTCCACATTAAATGCGATGAAATGTGCAAGGTATTTCTCTACTTACCTTTGCCTAAAGGGGGTAACTCTGCCCTGTAATGGGTCCTAATTCTTAGTTATCAAAGGTGTATATACCAAACCCCCTACAGGAGTTGCCCTCCCCCCCCCCCTCCCTCAACCTTTGCACAGTCACAGTCACCTTCCACATAATTACTGGGATCCTACGAAATTATATATAAAGCATAATTTATTTTGAGTTTTCAATGACTTAGTTTTCATATTTCTTGAGCACCTTTATAGTGAAGAAATGTTGGGACAGGATACCATTCGCGGAAAGCAACAATTCTGAAAGTCCCCTGAGTCCAGGTTCAACTAAAACAGCTTTTAGAGCTGCTTTAGTGTGCCTGAGCATTGGGGATGATATTGTTGTCATACTTGGTGCTGGTAAATTTCCTATTTTATTGAGATATACAGTATAGTTTACAGCATATAGATTTCTTTCTTTATCTTAAAAAATGAAAACTTATTCTTTTAATGATGCAAGGTAACAGACACTGAGCAGAGTTTGGATGCGAGGCAAGCAACTATCTATTCTGTTGAACTAAAAAGGCTTCATGCGATTGTTCCACTGAATGAGAGATATACACAATATGTTATTCCAGATTTTGATGAAGAATTAAAAACCATTAAGGTACAGTATACCTAGTATAGTAAACTATGTTGTATATACTCTCAAGTACCGAATAAACGGGGGGGGTGAGAATAATCGGGGGGGTTGGAAATGGTTCAATGTAATAATAATCGGGGGGGTTGGAACAATCGGGGGGGTTGGAAAAATTGAGAATAGTCGTTTTTCGTTTTCTTAGTAAAACACGTATCTAACATGGGTACCACGTATGTAAAACACGTATGTAACACGGGTCAGACAAACAAAGGAGAATAAAGTTAATAAATACAGTAAGTACATTTGCTTAGGAGGAATTATTAAAAAAATTTGTTCACTATTACTTCTATTTTTCAAGAATTAATAAAAGGGGGGGTTGGAATAAAAGTGGGGGGGTTGGAAAATTTTTCAAAAATTAATAAGCGGGGGGGGGGACGATTATTCGGTACTTGAGAGTACAGTATATAGATATGAGTATTTTTCAACATTACTACGTATTCTACACATCTGAAACAATTATCAACTTCATGTTTTCAGTCATCTGCGCTGTTTGAGTGGCTTCTGCAGAGCAGCCATAAATTCAAATGTTTCTGTTCTTAAGATTCTTGACAGGAGAGACTTCAAATTAAAGGCTGACACTGAATTTGAGCAAATCTATCACTAGTTGCTGATTTATCGAGCAAGAAAGCCAAAATTATTGGCTGCCTCAAAACCAGAGGATTCGTTATTCTCCATTGCGTTAAAATCAACGAAATTGATTGAAAAAAATATACCTAGCCCTGTTTTTTTTATGTTTATAAGTAAGACAGATAGCATACATTGAATTTTGTGACAGACAACCAAGAATATTGGACATATCTAGGGTTGCTAGGAATGGCAATGTCCAACACAAGTGCTGCAGGCCATGGCATACGTCCATCTAATATTTTGCTTCTCAAAAGTGATGAAGTCATTTTAAATCAACAATATTGCGTTCAGCAGGCTGCTTGGTCAATATTCTTGAGCTATATGGTCATTAATTACTCCCAAATGCGTTTTCTGGCATAACTGTGAAGTTTAAGTTCATTTAATGTTAAAATTCTAGTTATAAGGTTAAGTACGGAGATAAAATCCTCTGGTTTTGAAGGAACCAGTGATTGGGACTTTCTTTCTTGATAAATCAGCAACCACTTGCCAGATTTACACAAACTCGGTGCCAAACTCTAAGTTGAAATCTCTTCTATTCACAAATCTGAAAAACAGGAAAGTTAGATTTTATGGCTCCTCCACTATAGCCATTCAAACGGCGCACATGTGATTTGGGACACCCTGTAGAATGCATCAATTCCCAGTAATGTCCACATACTGTAAAATTGCTCCAAGTTTCAAAAATCAAGCAAAAGAATCTATACATACTGCTTTCAATGCCATCATAAACATAAGTGCAAATCCATTGCAGACATAAAGTTTAACCATAGTGAAACACTTGCAGGACAAAAATCTTTTTTGTGACTCCAAACAAATTTAGTCAAAAATGTTATGCTGCACTATTTAACTTAACTGAAGGTAATAAGAAGGATTATTTGTGATATTCATATTGTGTAAAATCTTCAATGATTGCCAATTTTCTCCCACTAAACAGTCAAATAAACACTTTTTGGTGGAAAGAAGAGCTGTTGAATTGCAGTCAGGAAGCAAGGAGAAGGCCATCTGGATATATCTATGTAGCTGTGATCCAAACAAGCAGAAGTTTTCGAAAAATTTACCAAAGAAACTTATCTCTTCGAAAGAAGTTAATGAATGCATGTCATGTCTTTATGTATTTCTTGTAACAAGGTTCCTATAACTTGACAGCATATGCCTTGCACACACTAACATAACAAGAATTCTCAAGAATCCATCAGAGTTCGATGAAAATTGAGTCATCATTTTGCAAACAAGATGTCTGTGCAGGAAACCTTCTATCTATGTTGTTCAATGCCTGTACTCCAATGTACTGCAATGCACTGCACTGTACTACAGTATACTGTATTTTACTAAAAATGTTTTTTTGGTGCGGCTTATTCAAAGGTGGGGCTTATTCTAGGATTTACGGTAATGAGAGTTATTTGGATTGACGATAAACTTCTAGCAGGTTTCATTTGCCCCATCTTTTGACTTGAGAGTACAGGCTTACATGTAGCATTTTCTAAATATGACGGGAAAAAAGTAATCAAATGTGATAACCAAGGATCAGTTTGCTCAAAAGCAGGAGTATCTTTCAAACAGATCTGTTACTATTAAAAGAATTACATCACAGAAACAGGTGATTACTGCTGATACAGTGTGGTGTTACAGAAGTTGCCTCATTGTACTGTTTCATCTGTGTTGTTCCTCTTTATTAGATTTTCTGCTCTATCTCTACATTAAATTTTCTAGCCCTCAGTATAATTGAAAACAAGTGCATACATACTGATGCCACATCAATGCTGCTGGCTGAAATAGACATAAGTCATCAATTTCTGCCATCCACAGGTGACTCTTTTTGATAATTCCTTTGTTAATCAATTATCTTTCAGATAACTGGGTAGGACTGCAATTTGGTACCTGTGGGCTTCCAAAAACGTCACATTATTTGCATGTCAGAGTTATCATATGTTTACTTTTTTCATTTGATGATTCAAGTCAAAACTTTCAAAAGTTGTGAAATCGTGTGCATATTGATGCAAATCATTGAGACATTGCCAGTCAAATTGATGTCATTTGAAATCTTTACATATTCAAACATTGCCATTTTACCTCTTGAGATTTCCATACCATGTTTTGTCCATTCCAGTTCATTTGAAATTAAAACGTAAACTATTGGAGAAGTGTGCATCTATGAATTCATCTGAAAACCCAATTAATAAAAAACCATTTTGACTTCACCCAGTGCTACAGACTTTAAAAGCCTGTTAGAAAATAACCACTTGCTGGCTTGAAGTCAAATGGTAAGCTGTATGCTGTATACTATTTGAATCATTTGACACAAACAAAGAATTTTTTCAATTATTATCCATCTGCTCAACTAGGCAAATTGTTGGGAGACACCCATTATCCTTCTCTCCTCTGATTTCCTTTTCAGAATTGTTGGTCGCTGAATCATCGGATGTTTCTCTGGTTTGTCCATTCTATCTAAATCCAACTTCTAAATAATAAATTTTCCTTAAATGTGAATTGTTTTGGAATACCTCCACGGTTATACTAGGTTTGCTGAAACGATGTTGATCATGACATCGTTCATGTTAAGTTTGGATGACTTGTGTTTGATGTTGTGGCTGTGTATCAAGCAATCATAATTCAAACAGATATTTCTAGATTCTACAGGTGAGGGAGTGAATAAACGAGGTTCAAAAGAAGGATTACTGTTCCTTGTTGTAACATCAACATTTTTGTCAATGATTTAGATAGTAACTTATTTGTTAACTGATAATAATCGATGAACACCATAGAATGGGGCACTCAATTCTAGAATCATAAAGAATCGTCATAGGCCCCTTAAAAAATATTCTAACATAGCCTGGAAAATAACGCTCAACCTTACAAAGTTATCTTCCATACAACGAGACTTTAATCAAATTGGTATGGTATTGAACTCATTTTATTTCTTGAAGGAACATGCGGAAATCATCGAGCTTCCTTATGACCATTCGCAAGTTTGTGTTCGTGTCAATGGAGACATCGCCTTTGTTGGCGTTGAAATGGGGAAGTTAAAATGTTACACCTGCAGATTTGACACCTTGAAATGCCATCATGTTCGTCATATCAAGAGTGCTACTGAATCTGAGTCCATCTACGTTCCAAATGTTGCCTATGACATTGTAGCCAGACAAGGTGTGAATTGGAAACCAACACCATTCAAGTTGCAAGAACCATTGTCGAAGTTGCCTATACCGTTTAGATTGCCTTCTCAATTGGCTGAAAAATTGTCAGCCGGTTTTCGACAATGCCTTGAGAGAGAGGATTCATTCTACATCTTAAAACCATCAGAGGCTAAATGCAATCTATGTGAGGCAGTTCTTGACATAGTGGAAGATCCTGTTCGTAATTTATATAAGTTAAACCCACCTGAATCCACCTGAACCCACCTGAATCCACCTGAACCCACCTGAACCCAGCTGAATCCATCTGAACCCACCTGAACCCAGCAGAGACCAACCTGACTCGATAGAAATTCCCAAGAGGTCCCCTGCCAGGTGTGATGGCTCCGTTTGGAAATATCAAGAACAATGCATCAAAAGAAGCGGGTGATAAGCATAGCGCTTTATGGTGTTAATGAAAACAGCTGAATAACAATCGTTCTGATCTCATTGGCTCGGACGGTTTTTCATTTTGGCATTTTATGGGTTCAAAGTGGCCATAACTCCGCCAATCCAGGAGATATTTTAGCCGGCATCCAAACTTTAATACCCAAACATCTGGAGCGAGGGGCATTTCACTCAAAAAATCTTCGTACACCCTGCGAAAAATCCAAGAAAATCCAGCAAAAATCCGGCAAAAATCCGGCAAAAATCCATTGAATGATTTCCAAATCCAAAAATCCAGTGAATGATTTCCAAATAAAAAAATCCAGTGAGAAATCTCGTGAATCCGAAAAGTCACTGAAAAGCGAATTAAATGGAATTCTGTCTCTTCTATTTCCTTCTATGATTCCTAAAATACGCACCAGTGCGGGAGACCTAAATGAAAATCCGTTCCAGAATCAGCAATCGTTTGTCACATCTTGCACGGATTATACGCGCTGCGAAATTCTGCCTCGTTTGAGGAATGGAATGGAACTAAGGAATAGGATGGAGCCAAGGAAATCTTGCAGACAAAAATGATGCAATAGTCCTGTCAAAGCGTTGCGGGATGGAATTAGCATCATATGACGATCATCGGTTGGTCAAAGATATAGATTACGGTGCGACTGAAAACACCACTTTGAAGGAATCATCAGAAGAAGCATTGATAATTTCTTCAAATGAAATGTCAGCAGAAAATGCTTTTGATCAGTCAAAATTGATAAAAGTTCAGGAAGATATGTCTCTCTTGAAGGTGTAGAAAAATAACCAGCAAGGAATTCCCACATATTCAGTTGTACATAACACGATCGAAAATATTCGTCAATAAAAGAGCAAGACAATATTCGTCAAAATATGCGGATATGTCTAAAGAGTCAAAGGCAAATATTGGAGTGTTAACTAATTGGTTTCAAGGAACGAAATCTGGAAACGAAGATTGCAGAGGAGAGTCTACAAATTTCAAACCATTCAACCTGTTCACTCAACCTTGGTACCTTTTGATGGAAGATTGTATTGCAACAATTGATGAATCGACGCTTCTCCTAGCCTGCGTGCAGACTCATTGTCCAATGGGTCTGCACGCAGGCTACGCTTCTCCTCAATGCAGAGTTTCTTTCTCTGTTCCGACAAAGGCATTTGAACAAGTATTGTCAAAGTAGGCCGCAAATTTTTGTACGTCTCAAAGACTTTCGGACATAAACTCATAAACTACATTGCTTGAGCACATGTTTGAAAGAACAGTCATTGAGAAACCTCGTATTTCTTGTTTTGATAGAAATGGAGCAAAAATCCGAAAAAAAACCAGAAATCCGAAGGATTTTTGGCAAAAAAATCTGGAAATCCGGGGCAAAATCAAGCGGATTTTAAATCCAAAAAAATCTCGTACGCTTATTTGAAGAGTGAAATGCCCCTCGATCTGGAGAGCAGATTTTTGCAAAAAAATTCAGGTAATTTCAAGCAATTTCTTTCCTGGTTGCGTTTTATGAAGGTAGGTAAACTGTCCAAAAATTGTCATGGACTTCTTTCGCAGTGATATCACTCTCCTACTAAATCATCCGGCCTAACTTTTTCACCTTCACGTGTACACAATATTTCTTTCGTCATTTATTTGACTAAAACGTCCTTTGAGTTTCCGGCTATAATTCCAAACAGAGCATTAGCATTATGAACAAGTGTTAAATGCCAATTCCCAGCTTGTGTGCTTTATACAAATCACATGACCTCTTGGGATTTCTATTGCGTCAGGTTGGTCTCTGCTGGGTTCAGATGGATTCACCCGGGTTCAGCCGGGTTTAGATGGATTCAGCTGGGTTCAGATGGATTCAGTTGGGTTCAGATGGGTTCAGGTGGGTTTAACTTATATAAATTACGCTAAAATATCTCCTGGATTGGCGGAGTTACGGCCACACACAAATCAATAAGGCACTTTGAACAATAGAAATTCTGGCCGCGAGACAATAGTAATAACAAACTTGATTGGTGTAAGAACGACCATAAAATGAAAAACCGTCCCAGCCAATGAGATCAGAACGATTGTTATTCAGCTGTTTTCATTAACACCATAAAGCGCTAACTATGCTTATCACCCGCTTCTTTTGATACATTGTTCTTGATATTTCCAAACGGAGCCATCACACCTGGCAGGGGACCTCTTGGGAATTTCTATCGAGTCAGGTTGGTCTCTGCTGGGTTCAGATGGGTTCAGGTGGGTTCAGGTGGATTCAGCTGGGTTCAGATGGATTCAGGTGGGTTCAGATGGATTCAGCTGGGTTTAACTTATATAAATTACGAAATGGAGAGAGCAACCTTTCTTGCGTATTTTTTCAAAGCTTATTAGATTTAACTTTGCCTGCTTAGTTTCAGCGGTGGGCGCTTTTACAGTAACTACAAGATGGAGATCGAGCCAAGAAATGAATTTCTTTTTGGAATTTATTCCGTCTATAGACCCTTCCGCTTCATATAACATTTGTCTTCTTTTCTTATTCATGGATGGAAAAACAAAGATTCGCAGTTCTACTAGTGACATTCAGAATTGCAATTTCTTCGCAAATTAGCGCAATGTAAGCAGCTGGTTTTCTTTTGGTGACAGCTGAGAAGGCCTTTCTTTAAACGCTTATTGTCTACAATGTTAGCATATTTGGTATAAGAAAACACCATCTTTGATGGAAGCGATTTGTGGTACCTTTCCTTTCAGTTTTTGGGATTCATTCACAAGTGTCCGATTACCACCGCAGTTCGATTACCACCGCCAATAACCTAGCGCTGTGTATTTTGTACTATGTCAATGGTCTCTGTAGAGCAATAATCTCTTTCATTAGCACGTAATATTTTACAGAATGTATATTTGGTTATGTTCGGAAAGCATACCGGGTGTCTCAAAAAAGTATCCCCTTTTGACTGAACATGGGAACAAAATGAT
Source organism: Aurelia coerulea (assembly GCA_039566865.1). Taxonomy (NCBI): domain Eukaryota; kingdom Metazoa; phylum Cnidaria; class Scyphozoa; order Semaeostomeae; family Ulmaridae; genus Aurelia; species Aurelia coerulea. Next base: position 1,052,355 of record CM076951.1, on the reverse strand, counting down.
AACATTTCGGGACTTTCTGAATTCATGGCTACATTTGTTGGTCTTCAACTTAAATGCATACAACTTAAATGCATATATCTTGCATTTTGAAATCAACGACCAAACACAGTTTTGAGTTCACAAGGTCACAATTGGAGTGCACCTGAAACCTTGAAGGTGTGAAGGTGTGAAGACTTGAACCAAATGAAATTAACAAGTTTCTTTCTCATCCCGGGGCCGCTAAGCTTCATTTACTGAATAATGTCCCAAAATATCCAACATCCCATAATACCCGAAACCACTCTAGGCCCTTTTTCAAAACCTCTGGTTTTCAGTGCATGCGAACTTGTATCTCCGGTGTTTGGTGGACGATTTCTAATGCAAGGTATATGCATCTAAGTTGAAGATTGCTAAATTTAGCTGTGAAGTCGGGGAGCAATGATATCTTATTGTTTGGTTCCTATTTCCAGTCAAAAGAGGGTACTTTTTTAGACACCCGGTATCTTTCATAGTTTCGTGTAAATAGGGCCTTAACGGAGACGAGATAGCTGAAAGCCAATGTTTACTCAAAGGAAAATACATAAGTCCTAATGTAACTGCTGCATATCAACCTGCATCTATTACATCATCCATTATATCAACTTGCATCCATTACATCATCCATTATATCAACCTGCATCCATTACATCGATTATGTTTAGTTTTCAGAAAAGAGTGTGCAGCATGTGGCGTCATTTGTGTGTATGATGGAAGCAACGATGGCATCTTGAATATGAGCAAGTTCCTCATAGGTTACGATGTTCTGCGTGATTATATGTACCATTTTGCTCTTGGCGGGAGGTAAGTCTTTCAGAAATGTAAGATGATGGGCTACCACCAATGTCCACGCAAAGAACGTAACTGCTGGTCAAACTCTAGAAGTTTTCAACAACAGCGTGCAGGAAATGCAACATGAAAGATTTTTTCAATGACATACTTTTATTACATAATAAAAGTATATCATTGAAAAAATCTTTCATGTAAAGAAGAAAAACACTTATTTTACTGTATTAGAGCCTTACAGGGAAACTAAGCATATAAAAGTGGCTGAAGCTTCGTCAAATCCAAGTTGGATACCTGATATTTATATCAAAGGCCTATATATGCTGGTAGAAAGGTGGTAGATAAGAAAAACTTGGTTACTTGCCTGACTGTTCGAGATGATCAAAATGCAATTAATTGAACGCTGCTTTGACTTTAACTCTACAGTGTTATTTTTACGGTTACAACGTTCCATTCGGCAAGCAAGAACTCGGATTTAAGCAAGCATTTGTTGTCAATTTTAATAACATGTTCTCTAGTCCATAGCAACTTCATTTTTCTTCAAAGCTCAACCTTGCATAGTTATTATGAAGCTTGGAAGCGACAGCAACGTGACTATGGCAATACAGCCTTCGCCAAAAACTGCAGCTATCAGCATTGGAGAGCAAGTTGGTACTCATTTCTTCAACTCCTGGATGTCAGTTATGACCAATGGAATACTTGCCAAGATTGTGGCTCATCTCCGGCTGTGGTTGTGTGTGACGGAACGAGCTTAGGCTTTCGGAAACAGCTTTTGGGGAAAACTCAGCGATCAGCGAGCGAGGATATCATCAAGCGTAAATCGTAAGTAGAAGATGGGGCTAAATTTTGATTGGATTGAATTGAAACGAACCAAATGTCCTGCAACTTGAGCAAAATGTTGCGGCATGGCAGCCCAGTGTTATCAAGACATCAAATAAAAGGGAGGACGGTAGCTAAAATTTACATGACATGGTTCCAGTGCCTTATCTTGCTTTAGATATCTAATGAAATTCCACAAAAGTAATCGAAGTACAGCATTTTCTTGGAAACCTACATGACATTACTAAATCATCTTCATGTTACAATTCAATTAGTTACAGCCTTACGATGTTTTTTGGTTCCAACTGGAATTACTTAGTCTCATTAGTTTTGTGGAAGAAATGATAACAACTTTTTGTTAAATCGTAATTTTTACTTTCGTGTAAGACCTTTTTGGCAGCGAAAAGGCAAATCTATCAAAGGTGATCCGAAGCGAAATTTTTGTCAATGCAAATGATTGGCACAGTTGAATGATACTAGCTTCTGTTAGATTGTTTTGATATCTTTCAAATCATTCTTGATCATAACTCCTGATTTCAATTTTGAGTTATCCACTATTTTGTACGATTGGTTGATGACGTAATTTTGTTTGCAAAAAGTAAAGAAAGTATACAAGGTTGACCATGTTCTCAAAGAGAAATATATAATCAAAAAACCCATTTTCGATTAACATGCCTTTCTAATCATTATATCAAGTCATGAGACCATTTGTGTCACATTTCTCTAGCTCAGCTGAAATGTTTCTTACAAGCGTAACCTTTCAGAAATCACATAAAGTCATGTTTCCATACGTTATCCCGGCAAATGGACGTCATCAGCTGATATTTCAAATCGGTGGATAACTTTAAAAAGAAAGTAGTTTAAAAAAGGATTTCTTATCGTTCGCCAGTGCTGCTCATTTTTGCATCAATGAACATTGTCGCTTCAAGTCACCTTGGATTTTTGCTTCAAGTCACCTAAAATCTTACCATTCTGTTCCCTTCCAGTTAGTCATTCATAAAAAGTTTCATGTACCATTACCTGAATGCATCATAATCCATGTATAATAGTTCATAAATTATTTGTAACTATCATTTCTTCTCCACACGAAAGCACTTTTCAAGATAGACTGGCCATTCCTGATATTACAACACGGACACTTCTCAAAAGATGGTCAAGTCAGACAAAAGCATCAGAGCCTATTGACAATCAGGATGAAGAGAAGTTACCAGAGAATTTGCAAAGATTGTATCCAAAATTATCACCTGTGTTCCTTTTGGTAAAGGCCAAATGTACGCCAGAATCTGTGCAAATGTTAATGCAATTCCTTCTTTGTCTAAGCAGCAATAGTCCTGTTTGCTCCTACATACCACCAACGATAGAGTGCAGGCAACTTCTTAGGAATTTAAGCATCACAAATGCCAAGTCCATGCCTGGAATACTAAAGGAGTTGCAGCTAAAAATCCCCATTGTCTATGATCTTTTTATTTCGATTCCTGATAGTCAGCTTGCAGATCCATGGCAAGATTTCTTTGAATGGCTACATTCTATTTCATCTGCCACCTTTCAAGATGCCAACAAGGTTGTCGGACCATTCCTTCAATCAACAGAAGACCCACTTTCTTTTTTCCCAACATTACCAAAGATTCGAGAGCGTGGTTGCTATGACATGGATTCAAACCAACAAATTTCAAAATCAGATGATCCTTGCACAAAAAAAGGTCATGGACATCCATCATTGACATCTGGCATCTTCACCATTTATTGCCAACATGGTGAGTAATAGATTTGAAATAAGTTTCAAGTATTTGAGTCATCACTATGAAGTTTATGTTGACATCGCTTGTACACCACTCAATGAACTACAAATTCTACCAACAGACTGTAAACCTAAAGGTTTTATTAGGACAGATTACAATTTTGTATAAAACTAAGAAATATACAAGAAACAGCATAAGTAACAACACTGTACAAATGCATTAATATCCAAGAATTCTTACAGGACTTTACCCAGTTCGCACCAGTGAGATTGCCAATGAAATTGGTAATGAAATTGGTATTGAAACCATCGTATTGAAACCAGTTCTGAATTTTCCTTTTTTCTATGGTGTATTTCGGTTATACCAGCACCTCAAAGGAGACCCTTATGGAAATAAGGTCAGCTTGACTAATGAGGATCAGAGGGTTAGGGTCAGGGTCCTTGATTCCTCATACTCCTCAAACTTAACCCATGTACATCTACTGGCCTGCATTGTTCGCTAAAGATATACAGTAGTGGTCTCATTATTCTATAAAATCTAAAATCGTTAAACTAATGAGGTGCTGCAAAGAAAAGAACAGCAAGTAGTGTTTCATTGGTTAGCCAAGCTGGCTAAAGTCGCTTCTATGAATAAATGATGGACCAATTCATTTAAGGTACTCTCCACGACGAAGGATTTCTGAAATCAGCAATTTGGAAATCATACATGGATCTTCAGCCCATTATAACAATTAAAATGAAAATATTCTAGAGTCAGCAAATTGGCAACCCTTACAGTTCTTCTGCAAAGATACAATTTTTTAGCACTACTCATATTGCATACTTTGAACGCAAATTGCCTTGTAGAGCATGATCCCTCAAATTACAATCTGAAGAATACAAATTGTGTTAGGGTCACCCAACCAAGGACAGAGCTGGTAGATTTGCATTTAAACACAGATCAGCATGAGCATGGTACCTTTTCCATTTTATATAAATAATCATCAAAATCATATAAAGGGAAGGTGCAATCATAGAGAATTACAATTAATTTCCTGAAATATTTTTACCTCAGGTATAAATTATGGCTTTCAAGTGATGGAGTCAGCTGAATCACCGAATGTTCCCTTTACAGTTTTCCGCACCAGATTTGAAACAGGTAACAAAATCCATATTGTATTAGCCGCTTACAAGACCTTGTGCACATTAACATGACGCGCATCCTTTACAGAAGGTGTTGTGGCACAGTGGTGTAATCCTCTGACTTTGTAGGCAGAACAGCCAGGTGCACAGGGTTCGATACCCGGTAGAGGCGCGCCACTTGAGCATCATGACAAGGGGTCACGGATTTGATTTGCGCTTAGCTACTTCCGTGATCCCAGTGCTTGGTGCTAAAAACGGCAACTTTACCTTCACCTTCACATTATGATAACAATCCTTGAGCCACACGAAGGATTTAAAATTGTTCTAAAAAGGCATTCTTAGGCAGGAAACCAAATGTTGATGTATGCACAACCTGCACTACATACTGAAGAGAGTCTTATCGTATTTGCTTGCAGAAAAGTATCTAACCATCATTCCATGACTATCCATTATACTCTTGGTATAACTATCCATGACTATCCATTTTACTTTTGGTAAGATGTAAAATGTCACATTGAGTTTGTGGTAGTACAATACAAACAAGCTATGGTATCCAGCTACAGTTTAGAGCACTTTTCCAAAATAACCCCCCAAGGGGCCTTTGTGCAAATGTTCACTTTGGGCTTTCCATACTCATACTTTGTATACTCATACTCATTCCACACTCATACTCAAAATTCAATGTAATGTCTTGGTATCCAAGGGTGCCAAGGGGTGAACTTCTGTGCGGACAATTTGGTATCTATTATTAACAGAAACAATATAAACAATGTTTCCTATCTGGCAATTGATTCTATCCCTTTTACTCGGTTAGTGCAAGCTCATTAAAAAAAATCAAGATCTTTATCATCAGAAATAACTTTACTGAGTCTTGTTCTTATTTATGCAGCCCCTGAAACCATTATCTATGACAATGCCTGTAATCTCCATGCTTACTGCCTAAACAGAGACCCAGTATTCTTCCAAGATACAAAATTTGTTGTTGATCGCTTTCATTGGGAGAATCACACAGGTAAGAATATTTGTAAATAAAAGAGAAGCAGTAAGTAGCTTAATTATATGCAAACTCTCTTAATGTTCTGGTTATACCAAAGACAATAGTCCAAGACCAACATCAACATGTTTGTGGTTTGTGCATAAAGGAAGTACTGTAACACATTTTACTATATTTGGTGGAAGGTAATACCTTATTTCAAGTTGCCTTATATTCATCCTATGGATTGAGCACAGTTGTAATCAAAGTACTTGGCTGTCAGAATCTGGGTGATGTGATGACAGGAATAGGAACAGGAGTTTATCTTTTGAGAACACTAACTCTGGTTATGGATTTGATAGTTGCTATGATCAAGTCCATGTTCCATGCGCTTGGCGCTAGAGCCCCTGTTTCAACTTCACTGCCACCATTCACGTTAAATGGACCAACAGTTCCTTTGTTTCCTGATGATACTGAGGAAGACATACCAAATACTAGCGATTGTTTCCTTTGGGGGGAGAATGGGAAATATCAACTCTCAGCCTCTACATATATATATATAGCTATTTTGAGACTTTGATTATGGGCTTATTACAAAATCTTTACCTGCAGTAAGACATGATGTAGTATTTGCATTCACATTCCTCTGATCTGTTCTTCCAATCTAAAAAACAAAACAGAGTGCATCATTCAATAAGAAGATGAGTACAAAACATCATCCTTCAAGTTACTTGCAGTCAGTAAACATGAAATGATGGAGACATTCAGCACAACACTTTGTGCCATTCCTTGATTATCATACATAGTCGGGGATGAATAATGATTTGATTCTGCTCTATTCATCTAGGCTGCTGTGTTGCATATAATATATCAACATATCCTGGTTACGAAAATATAAACAGCCAAGTAAATGAACAGCAAAATTCCACGTTGAAGAGGCTTAGATCGCAGCTTTCCTACATGGGACCTGAGAAATTTATGATGCACTGCAAGTTCTTCTTATGGTTCAGGAACAGTGAGACATTATTAGCGAGTAGTTGTTAGATGGTGACGTTTGATGGATAGTTTTATGTATGTGTAAATGAATAGTTTTAGGTTAGATAGTCTAATAAACCATGATTGTAAATGTTGACATATATTTAGTGATTGCTTACCTCAAATTAAATATCTGCTGATGCTGGAGATGTCCATATCTGGAACAAAACATCGGTTTCATTTACATTTCACTTGCAGCAGCAACCAAATTCCCGCCACCAAGCCTTGGATCACGAAGAGACCGCCAAAACTGATGGTTGAAAGAGAGGCTGACTCCTTCCATGTGTCCATTCAAGTTGTTACCGCTTGGACAGCTGATGCTAGGGTTAGGGTTAGGGTTAGGGCTAGGGTTAGGGTTAGGGTTAGGGTTATGATCACTTGGGGGAGGTCGAGGAGCAACTAATAAGAAAATTTTGTGCAAGAGTGTTCCATTTCAGAAATCTCTTGGAATATTCAAAGACTTTTTGAAATATGTTCTGGGATTTTCCAAGTTTTTTTAATTCATCAAGATTTTTTGGGAATTTTTACTACTCCTATTAGAGGAAGTTTTCGGATTATTTGAGATCTCACAAATTGATGCCTATAGATTTATTAAAATTTCTGAGGAAACTCGAAGATTTTGGCGATTTTAAAGGGGTTGAAAAGATTTACCGAGATTTTCAGAATCGTTGAATTCTTTGCGATTTACAAGATCTTTTGGTTTTTGTGCAAGATTTTACTAGATTTTGGGATGATTTACCCCCAGGGGAGGCAGTCAGCACATATGCATACGGGGGGGGGGTCAGTCCAATAAATTTCAGGCAACCTAAAAAGATCAGTTTGGCTTTATTACGACCCAAAAATATCAGCTCATTTTATACCTTGACATCTGTAAACGAACATATAAGATCCTGAAACAATGCAAATTGAGGCCAGGATTGCCTCTAAAGAACCCAGAAATATCGTTTTGACTATTTTAATGCCCAAAAATATCATGACAATAATGAGGCAATAATTTCAGTTTATGTTGGACCCAAAAATATCACTTTCTGAAATGTTGTGACCCAAGAACCGTCCCATATGTGTGCCTCTTCAGCAGTTGTTACAAGTTTTGCTAAGTTTATCAATGGCCCACATGGCTATTTGAACGTTATTTTGGATTACCTTTTGGGCGTTGAAATTTGGGATTGCGTTACTTTCTGTGTGTTGACATTTTCAGACCTTTTATACCAGGCTTCGTTTCTTAATCGAGCCTTTTTTAAAAGTACATCATTTGTTTACTTTCTGGTTTTATAAACATCTTTGGCTTTATATTTTAGGGTACTTTATATTTATGAGAAATGAGAACCCTTATATTAGGCATCAATCGAGGGAATGCAGTGCGAACATTTTTTCGATTGAGACTGAATTGAGAATTCCTTGAGACTGAATTGAGAATTCCTTGAGACTGAATTGAGAATCTTGAAAATAAGTTTAGCAGTTCAGAATTCGTTAGAAGGTAACTATTCACTTCAATGATTGAACAGCGTTTAGAAGTTGCATTAGGGTTTGCATTGGGATTGAAAAGAAAGGGCTTTGGCTTTTCATAAAGTTTTTAACGTAAGTTTCAAGAAAGGTGTAGATTCTCGCCTGAAACTTCCATTCTGAATTAGAGTGTGAGTATTCACTTTGATGATCAAAGACCAGGTAGGGTTGTGGTAGTGCTCACGTTTGATATTAGAATTCGCTAAATAAAGTGAATTTCAAATATTAACTGCGATTACTTCGTGTGAAAGGATTTTAGATAAAACAGAGTTTTGAGTGAAATGTCAGCTTCGTGGAAGTACCGAGTTAAATATCGGTTTGTGGCTGTATTTCTAGAGTCATTTGCTCCTATCTAAACCCATACGTTCTTTTCTTACAAGAATAAAGCTTATAAGAATATTCAGGCTGCGAATTATCATGACTGCGTTCACACGATGCCGGCACATTTTGAAAACGGTGAAAATGTGACGGTAGTAAAATCAAGGGCGGGCATGTCACACTGGGAACGATGGTCCTACCTTTGTGCGAAAACCGGTAGTTCATGAAAAGATTTTGCACCACCTTTGTCCCAAAAACTGGTCGTTTTTATGGCAAATTTCCCCTGTTATTTTTCTTCAATTTGGAGGACAATATTAACATTATGTATCACTGACGATGTTTGTCCAAAAGACCGGTAGTTTCGACCAACTAGTGTTTTCGAAAGCAAGTGGTAATTGTGGACATGAAAGTACAAGTGTCCCAAAACCGGTTGCCGGACGAAGGCAAGTCCGCTTTGGTGACAAATTGGAAATCCTGGTCTCTTTTTCGGAAATTTTCCAGACAAAGGTAGAACCGCTTTGATGGAAAATTGGAATTTCTGGTCTTTTTTCCGTAAATTTAGCGGACAAAGGTAGAACCGCTTATGTGATAATTTGAAATACTGGTCGTTTCTGCTTAGATTTGGCGGACAAATGGGGAACCAGCTTGAAGGTAAACTTCAGGATTTTGATTAGAAAGGAGATTTGAAAACTTGATTTTCGTGACAAACTGGCGGAATAGGAAGAATGATATTCAAATGTCACCTTTGTCCCAAAAACTGGTTGTTTTGGGCAGGAAGTCATACTCTGTGATAAAAGAACCGGTTATTTTTTCCAGTTCCTCTGGACAAACATGGGATCAAATATTTTACAGTACTTGTTCACCCCTGTAAAATTTGAGCTAGTAGCGTTCACACGATACCGTTTTCACAGAGTTCCGTTTTCAAAATCTACCGTTTTCAAAATCTGCTGGCAAAAATTGTCCAAAATTCTGTCACATTTTTCACCATTTCCAAAATGCGTCGACATCGTTTGAACACAGTCTCAGTCCGCATATTTGTGTCTCATTTCTCAGCAGTTGCCTCTATGGCGATTTTCATAACAGAGAATCACATGACTGACATATTTCGTTTTTTTCAAAAAGCGTGGTTTCTATTCGAGGGTGGCTATTTCCTTTTGAAGATATGACGAAAAAGTAAGATCCTTCAGAATATATTCAGGCTCAAACGAAATTTCTTAAGAATATCGAGGCTGGACAGAATTTGTCGTATTCTTATAGAATAAGAGTGTACCGTACAAAGGTCTGGTCTGCCTGTCAAAAAGTGAAAGCTTTCCTGTAATGAGGATATTTTGCAACGAACGATACTCAAGTTGGCAGCTTCGCTTGGTCAGAAGAATTTGGTCTAGAACATGTTCATAGTTCAGAGATCAGTAATTTTTGGATATTTCGATAACAAAACTTCGTCAATGGATAACAAGTCTCGCACTTTCAAGCATCTCTAGAGTTTGGAAATATGGTTACAGGCTTGAAAATCTTTCTCTTTCATCCGAAATCTCAATTCATATCTTACACTTTTTATGACTGAAGATGGTATCAGACTATTGAAATATGGCTTGCAGCATTAAATTCTTTTACACCATCCCATCTTTATCTGACCAATGAAATTCAGAGAAGAACGATGAAATATCAAAGCTGCAAATAGTGGGACGATTCGGTTGTTTTGAACTTCAATGAATTATATGATATGCATACTATGAGCCACATTTCACACGGTTAATAGGCAACAAAAACAATAAATTGTTTCCATAAAACAGGTAAGGACGATTCATCCAGTAAGCTAAGAACTAACTGACATCGGTTACGATATGAATTTACAAACGTAGCCTCTCTATGAAAGATTTACGTCTGCACGTACTTTTTCATAAGAAACTGCTTATAAGCAACTCAGACTCTCAGATCGCCAAAAAATTAAGAATCTTCAGCATGTTTTTCTTCATTGTCACTTACTTCCTGCATGATATCACTTGGAAAGTACTCCAGTAATGTCCAAAACACCTTGTTTTGCAATGTTTAGGAAGGCACTGATCTAATAATTTTTAAGAAACTTTCAGTACTGGCCCAAATCATTAATTCGTTATAAAAAAAGTACCTGTATACCCATTAAAGAACAATGCAATTGAAGTAGGGACTGTCGACTTTGCAGTTTACGCGTTTACGTTAATTACTTTGATCACATTGATGTCGTCTCTCTCTTTGCTGTACGCTTCATGACGAAGTTGCGATAGCAAATGGATAGATCATGTTTCACTAAATTATATAAAAATAGATAAATAGTTTTCAATCTCAAATCTTTCAAAAAGTAACGACTGTTTTAATCTTGGTTTACGTTTTGCGAGAGGCTTCACTAGCCTAAGTGCCACGTAAGACAATAGACCCTTGAGCTATTCTGAAAAGAATCAGAATCGAGCAAATTTTGCTACATTTTGTAGACTTTTCGAAGGTGCACAGTAGTGCTAGAAACGCAACTCGACCGAACGTCGCGTATAAAATGTATAAAAATAACGCTCGATCAAGGCTATTTTGTAGAATAGCTAAAAGGTCTATTGCGTCGTTGATCAAGCATTTCAGAGGTAGATTAAATCAATTTCATTCAATAGCAAATGACTTCCAAAGAGAGTGACGGCAACTGCACATCAAAATCGAAATACAGCCATCCATGTTTGGAGAAAGGAAACTTTGTTTCGCCTTTCATGTGGACAAATGTCACTGGTACTTCGTTAAGTACGGGTAGCAGTTAGCTGTTTATAAATATGATACGTGTCTGGAAATTGACTATATTGTAGAGCGTTAGTTATCTGTTCACATAGACATATGCAACCACATATCGGATGTAGGGTAGTTAGGCGAGAGATATTTCCGAGCAGCTCTTTCCGCTGTAAGTCTGCCAACTTTTGTCTCCTTCATAATGAGAAACATCTCAACCTAGGAGATAATAACAAGCAATAGGTTAAAATGGTGATTTTCGTCTTTATGAAGAAAGCAGTCAAACAGTTCTTTCCACCAAATTTTCATCCTGTTGTAGGCAGATGCCAAAATTCCAATTGACTCTACCAATACAGAAAAAAATGCTACGAGATTTTCAGGGCTGTGGATTAAAAAATATCCAGCCGATATTCAAAACTTAAATATTAATCTAGTCAAAGGCCAATCTAGATCCGAACATTTTGTTTGGTAAAATCTTTCATCATTTAGACAGGAACGAAAATTCCATCCTCGATCCTGGTCCATAATCTACTTGCCCGTCAAATTCAAATTCAATACTATTGCCAGTTTTAGAAATGAATTAAAATTTAAATGGCGAGTAAATCATGGTCTTTAATCGAACGTGGACTACTCATTCCAATACAGATCCCTTTACCAGCATTTCCCTAATTTCTCTGTCTAAAAATACGTGATTTTACCAAAAAAATTTACATCTAAGTTAGCCTCTGACTGCTGGATTAAAATCTCCTTTTTGAATACCGGCGTTGTATTTTTCATTCAACAACCTGCCAAAAGTGGTAGCTTTTTTACTCATAGGTATAATCGTATCATTCAAAGACAAACAATAACTCATGAAAACATACTTCTCTTATGGCTACATCACAAAAGAAGTCCTCCTTTCGACGATCGTCCAATGGCGTTTCTATGACCTGTTGATCCATCCAGTCACCTACCCGATCTATTACATGATGATCCTGCAAAGAATGATAGAAAACTAAGTAATCATGTCTGACAGCGAAAGACGTTTACTTCGAGAACTGAGTTCCCAGCGCTTAGCGTCCAGACAGTTTTCCTGCTGCAAAACTCCAGAATTCACAAAATGTGCGAACAATAAGAAGACACTCCATCAATGTTCTACAATGATAATGATGTCCATACTTGCAATAACGAGGAAGACCTCATGCATGGTAAATCACTAGACTTCAAAATTTTTAAGATACTCACGATTTCAAAAGATAATCCGCCAACAAAACAGTTCAGATCATTTCGCATCCGTCCACTTTTTAGATTTCTACAGCTTTGGATGGTGCCACAAAATAGACCTTCAACTAATGCCTGAAATGGAAAAAGAAGGTATTGACCATTACTCCATTCGCATAGCTCTAAATTTGTTAAATTTTTGCACCTTCTAAACAAAGTACTTGCAGTGAACAATCTCAAAATTAACATCTAACTAAGGACGCATCATGTATTTGTAGACAGAGATAAATATCTAAATCACATAAATTACAAACAGTCACAAATATTTGCAGACATTTTTCGGTTTGGCTATCATTTTCCTTATTTTCAGCCAAAAGAGGCATTCATTTTTCACCTTGTGAAGAAGATTTGGCACAAGGAAGGTGTACAATGATAGGGTCCATTCAATATGAGATATGAGCTTCATTCCCATTAGACATTGGACAGCAAGGAACTGGGAAAGATGGAAGGAAACACTTCACAAATGGAACAATACTTGGTGGAACTGTGTAATAAAATGTAACGAATTTCAACACCTCCGTGCATACCTGAAGTTCAGTTTCGTACTGATCAAATAAAGCAGAGAATGTGGAAAGGTTCTTGAAAGCATTCAACCTAAAAAGAGTGATTAAAATCTTACATAACAATAGTAAACAAGTGCAGCTTTGTAACAAGTACTACGAGTTTATAATCCATTATGAAACAGGTCCAACGCACAAATTTAGTATTGATACGTATCATTATCATTACTTGCTATTTGATTGAATCATGATGTTTAATGAAGTAGGGGGTTTCGTGAAGAGTTCGTCCCATCTTCTAACAAGCAACTTCAAACCTGTATGTTTTCATGCTCCTATATTCTAACGTCATACTTACTTAAGTTATAAATCATGCAATATACCAAAATGGAAAGACCACGGAAATTTAAAAAGATACAACGCTGGAAAAAAGATTTTGTTTATTAAGTCTCAGATCGTCCCTCAAAACAGATAGGCTTTCCTGTGTAAGTAAACCAAAGTTGCTCATTGCTGCAAACAAAGCAATCAATACGATGTGTATCATCATCAGCCGTGGCTAACCACAAGCCATGATGCCTCCATTGGTTCGATTGCTTTTCATCAATGCACGTGTAGCAAGAATGAAACAAAGTTACTAACTCATCATACACAATTGCCATAAGGAAAAATAAGTTCAAGGAGGTTACTTGCTTCATTGGTGCATTGCAAAATGTATTCAGATTATCATACATTACTTTTTGTAATTAGATAATGTGTACTACTTGTCTGATTAATGAAATATGTGTAACTGTGAGTACCTTGATCCAACTTCAGGGATCATTTTGCAGCCGCAGTCGTCAGAAGAATCATTGTTTCCGACACAAGAAGGGTGATACGTCCATAAACAATTTTTGCACCGGAGAGATTGTTCTTCACGGAGAGTCGATGACACCAGACACCTACTTCTTGCGTCACACCTTCGTCTGTTGTCCAGCTCGATTTCATTCTCCAGTCTTACCAAAGGCATCACCTGGTACGACTCGTCACTTATGAGCAGCAAACTATGCTTGTGCTCGGTGTCATCAAAGCATATCTCGGTGTTGCCAGTGAAAATGATCTTGACATCCATGTCCAGGAAGCGGGACAAACACGAAGCCTCAAACTTGGACGACTTTACATCGAACTGATTATCTATCAGTGGGAAAGTCAAAGACTTACTTTGAGCAGAACCAGAAGAACAAAATCAATTTCAAGGACGAACGTTGAAAAGGCATCATCCTAGCACAATGTTGTAAAGTTCTCGAGATCCTACCGGGTGTCCCAAAAACAACGCAACGGATTTGATCGGGACTAGTGACAAGAATTTAGGTCCAATCAATCCAAAATAATTTTTGATTTAATCCTCGATAGCTAACTTGAAGATAAATACCTTGTTTGTTGCTATTCGTGCATGGAGAGTTGGAATATCATTCTTGAAAGTCCAGATTTTCTTCCATCTCCAAACCAGAGGTTTCGGGTTTTGGCCTAATTGAAAGCGTGCTTGAGGAATCTCCTCAGTCATATGCAAAGTGTGGTAGTGTGAGCATGCTAAGGCACAAGGCACACATTTTAATTGAAATTTGAAAGCTAAAAATTCACAAACATAACAATGAAGAAGGGAAAATTCACAAGGAATATATTTCTTCAATCATAGTGCACCTCCTGCAAAAGAGTCAAGCACGAATGAGCAATTTTAAGGATCTTATCCATGGATAATTTTCCCTTGGGTATATTTGATTTCTTGTTTCGTAAAAATTTGAACAAAGATTACACAAAATGCATTTCATTAAAGTCATGAAGATTGCAAGAACTAATTCATTTTTCACACCCAAGCAAACTATTTCGCGGATTACTTTCTTTTATGAGACAGATGCAATGCTACCTTTCCGAAACTTAATATTCCAACTCTCCATGCACCAATATCAACAAACAAGATATCTATCTTCAAGTTAGCTATCGAGGATTATATAAAGAATCATTATGGATCGATTGGACCTAAATTTGTCGCCAGTCCCGATCAAATCCGTTGCATTTTTTTGGAACACCCGGTATACATTCCTTTTGTCTCTTCATATCATTAAGAAAAATACAAGGAAAGGTCCTTAGATTCATACATAATGACGAAAATATTACTAAGTGGAGCTAACAGGACCTCCATGCATATCTATCATCTAAGAGGTTCTTCTTTTAAATTTTTGGATCTTTTCACAATTGAATCCCTATTTGAATTTGAATCCACGTTCACGTTTATCTTCTTCGAACTAAAATAACATGAGACATGCTTTGTGCTGTCATTTAGCTGTAGTTTTCTTCCTTTTGGGCATTTGGGGAACCAAATCTTAGGAATTCACGCACCAAAAGCAAACGGTGACTCACGTAGCTAAGTACCTGATGAACGCCTTCATTTACAGTTCACATACGATAAATGTGTTTGTGAGTTATTTTGCTATCTTTAACAAATGTAACAACACTTTCAATCTTTAAGTCAAAGTTGTATAGGAGGTCAGTAAAAAGTGGATCACCTTCTGATTTTAGTGCCAACATTGAATTGTACATTCCATCCTTGAATTGCTCCAGTGGGTCCATATCTGCATGAAATTGTACAACACCATTTGATATCTAAATGGAACAAAACATCCCATTATCAGATCGGCTACACAATAAAGTTTGACCCATTCGATCACAACCATTAGTCTATGAACAGCAAATTTTGAAATTAGAAAACATTTTCATTGTAAATGGTAAAAGCAGTGTAAAAAGAGAGTCTCTACCTACCGAATACAAAGAAGATGACTTTTTGGAACAATTTTACAAAAATCGTACGATCAGTATTGAATGATGATTTTCAAATCAAGCTATTACAAGGACTTAAACTCCATGCAGAGCACAATGATGGTAACATATTTGATGATCCTCGTTATCGGTATTCTAATTAAGAATTGTAAGTTGAAGGGTTTCACAACTGGCAAAAGAAATTGAAATTAAATCTTTAAAGATGTGCTTATGTGTGTAAAAAATTCATAACTTATAACATAGATAAAACATATCAAATAACTATACGTTAGTTCATGAAGCGATTCCCTTGACCTTCAATTTGCTAGGAATAAGTTTTTCCTTAAGAAATACCTGATTCACATGGTAGTCTCTTTCGCTTATTGCCTTTGATAGCATCCCAACCCTTATCAATGGCCAAAGTTTTTCTGTATGGTACAGCATTCGTGACGCAGATCTGGTTAGGCTGTTTGCATCAGATGTTATGTCTACCGGTTCGTAACCTGTTGCTTTTTCTGGCATCGCGTGTCGTGACCTGAAAATTGGAAAGTACATACCTTTCTGGTTGATGAAAATTTTCGAGAACATGGGCTATCAAAATACGATATGAAATACACAAATATGACTTTGCGTCTATTTCAATCTATTTGCTATGCTCTTGCGACAGAAAGACCTGTACACCTATATGTATTAAAAATCGTGCAGTAGCACTCTCCGTTTTAATTTTATAGCTTACTTTTCTTTGAGGAAAATTCTGAAACGATCGAAACTGCAAGAATATTCTTCTTGGAAAACAATATGTTTTGTAATATTCGTGTTCTTGCAAGCGCCCAAGACAAGATAAGCATTGCTTTTTCTGGGGCGTAGAAAACAATAAGCATTTAGTTCCAGCTGATTTGCGACTATATATTATCATCATAAGGCTTTGCAATGAATCATCACAAAATGGAATAGGAACATGAAGTACAGGGCAACCATCTCGACACATGACTCTTTGTGACCATGAATGAGACAAGACCATAGCACGACTTTACCTCCACATCGATAGTTTCTCCAAATGGTTCGATGGAAAGCAAGTACATCTTCCAATTACCCTTTTACACAGCTCGGGAATAAAGAACCCTTAAGTCCGACAAGACGCAATTAGTTTTCTTGCTAAGATTATGAAGATAGTTCAATTTCTTCTGAATTTCATCGCCATGCTCTTAACAAAAGAGCTGCCAATCACAGAGAATTAGAAAACCTCTAATCGGTGACTTACCAAATTCTGATATGCCTCTCCTGCACAGGATTTCGTCCCCTTGGAATTGCAGATTGGCAGGCATCATACGCAGTCGTTGCAATCATCGTGGATGCACGCTCTAGGGAAGGCCAAATCAAAGAAGCCAGATTGCACATGATGGTTTGGCAATCAACTAAAGTCATTTCCTGTGGAATGGAAAATCACAACAGCATAAAATGATGGATGTAAAACTCATCTGTGCCTAATCCAATGTAAACATTGTATCAAAATCAAGTAGTATCAAGACTGCCCCGCAAGATATTTCAATAAATTTTAGAGGCATTTCCTTCTCCATTTAAGATGCTATGAATTCACACAATTGCAAATTTTCCAGTCAACAAAGGTGTAAGAGGTTGTGGAGCAGTGATGTAATCCTCCGAATTTGCAGCTAGAACAGTCAGGCGGATAGGGTTCGATCCCAGAGGCCCATCACTTGCACTTGACCGTCATGACATGGTGTTACGGACTCTATTAGGTCTTCTCTGTTTCTGCTTTTTCTCTGTCTGTTTCTGTCTCTGCGATGGTGCTAAGAATCGAAAGCTCATCTTCACTTCACCTTCAATCATCTGTGTTTTTCTGCCAAAAATTATTCGAAATAATGCTGATCAACGTTCAAGAAAATACGTTACATCCGCAAAAAGCAGCTCATTCATCTAGGAAAAACTAACAAACTAAAGATATTCGTTAAATATACCGGTATAATGGTAGCCTAACGAAGGTTTCTAATCTGGAGGGGCATCTTTACTTCAACTGCTACTGGGGCTCTTGAATTTCCTGCCTGAGATGTTTGGCAAACTTTGTTATAAAATGCTAACTGTATCATACGTACTGTATCAACCATATCGCAGAGACTTTCAATGTCTTCATCCTTCAAAACTTCCCCCCGATCATCTTCCTCCCGATCATCTTCATCCCGCTCATCTTCCTCGTCAGTCTCCCCCACTTCTGTATGATCTGCTGTCGCTGCACCACCTCGACTATCAACAAACGACTGAATAATTCGAAGAAGATCATCACGCTTGGGTCTGTCTGTCGATCTATTATTTTTTGGGCTCACGAACTTTACCGTTGTTGGCCACCAAAACGGCTTTTGTGCCTCAGTTCCCCAATAAGCATTTCGTTTTCCTGCAACAGAAGGTAATAATTTATTCCTATTATTCAAACAAAGGAAGAAGAATGAATGGATCTTTAGGGGTTACGATCTACAGCTACATGAATTATATACAGATCTTTTATTTGTCATGATCCGTATACAAATGTCATAACGTCTAAGGGGCTTTGAAACATAGCAATCAAAGCTCATTCCATGGGGAGTTCTCAGAAAAATGGGAAAATGCATCGAAAACAACAAAAGCTGGAAGATGGCAGTAGTTAACTTAATGCAGTCGACAATAAATAAGGATTCCTACTTATCATATACTTCACAAATGTATTATCAACTGAAAAGGTCTAACTGTATACATCAATCAACTATATTTCATAAATCTTCTGTGGCTGCTTTGTTGTCAATACGTTCCCAGCAAAAGCTAGACATGGGAGACCTTGTTTTCTGTCTCAGCAAGCTTTCAATAGATATTGCACAGGCATCGTCAGTTGACATATCTAAAATTTATGAATACAGCCAAGATAGGATAAGGCACTTATCTTCATACAGCTAAGGGGCAAAAAAAGCTTTGGTAAAGCAGAATAATTCCCTTCTCACGCTTTGTAGTAAAATTGAGAGACTCGTACCTTTAGATGTTACAATATCCATAACAATATCTCTGAGGTAATGAACATTTCTACCCTTGTAATCTTGGGGTATATCAATTGTCATGTTACCCATAACTGTATCATCTGTTATAAGGAAAATTGTATATCTATGATTGATTATTGCATTGGCCCTTCCTTGGCTGAAAGACACTGTTGTTGAAAAGGGTACTGTTACACAAAAAAATTGAAAATGAGTACAAAAGGCCAATGTTGGCGATCTGAATTGAGTATAGTTTCTAAAAACTTAGCAGCAGACCCCTGTTTATCAATGATTGTGACACCCTCAGCACAGGCTCAGCTGTTGATGCTCAGCTATCAGGCTCAAATACCCTGATTGACAGTACATCTTCTGCTCCACCTTAATCTCTATATCATGGTGCTCTTCACTATTGATGCCTGCTACTTTCAACCTACACCCAAGTAAAAAAGGATCATAGGTGGCTCAGTAAGACAAAATGCTTATTTTGTACCATGGAAAAAGGGAAGAATGACATGATTGCTTTGATTGTTCATAGTCTCTTACCATAGCCTTTCTCTGAACATAAATCACAATCTTATCAAACGTTTCACCAAACTTTCCATGAACCTTGCAGACCAATCTTTCAAATACACTACTTGCATACACAACTAGGGTATGATTGAGTCATTGTTGGTTGTAATCTACTGTAACTACTATCACAATGTACAATAACTATGATACCACAACACCCACCTCCTGCATGTTCGATAGTATTGTCACAAATGGAATCTGAAATGAGTTTTTGCAGCTCTGCATGCTTTGCAAGTCCTCTTTGTCCTGGGGTAGCTAGAAAAGGAAACCCTTTACTAAGCAAGCATTCAACAGATATCCCAGAAATCAACTATTGAATCTATAGATCATCTTCAAGGTTACACAAGCAACAGTTAAGTTTATCTTCAAGTTTATACAGTATTTACTTTTACTGTGCTAAGTGTTTATCATAACATAATCTACATACAGTGCTGTATATCTTCAGTCATGTTAGGCAACATACTGTACCATATCATGCCAAAGCTTGTGGCCTTGCACATACAGCTTTAACGGGGATTTTTCAACAAAATAATGTTTTGATCAAGAATTCTTAAGAACTTCAAAGCATTTCTCAAGAACTCTTGAAATATATCTAGATAGGAAAATAATGTTATCGTGCACAAGGCCTGTACTGTAAATGATGAAAGTAAGAAACTTACTAATGAAGTTAACTCTGCCATTAACATACACAAAACATGCAATGGGGGCTTTGGTCTTCGCATGCCACTCAGATACCTTCCGATAAACAACAGTGACAACTCAATATAAAATAAATTAGGGTTCACACAAAATGATTACGTCTTGCTTTTTCATGATGATCAAATCGATCATTGTGATCAACCTATTGTTTTGCCTCTTTGATTGATCACATTAGCTAAATATTAAAATAAAAAATTAATTCAATGCTGTGATTTTCATAATTCAAGCAACGTTTGGGCCTGGGCAATGAAAATAAATAACAAATAAAGACCATAAAATGATAAAAATTTCAGATACTGTTTGAGTAGATTTCAACTTACAGTTATATGTCTCTTTAGAAATTGTCAAATGTAAAAGAAAGACATTCACGATTAAGTACCTTTGCTCTCAATTGCCTGACATTATCAGTATCGAATCTTTGCCTTCTCTTCTGGTTGCAGATAAAAGAAACCTGGAAAATGACATGTTAAGGTGAGTATATATAGTATATATATCAAAGCATTTTGAAGACAGACAATGTATAATTTACCAAAGTGAAGTTGATCACTTTTACCTGTATCACAATTTCAGTATTCGTAGTGGTGGGAAATTGTAAGCCCCCATGATCTAGAACACTGCATGAAACTATAAAAGTGACTGCAGTTGAGCTAAATCTTTGGGGCCTGCAAGTATCATTCCAAGCATACACCAGTTGTTTACAAAGTACAGTATGCTGACCAGTTGCAAGGATACCTTATCACTTCATTCTCACGTCCATAAAATTTTTTAACTCTTACAGTACTGGTGAACATCCTGTTTATCAGCATCACAAAAATCCTTACCTCAAGCTTCTTTGCATTCTGCCTGGAATTTTACCAACAATGCAAAGAATCATTGATCCTTATTTTCTTGGTGTACAGTATAAAAACTAAATGAATTTGGGAATAATGAGTTGCAAAGCTGAATCAATGAGACTGTGCTGGGGAGAATTTCCTGTCGTCCAACTTAGCTTCGTTTTCCATCAACCATAATGCTTTATGCGCTCTTTGTTTAATTGGACATGCAGGGATTTGCCCTCACATCATAACAGATGACTTTCGTCTGTGTCTGGTGTCCATTATCAACCAGAGAGTAATTGCCAATAACTCCTGCTGTTACTTGCCTAAAACCCAAGCTGACGTCTTATGCAACTAAATTAAATCAACATAAACATTAGAAACACGGCACAAAATTCTTTGAAAAGTTTTGTATCCACTTTTGATAGCAGAACTCTGACTATTGTAATTGCTTGTTTATATGAAAATTTGATGCAGCGTATTTTTGCAAATCATTGCTATGCTAGGTTATCATAATTCTCAATATGCCTTATAGAACATAGGAGATATTTATGGGAGCTTAATCCAAGTTTCATAAAGGAAATCTTTGTCAAAAAGCGCAGTCCTTATCGTTTAAGAAGCTGCACCATAATCTACTATTGCCAAAAGCGTATTTATATTGTTTTTATTTGTTTTTATTAAACATTGTATTTATATATAATTATGAATCTTGCCCACTGCTGACTGTATATCAGTATATAACAATATTGATGCTTCCCTGAGCCCAGTCTGCAGAGTGTGGCAACTGCACGCACAAGTCCGGTCTTAAATCTAAATCGCTGTCTGGCTGCTGGTGCACAAAAATCAAATATTCCATACTGGAAAATGGCCGTCCACCATGCTGGAAACATGCAAAACTACTAGGTAGGGCCTACCCCTAGCTAGAAGAGAGAAGAGCCCCACCAAATAAATAGTATAAACGTAAGTGTATCTGGCAGTAGCAGTACATGGTACAACAAAAAGTGAAGTACAAACAAGTGAAGTGGTATGAATTTTGTCAAACTCAATATTGGCCAAAATTCTTTAAAAATGAGTGCAGATGTCAAGATTTTCCACTTCAACGTACAGTAGAATATGCCGTGGGATCTCCCAGGCAAACATTGCTCGATTTATGAATAGCCTACGAGGAGAGCATATAGATAGGTAGGCCTACCTAGTAGTCCTAGGTAGGCCTAAAAAAGTAGGCCATCAGCAAGTCTAAACGAAAGAATACCATCTAGCTCGAGGCCAAAACTCACAGTTTTCTTCCATGTCCTTCTACGCTTCGCTTGAGAAGACATTGTGAAAATCTAACTTCTCCCTATATCCTGTACGATGAGCGTTTTGAACACCTTTAAATTCACGATTCTTTCCACAACAACTCACACAGCTCCGCTCAGTCCTTGTCCGCCATTGAAATACGCACGGCACCGCCTTCGCAGTACACACATGCGTCTACCGTGGTCCATCTATAGGAAATCCTATTCAAAATAGCCGTGGTCCAAAACGAGAATTTCACTCGTATCTTACCTCAACAGTCTGCCGCCTTTTTTACAATAAAACCATTCAAAAATTGCTCTTGAATTGATCTTGTTTTATCTAAACACTAAAAACTCGCCTGTAAATATTGTATCATACTGTACATATATATATATATATATATATATATATATATCGTTGATTATTAAATTAATTAGAACTACTTTAATCAATTAGCTGTAACTTTTAAATGCCTACTACAGAGAAATTAATAATAATAATGATGATTGAAAACTGACCATACTACACACCTGCAAATTGTGGAAAGGCAGAAGCCAAACAACTTTCGGCCCAAATAGCCTATGTAAGACATCGGAAGTTACCGTTTGCCCCTCTGCCAAGTATGGCTCTACCAATGCATGGCCCATTCCAATCATAACTTTAAACCTGAAAAAAGGTAAACATTTACAGTTTGTTGATCAGGTTACGATAAATGTTTGTAACATGAGACTTGGTTTTATCTCCCAAAAAGCAAAACTATCAACGGAATATAGAGGGGGCTTTGGGGTTACGTTTGGCCAAGTTTTATGCTCGGGTTTCGGCTTTCTTTCAAAATTCCGATGTTTTCCAATTATCGAAGTCATACAGTCCCTGAGTTAGCTGAGATTGAAAAACCAGCTTCCGAAGGCTTGAAACGATGCACAGAGTGCCAGTGACAACGAAATTGTAGAAAAAAATACAACATTACTGACGAAAATTGAAACTTTGTGTTCCAATGTGCAATTTTGGGTTTCGAATTTTTTGCTTGCGGTTTTTTCGGGTTTTTGCTAATTTTTGCCTGGGTTTGTGGGTTCTATTACCCCCTAATGCTCACTATACGTCATTCACAGCAGTGGTTTAAAGTAGAAATGAAATACTTTATATTTCTCACATGGAAATCAAAATGCAGCCACGCTGTATGTCATATGACCACCATGTTAAATATGTTAGTACTTTGAAAGGACAAAGGGTTTATAAGTTTTGCAGTCATTAACGAAACATTCAGAACCTTCTCCAATGCCTTAACTCTTTTCTTAGGTGCCAACGAACATGACAATTAATTCAGGTCACATTCTTACCATGTGAAAAAGCCGAGTTAAAATATGAAATTTCATTGATTTATAGAGAGGCAATTGTTTCTTATAATCAAACGAATGACCAAAAAAGCAAAGCCACGTGACACAAATGGTATCTCTGTACTCTACCGGGTGTCCCAAAAAAATGTATACAGATTTGGTTGACTCTAGCAATGTGAATTTAGCTCTAATCAATGTCTAATTGGTCTCAAAATGTTCCTCAATAGTTAACTTGAACATAGATACCTCGTTTGTTGGTTTTAGTGCTGTGAGAGCAGAGATGTAAATCTTCAAAGCTAAAATTTGCCTCTTCCTGCAAACCAGAGCTTTAGCCTTTTGGCCTAAGCAAATTCTTAAGGCACAGGGTATAAATCAACGATAGCCTGAATAAAATTGGAAAAATATTAAATTTGGTGTTATTCTGTCACCCCCCAGTCACTCATGGGGTAGTTTCTTAATTTTTCATCAATTTAAGTTCTTAATTTCGATGTGCTTCAGGAACTTGCATAGCCCAAAAGGCCAAAGCTCTGGTTTACATGTGGACGCAAATTTGAGCTTTCAGTATTGATATTTCTGCTCTCATAGCATCAATACCAACAAACGAGGTATCTATGTTCAAGTTATCAATCAAGGAACATTTTGAGAGATATTAGCAATTGATTAAAGCTAGATTCACATTGCCAGAGTCACTCAAATCTGTATACTTTTTTTGGGACACCCAGTATTTGTAGACTGCACCATCTAGCTCAGGTCACCAACTTTAAGTGATATAAGTTACAAAATGAAATACAGTAGATCATCAGAACTTACTTCTGTTCTTCCTCATTGAGCCTAAGAGAACTTGTGTGCTGAAGATGTGTGCTGAACAAGCTTTCAAACTTACTGTATACTTGACTCGCTGACATCCCGCATGACAATTGAACTTCATTGTACATTAATCCTGAATAATATAGGCCTAGCTTGCAAGTACAACGTTGTGCAGCGAGATTTTCCAAACAAAGGGATCGATCAAAACGCTGTTTGGTGGCAACAGGATGGTGCACCAGCACACACGAGCAATGAATCAATGCAGTACCCGTGAGGTCAGTTTCCTGGTAAAGTGATCAGCAAGCGGGGTGACTTCCTCTGGCCCCCAAGACCACCGGCTTGTGTAAAAAAACGCAGGTCATGCAGGTTTTAAGAACACGCGGGTTAAATCGTGCGGGTCAGAACTAGAGGCCATGGGCATACTAGCTTTCGGCTAACAGCCTACCGATATTGTAAGTAAGATAGTCCAAAGGTTACCTGGTTACATTGTGATAAGAAACCTTCAAAGTCTCAACGATCATCTGAGTGGGGCAATTTTGAATGCAAATTATCATTTGTGAACATAATGAGATTTGTTGCTAGGTGAAACCTCTCCAACATAATAAAATCTCTGAGTGCTGCACTTAGTCCAAATGAGAATCTCATCAAAATTATCTCAAAGCGCTGTATGTAAGAACTAAATTTGTCAAGATCAGTGTTAGTTTTCTGAGAAATTTTAGGCATTGGATCAGTCAGCTTTTATCTGATTGTAGCTGCTTTTAGCAAAATGTTAAAAATACCAGGTCATGGGTACCAATGGTTTCTGTAGTTTCTCAGCCTTCTAAAATTTTTGTTGTATTTAGTGATAGGTTCCTCCTTCTCCTTCGTAAGCATTTTGTGACTTTTACTATACCACAACACAGTGGAAATATGCGCATTACCACCTCAGACAAAATATAAGATAGTTACACAATTTTCATTATTTTGGTAACGCATTCTTATTTGAAACACCCAGCAACTTGTTACCAAAAACTCAAGGGGTCCTTTCAAATCCAACGAACGACTGAACGAACGCTTTCCGTGCACCTCTATAGCAAACGGCGGAGGGCTTAAAGCCAGTATGCCCATGGCCACCATTTTTGACCCGCATGATTTACCCCGCGTTTTCTTAACCTGCATGACCTGCGTTTTACACAAGCCGCAAGATCACCGGACTTGGCCATTCTTGATTTCTTCGGTTGGGGTCATTCAAAACATAAAATATGTACAGTGCAACGCAACCAACAACCACGGAATATTGATGAATTAAAGAGAGATCAGAAGATAATGTGAAGCTATTCCGAGAGATATGATCATCAACGCATTCCATGCAATGGTAGACAGATGTCAGAGATGTATGAGTTCAAATGGAAATTGATTTGACAATGAATAAAGTATATTGTTGTTGTTGTTGGTTTTCTGTAACTCGATCATCAGAGGCTAGAAGAGTACAAAATCGAAAAGGATAACTTTTGTATTGATTCATTTTATTTCAGGCTGTGGGTTGAGTGGCCGAGCGGCTTAATCAGTTTCCGTCAGGAGACTGAAGTTAAGCTCGGTTCAGTGAGGTCAAACTCCGGATGGGTGACCTCGGAGGCTTGGCTTCGCAACTCACCTCGCCGTCCTACGGAAGGGACGTTAAACTAGGGGTCCCGTGCCTGGATGCGGCATGCACAGTGGGCTTAAATTAGCTTTAAGTAGCTAGATATACTTCCTGCCCACTCAAAATAAATTACTGAAAAAAAAGAAAAAAAAAAAAAAAAGGTCACTTTATGGTTTTGATGAGATACCCCAAAGGATCTACTTGGCCCTGTTTCCATGAATCGCTTCTCCAATAAGACCCTCCCTTCTGACGACAAAATATAAGATAAGCGTCCACCTCCCACCAGCATCTGAAATCTTTTGGTCGAAGTCTCCTGGAATTATTTTTCTTTAGAGACAGAAATTCAAATAATATTCACGATTTTAAATTCATATGACAGCAGATTAGGGCATTGCAGAGTCGCCTGGCCTTGAACACAAGAATACCGTATAAAATATCTACGTCATTTTTGAGAGGGCAGTATTGGTGACTTGATTTAGGAATGATACGATTATTACTTGGGAAAAAGTCCCTTGGGGTGAATCTCATTAGACTTAAATACTTATAAGAAAGTCAAAAGGAGATTTCTTAGTTTGTTAGATGCATTCGTAACCTCTTTTTGCATCGTTTCAAGATATTTTATGTTCGTTTTCAGGTGTCGTTTTCAAGTATAAAAGGAGCTGATATTTTTTAGGTTTCAATGAAGCCAAACCGATGAACCGACAGCGGCTACCTCTGCAAATGAAATGGAGCAGAAAGCAATTGCCATGGTATCTGACAATGAAAGGACACCTGAAAAGTCCGCATCACCAAAAAGTTCATCAACAGAGATTGACCAAAACGCACAACAATGCGACCAACATTCAGTGACCAAGAAATCTCAAGCACAATGGCAACCGGTGTGCCTAGCAGGGGACCTTGAACATCAGCTGAAAGACCTAGTGAAATTCTACACGAGAGTGATCAATCCCTTCAGACCTACTAGTAACATCAGTGAGAGCATGATGCATCAGCATGAATGAAGAATATGTCTCTTCCTGGACTTCGCTTCGAAAGAGCACAAGCAGAAGCCCAAGTTCCAGGGTTCACTGGACATAGATTTGACTAGCAAGTACGTGGACCACCTGTCAGAAGTTCTTGGCAGTGGAACCGTTGCAAATCATGTGCAAAGCATAATAATACTTGCAAAGTACGTCCATAGAGATTTGAAGGAGAGAGATCGATGCACAGATACAGAGATTGCACGCCTTCGCCATATGCAAGCTCAATTACAGGTACATATCACCATATCTCATACTTCATGTAAAGATGATAAGGGATGTAAGTAGTAAGTAAGTATTGCTGGGATTTGTTAAATTTGCAGCATTGATTCAAATGAGAAATGTGCACACCAAAATCACAGTTGCCCCTATCATCATCATCAACAAAAGAGCGGAAACTATTCCTTAAAGTGTTCTTTTGGTGATTTTTAGTAACATCTCGCGATGACCAGATGTCCCAGTACGTTTCCAGACCATCAGGTATAGCAAAATACTGGCTCCAAATCTTTCATTCTCGAACATTCTTTGATCCTTTGATTCAAAACAAGAATACACCATTTGCAAGGTAACTGATAAAATGTAGCGTTAATCTGATGCTTTAATTCTCTTCTATCTATTCGCAAAATGTCTACGAACGTGAGAGGAAGAAAACTGATCCAACAAAAGACACAAAGCGCTGCTTCCAATGGGGACAGGTGTTAGCTACGCTGATAATTATGAAAGAAAAGCTCGGAACACACCAAGGAGGCAGAAACGCAATGCCAAGGCTATATCATGACTTTGTTATTCTTCTACTTTTTACCACTATTTCTCCAAGCAGAAATTTAGATATGACGAGGCTGCGGATCGTCCATGGTGAGGAACCACCGTCAGCAAGGCAAGGCCAAATTTTTTTTTTTTTTTTTATGCTGGACCACTACCGGGTGACCCAAAAAAAAGTGACCCAACGCGATTTGTCACAGAAAATTAAGTAAGTGGCCGATTGAAATGCTTCCAATGTTGTTCTGTCGCTAAAAGACTTGCCTGTGCTTTGAATATTTTTCGCAATTTTTTTCGGTCCGGTAAATTTCCAAAATTAAGGATTTCGAGGAAAAGCGCCTGCCTGAAATCCTCTAAAAGTCGTCAAAAACAGGGGATCGATTTACCGCCATTTCAACTCTTCAAAACAACGAGGAATGTGTTTCGTTTCAACCTGGGAATAGGCAACCAAGTCGGAAGTCTTCAGAGCAATTTTATAGTCCCTAGGTATTTAAAAACATTCTCAGGCAAAATGAAACACGCTCTTCATTGTTTTGAAGATCTGAAATGGCTTTAAATCGATCCCCTGTTTTAGATGACTTTTTGAACATTTCACGCCTGCCCTTTTCATCAAAATCCTGAATTCAAGAACTTTGCTGTGTTAAAAAAAATTGCGAAAATACTCATAATGTAGGCTAGTCTTTTGGTGATAGAACAACATTTGAAATATTTCAATGGGCCACTTACTTTTTCTCTGTAACAGATTGCGTTGGGTCACTTTTTTCTGGGTCACCCGGTATTTATACCAATCTTTTTGATTGTACAGTGTTATCCAGGCTAAATAATTACATACATACATACATACATACATACATACATACATACATACATACAATGAGCAAGATAGCAACTGGATGATTTTTAAAGATGATGTAACAACAGATATGGTCATTAACCATTTCAAGACGAGCAGGAGCTATGGCTGCAACCAAATTAGGGTCAGTGACTACGATTATGTTGACAGACACTTACGTGCTTGTGTGCAGCAGCATCGCCACAAACTGACTGGAGAAAATGGACATTACTTTCTTTTCATTAGACCTGCAGGAGCCCGTTTACCTCGTCACAAACCTTCTCAACGTATCTAGAAAAGGCATTCATACAGCACAATGGTGGGCTAAAGTTCACCACTACAACTATGAGAAAAGCCCTGGTTAACTGGGTCATTGAGACAGAGAAAGACAACGAGGTTCGACAAGCAGTGGCCCGTCTAATGTCTCACTCCACTCGTGTTCAACGGCTTCGATACGACACTCTATTGTCTGTTCCCAAGATGAGGAAAGCGGCAGAGCACTTAACAGGGAAAATGAAGGAGTCTTTGGGATTGAAGAGATCCTTATTAGATGGCGAGAGTTACCTGCCATTTCGTGATCAAGTCCCAGCAATTGTTGCTCAAAATTCAATGTACAACCAACCAGCCCATACTGCTGGGAAAAGTGCTTGGATTCAATATGGAGCGCAAGACGGTACCCTTAGCAGAGCTTGTCAATGCAGGACAGCCAGACAATTATCAGATGAACATTGGCTGTCTTTGGGAAGAGGATCTTGATAAAATTGTTCACCCAATCGATGTTGCATACGTGGAAGGTGAAAATATCTACGTTCTGAGAACACCAAGAAGAGAGATCCACCAGTTCGTTTGTGACAGCACAAACACAAATTTCGAAGGGAAGGATTGACTTTAAATTGGTAAAAACTTCAGACTGGCTTCTCCTTACACAAACGCATGCTACTTTGAATCACTTGAAGAGACCCACATGCTTGCTGAGATCCCATAGCAATCGACAGGCATGAACTGACTGACACTTGGTTGTTACAAACATAATTTCACATTCAGAGGGTATCTCGAGATTGGACATTATTACAGTAATAGTCCGCGAAATAGACACCACTTTATCATAAGAAACCTCTGGCTGAATTTTTTGAGAAATAGTGCCCTCGTGTAAGAAGCTTCTCAGCCTGATTTTAGTAGGGTTTCTTATGGGAGGTCCCAAATAGGTTCATACAGTAGTGTCCCGCATATAAGAAAGAACGTTTTCAATTTTAGGTCTGACATGTTTCTTATATAATGAGGTAAAATTCAAATCAATTTAGGTAAAGTTCTTATCAGAAAAATCATGCACTATCGATCAACTACTCAGACACAAGCTTTGTGATTGTATGATATAATTATTCCAGGAAGGTGTTTTTTGCTTAGTTTTGTTAAATAAGAAACTAGGTTTTTTCAGCTCTGTGCTAGTTTCTTATAACATGGGGTATTATTTTGAATATCAGGGTCTGTGTTTCTTAAATTTGTGTTTCTCATATGCGGGACACTACTGTGTTTAATAGTCTTTGTTAGAATAAGGTGGGCATCTCATAGAGATTTCATGCAAAAACATCTCTATTTATACTTGGCATGTATGCTATGTTTGAGTAGATTTAGAGAGAATGCTAGGTAACTATATCGTACCATTTTGATAGTGTTTCATCTTACCTTTCTTCGAGTATTTAAGTTGAAATCACTGAGAGCTTCTTAACCATATGATAAGAAATTTTTAAACCTGTTTCCAGATTAATGCCCTCTTAATAAGAAACTAAACAGGCTGTTTTGAAGAAAGTGGTTTCTATTTTGTGGGTTCTTACTGTAGACTTGCGCTGTTTTCTTAACCTTGTTTGTATTTCGGAATTTAAGTAGAATTAGATTTTCGACTTCAGTTTCAGTTTTAAAGGGCATATATCGCGAACCTGATTGGATGATAATAAGTTTAATAATTGTTGTTGATTGGCTAAATGACAATAGGTCAGAACCACATGATCAGATCGACAGAGTCAGATATCTGATCAGTAATGGCGTCGCGGTGGACAGTTCCCAATATTGAAGATGGCGATGGCGATCAGCTTTTTCAGGGTAACGTGGTTTTTCCAAGACGCCGTTTGCACTTGGAGCAAGAAATTGTCGCAACTTCATCTGCAGAAGTGCCATTGGCAACAATATCAAGCAGTATGGTAGCGAGTTTAGGTTTTGTAGGAGGGGAAGATTTAGGCCAGCAAGCACCAAATATGGGCCTAATGGAAAGCAACTTGTTGGAGGAAGCGTTTCCAAGCCTCGGCAGAGAGACTACAATAAGCAGTAAGTATACAAAATTGCTTACAATTGTCATTAGGCCTACTTATGTAAGATACCATCAACAAATTCTTCCTGTTGTCTGTAGAAGTGGGGAGGGGTCAAATCTGGTAAAATTGGTACTAGGCTGCTGGTGGTAAAATTGTTCTATTGCTAAGAAATGGTAAACTGTGAACTCTTTAGTCAACATTCAATTTTTAAGGAGGTTAGTTTCAACAGGTGTAGCTGGGGGAAATCTGTATCTGAATATTTTCAACCTTCATTAGGGACTGGTCATTATTTCTTTAGTGTGGAGGAGGTGGAAGATATCTGGGAGGGGGTATGGAAATATGTTATATAAATGTTGGAGGGGGCTCCAAAATTTTCAGGAAAATCAGAGAGGGGTTATGAAAATTTTATCAAATATTGGTAAATGTCTAACAACCCATTCCCCAGAAAGACTGATCCGTCCCTTAATTATTTGTGGACCAGAAGTAAATTTTTGCATAGATATCTATTCTTTGTTTCAGTTAGCTGTGACTGCACCTCAACATGCCAAAAAAGAGGGTGTCCATGCAGAAGCGCAAATGAGTATTGCGGAGAGACCTGCCACTGCAATGCAAAGAAAAAATGTGAAAACAAACCGGAGGTAAGACAATTAAAAGAATATACTGGCAAGCCTACATGTAGACTTGCCCCAAGTCTATCTCTTCCGTCCGTCTACAGTTCCCTGTACAGTAGTTCCTGGATCCGCCATTTCCTGGATCCGCCATTCCAATGTTCCGTCCAGAGAGCTCGAGAGATAGACTTGTATAATTTGCAGCCTTATGAATTATTAATGAGATATATCTTTTGTTTTATGACGTAGGCGGACAGAATTCTGTCCGCTGCCGGCACTCTCAGATCTTTCTCAGTAGCCAATCAACATCATAATAGCACAAAAGGTTTATCGGATTAGAGTCGAAAGCTGGAACCTCAAAGGGGGGTCGCCTCGAACATTTTTGCGTGAGAAGAACACTGCAAATCTATAAAAAGACTCGCAAAGGAGATTTTATCTCAGTTCTAGGCAATGAAAGAGAAGGGCCTCGATTTAGCAAGAGAAGCACTGTCTTCAGTCGTTAGAGGATTATCAAATACATGCATTGACTGGTTTGTTGGAAGGTCGAGATGTTGTTTTATCAGTTCAGTTCAGTTCAGTTTTCATTTTTTAAATTCCACTACATACAATTTATCAATAACAAGACAAGCATACATCTAAAATACAAGAAATTAATACAATATTCCAATACAAAACATAGACACAAGATAGATTGTATGGAGGGAATTACTTACAGGAGGAGCTCTCTCAGTAGTTAGACTAATCGAGGAGAGACCACCCCCTATTATAAAAGTATCTCATATAAAATTGATTTCTTTAATTGACATTATGATGTTGACAAAACTACTTGATGGGCAGATGGTGACATTTTTGATATCCACTTTTCCAAAATTTAGTAATTAGTTTCAAATAGGAAGGCTTTGATTTTTTGGCGAAAACTATTAACAGATGGAGATTGTTTTATTTCAACAGGAGTGTCATTCCAGCATTTAGCTCCACAATAACGCACTGACCTAAGACCATATTGCAGGGTATTTTTTTGGGTTAGGAAAATATTATTTTTGATGACTTGCCGAGTACCATGTTGATGAACAGACCCAACTAACTTAAAGAAAGAGTGAAAACAAGAAGGAGAGATCTTGTTTACACATTCATATACAAAACTAAGCAATTTCAGGTGAAAGAGATCTTGTAGTTTTAGAATCTTCAAGTCTGAAAAGATGGGTGTAGAAGGTGCAGTAAAGTGTTCAAATGAAATTGCCCTTATGGCCCTTTTCTGTAACAACAACACTGGATTGATATGTGTCTCATAAGTAAGACCCCAAACTAAAATACCATATTGGAGGAAAGGTGAAAACAAAGAGTTGTAAAGACAGACCAAAACATGAATGGGTAAGAAGTGTCTCACTTTGAAAAACATACCACACGTTCTGGCCAATTTTTTAGACAGTTCAGTCAAGTGATACTTCCAGATTCCAGTTGGTTATCGGAACCAACTGGAGCGGGAAAGTCTCTTGTTTATCAGCTTGCACCTCTCGATCGAAGAAGGTGAAGGTGATTTGAAGATAGCAAACTCGCCTTCGACTACCACGTTTCGAAACTTTGCCAAAAAGCTAGTAATAAACTTTATGCGCTTGCTCGCATATCCCCTTATATGGACCAGAACAAATTAAGAAACTTGATGAGGGCATTCATTACAAGTCAGTTTCAATACTGCCCTTTGATCTGGATGTTTCACAGCAGGCAGCTTGACCAAAAAATTAATAAAATACAGGAAAGGGCCTTAAAAATTACATATAAGGACAGCGAATCTTCTTTTAGTGAGCTAGTACAAAAGGACTGTGCAGTTATTATTCATACAAAGAACTTGCACATACTTATGACCGAGACGTACAAAACTAGAAATGACCTAAATCCTTCATTTATGCAGGAAATATTCTGTGAAAATACAATTCACTACAATTTGCGTAACAATAACGAATCTATTCAACCAAGGGTGAGATCTGTCAACAACGGGACAGAGAAAGTGTCCGATTTAGAGGTCCGCAGCTGTGGCAAACGTTACCACCAACGATACGGAATTCAGAATCCCTTGGTCAATTTAAGGCAAAGATAATAAAATGGTACAGAGCAAATTGTGCATGCAAACTATGTCGCATTTTTATTCCGAATTTGGGCTTCTTAAAATTCTTAGAAACAGGGCGCAACACATAATAAGGTATGAGCAGCGAATTCAGCCCACAGCGACTACAGTATTGCAACTTAGCCTTTTTCCATCCACAGAGAGAGAGAATGTTTTCATTTTATTCTTCGTTGTTCCATAGTCATAGTTGTTCTATGGTTCAAGTCTGATTGTTTGTCTACATGCTAAAGATAATGGGATTACCCAAGCTTATTGTCTGAAAATGTACCCCCCCGAATGAGTTCCCTTGAAGTCGCACGTGTCGTATCTCATTAATAATTCATAAGGCTGCAAATGATACAAGTCTATCTCTCGAGCTCTCTTGACGGAATGTTGGAATGGTAGATCCATGAAATAGCGGATCCAGGAACTACCGTAAAAAGGGAACGGTAGACGGACGGAAGAGATAGACTTGGGGCAAGTCTAGCCTACATGTGATAAAAACTTTGGTGATCAACAACAATAATTTACTATTCTCGAATGAAGCAGTAGGGTCTGATGAACTTCAGTCTAAGAAATAGACATTAGAACTAATTCTTTTAAAATTGTTTATGCTGACTTAGATGTGTACAGTTCTTGCCAATTTCGCTTGTGAGCTCAGTTATCTAGCCCCCACCCCCAAAACAACCCCCTTATCCCTACTCAAAAAGTCTTTCTTTTGAAATATATCTTATAATTATGTTTCAGGGTAAAGTTGGGCAAAGAGGCACCGTTTCAAAACCAGGCGCAAGGAGAAAAGTAATAATTCCAGTTGACGATCCAGTGGAAGCTATTGATGTTGCGGTAATACACTCATGATATGCCTTGTTTGAGCTTTCAAGCTTTTAGTCAAAGGCTTTCAACAATAAATACAGCAATTGCTTCAGAGCCAACTGAATGTAATAACCATTTATTTACAGTCCTATACAAACAAACAAACAAACAACATATGCACAGTAATAAATAATGTACAGTATATGTCAAATATATACAGAAGCTCTTCGTTGGACAAATACTATGCACCAAATCAAATGATGAAACTTAAGAATTCAAAAACTAAAGAAGGTACTGTACTGTATGTACAAAAAGGGGATAAAGTCCATCCTTGCATAATTTTCCCTAATTATATTCCATATTCATTTATTAGCAATTTATCCTCAAATTTTGTATTTCTTTGCTATGATAAAGAAATTCAGAAATGTTTTCCCACAATAAAGTTGGATTCTAGTGTAAAATTCCTGACATTACATTAAAGGGAAATTTTATTGCTTTTTTTTAGGATGAGCTCAAGAAGATGACACATGGAGAACTGCTACATCTCTCCACGGAATTCTTCAAAAACAGACCCAGTTTGTTGCATGATTTTATGTTAAGAAGGCAGGAACCTGCACCAGTGGTCCCCCATCAACCTCCTCCGAGATGGTGTAAATGCACTTTGTGCATTGAAATGCCTAATGCCAAAGAGAGGAAATGCTGTGGGCGAAGGAACTGCATCACGAGGGACAGAACATTTTATGAGATTTGTGTTAATGGAACCAACTTGGAAGTTGCAATAAATTCCAAGTCTGATATTTATGTTTCCGCACCACGCTTTGACAATGCATCAATGCGCCATATGGGATATCGCCAGTTTGTAATGTGGCAGCATGGCCCTTTGGGAGCTGGAAACAGAGTAGTTGTACCATCCTGCTCAGTATGGGCAATCAGGAGGAAGTATCCCTCCGCAAACGGACAGTACACTGGTTATAAGGATCGCTAAATAGATCTACTATACATCACAACCCAGTTCCGGCCTTGTGCACATTATCACTGCTTCCTTCCTAAGAAATCCAAGGCATGACTTGTAAAAATTCTGCTAAAAGTATTCTCTCTTTCTACAAATATTTCTTGACTTAAAATTCTTACTGTTTTTCATACCCCTCAAGAATTCTTGATTCCTGTAAGCTTTGGATGTTCTTAGGAATTTTACCAGGTGAGTAAAAGGAAAGTTAAAATACATCTGACGGGCTGTGGAATAAAGAGTATGTGGCTTATATTCAAAACTGAAGTCTTAATCTATCAGTCCAAGGCTAAGTTATATGAAAATTTAGTTTAGTAAAGTCACTCATCTTTTTGACCCATAAATTAGGAAAAAGCTTGGAAGGGCAGGGGTTTGTAAAGGAATGAGAATTCCACATTCCATTCTGTTCCATGATCTACTTGTGATTGAATTTAAAGTCAATAAGATTGTCATTTTTCAGAAATAGAATTTAAATTTCAATGTTGAGTAAATCATGGACGAAAATGGAACATGTAATTCTTCTTCCCATTCTGTACAAACCCCTTCGATACATTTTCTTAATTTATGGGTTTAAAAGATTTATGATTTTATCAAAAAAAAAATTTCACATCTAAGCTAGCCTTTCATCGATAGATTAACGGAATATATCGGCTGCATATTGTTTTTAATGGCCCGCCAAAAATTTAACTTTTTCATTCACATGGTAGAGAATTCATTTTGTGTTAATGTGTGCAAGGCATGTTTGTATAACAAGGAGTGACAAATCTGGACCAAGGAATAATATAATCATGCGATAAAAGATGTCTTTGCCCTTTTCATAATCGACTCTTTGCTTTACTTGCAAGCTCTTTTGTTGGCTGGGGAGGAAGCTTTGCTATCGAACATGCTCTTCTTCTTGGGTCTTTCTTGTCAAGGTCTATCTTCCTGGTCATTGCCAAGGTATCACACATTCGCTTGCCAATCATATTGCACAACAAACTTGGGATATAACAATAATTCTTCTTTTCTCTGATTTTGACTGGGACCCAACGACCCCCCTTTTTCGACCATCTCCTTGTGAAAAGCAAATTGCCCATTGCATCTTTAGCCTGATTCAAATTGGTATGGTGATTATGATCTATTGCTGATAATCTCATTCGAGCTCTTTGCGCAGGAAACCTGAAAGTGTATCAATAACAACATACAAGAATGTCACTCAGTGGTGGAAACTTAATCTTTTGCAAAAAGGCTGAATTTGATTTGCGGAATTTTGCTAAGTTGTTGTTCTCAGTTTTTAGAGCTACAAGCGAGTTACAGTATAACTCACTGTAACTTGCGTGTAGTTCTAAAAACAGAACAAAAACTTGGCAAAAAATCTTTGAAAATGGTAATTACTGGAGACATAGGAATAGACTATTTAATTTAGAGCTCTTATGTGCCTCCTCAAGAAAATGCCAGAGCGACCATGTGTAAATTGCAATTAAGAGGCTTATGAGGTATCTGAAATATCTCTTCCCATACCAAATTTTCAATCAAAACTTACTTGAAGTAAGTGCGTTTTGGTGCGTACATTGCCAGATGACTATGGTATGCTTCAATCAGGCCAGTGTGCCTTAAAATATGAAAAACAGACTGTAAGATCAAGCTTGCCCTTTTCTTGCAATGAATAAATATCCAGATACCAATTTCTCCATGCCACCATTTACTCTAAAGAGACTTGAAATTGATAAAACCAAAAGTTTGTGCATGCATGGATATACTACCACTATGTACATTATGTCAATTAGTACAGTAAAATTTCATCAAAGGCAAGTCAATGATAGAACAAATAATAATAACATTGAAGAACTCATGAAAGGAAATAGTGTGTACACAGCTGTAAAAAGCAAAGAAAATAGCATAATTAAACCAACAAAATACAATGAAGCATTTTCTTTATGGAAGGAATTTTTTTATATAAACAATGTACAGCAACTTTTTTTGATATACAATATTTGCCTCAACA
Source organism: Aurelia coerulea (assembly GCA_039566865.1). NCBI lineage: Eukaryota > Metazoa > Cnidaria > Scyphozoa > Semaeostomeae > Ulmaridae > Aurelia > Aurelia coerulea. The sequence continues at coordinate 1,015,194 of CM076951.1, read as the reverse complement.
TGGAATAGATCTATCCCCAAAATTGTGCATTGCTCTCAACAATACATATAATTGCTCTGTGTTTTAACCCAGCAAATAGCTGATTCTGAAAAAAAATAAATCTACAGTATTTATTTTCTTAATAAGCACTCTTAAAATCTGATGATATGGAAAATCACTAGAAGCACAATTACCTAAATTTGGTATAATAGCCAAATGTTTTCAAAAACCTCTTGTCCAAAACAACCTCAGTTAGTGCGTTGAATGCAGGAGATTCAGGATTCAATACGCTTCGAACGCCTGTTTCCAATGGCCCATGTGAACATTCCCCGCCATGCCACTTATGGACCCCTGCTGCATGTTTCAACAAAGCAATCCACTTGTCCTTGGAAATAAAATGATATTGCATGAAAAATAGCAGACCACAAAGAACTGTGTTTTTTCTGAATCTATACAGTAAAGCATAAAGTATGTTATACTGTACAGTAGCCATGTACATACTCTGTAGATACAGGAGTACTGTAGCACTTTGATAAAAATGTCCTTTTTTTGAAAGCTGAATCATATCAATTGCCTGATGCTAACAGAATTGAGAACACAGCCTCGTTTGCTTTATGTTGTAAGCCTCTTGCAGGAATCACAAAACATCTCATTTTCAAATACATTCTCACATACTGTAACTGATCCATACCTTCATGATATATTCATCTCCATTGCAGCTCTCTGCACAGTGCCAAAAGTGGTTCCTAACTGCAGGTATCCATTCTCGGAGGGCTTCATTACCCTTCATACCAGCAGCCTAAAATAAATACTACCTCATGTGATTGAAAATTTGTTTAATTTGCTGCACAAAAAGTCACATTTGGTTCATTTCTTTAAAGAACTTCTTCAAGACTTTCCTGATAAGCAGTGAGATGACTAAGGAATGCGAAATATGAAATAATCTTGATCATTTCAAAAATTCTACAACATTATACAAATGCTTACCCCAATCATTTTCTGGGTTATCTTTGATGCTTTGTGCCAAATGTCTTTTTGATGTCCCTCTCTCTCGTCAAAATAATCTGCAAACTTGGGATCTTTAGCTGAAAAGTAAATATTGAAGGTTTCCTGGGGAATTCCAGTTCTGACTCCAGTTGTTTGATACAAAAGAGAGTTGACTGATGTGGTAAAAATGTTTAAATCTACTTGGTGAAACATTATGCACCACTAATTGATTTGCAGAATATATCCCAGCAGGGGTACTCTGGTACATTCAGGATAGGGGTGTTCAGGGTGGGGTACACAGCAACAACCCAAAAAATGATTTTTGGCATAAATTTGGACCCAAAAACATACTTTTTTCCACACTACTGTACTTACCCAACAATTGTGAAGTATATATCTTAAATCTATGAAGAAAGCAACTGAACATATAGACTTCACTGTGTTTTGATTTTAGTATCAAAATTGATTTTAGTAATGTTGCTTGATTTCAATTTTTCTTGTAAAGTATATTTTTCTCTATAATTTTTACTTTTTCCCACATTTGAGACCCAAAAAAGCAAGCCAGAATTTCAAAAACTCAAAAAAGTAAACTGTAAAATGACTGACCCAAAAAAACTAATTTTTCCACAAATCTTAGACCCAAGAAAGTAACCTGAGGACACCTATCTGTAAAAAATTCCAGAGTACCCCCCTGGTGGATATAAAAACATGCTGTTTTTATCATGTCATCCATTTCCCTGACTATCAAGCTGATATTGCCCATTTGTGTTCAAAATGCCTCCAGACAATCCTCCGTCGAAATTGCACAAAAAATGGCTAGCAATGAGTGGAAATGGAACTTACCTAACATAGCTGTTATTTGTGGATGCGAGTCCGTAACTATGCCATGAATAATTACTTTGTCAATTAAATATTCCAGCCCACGCTGACAGCCAATTTTCTCCATGTTTGGACTCTTATGATCTGCTTCCCGGACGTCAATTAGTTCTTGATGTACAATCAGATTAGAGAATGTGTCCATAAATGTGTATTGGCAGTATGTAGATGAGTGGCCAGGGGAGTCATTGCGCCCATCACCTCCAACAATTAATTCTTTCCCATTTAGTAAACTAAACATCTCATCCTGCATCTTTGCCCACCATTCTTCAATGGTTGGTACAGCATAGAGTCCAATAATCCTGTTGAAGGTGCTGCAGGATAATATACCTAAGTTCAAAAACTTGAAGAGCATTGCTACCTTAACGAATAGTGAACCTGACAGAAGCACTGCACAGGCAAGTTGAAAATTGACTGCATAAACCTTGTTAATTTTCATGGAAGAGCTCCACATGTTTGTATGTCCTTGTTCACATCGAAAGTGTACCTCAATCACACTTCCATTTATATGATCTTTCACTATTTCCATAGGTGTTGAGCACTCTGGGCAACGTAACCATTCAGTCAGGTTTTTGAGCTGTTGAAAGGTGCAAATGAATTTTCTGTCGGTAACAATATCCAAATGGGCTTGACAGCCTTGATCTACAAACGACTTTTCATACCCATCTGGTAGCTGCTCCTTTTCTCTGAGAGCATGACCTACCACAATTTGTCCTGGTTCGTCATCAAGGTATGTCCAGTCCATATCCTTAAGCTCATGGTTTGTTGAGCTTGTATTTATTGGGCAAATGGGTACTCCACTTACATCCATTGACTCATTATAAAGAATCGTTAGATCACTCATCGATTTTGTGAAATTCCTCATCTCACTTGAATCCGGCACAGATACGTCTGCTTCCTTTTCTTTGACAACGGACCTTTCCATTTCAATGTAAGTTTTCTCAGGTATCTCATCCTCAATGTGATCAATCCAAAACTCACCACCAACTCTTACTCTATCAATGTCCTGCACAACAACATCATCTTCTTCATCTGACCCAAAGTCTGAAAATTGATCATCAAAACTGACAGTCTTTCTTACATTCTCCTCTTGCTCCTCATTCTCATCTGAAACTCTTCCAATATTAGTATTTTCTGCCAAATCTCCATGTATCAGTTGCTGCTTTTGGATGGCTAGTTCCTTGATTGTAGACCTGAATAAGATAAAATTTATGTTTTAACTTTGCAGTATGCAAAAAGGTTTGTAATCAAGTTATTTCTATCAACTGTGTGCTTTTGACTATAGAATGATTTGTTTGGTTCTGAGTAGTGTTTGGGAATAAACGTAAATATCAGTAGGTGCTGCAATCAGTAACAGAAAGATAATAAAAATCACAGAAGAACTCTCAAACAGCTGTTGCTCAACAACAACCTTTTCAATCTTTGTGACATATAAATGTGGAAAAAGCACCTGTGCATCTGGTTATATCTATCCATTCTTTACCATCTTCAAAAACATCTCCACGTACATTTTAATCAGTTCTGTTACACATAAAATGATCAAGCTTCATGGTCTGGGGTGATAGCAGTTTCCATTTCTACAACTGGTCACAGAGTAATGTCAATGAATGAGATTTATACTGTCTTGGCATGAAGTTAACTGGAAATTCCATACAATTTGAATTTTAGGAAATTTGGGCAACTTGCTAACCTGTCGGATATATTGTTGAAATTTGAGATGCCAAGTTCAGCTGCTGTTCCACTCACATCAAGAATTGGTGAAGTGTCAATGTCAAGGGCCAAGGGCTTTCTTTTTTTGGCTGGCGCAGGTGTTGAGATAGATGGATCAGCAAAATTTGCAGTGGTTGTGAAGTTCCTAACAATGAAAATGCAAAATTTCATTAACATATCTAACATAGGCCTAGGGAAACACTATTAGGAAAGCCATCGGAAATGCTGTTTGAACCATTATTATCGACGAGATACTGAGAAATTATATTGACAGCAGTAACAGCAGTGACTACTTTACCAATGTACTCATAATCTGATCTAATCTTATCTAGTGTCCCTTGGCTATCCTTGATTGCGTAAGCAGAAACTGACGATGAAACTACTCCAGTACAAAGCAAAAGGAAAAACCAAAACCTTACCTCTCGATGGTTCTTTTGTAGAACGCGACTAAGTGCCCAGCCAGGTCATCGTCGGTTTTAAATCCGATATCATCTCTTAGTTCTCGCCATAATGTAAAAACAGTTTCTGTCACCGTTATGTGCACGAACTTCTTCGTAGTATGCGCTTTCTTGCGTCCTCTTTTTGCAGGAATTATTGGCAGCATCTCTTCGGTTAACAGTGGTTAACAGTGAGCCGCCATCATTGCTGCATTTTGGTTGCTTGTCTGCAGACTTGTCAACAGTTCTCATTGGTCAGTTTGGTCAAAATGAAACCGAGGCTGAATTTTTACGGCAGTAAAAATTCATTTCCGAACAGCCAACCAGGTTCGCGATATATGCCCTTTAAGGAGATGTTAAACAAAACGCAAACGATTCCTGAGCCGATGAATCTGAAACATAAAATGCTTGATAATGTTGTACATACTAGATTGATGTGATAATATAAAATGCTGATATACATACTTGCCAAATATCAAGTGACGCTTTATTAGACTACCAAGGTGCTGCCGTGAATTTGCATTTGAATGTGAATAAGGAATGTGAATTTGCGTGCTTTTAGTTTCGTTTTTCTATGCCGTTAGAAGTATTTTTTCCATTGAGTAATCAGTTGTTTGTGCTGCTGTGAAGCCTGCCTGAGTTCTGAGTCTATCGTAGCCATCCAGAGAGCCTGAATAATTAGGAGAAATTTTCACGTGAAAATACATTGTACAATGCAAAATGGTTGAAATGAACAAAGTCCACAAAAGCGAACCAACCTTAGCATGAGAAAAACCTTTTGTTTCTATGGCATATACGTTTTCCAAAAATATCAAGACAAATATTTCCTTACCATAGAAACTATTCACAAGAAACTCAAATCTCAGACCACCAGCAAAATTAAGGGAGCTCGAGAGTTTTCATCTTGGCTACTCCATTGGACAGAACAGAGTCTTTGGAGCCGCCATCTTTAGCGTTATCGTCAACACGTATCCTTTTATAAGAAACTAAGAATTTGGGCCAGTACTGAGAGTTTCTTAAAATTATCAGATTTTGAGTACTCAAAGGTTCTTACGAGTTTCTTAGAGGTTCCATAACAATCTTCATGTTCACTACCTGTGTCCTCATGAATATTTCAAAACAATGTTTTTAAGCCTTTCCAATTTTTAGATATTACTCAAGTACCTTACGAGTAATAGGATACAGGAAACAAGTGATAGTAAAGTAACAAAATATGTCCGGTCACGGACTTCCTTTATCAAAGTAAATAGTTCCTTAACTTACATTTACTCAGTACTGGAGTTTCTCAATTTTTTGGCGATGTGAGAGTTGAGTTTCTTGTAAGCAGTTTCTTGTACGTATAAAAATACGTGTATTCTTGCACCGCAGTAAAAGCCAGAGTGTGCGGTCATTCAACTACCTTTTACGGTTTCAAGGCACGCTAAGAATGAAATTAGTTTAATGTGTAATCAAAGGATATGGATGTGATAGCATCAAATGCGCTGTCCGTATAAATCTACAAAGACTTCCTCACTGGATTTTCAATCATAAAAATTTGGTTACATTTCATTCATGAATTTTTTTCAAAAAACCTCTTAATGGGGATTACGGAGGACATTCCTGAGAAATGTTAGTGTTAGCATTGGAGCGAAGGGGTAGTTGAGATTGGGAATGAGAACTGTATTTGGAACTTACTCCTTGCCTTTTTTGTGAAGCAAGGGGAGATTTTCCTTTGATGTTGACACATTTAGTCTTGCACATCTGGTGGTTGTAAATCATGGACATTTTGCATGCACAGAAATCCATTGCCTAGGTGCAACTCATTCACACAGCCTGTTAATGAAAATAAAAGATATCAACTCCTGTAACAGTATCTGTACAAGGTATACCGTAAAAGCTCTATTAAGCCCCGGGGGGTTTATTTAATTTTCGAGGGTTTAGAGGGGGGGCTTAATAGAGAGGGGGGCTTATTTAAAAAATCAAGATCAAGGATACAAAAAAATATTTCGATTCTCCTTTACCTTTCTAGGTTGTATCTAGCAAAGCGAAAATATGTAACGAAACAGCTGCTAAAGTCTAATTTATAAATCATGGAGTTTAATGAAGTTTTAAGTCTCAGTCAATGATTATTTCCTCATCTTCGTCTCGATCAATATGCAAATCAGCAACATCTTCCATCAAAACATCATCTTCTAGGATTGCTTCGAAAGGATCAACATCACTCTCCTCTAAGCCTTGAAGACGAGCAAGTAAATCTTTACATGCAGATGTAGCCACTACACACCTGAAGCGAAACTCTTCATTCAATGCTTTGGCTTCTCTTTTGGCTCCCTTAACCCTATAGTGGTTGGGCTATCTGATACGTCCTATTTTGGTTGGGGGGGGGGGCAAAAAGGCCCCCTACCTACCTCTTGACTGGAAATAGATAGAGCAACCAAATTTGGTGTACAAATATCCCTAGGCATGTACTTTATGATAATATGAAAATTAGCCTAAAATCAGCCGTGAATATTGCTTGCGTCAGCATTTCTCTTTGTGTGGTCAAGAAAATTGGCAAAATTTGTCAACATCAGGAAAAATGCGATAAAATTGAATTTGGAACTCAATGTCCATCCAAACATGAAAATTATGATAGAATACATCAAATAGCACTACCTTGCAAAATATCTTTGCAAAATTTTGCAATTTTGCTACTTTTTCGTGAACATTAATATTTGAGCATTGGCGATTTTGACAGAGTCAGTTCCCAAAAATTGTCTCCCTCCCCTCATTTGTCAAAATATTTTTATGAAACTTCTTGAGTGATTGCACAAGAAGTATTAGCAAAAAGTCAGAAAGTTTCCGGGCCGTAATTATTATCCTGATAGAGTTATAACAAAAAGTCTACTAGGGGGGGGGGAAATTTGCCCCCCCCCCTCCAACAAAAATAGGGTTAAAGACGAAAAATGGCTTCTTTTTCGACCCATATGCAGTTGCAGTTAAGCAAATGGTTATCTTTGCTTTCTCGTGACCGGTCGTTTTCATGTTAACAGAATGGGCACCACGTTTCTCGACAGTAGTATTGGACACCATGTCACTCCAGATGGCTGTTTCATCCATCGCGAAGATGTTTTTCAGTTCGTAATTCATCCTTCTACGCAGTTGGCAAACTTTCAGGATATAAGCACAATGCTTGTCAGCCAATTGATTCGGATTTTTCTGAGCCTCAGTTGTGCGTCTTCTGATGGACAGGCCATTCCTGTTCATAAATTTTTGTACCCAGCCATCACTGTACAAAAGCATCTTACTTTCTGTATCTACTGATTGATTTTCCTCCTGCAATTTTTTTGCCTTAGCTTTGATCAGCTTACGAGAAACACGCAAACCATTCCCCCGTCTATCTGAGATCCATTCAAGCATGAAGTCTCTTCTATTTCAGTGTCAGTAATGTTCCTTCCTCCTCCATCCAAACGCAATCTCTTCCCTCCAGCTGTACAACTTTGACGTAGTTGATTAAATTTATTTTTCTTTGCTTTCCAGTCACGAATAGTCTTGGGTGCTACCTTGTATTTCCTACTTGCTGCTTTGTTTCCGTTTTGCTGAGCGTACTCTGTTGCTTCCAATTTTAGGTCGGTTGTGTAACTTCGAAGTTTTTCCCCTTTATGTGAAGTTGCTCCTATCTGTTCTTCTTCAGCCATTTCTTAAAGAGCTTTCATTCGTATTTATGATCTACCATTAAGGGGCAAGTGATGATCTTAGAGGTCTGATCTTCGGTTTCTGTATCTTTTCAAGACGGGGTGGAGCGTGCTATTTTGAAACTGTTTAGATTAAGCTTTGTTGTTGCTGTCAAATTGATCTGTTACAGGAAGAACACAATTCTGGTTTTGAAAGACTTCCCAAAAACATAGTATCCGCTAACAAGTATTTGGACCTCCCATGTTGAATGAAATTGCAAGTCTTTTGTGAAACTATCGAGAACATAGTACCTTCTTGTAACAATGGATAGACTTCAAGCAGTTGAATTTCACAAATGTTTCAGACTAGATTTTGCAACTGTGGCCAGAGGGCATCATATTTACAAGAAGGTTTGGAAACCTGTTGTCGGAGAAACATTATTTTGCCATCATGACGAAAGAGAAAAAGCAAAACTTTATCATGACTATGGAATCAGCGTATATTTCCAAGGTGATCAAGGGTGTAACGAAAAGCTAGTTGGTCATTTACCAATAGAATTGTCTTGTTTGATTTGTAAATTTCTCGATCATGAAGGCTGCAATCTCAGATTCTCACTAACCGGAGCAAGAATACTAGAAGATGGAGTGGTTGTTCCCGGGACTTACACTGCGCTATGTCACTCTCGGAGGATGCTAGAGACGTTGAAGAAAGAACTAGACAAGAAAGTTTTGACTCTGAAGCACATGAAATTAGAAATTGGAAATATTACGATGAAATACATCATGAGCACTCATTAAATAATTGCACTTTACTCTAAAATTTTTCTTGTATGAAAATGGGGGGAGGCTTAATAGAGAGGGGGGGCTTATTTAATTTTTGAGGCTCTAGAGGGGGGCTTAATAGAGAGGGGGCTTAATAGAGAGGGGGGCTTAATAGAGCTATTATGGTATGATACAAAATACGATACAAACAAATATGGTAGCCTCTACGGTAGATTAAAAACCTAACCCTAACCCTTGGTTGATGTGGAGAAGGATAGGAGGAACCTTTGACACACGCACCGATCTAATGGCAACATCAGCAGCAACAACAACGATTCTCATGTTCTCAGCTCACAGCAAAGCACATTTCGCGGGAGCAGGGCCATAATAAAATTTGGTCAGGTACATCACCACAAAATATGAACGATTCAAATAGAAACGATGGTACAAGCCACAGAAGAAAGCGTCCACACAAGCGTAACCCTGAAACGGTGAAGAGAAAGAATAAGGAAAGGAAGTTAAGAAGACGAAAGCTCAAGAAAGAATTTAACGCCGTGGTGGTAGAAGAAGAGGGGTCGATGTCAGATCCAATTTGCCCTGGCCTGGTTCCTTTAGAGAGAGAAAATGAAGAGGAGATAGAAGAAAAAGAGGCAGAGAGGATGGGAAAAGAAGATACCAACAAGCATGCTAGCACGACGCTTACCACTAAAGCAATGTTCAAGGTAGGCACAATGTTCTTTCTGTTTTGGGTAAACTTTGTGGAATTCAAAGACTTCACCTTGATTGATTGATTGATTGATTGATATATTAAGGAGAACCTACCTCACTAAGATTTTGAAATAAGTTTTGACAACTTGACATTTTCTAACAAAAGATAATTTCATGCAAGCAATATTTATTTATTAACACAGGCTGGGTTTATATGAAGGTATACAGCAACTGGGATCACAGGAAGCCCAATCGAGTAATATATATGGGGGCCTAAGCGAATACTATATTAGGTAATTTACGTTGCTGCTGTTTCCTAACTGCAATATAAAGATAGCAATATTTGCTCTTTGAATTAAAGAAAATAAATTCCTACCGTAAATGACTCATTGTTATCTCGGTTATCTCTGTCTCGATTGTGTCTTTCTTCTTGTGCTCTTGTACCCCGAAATGATTGAAGCATTCTGCCACCATGGTAACAGAATTGATGTTGTTGCTGTTGTATTGAAATAACGACGCAACATTATAGGTTGAAGTGTGAATACATATAAGAAAGAACAAGGACTGAAGCTTTCTTACTTACATAAATCTAACAACAGTTTTATCCTCGCTCAATCTCGGTGAATTTTGCATCAAACACCCAGCTCTTTGCATGAAAATGTTCCCCAGCTTTTAAACTTCGTACTCACTGCATTTGTGTTCACTTTCATCCCCGAAATGATTTAAAACAAACGCGAAACAAAACTTATCACTTTGGCAGTCTGAATTCTGCTCAAGCTCCGTCCACCATCGTGGCCAGGATAAAGAGCGCCGACGTTCGAAATTCGTCAGATTCTCGACGAAAATTACGACGTTGACCCCCGGATCTCCAACAAACGTATTTGCTGCCAATAATCCTTGCTCACAAATACCCGGGGGATAAAACCTTGATTTGCTACGAGTTTTGTTCGAACGTCGGCGTCGGAATTTCAATCTCTATATTGCAGTTTTGAAACAGCAGCAACGTAAATTAACCTAATATAGCATTACTAGTATTAGCTAGGCCGCCATATTACGCAATTGGGCTTCCTGTGCTGGGATCAGAATTATATTTCAGGACTTCAAAACTTGCCAATTCACGTCTTTAAAAAATTAGTATTGCTGGTGTTTTGTTTTGCTGTGCATTCAAACAGTTAGAATATGTTGACGTTGTCAAATTGTTGTATTCAAAAACTTCAATTTTCTCACAGGAGAAAATATAGTGGGAAAATATTTTTGGTTCTATAATGTTTTTATTGCAATTGAAGTTTTGCAGAAATTTGGTTAATTTCATTTGAAAGTTACAGTACTGTAGCTTAACAGTTACAGTATACCGCAGGCATCAAAGCCAATAAGCAATGAAACACTACATATATCTAGCAAATAGGACTAAATTGTAACCTGTTTCAGAATTGTAATCATAATTTCATTGTTATTGCCTGTGATAGTTTTGTGATGACATATATGCAATACTGTATGCTTCTTCATCTTGCAGAGGATAGCTGGCAGGAAAGAGATGAAATTCAAATGTCTCTTTGGTGGTAAAGCAACGAGAAATATGACGAGGAAGAAGAAGAGAGCTACGAGGCAAGGGAACTTAAGGAAGAGAGGACGAGGGTTGACAGGCTGCAGATAAGGTTGCATCAAATGAAGGATGAGTTCACCCAATTGAAGGCTCGCCATGCAGAGTGCCTTCATGAAACACAATCAAGTGTTGTGTATGCCAGATCTACACTCATGATTGAGAATGCTGTTTTTAGTGGAAAGTTTTGCATGCACGAGACTGCATTTGATGAATATGCTGTAACATTCCACAACAAGGCAGACATTATGGAAATTAATGATCTGTCGTTGGTTCTTGATACACCAGCATATACTGTTTGGCATATAAAGTCCAACAACTTTGCTTTGAAATCATATAAGGGTGGCTCCAAGGCACCATCAGAATATCGTGTTCTTGCTTTTCTGCATAATTCAAGTAAAAGTGCCAGAAAGTTATTTCCTGAGCCAATTGCAGTGTCCATTGATGGGCAAATCAAGAGCTGGTGATGTCTTTTGAGGATTTTGATATTTCCTCCATGACATCAGCTAAATCTGCAATGCGGAATAATTCTATTCTGGATGATGAATGGCTGGTGGTTGTTTTTCTTATGGGAACCATTATGTTAGTGGCCCACGAATGTGAAATAGTTTTGAATAGCCTTTGGTTTGACAGTCTCACTGTTGGTCCCAATGACAGTGGAAACAAAGAGCCAAGGCTATTAGAGTATTGGAATGTGTGCACAATACAGAAAGCCAAAAAGCTTACTCTGAAGCAACAGACAAAATATTCCGAATGCCCATTTATGGCCCCAGAACTTGTTTCTGGACGACGGGCACCCTCTTACCAGAGTGACATGTTTGCATTTGGTGCCCTACTTAAAAGCATTGACTTTAAAAGGAAGCTACCGAAAGATTTAAAAGAATTGTCGCTCCGCTGTACTGCAGTTTCTGTTGAGGACAGACCAACATCTGAGGAAATACATAACACTTTGTGTGATTTGCTATGAGTATACTGAAAACACAATGCAACTTCAAACTCAGTTACAATGATCTCAATAAAACTAATGTGAACACACATTTACAGTCTTTGTTTTTCTATTCATAATAAATTAAAACTAAACTAAATACATTACTACTGTACCGATCTTGGTGTAAGAAGACACAAGGTCATCTGGCCTACACCAAGAACGGTACTTACAATTTGCAAATAACTTCAAGATATAAATGTATGACAAAAAGAAAAAAATACAGCAATACGAGGGACAAAAAAAAACAAGAAGACAAAACCTACAGTCTCTGCAGTATGCAAAGTCTTAGTTAGATACACACTACCTCTTGATTACGAATTAGGAAATTTGAATTTGTTTATTTATTTCTTGCTGGTTTACATGCCAGTACCAAGTGATTAGCATATTGCAAACAAATAAGTTTTGGCATCCATGAATGTCCAAAATGCAACATAGACTGCAAAGAATTCCCTGAAACCTTTGGTAGTTAGATTATATACTCCATTAGGCGTGCAGATATGGGTTGATGTGGGTAGCAGAGATGACAGCATAGGTTCCAAATCTTTACCTTGGCGTAAAAAGGTGGGTGTAAAATTCAATGACCTATTTCTTCTGATTAAATGGCTTGAAAGAAACTTTGGATACTTATCTATAATTCTACCGTTGGACTTTCCAGAAATTTTGGATACTTTTTGAAATTACAACGTCTCTTGCATTTCAATTCATTTGAGGATGTGACGTCATCAAATTTCTAAATCATAAACCAGATGAGTGACAGTCTTTTGCTTGATACCATATTGTAGGTATTAACTTTGGATGATCAACCTTTCAGGCAAATTTTTGTCCTGAAGTTTACTTGTCAGAAAGTGTTAAATTCTTTGAAGATGGAAAAAATTCACAATTGTATGCCATGCCACCATTCAAAAATGATACACTGTCTCAACTGTGATGGGCTGTGATGCTGCTTACAAAGCAAGTTTGTACATTGCAGTTGTCAGTATCAAATGTTTTTGAATTGATGAAAGTTCCGTTTGAAAGTTTTCTTTTTTAAAGTAGTTGAGAATTGTGCCAGTTGGCATGTCAAGTATCATATTTTGTGTGTGCATCTTCAATAGTTATTAACTCAGCCATGAAATGCTCTACCTCTAAATTAGATAAGCAGCACTGAGGTGGCAGGTGCTTAGAATCGCATCTCTTCTGCTAGGTATGTGCCTAAAAAAATCAAAGGTGTTTTAAGGAAGCAAAATATATACCAGAAAATAGAAGAAAATTTTAGCTTTAAAATGAGCCCAACCTCATTGCTATGAGATGTATTTGTTGAGAAATATGAATGTTCTTCATTAAAGAGAAACGCGTAAAATATGGACACATAATTGTATTGAAAGCATACAGAAAATCTGTGATCCAAAAGTAACTCTAATTGATAATCTGTATGTACACATTATCTAATTACTAAAAGGACCTCATAAGCAATCTACACTGGTAAGGGGAAGGCTACACTATCAAATTTGTTTGCTTTTTTCACAACTTCATGGTCTTAATTTTTTAAAGGCGTGTAGTATGTGGGGGGCTTTGATAGCGAGTGGGGGGGGGGGGGCTACAGTGGCAGACACAGTTGGCCAAATATTGGGGGTGAACTCATGTTACTGTCGAAAACCATTGTTTATCTTAATTGCTTGCAATTAATGGGTCTTCATTCTACTCTTGAGTATCAAATAAACCGGGGGTGAGTGAGAATAATCGGGGGGGTGGTGGGGTGGAGTTTTCAAATTTCTCATATGTTTTGCTCTCGGAAAGTGTTCCAAACTTGTTTATTTTATTAACTAGTCGCTGAAGATCGTAATGGCTTATGTCAAGGTGAAATAATTCATTAGTTTGGCGAACTGCTTCAACAATGCTTTCTGGTTGGGCTCTGATAATATAAATGAAGCAAGTGGCAATTGTAAAGTGGAGAACCATCTTCGTGGTTGGCATACTCTAGGCAAAGGTGCTCTGCTACCATTCAAGGATGAGGATTTTTGAGGGGTTTGCTGCTGATGGTCCCTCCCCCTCCATTACCAGCCTACAATTTAGAGAGTACCCCCACTCCAACCTGACGACAAAGTACGCTGATGAACTCAGTGAAGCGACAAAGGCTTTTAAAGAAAAGATCTGCTTAATAAATGCCAGGAATTATCAACACCTGGCAACAAATGAAATCATAAAATCAATATGCTGGTCGCAGAGGCCAGTGAGATACCGGGTGTCCCAAAAAAAGTACTCCCGTTTGAAAAATCACCAAAAATTGATTTCACAGCCGATCTTCAATTTTCTTTCTTTGTCAAGTATATAAAAGACCAAACTATTTTTCAATTTATAGCTGATCTTGTAATTGGCTTAAAAGTAGCAATTTAGCTCTTTTTACGGCTACCTGGTTTTGAACCATACTGCAACAAAGCACTTATTGCCAGATCAATTTCTTTCTGCATGTAAAGCATCTAGTTTGGTCATAAATGACAGAAAGAAATGCGCAAAATCATGGCAGACCTCATTGATGATTAAAAATCTAAAAATTTTGACTCTTGGGCAAGATTGACTATTTTGCTTAAAAACTATCGCTCAAAATAAGGTTTTTCAACGCGTAATTGTCCTACCTGGTGGCCTCAAAAGCAAACATTTTATCTTCTATGAATATTTTTGGGTCTTTGACAAAACAACTCAAAAAGAAAATTTTATCAAAAGATTGATAATGAATTGTTGGTGATTTTTGAAACAGGAGTACTTTTTTTGGGACACCCAGTATATGATGAAAACTCTGTACAAGATACCCTAAAGAAAGCTAGGGCACACGCCTTTAGCAAAGCTCAAGTGATCAAGCGAAACAAGAACCGTAATAAGATCCACAAGGCGTACAAGAAGCCCCTCCAGGGGAAGATCCCGAGAGAGAAAACAGAGACAATAACAATACAAACACTAATATCTTTGTGAAGAAACAACATTTTTCACTTAATTTTAACTTTTTACTTTAACTTGTATATATTTTTCTGTGCATGTTGCAAACTTCTGGTTACTCAATTTGCATCCTTTCTTTGCTTTCTCTCTCTATATGCAATAATGAATGCAATAAAGAAATATCTGCAGAAAAAAATTGCCACAAGTATGGCAATTGACAATGTTTACAATATGGGGAATTTCCCTCTTAGTCCATCCGGAAAAATTCTGTGTTTTAAAATAAAGGGCTCAGTTTTGTATCAATTTTGATACAGTCTATCATTGATACTGTGGCAAAAACTACACATTTTTCAAATTTTAAAAAAGGTTCCATGAAAAAACTCGAGTTCCACGTTATTGATTTTGACCATATGCAGAAGTCAATAACGCTGAACATCAGATCGCGGAATTAAATTTTCGCGGTTCCGCGGAATTTTCACGTTCCGCGTTATTGACCTGGCCGATTTACTTGTTGCGAAGGACGTGTTAAATTCTACTTGGATTAATGTGAGAGAATGGGTTGTTGTGTTGAGTGTTATTATAGAGAGGGAGGTTTTGTCTCATGCTTCTTTAAGAAAGAGGGTTATGAAGATAAAGGAGAAGGCTGCAGAACTTATAAGGCGTCAAAACCACACAGAGCTTCATTATTTTCTTTCCATTATCTTTGATTTTTCCACAAAAATAGTACAGGAAAGTATCGACACACTAAGTGAAAGTGAAGCACAAGAATCAGGAAACGCTAATAGAGCCAGTTACCAATTAATCAAAAATTAATCAAAGGCAAAAGAGTGATCAATTTTTTCACATCATGCCACATGCTGAGGATAGGTGGCAAACAAACCAGTAGTTGGTTTCTTGAGAAAACTGAACGGTCAAGATAGCTAGCTTCATGAACTGAAAAATATGTGCAAACTTTGTGTAGTTCTTTCCAGACAATAAGATGCATGCAGTTGTTAGCAAATCATTCAAATAAACAGGTGCATTACATGGCTCAGTAACAATTTCGGAAGATGTCAACAGCCCATGATGCTCACTGCTACATTTCCAACGCAGTTTTGCAACACTGTCTTTGATTTCATGGGACTAACTTAAGGGCTGCCCACAAATAATCTCATTCTCTAAAATGATGGAACATGTTGCTCTTTTTAATTCCATGAGCTTTTAAATGGAGATAATTACCCTTTCCCTACTTGCAAGCAAATTTGATTCATAAAATCGGCTGACAGGAACAAATTTGAATGAATCATACAGTTTGGCTTATGGCAATTTGCGTAGTTTTCAAAAACTTTGCAAAGTGTTTGCTAAATTTTTGCAGAGTTTTTCTCAATTCTTCAAATACACACATATGTAGACAATGCCAAATGGATGATAAATGACTAATTTAAGCAAATTGACTCATATATGAAATTTTTGTTGAGAAACTTTGCAAATTATCAATTGATAATTTCCCTGATTGATAATTTGCCAAGTTTTTAAAAAAATGACCTAGAAATTGCTAGGAACCAGTGGAGAGCCTCATGCCTCTGTAGAACATTGTAAAACACGTCTAATCACCACTGAACCTACTGTTTCAAACCATTTTAGTTGGTTTTGATGACGAGACTTGCAATCTCCACGTATTTAGGCCCAAAATGTAAAAATGTTCAAAAACAATTATTACTCATTTCATTTGATGTATGCACTGTCATGAATGCCAGCTCTAATTTGACTAAAAGCCATGTTTTAGCAGGCTGGTAATGTTTTAGCACCAAAATTTACATGGCAACGCCCATAACAACGCTTGGAGTTTAGGAACTTTGACATAACATTTCCCCAAATGTCTCATTTACGCCTTATGATGGTATTTTTGGGTCTACTATCTTTGCTTCACCAAAAACCATTTTTTAGCCTCGTTTTCAATGCTCAATGACATCATTTCTGCACCATGCAACATGCAATGTAAGAACCAAGATTGTGATGCTGTGTTTACAAAATGTGAAAATAAACTAACATACAAACATACAAACATGCACACATACATTTTTTATTTCACATAGCAGGTTAAAAAGTCTGGCAGCTCAAAGGAGCTGATGTGGACCTGCTTTAACTAAAAACTAAAGGAAATTATAGTATTATAGTAAAGATAAAGTAAAGATACATTATAGTATTACATTATAGTAAAGATAAAGTTACACATTGTTTAATAGTATGTTAATAGTAATTAAAATCTTTTTCTTTGTTTAAAAATCCAGTTAATCCAGATATGGGGTGGTGTGGTAGTCCTTCTACAAACCAATTGCTATGTGGTATAAGTTCTGAAGAACTAAATGATGACCAAAGAAGTTCTAAGGGACAGGATTCTCTTTATGAAGAGGAGAATTATATCTCTTCCGAAGGGAACAAGTCATCAGAGACTGACATAACAGACCATTCAACAGATGATTCACATTCACAACCAACAGTAGTCATCAGAAAGCGAAAAATAACAGAAAATCCGGCTCCAAGATTGATTGACAATAAAAGCAAACATATGGAGCGTCAACTGAGTGCCTCCCAACGAGACCAATTGTTAATCAATGAATCAAAGCAGGATGCGCAATTTAAGAGAGATATTGCAGAAGATATTGGTGATCTTCGTGAATGATATTCGATACATCTGACATAGATGGACAAAGTGTTGGATCTCTGACTGTGCACTATAGAAAAGCCTCCCAAAGACAACCAAGCTGTTGCTCTCAATCCATCATACTGTTCATCTTGTGTTGGCTTCACATTTGAGCTTATCATTATTTTGAAATATTGTTGCCACTGCCCTTGTTGAACTGCGTGATTCTTTGCGTCCAGTTGAAATGGAATCTTACAACCTGGATTTATAAGGCAGAACAGCAACATGCCGATACTCCAGATATCTGCTTCTTTTAATTCCCTTTCATTTATCCGAGTGGGTCGTCCTGCAGTATTTATAGCTTCTTGGACCATGAATGCTGGAGTACCTTTATCACATTTGTGGTATAGGAACAAGCAGCAGCAGATGACTTGGCAAGGTTCCCCCAACTCTCTCCAAAGTCTGCAAGCTTGGCAACACACAGATTGCTTATCCACTTCAGCCTTTGTTGCACTGACGTCAGTTTCACCAAGTATTGATTGCTCACAAGTACATTTCCCTGTTTCAAGCCTCTGTGTGCCAGACCTTTCTCGTGAAGGTAGGCCATGCCAGAGACGATTTGGGCAGCAATAGACCATTTTGACATTTAGAAAAGGGCCTGGGGAGAGCAACATTTTTCTGGTAAATGGCTGCCACAGTTCAATTTATCGTTGGTGAAAAGCTCTGTGGCAGCCATTTACCAGAAAAATATTGCTCTCCCCAGATCCTATTTCTAAATGTCAAAATGGTCTATGGAGGGAATCAAATGCTCAAACCCAATACACTTTCATTTGTGCAGTTCTGGAAGCAAAGCATCAAGGCGAGATACATTTATTTCTCCTCCAAACATTTTCAGATCAAACTATAAGTACTCCAGCATTATTGCTTTCTTTGCAGGGCTTATTGATTTGAATTCTACCAGGTTTTTGTGCTTTAGCTGGTGATGAATACGTGCCCCTTTGACCACTTCACCCTCATTTGCACGGGTTTTACCAATCAATGGCCCTGGCCCTATGGCCCTATGGCCCTATGGCCCTATGGCCCTATGGCCCAATGGCACTATGGCCCTATGGCACTATGGTCTTGTATCTTTTATTACGAATACGCTAAGTATGAGTCTGACAGTGTATTCGACTAGAATTCGTATAAATGTTGCTTCAAATGATTCCCAAACTGAGATGCACAAAGTTCTCGTTCACCGAGCGAAAATTCCCCCGAAGTACTAATGCAGGGAATCACCAGCTGTAACTTTCTTTGCTTATTTGTTGCTATGGGAAACACGGCAAAGGGCGCAGCATTGTTGTCAATAATGTGTTTCTTATCTCGCTTCTGTTGTGAGATAAAGTAGAGGAAGGGGTCCGACAAATCTCCACTACACGTTTTTTTTATAAGAAACTGGTTTATAAGAAATTAGTACTACGATGACCAAAAAATTAAGAAACTCTAGTACTACGCTCAAGAACAATTGAGAAACTCTAAAACTTTATTTCTTTGTGTCTCTCTTATTCTATGTCTTTCTAACAAAGGTACATTCGTCTTTTCTTGACTTTTAACTGCAAAATTGGTAAATTTTTGCCTTGATGTGCATGGCTTCTTCTCGATGACAATGTCAATGCAAAATGGTAGCCCTTTCTCGAGAAGAAGGCTCAACTTCGAACAATACCGCAATTTTAGGCCCAAAAAATAAGAAACTGATTAAGAAACTTTTACTACTAAAACACCGAAATTTTCATACGAAATTAAGAATATTTTAGTACTAAGTGCTGATCCAAGTTTCTTATAAAAAAAACGTGTATTTTCCAACGCATTGCAACGGAGCTAATATCATATGTCTTAATTTTCAGAACTTTCAGCAGTGGCTCCTTTTCTTAGTTTCTTATAAAAAAAGATGCATGCATTACTGGGGCATTACTATAGATATTGCATGTAACAGATTTACAGCCTGTCATGCTAAAACCGCAAAAAACACTTTGAGGAGTGGGGCAAAATGTGCCAGAGCCAAAATGTGCTGCGTTGTATTATATTATTGTATTGTATTGCCTGTTAACTTGTAAAGACCGGGTAAATACCAGTACAATCGCCAAACAATAATTGTTTGTTGCTTTGGAGGATGTGTGTGAAAGCTTCGTACAGTCCTTTCAAATTTGATGATTTCAAGGGGAATTCCCCACATCACTTTGGGGAATTCTTGCTCGGCGAACGAGAACTTTGTGCATCTCAGTTTGGGCATCATTTCAAGCAATATTTATACGAATTCTAGTCGAATACACTGTCAAACTCATACTTAGGGTATTCGTAATAAAAGATACAAGACCATAGTGCCATAGTGCCATAGGGCCATAGGGCCATAGTGCCATTGGGCCATAGGGCCATAGGGCCATAGGGCCAGGGCCATTGATTGGTAAAACCCTGCCTCGACTTCAAACTCAAAGACGGGGGTCCTCATGGGTCGTTTACTCCTCGGAGAACTAAGAGCCGGGAGTTAGACCCTCGAGCTGTCGGTCATCGAGCTGCCGGTGAGAGAGCTAAAAATTTATGTCTCGATTTTAGACCAGGGAGCTAGACCCTTCGAGCTGTCGGTCCTCGAGCTGCTGGTGAGAGAGCTAAAAGTTTACGTCTCGATTTTAGACCAGGGAGCCAGACCCTCGAGCTGCCTGTCAGAGAGCTGCGGGTGAGAGAGCTAAAAATTTATACTTCGATTTTAGACCAGGGAGCTAGACCCTCGAGCTGTCAGACCTTGAGCTGCCGGTGAGAGAGCTAAAAATTTATACTTCGATTTTAGACCAGGGAGCTAGACCCTCGAGCTGTCCGTCCTCGAGCTGCCGGTGAGAGAGCTAAAAATTTACGTCTCGATTTTAGACAAGGGAAATAGACCCTAGGGCTGTCAGTCCTCGAGCTGCAGGTGAGAGAGCTAAAAATTTACGTCTCGATTTTAGACAAGGGAAATAGACCCTCGAGCTGTCAGTCCTCGAGCTGCCGGTGAGAGAGCTAAAAATTTACGTCTCGATTTTAGACAAGGGAAATAGACCCTCGAGCTGTCAGTCCTCGAGCTGCCGGTGAGAGGGCTAAAAATTTATACTTCGATTTTAGACCAGGGAGCTAGACCCTCGAGCTGCCGGTCAGAGAGCTAAAAATTTATACTTCGATTTTAGACCAGGGAGCTAGACCCTCGAGCTGTCCGTCCTCGAGCTGCCGGTGAGAGAGCTAAAAATTTACGTCTCGATTTTAGACAAGGGAAATAGACCCTCGAGCTGTCGGTCCTCCAGCTGCCGGTGAGAGAGCTAAAAATTTACGTCTCGATTTTAGACAAGGGAAATAGACCCTCGAGCTGTCAGTCCTCGAGCTGCCGGTGAGAGGGCTAAAAATTTATACTTCGATTTTAGACCCGAGAGTTAGACCCTCGAGCTGTCCGTCCTCGAGCTGCCGGTGAGAGAGCTAAAAATTTACGTCTCAATTTTAGAGAAGGGAAATAGACCCTCGAGCTGTCAGTCCTCGAGCTGCCGGTGAGAGAGCTAAAAATTTACGTCTCGATTTTAGACAAGGGAAATAGACCCTCGAGCTGTCAGTCCTCGAGCTGCCGGTGAGAGGGCTAAAAATTTATACTTCGATTTTAGACCCGAGAGTTAGACCCTCGAGCTGTCCGTCCTCGAGCTGCCGGTGAGAGAGCTAAAAATTTACGTCTCGATGTTAGACAAGGGAAATAGACCCTAGGGCTGTCAGTCCTCGAGCTGCCGGTGAGAGGCCTAAAAATTTATACTTCGATTTTAGACCAGGGAGCTAGACCCTCGAGCTGTCCGTCCTCGAGCTGCCCGTGAGAGAGCTAAAAATTTACGTCTCAATTTTAGACAAGGGAAATGGACCCTCGAGCTGTCAGTCCTCGAGCTGCCGGTGAGAGAGCAAAAAATTTATACTTCGATTTTAGACCCGAGAGTTAGACTCTCGAGCTGTCCGTCCTCGAGCTGCCGGTGAGAGAGCTAAAAATTTACGTCTTGATGTTAGACAAGGGAAATAGACCCTAGGGCTGTCAGTCCTCGAGCTGCCGGTGAGAGGCCTAAAAATTTATACTTCGATTTTAGACCAGGGAGCTAGACCCTCGAGCTGTCCGTCCTCGAGCTGCCCGTGAGAGAGCTAAAAATTTACGTCTCAATTTTAGACAAGGGAAATAGCCCCTCGAGCTGTCCGTCCTCGAGCTGCCCGTGAGAGAGCTAAAAATTTACGTCTCAATTTTAGACAAGGGAAATAGACCCTCGAGCTGTCGGTCATCGAGCTGCCGGTGAGAGAGCTAAAAATTTACGTTTCGATTTTAGACCAGCGAGTTAGACCTTCGAGCTGGTGGGTACAGAGCTAAAATTTTCTTAGATGTCAAAAAGAGTCATTAATTTAAGGCTGTTAAATTTTGAGCATTGAATTCACGACTTTGATGTTTAGAGTAAGAATTTTACTCCCGGAACAGAAGCGGAAGCTTATCCCATCCGCATTTAGACCGTTGGACAGCTGATGCAACTTTCCAAAAGCTTACATAAAATATCGAAATATATATCGAAAGGAATCGTTATCAGAATGAAACTAAAGCATTGATATAATACAATAATAGTCAACACTCTTTTCATTGTGATTTGTAGAGATTTGATGTTGTTTTTGTTAAAAAACATACCCGAATGAACAGGTAAAATTTTGCATGGGTGGAAGGACCCAAATTCCTGAAGTCCCTCAAATGCCTCAAGCTACATTGCATGGACATATGAAGCATCTCAAGCTTGGGGCAGGATTGTTAATTGGCTATTTCTCATCAATTCAAAGGGGCCCCTCATTGGAAAAAGGAAATTTCACCATTTTCTTCACAGCAAAATCCTATTATTTTCATCCGGGACTGTTCACATAAAATCATCATCTTCTCTTTTTGACTGATGATTTTCTGCAGGGAGTGTTAGGAATATAATGAGCAAATGTATTAATTTTTCCTACAACAAAGTGACTTTAGATCTCGGAAACATGAAAATGTACCTAGTGCCTACAGGTACTTCTGTATAAGAAACCGCTTGTACGACAGCAACAACACTAAACTGTTGTTCGCATGTTGACCTAAGGATCAGATTCACAGAGAAATCAGACACATTTAACTGAGAAGAAAGGTTTGTTTTGACTAATTTTAAGACTGAACAATTCCATTTTAAAAATACTGAACCATTTTCCGCCACCTGTGGGAACAGAAGCAGAAGCTTAACCCATCCGCATTTAGACCGTTGAACAACTTTCCAAAAGCTAACATAAATACGTCGTTAAATACGTAAGGATACGATCATGTTAGACTAACATCACCAAACCCTATCCTACCCTAATCTTCAGGTCACAGTTGGCATGGGTGCAGGGACCCGAATCTCTAAACTGTCTCCAACGACATTGCACGGAGCTAGGAAGCATATAACGCTTGGGGGCAGGACTTTCACAGAGAAATTGTTCGTTAATTCAAAAGGGCACATCATGAAAAGAGAAAGGGCAATGTTTTCTATATTGCAAAGAAATTTTGAATGCCCACGCAAACGAACCTCTAGGGTAGGGTGGGGTAATATGGGTCTACGGGGTAAAGTGGGTCTACTAAGCTTTTCGCTAGAAATATCCTTCCTCGTTAAATGGAAGAAAGGCTAGCTATTTTTCTTTTAATGTCTGCATAATAAACTGCCTTTTTACATAAAACATTCGTCTTAGATGTATCTCCACTCGTTTTATAAAATAACTCTACTGAACGGCCTATTCTGCAAGAATTTCAAAGCCCAGGAAAACTTTCTCCTGCCACTGTTGTCTTGCTTTTCTGGTTAATTTAATGAGCATGAGGTGAGAGGTTGGTCTTATACAAATGAGATAACGTTTATTTTGAAGTCATTGACTCGATTGTTCTTTTTATTTTTATTTTTTTACCTGGTGGGGTAATGTGGGCCTACTGAGAATTCAGCCATAATTCAAATTCAACGAAGCCTTGAATTGCTTAAAATTTTCGCACTTATATTCATCTTGCCACGTTGTTTTCTGTCTAAAATGCGAAAACGGGTTTCCTATTACCGTAGTTGCTGTCTGGTAACCAGTAAATTGGAGTAAACATACTGCAAACATCTTTATTTGACTGTTATTATCAAATTCGATCACTGACTTGCAAGTCGCAACGATGGTGGATCACAGCATAATGACCGTAGTTTTATTTTCGTCGCGGGAACGGGATTGCTTTCTATAAAAGGCTAAGACTGTGATTTTATTGAATAGAGGATAGTTGGGAAATGTAAGTTCATTAATTTTTTGAATCATTTAGCCTTTCATATTCCGATTTTGTACAAGTTTTGAAAATAGACCCACTTTTCCCGCTTGTCGGAAAAAGTGGGCCTATTTTGGTTGCCAAAAGAGAAAATTTTTTAAAAATATCTAACTGCCTTTGTCCGAGCTGAAATTTTTTCCCAAAAAAGAAGAAGCACCGAATGTCAATTAAAGGAAACTTTTGAAATGTTTTGCATCTTAGTCTCGTTTTACCAGCTATATATATTAAAATTTTGCTCATTTTAGACCCATATTACCCCCACCCTACCCTATACGTCGAAGTCAGTCTTATTATACAGCGGGTACCCGCAAATAAGAAACCACTTTTTGAATCGAGGCCTCAGAAAGTTTCTTATTTAAAAAGACCTTTTCATGATCAGGGTCAAAGTTTCTTATAGATAGTCAAGTGATCAAGTCAAGTGAAGGTATATGACTGTACCATACATGCATGTGTATTGCACATCACTGGTGCATTTTACATGTTTACCTTGTTACCTTTTTGTTGTGTGAATCTTTAATTTTGAAAATGTTAACTCTGTTTAGAGAATGCTACATGATATTACAGTCATTTATGGGCATTATTTTCTAGCATTTTGGAACTATGACAAACCTGAAAATAAGAAAGTTTTAAATTTCAGACTTAGAGTTGTTTCTTATTAAAGGAGCCCCTTTTGAAAAAAGTGAGGCCTGTTTGTTATACAAGGGGTTTCTTATTTGCGGGTACTTACTATATTCGAAATAATAAAGCCCATTTCAGCCCAATAATACCCCAAAGTCAATTATGATGCCTGGTTTCTTATCAATGGGAGAGTATTCTCTGTGCTGGCAGACTACAGTGTCTTATATGTCCGTTTCTTATATGTGGCTACTTAGTGTAACTTTTAAAATTCTGTTTTAAGTATGGACACCAAACCTCGTCTTTAAATGGAGGCTCCATCAGTAGACTGCACTGGATTTCTTAATTTGATAAATTACATTGATTTAACTTCCAAATTTCCTTTAAAAATTACGTGAAACTTAAAGGTCATTCGTGTATTTGACGTAGAATCTATCAGCTGTGCAGATGAAACCAACATAGAAATATGATTGAAAAATGTTTTGAAATACATTTTCCAGATCTTATTATTACTTTGTTTGACTACACTTCAATTCGTCGATCAAAATAGGTTTGAAGACAAAACAATTAAAAAAATAAGGGAAGGCGTTGTCAACAAATTCTGCTCAATGAATCAAAATCAATCATTTATTTGATTATATTTCTGTTTCTATATACTGTGAATAATATTCCAGAAATAAAGATAGACCCTCGTCTAAGTGCCCCGGTACATCTGACCTCTCGAAGGGGCACTTAGACGGGGGTGTAAAGATGAAACATTTTTTTCCTATAAAACCTTCCCTTGCGCGCCATTGACTGCAGCTGAAAATCATCATGGCCCAAGCAGCACAACAACGCAGAGAGCCCGTCATGGGCGTCTTCGATGCAATAAACATGATGGAGCTTGGCATACGATTCAAAAATAGCATACCTGAGACAATTGCTTGGTGCCGCCGATATGGCCTTCTGGCCAACAGCTGCGACTGCCCCACGTGCCACATTGCATGCAACGAGGGGATTTACGGTCGCGGGCTGGATGGAGTAATTTGGCGGTGTCCAAGATGCAAGGGGACGACGAACATACGGAAAGGGAGCTTCTTCAACCGGTCGAAGCTCCACTTGTACCAAATATTGGGGCTCACATATGTGTGGGCCTGGAATGCTGGCCGCTCGAGGGGGATGTCCGTGGAACAGTGTATGCACGAGCTGGACATTGGATCAGAGCACACTGTCACGGACTGGAATCAGTTCTGCAGGGACGTGGCCGTGCAGTATTTCCTAAATCATCCTCAAAGGCTTGGTGGTCCAGGAATGATTGTAGAAATTGACGAGAGCCTGTTCGCCAGAAGGAAATACAATCGCGGTCACGTCGTTGTAGAAAAATGGATTATGGGTCGATATGACATCCAAACAAAGCATGGGTTTTTGGTACATGTACCAAGAAGAGACGCAGGGACACTATTGCCTATAATCGTCGACTGGGTTGAACCAGGAACGACAGTGTGGTCAGATGAATGGGCAGCATACAGACAGCTAGGCCAACAAGGATTCGTGCACGGCACAGTGAATCACACGCTGCATTTTGTGGACCCTGCAACTGGAGTGACAACAAATCGAGTGGAAGCAATGTGGCAAAGAGCAAAGGCAAAGTTCAAGGCAATGTATGGACCGACGAATCGAGAAATGGTTCCAGATTATTTGGCTGAATTCATGTGGATGCAGAGATTCGTCGGTCATGCATTTTATCACTTCTGGCACCAGATAGCGACAGACTTGTATGTAGTGTAAGTTTTTCTATCTTATGGGTTACATGTTAGCATTCATTCTATTTTTCCAATCTCCATATCAGTGCAAATGTTTTTTTCTGGCAAAATTTTTATACCTTGCTTAATGATTTGGAGATTAGAAACTTTCTCGATACAGAAACATGTTATCCAAAGATACATGAGCTATTAATACATATATTATAGTTCTGTCGCCTTTTCATACCAAGTTAGAAGTGTTGCCAACAATAAAATCAAAATTTCACCCAGAGTTTTGCCATTTTGCTTCTCCTTTAAAAATTTGTCCCAGTGTTTGGTCCCCAACGAAAATGTGTGTGTTTCTCCGCTGTGCACGTGATATGCACTCGGTCCTTGTTTCTAGCTGCCCATTTTCCTGATCGTTCATTAATAATGGTATTTTGTGTCCCTCGTTTTTCCCATGTAATTCAAAAAGCAACTAGAGCCCCTTTACTGAATGATGTTGCACAAAGCTTCCTTAATCATTTTATAATGGTGTTCACGTTGCTTTAGAATTGCCAAAAAAGTCATGCTTTTCCACCCATTTAAAGTCCTGTCTAAAGCCTCCCTCCTCTGCCAAGATTTTCCAAATACGTCAATGTTCCTTTGCATTGGATTCCTCTTTAAAGGATTACTGCATTTGCTCCTAAAAGAATGGGATGTCATTGTTTCACACTTGGTTCCAAGTACGAATGGACACCTATTAGTGCACCAATGATCAATCTCTCTCTATTACAGGAGCCAATAAACTTTGTTACAGTAATCCTTTGACAGAATCCCTCTTGTTCCATAATTTGTTGGATTAAAACCTGAAAGACAAGGCCAAGCGTCTTCAACTTTGAGTTTTCCTGTACCCTTAATAGAAAGGGGTGTGTGTGTACATTTGTTTGAGGTTCTAGCCTAGTCAATTGCAATTAAACGCAATTGCCGTTTTAGTCTAGCAGAATACCTCATCTCTCTAAATTGCACCCTGCAATTTAATGTTGTTTCATATTTTGCTGTCGTTGATTAAATTATTTTGAAGTCATCTACAGCTAAGCACTAGTGGACGAGGAATTTTCCCGATCTTGTGTGTTTACCTTCGAACGTATCCTTACTAGGAGAAGCATTAAGAATACAATTTATGTTGCATATCGTTAAAATCATTGTAACTTATATTTTATTTAGATGGACATTTAAAGACATTAAATAATTCGTTGGCTCAACTAATCATAAGAACGTCTAAGTTGTGTTGCAATTCTTAGTCCTATTGGGGGTACTTGCGTTTGAAATTATTCGAAAATAAAAGGTCAACATACCAGCATACCGGGTGAGCCAGAAAAAAGTTCCCACTTTCTCAAATTCGTAGCACCACAAGTACTTCGTGGATTTGAATGATTCAAATTCTTGTCGAAAGCCAAAAGATCGAAGTATTTTTGTTATTTTTCTCGTCTTCTTAAGAGCACTGCAAATATAGGTAAATTCAACTTTACAAAAATTTCATGGCTGCAAAATGACAGAAAAAGGACTAAAACACTTGATCAAATCGTTAGGACTCTCCTCACACACAACAATACGCACACGCGTTTCACCTCTCTCAAGAGTTACAAGAAATAGATTCTCAAACAGATACTAAAGATTTTCAATCCCATGGCAATAGATGTGCAGACGATATCTCTCACCCATGAGAAATTGCATTTTCTCTGTTGTCCTGAGCGAGGAGTCCTATATGATTTGATCAAGCATTTTAGGCATTAGTGGATTCAATCCATGACGTAGCGTCCTTCTGGAATGAATCTTCCATGATTTACAAAGAACAAGGTATCGAGGCTGCAATGAAAAATGAGATAATGCTTACAGCAAACAACTATACCTCTTCAACAATGCTACCATTGATGGCTGTTGCCTCTGTTGTTGGCTTGACAGTGTCAACTTTGTTTCCAGAGGAAAGTAACCAATACTTAGATGCATTTCAAAATTCTTTCAAACCGAGACAGACAGCAAGGTCACCAGATGGCATTACACTTTTATGGACAAGTACAAACGGCTGGCCAGATCGTTCATTAGCCTTCAGACCAAATCATTTTGTTCCATTGATTCAAAGAGATGTTCCTTTGTCAGCGTGGCCAATTGGATCAAGTAGGAAACACATGCCGAAACAAGCACTAGGAGAGCAGTTGGAATGTAGCAGCTTCCCACCATTAGCGATGCCACGGAAATGGTACGGCCATATTGGAAGGATAACATCTGGCAACGAGAAGAGGAACGAGGCGAGGAAAGAAAGGCGCAACGAGGCAGAAGAGATAGAGTCAGCTGTTTCTGGTGGAAGGTTTAAAGCACTTCGAAGCTCACTTGATGTTAATTTGAAGGATGCCATCTCTAGCCTAAAACAAAACGCCAGCATCTGCATGACTGACAAGGCCAAAAGATTGGTAGCAATTGCTAAATGTGGTGAGTACATTATGCAACAAGGACCGATTGTGGAAACACAAAAATTGGTGGGCGTATATCGAAAAGAACTGTCTCTGGCAGCTGATGTGAAGACAATGTCACTTACTTTCTTTGAAACAATATCGAAACATCTCCCAGTGTGCCAGATCTACTTGGGCAAGAATGCATACCTCTTAGAAGATAGGCTACAAGCAATCGAGCTGGTATCTGTGACATCAAAAATAATGGAAAATGAAGCTCAATCATCGATAAACGCACATTTACGGGAAAGGATTGGCACTATCTACAAGGATGCCTTAGATTATATGGACACGAAGCGCGACAAAGACGTTCTTAGAGCAATTTTGGCAAAGATCAGCAGCATAAGGTTCGCAGCAAGACTAGAAGGCAAAGGAAGTCGGCATGGCGTAAGAGGAGCTGTGAGCAAACTTGAAGCAGATCTTGGCATCTATAAAGATATTAAGATTACTTCGCAAGTTGTCAGAAACGACATGACTAATGCACAGCAGAATCAGCTAACACGACGCATTGCTTCAAAAAGAAAGCACACACAGATGCGCACGATTGCAGAGGGTCGTGGTCGCCATCTAAAATGCGATGAATTTCCCGATTTAGCAGCAACTTTGGAATGTCTCTTTACTGCTGAGGGCCTCGAAAGCCATCCTCGGCTTACCGACTCCGTGCTCTACAGGGCAAAGTCGAATAATCTCACGATGGAGAAGGCAAGGGAAGCACTTTTGTCCGTTTCTCCGAAGGGTTTTAGCATATCATTGTCCACATGCTACAATTATACACAAAATTTCAAGGCTGGTACTGCACAGGCAAAGCGCCACCACGAAGGTAGAAATATCAACGCCTGTATTTCTTTGCATACTGCTCCAAGGACCAGTGTGGCCCAGGTAGTTGCAAATTTGCATTGGTCATCAGCAAACATCAACAGCATCATTGAATCAGCCATTGAAGACAAGGATGACAGCATCATTGATTCAAAAGACGCCAAAAACATCGTTTGTGCTGATATACAACCTGTCCAGCATCCAGGCAAAACTTGGAAGAAACGGGAGGGCGTAGCTCCCGATCACTCGTGGGATCAAAGCAGAAGGAACGCTGTGACACCAATGGCCCATTTATTTCTGTCTCTGTCTCCTTCCAACACATCAGTTGGCCGGACTTCTGATCCAATTATTCAAGTGACAATATCCGGTCACACGCAAAAAGTGCTGAGCGAGGAATTGTGAACGCGGGTCTGCTCTATTTGCAATCTCGTAAGCATCGAGGAAGTTCAACGGAGCACGCCTTGTGCATTCTCGCTACTGCGCATGGGCAAATCACTGTCTGGCATGCCTGCGCCTGCGCAAATCAGATTTGATATGCGCAACTCTGCTGTGCGCAAGGCGTGCTCCGTTGAACTTCCTCGATGCTTACGAGATTGCAAATAGAGCAGACCCGCGTTCACAATTCCTCGCTCAGCACTTTTTGCGTGGTGCGAGTGGAAATGAGAGGGTCATGAGAAGATAAAGGGGTTGCTGAGGATTGGTCAGATGTGCTTTGGTAGCCAGCCAGTGGCCGAAGAGCAGCGGGAAAAGGCGAAGAAGATGTGCCCAGCCGCGAGGCCATTTGTGAACCTACAGACCTTTCTCTTTTTCTCTTCACGCTGAATATTTCTGAGACAACCGCAACAACACTAAACAGTCATTCGCATATTGGGATCCGGTCAAGCTGCTGTTTTGGTCAATATATCGCTGTACGAGCCATCAACATCTTTTCGAGCATTGAATGAGCTGTTGCTGATGCTGACACTCCCTCAATTCTTCGACCTCTTCCTAAACAAGGTCACACAATCTTTGAAGAAGAAATTCATATTCGTTGTCGACAATGGTCCTGCTGAGCAGCCTAGTAGCCCGTTGGTACAAATGATGCTGGTAAGATTGAGCAAATATCTCCAACTTGAGAAAGTGTGCCAAGTAGCATATGCAGAATACAATAGTAAACGCAACTTTGTGGAGAGGGTTCATGCAGAAGAAAATAAGCTGTTGTCAAGACACGGGCCCTTCAGCAGCACAATGGTACACGCAAAGAATAACACCGACGTAAAACATAGGGAGAACATGGAAGCAATGACAATGGAAGTGGTGACATGCCTAAAGAGCTGCCAATATGCGCAAAAGCCAGTCATTGCAGAGCGTGGTGTAAAAGATAAAGATTACGTTTTCGACGACGAAGAGCAATTGAAAGAGTTCTTAAAATTCACCGAAGCGAAAAAGGCAGATTCAGAATTGATGTATTCAGTGAATGAATCATCACACATTCACAAAAAGCTGGTAGCACTATGGAGCTTGGATGCTGCTTGTAGCCATCTTTATAGTGACGATTATGCGATTCTTCATGATGAAAAATGTACGTGGAATGACAAGTACACCTTCTGTTCTGTCCAAAATGACGAAAGCATCAGGAATAAAGGCATCATCTGGCAGCCAATCCCAGATTACGTCAGATGGCACAAATCAGGGGAATTGCACTATTTACCTCTAGATATCCGTCAGCAATTACCTGAGGGCATCTGGGACAACGAACCAGGACTTTTCCTGCCAACGGCAATCCTCGAAACAGCGTACAGTGTATATGTTGACGTCCCTGAAGAGGTGGTACACGGCCTTGCATTTTTATGCTGGTGTCCTGAGAAAGAAGTTAAGCTTGTCCTAGAGGAACACAAAGAGAGAGCTTCAGAAGATAGCAGGAACGATAACCTCCGCGAGAAGTTGCAGCAGACTGAGCTGTATCAGAACACAAAAGCGCAACTTGCCAAAATGTGCAGCGAGCTCAATCTTCAGACGAAAGGCACCAAGCTTCAACTTGCAGAGAGATTAGCAAAAGCAAAGAAGGTAAACCTCGAGGAAGATGCAATTCCACTGTATGCTGGTGATTTGACAACAATTCCTAGTAGTCTTGTGGCAATAAGGAAGTTTTCTCTTGGTAAAATTAGAGCTATTCTCACGTACCATCATGTCTCCACAATTGGCAACAAAGATCAGCTTTCCCTTAAAGTGTCCCTGCTGCGAGCGAAGAGAAAGCATCTTATCCACAGCAATGAGATTGCGAAGCTATTGCAGCTGATCTATGTCGCAAAAAAGCTCATCATGCACCAGGAAGAAATTGACGTTGCTGGCCTTCACACGGCAACATACACACAACGGAAATTTGGGACGAAGACAACAGCTTCCATCAGCAAACAAAAACCAAGGGAATCTGCAAGTGCGTCACTGCAATTCGAAAAAAGCACAATTCAGGTCCCCGAAGGACTGGAAGAAATTGGTGGTGTCCTTAACCAACTCAAAGACAGCCTGAAAGCAGTTGGAAATGTGCACAGTGATGATACAGAGATGCTTGCGCGTGACAACCTCCGTATAAGAACGCCACAGGATCAAGAATATGAGGAAATGTTTGAAGTCGGAGCTGTCTTGAAGATCAAGTGGGATGCAGATGAGATAGGAGACAGCGGGTGGCGACCAGGGTGGTACACGGCCGATGTACAAATGGCTGATCTTGACAATGATACAGTGGAAGTTGAGTACAGAAGGGAACAAGGCTGCATATATAAGATTCAAGTGACACCTATGTTATCAAAAGGGAAACTTTTATTAAAGAAGGCTGTATTTTAGATATTGATTACTTACGTTCCGAATAGACAAGGTGGACAGTAAATTCGCGAGTTATTCAATTTATGCAATTTTTTGGCACATGTTATCCAAAAGAAAAGCTGTGATATGTTTGATTTAGATGTTACAAATACCGGGTGTCTCAAAAAAGTACCCCCTTTTGACTGGAGAACAAAAAAATAAGATATCATTACTCCCCAAACTCACAGCTAGATTTATGTGCCCATATTAGATTTCAATTGCAAACTTTTATGGGATGGAGCATAGGGCTCAAATCTTTCAAATCTTTAAAAAGGTGGGTGTAAAATTCTATTCCATTTTTCTTTGAATTGAATGGCTTGAAAGGAACTTATGGTACTTTGCTGTAAATCTGCCGTGGAAATTTGTTGATGTCTTGATTTGTTTTCAAAATGACGGCAATTTAATATTTTTGAATGAATTGATGGAAAATTTTGAAAACATCTAAATCATCGTAAATCCTAAACCAAAGGAGGAAAAATCATATAACTTCCAAGAAAACCATAGTTTATAAAGGCCTACAATATGGTGAAAAGCAGAAATCAGTATCTTTTCTGGTTTAGGATTTAGAAATTTGATGACGTCATAGCCTCAAATTTGATAAATGCCGCCATTTTGAAACTAATCAAGATATCAACAAATTGCCACGGTAGATTTACGTATGATCAAACTGGTCGGAAATCTTTTGCTTTCAGAGGGGCTCTGCGGCATGTAGAATTGCACTGAAAGCACAAGCACATTGAAAATGCATTTGTCTGACTTTGCAACCATGGTCTATTGTTGTAAACCTTACCCCATGGCAGCCCATCCAAATACTTAGCTAACTTTTGGACCTGCATTTTTGGGAAAAATACGAATTTCAGCATCCCTGAAATGGTGACGAGGGGGCATTTTCCTCTTTCAAAAAGCAAACCAGACGAGACCTTTCAGAATGAAAGGATTTTTTACGAATTTTTGGTGGATTTCCTTCAAAAGAAAAGGATTTTGGTCAAAGATGTACAAGATGTTTTGGTAATGAAATGCCCCTCACATTGTGAATTGCTTGGTTACCCTCTAATCATTGTACGGTATTATTTTAAATCACTGTAGTCAAATGTTTTTGAGATCCTTTGGCTGTGTTACAGCACCTTCTCTCGGTGGTGACAGCACAGGCAGCACAGCAAGAGTGTGCAGAATACGCGAATTACTTCACATCCACGTATTACTTCAGCAAGACAGAACAATTTGCATCCATTCTTTGACTGGTAAAAGGTCTTAGACTTGTTCTTGCATCAGAGTCAATTCTTGCATGCATTTGATTTCAACTTCATCTTTGTATGACCAAATTCAAGCCAAGTTTCTATTCTGGGGTATTGCTGCCTGTTGTGTTGTAAACATTGACATTCTACGGCAAGTGTAAAACGCAGGTTTGCAGGTTGGTAAAACGCAGGCTTGCGGGTCGGTAAAACGCAGGTTTCAGGCCAAAGGGCTCTGGCTAGAGGCGAGGGGCCTGCTTTTCAAAACCACTCATGTAATGACTTCATGCATAGTATAATTGTGTGTTGTATTGGACCAGCTTTGAGAGATCCGTCTCTTATTGTTGTATCTGATTTATATCTAAATCATAAAAGCATCGATAACGGCGTTGATATTGTTCTTTTCTTGTATTGTATTACAGTACTTAGAGGGTATTTGGGTGTGTGGACAGTAGCATTGCCTCGACCTCGAGAAACCTCGCTGTGAAATATCTTTTCTTATAAGAAAAGAAACTTGGATCAGGCCGTAGTTCTAAAACATGTACTAAAACTTTCTTAATTTCTTTATTATCTCTTAGATGCATACATTATCAATATGGTCTCTAACACTGATGTAGACCTTTTCCTTGACATTTAAAGCTTCTATAAAACTCTTTTGAAAGTTTGGAACTCAAAGAAAGAGGCTTGCAAGAAACTTCAGTTCAGCACTGGGCCAAGTTTTCAATTTCTTACAAATAGAAACAAGGCGAAGATGATCTGGGACATGAAGAGATGAAAAGACGCCTGGGAATGAAAGTGAAGGGCATGTTCACAGAAAAAGTTTGTGCAAAGCGAAAATAATTCTATTTGTCTTTTGAAAAACCAGTTATCAGACACTCAACATTGAAGCTGCTGCTTTAAGGCGGTATGTGCCCTTGATGATGAATTGAAATAAAATCACTAGGGGTACGCCCGTAGCACATTTTGCAATGCAAAAGTTGCGAAGGGGAAGAACTGGTATTTTTATTTTCACCTGGAGACAGTCCATTGGTGGTCGATTGGTCGCAAACACGTATTCGCATAGAAATCTTTGATAAAGGTTGCGATAACGTTTTTTCAAACTGAGTCACATTCTCGTAAAAAAACTATTTCTGTCAAAGTATTGTCAAACATTCCTCTCCATGTGTCACACAGAAGAAGCCATCGGAATATTGCAAGCCTAGGACCTAATTAGATTTCTCCAATCTTCGACACACATAATTATAGCAAGGCACCACTGTAAGTTCGGGAATAGAAAAACAAAAGGAAACAACTAAAGCTCTATCTAGCAATTCTCTTTGTATTCTATCTAACGGACCCTCTGGACCATTTCAAGGCGGTACACAAATTTTTTCTTATAAGAAACTGCTTATAAGAAACTCAACTCTCAGATCGCCAAAAAATTAAGAAACTCCAGTACTGGGAAATTATAAGCTAAGAAACTATTACTTTGATAAAGGAAATCCTCGACATGTTTTTACTTTATTTTCATTTGTTTCCTGTAACTTATTACTCGTAAGGTACTTGAGTAATGTCTAAACATTGGAAAGGCTTAAAAAACCTTGTTTTGAAATGTTCGCGAGGGCACAGTTAGTGAACGTGAAGATTGTTATAGAACCTCTAAGAAACTCGTAAGAAACTCTGAGTACTCGACATCTGATAATTTTAAGAAACTTTCAGTACTGGCCCAAATTCTTCGTCGTCGTCAGGTGCCTTCTGCTCTGAGCAGGTTGGCTGTCATGGATGCCCAGTTCTCTCTATGCTGTGCCTTTCTTGTGGCTTCGGCATAGTTCATTTGTGTCCATTCCTTGATGTTATCAAACCACGTTGATCTTGGCCTGCCTCTTCCTCTTTTCCCGTTGAACTTCCCTTCAAGGAGAAGCCTTTGAAGCCCGTCTCCTCTTATCAGGTGCCCAAAATAAGCACATTTTCTCTGCTTTATTGTATTTATCAGCGATCTTTTCATATTCATCTTTTGTAATACATATTCATTTGTTCTGTGTTCTGTATAAGATATTTTCAGAATTCTCCTGTATATCCACATTTCAAAGGCTTCAATCTTTCCAATCATTGCTCTTGTTATGGTCCATGTTTCCGCACCATACAGTAAAGTTGACCAGATATAACATTTAATCAGTAATTCTTAGGGGGCCTTTCATGGAACGCAGTGTGTATTCATTCATTAGTTGCTTACTCTTTTCCTTATCTCACTTAATCTCACGCTTTTTAATCTACACATATATCTTTAATGAGAAACTGCTTATAAGAAACTCTACTCAGGGTACCAGAGCCTCAAAATTAGAAAGAAATTGAATTTTTTCTATTTTTTTAATTTATTATTTTTTGGCTCTGGTACCCAGGGTAAAGAAACTCAGACTCTCTGATCGCCAAAAAATTAAGAAACTCAAACATGTTTTTCTTTATTCTCGCTTGTTTTCTGTATCATATTACTCGGAAAGCACTTGAATTTAACATCTAAACGTTGGAAAGGTTTTAGAAACACCTTGTTTTGAAGTGTTCAGGGGGGCACAGATCAAATAATTCCAAGAAACTATTAATACAGACTCAACTTCTTAGTTTCTTATAAAAAAATACGTGTAACGAATGTTTACAACGTATGACTGAAAATGTTGACTTCAGCGCAGCTGTCAGGAAAAATGCAATTGATAATACACATGAAGCTTTGAAGGAAAGAAAATAATTGAAAGAATTACAACGCAAAATTGAAGCCAGTGGTCTGCGGCATGGTCCAGAGGGTCTGTTAGATAGAATACAAAGGGAATTGCTAGACAGAGCTTTAGTTGTTTCCTTTTGTTTTTCTATTCCCGAACTTACAGTGGTGCCTTGCTAATTACCCAAATTCTTAGTTTCTTATAAAAAATACGTGTATGTGCCCTTGATGATGTATTAAAATAAATCACTAGGGGTCGCTACGCCCGTAGCACATTTTGCAATGCAAAAGTTGCGAAGGGAAGAAGAACTGGTATTTTTATTTTCACCTGGAGACAGTCCATTGGTGGTCGATTGGTCGCAAATACGTATTCGCATAGAAATCTTTGATAAAGGTTGGGATAACGTTTTTCCAAACTGAGTCACATTCTCGTAAAAAAACTATTTCTGTCAAAGTATTGTTGGTACAAACATTCCTCTCCATGTGTCACACAGAAGCCATCGGAATATTGCAAGCCTAGGACCTAATTAGATTTCTCCAATCTTCGACACACATAATTAGCAAGGCACCACTGTAAGTTCGGGAATAGAACAACAAAAGGAAGCAACAAATGCTCTATCTAGCAATTCCCTTTGTGTTCTATCTAACGGACCCTCTGGACCATGCCGCAGACCACTGGCTTCAATTTTGCGTTGTAATTCTTTCAATTATTTTCTTTCCTTCAAAGCTTCATGTGTATTATCAATTGCATTTTTCCTGACAGCTGCGCTGAAGTCAACATTTTCAGTCATACGTTGTAAACATTCGTTACACGTATTTTTTTATAAGAAACTAAGAAGTTGAGTCTGTATTAATAGTTTCTTGGAATTATTTGATCTGTGCCCCCCTGAACACTTCAAAACAAGGTGTTTCTAAAACCTTTCCAACGTTTAGATGTTAAATTCAAGTGCTTTCCGAGTAATATGATACAGAAAACAAGCGAGAATAAAGAAAAACATGTTTGAGTTTCTTAATTTTTTGGCGATCAGAGAGTCGGAGTTTCTTTACCCTGGGTACCAGAGCCAAAAAATAATAAATTAAAAAAATAGAAAAAATTCAATTTCTTTCTACTTTTGAGGCTCTGGTACCCTGAGTAGAGTTTCTTATAAGCAGTTTCTCATTAAAGATATATGTGTAGATTAAAAAGCGTGAGATTAAGTGAGATAAGGAAAAGAGTAAGCAACTAATGAATGAATACACACGGCGTTCCATGAAAGGCCCCCTGAAAGTATGGTAATGTCTTTTTGCTAGACTGAGGTCAAGTTGTCAGTACTTTCTTCTACAACTTTTTGGAACATACACCATTTACTTTGCAGAATTGCTTTCTATTGGTTAGATAGGACGTAAACCAAGTAAGTTCAAGATTTTAACTATAACTTCAGGAGCATAGCTGCCGGCCAATTCGTCCAAGCCTTTTGCGTTCCTACCATACTCATCGCTCGTCCCTGGCGCTTATTCGAACAAATGGGTAATCAGGGCGCTTATCAAAATGGAAGCTACTGAATGAGCAACGGAATTTCTCCCTTCAGAGAAGAAACTATGATGCGATTGAGACTAAAGACGATTTGGGCTGGGCTAGGATTCAAAAACTGCAACTTCAGCAAGACTTGCTTGTACTGCCTGGTCCATATTCTGCAAAGAAAGTGTATTCCTTTCAAAAATAAATAAAAGGCATGGAAACTATAGTTCTCTTTTCCTACAAAGCGCTAGTCATACATGCGTCATAAAATTCCTTAAAATCGCGCATTGCGATATTTTTAGCTGCTGCTTCAGTATATAATCCCGTGTCGGTTGCGAGTTAAACGTCCGAACTACCAGATTCATCTTCTGCACGTTGTGGCAATACAAAGCGAGAAATCCGGCATCATTTTGAAGTGATCAATCATACCATCGAGAAGAATGGCTTGTTCAAAGATTTCGTTTGAGAAGTAAGTTCCCTCTACTTTCATCTCATTTTTATGTGGAGAGTGTGTGTAATCATTATGTGTGATTTTGCAACCATCTAGTGATTTCTCCTTTTGGGGCAAATATGAGAAAAAGAATATTTACTGTAGTACCTAGAGCGAAGACCCCGGCGCGTGAAGAAACCGATACTTGGAAAGGTTTGTAAGGCTTGATCACGGGCGGTAGGAAACGCTGAATTTAGCAAAAGCTTTACGGGTGATACATCGAGTTATTCCTATCCTAATATATCATTCCATTCGTGATATATCGACTTGTTTTCCTTCTGTGTCTACGTTTCCTGCGAAGGCGCCATTTCAATCCGATTGACAGGACCTCAAGGGCACTGAGGAGTTTCCGTTTGAGTGGCATAATTACTCTAGTGCCTTTGAAGTCCTGTCAATCGGATTAAAATGGCGCCTTCGCAGGAAACGCAGACGCAGAAGGAAAACAAGTCGATATATCTTGAATGGAATGATATATTAGGAAATGAATAACTCGATGTATCACCCGTAAAGCTTTTGCTAAATTCAGCGTTTCCTACCGCCCGTGCCTTGATTCGTCCAAGTTAACCATTTTTGACTGATTAGAGTCTGTCCTTTTCTTCCGTTGCTCCTTTTTTATAGCCTCCAGTTCATAATAAGGAGTCTGTTAATGCTTCAGATGTTGCCGCATTTGCACTGTTCCCCTGCTTCTTGGCAAAATTTGAGAAAAAAATTAAACTTTTTTGCACTAAGCACAAGGAAGATCGACTTGGCCCAGACCAAGCCTATTTCCTGAAGTCATTCTGACAGATCCCCTCCTCATAGTTCTTGGATCCGCCATTCCAAAACTCCCTAATTTCAATTCAATTTCATTCGTAATGGAGCATTGGGGAGAGAGATATCTCTTGCATCTCACGGAATGTTGGATTTTTGTGATCCAGGAAATATGGGACAACGATCGGTGTAAGATAAAAGTTACAGAATACATTAAATTCACTCGCACATTATTTTTCCACCAGAGCACGGGCTGGTGATTATGGGTACCCTATTACTTTGGGCTCAAGTGATGAAGAATCATCTCCAAGTGAAAGTCGTGGGAACAAATTGTAAGTATTCTTTATCATATTGTATGAGGATGAAATTTTGCATGAGTTTGTAATTAAAACTTTACACTTATTGCATACATGCGTTGTTGCGTTTTAGGGAGGTTAAGGACTCTACTTCACATGCTGGGAGCCCCCCTTGAGCGATCGCGTAGTTGTTTCGAAATATTAAGGGAGTGGTAACATATTATTACAGGGACAGGGGTGGAAGCAAACGAGGAGGGGTAGGACGAATTTATGCTTTGGTCTGAGAATGGAAATGAAATATTTTGATGTTTTCACAAATATTTCAATTATATATATTCTGTCCTAATTTGTTTGTCATTTATCCAAACAGTTGTACAGAAATTTCCTGTGCCTATTTTAAGCCCTTTCCATTCTCTTCAACGTTATTCATTAGAATTTTTGCTGTTTGGGGTATGAAATTGTACAACTTGAGAATGCATAGGTTCAGCATAGGTTCCACATCTTTAAAAAGGCTGGTGTAAAATTGAGTGACCCATTTCTTAGAACTGAATGACTTCAAAGAAACTTTAGCTATTTCTCTATAATTCTCCTTTATTCACACATTCTCCTTTTTTTTGTTGCTGCTATTTTACAGTTCACCGTAGCTTTATTTGACACATTTTAGTTCACTTCTCTTTTTATTCAGTTCACAGTCTTTTGTTCAAGTTTTTTATCGTTGCTGTAATTTGTATTTAATATTATGTGTTAGTTTAGTTTAGTTTAGTCTCATAGCTGCCATGCCTGTAATAAGGTAGACCTTTCTTTTATGCTATTATGATGATTATAATTCTACCGTTGGGATTTTCAGAATGTTCAATATCTTCAGAATTAGAGTGTTTTTCTTCTTTTTCAAGACTTCAAAAATTAAAACCATCATCATTTCTAAACTGTTTGACGAAACATGAAGTAATTTCGAAGAACACCATAGTTTATGAATGCCTACAATATGGTGTCAAGGAAAAGTCTGTCACTCATCTGGTTTATGATTTCGAAATTTGATGACATCACATCCTCCAATGAGTTGAAATGTAAGATACGCTGTAATTTGGAAAAATATTCAAAATTGCTGGAAAGTCCAATGGTAGAATTATAGATAAGTATCTAAAGCCTCTTTCAAGCCATTCAATTAAAGGAAATAGGCCATTGAATTTTACACCCACCTTTTTACGCCGAATTAAAGATTTGGAACCCATGCTCAGAGGTTCAAAGCTGTTTTCAATCTTTAAAATTTCACAGAAATTCCCATATTTTTTCCACTCTCTCCATTGTTGTTGATAACGACGGCTCCCTACATGAGGAATTTCTGTTCACATGATATGCAAACAAGTAATTTTCAATGTCAGTCTGTGCTTTGCTGCCTCATAACAGAATATGACAATTAATATAGCCTGCAGTATTAGCCAATCACACATTGGATTTGCGCGACCTCACATATATGTACTTAGAAAAAATTGATTTCTGATGAAGCGACAGCGAAGCGTCATTTGATTTTATAGTTGAAATTTGAATTTCCTAAGAACAAATACTTCGGAAAGGAATTGCGCTATTGATGGCACCAGGGAAATTTTTACCATGATCCTTTGCGTTTGAAGGTAATCCGATTCATTTGATTGGTTCTATTACTGTGGAAAGCAAAAGATGATGGTAACATTCCCAATATTTAGATAAAGCATCTATATTTTAGTCTAGATACTACCTTTCATTATCCTGGTTAATGTGATATTGTTTTTATGATTGTGAAAGTTTGAAACATTATGGAAGAAATCATATTTGATAATGATTGTGTGGCACAAGTCTCTTGCAGCACAGAAGCAAATGATGCCTACCAATACAGTTAAAATGAATGCTATATTTCTCAATTTCCAGTCAACTGATGGCAACTGACGGTCGGCAGCATGTGTATTCCATTGAAGAGAAGAGTATCTTGCGTCAGCCTGGAGATGGGCATTGCGTCATTCACTCTGTTGGAGCTTCCCTGGCCCATTCAAAAGTTCTCGCCTGCCCAAGTGTACCTGGTTTGCTGGAGATGGTGAAATTTTAAATCTTGAGTAACCTGAGATATTACCACAACCACGTTAATTATGAGGATGTTGATGTTGTGCGCGACTTGGAGCGGTACGTCAACGAGAGGGTGTACAGCAGAGATACCCATGATCTCATTGTGTATGCTCTCGCCAATTGTCTTGGGGTCGAGATCCGCATCTTTGAGTTGTCCGAGAATGGAAAGCAGTATATCCTCTATACAGAGCCAATTCCTCCAGCAAGACGAAATGAACCTTCCAGAGCGGTGTTGGACCTATTCAAATATGGGGAACATTATGACGCTCTCGTTGAAACGCAGTTGCACTTTCAGGGTAAGTTTGCATACTTTGATAGTGAATGAATAGGTTGAATCCATTTGAACAATAAAATGGGGTGAGTAATGATTTGCCATACTTGTTACGCACTTCTAACTCGGTTTGCTTTTTCAGGTTTCAAGGAATATCCAGCCACGCCCAATAAGAGAGTGAGTCACGCAAAGCCAGCAAAAAACACGACGTCGTCCCCAGTTGCAGAATCAGTCCCAGTTCCGCTGCATAATCGCTTCTCGCCAATAGCAACGGATGATGATGACGATCAGTGCGCAGATCTTGAGGAAGAAGAATTTCCAATGCCGAAGACACGAAAGAGGAAGAGAATCCTAGCATCACGGAAAGGTATTTATGGCAAAACTTCCTTCTCATAGAGTTCCAATAATTGCCAATCTGAAACGGAATATATATAGATTTTAATTTATCTATAAGTTTAATATGCACGAAAAGCTTGCAATATACAGGTGTAATGTAATGGTATGAATGAAGTCATGATTCAGCATTTGAATCTTTTTGCACAATTTTGTTCCCACAGGTAAGTGAAAGATTTTTCTAGAAAAATAGTTTTGTCTCTTCTTTTCGTCCATGGTTGCAAATGTGTGCAGACATTTAGCCTGTTGACAGCAAAAGTGTATTTATGAAAGTGGAAGGAGCATAAACTTTACAAAAATCTGTTCAATATCTCAAGGAAGAGATGAACCATTTTGGCCTGCAGATGAAATATTACAGACAAGCTCTAAAATAACCGTACCTCCAAAAACTGGTTTTTGTGCACACATCTTGTAACAATTGATAAATATTGTATTGTTGCTTACGTTCTCGATAAAGTATGATTCTTTGCATTCATAGCCAATGCCAAGAAACAACGGGAAAGAGAAAATGCGCTGGACGAGGATAGGACCTATGACAAAGAGGTGATTAGTGAAGGCGCTGCCGAGGTAAGGATTTTTCACAATCA
Source organism: Aurelia coerulea (assembly GCA_039566865.1). Classification (NCBI taxonomy): domain Eukaryota; kingdom Metazoa; phylum Cnidaria; class Scyphozoa; order Semaeostomeae; family Ulmaridae; genus Aurelia; species Aurelia coerulea. The sequence goes on along the minus strand of CM076951.1, from coordinate 972,854 downwards.
TCGAATGCTAATACAATAAGTTTCTGGAGGTAAAATGTGGACGAACTTTTGTCTGAAACAGTTGCTGCCTTTATTACTAGGAATGTTATACCGGGTGCGCCAAAATAAACTATGCACGTTTGGCAGGCCACAATAAATCGTACACTGAACCGATTTTGAAGATTTATGACTTAATCGTTAGCAGAAAGCCTGAATTAGATTCTAGGACTTTTTGCAAATTTTTCCGTTATCAGTTTTTAGAGCCAGAAGCGAGTTTCTTAAAATGCTCGTTTTCGAAAACATTGAAAACGATCAAAAAACGTCGATCAAATTTTGAAAGATTCAACATGAATGCACAAAGAGAAAGCGTTTTCAGGGGGATTTGGGGGTTTAGTACAAATTTTCGAACAGCAGATTACAATTGGTCGATTTTTAAATCCCAAATCACCAAGAACAAGTTCTCTCTTTGCCCATTCATGTCGATTCTTTGGAAAACTTGATCGATGTCTTTTATCGTTTTCAGACTTCTTCGAAAACTAACATTTTAGGAAACTCGCTTCTAGCTCTAAAAACTGAAAATGAAAAAAATTGCAAAAATCCCAGTATCTAATTCAGGCTTTCTGCTAACGATTAAGTCACAAATTTCCAAAATCGGACCTGTGTACGATTTATTGTGGCCTGCCAAACGTGCATAGTTTATTTTGGCGCACCCGGTATCAGGTTATGAATTACATCACATAAATTGACCAAAAGTTTGCTTCCTCTTAAAAATAATGTTTTGCGCTTTGAACTTGAAAAAGTTGCCTTTTTCAATGAAATAATGTGGCTAGATGTTTAGAAGACAATCAAATGTATAATCAGTCTGTTTGGTTCTTATGTATGGGTGCCTTGTTCAAAAAGTTAGTCTGTAGGCTCTTATTTCCTAGGTTCTTGTTTGCGGGGTTTTACTGTATGCACTGGATATTGCATCAAAAAGAATGATTTAAGTAGGAACTTGCCCCCTTTTCACATCTGCGTATTGTCTTATTGCAAGCAGAGTCACAGACGAACATTAACTCCCTTATTAATTCGCTATTCATAGGAATCTTCCGATGAGAGCATTCTCTCAAAGATGGAGAATGTGTTGGGCAAGGCGGATCACGTGCTTCATCATCCAAACACAGAACGCATGGTTGGGTCTTCTCCTGAAAGTGACAGAAGTGGGTTGGATTGGGCTTTTGACAGGCAAAACGGTGATGGCAGTAAACTTTCCGAAACAGAGGTCAGCAATGTAAATGTAAATGTAAATAGAAACAAAGCAACGGAATATTTTAATAATGATCATAGGCTACCATACTTAAGGAGGGGGAAGGGCACTTGGCGAAGTCAGGAACTCGTTGATCTAATTCTGCATCGTAGGTCCAACAAGATTTGTACTGCTAGACCTCTAGCCCCGCAGGAAAATTGTTCTTTCCTTATCGACACTTCAGAGCTTGACAGTACTGACGACTGGAAAAGTGACGACCATGGTAGCTGGAGAAATTGCGGTAGTTCGGGACGGATAGTAACCATCGTAAACGGGAAGGTCACCACAAATGCAGCATTACCTAGGTCTAAAAAACAGCGCCCAAAACTGTGCAACCAGTACCTTTTCCAAACGACCTACTACCGCCATTTGAAGCATGCAGATTTTAGGAGGAATTCCATAATTGCTTTTGACAATGTGAACGAGCAACACAGTCTTGTCATCATAGACTACTTTTTTACAGGCAAGGAGCATCAGATAAGTCCTAAAAAGCACGGAAATACCAAAACAAACAAAAAATTTCTGCCAACCACAGCTAGTACCAAAAAGCGCATGAACAGCAACCTAACAAACACGGTTCGCGGTCCTCTTTCTGTTTTCGATAAAGTTTCTCAAGAGGTCGGTGGTTTAGGAAGATCTTATGCTGCATCAGATATTCCAAGAAGTGTAGACCAGGTTCGTTACATGCGCAAAACTATGCAACAGAAAGGAGAAACTGATGAGATTTCGGAGCTGTTAGACAAATCTCACAGTATGCCTGGCAATGTTCACTGCTTGCAGTTAACTCCATCGATTAGGTTTGTTGTTTCGAATGCGCAGACTATGCAAAATATTTCTTGTTTCTGCACACAGCATGAAAATTGCACACCCTTCTGCATTGATACCACGTATGGCATTGGAAACTTTTTTGTAACGACCACGAGCTACAAGAATCTAAAATTACTCAATACAAACAACAATGAGCATCCAACTTTCCCCGGACCGGCATTATTTCACGTTGACCAGGACACGTCTGTGTTTAGCTTCTTTGCACAGACTTTGATAGCTTGTAAGGACGAACTTAAATCCATCCTTTTCATAGGGAGTGATCGGGACAAAGCCCTCATTAATGGTGTAGGAAAGCATCTTCTATTTGCTACAAATCTGTTTTGCAAAAAGCACGTTGAAGACGATGTTCTCCAAAAGTTTTCTGCCATGCCGCATATGAAAAAGGATGCAAGAAACACTATTCTTGCAGATATATTTGGTTCTGAAGCGCGACAAACTAAAGGTCTTATTGACAGTGAAACAGAAAAAGAGTTCGATGATTTGTGTTACTTGTGCTATATAAAATGGGACAAGTTAGAAAAGGCATGTGATGGTTCAAAGGTCCCACATTTCTCAAATTACTTTAAAACTCATATCGAACAAGACATGAGAAACGGCATGATACTATGTAAACGCAGAGCAGCAGGGCTTTTTGATTATTTTTTCTATAACAACACCATAGAGTCGATAAATTTTCGGTTGAAAAACAAAATTAAAGAGCATAAATCATTATCAGAAACATCAGGGCGACCATCAAAAAAATGTAGTTTGTCTGAGGCAGTAGGAATCTACAAAGAATTTCTAGACGAATATACAAGAAGCGCTAACAGAGCCGTCCTAGGGGTAGGGCAATACAAACTTGCCCCACGTTTAGCACAATTTTTCGTGCCACAACATCAGTGGTCAAAGTTAAGCGAGCCAGAAAGAGACCGGAAAATTGCTCAGTTCAATAGTGCAAGGGTCCCTCTTCCTGCTGCTGCAACATGGCCGGATAACGGAGAACAATCATTTGGAAACATGCCTCCTGATAAAACTACACCTAGGGATACTACTGCAAATAATGTTCCAGGCCCAAGCACTTTTCCGACGTCCAACGGAGATTTGATGGACTTTTCCTTGACTGGTTTAAGCAAAAACTACGAAATTGATTGGCGGGGCGCTGTTTCCATTTTGCGTGAAAAGGCTGCGATTAAAAGCCCATGGGACTCAGGAAGTTATATCGTGCGATCTGCTTCAAACCCTACCGTACGTCATGCTGTGAAATTTTCAATTGTCCATAAGAATGTAAAATGTGATTGCCATAGATTTAAATTTCATTCCATCTGCAAACATTCAATTACGGTTGGACACCTTGAAGGCTTTGTTCATACACTAGTAAAAAAGTGGGCACCAAACCTTTCAAGACAAACCGAAGGTACGGTTCCTGAAAGGGCTGGGCAAAAGAAGAATGACAAAGGTAAAAGAGTAAGAAGGCCCCCACAGCATCGTAATATTCAGGACTATGGCAATCCTAATTCACAAACGACAAGCTCTCCAGATGACGAAAAACTAAAAGTAGTGTTTTTGGAAACCACTAAGGCAAGGACATGCTTTGGCTGCGGGGAGAAATTTCGTTCTAAAGACGATGTTAAGTTCAAAATTGTCCCTCCAATACCATATGACATCGCATTAACGAGAAGGGAGCGGCGCGTGTATAGAAATCCAGGAACACACACCATCAGAATTGCGATGACGGCAGAGAATGTTTATTACCATCCAAAAAGAAAGTGTCTTCGCGAAAAAGTGTCCTCTCTCGCCATCAATGTTCAATATTGAGCAAGACCTGAACGAACGCTTAACACCTGCGCATAAAAATCTACTTGCTGCAGAATTTAAACTAGCTCTGTGATACTGCCTCTGCGATATTTGGTACTAGCAGTGAATGGTTGTTCTGTATGCCAAGTCATGCACAAGTTTTCTTCAAAGCAAGTAGTTACACGGCGTCCTAGAAAATGTGTGCCCTGGTGTGACTGCCTTGGATGAGCTTTAATCTCAATTACTCTGCTTTTTTACACATTGTCATAGGATAGGATTTTTAAACAGTTACGTAGGATACGCTTCAATTTAGAATTTACGACCTTCTTTGGGTCAATATGGCTAGTGATTGCTGATTTATGGCACTGGAAAGGCAAAAAATGGTTGCTTCGGCCACTTGCTCTATTCTACAACAATGTCAAAAACAAGTAAATATTGAAAGAAAGGGTTCCTATAGTGATATAATAAATTTTTCCTAAATTTTTTAAAAGAATTGATGATTGTCTTGCTTGACTACACTGCAAGACAACACTGTTAAACCCTTTACAAATGTAGAAAACTAAGACAACGGTAGATTCATTGGATGGCAAGTGTTGTTGGTATCGGTACTGTGTTGAGTACACACGTAATTCGCCGAATATTTCATAATTTTTACACAATTGTACCATTCAAATTCGAAAATATGTTGCCAAAAGTGGTAGGTGATGGCTTAGCTATTTCCAATTTACTATCCCGATTTTTCCCACTACTATGGTCAGGATTACAAAGACCGTGACTTTCATGACATTTGTTGAAGGATCCTCGTAACAATTTGTAATCACTCTCCTACTTAATGAGTAATGGGATATTCTTACTCCTTAAATTTTCTCAACAAAAAAATGCGAAATATAACCGATTTTCGAAAAAAGTATGGACATGGTTCCCGACATGGTGGCAATGCTTTTATCTCAAATACCGACCATTCTAAACTACAACAGAAGGAGAACCAATGGTCGTGGCTTAGCGGTTTTTCTATCATAAAAGAGTACACTTTCCACGTACAACTACAATCTATGATAAAAGTAAATAGGATAAACCAAGGCTTTTGCTGTGACTGTTGGCCAAGCAGGGTTGTATCCTTAAAAACATTGTCAATTTTCCAGGAGAAAAAGTATTTCTGTTGGATCTGCGGGATTTCTTAAGAAAACAAAAGATTTCTGGCAATAGATTTTCAGAAAGCAATATTCCCCTCGGATGCGATGCAGTCTGTCCCCTATTGTTCTGAATACAGTTTCATTAGCCATGAAATTCATGCATGACTCCCCACAACCCTGATTTTTTTAATTAAAGCAAATTAGCACACACTTGTGCAAGTTACAATAGAGATCTTTATCGATTTTTTCGATTCAGCAAGGGGACAGGATGCCTTGTGTCTTTTGCGAGTTTCTGCTTTAACATCTGTCTTGAACCTGCAATAATCATTTTTTTATATAACTATAAACCAACGATTGTATGTCTCTTTTTTGTCTTTCGCTCTGATCAGGGCTTTTACCAATCTGTTCAACCACGGGAATCTATACCGTCCAGTTAATTCACAGATAGCAGGGGGAATATTCCAATAAGAGAAAACTGAAATAGTACCTCTCTTTCTTGCTTTACTTTCTGGACCAAAACTTTAGGCTATCATCCAAGTGCTGGTCTTTAAAACCTGGTCGTTTAGTGGTTGGCCTAATGTTTGGATCCAGAAAATAATGCAAGAAAGAGAGGCAATTCATCCAATTATAATCTAAGTTTCCCCCGTGACTTGCGGATGTATTAAAGCTCTGCGAACCACTGAGCGGGGGTCATATTTTACAATTTTAGAGGAACGCCTTTCCCATAAGAAAACTATTTGCGCTGCATATGTAATTCGATGCGGCTGGTTGAATTTCAATGAAGTCATGATTCTATCATTGTAGACGAAAATGTATTGGCGGTAGGAGGATGTAAGGGAATCACATAAAATGCCCAGTACACATTTTTTAAAGAAACTGGTGTATAAGGTACGAGTACCAAGATTGAAGTGTTTTTGAGATTTTTCTTGTCTTCTTGCGAGCACTGGAAAAATTGGTAAATTCAATGACCGAAATTTCAACAAACTCTAGCAGCACTGCCGTAAAGCTCTATCAAACACCTGTCTTTAGCATCTCTAACTTGGGGGGCAGTGGTGCAGCCAGGGTACCTTACGTGGGGGAATTGAAATGAGGGGGTCTTGGGCCATTCATCACAATTTATCTGGGGATTTATGGGAACATCTGGGGATTCATAACTTTATGAATAAGACCCCTTCTCTAGCCCCCTTCTGGAGTGCCTGAATTAAATAAGCCCCCGAGGACTTAATAGAGTTTTTATGGTAGTTCCAAGAAGTCGTAAGAAACTCTTAAAATTTAACTTCAAACATATTATGGCAAATGTCGTTGAACTTATTCTTGAGTAATACCAACACCAGCACTCAACCACTGCTCAACCAGCTATCTTCTTATGTTTTGAAAGTGTGAATGTCATAAGAAACATATCTCAAGAATTTTCAAAGACACCACCAACTATATGACAATTCATGAATTCAAAAACAGAGAAAAAATTTAAAGAACCTTCAGTACTAAAATGCAATATGCGAGTTCAATTTACGAAACTTCTACTATAACTAAGCGTTGAGACGGTGACATCAAACGATCCATACGCGTTTTGTACGTCACTGAGATCTCCCCCTTCCCGTCCCACTGGCCCTTGCATTCAGGTGCCAAAAAATCCGCAAAAATATGTAAGTTCCACGAATCGCCTTCTTTTCGCCAAAAAACGCCAGGCTGGGCCGCCAGGAACGGAATAAGTCTGATTTGGGGATTTTCAGACAAAACCCTGTGGACAGAATCTATAAGATCTCTCACCCTGTGGAAACCCCATCGTCCGCAAACGGCTTTTACCAGTGATACTTCTGCTGAGAACTCGGTTTTTTTGAGTTCATGAACATTTATCGTTTTAGATAAGAGAACATTATTCTAGATAGATGATTAACCTACAGGCATGTGAAAACAGAATTCCTTTTCGCGAATTTGTTGAGAAACTAGACGAAATCGTGCACGCTGGTCAAGTTCTTCAACGAATGAAACTGTGCTCATAACTGTTTACATTCTGCGTTTTTAACAATCTAAATTTGCTTAAAATCAGTAGATAAAAACAAAATCTTTAGCTGTATCATTCCTCTACAAGCTTCTGAAATTTCAGTTCGAAAACATTAGCCAAACCGCTCCTACTGGGCATTTACATGTTGGTATCGTTGGAATTCCCTTCGAAATCATAACAATTCATATGATAACAAAATGCTCATACACAAAAGATAATTTGATACTTCCACCATTACGGTTTTCTCTGCTCAGACAGCATATTGGAAAAACCAGACCTTGTGACCTTGAGACCCCTAGGACCCTAGGAAGTAGTGAGTTTTGAAAGGACCCTTAACATAGAGGGGTCATCCCCTCTGCATAAAGGCTATCTGATAACGAGGATGCTAAATGCTAATCAGGTTTCAGGTTACTTCTACTATAATTTTTCAAATTTAGTGCCAATACAGACAGACAGCAGTAGTAAGTAGTAGTAGGAACCGAGAATGGAGTTACACCAGAATTCAAAATAAAGAAAGGAGTACGGCAGGGCTGCATATTATCACCAAGCCTTTTCAATTTATATACTGAGAAGATATTTAGAGAAGTGGAAGATATGAAAGGAGTTGTTGTAGGTGGCGTAAACATCAACAATTTAAGATACGCAGATGATACAGCTCTAATAGCTGAATCTGCCGCAGATCTACAGGAATTGATAAATGCAGTAAATGAGAAAGGAAAGCCATATGGGATGGAAATGAACGTTGAAAAAGCAAAATCAATGGTCGTGAGTAAAGTAAGTCCCGTACCAAGAGCTAACATCACTCTGGAGGGAGCACAAATCCCCGGGGGGGGTACATGGCTTGAGGATGGACGGGGGTCTGCCGCCCGGTTTTCAGAAAGCTACCCTCTTCTAATTACCGAAACTTGCTTTTGATACCCACTTTTATGATTAATTTTGGCAAAAAACTGCCAATTTTAATCATTTTTTGCGAATTTCAGCGAAATTACACCCATGTTTATGGAAAATCTGCCGAAAAAGGACCCTTGTTTAGAGAATTTTGGGCCCAAAAACCCACCCATATGGGCGGCACATACCCGTACCCTAAATATGTTATGTACACCCCCCCCCGGGCACAAATCAAACAAATGGCTAATATGGTCTATTTAGGACATATGGTGACGGAAGATGGCAAGAATGAGACTGAAATCAAAAGAAGGATAGAAATAGCTAGAAGTTCATTTCATAACATGTCAAAGATTTTAACATCAAGAAGAATAAAGGTCTAAACAAAGAAGCGGCTGGTTAAATGTTATATCTGGTCAACTTTACTGTATAGTGCAGAAACATGGACCATAACAAGAGCAATGATTGGAAAGATTGAAGCCTTTGAAATGTGGATATACAGGAGAATTTTGAAAATATCATATACAGAACCAGGGGTGGCGCCAGAAATCTTCCGACAGGGGGGCTGGAGCTTCCGACAGGGGGGCTAAAATGGCTAGAAAATGCAGTTTTCGTACGTTATTTTTCCAAATTTCCTCCGACAATAACCCAAAACTTACTCCGACGGGGGGGCTAGATGCTTCCGACGGGGGGGGGGCTGTAGCCCCCTAGCCCTCCCCTGGCGCCACCCCTGTACAGAACACAGAAGAAATGAATATGTATTACAAAAGACGAATACGAAAAGATCGCTGAGATCGAAAGGATCGCCGAAAAATAAAGCAGAGAAAATGTGCTTATTTTGGGCATCTGATAGGAGGAGACGGGCTTCAAAGGCTTCTCCTTGATGGAAAGTTCAACGGGAAAAGAGGAAGAGGCAGGCCAAGATCAACGTGGTTTGATAACATCAAGGAATGGACACAAATGAACTATGCCGAAGCCACAAGAAAGGCACAGCATAGAGAGAACTGGGCATCCGTGACAGCCAACCTGCTCAGAGCAGAAGGCACCTGACGACTACGAGTGCCAATACTGTTTATTGCAGCCTGGAGGGGGGGGGGGGGGGTGAATACCATTGAACAGACATAGCATCAGTACAAATAACAAATGCATTTCATTCTTTAAATAGTCGACAAGGGGTGTTTGATCCCCCAGAAATGGAAGCATTTCCACCCTTTATCAGTGCTCATACTGAAGAATACAAATATTATTTACGGTGCATTAATATTATTGCTCTTTGTTTTAAATTTCCATGAACTTCTATTTTGTGTTTTTCAACTTTTGAGCATTTTTTGGTTTCACCCCAGTTTAAATTTGTATGGAGGATGCACTAACACAACAAACAAGGGTAGGGCAGGGACTTTCTCTGAATGTTAGGATGGATGAAGATGTTAATGATTTAGCGGATTCTTTCATTCAGCTAAGTGAAGGCATAGTCACTATTATGGTTAAGATGAGAGTTACACAATCAGCAGCAAGTTTCCATGCTTACAGAAGAACAATGCCAGTGTCTAGATCCGCCCCTGCTTGAACGGTATTAACCCCCAGGCAGCAATCAACGGCATTGGGGCCAAATTTGAACAATTATAGCAGAAGTAGCCTGATTAGCATACAGCATCCTGATTAGCATTGTAAGCATATAGTCTTTATGCAGAGAGGATAGCCCCTCTATGTTCAGGGTCCTTTCAAAATTCAGTACTTGAAGGTCCTAGGGGTCATAGGGGTCCTCGGATCATAGGGTCTGGTTTTTCCAGTATGCCAGCTCAAACTGCCTTTACTGACACCGACTATTACATTTCTATGGGCTATTATCTTGGTAATTATAACATTAAAGTAATAACGTCATTCTATTATGAGGGCTACATTTGCCTAGATTGATTACATTCGTCTAAGTTTTACTCCTTTGAATTGAATTGTTATTTAAGGTTATAGCCATTCCTGAAGGGGTATTGCGGAGGGTATCGTTGGGGAATTGAAAGAAGACAAGGACTCATGTAATAACTCCAGCTTTTGCCTTTCTTTTGTTTCGTACGGCTCCAATGTCCGGGCAAGGGGGGGGGGGTACTCTGGTATATTTAAGAGAGGGATTCTCAAGTTATTTTTTTGGGTCAAAAATTTGGGCAATAGTAATTTTTTTGGTTCTATGACTTGTACAGTTAGTTTTTTGGGTTCCTGAAATTCTGCCTTACTCTTTTGGGTCTCCAATATGCGGAAAGTTAAAAAATTGAGGAAAATATAATTTACAAACTAAATTAAGTCAAGTAAAATCAATACTTTGGTCACAGAAAGTGATAAAGAGAAAATAACGCCAATAGGCAAATCTTTAGCTGTATCATTCCTCTGCATGCTTCTGAAATTTCAGTTCGAAAACATAAGCCAAACTGCTTCTACTGGGCATTTACATGTTTGTATCGTTGGAATTCCTTTCGAAATCATAACAATTCCTATGATAACAAAATGCTCATACACAAAGATAATTTGATACTTCCGCCCTTAGGATTTTCTCTGCTGAAACGGCATACTGGAAAAACCAGACCGTATGACCTTGAGACCCCCATGACCCCTAGGACCTATATAGGACCCTATGAAGTACTGAGTTTTTAAAGGACACTTAAGAGGGGTCATCCCCTCTGCATAAAGGCCATATGATAATGAGGATGCTAAATGCTAATCAGGTTACTTCCACTAGAATTTTTCAAATTTAGTGTCAATACTGTTTATTGCAGCCTGGGGGGGGGGTGAATACTATTCAACAGACATAGCATCAGTACAAATAACAAATGCATGTTATTCTGTAAATAGTCGACAAGAGGTTTTTGATCCCCCAGAAATGAAAGCATTTCCATCCTTTATCAGCGTTCATACTGAAGAATACAAATATTATTTACGGTGCATTAATATAATTGCTCTTTGTTTTAAATTTCCATGCAATTCTATTTTGTGTTTTTCAACTTTTCAGCATTTTTGAGTTCCACCCCAGTTTAAAGTTGTATGGAGGATGCAGTATGCACAAATAAAACAAACAAGGATAGGGCAGGGACTCTCTCTGAATGTTACGATGGATGAAGATATTAATGATTTAGCGGATTCTTTCATTCAGCTAAGTGAAAGCATAGTCACTATGGTTAAGGTGAAAGTTACAATCAGCGGCAAGTTGCCATGCTTACAGAAGAACAATGCCAGCGTCTAGATCCGCCCCTGGTTGAACGTCGTTCACCCCCAGGTTGCAATCAACGGTATTGGCGCCAAATATGAACAATTATAGCAGAAGTAGCCTGATTAGCATACAGCATCCTGATTAGCATATAGCCTTTATGCAGAGGGACAAAATAGGCAAGCTGACAAGCAAGGAATGGAAAAATATGATAGTAAATAGAATAACTTCGATAATACAAAGAGATATGAAGGAATGTAACAAAACAAAACTAAGATTACTAAAAAATAATTGCTTTGGGAAAAAAACACATTAATCATAAACATGCAGCAAACCTATTGTCTTTGACTAAACATGACTAACTTAAAAGCTAACTATAAGGGAAACATGAAAATGCCTTATGCAGAAGGTGTGGAGCTCAAGAAGAAACCATTGAACACTTATTTCAGTGCCACAACTTTAAAGAAAGATCTTTGAACACAAATGATTTGCTGAAAAGTGACCCAACAAAACTCGGAAAGATTTTCAAAATGGTTGAGATGTTTTTATCATAAATAGGAAAAAGAAAAACACCCAAAAAAACCTGTGTTACTGGTGCAATAGCCATGTTTTGTAGCTTGTAACTGCTCCGGAATGGAGAATTGGTTGCCATTATTATTATTATTATTATTATTATTATTAGAGGGGATAACCCCTCTATGTTCAGGGACCTTTCAAAATTCAGTACTTGAAGTTCCTAGGGGTCATATGGGTCCCCGGATCATAGGGTCCGGTTTTTCCAGTATGCCAGCTCACACTGCCGTTACTAACTCCTGCTATTACATTTCTATGGGCTATTACCTTGGTAATTATAACATTAAAGTAATAACGTCATTCTATTATGAGGGATACATTTGCCTAGACTGATTACATTCGTTTAAGTTTTACTCCCTTGAATTGAATTGTTATTTAAGGTCATAGCCATCCTGAATGGGAATTGCGGGGGGGGGGGTATCGTTGGGGAATTGAGAGAAGACAAGGATTCATGTAATAACTCCAGCTTTTGCCTCTCTTTTGTTTCGCATGGTTGTAATGTCCGGGCGGGGGGGGGGGGGGTTGGCGGGTACTCTGGTATATTTAGGATAGGGATTCTCAAGTTATTTTTTGGGTCAAAAATTTGGGCAATATTTATTTTTTTGGTTCTATGATTTGTACAGTTAGTTTTTTGGGTTCCTGAAATTCTGGCTTACTCTTTTGGGTATCCTATATGCGAAAAGTTAAAACATTGAGGAAAATATAATTTGCAAGCTAAATTAAGTCAAGAAACATCAATTCTTTTTTCACAGAAAGTGATAAAGAGAAAATAACGCCAATCGGCAACACATTCTTTCTTATGCAATCACTCGGTACGACGGCGGGCCAGCTCGGCGCCGCAGGCGACGAGCGGCAAGCCTAGTTTATCACTATGACCTGACCCACGTTTCTTACAAAAATACCTGCAAGCTAAGGAGGAAACCTCGCAATCCACAAGGGTTTTCAGCGGCATTGCCCACTGTACACATTTTTCTGAGGGACACATTTCCTTCAGCTTGCCTATTCTAAAACGAAGCATGACGATGCATTTTGCATTGGACGTTGCAGAACAAATTATCCAAGCATTGCGCATCCTCGCATCCTGGTCGCCTTCCATTGTTTTCTTTAACCAAATTATCAAGTTTGAAAAGGAAAGGAAAAACGTTGATAATTTACCTTCAAAAGTTGATTGTTTGCAACGTCCACCTCCTGCTGCTTCAGTCAGGGCAACAGCTTTTCAGGCTCATCCATTGCTCTACAATTACATGAGTGGTTTTGAAAAGCAGGCCCCTCGCCTCTAGCCAGAGCCCTTTGGCCTGAAACCTGCGTTTTACCGACCCGCAAGCCTGCGTTTTACCAACCTGCAAACCTGCGTTTTACACTTGCCGCATGTTATGTGGGTTTTGTGGTGCAATAGATACTTCCACTGAAAATATGTTTGAAGCTATAGTTTCTATCCATCACTGACTTATAATGATGGCTTGTTCCCAAATAACACCATCATAGGTGCATCAACTGCAATCTTCTGGACTTTTTTGTTTGTGTGGCTTTTGGGGTACGCATTGTGAAAAACAAGCAACTTTGCCATATCAGTACTCGGTCAATCCCAAGTAAAAAATAGCGATAACCTATGGGAAGAGGGTCATTCCATATAATTTGAACAAAGGCATGTCAAGTCATGTTCGAGAATCGCCCTCAAATTTTTTTCATGTAATTGTTACCTAAAGATAAGGTTGACTTTCCAATTTCAGCTTCATAACTTGAACGGTTAATTTTCTATGGCTGATTGAAGTTTTTAAAGACAGCTCGATCAAAGATGAAGTGACACTTTCAATGATTTTTAATTTCAATTACAGGACTCTGTAACAAATTCTGTTGAGTGAAAATCATTTCAGATGCAGCATATCATCAGCAAAAAAAAATATTTGCAAGTCGAAGCTGACAACCTTGCACAGGTGCTTGTCAAAATCCTGCCATGATAATGAAAAATTCTGAATTAAGCCACTTTGGAAGGAACTTGCATGAATTTTCCTGTTAAAACGGCAAAAGCAAATTAACTAGAAATGATACTCTTGTGCTACCATGCTGTTAGAAGTCAGAATAAAATAAATAAAACATTCCATGAGCTTCTACTTGAAAATAAATTAAGTATCAAAATGGCACAAGCTTGTATGTTTGTGCAATTTTAGCAGATTTGAAAAATATTTTACAAATTTTGGTAAGAATAATTCCAAATTGCTTCGTCACTTGTTAATGTATACTAGTTGAAGTTTGCCTAGACCGAATAGTTTTGATTGAATCCACTTGCTAGTCATTGAATTTGCCTTTTGAAAGTAGCTCAGACACCAAAATGGCCGATATGGGGCATGTTCAGTGGCTGCAAAATGTACCGGTCAGTAATGTCAGAGTCTTGAGAATTTTACAACCAGTTGTCTACTCTGTTACCTTCTGCTGACAAGAATTTAATGGTTCAAATTGAATTTTAAGGCAGTAATTAAAATATTTTTGACTGCCTGTTTGTCGAGAAATTGGTAATGTTGTGGAAACTCTCTTCAGTTGGAGCAAGGTCAAAATCTCATGAAATCATCATTGAATAAGGTGAATGCAAAGCTTCACTTACCTTCAAGGATTAAAATGCAGAGATATGTCCCAAATATTGGGTTCCCATGAATTTAAGGGGGGAGGGACTTTAATTATGTAATGTAACTACATAACTCATTGACCGAATAAACTTATCAGTTATTCTACAAAGGAGTCACAGAAAAGATCTTTGGAGAGAATGATCTATTGGGGATATGAGGCAGTTTCTTCTAGGTCAAATGTTAGCCTTCAACATGAATTCTAAAATGTACAACTAACTTGCAATTTGTCAGTTGATTGAAGATCAGGAAACGTTCTAGTGGGCAAAATTTTGAGACACAAAAACGAAACTCAGTGGAACTTTGATTTGATAGAACTTCAAATGGTAGATTGAACAACAACGTTCAGGAACTCAAAAGCTGAACAAAAGTCATTTATGCACGAGTGTCTAGAACCGAGTCACTGCATCTTTTATCCCCCCAGTTGTAAAGTTGTACTGTCTTCCAGCCGAATTAGATGTTGGAGGAACTAACAAGCTGATAATGTGAGCTGTTGGGACCCAGAGATGATGATTTCATGAGATTTTGAGCTTGCTCCAACTGAAGAGAGTTTTCACAACATTACCAATTTCTGGACAAACAGGCAGTCAAAAATATTTTAATTACTGCCTTAAAATTCCATTTGAAGCATGAAATTCTTCTCAGCAGAAGGTAACAGAGCAGACTACTGGTTGTAAAATTCTCAAGACTATGACATTACTGACCGGTACACTTTGCAGCCACTGAACATGCCCCATATCGGCCATTTTGGTGTCTGGGCTACTTTCAAAAGGCAAATTCACTGACTAGAAAGTGGATTCAATCCAAAATATTCAGTCTAGGCAAACTTCAACTAGTATACATTAACAAGTGACGAAGCAATTTAGAATTATTCATACCAAAATTTGTAAAATATTTTTCAAATCTGCTAAAATTGCACAAACATACAAGTTTGTGCCATTTTGATACCTAATTTTCTTTTAAGTGGAAGCTCGTGGAATTTTTTGTTTATTTTATTCTGACTTCTGACAGCATGGTAGCACAAGAGTATCATTTGTAGTTAATTTGCTTTTGCCGTTTTAACAGGAAAATTCATGCAAGTTCCTTCCAAAGTGACTTAATTCAGAATTTTTCATTATCAAGGCAGGATTTTGACAAGCACCTGCACAAATTTGTGAGCATCGACTTGCAAATAAATTCTTTTTGCAGATGATATGCTGCATCTGAAATGATTTTCACTCAACAGAATTTGTTACAGAGTCCTGTAATTGAAATTAAAAATCATTGAAAATGTCACTTCATCGTTGATCGAGCTGTCATCAATAACTTCAATCACCCATAGAAAATTAACTGTTCAAGTTATGAAGCTGAAATTTGAAATTCAACCTTGTCTTTAGGTAACAATTACATGAAAAAAATTTGAGGGCCTTTCTCGAACATGACTTGACATGCCTTTGTTCAAATTATATGGAATGACCCAAGACCTAAGAAATTTTTGTAATTGAAAATGTTTCAAAGTGTTTTGACACTATATAGTTATAGCAACTGTTGGGCATTATTTTGAATGCAAATTATGCTATTTATTTGTTTTGCGATCTTACAAGTAATTTGGCAACCCTTTAGACTAATTGACATTAATCTTACACTTCTAGCATTAAAAATATAAGAAACATGTAAGAAACTTTCACGCAACCCAAAAATTCAAGAAACTGCCTACCAGCACCAGACCTTAGTTTCTTATAAAGGAAATGAGGGTACAGTAGCATAAGTGGTTATAGGTAGCATGGTTATACTTTAGTACAACAATTAACACACACAAGAGCCCAAAATGGATAATAAAGGAAATCGTTTCAATATTTATTTAGGGTTAACCCCCTACCCCAGGAGGTACTAGCAATGACAATAGCATCTACGATAATGAAGTTTATTTGGCGAGCAATCATATACATTGTTTACTTACCCATCAAAGCTGGTAGTTCCTCTGGCGGCCGCACGGGCAGAGGAACCCCTTCATTTGCTTCTCCTTGAATTTTAGAAACATATATTGACGAAGGCACGATATAATATATGTGAAAGCAATATATGATAATACATAATAATAATGAAATTGATAATACCTAATAACGAATGCGAGTCAGGTGCACCTTTTCAGGCTGTTGTACGTGTGAACTTGCTCTCATTTATATTTCATCTTTGATTCAATCTTCTAGTTCTCTCTTTATCTGCTCATTTCCCTCTTTGTAACTTCTCATTTATTAGGGCCTAATATTTACCTTTTATCTCCATCTTGTAATAGCCTCACTCTCATGTAACACGTTTCTTTATCTAAAACGAGACTTGTCAAATTCGCCATCTTGATTTTCACTTGTACACGTTGCTCGCTTATCTCGTGTAGTCTCTCGTCTTCATCTGCAACTATCCGAGGTTCTACATGGTGTCAGGTGTGTATTAGCTTCATAATATTGAAGTTTAATCAATGCTTAACTCGTGGATACAATAATGGAGCGACTTAAACCTCCTGGACCCTTGTCGTTTGAAGGCAATGTGGCACAGACCTGGAAGACTTGGAGAAAAGCTTTTGACTTTTACCTCGTCGCTACTGAATCTGATTCGAAGTCAGATAAGATTAAGACCTCCATTTTACTCACTTGCATAGGAGAACGAGGCAGAGAAATTTATGAAACTTTCGAGTTTACAACTGATGGTGATTCACTCAAATTAAAGCCTGTTCTCGACCAGTTTGAAGCATATTGTAACCCAAGGTCCAACACCACTATTAACAAACACAAGTTTTTTACTTATCGCCAAGTTGAAGGACAGACTTTCAATACTTTTTGTGACAGAACTCAGGACTTTGTCTGCTGAATGTGAGTTTGAAAATTTGCGTGACTCACTCATAAAAGATATGATAATTTGTGGAGTCTCTGACCGTGCTCTCAGGGAAAGAATACTGAGAGAGCCTAAAATAGATCTCAAGAAGGCCATAGAACTTGGTCAAGCCGCAGAACAAACAAAGCTGCATGCGAAACAGCTCACTACTCAAGTTGACCGCTCACTCAACAAAATCTCTCATCGTAGAAGCAAGGGAAGAAAGCAATCAATTGCTGGAGCAGCTCCTAGTGAAACTGAGGAAAAACAGTTTCAAGGTAAACAATCACAGATGTTCAAACACTGCAAGTTCTGTGCAGGCAGCCATTCACGTGGACGCTGTCCAGCGTATGGTAAAAAATGCAATCGTTGTCACCGTAACAATCATTATGCCAAATGTTGCACCACAAAAGTTCAAGAAATTGAAGAAGAAAGTTACGATGAAACTTCTGAATCCTCCTCTGATACTGAATTCTACATTGGTTCAGTAAATGCAACTGAGAATGACACTGAAACTGTTCCTGAATTTGAAGAGCCACTCAAGATAGACTCAGTTGATGACGCAAATCCCAGTCAATGGTCAATTAATTTAGAAACTGCTGGTGAAGACATATGTTACAAAATTGACACAGGTGCTCAGGTGAACGTACTGCCAAAGAAGTACTTTGACAAACTTACTCCGCGTCCTAAGTTGAAGACCACCACTGTTCGACTCTCTGCGTATAATGACACCAGTATACCTGTTGCTGGAAAGTCAATAATACCTTTGATGCACAAAGGGAAGAAGCATCATGTTCTGTTCATTGTCGTAAGTTCAGATACTACTCCTATCATCGGTTTGAATACCTCAGAGAGACTTAACCTAATTCAGCGTGTGTTTAAAGTCGACAGAAGTGACTCATTTAATCCAGATCAAATTCCAAAGGAATATTTTGATTGTTTTGGAGAGGTTGGAATCTTAAAAAACACTTATCACATTGAGCTCAAAGAAGATGTGAAGCCTGTAGTTGTACCTCCTCGTAAAGTCCCATACGCGTTAAAAGACCCATTGAAGAAAGAGCTTGACAGAATGGAAAAGCTTGGAGTCATAGAGAAAGTGGAAAAATCCACTGATTGGGTCAATGGTCTGGTTGTTGTCACCAAACCTAATGGAAAATTGCGGGTATGCCTTGATCCGCGACCATTAAATCATGCAATTAAAAGGCATCACTATCGTCTCCCAACTGCTGAAGAGATCATATCGCAAATGAATGGTGCTCGCTTCTTCACAAAGCTCGATGCTAGTAATGGATACTGGCAGATTCCAGTTGATACTGACAGCTCTGATCTACTCACCTTTGCCACAGCTTTTGGACGCTACAAATTTAAGAGAATGCCATATGGAATCCATTCGGCAAGTGAAATCTTTCAGTTAGAGATTTCCAAAATCATTGAGGGTATCAATGGTGTAGCGAACTCGCAGGACGATATAATAATTTGGGCGGATACCAAAGAAGCCCATGATGCTCGTGTTACACAAGTACTTACACGCATCAGAGACAGTGGTCTCAAGCTGAACAAAGCTAAATGTGTTTTTGGGGCAACTGAATTAACCTTTCTTGGCCATATCATCTCAGCCGAAGGTGTGAAACCAGATCCCCGAAAAGTAGAGGCCATCACAAACATGCCTATCCCCACTAACAAGACCGAGTTGCAGCGATTTCTGGGGATGGTCAATTACCTTGGGAAGTTTATCCCCAGGCTTTCTGATGAAACTGCGCCACTTCGAGAACTCTTGAAAAAAGATATTGAATTTCTAATGCAGAAACCTCAAAAAGATGCATTTCAACGGCTGCAAACATTAATCACCACCGTGCCTATTCTCCAGTATTACAATCCAAACTTACCGACAAGACTTCGTACAGATGCCAGTCTTATTGGTCTAGGCGCTATGATAGAACAATGTCTTGAAGGAGAATGGTACCCAATTGCTTTTGCATCAAGATCCCTGGAGAAATCAGAACAAAACTATGCTTCCATCGAGCGTGAGACCTTATCAGTAGTTTTTGGATGTGAGAAGTTCCATGAATATATATATGGAC
This sequence comes from Aurelia coerulea, assembly GCA_039566865.1. Classification (NCBI taxonomy): domain Eukaryota; kingdom Metazoa; phylum Cnidaria; class Scyphozoa; order Semaeostomeae; family Ulmaridae; genus Aurelia; species Aurelia coerulea. The sequence continues at coordinate 953,657 of CM076951.1, read as the reverse complement.
GGGAATTTATTGTTCAGAATGATCACAAGCCTCTCAAAACAATATTTTCCAGAAGTATCACCTCCTGTCCACCCCGCATACAAAGGTTCTTTCTTCGTTTGCAAAAGTACAGCTTTGTCTTTGAGTATTCACCAGGAAAGACAATGAAAGTTGCTGACACACTTAGTCGTGCATACACCCCAGCCGGGAAGAGTAAGTCGGAAATCAATGAAGCAGACATGACACTTTACGTTCATTCAGTCATACAAAATTTGCCTATCAGTGACTCAATGTTGCAACGTCTTCAGTCTGAAACTGCAAGTGACTCAACTTTGCAGAAACTGAGAGAATACACCATCAAAGGTTGGCCATCAAACCAGATGTAAATCCTTCTCTCTTGCCATACTACCAACATCGTGATGACGTTGTGTACAATTATAATCTTCTACTTAAAGGTCAGCGTATAATTATTCCATCCAACATGCGCTCAGAAATCAAATCTACAATCCATCAAGGTCACCAAGGTCAAGACAAGTGCATTCTTCGTGCTAGAAACTCTGTCTTCTGGCCAGGTATCAACCATGAAATCGTTGAACTTGTATCACAATGTTCAGAATGCCTTAATCATCGTAACCGGCAGAAACATGAAACTCTACTACCACACGATATTCCCAGTACACCGTGGACAAAAGTAGCCTGTGACTTATTCACATTTTATGGCAAAGACTACCTTTTAATTGTTGACTACCATTCAAAATATTTCGAGGTAGCCCCCCTGGAAAAACCAGCTGACGCCTCAGCAGTCATAAGGGCCACAAAGAAAATATTCAGCCGCCATGGTATACCGAAAACAGTCTTTTCTGACAACGGCCCACAGTTCATCGCGCATGAATACAAGCAGTTTGCAAAGACATGGGATTTCAACCACACTGATACGTCAAGTCCACATTTTCCCCAGAGTAATGGATTGGTTGAAAGGAAAATTCAAACAGTGAAAGGCACTCTCAAGAAAGCTCATGAATCCGGTCAAGATGTCTATCTTGCATTACTCGCGTTGAATAATACACCCTCTCATGATGGAAAGTCCCCAGCTTTCAAAATGTTCAACAGAAATCCACGCACAACTCTACCATCCATTGTTCCAAACAAATCGCGTCGTGTCCCCAAAGATCCCAAGTCAAAGGATTACCATGACAAACGTGCAAAACATCTTCCTGAACTTGAGCCTGGAACAATCGTGCGAATGCGAATCGACACAGATTCTTCGTGGAAAGAAAGTGGCAAGATCATTGAAAAATGCCAACAGCCTCGATCTTACCTTGTCTTAAACTCAAAGGGCAATGTAGTAAGACGCAATCGGAGACATTTGTTGCCAACATCCGGAACATTCCAAGTGCAACCAAATTATGACCACCTGCACCTTGCACCAAATGAAGTCATTCATGAACAGCCTCCCGATCCGACAACCGCCAACACACCACCACCAAGTGTTGAAGAGCAAACTCAGGCATCAACTACCATGACCAGATCCGGACGTCAAAGTCGCCCTCCTGCTCGATTTACTGACTATGAAATGAAGTGAACAGCAAACTTTATTTTTATAAACTTGGACGTGTCGAAACAATTTACATTTATAATAATCTAGGAAAGGGGGATGTTGTACGTGTGAACTTACTCTCATTTATATTTCATCTTTGATTCAATCTTCTAGTTCTCTCTTTATCTGCTCATTTCCCTCTTTGTAACTTCTCATTTATTAGGGCCTAATATTTACCTTTTATCTCTCATCTTGTATTAGCCTCACTCTCATGTAACACGTTTCTTTATCTAAAACGAGACTTGTCAAATTCGCCATCTTGATTTTCACTTGTACACGTTGCTCGCTTATCTCGTGTAGTCTCTCGTCTTCATCTGCAACTATCCGAGGTTCTACACAGGCTAGTGATATGGCGCAATGATTTTCTTGAATAGTCTTGTGTTCAAAAAGGACTTTGCTTCGGTTCGGCAACTTTATTACCCAAATAACAGTAATTGTCTAACGTCACAGAGAGATTTAAAGACATTGCACATAAATATGCTGGTATGTCAAGTTTTCACAATGATTTAAGTGCGAAGTTTGTTTCACTTGTTTTAACATCTTACAGAGTAATATAGAATTCCTTCCAGCCCCCTAGCAAAACTAATTCACTCTACAATTGGAAATTGGAAGAAAGCATTATTGCAATTGTTTGCAGGATATACCAACATCTAAATGTAACACATCTAAGCCACTACTTAACCTACAAGTCCCGCACGAACGTTTCTTTTACAAGGAGAGTGTACTATCTTTTCAAGGGGGAAACAAGACAAGTTTATAAGTAGCCTTTAAAAGTACAATAAGACATAGTTGTCTCCTTCGAAAACTTGGTAATTTGCATTTTTTTCAATCAATGACTCTATACCTGAGGTACATGATCTCTACAATCTCTACAACTACAAACTTCTAACCATGCTTTTTTTACGCAAAGCATTATGGGAGCCATAAAACCTGCTCCCCAGCGACAATGGGCTGGGTTTCCGCACATAATACTGGCTTCCAAATGATGCAAGGGATGATGCAGCAGTCACAGCAGTATCCTTTTGGTTCAGTTTATCAACAGCAACAATTTCAATCACCGGGAAGTGCAAATACAGACAGACCGAGGCAGAGATCATTTCAAGCATTTTTAGATGAGGACAATTTCTAGAAAGACATTAGATGAACAAAAACTATGGCGTTCTTAGTTGTATTTTCTGTCCTATTGCTTTTACTGTCTAAAAAAGTTTAAAACATTATAGATGTGTAGTTCCTTGTAACAACTTTTAACAATGGTGTTTCTTTCATGGACATATAGAACATAAAATATTCAGTGGGGGCTGAGCATCAAAATTTCATCAAAACCATGGAAAATCGTTATCTTTCCATAATTGTATGACTTTTTGGCTATTTCAGGAAGGTATTGGGGGAGAGGGCCCCTCCTACCCCCACTGTGTATGACTCTTTCATTGCAAGGAGTGATTGCTGGCTTAAGAAACAATGAGACAACTTCTAAAGGTACAACAAAGTGGTGCAAAATTTTGAATATCAAAGGCATGGCAGTTTTCACCATCCTTTAATTACAAGTGATTTCAAAATGGTGCAAAATAGAAGAAACCATTTGTTTTAGGTAGACATTTTGTTGCAAATAATGTAATCATTTCAAGAAATCACAGAAGACAGCAGGAAGAGAAGAGGACACTTTTCAAAACACAGCAGTTCATAACTCAATACATGCTTAAGTTTGCTTGTAAAATATAAACTGAAATAACTGACTCCAGCCATTGAGTTAGTTCAATAAAAACACAAGTTTTCATGGCACAAAATATGTTACAGATATCAAAAGATGTTTTATCAAGAGATTGATCACTTGAATTGAAAAGGGTGCAACCAGACCTTAGCTGTGTTGCATCTTTGAAGGAACCCAACTCTCCAACTGTTGCAACACTTTGTGACAATGCAGTTTTATCAGTATTGTAGAAGTTTTTGTAACAAGGTTTCTGATTGGCTGATCTGCTTCCAATGTTACGGAACGTAACAGCGTTATGATTGGCTAGAGATTGGACTACCAATGATGAAATTGCTTTTCGTCCAATCAGCGACGGGCAGTAGGGGAATCGCCATTATTTTTCAACCGTCAAATATCCAGACAAAATGGCCGCCGCACCGATCACGCACGACAGCAAGGAAACGATATGGAAAACGAAGCGAGTCAATGATGAAAATAATTTGATACCGACTGGTTATGACAGACATGGTTCCTGCTTCCTTTGAAATTGTTTCCAGATTATAAATGATCGCCAAATTCTCGTCACAATAGTTTGGCTTAGATAAGCTCTTTGCCTTAAATTAAATTTAGGCCAAAACATCTGGCTGTGCTCATTTTGACGAGACAAGCAGCAAAACAACTTCAGCAATAGCAAAGGTGAGCCAAATTTGATTGTGATTTAATTCATAAAACAAATTGAGTTTAGTTTGAATTAGTGAGATTATGGTCTTTAAATCTATTGTTAATATTTGAGCCTGAGTGCTAAAATAATAATGAAATATTCCATTGTTTGTTGTCTTTTAATTCTTGCAGCTTTAACTGGACTCCTTTTTTAGAAAAGAAATTTAGAAGCCAAACTAAGGGTTAGAGTTATCTGGTTTGCTTTTATTGTGTTATTAGGGTGATGGGTGTCATTTATATTTTTGGAAACAAATTTTGTGGTAACAGTATCCATCATTCCCTCTGCTAACTAATTTGTAAAATTTGTAAAAGAAACTCATTTGTAAAACCAGGCTGTTTGGTTTCTTATAAACATCATATAAATGTTATATCAAACCAAATGCTGGACAATGACCATGGTGCCATCTGGCAGGCTGCAGTTTCTTATAAGTCAATTTCTTAGTGGGGGGAGGGGGAGGGGGGTAATAGCCATAATACTTTAAATGCCCTAGGGTTAACAAGATTAATTTTGTTTTGTAACTTCTACATTAATTTATTTATTTTATTCATACACTTCATACTATAAACTTCCACATTGTAGACCAGAGAGATATGTGGTTCTAATCCTTCTTGATGATAATTAACCCTTTACTTCCTTTATTTCAGGACCAAACAACAATTTCTTGCAGAACATTGAGGATACTGCAATGATATCCTGTATTTAACCATGAAAGGAGAGAAATGCAACATTGTAGCCTAAGAGGACCTGACTTCACTTGCTCAGAGATGAATTATACAGAATAATATTTTTAGCTTCAACCATGTTTGCAAAATCTGTTTGCAAAGACACCTTCCTTGTTCAAAGATTTTTTATCACCATTGAATGTCAAAAGATATATTTGTTTAACTGAGCATATTGTGTATTTTGTTGTTTCTTTCTTAAAGTCAAACAAGAAACTTAAAGGGAATCAACATAGCTATATCCACAAGCCGCTTTGAATAGGATATAAACACCACCATTGTTTCTTTTGCCACACAATTATATAGCTTGAATATAGATTATATTTTTAATTGGGCCTAGGCCAACTATGTTGATTCCCTTCAAGGCAGTTGGTACACTAACACTATTCTCTTGCTTTAGATTACTGTAGGGCTCTTTAGGTATTTTCTTGCTTTTGATCAGGGCTCTTTTGGAATTCAACAAGCCAAAAGTTCTCATCTGCAATTAGAGACTTCTTACGAATTTGTGGAAAATCTTTGATGTTAAAGTACATCACAACTTCACTGTATAAAAAGAAAAGACTAGTTTTCCCGTGATGCAGCACTCATTTCTGATGATGCACATGAAAATTACAGTGTGATTTTGGAAATCATAAAAATCATGTGTTGAAAAGCTGATGGCACAACTCTGTGCAAAACATGTGGTGATACTACGAATCTGACTCTTTCTCATAACGGAGATTTTTAGAAATTTCTTAACCTCCAAGTAATCATTTCTTTCTCTGGTCCACCTCATCTTTTAAGGCCTAGCACCGCCCCTGGGACTCTAATCTTTAAAAGGCAACCAAAACTATTCTATCTATTTTGAAATGGTTTTGGATGAAATTTGTGTTGAATTTGTGCATTTGACTTGCAAAATTGTATGTTCATTCTGAAAATACGAGATAAGAGCACGAGCACAGGGGGTCCTATGACAAATTTTAGTGTGCTACGAGCCTTTCAAAATGGTACAATTAGTTGCACCACTTTGTGTGTGAAAATAAGACCCTTGGCTACACTAATTTTTTGACAAAAACTATCGAAACTTGCTGGATTGAACAATATTCCAATGTACTTTAAACAATTTTAAGAAACTTCAGTACAGGCCCAAGTTATTAGTTTCTTACAAACAAATATGTGTAGAAGCAAAATGGCTCTCTGGAGTCAATAGGTATGATTACAACCGATAACAGATAGTTTTACGCCTGAACAAGTTAACCTGTCAAAATATTAGTTATTATTATTAGTTGAAAATAGCTGTTTAAGTGAGTGCAGCTCAGAAGAGTAGTATAAGATAATTCTAGTTTTTCCGCCAACGTTGAGAGGGAAGGGGGGGGGGGTGCTCACTACCATTCAACTCACAAGGGAGGATTCGAGTTGAAGAGCAACTCCCGAGCAACTCCAAAAATAGGCAACTGTTTGCATATTTCAAGACATCTTAGCATGACCCAAATTGATGATACCACTCTCAGTTAAAATGAAATATTTCACTCTGGCGCTCAGACTGTAGACGTGCGGCAACATTTGTTCCTGCCCTGTATGTATCCGGGATGTAGATGCGTGGCTGCATCTAATGTTCACGGGGGGGGGTTCTTGGCCAAATTTTGGGTAGGGGTGTGCCGCGAGCATATTAAAAATGGTACCGTAGGCTAGACTAATCTTTACGAAAATGGTACCCTTGGCTAGACCAATTTGACCATTCTTTGACCAATTTTTACGAAAATGGTACCCTTAGCTAGACCAATTTTGCGCGATTTTGACCATTTCCTGGACCAATATTGTCAAATTTGTACCAAATATGATATCATGACCGTTCGCTAGACCAATATTGTCAAAAATGATACCTTGGCTAGACCGTTGTAGGCCAAAATTGCAAAAAAGTATACCCTTAGCTAGACTAGAAGTCCGAAAAAGTATACCCTTGCTCGCGGCACATCCCCATGTATCTTTACTATGGAAGAACCCCCCCCCCCCCTTGCTAATGTTATGCTCTGATAATCATTAATCGTGAAGCTACAATTGTTTGATTGCTTAACAGCAGCTGTTACAAGTATTTTTATGTAATAAACTAAGGTCTGGTGCTGGTGCTACCAAAAGTTTCTATTGTGTTTCTTATATTTTTAATGCTGGAAGTGTATAGTAAATTTAGCTTTGTCAAGAAGGCTCCCAATACAAAGTAAGATCTCAAAACAAGTAAATAACATAATTCGCACTCATAATAATGTCCAAACAGTTGCTATAACTTTACAGTGTCAAAAAGATTTTGAGCGCGCTGGGAAAATTAAAACTGCAAATTACAAAAGTTTTTAGCTTTTAAAATTTAGGTTGTAGGGTCGTTCCTTAGCTTTCGAAAAATTGAGCCTATTTCTTAACAAAAGAAGTACGTGTATTGTCTCTGATATGTCTTGTTTTAGCAGTAAAAGCTTCTTAATTAGTTTCTTATTTTTTGGAGTCTAAAATTGCGTTATGGTTCGAAGTTCAGCTTTCTTATCGATAAAAGGCTTGCATTTTGCATTTATATTGTCATCACGAGTAATCCATGCACTGTAAGGCAAAAGTTACAATAACGCAATGCCGCGCAAACCGTAATCCAGGGGCGCACATTAGGGGGGTGTGGGGGGGTGAGACACCCCCCCCCCCAATAATTTCTCAGTCGGTCCAAAAATTTTCTCAAAAGTCGGTCCACGACAAAATTGGATGGACCGACTTCGTGGACCGACTTTTTCATGGACCGACCAACCACGACAAAGCTCGAAAGGTCCACGATAGTTTGAATCAAAGTTGGTCTGATTTTAAATGTTTTGAGCAAATGTTGACCCATGACGACAGTTACAATATTCACAAGAAGTGCATGACAACAACTGGGAGAGTCGTTCTAAGCCAAAGCAGAGGATGGCATTTAAAAAGATTTCTTAGATGCATTGCAAAATTGTCCAGGCCTCCATTTTTAGGGGCAAGCAATCATTCGCTTGTAAAAAGCGGTCTAACACAAAATGAAAGGTGTTTGTTGTGCAAAGATTGTCCCAAAGGAACAATGCTGTTACAAATACTCAAAATCTCCAATCTGGCACTGGGGTGCCGGTAGTGGTAGTTATGTGGCGTTGGAAAACATACACTCATGTATGAATCCCAAAAAAATAAAGGAGACATGGGTTACAAATATTATCCATCAAAGGTGGTATACGCTTCTACCAAAAGCTAACACTGCTGACACTATAATCATCAGGGAAAACCTTCTTAGAGGACAAACACACCAAAACAAGTCGCCTTTGCTAGGCTTGGCGGTGAAGAAGTCGTTGTACTTAAGATTACGCCTATACTTAAAACTCCAAGTCCGTGATGCATTCTAAGCCAAAGTAAAGGATCTTTCTCAAAAATTTTCTTGTGCGCTGATTTATAGCATAACTGTCACAAACGATCAAAGTTTCCTTGTCGCTAAAGGCAAGCATGATATTGGGAGATGCATTCTAAGCCAAAGTAAGGGATCTGTCTTCAAAAATTGTCCTTGTGCGCTGATTCATAGCATAACTGTCACAAACAAACAAGGTTTCCTTGTCGCTAAAGGCAAGCATGATATTGGGAGATGCATTCTTAGCCAAAGTAAAAGATCTGTCTTCAAAAATTTTCCTCATGCGCTGATTTATAGCATAATTGTCACAAAACAATCAAGTTTTCCTTGTCGCTAAAGGCAAGCATGATATTGGGAGATGCATTCTAAGCCAAAGTAAAGGTGTGGCCCCAAAAATTTTCCTGGGGACACCCTCGTTTCAATACCCCCCACTTAATTTACCCTGGCCACACCGCTGCTTGCTATACTTTCAGTCGGTCCGAAAAAATTTAGTCGGTCCAAAGTATGTTGACACCCCCCCCAAACAAAATTTGAATGTGCGCCCCTGCCGTAATCTACCGACTCTTATTCTAGAAATAAAATTTCAGAGTTTCTTAATCGTTTTTGAACGTAGTACTAGAGTTTCTTAAATGTTTGGTCTGTCTAGCTTACACGTATTTTTTTGTAAGAAACTAAAATTTTGCTCAGTACTGAAAGTTTCTTAAAATTATCAGATTTTCAGTACTCAGAATTTCTTACGAGTGTCTTAAAGGCTCTGTAACAATCTTCATGTTCATTACCTATGTATGATACAGGAAACGAGTAAAAACACAGTAAAATATGTTAAGGACTTCCTCTATCAAAATAAATAGGAGTTTCTTAATTTTTTGGCGATCTGAGAGTTGAGTTTCTAATGGGCAGTTTCTTATAAAAATATACGTGTAGCTTAGTCATAGTCTGTCTAAAAATCAGATGTCATATGAGATTTGCGATGACGCAAAATTACTCAGGAGCAACAGAAGAATTGTTTTTAATTCGTGGGTATTTCACGAGAGAAGTAATTTTAAACAGATTTTAGAGCCTCTTCATATGGAGACTGTTTCTCCGACATTTCCATTTTCCCGTGCTCCATTCCCCATTGTGTGTTTGCGTGTTTGTCAGTAATGCTTTACAATTGCAGGGATTTTCATGTTTTACAATTTGACATAATTACACGTATTTTTTCTTATAAGAAACTGCTTATAAGAAACTCAATTCTCAGATCGCCAAAAAATTAAGAAACTCCAGTACTGGGAAAATATAAGCTAAGAAATTATTTATTTTGATAAAGGAAATCCTCGACATGTTTTTACTTTACTTTCACTTGTTTCCTGTATCATATTACTCGTAAGGTACTTGAGTAATGTCTAAACATTGGAAAGGCTTAAAAAACCTTGTTTTGAAATGTTCACGAGGGCACAGGTTGTGAACATGAAGATTGTTATGGAACATCTAAGAAACTCGTAAGAAGCTCTGAGTACTCAAAATCTGATAATTTTAAGAAACTTCCAGTACTGGCCCAAATTCTTAGTTCTTATTAAAAAAATACGTGTATTCACTATTGTTAATGCAGCAGCTCTGGTTTTGACATGGGGGCAATTTTAAAGTTTGCTAAATTCACAAAAATACTCGAAAATCTATCAAAATTTAATCTAATTATTGCAAATTTGAATAAGAATAATCGTTGGATAATGAGTATCAAACAGTTTGCATTAGAATTTTTCAAATCTGTTGCATTTTTTTTTGGGCACCCGGTACGTATTATGACTAAAGTACCCGCGGTACGATGAAACTCGAAAACACAGCAAAATTTATTGTTGACTTTGTTGGCCAGTGTGTTGTGCACTCCGTTACATCCGTTACGCTCGTTACACTTTTTACAGGGGTGTGGGTGTCTGTAGACTGGCTATATGTGCTCCGTTACATCCGTTACACTTGTTACGCTGTTACAGGGGGTGTGGGTGTCTGAGGTTGGTGTAGGGATGGCTTGGTACAGTTGTTACACTCGTTACACTTGTTACGCTGTTACAGGGGGTGTGGGTGTCTGAGGTTGATGTAGGGATGGCTTGGTACAGTTGTTACACTCGTTACACTTGTTACGCTTTTACAGGGGGTGTGGGTGTCTGAGGTTGGTGTAGGGATGGCTTGGTACAGTTGTTACACTCGTTACACTTGTTACGCTGTTACAGGGGGTGTGGGTGTCTGAGGTTGGTGTAGGGATGGCTTGGTACAGTTGTTACACTCGTTACACTTGTTACGCTGTTACAGGGGGTGTGGGTGTCTGAGGTTGGTGTAGGGATGGCTTGGTACAGTTGTTACACTCGTTACACTTGCTACGCTGTTACAGGGGGTGTGGGTGTCTGAGGTTGGTGTAGGGATGGCTTGGTACAGTTGTTACACTCGTTACACTTGTTACGCTGTTACAGGGGGTGTGGGTGTCTGAGGTTGGTGTAGGGATGGCTTGGTACAGTTGTTACACTCGTTACACTTGTTACGCTGTTACAGGGGGTGTGGGTGTCTGAGGTTGGTGTAGGAATGGCTTGGTACAGTTGTTACACTCGTTACACTTGTTACGCTGTTACAGGGGGTGTGGGTGTCTGAGGTTGGTGTAGGAATGGCTTGCTACAGTTGTTACACTTGTTACGCTGTTACAGGGGGTGTGGGTGTCTGAGGTTGGTGTAGGAATGGCTTGGTACAGTTGTTACACTCGTTACACTTTTTACGCTGTTACAGGGGGTGTGGGTGTCTGAGGTTGGTGTAGGGATGGCTTGGTACAGTTGTTACACTCGTTACACTTGTTACGCTGTTACAGGGGGTGTGGGTGTCTGAGGTTGGTGTAGGAATGGCTTGGTACAGTTGTTACACTTGTTACACTTGTTATGCTGTTACAGGGGGTGTGGGTGTCTGAGGTTGGTGTAGGGATGGCTTGGTACAGTTGTTACACTCGTTACACTTGTTACGCTGTTACAGGGGGTGTGGGTGTCCGAGGTTGGTGTAGGAATGGCTTGGTACAGTTGTTACACTCGTTACACTTGTTACGCTGTTACAGGGGGTGTGGGTGTCTGAGGTTGGTGTAGGGATGGCTTGGTACAGTTGTTACACTCGTTACACTTGTTACGCTGTTACAGGGGGTGTGGGTGTCTGAGGTTGGTGTAGGGATGGCTTGGTACAGCTGTTACACTCGTTACACTTGTTACGCTGTTACAGGGGGTGTGGGTGTCTGAGGTTGGTGTAGGGATGGCTTGGTACAGTTGTTACACTTGTTACGCTGTTACAGGGGGTGTGGGTGTCCGAGGTAGTGCAACATTACTGCCAGAAATACACCAAAGAAACGTTGCTACTGCTAACAAAAGTGCATTACTGCAGCAGACACGTGCATTTTAGTTGATAAGTTGTTCTATTGTCATGCAAATTTTAATTTTTGAATGAGCCAATCACAACCCTCGTTACAAAACTTCTACATGACCCACCCATCATCTCACCTAGAGTTCAGTGTCACACAATTCGCCGTTAAGACTGTTGGAATGCCTTACTCTTAAATTCTAAACTAAGATAAAAATAACTTTCAATCTACTTGGCAACTCGCTGGGATTTAACGACTTGATTCCTTACGAAATCCTTGACTGTTTTCCAATCTCGTTTTGCCAAAATTGAATGTTTAGTGATGCACTTTGTACACCCATTTTTCCCGGGAACTTTCCCTGCTTTGATGCTGGCCATAAAATAGTCCAATACAACTGCAGAATCTTGACTCTACCAGCGGACATAGCATGATTATATATCTAGAAAACACGCAGGGTCTTTAACATTTCCTCAGTTTAATATGTAACAAGTTCTACATTTCAGGGAGTAAAGTAACAAGTTATATGGTTTGTTTTCATAAGTACTAAATTAACTATTGTGAAAGATTAATGTTGACTAACAAAAGAACAGACAAACCATCTCGCAGGAACTAGATTGCCTAACATGCACCTACTCAGTTTAAATCTAAATGGAACTTCATGCTGAAAATTTTACTTGGATCTATTTGAAACAAGAGATATTGCGATCTGAAGACTTGCGTTCCATCAGTTAATCAATTATAGTAAAGGAGGCATAAAAATTTGACAGTCACTCATTCACAGTACAATACAGGAATCATAAAACTCAAGTTCTCTTGAAGATTGCATCATTTTTTTCGTCTCTTTGTTTAGGATTTACTATGATTCTAATTTTTTCAACATGTCCATGAATTCTTTCAACAAATTTAAAACACAACCATTGTGAAAATAAGTAAGATAACAAACACATTTCCATGGTAGATTGACAGGAAAGCACCATGAGTTCCTCTAAAGCAATTCAATTAAAATGTGAATGTGAAAGAATTTCCCAACCATATTTTTCTAAGATTTGAGCTCTTATGCTTGCAATTATTATTACTGCACAGCTGGAAAACCACCTAAGTTTGATTGTCATCCTGCCATCGTTGAAGAATTTTGAATGATCACTTTTGAGAAAATTCCTCATAGTTTTCTATTCAATATAAAATTGTAAAATTGTAAGACTGTAAGATTATGCAAGATAGATGCAAAGAAGATCAACTAATCGCGTGGCCTAGTCCGCCATGATTATCCGAATTACACCTAACAACAGCAACAACGAATATATATACATAACAGCAACAGCAACAACAACATAATATAAGAACGTCACATCTTCCCTTTTCAATAAAGCAGAAAAACACAAGAGGGTTCTTTAGCTCTCTAGCAGCAACAAAACAAAAGAAAATAAGGCTTAATTTAAAAACTTAAAATGTTAGTATTGTTTGCATCATATATTAATAGTAGTCCGGACGATTGATTATGCGTCCACTCCTGGTCTTCGTGGGTTTGCATGTTTCTTGGGCTTTGCAGTTTTCTTGACCCTCTGTTGAATTGCTTTGGGATGCTTCGGGTGTGTCTGCTTGTTCCTCCGACTCTACTGGGTTTCTGCTTCAGTTTCTCTTTCGTGGTTTACATAACCAGGTCTTATTTCCTCATTCGTTGGGGATGGGGCGTCTAGGACATCTCCATCAATGTCACCAAATGTTTCCTTGGATGTTCTCAGGAATCTTCTGCTTTGTCTGAGAACCATCCCGTCCTCTCTCTTCACAATATACGATCGTAAATCGGCTTTTCTTAATACTTTTCCTTTATTCCGACGACCAGAGCGATCTTGTTTACTTGGTTGTATCCGCACAATATCATTTTTCTTAAGCTCTGGGAGTTCTTTGCTGCCTCTGTTATAGTACTTGGATTGTACTTGCTTCCTTTCTGTGAGCTTGTCACTGACTCATTTTTGTGTTTCAGGCTTTAGGAGTTGTTTTGATGTTGGTAGCAAGGTTCTCATGAGACGGCCAAACATTCTCTGTGTTGGTGAGGAGTCCATTCCTTCGGATGGTGTATTTCTCCATTCTAGAAGTGCAAGGTAGAAATACGTCTTTTCATCTTTAGCCTTTTTCATCAGCATCTTGGTGGTCTTAACGGCATTTTCAGCTTTCCCATTGCTTTGTGGATATTCAGGTGAGCTCGGGGCTCTTTCGAATTCGTAGGATTTCGCAAATTCATCAAATTCATAGAATGAGAATGGCATGTTATCACTGAACAACTTTTCAGGAATTCCATGGGCTGAGAAGTGTCTTTTTAGCTTAAGAATGACCTCTCCAGCTGTCTTGTGGTATAACCTGTCAACTTCAAAATAATTCGAGTAACAGTCCACAGTGCACAAGTAATCTTTGTTGTCTGTGTTAAAGATGTCAGCGGCAATGAACTGCCAAGGGCGTGCAGGGATTTCACGGCATATCAGTGGCTCTTTCTGCTGGTTATTTTTTTTTTTCATTTAATATTATTTATACACAAATTAACCCTTCAGCAAATTAAAATATATAACATCTATTTACAATGATGAAACCTTATGAATAAAAACCTAAAGCCCTATAAAACTTAATCCTTGCTGTTCTTCCAGGGAGTTGTGTTTGGCTTGAGAGTCTAGCTCTTTAGATGCGTTTTAAGTTGTTTTTTAAAACGATCAAGTGTCGGTAACTCGCGAATTTCGGCAGGTGTATCGTTCCATGACTTGAGAGCTGCGTAATGAAAGCCCTTTTTTGCAAATTCAGTCCTATATCTAGGGATCTGGATATCCTTACAGTGCCTCGTATTGTAGGTCGAGTGAAAAGATCTTGGCTTGAATTTATCCCAGAGGTTTTCAGGGCATAGTCTGTTCATAATCTTGTAAGTCATGACATTCCTATCGTAACGGAAAAGATTTTCTACGTTTAACCAGGATGCCGACCAGCCATCTTTTATTCTTGCGTTTGCAATTATCGAATACGCCCGGTCTTGAAGGCGTTGGAGAGCAGCTACTTTTGTTTTTGAAAGACTACCCCAGATAACATCGGCATAACGCAGGTGACTCTCGACTAACGCATAATATACATTACACAATTGCGATTGTGGAACGACATTTTTCAATTTTTTCAAAGCTGCAAGACCTCCACTTAGTTTGCCTTTGGTGCGCTTAAACTGTTCATCCCAACTTAGTTTTTCATCAACTATTACTCCGAGGGATTTCGTCTTTTCAACTCTTTTGATATCAGAGTTATTTAGTTTAAGCACTTCTGGCAGGTTTAAATTTTTGGTTTTAAGTGGATGCCCTATGACCATGAACTCAGTTTTTTTGGGATTTGGGCTAAGTTTGTTCACCCTCATCCACTCAGAGAGATTGGAAAGCTCTTGATGTGCGTCCTCAATTAGTTTCGCTACATCGTTCGATGCAATCGTTATATTGGTATCGTCAGCATAAATGCTAGCCTTGGAGAATTTAAGACACTTTTCCAAGTCATTCAAGTAAATGATGAAAAGAAGAGGGCCTAAACAAGAACCTTGGGGAATACCACAGGTTACATCTCTGGCTTTAGAATGCTGACCGTTCAGAGAGCAGAACTGTTTTCTATTATTTAAGTAGGATTCAAACCAATTCCCAGTTTTGCCTCTTATTCCATATGCACGTAATTTTTTGAGTAATATATCGTGATCAACCGTATCGAAGGCTTTCTTAAGGTCGAGAAAAATAGTGAGATTAACATTGCTGCGATCTACGTTTTCGTACCAGAAGTCTGTGCTGCTTATGAGTGATGTTATCGTGGAGTACAACTTACGAAAAGCTGCTTGGTTGCATGTAATACTCTCATTGATTTTGAGAAACGCAAATAGTTGATCGTGCGTTAGTCGCTCTAGCATCCTTGAAAACACTGAGATTACAGAGATAGGTCTGTAGTTGTTTAGATCAGTTTTTGGGCCCGACTTGTAAATTGGGGTGACTCTCGCTAATTTCCAGATGTCAGGAAAAACACCATTCGTAAGTGATGAGTTATAAATCAGCATAAGGGGCTGAGCTATAAATTCGCTCGCGTCTTTTACCAAAGCTACGGTAACTTTGTCAGGACCAGACGCTTTTCCGTTCTTTAGCTGATCGATAGCATTCATCACATACTTTTTGTCGACTGTTTTGAACAGCATTTCGTTGTTTACTGGTGTGATATGCCGCAAACAATTATCATTTGGTCTCGTTTCTATGCTCTTCGCGAGCTTTGGTCCAACAGAGACAAAGTGACAATTCAACGCTTCAAGCACATCACGCTCTTTTGTCAAACTTTTGCCGTCAATTTCTAGACTGGAAACCGTCGTGGATTTAATATCTTTATCCAAGACTCTATTGATTGTTTTCCACATTTTCTTCGGGTCCCCTTTATTTTTCTCAATTATACCTTTGTAATAATCCTGAATAGAGTGCCTAATTTCTTTGGTTACTTTATTCCGCTGCTTGGTATAAGCTGACCACACCCCAGGAGATTTTGCCGCTATTTTTTTCAGTTTGTCCCTAGTCTCCATCGATTTTCTGAGATTTGGAGTTAACCAAGGAGCAAATTCCGACCTTACTCTTTTTTTCTTAATCGGAGCATGTATATTCAAAAGCGACTCGAAAATCTCCTGAAATGTGTCAGCCATAGCAGATGGATCATTAGCGGAAGGGGTAAGAATGGTTTCCCAATCTATTTGTTGCAGGTCGTGCTGGAAAAGTGCCTTGTCGTATTTCTTCATTGTACGAGATTGGACTATTTTTGGCTTTATTCTTTTTTTCTTTAGTCGCCAGGCATTTACTTTCCTTACTCCGTACACCAAATAGTGGTCCACCATCCCTGTTTCTAGGACATCTGCCTCTAAAATATATTTGGAGCTCGAGGTAGAGAAATGATCTATAAGTGATTTGCTTACTCTTTGTTCACCTTGTTCAGTTGTATCTCTAATATTTTCGTCCAACCGGGTTTCGCTAAGACCAATGATATCAATATCGTTATCATGCAGTATAATGCTAAGCTCATTCCTATGTTTTCTGAGGGAAACTATATTTAGGAAAGCAATTTTAAGACCATTCCTCTTCCTCGAGTGATGCTCCCTACCTTCATTAGTGTTACCACAAGAGCTAAGACACCGTTAACAGTACTTTATAAATTTATTTAAGTTACTCGCAAACTTTCTCACTCCTCCCTCATTCAAATGCAAACCGTCACTTTTCAAGTTGCTAAATAAGATATTATCGTTTTCAATCATATCAAAACCATTAAGGGGCAATTTCTCAGCCAACAGCTCATTCAGTTGAGTAACCTTAGCATTGAGCTCATGAGAATCCTTTCTTCGAAAAACAGCAGAAAAGGCAATCTTAGCATTGGGATTATTCTTCTGAATCCCTCCAAGCGTTTCCATCGTTTCTTTGCATAATTCTTGTGGGGTTGTTGACGCAACGTTGTTGGTCGCAGCGTGCACTATTATTACATCACTGTCCACTTTCCCGGTTTGTTTAACTGCTTCTTTTATTCTCATTCCAGGTTTAAATTTCTTTTCCACAATGTGATGTTCATTTTCCATTTTTTCATTGTTCAAATTCCTTAATTGTGAATCACCAACAATCAGAACTTTAATTTTCTTGCTTTCTGTATTGCCAGTTGCTTGTTTTGGTGCTGTAGGATTCTTTTCAGATTCAATAGAGCTATTGTTGTTGATCTTCGTTGTATTTTTGCCCTTCTTTTCCTTCTGGTGTTTGGATTCTTTGGAAACAGTTGTGTCTGCTCCAGTGGGATTTGAATTTTCTACGTTGTTTTCAGGGCTTTCTTTGTTTGTAGAGTTCTGTGCTGTAGTTACTTGATTTTTTGGCTTGGAAGTAATGCTTGATAATACTTTGCTTTCTTGAATCAATTTGCTTTTCAATAACTGTGCATTCGGCGATTGTCCCATAGGAATTTCTGAATCCGAGGCGATAGGCCTGGCACCGTAATGCTCTCTTGTCTCCAACAATTTTTCAATAATTTTTTGCTTTTCATTAAGTTGGCGTTCTAAAGATAAAATCCTGTCCTGTAAACTTCGGATAAAAACTGCTTCGTAGTCAATGGGAGGTTTTTTCGCATTTTTTTCGGATTCAGAAATTGCTTGTTTAGCCATCAAAGCTTTCAGCGAGAGGACCTCCTCGTGTATGAATTTTTTAAATTCCACGTAGTCGGAGCCAAGGGTCGAACCGCAATCATCAGATTGGTCGCACTCCTTGGCACTTAAGTCGACAATTTCGGTTGAATTCGCCAGCATCTGATGCCCCTTATCCAAAATACGAAATCTGAATCCCCTTATCCAGCTTTTCTCTAATCTTTTTGCGAAAATGCTCTGGAATGACTGCTCTAGGCCCTTTGAATATGATTCCATCTTGGGTCGCTAATTCATCTCTGATGTGAAAATATGGGTGTACTTTCGCTGGTAGGTCATCCTTCTTTGCAGGCCATCCTTCAATAATAATTATCATAACTTCCTTGAGTGTTTCATCTTCGGAAGTGGCTTGCTGGATTTCTTTGAGTTGTGGCTCTGATATGGCCAAATGGTTAGCCATATGGACAATCTCAGTGTCTTTTTCGGTTTCTGAGCGAGCATCGTTTTGAAATGGAATGTTGGCCCTTGAAAGCGTATCGGCAAGGACCATTTGCTTCCCAGGCTTGTAGCAATTCTTGACAAGGGTCTGTACTTGGACCTCTGCTTTTCAATATCTTCATAAACGATCTGTTCTTCACAGATTTGGAATCTGAGATATGCAATTTTGCTGACGATACAACAATTTATGCATGTGACACATCTGTAGATGCTGTCATAATAAAATTAGAGGACGATTTAAAAAAGCTCCGAGATTGGTTTAAAAATAATGGAATGTGTGCCAATCCAGCGAAATTTCAAATGATGTTTTTAGGTCTCAAGAGTGACAACTTGTTTTACCTCAACATCGGTGAAATGCTACTAACATGCTACTAACATCAATTGTCATGTCAAACTTTTCATATTGTCCCTTGATATGGCTATTTTGTAGCAAAACTGCTAACAAAGATATAAATAGGACAAATAAACGTGCCTTGAGGGTTTTGTACGGAGATTATGACTCATCATTTGACAAACTTTTAGCCAGGGCTGAAAGCGTTACAGTTTTCTTGCCCCGATCCCCACCCTGGGATAGGTGGGGCCGATGCGGGGCTATTCGCCTCCTGTTCACTAAAAAAATTTGCCCCGGGGCGATTCGCTTCTCCTCAAAAGCATAACAAGGCGGGGCCTTGTGGCTTTAACCGGGACAAACGCGAGCTATCGCCTCCCATTTGCAGAATAATGCTGCCCCGATAGGTGGGGATATCGCTCACTTTTACAAGAGAAAAGCGTCAATGAACCCGCACCACTCCCGCCTATCCCGGGGTGAGAGGTCGGGGCAATAAAATGATAGCTGCGTTTATTAGATATTTACAGTATCTCCACAAACAACATTGAATTGGGGGGGGGGGGGCAGGAGGTCGCTAAGTGGAAATTGAGCAATTTGCCGAATATTCTCCAAACTTATTATGGCCCGGATTGTAGCTAGTCTTTGGTGGTCCTCAGAGATAGAGAACTTTTTACCAGCATATTTTGTGGTAAAAAGAACCTTCTAGAGTCTTCGAGCCAAAATGCATATTTTTCTGCGATCTCAATTCGATTTCATAGAGCCAAAAAACTAGTAGATTTCTATCAATCCACTTTTTCAAGGTAAGAGGCGCGGAAGCGGAAGTATTTTGTTGTTTGAGATTTTGCATTTTTGAGACTAAAATCTTATTGTGCGTACAAGGTTTAGTCTTCACACAAATTTTCACATTCATATCTGTCTCTAGTTAGAAATTATCATGATGTAAAGAATTTCAGTTCATAAGGGCTTTGACCGTGGAAATCGGAGTTTGGACGAAAATTTGTCCAAACTTTGATTTCACGGTCAAAGCCCTTGTGACTTTAAATTCTTAAAATTGTCATAATTTTGAAATCAAGACATATATGAATGTGAAAATTTGCTACATTGCTAAACTTTGTACGCAGAACAAGCAAAGACCAGAAATGTTTCTTATGCGCGCGCAGAATCGTCATGCATGGCTCCTGAATACGAGGCGAACTGATCACGTGATAATCACAAAGATGGAAAGCAGAAATTAAATCAGCTGATGCTATAGCCAGCAGCGGACGACCGAGATGAAGAACTTACTGAAGTGATTATTTGTAGCTTTTTTCACAATTTCCAGCAAAAGATTGATATCAATCAGTTTTAGTTTCAATCCTAGGCCCCTTTCAAACTCGACCAGAAACATCTAGGCCAGTGTGATGGATGATACAGACCAAACTCGAAGAGCCACAACATTGAATGACATGACAGCATTGCAATCCAGCATGAAAATTTTTACTCTATTTAACGAAAATAATTAGGTTGTTCTTCTAAATGATCATTGTATTGCATATTTCCTTTCATTTTGTCTGAAGCAGATCAAAAGAGGTTACTAACACAGTTCTAAGTGTATTTCTTGCCAAATTTGAGCATCAAGCAGAATTCTCCTGTTGAAGGGGGGGGCCTGGTGTACAACCACTTACCACCGACCACACCGACCACATACCACCGACCACACTTACCACCGTCCACTTACCACACTTACCACCGACCATGATAGCCACCGACCACCGACCACCGACCGAGAAAACCACTTACCACCGACCAATAAACCACTTACCACCGACCAACAAACCACTTACCACCGACCAAAAAGGCCACCGACCACCGACCAAGAAAACCACTTACCACTTACCACCGACCAAGAAAACCACTTACCACCGACCACCAACCACCGACCAAGAAAACCACTTACCACTTACCACCGACCAAGAAAACCACTTACCACTTACCACCGACCAAGAAAACCACTTACCACCGACCAAGAAAACCACTTACCACCGACCACCGACCACCGACCAAGAAAACCACTTACCACTTACCACCGACCAAGAAAACCACTTACCACTTACCACCGACCAAGAAAACCACTTACCACTTACCACCGACCACCGACCAAGAAAACCACTTACCACCGACCACCGACCAAAATTTTATAGAGTAAAATTTTAAAAATAATTTTAATGAGTTTCTTCTTACAAAGTTGTAGGCTGCCCTGGAAATCCCGTATACCCTATCCAATATCTAATATTTGTCTGTTCTAGTTGATATCAATACTTTTTGTTTTAATTGATTTTCTGATTAAATAGATTTTCATTTTCTGAAGTGATGCGTTTGGAGTATATAGACTAGGAAGAGTTTATCTTCGTTTGACGTGAAGTAAATATGATTTTCTGTTCATCCGTTGGTTTACAATTGAAATTGGAGATTGATAATTAAAATTGGGGCAGAGATTTTGTGTTTTATCTACCGGGTATCTCAAAAAAATACCCGCTTAAATTGAGTATAGTAACAAAACGATAAGATATCGGGACTTTCCGAAGACAAAGCTACTTTTGTTTATCTTCAACTTGAATGCACATACCTTGCATTTTAGAATCGTCTACCAAAGCTCGCAAAGTCGAAATTTAGAGTACACCTAAAAACGGCCTAACCATATTTGAGAAACGGCCTAGCCATATGATCAGATATCAGCGGCAATGTGCAAAAGAATTTGAAATTGTGTTCAAATTTCGATTTTTAGGTTTTACTTTTGAAAAGAATTATACTTTGAGATGCTTCAATTGTTTATGATATTGTTTTTCTTTTGAGGAATCGATCCTTGCGTTGCATTCCATTGAACACGCTATTCTTATCAAAGAGAAATAAAAGGGGTACATGCACGCTTATTTTGGAGATGTGGCACGAGTTTATCATTCATATCACATTTTTATTCTATTCGCTTAGTTATTAGAGTCGTGGTCATGCGTCCATATTTTTTTTCAAAATAAAGACTGAAAAAATAAAGTTTGCAGGTGCTTTGTAAAATGCCCATGATATCAAATCATGGCTAGGCCCTTTTTCGAAACTTCACGCAGTCATACGGCCGGTTTTTTATGTGTCTGTTTTGTGTCTCAATGCTTACATTTGATTTTTAAACATATGATTTGTATCACATTTTATCATTGGCGGAAACCATAGAATGTTCACTACACGTACTTTTTATAAGAAACTGCTTATAAGAAACTCAACTCTCAGATCGCCAAAAAATTAAGCAACTCCAGTACTGGGAGAATATAAGTTAAGAATCTATTTACTTTGATGAAGGAAATTCTTGACCTTTTTCACTTTATTTTCATTTGTTTCCAGTATCATATTACTTGTTAAGGTACTTCAGTAATGTCTAAACATTGGAAAGGCTCAAACAATATTTTTTTGAAGTGTTCACGAGGGCACGGGTAGTGAACATGAAGATTGTTATGGAACCTCTAAGAAACTCGTAAGAAACTCAAAATCTCATTCATGAGTACTCAAAATCTGAGTACTCAAAATCTGATAATTTTAAGAAACTTTCAGTACTGGTCCAAATTCTTAGTTTCTTATGAAAGAAATACGTGTACATGTTCAGTTATGCGCGCTTTGTCAACGTTCGTTCACCGAGCCCATTTTAAGGATTTGCAGCTGCAATGCAGCGTAAATGAACAAAACTTCATCCAGGAGTTCTGCATTTAGAAGGCTACATATAGCTCCAAACAGCTCCCAGCGCAAAGCTTCCTGCGCCTATGCCTGTGTGTGAACACACAAATCTGTGCCATTTTATTCCCATTCCTTTATCGGAAAGTCTATATGTCCCGGTTTGAGTAAAATTATGTTGTTGTTGTTGTTGTTGTTGTTGTTGTTGTTGTTGTTATTGTTGTTATTGTTGCTGTTGTGATGCGATAACTGGGACTATCATAGAGTCTATTAAAACGGAGTAATGCGATGATGGTGCGGCAGATAAAAGCAAGTTCTTAGGGGAACAGTGAAAAATAACAAAAAATTGTACGAAGATCACCCAAATTTAGATGCAGGTATTACCATATGACTTCCCGTGAAGTACGTAGTTTATGGAGCAGATGTGGATTAAGTGAATTGAAAGGGGGAAACAGATTGGTTTATTATTTCATTACAGGATCAGAGCCTTGCCACAAACAACTACCGGAAAAAGATCATTGAAGACGGGAAAAACCAAATTGCAGATTACACGTTATTTTTATTAGACTGGTAGGCAGTTTCTTAAATTTTTGGGCCATTAGTTTCAGAGTTAATTTGAAACTATAATTCAGCTTTGACAAAAAAATGTCAAAACATCGAAAAATTGAGCCTAGTATTTCGTATAAGCGGTTTCTTATGCAACTGTAAAATATTGAAAAAAGATCACAATGTCCACAAGATAATCGGTTGTTTGCCGGTCGGTGGTAAGTGGTTTCCTTGGTCGGTGGTCGGTGGTCGGTGGTCGGTGGTCGGTGGTCGGTGGTCGGTGGTAAGTGGTTTTCTTGGTCGGTGGTAAGTGGTAAGTGGTTTTCTTGGTCGGTGGTAAGTGGTAAGTGGTTTTCTTGGTCGGTGGTAAGTGGTAAGTGGTTTTCTTGGTCGGTGGTAAGTGGTAAGTGGATTGTTGGTCGGTGGTCGGTGATAAGTATGGTCGGTGGTAAGTGGTTTGTTGGTCGGTGGTCGGTGGTTTTCGTGGTCGGTGGTCGGTGGTGTTGGTCGGTGGTCGGTGTTGCTGGTCGGTGGTCGGTCTGGTCGGTGGTCGGTGCGGTCGGTGGTATGTGGTCGGTGCACTGGTCGGTGTGGTCGGTGGTAAGTGGTTGTACACCACGCCCTTTGTTGGACTGTCCCTACGTTTTACTGATGGCTTCTAGCCAATATTTGTGATATTTCTTATATTACTAAAAGATAAAGGTTAAACGACAATTTTCCATTGATTTCCGTATCCTTGGCGTTAAAACTTTCTTAGCAATTCTCAAGCATACACGTTTTTTTATAAGGAACTTGGATCAGCACTTAGTACTAAAAGCTTCTGAATTTCGCATGAATGTTATGATGTTTTAGTAATAAAAATTTCTTAATTAGTTTCTTATTTTTGGGGGTCTAACATTGCGTTATGGCTCAAGGTTGAGCCATTCTTATCGACAAAGGGCTTGCATTTTGCATTGAAATTGTCACCACGAATAAGCCATGCACATTAAGGTACAAAGTTACCAATTTTTTCGCAGTCAAAACTTGATATTTACAAACGCAATGCCGCACGAACGGTTACCTACCTATTCTTATTCAAGAAATAAGATTTTAGAGTTTCTTAATTGTTCTTGAACGTAGTAGTTAGTACTAGAGTTTCTAAAATTTTTGGTCATCGTAGCACTAGTTTCTTATAAACCAGAACCAGTTTCTTATAAAAAACTGAAGTACTAGAGATCTTAAATTTTTGGTCATCGTAGCACTAGTTTCTTATAAACCAGTTTCTTATGAAAAAAACTGAAGTACTATTGGTTCTTAAATTTTTCACCATCCTTTTCCCCATGACAATTTTCAACTGCCTGCCTGAGTTTTTCAACCACTAAAAAGCAGTTTGATCCAAAGAAAGTCATTAAATCTGTCAAAATGACGTAAAGTGTGGGTTATTTCTTCAATATATTCGCCATTTTAGTGAAGTTATCTGGTTTAGAATACGAAGGTAATTCTTGACTTGATTCATGACTGTGAAATCATTGTTTACCTCCCTGGCAGCCTGCACTTTCGCAGTAAACAACATGATGAGCTTGCTTTCCTAATAATGGATTACAAATCTGAGAATTGAATTTCAAACAAGTAAGATTTTTTAGGAATTTGATGACAATAGAGGATTTACAAATTATCATGCTGTTTTTTTATTCCTTGTGTGGGCGCCTTCGTAATAAATTGAATCCTATTGAATCCTTTGCATACGTGCCCTGGCAAGATCGTAAAATAGGTTCGAAAGAGGAAATTTGTAGCAGAAAAAATAAGGAGGTAACAGTTGGCAAGGTTTATCTCACATTTGTTGCTGCGAAGGTTCGAGGTGAGGAACGCGGAGGCGAGGTGGCCAAGCGGGCTTGCTATTATTTCGGAAACAGACAATTTTGAATGCTAATTGCAAATATATCATCGAACACTATGAAACGTCAAATTCATGTACCCAAAAAACTCCTTAGCAGCATTTTCCGATATATGTTGTTATAATTAATGAATGGTTACCAAACAAGATTTTTACATTAAGTTGGTCTTTGACTAGACTTGCCACTTTTTAGGCCGTCTAACAATTCCCTTAGATCCGCCATTCCAACATTACGCCCGAGACGCCAAGATTGCGCTAGAGTGGCTAGAGACTCTCTCGCCCTATTCCTCAATATTGGAATGGCGGATCCAGGAGCTACCGAGAAGGGAGCTGTAAAACAGACCAAATAGATGTATTTTTATTCATGTTTTATTTATCTTCTTTCTGTATGACAATTTTACTTTTTCCGTTTAAGAAACCACATTTCAGTAGACTTGCCCCAAGTCTATTTCGTCAAAAAGAAATTTCGTCAAAAAATACTTTCCGGTAGACTTATTACAGTTGACAAAACAGACTTGGGGCAAGTCTAACATTTCAGGGAACCACTATAGAGAAAAGGTCATTTCGACCGACCTTGCTATCCCTGCCACTACATTTATATTATGGGCGTTTTCATATTTGTTCATTAACAATTGCTGTATTTGTTTATCGAAAGAGGTTTGCCCTGAAACCCTGCACAAGGATAAAGTGTAATAAATTCATTCATTGGTAGTTGGATAAACATATTGTTGTTTACAACTTGGTTGCTTAGCAGCTACAACTGATTCATAATAGGATGTACAAAATGTACAAAATGCATACCTATCTTTTTATCATATTTCCAGAGGAACTGTTAAAGAATGTTGAAGGTTTTTATTTTAGGGGCAAACAAAATTAGATGCAGAGGAACCTTCTGAAGCAATGTAACCGGTGGTTGTATGAACATTCCCCCAAACGTCATGATTTATAGACAACTGTTACAAAAATGCTAAGGTTGCCAATATGTCACAGGTAAACATGGGAGCAAGAGAGCTATTCTAATCTAAGGCCATTGAATCACCTCTGCTCGAAAATGTGACCAGAAATGCTAATTCATAAAAACACTTTTACAAACTTGTCAAAAATTTCATCTAAGCACTGGCAAACACTTGCTCTGAAGAGTTGTTCTGAGTTAAGGTATAGGGCATGGCATGTCCTTAAACATTTTCTGGGAGCATCGCCCCCACACCTCCATTCAGTGACGCATTTACCCATGGGCCCACTGGGCCCGGGCCCAGGGGCCCCCTAAAATTCTTAAATCTAGGGGGCCCCGAGTAAAATTTGAAAAAACCTATGAAGCGCTGTTTATTTCACTCTTGTGTTTGAATTGAGTGCTGACGTCTTCAGACAACACCATGGTTCATGGTTTCATATATTGACAATACGTAATTGGTGAGCTGGGTAGAAATTCGACAATAACGTAAGTTTGTTCAAAAGCCTCTCAACAAGTTCCTTGATAAAATGAGGAATGTCGTTGATACCGAAGCCGAAGTCCATAAAAAAAGGAAGAACTTGAAGAGGCGACAGCCCCATGAAACACAAAAAGCCTATTTCGGATGATCTATTAGAGCAAATTGTGAAAGGAGATGAAGCTGCAACTTCCCAAAAGAGGCAATAACCGCACTTACAATGCCTGCCAAAAGTCTTGGAACACCTTTGCTCTTTTTGCATTTTTTTGCGATTTCCCCCTCTCCCCCTCAGAACAATGTTGTTCTGTGATGACAAAATGGGGATGGCAGGACGATTCGCGACTCTGATGGAATGCTAGGACAATAACCTTGCAAATCAACATTGTTTTGGGGGTGAGGGGGTGTTTAAGCCTAATCGCTATGGTTAGAACTGCGGATTGTCAAGAAATTGCCTAAGTGTTCCAAGGACTTTTGGCAGGCATTGTAGATTGTTGCTCAATGCAATGACCGCACTTTCAGGTGCACCCGATTCTAATAGGGTTGTACAGTAAATAGTGACATACTCTGCACGGAGTTGCACGCTAATATGTGTTATGTGTTACTAACACATAACATGTATGATAGAGTTGTACGCTTGTTAGTGTGATACTGTTTTTCTGATGTGCAATGTTTTCGCGCGCTTTCCCAGTTAGGCCAACTTGCCATGCAGAGTTTCCTCCAGTGAAAGAAATTTCTCCCGGGGTTTCTCCATGCTGACAGGGTCAACCGGTCAAGAGTCAACTAAGGTCCACAATGTCATAAGAGCGCGTTGTTGCTTGTGCCTAATGAATGCCAGCAAATTTTGATGTCCTGACGCAGTGGCGTGGCCACCGGGGGGCGGTTAGTATGGGGGGCAATTGCCCCCACTTTTGTCCAAAGATGGTCCTCGAGATTTCTTTACAACCGAAGAGAAACTAGCTGGGTATAGGTTGGGAAAGAACTTTCCGAGAAATGTCAGATCTTCCATTTTACCACTAGCAACTATGGAATATGGAATCAGGGAATGCATTCTAAGCTAAAGTAAAGGATGCTTTCTTCAAAAAAAGATCCTCGTGCTCCGATTTGTAGGATAACCGTCACAAAATATTAAAGTTTCCTTGTCGCTGATGGCAAGCATGATATTCGGAGATGCATTCTAAGCCAAAGTAAAGGGCGTGGCCCCAAAAATTTTCCCGCCCCACTTAATTTATCCTGGCCACGCCGCTGTCTTGAGGGTTTTAGACCCCAAGAAAATCATCCGAAATTTTGTAGCAGTGAAGGCAAGACGAAAATCATGAAAAACCATTGGAAAAGGGTAATTTTCTTGGGATTTTACCGAAATGAATACATTTGTACTCATTTTTTCGAGTTTTCCCCTATCAATTTGTTTAGTTGATATTAACTTGTTTGGCTACGACTGAATCTGGTGGTTTTGTCCATACAGGCTAACAGGGTACTGAGTACTACGATACAAATTTTTTCAAGTATATTTTAAGGGGCCCCAACTAGTTTTGGGCCCAGGGCCCCAACAAACTTAAATGCGGCCCTGGCCTCTGCATAGGAGAGTAGTAATTTGCTGAATTTTCGCAACATGCAAAAATTTAAAAAATTCCCAAAGTACAAGACAGGTATTTAGAATTGTAAACTGCGTAAGTGTAATGCATGAACATGACTGGTAGATGGATTTCCATACAAGTTACTCTCCTCTTTTGCAGAATGTTTTGTTAGTTACCCTAAAAGTCTTAAATCATAGTGTTAATTAGTGGAATCTTTTAGCTTTAAAAATTCGTTTTTACAGCTCTAAAAGGGCGTGGTCATCGTTTCCGGCAAAGTAGAGGGCGTGGTCCCCGAAAAATTTTCTGGGGGCTTCGCCCCCAGACCCCCTCATTTCATCTCAGCACCCCTCAACAAAAATCTTGGATCCGCTCCTGGATTTTGAGACTAGCAAGATGGTCTATAAATCTCTTAACGCCCTTGCCCCTGATTACTTGAGTAACATATTTCAAAGTGTATCCGAAGCTACTAAAGGTCAGCTGAGGAACTCTAAAACGGGCCTTAGATTACCATTACTAAGAACATCAACTGGTCAGAAATCGTTTGCTTACAGAGGGGCAAAGGTCTGGAGTGACCTAGATAGTGGTGTCAAGGCGTCCTCATCGCTCCACACTTTTCGAAGAAACTATAAAGCCAAACTATGACTCTTCTCGTTTTTCTTTCTTTTTTTTTTTGTCAACGATTTATTGTAAATAGGAGTGTATTATATATTTATTTAGTATCTAATTTTTAATATTACTTTAGCATGGCTCCCTGTAAAGCAGTATGTAAATATTGAGTGGATTACCATGGATAAAAAAGTTAAATTAAAAAAAAAAGTGAAATGAAGCACGTTGTTTTTCCTCTTCGCCTGTTTTTTCCTATTTTTCGTATTATCCCAAAATCGCACAATGCAAAAAAGAGGAAAAGATGCTTGTTTACGAAACTTGAAGAAGGTATGTGGAATACAATTTCAAGATTCTTTCGTAAATGGAATGGAATAAACTAGACTTCTTTTAAAATGTCGCTGTTTCCGCGCTATTCTCGCATCTAGTTTCAGCCTCCTCCCAATATGGTTAGGTGTACATGGGGTAACAAAATTAGCCACTCACGTTTAACGCCACTTAGACTCCTTCCAACTAACTTTTCCTTCTGTTCTTTCTCCTCCCAGATACAAGACTTACCGAGTTGATAAATAAGGTTTCATAATTTGATTTAATTGATATTTTTTTACTTTGTTTCAGTAGATTTTAATTAAGAAAAGTTAAACAAGGTAAAGTGTGGTTTTGCGCAAACTCTTTCCTAAAGGTTTTATGGAAAACTGTTGCAAAATTGTGAACGTTTCTAATTTGGCACAGGTAGAGATAGCTTTTTTTGCAGATGGGTTTTAAAAAGGCGATACGCCCGCAGCTAATTGACGCCTTTGTTGGACTGTCCCTGCGTTTTACTGATGGCTTCTAGCCAATATGTGTGATATTTCTTATATTACTAAAAGATAAAAGTTAAACGACAATTTTCCATTGATTTCCGTATACTTGGCTTTAAAAGTTTCTTAGCAATTCTCAAGCATACACGTTTTTTATAAGAAACTTGGATCAGCACTTAGTACTAAAAGCTTCTTAATTTCGCATGAATGTTATGATGTTTTAGTAGTAAAAATTTCTTAATTAGTTTCTTATTTTTGGGGGTCTAAAATAGCGTTATGTCTCGAGGTTAAGCCATTCTTATCGACAAAGGGCTTGCATTTTGCATTGAAATTGTCACCACGAATAAGCCATGCACATTAAGGTACAAAGTTACCAATTTTTTCGCAGTCAAAACTTGATATTTACAAACGCAATGCCGCACGAACGGTAACCTACCGATTCTTATTCAAGAAATAAGATTTTAGAGTTTCTTAATTGTTCTTGAACGTAGTAGTTAGTACTAGAGTTTCTTAAATTTTTGGTCATCGTAGCACTAGTTTCTTATATACCAGAACCAGTTTCTTATAAAAAACTGAAGTACTAGAGATCTTAAATTTTTGGTCATCGTAGCACTAGTTTCTTATAAACCAGTTTCTTATGAAAAAAAAACTGAAGTACTAGAGGTTCTTAAATTTTCACCATCCTTTTCCCTATCACAATTTTCAACTGCCTGCCTGAGTTTTCCAACCACTAAAAAGCAGTTTGATCCAAAGAAAGTCATTAAATCTGTCAAAATGACGTAAAGTGTGGGTTATTTCTTCAAAATATTCGCCATTTTAGTGAATTTATCTGGTTTAGAATACGAAGGTAATTCTTGACTTGATTCATGACTGTGAAATCATTGTTTACCTCCCTGGCAGCCTGCACTTTCGCAGTAAACAACATGATGAGCTTGCTTTCCTAATAATGGATTACAAATCTGAGAATTGAATTTCGAACAAGTAAGATTTTTTAGGAATTTGATGACAATAGAGGATTTACAAATTATCATGCTGTTTTTTTATTCCTTGTGTGGGCGCCTTCGTAATAAATTGAATCCTATTGAATCCTTTGCATACGTGCCCTGGCAAGATCGTAAAATAGGTTCGAAAGAGGAAATTTGTAGCAGAAAAAACAAGGAGGTAACAGCCGGCAAGGTTTATCTCACATTTGTTGCTGCGAAGGTTCGAGGTGAGGAACGCGGAGGCGAGGTGGCCGAGCAGGCTTTGCTATTATTTCGGAAACAGAAAATTTTAAATGTTAATTGCAAATAAATCATGGAACACTATCAAACGTCAAATTCATGTACCCAAAAAACTCCTTAGCAGCATTTTCCGATATTTCTTCTTATAATTGATGAATGATTACCAAACAAGATTTTCACAGTTGGTCTTTGACTAGACTTGCCACTCTTTAGGCCGTCTAACGATTCCCTTAGATCCGCCATTCCATCATTACGCCAGAGACGCCAAGATTGCGCTAGAGACTCTCTCGCCCTATTCCGCAATATTGGAATGGCGGATCCAGGAGCTACCGAAAAGGGAGCTGTAAAACAGACCAAATAGATGTATTTTTATTCATGTTTTATTTATTTTCTTTCTGTATGACAATTTTACTTTTTCCGTTTAAGAAACCACATTTCAGGGAACCACTATGGAGATAAGGTCATTTCGACCGACCTTGCTATCCCTGCCACTACATTTACATTATTGGTGTTTTCGTATGTATTCATTAACAATTGCTGTATTTGGTTATCGAAAGAGGTTTGCCCTGAAACCCTGCACAAGCACAAACATATTGTTGTTTACAACTTGGTTGCTTAGGAGCTACAAATGATTTAGATTAGGAGGAAACAAGGAGGAAACGAAAGGAGGAAACGAAACTAAGAAATTTAATTTTCAAGCATGCGCACTTAAATTCTGTCAATCATGAACGTTCAATTGATTTCTTTTGTCATTTTGATCCAATCAAATTCATTCTCTTAGCCTCTTCACTGTGTATAAATCGGCGTGTAAATCATTTGCCTTCGCATACGACTGTTGAAGTTTTGCAAAAGCGAGCGACAGAAACTGCTGGTATAAGGTATGTAAACTGTTATTTTCGTAAGTTACTGAGAATTGGAGTCATTAATGAACCGTCGTTTTCATTGTCAAATACTCGGAGTTTTCAGTGCTCGGAGTTTCTTCATCAATGTGAGTAAAAACGAATTTGACAGGTTTGACGAGCTGTGGAATAATTCACATACGGCGGATTTTCAAAATGCTAAACTTTTGATTCTATAAGATAACTGATGTTACCAAAATATTTTTGCATCCAAGTTAGCCTTTGATTGACAGATAAACATTTCAGGATTAAGCATTGGCAGTGCACTTTTTATCCCCCAGCTCTCTGAGAGTCCTCCAAGCGTACAAACATTATTTCACTGACGCTATATTCTCATTCGTAATTTCCTTACTATCTGTATGCTCTATTTCTGTACTTACGTACTTATACGAGTACAAGAAACAAGATACAAGAAACAAATTAATGTAAAGTAGGAATATATCAAAGACACCTGATGAGAGTTGAATTTTGTATGAGGGGCTTCTTTTCAAGAAAATACACTGTAAATACATGTTCTGTCATTAAGTGCGACTTCGACAACTGGTAACTTGAATTACGTGTCCTTGCTGCAAGTTCATTTGTAAGGCAATAGCATATTTTCTATATCAAATAAAGGCTTTTTTTATAAGAAACATGGGGTTAGCCCATACTTCTAAAAGTTTCTCAATTTAAAGTAAAAATTCTGCTCTTTAGCAGTAAAAGTTTCTTCGTTTGCTTCTTACGTTTTTGGATGCATGTAGTTTCTGTAGTTTCTACCGCTGTTGCGTACCCGTTTTCATAAGAAACTTCTTTATAAGACACTGCGTTACGATGAGCAAAATTTTAACTCTGGTACTACGTTAAAGAGAATTAAGAAACTCTAAAAAAATTCTGATGTAATGCATAGGCCTGTCTGATGAATTCAAATAAAAGAATGTCCCTCTTATAAAGCTACTTTCATCTTTTTTTACTTTTGACCACAACAAATTTGATAACATAAGTAGCTTTGTGCCGTGTTGTGCAAGGTTTATCCAAGTTGTTTATTTAAGAAAACCTGCATTCGTTTCTTGACTTCTTGAGAGACATCACAATGTTTTGCAAGAAGAACGGTTCTGGGGGTTCTGTGCATGGCTGATCAAAGTTTCTTATATAAAAAACATGTATGTATTCGTTTGTTTAACTTCTTGAGAGACAGCGCAATGTTTTGCAAGAAGGACGGGTTCTGTGCATGGCTTATGCAAGTTTCTTATATAAAAACATGTATGTATTCGTTTGTTTAACTTCTTGAGAGACCGCACAATGTTTTGCAAGAAGGAGGGTTCTGTGCATGGCTTATTCAAGTTTCTTATATAAAAAACATGTATGTATTCGTTTGTTTAACTTCTTGAGAGACAGCGCAATGTTTTGCAAGAAGGAGGGTTCCGTGCATGGCTTATTCAAGTTTCTTATATAAAAACATGTATGTATTCGTTTGTTTAACTTCTTGAGAGACAGCGCAATGTTTTGCAAGAAGGAGGGTTCTGTGCATGGCTTATGCAAGTTTCTTATATAAAAACATGTATGTATTCGTTTGTTTAACTTCTTGAGAGACAGCACAATGTTTTGCAAGAAGGAGGGTTCTGTGCATGGCTTATTCAAGTTTCTTATATAAAAACATGTATGTATTCGTTTGTTTAACTTCTTGAGAGACAGCACAATGTTTTGCAAGAAGGAGGGTTATGTGCATGGCTTATGCAAGTTTCTTGCATAAAAAACATGTATGTATTCGTTTGTTTAACTTCTTGAGAGACAACACAATGTTTTGCAAGAAGGACGGTTCTGTGCATGGCTTATGCAAGTTTCTTATATAAAAAACATGTATGTATTCGTTTGTTTAACTTCTTGAGAGACAGCACAATGTTTTGCAAGAAGGAGGGTTCTGTGCATGGCTTATGCAAGTTTCTTATATAAAAACATGTATGTATTCGTTTGTTTAACTTCTTGAGAGACAGCGCAATGTTTTGCAAGAAGGAGGGTTCTGTGCATGGCTTATGCAAGTTTCTTATATAAAAAACATGTATGTATTCGTTTGTTTAACTTCTTGAGAGACAGCGCAATGTTTTGCAAGAAGGAGGGTTCTGTGCATGGCTTATGCAAGTTTCTTATATAAAAACATGTATGTATTCGTTTGTTTAACTTCTTGAGAGACAGCGCAATGTTTTGCAAGAAGGAGGGTTCTGTGCATGGCTTATGCAAGTTTCTTATATAAAAACATGTATGTATTCGTTTGTTTAACTTCTTGAGAGACAGCGCAATGTTTTGCAAGAAGGAGGGTTCTGTGCATGGTTTATGCAAGTTTCTTATATATAAAAACATGTATTCGTTTGTTTAACTTCTTGAGAGACAGCACAATATTTTACAAAAAGGATTTCTGTTTAACTTCTTGAGAGACAGCGCAATAAGAAGGAGGGTTCTTGCATGGCTTATGCAAGTTTCTTATATAAAAACATGTATGTATTCGTTTGTTTAACTTCTTGAGAGACGGCACAATGTTTTGCAAGAAGGAGGGTTCTGTGCATGGCTTATGCAAGTTTCTTATATAAAAACATGTATGTATTCGTTTGTTTAACTTCTTGAGAGACAGCGCAATGTTTTGCAAGAAGGAGGGTTCTGTGCATGGCTTATGCAAGTTTCTTATATAAAAACATGTATGTATTCGTTTGTTTAACTTCTTGAGAGACAGCACAATGTTTTGCAAGAAGGAGGGTTCTGTGCATGGCTTATATGCAAGTTTCTTATATAAAAAAAAACATGTATGTATTCGTTTGTTTAACTTCTTGAGAGACAGCGCAATGTTTTGCAAGAAGGAGGGTTCTGTGCATGGCTTATGCAAGTTTCTTATATAAAAACATGTATGTATTCGTTTGTTTAACTTCTTGAGAGACAGCGCAATGTTTTGCAAGAAGGAGGGTTCTGTGCATGGCTTATGCAAGTTTCTTATATAAAAACATGTATGTATTCGTTTGTTTAACTTCTTGAGAGACAGCGCAATGTTTTGCAAGAAGGAGGGTTCTGTGCATGGCTTATGCAAGTTTCTTATATAAAAACATGTATGTATTCGTTTGTTTAACTTCTTGAGAGACAGCGCAATGTTTTGCAAGAAGGAGGGTTCTGTGCATGGCTTATGCAAGTTTCTTATATAAAAACATGTATGTATTCGTTTGTTTAACTTCTTGAGAGACAGCACAATGTTTTGCAAGAAGGAGGGTTCTGTGCATGGCTTATGCAAGTTTCTTATATAAAAACATGTATGTATTCGTTTGTTTAACTTCTTGAGAGACAGCACAATGTTTTACAAAAAGGATAGTTCTGTGCATAGCTTATGCAAGTTTCTTATATAAAAACATGTATGTATTCGTTTGTTTAACTTCTTGAGAGACCTCACAATGTTTTGCAAGAAGGAGGGTTCTGTGCATGGCTTATTCAAGTTTCTTATATAAAAAACATGTATGTATTCGTTTGTTTAACTTCTTGAGAGACAGCACAATGTTTTGCAAGAAGGAGGGTTCTGTGCATGGCTTATTCAAGTTTCTTATATAAAAACATGTATGTATTCGTTTGTTTAACTTCTTGAGAGACAGCACAATGTTTTGCAAGAAGGAGGGTTCTGTGCATGGCTTATTCAAGTTTCTTATATAAAAACATGTATGTATTCGTTTGTTTAACTTCTTGAGAGACAGCGCAATGTTTTGCAAGAAGGAGGGTTCTGTGCATGGCTTATGCAAGTTTCTTATATAAAAACATGTATGTATTCGTTTGTTTAACTTCTTGAGAGACAGCGCAATGTTTTGCAAGAAGGAGGGTTCTGTGCATGGCTTATGCAAGTTTCTTATATAAAAACAT
This sequence comes from Aurelia coerulea, assembly GCA_039566865.1. Lineage (NCBI taxonomy): Eukaryota > Metazoa > Cnidaria > Scyphozoa > Semaeostomeae > Ulmaridae > Aurelia > Aurelia coerulea. Next base: position 918,756 of record CM076951.1, on the reverse strand, counting down.
GTATGTATTCGTTTGTTTAACTTCTTGAGAGACAGCGCACAATGTTTTGCAAGAAGGAGGGTTCTGTGCATGGCTTATGCAAGTTTCTTATATAAAAACATGTATGTATTCGTTTGTTTAACTTCTTGAGAGACAGCGCAATGTTTTGCAAGAAGGAGGGTTCTGTGCATGGCTTATGCAAGTTTCTTATATAAAAACATGTATGTATTCGTTTGTTTAACTTCTTGAGAGACAGCGCAATGTTTTGCAAGAAGGAGGGTTCTGTGCATGGCTTATGCAAGTTTCTTATATAAAAACATGTATGTATTCGTTTGTTTAACTTCTTGAGAGACCTCACAATGTTTTGCAAGAAGGAGGGTTCTGTGCATGGCTTATGCAAGTTTCTTATATAAAAACATGTATGTATTCGTTTGTTTAACTTCTTGAGAGACAGCGCAATGTTTTGCAAGAAGGAGGGTTCTGTGCATGGCTTATGCAAGTTTCTTATATAAAAACATGTATGTATTCGTTTGTTTAACTTCTTGAGAGACAGCGCAATGTTTTGCAAGAAGGAGGGTTCTGTGCATGGCTTATGCAAGTTTCTTATATAAAAACATGTATGTATTCGTTTGTTTAACTTCTTGAGAGACCTCACAATGTTTTGCAAGAAGGAGGGTTCTGTGCATGGCTTATGCAAGTTTCTTATATAAAAACATGTATGTATTCGTTTGTTTAACTTCTTGAGAGACAGCACAATGTTTTGCAAGAAGGAGGGTTCTGTGCATGGCTTATGCAAGTTTCTTATATAAAAACATGTATGTATTCGTTTGTTTAACTTCTTGAGAGACAGCACAATGTTTTGCAAGAAGGAGGGTTCTGTGCATGGCTTATGCAAGTTTCTTATATAAAAAACATGTATGTATTCGTTTGTTTAACTTCTTGAGAGACAACACAATATTTTACAAAAAGGAGGGTTCTGTGCATGGCTTATGCAAGTTTCTTATATAAAAACATGTATGTATTCATGTATGTATTCGTTTGTTTAACTTCTTGAGAGACAGCGCAATGTTTTGCAAGAAGGAGGGTTCTGTGCATGGCTTATGCAAGTTTCTTATATAAAAACATGTATGTATTCGTTTGTTTAACTTCTTGAGAGACCTCACAATGTTTTGCAAGAAGGAGGGTTCTGTGCATGGCTTATTCAAGTTTCTTATATAAAAAACATGTATGTATTCGTTTGTTTAACTTCTTGAGAGACAGCGCAATGTTTTGCAAGAAGGAGGGTTCTGTGCATGGTTTATTCAAGTTTCTTATATAAAAAACATGTATGTATTCGTTTGTTTAACTTCTTGAGAGACAGCGCAATGTTTTGCAAGAAGGAGGGTTCTGTGCATGGCTTATGCAAGTTTCTTATATAAAAACATGTATGTATTCGTTTGTTTAACTTCTTGAGAGACAGCGCAATGTTTTGCAAGAAGGAGGGTTCTGTGCATGGCTTATGCAAGTTTCTTATATAAAAACATGTATGTATTCGTTTGTTTAACTTCTTGAGAGACAGCGCAATGTTTTGCAAGAAGGAGGGTTATGTGCATGGCTTATGCAAGTTTCTTATATAAAAACATGTATGTATTCGTTTGTTTAACTTCTTGAGAGACAGCACAATGTTTTGCAAGAAGGAGGGTTCTGTGCATGGCTTATGCAAGTTTCTTATATAAAAACATGTATGTATTCGTTTGTTTAACTTCTTGAGAGACCTCACAATGTTTTGCAAGAAGGAGGGTTCTGTGCATGGCTTATGCAAGTTTCTTATATAAAAACATGTATGTATTCGTTTGTTTAACTTCTTGAGAGACAGCACAATGTTTTGCAAGAAGGAGGGTTCTGTGCATGGCTTATGCAAGTTTCTTATATAAAAACATGTATGTATTCGTTTGTTTAACTTCTTGAGAGACAGCGCAATGTTTTGCAAGAAGGAGGGTTCTGTGCATGGCTTATGCAAGTTTCTTATATAAAAACATGTATGTATTCGTTTGTTTAACTTCTTGAGAGACAGCACAATGTTTTGCAAGAAGGAGGGTTCTGTGCATGGCTTATGCAAGTTTCTTATATAAAAACATATATGTATTCGTTTGTTTAACTTCTTGAGAGACCTCACAATGTTTTGCAAGAAGGAGGGTTCTGTGCATGGCTTATTCAAGTTTCTTATGTTAAAAACATGTATGTATTCGTTTGTTTAACTTCTTGAGAGACAGCACAATGTTTCGCAAGAAGGAGGGTTCTGTGCATGGCTTATGCAAGTTTCTTATATAAAAACATGTATGTATTCGTTTGTTTAACTTCTTGAGAGACAGCACAATGTTTTGCAAGAAGGAGGGTTCTGTGCATGGTTTATTCAAGTTTCTTATATAAAAAACATGTATGTATTCGTTTGTTTAACTTCTTGAGAGACAGCGCAATGTTTTGCAAGAAGGAGGGTTCTGTGCATGGCTTATTCAAGTTTCTTATATAAAAACATAAACATGTATGTATTCGTTTGTTTAACTTCTTGAGAGACAGCACAATGTTTTGCAAGAAGGAGGGTTCTGTGCATGGCTTATTCAAGTTTCTTATATTAAAAACATGTATGTATTCGTTTGTTTAACTTCTTGAGAGACAGCACAATGTTTTGCAAGAAGGAGGGTTCTGTGCATGGTTTATGCAAGTTTCTTATATAAAAACATATATGTATTCGTTTGTTTAACTTCTTGAGAGACAGCACAATGTTTTGCAAGAAGGAGGGTTATGTGCATGGCTTATGCAAGTTTCTTATATAAAAACATGTATGTATTCGTTTGTTTAACTTCTTGAGAGACAGCGCAATGTTTTGCAAGAAGGAGGGTTCTGTGCATGGCTTATGCAAGTTTCTTATATAAAAACATGTATGTATTCGTTTGTTTAACTTCTTGAGAGACAGCACAATGTTTTGCAAGAAGGAGGGTTCTGTGCATGGCTTATGCAAGTTTCTTATATAAAAACATGTATGTATTCGTTTGTTTAACTTCTTGAGAGACAGCACAATGTTTTGCAAGAAGGAGGGTTCTGTGCATGGCTTATGCAAGTTTCTTATATAAAAACATGTATGTATTCGTTTGTTTAACTTCTTGAGAGACAGCGCAATGTTTTGCAAGAAGGAGGGTTCTGTGCATGGCTTATGCAAGTTTCTTATATAAAAACATGTATGTATTCGTTTGTTTAACTTCTTGAGAGACAGCACAATGTTTTGCAAGAAGGAGGGTTGGCTTATGTGCATAGCTTATGCAAGTTTCTTATATAAAAACATGTATGTATTCGTTTGTTTAACTTCTTGAGAGACCTCACAATGTTTTGCAAGAAGGAGGGTTCTGTGCATGGCTTATGCAAGTTTCTTATATAAAAACATGTATGTATTCGTTTGTTTAACTTCTTGAGAGACAGCGCAATGTTTTGCAAGAAGGAGGGTTCTGTGCATGGCTTATTCAAGTTTCTTATATAAAAACATGTATGTATTCGTTTGTTTAACTTCTTGAGAGACGGCACAATTTTTTGCAAGAAAGAGGTTTCTGTGCATGGCTTTTCCAAATTTCTTGTATGAAAAGAACCTGTATTCGGTTCTTGACTTCTTGACAGACAACACAATGTTTTGCAGAAGGAGGGTTCTGTGCATGGCTTATCCACTCAAGTGTAGTACTAGAGTTTCTTAAATTTTTCGCCATCCTTTTCAATATCACAATTTTCAATTGCCTGCCTTAGTTTTCCTTCAACTAAAAAGCAGATTGGTCGCAAGACAGTCATTAAATATATCTGTGAAATGAGGTGAAAGTAAGGTTTGTTCCTTCAAAACAATCGCCATTTTAGTGAATTCTTATGGTTAAGAATAGGAAGGTAATTCTTGACTTGATTCATAACTGTGAAATGATCCTGTACCCCCCTGGCAGGCTGCAATGTTAGTAAACAACATGACGAGCTTGCTTTCCTAGTAAAGGAATACAAACCTGCGAATTGAAGTTCGAACAATTAAGATGTTTTAGGAATTTGATGACAAAAGAGGATTTACAAATTATCATGCTGTTTTTTTTATTCCTTGTGTGGGCGCCTTCGTAATAAATTAAATCCTTTGCATACGTGCCCTGGCAAGATCATAAAATAGGTTCGAAAGAGGAAATTTGTAGCAGAAGAAATAAGGAGGTAACAGTAGGCAAGGTTTATCTCACATTTGTTGCTGCGAAGGTGCTAGGTAAGGAACGCGGAGGCGAGGTGGCCAAGCGGGCTTGTACGGTGTCCGACAAGTGTCAAGGCAAAACTCTTTTCTCAAGGCAAAACTTTCTTTTCTCAAGGCAAAACTTCCTTTTCTCAAGGCAAAACTTTCTTCCCAAAGGCAAAACTTTCTTTCTCAAGACAAAACTTTCTTTCTCAAGGCAAAACTTTTTCCTCAAGGCAAAACTTTCCTTCTCAAGGCAAAACTTTCTTTCTCAAGGCAAAACTTTTCCTTCTCAAGGCAAAACTTTCTTTCTCAAGGCAAAACTCTTTCCTCAAGGCAAAAATTTCCTTCTCAAGACAAAACTCTATTCTCAAGACATCGAAGCAAAAGACGATGTGCGTGATGTCAAATAGATGCAGCTCATGAGTTGCGAAAGTGGAGCGATCGGAACGGGCAGCGAACGAGACTTGTGAACGGTGGATGCTCATGAATAATTAATGAGATCTTTAATTGGTAGCGGTCAAGATTCTGAACGGTTCGGCAGCTCTTTGAAGTTATATCTAGCCAATCAGAGATGTCAGAAGACAAAAGGAAATCGATCGTGGGAGATAGATCTATTTTTGACAGGGGGGATGGATACTTTGCGTGCGAAGCTTAAAATCGCAGCACAAGTAGCAATTCTTGGGGGATTCTTTAGCGAATCTACAGCGAATCTACAGAAGATTGTAATTTCTATCCATAAGAAGTCCATAGAAGTTGCAAAACAAATCATGAACATCGAACAGCTAGATTTGTCACAAGGAAGGGACATTGTGTTGCAACCAACTGGTCCAGGAAAGTCTGTCGTTTGATATCCTGGAGATCTAAATTGTCCTAGGCAAAAAGCAAATTTGAAAGACGACAAGCGTCTGAACTGTCAACTTCTCAGTCTCCAGTAAATAATGTTCTTGAACTTGTGAGAAAACAAAAGGCAGTAAGGACATGGGTCCAATTTTAGTGTATTCTATAGTTGAATAGCTTTTGCTTTGAATAGAACAATTTGTAAAAAATTATGACGTCATCACACAGGAATTAAAAGAATGTGCGCATGCTTACAGCCAAAATACGCACAATTATACGTTTAAGTTACAAACAAATTATGTATTTGGATAGAGGATCAAATGTAGCATATATTCCTCCAATTTCATTGTTTTCCTGCATTTGCTGTAGATTTTATTAGCATTTATTGAAATTTTGCATAGAGATCTCTCAACACTTGATCGCGTTTACCCCCTGGAATGAATTTAAATTTGTCTAAAAAGTTTATTTTTGATGATAACAAAGTCGGAAAGTTTCAGCGTTGTAAGTGCACTTAGTAAAAATCCACAGAAGAAAAGCCGCTAGGGGGGCTGATTCAGCCCCCTCCTTCCTAGGCTTGATAGGGTTAAATCGAATTATCTCTATTGTTCTCGTTGCTATGACAATAAGAAGATTTTAAGTTATGATAATTATGATGATTACTAACATGATTGAAACAATGAAACGAGGACTACATTGAAACTTTTTGTTTCAAATTTCGCTGGATATCATCGAATACATGTGTAAGCATAATTTGGCATATATTTGTGATTAATATCCAGTAAAAAAGTGGTTGCCATGGTTAGACACAAGTGAAAAAAATTTAAACTAGCCACATCAGTCTGCACTCAGTAGATGGGAAAATCGGATGTGAATTCAGTGCCTGGTATTGTCATGTCCAGTTTAATCCAATGCCATCTTTCAAAGTAATTTCTCATTGTACTTCATTTTACTGATGAAAAATGAGTTTGTCATATTTGTTGCTCGACCTACTGCAGCCAGTCGAGTTTTAGGGGGTTTCATTTGGAATCTTGAATTCCGGGTCTTGAATTAGGGGGTATCATTTTGGAATCTTGAATTCCGGGTCTTGAATTAGGGGGTTTCATTTTGAATCTTGAATTCCGGGTCTTCAATTAGGGGGTTTCATTTTGAATCTTGAACTCCGGGTCTTGAATTGGGGGGTTTCATTTTGAATCTTGAATTCCGGGTCTTGAATTAGGGGGTTTCATTTTGAATCTTGAATTCCGGGTCTTGAATTGGGGGGTTTCAGTTTGAATCTTGAATTCCGGGTCTTGAATTATGGGGTTTCATTTTGAATCTTGAATTCCGGATCTTGAATTAGGGGGTTTCATTTTGAATCTTGAATTCCAGATCTTTAATTAGCTGGCGCGTCGGAACCGAGGAGGCTGGCGGGGCACCCCCCCCCCCCTCGTCGAATAATTATGATATCACTATTTGAGGGAGTTACCAGAATGTATCAAGCTGTGTTATGTTCTGCAAGAGTACTGTAAAGATAGAACACGTCTTCTCGTCCAAGTAAGTATAATCAACGAACAGCTCGAGCTACGAATCGTATGTTATAAAAGTTAAAATCACCTGAAATCACCTGAAATCGCCTGAAATCACCTGAAATCGCCTGAAATCACCTGAAACCACCTGAAATCACCTGAAATCATCTGCAAATCATCTGAAACCACCTGTAAAGCACATGCAAATCATCTGCTCATTGTTTTTATGAATGGGAAAACGAGTTATTGTCTTCAACTTTGATCATTAATTGAACATAAAAAGGCAAATAATCCTACTGGTGTGATCGGTAGTTCTTAGGTCTCACGCCTTTTGTCTCATTCAAATTGCTTTGTAGTCTCATTGGGCTGATCAGAGTTTACCCTATTCTACCCGGGCTCCTAGGGTCAGACCACTGCCCGGGGGGGGGCAAAAAATGCCCCCCCCTAATTATCTCCAAAACCATCATTAGTATGCCATTGTAACTTCGCACAATAGTAAGTACATCAATTAGGAGTCTAATTATTGATTTTAATGCTAATTAGTCACGTGGTTCGTAACCAAGCGACCAAACAATGAGACCATGTCAGATATAAGCTTCAGTACTGAAAACACAAAAAGTGCTAATTAATTAAAATAAAATGTATGAAAACCTCAATAAAGTACTTGAAAATGAAGAGAATATGTTTATCCATCGATTTATATCAAAATTTGAAAATTTTGTAAATTTTGTCTTTCTTTATTAGAGATATGACGTCATCAATTTGCATGACGTCATGGAATCTATAATTTGCTGATGTCAGCAAATATGAATAATGTATATATCAAATGAAAGTACGTTGCAAGGGGAATCGTTTGGTACCAATCAGAACTTCGTCAAGCTTAAGACAAAGGAATTATGACTGTCTTTGTGATTTTCGTTGTGACTACTTTCCAAATATGGGTATCTACTGGTCACGTGACTTAAATTATGACAATGAAAAGTCTAAAATTTAATTGCCAATTAAAAATTAGGAAAAGTCATGGATGTTTCAGCTCATTTTTCCATTTCCTCTCTGTTTTATAATCAAAAGTTTGGTTGGGGGGCATTTTTTGTCCCCCCCCCGGGTACAATAGGGTTAAGCTACGTCCACACGTATCTAGCCTGCGTTGCAGTACGAATTCCAAAAGGAAAAGGTCTGCCACGCAGGCTAACACGTATCCGGATATTTTTGAAAAGTTCTATGCACCATATAAATCTCAAAGACTCAAGAGATATTCCCAGTCATCGCAACAACAGCAACAACAAGAACAACATTTGTATGGCGATAACTACGACCTGGTTAGACTAATTCCAAAAAAGTCTCTTGTTTCGCTCTCCCCCCCCCCCCCCCCCCCCCACTGCAGACTTGTCGCTACAACACAGGAGCTATATTCAACAACAACAACAGCGAAGGTTAGAGGGACTTATGTAATGAGTCTACAAACTTGTATTATTAGTCTAATATATTTATAGGTCTATCCATATAAAAAGATCCGCATTCCGCATCCACACGAGCAGCATCTTTGAAATTGTCCACATGAAAACCCTGCGACACTTGAAACTGGGTAACCGAAAACGCCGTCCACTTGTGGACGTGAAACCAAAACGGCTAAAAAAAATGCGTTTTCAACAATATCCAGATGCGTGAAGACGTAGCTTAGCCTTTATACAATTTAGATAAAATACTAAAATCAGCCCAGTGAGACCAAAAAGCAATTTGAATGAGACAAAAGGCGTGAGACCTAAGAACTACCGATCACACCAGTAGGATTATTTGCCATCTTAGGTGTTAATGATCAAAGTTGAAGACAATAAGACTTTTCCCCATTCATCAAAACAATGAGCAGATGATTTGCAGGTGATTTACAGGTGGTTTCAGATGATTTGCAGATGATTTCAGGTGGTTTCAGGTGATTTCAGGTGATTGCTGCGATTAGCAGCCATTTAGACGAGTTTGAATCTGAAATTTGGGCGATGTGTGGCAGATTCTATGGGCAGATCCAAACAAAAGAACAAGCAGACAATCGAAGACAATATGTAGACTCATTGGTGCTTGTGATTGGATGGAACAACAAAGATGGATTTGACAGAGCAACTACAACAACAGGTTCTTACGTTGCTTGCTGACTCATTGCAGCGCAGCCCCGCGCAGTCAATTTTGTTTCAGGGAAGTAGTGGAAGCTATGTACTCTCGCTATTTTTTCCTCCCCTCGTTTTTCGGCGAGAGAGACTTGTAGCAAGTCCATGAAAGATGGCAAAGCAAAGCATGAACAAGAACTGCAGTATTTATTCGAATGGTATTTATACCTGCAGCGTTATTTTGGCAATCAAATTAAAGCAATTATGACCACAGTCAAATTCAATCAGGTGGTTGTAATTGATTTGCGCTGCGCAGCAGCAGCAAATCTTTAAAATAGGCTCGTAGGCTCGATGAACGAACGTTGACATGGCGCGCATAACTAAACATACAGTGAACATTTCATGGTTTCAGCCAATGACATTCCTAGAAAACAGACGCATGTTTACTGCGTTCAGGATTGACGTCATCGGAAGTTGTCATCCATTGTTGTCCACATACGTCACAAAATTTTAAGTGCGCGCAGGAGGAAGTGATCAGGAAGTGACAGTCCATTCATTGGATGTTTTTGATTTGCGCTGCGCAGCAGCAGCAAATCTTTAAAATAGGCTCGTAGGATCGATGAACGAACGTTGACATGGCGCGCATAACTAAACATACAGTGAACATTTCACGGTTTCAGCCAATGACATTCCTAGAAAACAGACGCATGTTTACTGCGTTCAGGATTGACGTCATCGGAAGTTGTCATCCATTGTTGTCCACATACGTCACAAAATTTTAAGCGCGCAGGGGGAAGTGATCAGGAAGTGACAGTCCATTCATTGGATGTTTTTGATTGATTAAAATTGGCATGTCTGCAGAGGTTTTTGGCATCAAATTTGGAGACCAGAGAAAGATCAGGGCGGTTGGGTTGTGTTGTGAGACGCGTAGGTTGTGGAAGTTTCCCAGTCAATGAGCAACGAGAGAGCAAGTGTCCGATGTAAGTCCCGTGTGTATAATAATCAAAATGCGATCCATGGCATTGTAAAGAACAGAAGAGAGTTGAATATGGGTTGAATTTCTCGCGATATTCTCCAAAATCTTTTGTGAAAATCCCGTGAAATACACAGCAACCATTTGGCGCTAATGCAGTTTTCGCAGTCTCCCTGCTCTCCGTAATAAATTTCATATTGCAGCATACGAAGAGCGTATCATTTTCGAAAGAAATCTCGTACATCTTTGGAAAAATCTGCACAAAAAAACCCTGAAAATCCTAGTGTTTAAAAAATCTCTTACGCTTTTCTGGAAGAATGATACTCCCATCGCTTTGCTTTCCTCAAATTTTAGACCCAAAAAAGGAACCTGACCACCCCTATCCTAGATATACCACAGTACCCTGGACAGGTAAAAAACTTGCAGACGTGCAAGCAAGCATTCTTCGAGGTAATCTGTGTGCTCTACACAAATCATGCACATTCATTATCATTCCTGCACAGTTTGCAACAAAACTTCATTTGTAACAATACATATGACATAATCTTCACCCTTGCGTCTATCCTCAAAATACTGTCGCAGTTCACAGCGCAAATCTTCAGATAGCAATATCTCTTGTTGCAATTAAACAATGCTCGAATCTTGAATGACAGTTTCGCCATCGTTTTGATTGGCAAAGGAATGCAAGGATACTTCAGCATGCCTCATTGCACTTGCATAATCAAACAACATTATTTGAATCCGCAATGTGTAGGCTACAATCATTTATTGTTTTTTTACCCCATCAAAGACAATAATAACTTATCAACTAATCAAATGTCAGCTAATCAAATCTGTTGTAGCTGCATGGCTACAATCAAGATCAGAGCAGAACATGTAGCCACTTAGCCAAGCATAAACACTCTAGCCTTTGAACAGGCGATAAACATGTGAGATGCAGAGCAGGTAAACAAAAATGTTGCTGCATGGTCGGAGTGCAAGATGTAATGTTTGAACTGAGAGTGATATCATATTAACTTGCACTGGATGTTGAGTCATGCTAATACCCCCATTCATACTGACAAAGTTAAACCAGCTTTGTCGAAACCACGTTAAATTTCAACTACTCAAGCGCATTAAAGGCCCTTTACATGAGAAATTTCAACCCGGGTTGAGTTGAACACGGGTTGAGTTTCAACTCGGTTGACGGTGTAAGCCTTCATCGCGTCATTCAAATTTTTGAATGGGGCTCACATTCCTTCTTCTATTGTTTGCAACCATGTGACCTAATCTCAACCCGTGTTGAGATTCCATGTAAACACAAGGCAAACTAAGCAATGCTGTTAAAACTAACGCAACCCGTGTTGAAACTCAACATGGGTTGAAATTTCTCATGTAAAGGGCCTCTTAGATTTGTTGCGACTATGATTGACCAATTAGAATTAACTTGCCGGTGTGAATTGGGTATAAGCTGTCTTGAAATATGCAAGCAGTAGGATTGTTCTCAAACTCGAAACTTCCCTTGCACAATTCGCCCCTCTGGGGGCACATAACTGCTGGTGAATGGTATTGAAGTGAGTACCTCCCCCCCCCCCAACAGATTGGCAGCCGATTGTCTCTACTCTTCTGAGCTGCACTCACTTAACTTTGTTAACAGCTAGTTTCAATCATTGTCAGAAGAATGGATGCGTCAAGCTTCCAATCCTATATCAATTTAAAGACACAGACAACTATTGGAGCAATACAAGGAATACTCCTTTTTCTGGCCGGGGTTGGTACATTATCAATGTCTGGACCAATTTACAGCAATGAGCGATTTAGTTTTTTATGCGAGAAAGAATCATCACTGACACGTCAAGCTTGTCTGGATGCATACAACAATGGTTTGAACATATTGCAAGCGTATTTGCTTATCCCTGCGATTAACTTTGCAGTACCCCTGTTGATGATGATCATATCTGGTGTAGTGATTCATAGGTCAGCCATCAAATTGAGATCACGAGAATTCAAACATTCTAATAGTAGATGTGTGTTTCACATTCCGCATGTATATCTTGCACAGCTTATTGCTCGCATTGCCTTTCTGGCAACCATGGTGTCAGTGATATCTTCATATGCCTCTTCTGGACGCCTGGAGATTGGATCGAAGTTTGAGTGCAACTTGAATCAACCTTCTCTCATGGGAAACTGGACGAAGACAATACTCTGTGTTGATTCAAAAGCAAAAGACAAATCGAAAGTTAATATAGCCATTCTTGTAATGGACTGTGTCTTTCTATTATTTGCACTGATTGAGTTGGTTCAACTTTGTGTTCGCTGGTATTGCAAACCAATCACGCGTGAAGAACAAGAGAACTCTGACGATGATGGCAAATGTTCAAATTGCAAAAAATTTGTGGAAGAACTATTGTATTTTACAAAGGAGGATTTGGCATGTGTTGAACTTGATAAACTAATAGGTAAGTGCTAACTATCACAACATCTCGATTGATGGATTCATTATTTGATTATGATTTTACCAAACCCTGTCCAGAATTAAAAATCACAGATGAAACTGTTAGCAAAGAGAAACAATTGTTCCTCATGAGGAATTTTGTGTTGCTGAAACTGAAAGTGGAGCTATCAACTGTAACATTTCATTTTCATGTTGAAAGCAAAATCAGAGAGGTTAATACAGCATAGGTTCCAAATCTTTAACTCGGCATAAAAAGGTGGGTGTAAAATTCAATGACCTATTTCTTCTGATTGAATGGCTTAAGAGAAACTTTAGGTATTTATCTGTAATTCTACCGTTGGACTTTCCAGAAATTTTGAATAATTTTCAAAATTAGAACGTATTTTCCATTCCAGCTCATTTCAGGATGTGACGTCATCAAATTTCCAAATCATAAACCAGATGAGTGACAGACTTTTGCTTGATACCATATTGTAGGCATCCATAAACCATAGTTCTCTTCGAGATTACTTCATGTTGCGTCACACGGTTTAGAAATTACGATGGTTTTAAGTTTTTTCGAAAATTTTTCTTGAATTCTTGAAAAAGAAGAAAAACAATCTAATTCTGAAAATATTAAAGATTTCAGAAAAGTCCAACGGTAGAATTATAGAGAAATAGCTAAAGTTTCTTTAAAGTCATTCAGTTTAGAGAAATAGGTCACTCAATTTTACACCAGCCTTTTTAAAGATTTGGAACCTATGCTGGTTAATACACCTTCCTGCTTCATGATGGTGAGAGCAGAGACTCCCTGGGTGAGCAACACAAAAATTAAAATGGACAATTCGTCCATTAACTTGGCGACAAGCAAGATTTCTACTCATTGAGCATTTTCAAAGTGAAGGCCAACGAGTGAAAATTCTTTTATTTATAGGTGAAAACATCGCTTTGTTATTGAATTGAATTTAGGTTTGAATTATTTTTGATTGTTTTTATTTCCACCTGCTCTGAAAATTCCACTATGACGTCATAATCGAGGAAAACTGCACTTTTTGCTTATTATTAGCAATATTGGCAATATTTAAGTTCTTAGCTGATAATTACTTTCATATTGCTACTAGAATGTATCCCAAAGCATCACTGAATAAAAAATGGAAATGGGATATCAATTTAAGCTTATTATTCATATCATATATTCATCATTCATTTGCATCAGTTTGTAATTGTTTCATTTAAACCCCTAATTACTGATGAAAATACTCTAAAATGCCTCAAAATTGTTGATAACAATCAATAGAACCAATTTTGACCATTTAAGGATATCTAATACATTTGTTGTTATTTATATGACGTCATAAACTTTGATGACATTCATGAACGTTAAATTTGATTACGTCATCAAAAATGGATAAAACTATACATCATCTGAAAGCTCCCATTGAGAGCAATCGAATGGTGGTATTCTCGATGCTCTACGACCATCCGTGTTAAAACTTGACTTGCTTCTTTAATTATCTGGCTGGCCACGTGTTAGAAAGAGGTTGGTCACGTGATCAGTATCTACCATTTTGAAAAAATTACAATTTTTAATTAGTTGATGAAATTTTAGGAAAAGTCGCAAAGTTTCAGCTCTTTATTCTTTGAACTAACGACACTACATCAAATAAACTTTGCGGCGGCACTTTGTGCCCCCCCCGGTAGTAATAGGGTTAAAGAAACTTCTCGATAATTGTTGAAACTTCTGAGAGGGGTGAAATGCCCTTAAGTGTTCTTCTGTGTGAGCAGATTCATTGTGACTTTAGAAGTGTTTTAGGCCTATTTTCAAGCATTTTGCAACCAAGAAATTTTCGTAAAGCTGAATTGACCTTACATTGTCAGTCCTAGCCAAAAACACAAGAAATATCGCACACACATATTTTTGTGTTTTGGCTTTGAATCATTCAAATCCACCAAGTACTCTTGATGCTATGAATTCCGAAATTGGGAACTTATATTGGCTTACCCAGCAGAAATTGAAGATTTTTAAATCCTTTGTTTGTAGGTGATTCTGTAGCTCCACAACCTGGCACACCAACAACAAGCACAGATGGTGAGTAGAGTGGCTTAGTGAATCATTAGAGCAGTACGAAATATCAATGCATTTTGCAAATATTACAATCAAGAAATGTTCGTAAAGTGGAATCAACCTACATTCTCAGTGCTAGCCAAAACACAAGAAAAATCGAAAAAAAAAACATGTGTTTGTGTTTTGTCTTTCAACTGAAATTGGAATCATTTAAATCTGTCAAATATTCTTGATGCCATGAATTTCGAAAGGGGGAACTTTTTTTTGGCTTGCCCAGCAGAAATTGAAGGTTTTGAAATCTTACATTTTAAAATCCTCAACCTGGCACATCATTGACAGACAGAGATGATGAGTAGAGTGGTTTTATGTATCATTAGAGCAGGAAGACGGATCAGTGTACAAGATCTTCGCACAAATCATTTGCAATTGAAAGAAAAAGTTGCAAAACCCAGCACTGCCAGTAATTTACACTGTGTCTAGTTTCATGGAATGTTGGATGAGTCATTAAGAGGCGTGTTCAACCCATTCTAAAAAAGCTGTTGGGGCACTTTTTGAGTGGGGTCTATTTTTCACAGGGGGGTGGTACTGCGAAGGGAGAAGGGAGAATGGCCGAAATTTTACAAGGGAAGGGAGGATTCAGAAAATTTTGAAGGGGAGAAGGGAGAACAAGTAATGAAGGAGGAAAGGGAGATTTTCAAATCATCGTAGCTATTACTATGATTTTCCGATGCGCACCTCATGGTGCGAGCCACTGAATTTTTCCTAACATTATTTTCACCGTTTCATGTTTGTTATTGGAACTAGAATTGATTTAGCATGTCTATCAATTTGAAGAAATTGGGGGAAAACTTGGATTTAAACGATTTGGAGGCTGGCCTCCTTTTGAGATATCAGTATTTCTTTTTGACGCTGCTGGTGAGTTAGCCAAATATGGTGCGTGACGCGTCACTGGCTATTGTCTTTGGATCGGTATTTCATCAAAGGCTTATGATGAATGCTTAGATTTTCTTTAAATATCTAGTTGCAGCCCTTCTGTTAAGAAAACATCTATTTTTACCAGTTTTACATACCTGGATTGGTAAAGGACAAGTCCGGGGTTGGTATGATTCGTGATAAAATACAAGATAATACTGCTATGAATGATGTATGATACTTTGTTCTACTAGTTTTCGCTTCCTCCTTGTGAAATTACATATTCAAATAAGCAATTTGAGCGAAGGGACGTCATATTTGTTTGTAAATTTATTTTGATTCGATTAACTACTATAGCTAACAATATATACACATATATACATATATACAAAGTTAACTAATCAAAATCGAATATAACTATAGGAAGTAAATTAAATTTGTTTTTGTTTTATAAATCATAAAATTAAATTGCACTAACAGGCACTAATTTGTAACACTAGGCAGGCAATGACAAGCACTGCATTTACAGGAGAGTCCGTCCCATCGTTTTATCAGATTTTTAAAAGTTTTCAAGTTTTCTGCTGCTTTCAGCTCGTTTGGTAGGCCATTCCAAATCTGTGGCCCAATACACATCAGACTGTTGGACCCGAATGTTGTTTGATTAGGCCTAACATGGGCTAAGTTATTTGGATTTCTTAATGAATAATTTGATGACCGTAATTTAAAAACGTTTTGCATGAATATCGCGCAAACGAAGACGAGGCTGTGTGATTGTTTTTCGCCTCTTTATCGTAGCAAGCCTCTTAATCGTGTTATCATGCCATTGTCAATGGATGAGTACACGATAAAGAGGCTAGCAGCGATTAAGAGGCGAAAAACAATCGCACAGTCTCGTTTTCGTTTGAATGATATGACGTCATTTCGCTCAAATTGCTTATTTGAATACGTATTTTCATAAGGAGGAAGCGAAAACTAGTGGAAAAAAGTATCATACATCATTCATAGCAGTACGTATTATCTTGTATTTTATCATCAATCATACCAACCCCGGACTGGTCCAATGTTTTGTCAATAGGCTAAAGCCCATACACGTATTTTTCTAAGAAACTACTCAGAAGAAACTGAACTCTCAGATCGCCAAAAAATTAAGAAACTATTTATTATTGGGAAAATAATCTATTTTGATAAAGGAAATACTTGACACATTTTTACTTTATTTTCTCTTCCTCTCTGTATCATATTACGCATAAGGTACTTGAGAAGTGTCGCGTCTAAGCATTGGAATGGCTGAGAAAACCTTGTTTTGAAATGTTCATGAGGGCACAGGTAGTGAACGTGAAGATTGCTATGGAACCTCTCTAAGAAACTAGTAAGAAACTCTGAGTACTCAAAATCCGATAAGAAACTTTCAGTACTGGCCAAAATCCTTTGCTTCTTTTAAGCAATACGCGTAATAGCTTTGCGCCTAACGGAAATAGGCAGTGCGAAGCAATACTTGTATCTTCAGTTGGATGTTTTTGAAAGAAAATGAATGAATACAAGACGAAATTTAGAGACGAAGGGAGATTTAAAAATCCGTGGGAGAAGGGAGAAACTGTTCATTTTTGCTGGGAGAAGGGAGAAATTGCCAAATTTTCGTGGGAGAAGGGAGATTTAGACCCCTGTTCCAACCCCCATGACTACGGAAGCACAAAAATTAATGTTTTTGGCCGCTGCGCTATGGCGCGCCATATCATATTGCTCGGAATGTAATGGAGTAACGTCTAAACATTGGAAAGGCTTCAAAAACCTCGTTGCTCGCGGAACGCAGTGACGCGAAGCATTGAGGTGATGTGGGAAAATTGTTGTGGCGATTTTTCACTTTTATATCAGGACCCATACTGCTTTGCGAAAGTTTGAACAAAGAACCTTTTCAATTTTGCTGTCTGCGGAATGTTACTTTTCAATACTGCTGTTGTCTTTGAGCGTTCTAAAAACAGACTATTTGTAATGTAAATCGTAATTGACGTCAATCAACAAGAAAATAGATCAATCAAAATGAATGCTTTTCTTGCCAGCATTGACAATGCCAAGAATGTTGTTTACCGTACGCTTTTTCGAATGAATGAAATGCCACTCGCAGAGTGCCGTATGTGCGTGAGGATATTGCAAGCCAGTGAAGCAAATTCTTGATCCTTTGGACAAAACCATTGAAACTTTTCACTTTCACTTCTCATTCATTTTTTGGAAAACCAGCTGGATGCAGTTCTGTGGTGGGAACAATGAAATGTTCATTGTTGTTATGAGTGGCAACAAGTTCAAATTCACAAAAAGAGACTCTTGCGTCCTCGTGCTTTTGTTATGCACTCATGGAAACACGAAATTGACATGGTATATGACCAACTTTCCGAATAGCTTTTTCGTTCCCTGGGGCCTGAAAGTCAACTGGTCACATATCTTTTGCACCTTCCTATCCTGGGCTAACATCTCACCCTGGATCGCAATTCGCAATGCGTATAGCTACGTATCGTAATGAATTCAGTTGTTGACAAATATGGGGATCAGTTTGTTCCGCGAGCTACCCATAGGTTCACCTTTGATTTTGAAATTTTCAGGAGGACACAGAAATACACAGACTTTCAGTACCGGCCCAAATTCTTAGTTTCTTATAAAAAATACGTATACACGGACGCGGTAGAAGGCTTCCAAGACGCCCGCAAAGAAAAGGTTCAAATTATTATCAAGTCAGCTGATGACTTACTCCTTTAGCTTTTAAGCCTTTCCAATGTTTAGACATAACTCGAATACCTTACGAGTAATATGATACAGGAAACAAGTGAAAATAAAGTGAAGAAATGTCAAGGATTTCCTTTATTAAAGGAAATAGTTTCTTAACTTATATTTTGCCAGTACTTGAGTTTCTTAAATTTTGGCGATCTGAGAGTTGAGTTTCTTATGGGCAGTTTCTTATGAAAAGAAATACGCGTAACTTGAATAAAAGGCTTGCGTATGTCAGGAATGGAATAGTCCCAGGGGGGCACTCAACACATGCACATACGGGGAGGTAAGTCCGATATTTTTGGGTCAGAATATTGCCAAAAGTGATATTTTTGGGTCAAAATAAATTGAAATTATATTTTTGATATTTTTGGGCATCAAATATTGTCACAATGAAATTTCTGGGTTCTTTAGAGGCAATTCAGGCCTCAATTTGCATTGTTTCAGCTTTCTTCATGTTCATTTACAGATGTTAAGGTATAAAATGAGATATTTTTCGGTTGTAATGAAGCTAAACTGATATTCTCGGGTCTCCTAAAAATTTCTCGGACTGACCCCCCCCCCCCGTATGCGTATGTGCCGAGTGTCCCCCCTGGGGGAATAGTTACAATGATGCGCGGCACATCAAAAAGTGCTTAATTTGCACGCTTGTTTGATATATTTTTCAATACCTAGCATGCATAGACTACTGTAGCTAGCATGTTTAATTTCAAAGAAATCATAGACAAATTAATGTCTTTGAATTATATGTGATTGACTCCTCAGTTTAAGATAACATCATATTTGTCACTACTTAACTCTATTTCTCTTAATTCTTTTCGGTGCAAAAGGATTTCATGAGCAAGTCTCGACGTTTTCAAACAGTGGACATTTTTTGCTGTGATTTTTCTAAGCTGCAACAAATTTCGGACACTAGACATTTCGGACTTCAAAAATTTTGTACACTAGATATTTCGGACTTCAAAACTTTCGGACATTAAGATTGTCGGTGTATGAAATGTCAGAAACTTTTTGCTTTTAATGTTTTCAAGATCTGATTATTTTAAGAAACTTTTCAGTTTTGAGTCAAATTCTTTAGTTTCCTTTTAAGTTTCTTGTATTCTATGTTTAGATCGTGTACAGTCTTCATCGGAAAAGCTGAAGGATAAATACAAGAAGAAGTACAAATTTCACACCATTACATCCGTTAAAGGATCAGACTTGGAGCAAAGAGAGGTAGCCTTAGAGAAGTTTGCCGTTGATGTGACCGTAGTGGAGGAAGATATAGTCACAAATTTGCCGAATGAGCGCAGCGAGCATATTTCCAAATTGCATGGGATCAGATCTCAACACAGTGTTGAATTGAAAGAACTTGTGGACCGTAAAAGTGAGGAGCGAGTTTCCTTCGTCAGGGGTTTAGCTGGGATTGGAAAAACGGTGCTCACTAAACAAATTGCCCTCAAATGGGCAGAAGGCACAATTTTTCAGGAATTCTCTCACCTGTACTCGCTGAAATGTAGAGATCTGAATAATGAAACAAGTCTCGACGATTTCCTGCAGCGGGAGTTTTACGGAGAGTCTGTCCCAGAAGGAAATAAAGTTTTGTTTATTATCGACGGTATCGATGAGGTCGTCGATTTAGAAGAAAACCTCAAGAACAAAAATTCGATTATCTACCAGTTGCTCTACCGCCAGTCAAATAGATTCGTTGGATCAAAGGTGATATTGACAAGCAGGCCGCACGTCCAAACTATTCTCAAAGAATGTGTCGAGGTAACTGGCAACATGAAAAAATTTGAAATGATTGGATTATCGGAAAAGTCAATCAACGAATATATCAATTTGTTTACGGAGAAAGAATCGCAGAAGGAGGAGGCAATCCAGAAAACGAGGGAATCATCCCAAAATATCAGTGTATTAATGTCGATTCCACAGTATTTACATACCTTATGTTGTGTGGCAATACTCACTGAAGGAAAAGCAATCTCAAACACCACCGAACTTTATACCTGGTTGCTGTTTGTGTTTTTTAAGTCGCATATTAATAAAGATGTCAAATATTTAACCAATCTGTTCTCTAATTACTTTAATTTCGTTAAAACATTTGGCAAGATTTCCTACGAACTTCTTTTGAAGAAAACAATCGTCTTTAAGCAAAAAGACTTCACGGAAGAATTAAAAGAATTGACTGACAATCAAAATATGAAAAAGATGTTTGATGCGTTTTGTATCGAAGTTGGTGGACTTGCACAAAAATTCCAGTTCCGGCATCTCACCTTACAGGAATTTTTCGGAAGCCTTCATTGTTTAATTGAAGGAGTCGAACCTGAAGTACTCATACAGAATGACAATTTTGAGATCCTTTCATTTATGTGCGGTTTTTATGGTTCATTGTTGAAAACTGAAGATGAAGAATCGGAAATAAAAGATATTGTTGACAAATGTTTGAAAGGGAAAGGGAATGGAGAAGAGGAAAGACAGCGATTTTTATTGCGTGTACTAGAGGCATTGCACGGTGAGGATGATCTTGGGCAAGCTCTGGTTTCTACTGTGGAGTATGTGAACCCAACAATTGTATATAGTGAAAAGGAACTTATTACGCAAATCATCAACCAACTTTTTCGCTTTATGCCTCCCACCTTTTATTCGCAAGGACTCAATTGTTTTGACCGTCCATCGTCAATCGATCAATCGAACTTCGAGAAACTTATGGCAGTCGCGGTTACAAATAACTTATTAGAACAATTTAAAAATGTTTATCTTAACCTGAATCCATTATATAACTTTAATTTATGTAAATACTTTCAATGTTTTGGTTATGTTTATGTTAATGTTGGTAATGTATCTGTAGATAAGTTGAATTTGTTTTTTAAGGATTGTATATATTGTAATGAAGTAATATTATATAATTGTAAAATAGTAGAACATAATTTAGATTTAAGCAAATTAAGGGAAATTTTAGAGGCGAACGAAGAGCAGTCAAGGTTGGAGGAGCTTAGGTTGTTGGGTTGTGAGATTGGTGAAGGAAATTGGACAGAAATTATTTACGTTATTGCGAGGATCAAATCAGTTACGTTGGTGAAGATTAAAATGAAGAGAAGCGAATGGGTCAACTTGGTTGATGTCATTGAAGAGTGTAAGGGAAGATTGAAGTTGGAGAAGTTGATATTTGAAGATTGCAACATTGATGATCAATTGGTTGAAAGGGTAAGAAGATTTAATTATTTTTCCTCTTTTGATGAATTATAATATTTCTTCATTTCAGCATTTTATTTTCTCATGTTTGATTATCATAATATTCCAAGTTTTCATGTGTTTTAGAAGTAATGTTTAGGTTATTGAAATTAACTGGATTTTATTCTTGTTGCATAAAATAGTTTTACAGATGATTTAATTCATAAAATTTATTAAATGTAAATGAGGCATCAAAGAAAGGAAATTTGAAAGGGTTTCAAGCATAGAGGTAGGAACATGGGGAGTGGGGGCCATTGCCCCCAGGAAAGATTTTGCAATAATCAAATAATTTGCCTTTTTGCTAATGAACAAGGTGTCATTGGATTTATGTGCCCCCCTTCCAGTTTGAGATGCTTCCCATGTCCCTGGCTTTCAAGAAATGGGAAATTTGAAGAGTTTTGGCAAGTTATAAAAAGTAGAAATATAAAGTATTAATGAAAATTGAATCACTTACATTTTCAGAATCAATTCAGCAGTTCGCTTCTTCCATTATATTTTATCCATGAAATCCTCCACTATTTTAACCAACAAGTTGAATTAATTTCAATAAAAAATGATTCCACAATAATTCAAATCCACCTGCAATCTCTTTCCCTCCATTAGATTGATATCCACAATATATTAACTTGAAATAAATGCAATTAATTTCCAGGAACATTGAATGTAAAATATTCCTCCATGTTCAAATCCATTTTCAACTGAATTCAACTCCGAAACAATTCAGCTTCAGCTGCCATTTAATTCCCAATATTAAATGTCCAATATCCTCACTCGTTGTAACATAAATCCATAATGTTTTATGATAACATTCTCCATAAAATTTCTGCTTCTTTTCTTGATTATTTCATGTAGTAAAAAGGAATAAAATCTTTCAAAATTTGATTTTACATGAATGGCGCCATCCGAACAAAATTGCGTGATTCTGTTTGATGAAAATGGCGCGAAAATGATGAATAGAGGTATGGACACTAGAGTCATAGGGGGTGCATATTTGCGGTATCGTACAAGCTAGGAATTTGGGGTTTTAGATGGGATATATTTACCTTTTACCCTTTTTCTTTATTTCTAAAAATATGTTGAAAGTTCCATGCCTGATAGGAAGGGATTAATTACGAAGTTACGATTGCCAATACCAAACATCTCCCCCTAAGAAGAGGCGGGTTTTTATGTCACATTTTGAAACAGTTGGTAAAAGTGAAATGAAAGAGCAAAGATGAAGAAACATTGAACAGAATAAAGCAGCTCTTATTTGCTTTCATCGCTTTCAACCAGTTTCTTAATTCCAACGGATTATTACCCCCACCTCTTTATCAAGCAAATATTTGAAAAGTTTTTGATGAGCTCCTGTTTCCACACATTGTTTTCATATGAAACGGCCTTCAGGGAACGGCAGGCTCAATTTTGTGTAAGTTACGAAACTACCCTACCTGAGTTAAAAAACTAAGAAACTTTTGTGATTTAAAGTGTTCATTGTCCCAGGTCATTCATAAACTGTTTTGACACACTGCACAGTAACAGCAACTGTTTTGACTTCGTTTGAGTGCGAATTACACCCTATTTTTGATTACAAAGTCCAACTTTGTAATCTAAGAGGGGGCTCCAGGTCAGTCAGAAAGAAAGAAAGAAAGAAAGAAAGTCCGTCACGCTCGTTAAAGCAATTGATTAACGTTTTATCTCTGCTAATTGGCACTGGAATAAAGAAAGCGCACAGAAAGCGCATACAAGACAGAAGTTTCCCGCGATCCTATAGCAAAATTTGACGTCGGCTTATTTCATGTTAGACAGATTTGACACCATAAGATGGATAAATCACCATGATGTTTACCCTGGCACAACAACAAATTTACCCAGAATTGGCACGTTCTTGACATCATTAGCAGCTTAATTATGTTAAAACAATCGTTTTCTAGAACGAACGCATCATTAGCCACTTATTGATAGTATTCATTATGCAAATAAGTCAAGTTTAGAGGATGATGTAACCGGCGGCCTGCACAGAGGCTAGCATTCGCAGCATCACCGAAGGTAGAAGGACCCTCCTCCTACACAGCTACGGATGGAAACGTCGCAGGTGAAGTTGAGAGGAAAGGTGCAGGATCCCGGCAAACAATGGCCCCATTAACTGGGGGAAGGCACGTGATCACACTGAACCAAAACATCTTCATGCATATGATTCTGCACAGAGGTTATTTTCGTGACTACTTGTCTCAAACTAGATGCCCGCAAATAGAAACGTTCTTCAGGGTTCTGTATATTAAACATAAGCAATTTTGCATTATCGGAAATCTCACATGACATCTAATTTGAGACATACAAGGCGCTTGATTTTCTATGGAAGGCGACTTTAGGAGCAACACTCATCTCTCTGACTGTAGCTAAAAACAACATCAACGATCATTTGGGGTTATGAAGAAATCAATTTTCAGATTTTCTTATGCTTGCTTAGCTCAGGACGGACTTTGTAATCATCCAAAAGGATCTTATGTTTTCTGATAAGATTCTGCTTATAAGAAACTCATCTCTCAGATCGCCAAACAATTAAGAAACTCCATTACTGGGAAAATATAAGCTAAGAAACTATTTATTTTGATAAAGGAAATCCTTGACATGTGTTTAATTTGTTTTCACTTGTTTGATGTATCATATTACTCGTAAGGTACTTGAGTAATGTGTAAACATTGGAAATGCTAAAAACCTTGTGTTGAAATGTTCACGAGAACACAGGTAGTGAACATGAAAATTGTTATGGAACCTCTAAGAAACTCTTAAGAAACTCTGAGTACTCAAAATCTGATAATTTTAAGAAACTTTCAGCACTGGCCCAAATCCTTAGTTTCTTATTGCTGCTTAGCGCATGCGCGTAGCAGACATTTAGACGGGTTGATTGAAATTCCTGTGTCGATCGCTATGTATGTATGTTTTGCTGACTGCCCACCATAGAAATAGAAATGCCGCCAAGGATGCAAGGAGTTGGCTTACGTTCATTGCGAGAAGAAGGGGATTTTCACTGACTCTGGTACGTATCAAATCATTTTTAAAAATCTCATTTCATAGTAAATATGAGAGGATTTCTTTTTATCCTCTCTGCTGTGTTGACAATTTATTGTTTTGCAGCGGATAGGTTCCAGAAGGAAGATTTCATCAACGATGGCCTAAGCGTTTCTTACACTTTCACAAATAAACAGCATTGACCTGCCCTTTGTGGCAACAAATGAAACGTATAAACCCATTGTGTGTGGTATTGCCACTTGTAGCAACAAAAGCAAATATATCAGAAATGCCCACTGAGGCATCCAACAACAGTGACTTTCCCATTGTGGAAAGAAGAAGTGAATCACCCATGTGGTGATAAACAGTGAATTGCCTATATTGTGGCAACAAAAGCTACTACTTCAAAACCGTGCAAAACCAACTGAAAAAAACAGCAAATTAAACAACGAATCTGATCATTCAGGATGCTCAATTACTTTTGGAAATATTTGTCAAAGCTCTTTCTTTAGTAATACACAAGATGATAATGATTCACCATTCATTCCTTTGCATACAACACCTGAAAATGTTTTCACAGATAACAACCATGCAATTTTCATATTAGATGGGTACATGGTATCTATTATTCACGATCCTAACTCGGGGTTTTATGTATTTGATTAGAATAGGTAAGAATTCATCTTTTAGTAGAGTATTATTGCACTTTAGAATAGTAGTTTTCTTTTTGCTTTGAAAACTGCAAACATCTGGCGCATAAATGTGCCATGAATTGTTGCAGAACAGAAGAGATAATTTTCCATTGCATAGAAAATCATAAGAGAGGATTGCAAACAAGATAATTGAAAGGATCTTTCAACCATGATTCTTTGCCCCTGGAAGAGTTTTGATTGGCTTCTTGATTAACTTTTCCCCTCCTTTAGCTCAAATATTTTTGTCAGTATATTTTTGTTATCTATTTAGGTACCTAAATCAGCCTTTTCAACCAGCATACCTTGCATGTGCCATCTTTTTATTGGTGGTCATTTTTATGGACTGTAAAAATGGCAACAACGAAAAGACCACAAATGGTGTATTCACAAACCATGCTCGTTGCAAAGGCCCCTTTAATGTTGCCATATGACTATGCACATATATATCTCGTACACAAAAGCTTAATATCTCATGTACATTTTATTGCAGAAATGAAAGGTAACTTATTAATTTGTGACAGCTCATGTAAAGATTAACACAGCATTGGATTAGCAACATATTAACAGTGCATATTCCGGTAACTGTTTGCACAGCATTGGATCAGTATTTGCTTCTTTAACCATTGACATCCAAAGACCAAAACAGCATAAATTGCTAGCTGCACATTCTTACAAAGACCAAAAAGCATTGGATCAGCATTGCTTCTGCGACCATTCTTCGCACCTTGTGACCTTTTAACTTTGATACAAACTGTTACCAGATGTACTTTTGAAGAATTGTTATGGCCAACTGTTGTGCATCATATACCCTCAAGACTTGTTTTCATTTGAGGCATAATACAAAACCTGTTATTTGACACAGGATTGAAAAGGGGACACTTTGTGTATTGCCATCATGTATCAAGTTGTTTGAATATTATTGAAGAGGCTGATTAATGCAGATGGAAGCAGATAATTGACATTTTGAGCTAATTACAAAGGAATGATCATAAAAGCTACTGTATTACTTCTAATGCATCAAAACTATTTTTACTTCAAAATGCCAGTGTTGATCTGTGGCCAAATGAGAACATCATAAATACTATTTGAGGTACCACCTGGGGAAAAGATAGCCTTGCAGTCCAAGGAAGTACAAAATGAACTGACATTGATTAACCAAGTCTTAAATTTACAATTGAAGACTGAATTGAGATTAATATCACATGACGTTTTAACTAGTATTATAGTCGTGTAATGCAGTCTTGAAATTTACATAGTACAGTTCTCATAGTTTTTTAATTGTTCTACCTCAAAAAGCTGCAATTTACCTTGGTTTCAAACAGATGCTCCAAAACATCCACTCTGACATTTATTCTTTTAACAATCTGCGGACTGTTATTTTGACTAGTGCTATTAGCATCATCGTAGGGGGAGATAAAATTTGGGGGGCTGCCCGATAAAAAATCCATTGTTTCAGGAAATTTTGCCCGACTTAAGGCGCATTTCTGCCCGATTATGGCTGATTTTTGCAAAATTTTCTGACGTTAGGGGGCTACAGCCCCCCAGCCTCCTTGTCACCTACGCCTATGGCTATGAGCAGCACTTACTTAACTGCGTTAACAGCTAGTAATAAAAATACGTGTATGCGATGACTTGTTTCCAGATCTTACTAAGTAATTTGGGAGCCCTTCAAACAACAATAACTTAACTCTACACTTCTGGCATTTGAAGTATGAGAAAATCGTTAGAACTTTTGGTTGGTTTCTTACAAAATATTACACTCACTTTTTTTTTATAAGAAACCGCTTATAAGAAACTGTAGGCTCGATTTTTCGAAAGTTAAGAAACGACCCTACCTGAATTGAAAAAAGCTAAGAAACTTATGTAATGTTCTGTTTTAATTTTCCTTTCACACTCGAAATATTTTTACATTGTACAGTTAAAGCAACTGTTTGGACATTATTTTGAGTGCGAATCATGTTATTTACTCGCTTTGAGAGACTTACGAAGTAATTTGGGAGCCCTTTAGACAAGACAAAATCAACTGTAAACTTCCGGCAATAAAAATATAAGAAACACGTAAGAAACTTGTGGTAGCAAAATGGCCCAAAAATTTAAGAAACTGCCTACCAGCCCCCGACCTTAGTTTATTATAAAATAAAAATGAGTGTAGTGCGTTTTAATCTTAATGTAATTTTCGCAAGTTATCCATCCTTCCTCTGATAAAAACTTCGACTGAAATTAAATTTCTTTCGAGTGTTTTTCTAAAACCCTCTCCGGGATATTTTACGAAAAATAGAGCAAATAGTTACACCATTTCCAGAATAGTCTTCGTCTGACACTGATCACAAGTTGTTATGTACACTTTTTTTTATAAGAAACTATAAGGTCCGGTGCTGGTAGCCAGTTTCTTAAATTTTTGGGCCATTTTGCTACCAAAAGTTTCTTGTGTGTTTCTTATATTTTTAATGCCGGAAGTGTAAAGTTGATTTTGTTTCGTCTAAAGAGCTCCCAGATTACTTAGTAAGATCTCAATACAAATAAATAGCATAATTCGTTCTCAAAATAATCTCCAAACAGTTGCTATAACTGTACGCTGTCAAAAATTTTTTGAGCGGTAGGAAAATTGAAATTGTAAATTACAAAAGTTTCTTAGCTTTTTCAATTCAGGTAGGGTTGTTTTTTAACTGTCGAAAATTTGAGCCTACCGTTTCTTAGAACCGGTTTCTGATAAAAAAATTAACATTTTTACGCCCAAATGAGCAAATGTATTTTAACGACAAGGCAGTCAGGTCACCATCTTTGTTTTTATTGCCTTATAAGGCACGGTATCGTCTCAGTCCCCCAATCAAGGAGCGTCCAAACTTCTTCCTACTTTAGCAGTTCTTATGGACTGACGGGGCTACCGTGCCTAAATAAATGAAATGCAATGGAATTAACTTTATGAGGCCTTAGTTTGCGGGAAGAAAATGATTTATCATACTATTTAAGGTTTTTATTCAAAATCTGCAAGAATATCTTTGTAATTGTGATTTCCCGTTTTCGTTTTATTTTTCAACGACTTACCTCTTTTTTAACAGATCAGAAAGGCAGGTGTGGATGTTTGGTGATGAACCGAAAGACTGCGGAGAAGACACGAACGACTACGTTAAAGACACGAAAGAACTCGGGTATGGCGTTTCGAACTGTTAACGGTAACTCGCAATATTTTTATCGATATATTATTGAAGAAAAGAGTATGATGATTCGAGGAAGTAGCTCCTCTATAGAGAGAACAGATGGTATTGAGATGTCCCCGTACCGTGTACAGAAAAGTTTCAAAAAATTCCCTTGCTTTTTAAGACAATTCATTTTGTGCTACAAAATAACTGGATATTATTTACCGTAAAAGGTCCATTTAAACCCTCACCTCTAGTATGCCCTGTCTCTCTCTCCAATAAATCCCTCCCTTTGAAGTCAAAATTTTCGATAACCCTCCACCCGCATCACTTAGGTTACCTAGGATTTTCGATTGATTTGGATAAACGAGTGTTCAATTTATCTTTTGATCTGGTTTGGAATAAAAAGGTAAAATCTAATATAGAGTAAATATAGAGTAAAAGGGGTACTTTGCGAGTAAGCCCCCCTCTCGAGTCGACGAAATTTAACAAGACCCGCGGGGTGTTAATAGAGCTTTTATTGTATTGAGAATAGCTGTGTGCAACAATGTAGCCACGGCTTTTTCACTAAATATTCGAATATTTTCTTTCGTTACCTTGTCAAAGGTCGTTTCAAAGAATTTGGTATAAGAAGATTTTCTGCGATGAAAATTCTCCCATTATAGGCTGTGCCAAAATAAATTATATCCAACCTTGAAAGTTCATGATGAGTAGGAAGAAATTTCAAGGGAAGAAAGTTTGTAGGGAGGAACTTTCGCGTTTTTCGCTAAATTTGCAAAAGCTTGTCCCTCGAAACTTCCTAAAATGTGAAATTTCGAAAGGTTCATTTCTGCGAAAGGTTATTCCTGGAAAATTTGATAAGTATGAACTCAAAGATTCATAAGATCAAGTATTTATAGTCTTATGATTTCGTTATATGCCGATGTGTCTCAATAAAATGCAAGGAAATTCAATACGATCTTGTTTCATAACAACCCTTTCCAATTATCTACGCTACAAGCATATGTATGGAAGATTCGGAAAAGTCATAATTGAAGAATCGATTCACATTCGAGACATGACAACATTTGATGAGAAACCTAATTTGCCAATGTTTATTCCCGCAAAGTTTCCTAAATATTCCTCGTCTTATTGTTCTGTCGTATGTCTTAATAAAATGCAAGGAAATTCAATACGATCTTGTTTGATAACAACCCTTTCCAATTATCTACGCTACAAGCATATGTATGGAAGATTCGGAAAAGTCATAATTGAAGAATCGATTCACATTCGAGACATGACAACATTTGATGAGAAACCTAATTTGCCAATGTTTATTCCCGCAAAGTTTCCTAAATATTCCTCGTCTTATTGTTCTGTCGTATGTCTCAATAAAATGCAAGGAAATTCAACATGATCTTGTTTGATAACAACCCTTTTCAATTATCTACGCTACAAGCATATGTATGGAAGATTGGGAAGGATTGAAGAATTGGTTCACATTCGAGACATGGCAACATTTGATGAGAAACCTAATTTGCCAATGTTTATTCCCGCAAAGTTTCCTAAATATTCCTCGTCTTATTGTTCTGTCGTATGTCTCAATAAAATGCAAGGAAATTCAATACGATCTTGTTTCATAACAACCCTTTCCAATTATCTACGCTACAAGCATATGTATGGAAGATTCGGAAAAGTCATAATTGAAGAATCGATTCACATTCGAGACATGACAACATTTGATGAGAAACCTAATTTGCCAATGTTTATTCCCGCAAAGTTTCCTAAATATTCCTCGTCTTATTGTTCTGTCGTATGTCTTAATAAAATGCAAGGAAATTCAACATGATCTTGTTTGATAACAACCCTTTTCAATTATCTACGCTACAAGCATATGTATGGAAGATTGGGAAGGATTGAAGAATTGGTTCACATTCGAGACATGGCAACATTTGATGAGAAACCTAATATGGCAACATTTGATGAGAAACCTAATTTGCCAATGTTTATTTCCGCAAAGTTTCCTAAATATTCCTCGTCTTATTGTTCTGTCGTATGTCTTAATAAAATGCAAGGAAATTCAGTATGATCTTGTTTAATAAAAACCCTTTCCAATTATCTACGCTACAAGCATATGTATGGAAGATTGGGAAGAGTTCACGATTCGCATCGACACATGGCAACCTTTGATGAGAAACCTAATTTGCCAATGTTTTTATTCCCGCAAAATTTCCTATTTTGAATGGTTCGCGAAATGTCAGTCCGAAAATTTAGCGTTTTGCCTTCTTGCGAATGTTTCTTCCCGTGAAAGTTTTCTTCTATTACAGTATTTATAGTGCAGATTTTCATTTTGAATTTGCTTTTGGCTACAAATTCATACTTGTTGCCATTTTCTTAGATTGTGAGCATATTACCGAACAATAGCTCAAAAGTTGACTAGAAAATGATGAAGATTTTGGAAGCATTTCGTCCGACACTGATCGCTCTACCGGGTGACCCATAAAAGTGACCCAAAAAAGTGACCCAACGCAATCTGCTTTAGAAAAAAAAGTAAGTGGTTGATTGAAATGCTTCAAACGTTGTTCTGTCGCTAAAAAACTAGCCTACATTATGAGTATTTTTTGGAATTTTTCTCGGCACTGTAGATTTCCCGAATTAAAGATTTTGAGAAAACGGGCAAGCTTGAAATCCACAAAAAGTCATCAAAAACAGGGGATCGATTTAAAACCATTTCAGATCTTCAAAGCAATGAGGAGGCTGTTTCATTTTAGCCTGGGAATAAGCAACTCAGTTAAAAGTTTCCAGATGAAGTTTATGGTCCCTAGGTACCTAAATATTTGGAGCTGAACATAAATGTTCTTTGTAAACTTGTGGAATTTCAAAGGAATTCAATTTTCCATGCAAATCGAAATGTTCAAAAGTTGCTTACGGAAAAGCAGAAGTATCCTTATCCCTTGAGACAAGAATATTTTAGGTATCTAGGGACTTTAAACTTGCTCTGGCAGCATTCGACTGAGTCACCTATTCCCAGGCTGAAATGAAACAAGCTCCACATTGTTTTGAAGATCTGAAAAGGCTGCAAATCGATCCCCTGTTTTTGACGACTTTTTGAAGGTTTCAAGCATGCCCTTTTTCTCATAATCCTTAATTTGGGAAATTTACCATGTCGAGAAAAATTGCGAAAAATACTCATAACGTAGGCTTGTATTTTAGCGACAGAACAACGTTTGAAGTATTTCAACCAACTACTTACTTTTTTCTATAACAGACTGCGTTAGGTCACTTTTTTTTTTTTCCCGGTATAAGAAATTCACTTGATAGTCAAATTAAATAAAATGTTTTGCCCAGCTGTTTTATGAAATTGTAAAATTATAGATATTATTTTGGTTACACTGCCTCGGCAGATATAATGACAATTTAGCTAATTTCACGTGTTTTCGAGATCAGTTGGTCTTTTACTTCGCTCATTCAGGAAAATTCATCGGTATATTCGCTTTCGGTAGTTTGTTAATTCTGAGAACATATTGCTATCGAGATTGACATAAATTTGGTTTTCGGCAATAGACCTTTCCCCTGATTACGTCACACACCTGTGAGCGCGCAGTGCATTCTGGGAGTTGTATTTAACACGCGATCAGCTGTTTACGTTTTTCTATGGTGATCGTACGGAGTTCTACTTTTATCTCAATGTATACAGCGAATATTCAACGAAATTATTGAAAATCTTTCAACTTTAGCCGACTAGCACATCCCTAGTTTGTTTTAAAACTCTTGCACGGGAACTGGTGCTTCAGAACGAGAAGAAAATGAAGATTCGTCCCAGAATAGCGGTTAGAATCTGATGCGGCCTAAAGTGTCTGGAATGGAAAGAAGCTGAGGAAGTAAACAGAAGCCGGTCGTTGGGGGGATCACTTGCTGTGTGCTAGCGTCTTTCATCAATAGTCAGAGAGACAAAAAACTATGGCTGCATACGATTTCTCGGCAGATTTATCCAACTGTTGATCAGAAGGCACTGCGCTGGTGACTCTTTGAACAGGTTCATATTTTGAAGCAACGATATTGCATGATTCTGCTCATCAAGTGACCTGTTCCTTGTTTTTGAAGTAGGCCTTCCTTTCGTCTCCCTTTTCCCCTTATTTTTGGGATCAATTGTTGGAACGTTGTTCATGTAGGTCTTTCGACCCCCAGTGAAATGTTTTGAGTGTACCCTGTGTCCTGGACCTGGACCTGGAGTGAAATTCTGCCGAGAAAGCATATGCAGCCATCTCTTTCTGAGTTCTTGCTTTGCCTTGCTTTTTGCCATTCAGAATGGTGTAAATGATAGTTTTTTGTCTCTCTGACTATTGCTGAAACACGCTAGCACACAACAAGTGATCCCTCCAACGATCGGCCTCTGTTTACTTCCTTCCATTCCAGACATTTTAGGCCGCATCGGATCCTCACCGCTATTCTGGGACAAATCTTCATTTTCTCCCCGTTCTGAAGCACCAGTTCCAGTGCAAGAATTTTGAAAAAACTAAGGATGTGCTGGTTGGCTAAAGTTGAAAGACTTTCTACAATTTCGTTGAATATTCGCTGTATAAATTGAGATAAAAGTAGAACTCCTTTCGATCACCATAGAAAAACATAAACAACTGATCGCGTGTTAAATACAACTCCCAAAATGCACTGCGCGCTCACAGGTGTGACGTAATCAGTGGAAAGGTCTATTATGTTTATTTAACCCATTTTGTGATTTTGACATTCGGTATTTGTTAATTTCGAGAATTTAATGTCGACGTTGCACTGATTTAGCTTTGATAGTGTGTTATTGTCGGTAATTTCAGTATTAGGTCTCCTCACGATCACCATAGAAAAACATAAACAATTGATCGCGTATTAAATACAACTCCCAAAATGCACTGCGCGCTCACAGGTGTGAAGTAATCAGGGGAAAGATCTATTATGTTTATTTAACCCATTTTGTGATTTTGACATTCGGTATTTGTTAATTTCGAGAATTTAATGTCGACGTTGCACTGATTTAGCTTTGATAGTGTGTTATTGTCGGTAATTTCAGTATTAGGTATAGTGTATGTATAAATTTGGGTATATGCGCGTAGTATTCGGTAGTGTAGTAATTAGGTATTTACGGGTGCGCCAAAAAGTTGAAGCATTTGAAAAATCGTAATGCCATAGGCTACAGGATCGATATGAATGAAACGAATTTTACTTGATAGCAGAAAGACCGAAATATTTGTGTGATTTTTCTCGCATTTTTATGAGCAAAGAAAACACAGCTGAAATCGACTTAACATGAAAATTCGCTTGTTGTGAATTGGCTGAAAAAGGGCCGGACATACTCGACCAAATTGAGGGAATCTCTCACACAGAACAAGATGCAAGGGCATTTAGCCTCTCTTGAGAGTTGTAGGAAATGAATTCTTAAACAAATACAAAACATTTTAGATCCCATGGCACTACATGTGCAGAGGACATCCGATACCCATGCAAAAGTGTTCTCTTGTATTTCTACGATTTGATCAATTATTTTAGGCCCATTTTCGGGCATGTTGCAAAAATGAATTTTCGTGAAGTCGAGTTTATCTGTATTTTCTGTTCTAATAAAAACACGAACAAATCACAAAAATGCTTATGTCCTGTTGCTATCAACCAAAGTTCGGTTCATTTAAATCCATCCCATACTCTAGGTACCACGATATTTCAAACATCTGTATATCTTTTGGCCGCACTCGTTATTATTCGGCAGTATCTTGATTTGGGCACTTCGGGTTTCGGTGATATACCAATGTCGGTACTTCATCTTTCGGTCGTATGTTGCATTGAAACGGCTCGCAGCATTTCATGAAATTTTCAAAAACACAGTGGAAGTGTCTGAATCTAAATCAACATCGCTCTGTTTTCGCTTGGTCAACTGCGATTGAAATTTGATCGTGAACTTCAAAATCAATTTTGTGAAATTTATATCGCACTCGAATTCACGAATGAAACTCTAGCATTAAGATTCTTTTATCATAACGCAGTTGACAAATTTATCAATAGGTTCAAATGTAAATCATTTGTAAAGGCAAGATCGTCTACTACGACTCTGTGAAAAACTACTCCAGTCCAGAGAACGTTTATGCAATACTGCAGAGAGTGTTTAATAGTGCGGGATGATATAACATCAATTCCCTTGAAGATAAGAAATGAAAATGGTTGGAGAGGTACCTTCGAATGTGGCGAAATGTTTGATTTGCAAAGTCATTGAACTAAGAAGTTTGAGAAGAGCGGGACGGCAGTTATTCGCGATATACTGTCGATACAAAATCGTAATCAACAATGTTCCGTAATCGGCTTGATTTTGAAGTATACATTTCTCTATGTTTCAAAATATTTACAAAGTAGTTCGGTTTTTTAGAATGGTCAATATTTGGCATTTTGGCTGCAGGAGAAAGCCATCGTTTTGTTTGACGCTCAAATTTATGATAGGATTCGGGATTCAGTAAGAAAGGCTCGGGATCTTATCATTTTAGTGATCAAGACGCAAGATTTTGTCATTTTCATCGCCAGAATCTGTGCATCATACCGGCCCTGCTCTCTTCACCCTTGACGGAATATTCATGTCGGTGATGTGATCATTTTGGGGTCTGGTGCAAAACCGTATGAAACAAAGTATTCTGCTAACAATTTGCAGTAAATTTTGTGGAGATAAGGCCAAAATCTGCAAGTAGTGTGTCAGTATTCAAGAATCTGTTATATATTTAGTAGCAGTGCATGGAACTTCTTTCCCAAATCGTGAATATCAAGGGAGGTAGCTTACGGTCGTTAGTGTTGTTGGTAGTAGTACACTAAACACATGTCCTGTCAATGTATGGGACAAATTTAAGGTAACTATGGACATTTGATATAAATGCTGATTTTTCAGGGCTAGGTCAGTATGTAAAGGTATCTATTTGGTAGTATATAAATAGTGTATAATAGATATAAAAGGCATATTCCAGATGATTAAAGGAGTTCTTTGCGTAACTAGAGCACAGTCACAAACACACAGCTTCGAAGTATAGTTTTCGGGAGAATTCAACATGTTTTCACTTTATCTACGGATTTAAAACATTGAAATCAGCGCTAAGTTTTTTTCTGGTCACAAAAATGATAACGAGGCAGTCGTCTTGGGCATAGAGCCGAGGCTGTGTATGCAAAGTGCAGGAAGATGTCATACTGGTTTTAGCTGACGTTGAGGCAGTTTTTCGGATTTTTTTTTTGAAATATTTTGGCGGTTTTACGGCTTTTGATACCTCTTGCGACCCACACATATGCGTATGTGCCTAAATATCAAAATTTTGAAAATGCATTATTTCAAGCAGAGTTACCCTTACACAAACGGAACATTAAGTAGTGGTGCATATATGGATATGTAATATAAGTATTTTCTAGAGTGGAGTACGACCAGTAAAAATTGTTTGCTTTCAAACGGGAATCGAACCAGGATCTTCAATCAAATGCCAAATATTATCGTGGCTATGATACAAAATTATATTACTCAGAATCCAACGCAATAGAAAAGTGGGAGAAATCTGAAGTCATTTACATCTCTATGCCGTGTAAGCAATTGTGTTTCTTCAAGCTTTCCTCAGAGCAATGCATATATATTCAATAATTATTAGGCATAAACTGACATGGTTTAACCCTAATCCTACCGGGGGGGGGGTGTTTTCCACCCCCCCTGTCGGTTTTTTGCAGAGCATTCTTTAACGACAAAAGCTATGACCCTCAAACTCTCTGACAATTACTAATTATCTATTAGCTACATTTTGACAATTAAATTTTTGAACAATAGGTGTCACGTGACAGATGACACTACCATATTTGGAGCAAGGTATTAGAAAAATTAATGATTTTGATATTTTTACTCCCAGAATTAGTTCCAAACGTTGACTATTGTACTTTAAAAGAATCAGCAAACAATTAGCTTTCTATTGTTGTCAATAACAATGGATTTTGCTGACGTCAGCATTCTTAAATGATGACGTCACTCTGGCTGCCATTTTGGGTCATTTTGGCAAATTTTGAAGTTTTTTCCGATAGATTTTGTTTAAAATGCATAGAATTGCGTTATGCAATACTTTAAAATCATTTTGAGCTAATTATTATCAATTTTTGGCAGAAAAACACAGTTTTTAGTTATGACGTCATCACTTTTTGTCATTTTCTTCCAAAATAACAGTCTAAAAACACTCATATGCATCATATTTGAATTGGAAATGAATAATACGCCAAATAAGAATGGAAAAAGTCATTCAGATTACCTTTATTCCGTTAAGGCAGTTTAATGTAAATGAATGGAGTTGAATGGAGCAGTTTAATGTAAATGAACAGGACAAAGAAAACGCCTTTCTGTGACAAGTACGATAGGCCATTTTTAGACCTGTGTTAAACGCACAGCTTTACCCAACTGACAAAGGTACGCATCCTTAGCCTTGGCTGTGTTAGGACCGCATTTTATCCTTACCGATTTCACATCGCAATATATCCAGAATTTCGAAGGGATTTAATCAAGTTTTATAGCTTGAACGGCATTTTGATTAGTTAGCCTTGCGTTGTTGTGTAAGCATATTTGTAGTTTCTGAACATTTGGATATTAGCAATACTGGTAATGTTTGGATTGGACTATTTACTCCTATCACAAATCGTTAGCTTTTTAAATTAGACGTTTGAGTTAGTTTTATGTAACATGGGAGCTCCGCCATCGACCTTCAAATTCGAATTTTTTGGTCGGGTTATCCATTTGAGCCTGTTTTCGTTTCATTTTCGATTGTTGGGTTTATTTTACTGTCATTAAAAGTTGATAAATATTGGGAAATTCATTTCGCCTGAAAGCAGCAGCAAACTAGTGCAGGAAAGACATAAACAGGAGGCTTTCTTCGATTTGAGAACTGTATCATTCCCTTTTCGACCATTCTGATTTCCATTTTTAAACACCCCAGCTCAAGGGCAAGAATCTTTAGGCCAAACAACCCTGACTCTTTGAAAGGGAATGAATCATTGATCGATAACGTTAACATGTTTTAGATGAGATGGCAGCTTGCAAAAGAATTACAAATCAATTAAAATTTGTAGTTTCAATATTTTGATTTGTAACAATTTATGATATAGTATTTGGACACTTAGACTCTCTATTTAAGGTTTCTTAAAATTGTGCTCAATTCTTATGGCAAAAGTTTCTTCTAGAGTTTCTTGAATTTTAATCAATTCATTGAGCACCTTTTTTACCACACAGAATTTCAAGAAAGAACCAAATCAAAAACAAACAGTGTTCTTTATAGTATCAATTGAGTTTCTTAGAATATGTTTCCTGTACGCGAAATGAGTACATCTGCAGTTATTTTGTTAGATGCTCTAGTGCGCCTTCACATTGGTCGGTCTTTTGGGATGAAAACTATACACATTCATGGTTCGAGTACAGTAAAACCCGCATATAAGAACGTACATTTTTCAAACCAAGCTATTTTGGTTCTTGTGTGAATAGTAACATCCATGAAATCAGGCTGTAAATTCTTCAGTTAGGTTCTTAAATTTAAGCAAGAAACTTTTTTTAATGAAGCTTTTTTGTTTTCTGACTGTGAAATGTCTTTGTTTGAACTCAAAGTGTTGTGGTAAAAGATGGAACACTAGCAATGGGGTAGAATCCACACAATGGCTGCGCAGTCCCCGCAGACTTGTTTAGGCCTTTTAGATAACTGAGGTGTAATACATATTTTTGTTTCTTTGGGCAATACTCGCATTGGATTGTCACAGCTGAAAACAAAATGCTATCAAAATAAGAACCTATTAAATAATAGGGTGAAAAGGTTCTTACATAAAGGAGTAAATATTGAAAATTTCAGGTTGTATGTTCTTATTTGAGGAAGGTACTTATATGCGAGTTTTTACTGTAGTCAGGTATAGAGATCTCTTTGTCCTGGAATGTCAATGAAAAGCAATGCATGACATTGTTACAGAAATTGCAACCCATTCTCAAATAACGCATTTTGCATTTGTAGGAAATCTCTTGAGGGAAGAAGACTTATCATAGATCCCTCGAGAGGTGGAAACTGTTTATTCAGAATAGTAACGACTCAGATATAATTGAAATATTGAAAATAGGCTCAAAATGGAGACAATTTAAGGATTTGAGAGAAAAGCAGCTTCCTGGATCGTTGTAGTTTTATAATATGAAATTCGTTGAAATAATTTGCAATGACATTTGTAGTTTGTGTAGCCTCTTAGATATGTTCTGTATATTTGTTGTTTCTATAAAAATCAGTTTGCTTGCAACCTGAACGCCATTTGTATTTTTATGTGACTCACTTTTGTCTGGTAAAGCCGGGTAACTGGGACAAGGGAAATTCGTTTACACGTGGTCAGTCTATAGCCATACGTTTTGGTAAAAAATCTGTAATTTGAAAATAAACCACGTTTGATGAAAAAGGGATGCATTTCGCCTTACTTTTTGCCCAGACTAATTGATTACTGGGACTTTCTAATCAGTTTACTTTTTGCCTAAAATCGGTCATTTTTAAAGAGGCGAATTTTGCCAAAAATCAAAAGCCAATAACCTTTCTTTTGCCAAAAATATGAAGTTCCACAAATTGCCAGTTTCCCCGAACTCGAGAGGGCCTTACTTTTTGACCAACAATCCTTAATTTAACGAAAAGCCAATTTTTTGCTAAAATCCGATGGCTATATGCATGTGAGCTAGAACTTGGAATTCGACCATGGGCAATAATGCACAGTTGGTGTGGCCTAAATTATCATCAAAATTGTTGTTGTTATTATGTTAACTACATTAGTTGAAATTTAAAGGGAGGTTTGACATGAGACGTATATGTACGTATCGCGGCGTAGGAGCTCTACGCGTAGGAGCTTCCCATATGGAAGCTTTACGTATGAATTACGGGATACTGAAGCAACTTAGTTAGACTGAGTACGTAAGAGCTATTGATAGATGGACGCTATGGAGCGACAACAACAACATCAATTCACTTCAATTAGATGAGAGTAAGTTGAGGGTCCTTGTGCAGTGAGGCTACAACTTAGTCTTGGCTCAAGCATCTCAAAGTATGTTTGTAATTGTATATATTGTATATATTGTAATAGAGCCAATAATCAGTTCTAGGTGCATATTTGGTAGTTGCATTATCAAATTAAGTCAGGTAGCTCCACGATGCTTCATATACAGGCTTCAGAACTGTGAATGTTAAAAATAACATAGTTTGGTGCAAAATTAATTGAATCGTTTGGTAAATTATTTCTTAATTATTTCTTATTATTTCTTCTTGTTTTCACTTTGCAGGTCATGGAGGATTTCATCCAATTCCTTTCAATTTCAATCCAATTTCATCCAATTTCATCCAATTTCATCCAATTTCATCCAGTTTCTGAGATTCTGTCAAGATCTTATTGAGTTTGTGCTTGCTCTCTTCACTTTCGAATAACTGTGCTTTTGAATTTTGAAGTTCAAGTTCTAGAGCTTTGATCTCAATGGCTAAAATGGAAAAACTTATGTTTCAAATTTTGACCAAGAGGAAAGAAAACTCGACAGTTTACAGTCTGTCTCAAATTAGATGTCAGGTGAATATTTTCACGAATAGCAACAATTCAAGTGTTTGCACGAGTAATCGTCATCGCGTTATAACTAAACATCTGGAACCATCTTTCAACTATATTTGAATAAGGGAGTTGTCATTTTTAATGCTGTGTGCAGGGGTGCAAGAATTTTGGGCACATATGGAAAAGTTTTCTTACCCCATTCACTAAATTAAATAATATTTGAAACCCCATTTCGAAATACTGAGCAAATTTCATACCCCCAACAATAGTGCTACTCATGTCATGCAAACTTTGAAACTTTGCAATATTGTTCCAAAGCTCCATATAAAAGGATTTAGAAATTTGAAGAAAAGGCTGTTTTGTTGGACCAAGAGCTTGAAAGTGCCAAATAATTTAATCCAGGGGAAACTGGAAGGAAACTGGATGCACACACCACACAGTAGAAAAATTTAACATTTTGCAGTTAATATATAATTATATCTATGATGGGGATGTCTTCAAAACTTTGATACCCCATCATGAATTAGCAAAAATAATTAGATAACCCATTAAAACTAGGCTAGAAAATCTAATACCCGATACCCCTGCAAAAATTCTTCCACCCCTGTACCCAGCATTAAACATGACAACACCCTAATGGCGGCATTCGATTCCTTGTTGTGGCAATTGAAGAACGAATGAATAGCAACATTATCAAGCTTTACTCGCAATCCCGTTGAAGAGAAACAACACCGTGAGTAGAAATACAATTTTGATCATAATAATAGGCAACATCAATGGTGCATTATTGCCCATGGTGCGACAAGACAGTCTACTTCAATCATCCTTGGCCGCATCGGCCTTTATTGCCCACGGTGCGACAAGACAATCTACTTCAATAATCATTGGCCGCATCGGCCTTGTGTGGTCAAGGAAAATGAAGACAAAGTCAATGGTTCGTTTTACAAAGAGTGCAAATCAAAAATATATTTATCAATCCACACTCCATGAAACAGTATCTGACGACAAAACAGTTTGGATCTCTCCAAAGCCTTTGACTGTCTAAATTAGGAGCTACTATTAAATAACTTGATAAATATCTAAATTACGTATGGTTTCAGTAAGAGTGCCCTCGCACTTATTCACAGCTATCTTTCCAATAGAAGACAAATGGTCAAAAATAATTGTTACTTTAGCACACGTGGAGAGAAACTAACTGAGGTATGCCACAAGGCTCGGTGCTAGGGCCCTTTCTATTTAATATCTTCATTAATGATATATTTCTCCTGGTGAATGGGACCGAAATATTCAGCTACGCAGATGATACTACCGGATGAGTCAGAAAAAAGAATCCCCATTGATACACGACTCCCTGGATATCAAGATAAATATATCGGCAAATATATAGTTTAATGGTGAAAATGTTCAAATCTACCATAAATTTTACTTGACTGAAATCGGCCACTCCATTCTGAAATTATGAAGGATTTTCTCAACAAAGCCTCTTCAAAAACCTTCAAAACGTGTCCAAAATCATCAACAAATTTCCCTAACATTTCTGCCTTACAATGGCCTTACAGCAATGACTTTTGGGCGCTTTAGTACGTGCTATCCTTTTGGGAGGATGAACAAGTCCTCCCCCTATTATAGATGACCTATTCAGGGGGATTCCATTCTCCCAAGAGGACAAAGTAGGTAAATTTATGTGAGTGTCATCAATTGTAGGAAGGAAAATGTGCTCATTTGTTTATCAATCTTTTTTGGTTTTTGAAAGGGGCTTTCTGCAGAAAATCACCCACATCGACGGGATGGATTTTTAAAGGCAAAAGAAATTCCTTACAATACTAAGGTGCTCTGATAAACCCGGGGGGGGGGGGAGCATAACATATTTCGGGTACGGGTATGTGCCGCCCATATGGGTGGGTTTTTGAGCCCAAAATTCTCTAAACAAGGGTGCTTTTTCGGCAGATTTTCCATAAACATGGGTGTAGTTTCGCTGAAATTCGCAAAAATGGTTAAAATTGGCAGTTTTCTGCCAAAATTAATCATAAAAGTGTGTATGAAAGGCAAGTTTTGGTAATTAGAAGAGGGTAGCTTTCTGAAAACCGGGCGGCAGACCCCCGTCCATCCTCAAGTCATGTACCCCCCCCCCCCCCCGGGTGATAAACTACCGTCGTAGGCGAAAACAACTTGTTTTGTAATAGATACGGTCAGATCTATGGGGAAAATGTATGGGAGACACTACCGCTAGACTTATTTTATACTCCTTAACTTCAAATATTCAAAGGACTGCCAAGCCGTGGATTAGTAAAGTGCGAGTTGCGAGTTACGAGTTACGAGTTGCGAGTTGGTGCTTTCTGCGAGTTGCGAGTTAATAGTGAAAAGTGCGAGTTGGTACATTTAAAATGCGAGTTGCGAGTTCGGTAAAAAAAAACTTCAGGTTTTCCATCTTTTGCAGCTAAAACACCGTAATTTTTTGGAGAGCTTTTGTCAAGATCAGGGGAGTTGAAGAAAAATTTTTAATTCGCAGAGAGCCGCTAATAAAGGTTTTGCTTTGAGCTCGGACAATTAGGCCTACAGAGAAGAAAAATTCTCCTCTTTGGTATTTCTTGAGTTGGTAATACAAATAGGCTGTATGCCCAAAACACTTTTCAACTCATAACTAAAAACTGAAAAGTTTCTTAACTTCGAATTTACATACACATTTTTTATATAAGAAACTAGTTCATAAGAAAAGGGAACTTGGATGAAAAATCTAAGAAACTCTAGTACTATGACTGAGAATTGCTAAGAAACTTTTAAAGCCAAATACAAGGATGTCATGGGAAATTATCGTTAAGCCTTTATTTTTTAGTAATATTCATGATAACTTTGTGTTTTGCTAAGTGAACTCTCTTTCTTGATAAAAAGGGTGCTGTCTATCAAGAAACGAATACTTGCCCGTGGAAGAAACTACATGCATCTAAAAAATAAGAAACACATTAAGAAACTTTTGGAACTAAAAAGCTGAAATTTTCACTTGAAAATAAGAAAAATTTAGTTCTGTGGGCTTTTCCCAGTTTCTTACGAAAGAAAAAACGTGTATCAGAGCAGGCCTGACTGAAGGATACGCAAGAAATCATGCTGAAGCTACTTCGAACATGAGTGATACATCACTCCGTCGAAAAAGCCTACGAAATTTGAAAAGCAAGAGGGTGTATAGGGAACTGTTACCAATTCCTTGAAAAGCAAGGGGTTTTTGCTAAATAGAACCAGATTTTACTGGAGTGTGATGCCTCTTCGATGCTTTTGCAAATCGAAAAACAACCTCAGCAGAGCTCAATTTACTTCAATTTCTTTTCTGAGCACAGCAATTAACATGGACTTGCACAAGTCATCTTGAAAGGGAAAAATACAACGAATTAATGATTCTCCTTTAATTTTCTTTGAAGACGACTAAGTCAAGTCCCCAGTTTACTGCATTACAGTAATAAGTAATATTAGTGAACGACTTGGGGGAATGAAAGCGACAAATTTTAATATGCCTGCTGCTTCTTATAATTGATTTATTATAAAGAAAATTACAACGGCCTAAAAACGCTAAATCCATAAAACAGTTCTAAATTCAATTGCAATCTTCAAAAAACCCTTTTATTTGGCAAAAATGCATTCAGTCAAAAGAAAACGGGCAACTCGTAATTTTAGTTTCAATTCGCACTTTTGAGTTTCCAACTCGCACTTTTGAGTTTCCAACTCGCAACTCTCGTCCAACTCGCAACTCGCAACTCGCAAATTAAGTGCAATTCGCATAATAAGTGCAACTTGCAACTCGCAACTTGCAAAATAAGTGTAACTCGCAACTCGCACTTTACCATATCACAGTTCTGGTCCTAATTTCTTATACAAAAACGTGTATTTAAAGAAACATACATTGTTCAAAATTAGCGGCATATTTTGCAGGAGCATTTATCGTCAGCCCAGTCTTTGATCCTCTTTTCGAAAGCCGAAAGTATTGCCTCATTCTTTACTCTATCCTCTATCTTTACACTAACTTCTTATTTCTTCTTTGTTCTATCCCAAAGGAAACTCCAACCAAAGTACCAAAGGACAGTGTGATCCTTGCCGACAGCCTTGTATTCTTACAGTAAGTACCCGAAAATAAGCCCCCCCCCCCCCCTTCTATAAGAAACAGGCCTCATTTTCTTCAAAAAGAGCTCCTTTAATAAGAAACAATTTTAGGTCTGAATTTTAAATGTTTCTTATTTTAATGTTTGTCATCATAAGCGTACGAGGCGGGGAGGGGGCCGGGAGGGGGGGGCGGCAGCCCCCCATTTTTTGAACAAGTTTTCGAAAATGTGCCCCAATCGGGCAAAAAAAAATGCCCTCAGTCGGGCAAAAATTATGCTAAGCTATGGACTTTGTGTTGGGCAGCCCCCCTAGTTTTTTTCTTCCCGTACGCTTATGTTTGTCATAGTTGCTCTTGAATGCCAAAAAATATTCCCATAAATGACTGTAATATACTGTAGCATTCTCAAATCAGACTGAACATTTTCAAGATTAAAGATTCACACAGTTAAAGGGTAACAAGGTAAACATGTAATATGTACCAGTAATGTTCCATACGCGTTACTGTCATATACCTTCACTTAACTTGATTCCCTATCTATAAGAAGTGGACAAACAAAAATAAGAAACTTTGTGACCCTAATCATGAAAAGGTCTCTTTAAATAAGAAACTTTCTGAGGCCTCAACTTAAAAAGTGGTTTCTTATTTGCGGGTACCCGCTGTATTATCAAGCAAACTATTTGATTGATTTGAATTGAATATGATCAAGCAAAACTTTCGATTGAATTGAATTGGAATGACCTTTGACATATACACATTTGTATCCCACTGTTTCTTTGTGTTCACAGTTTGAAGTCAATTGATCGATTTGCTACGATTCAGCAAATGCTTTCTTTCAATGATGACATTCCAAACAATAAATTTCTTATTGGCATTGTGTTATTATCAGATGTGAAATAAGAAGGTCCGCTTGTGCAGAAAACGTTCTTTTCTCTGGAAACTTTCACAAGGAGGAGTGTTGCCAGAGTGCGACAACAGACAGACAGAGGCGAAAGACTGAAAGAGGAAGGAAGGAAGTTCATATCGCGGATATTAGACACAAGTAAGTTTTCTTAATCGATTTATTACATCGTTGAATATGAATTTCCTTCGAAGCTGAGCTGTTTGTACACAGGTGTGGCCAGCAGATAGCACCAACTTCACTTCCCTCTCCACACAGCTTACTTCGGTCAGCTGAAACAAAATGGCGTCGAATTTGACCGTTGGCCCTTCCTTCGACCCAAAAACAGTTCAGCCATTTTTGTCAGGGACTGGATTCTGTAAACCAATTATTTTACCTCAAAAACTTTGTTTATCGATCACGGAAGCAAGAAAGAAACTGAAAGAAATAAAAATTGAAAAACAAACTCAAATGGAGTGACTTGAGTGGGAATCACGGACTAATCACGGGAGCGGCGGGCGTTACCATCCAGGCACAGAGGGTACAGCCATTTTGTGAGGTGGTG
This sequence comes from Aurelia coerulea, assembly GCA_039566865.1. Lineage (NCBI taxonomy): Eukaryota > Metazoa > Cnidaria > Scyphozoa > Semaeostomeae > Ulmaridae > Aurelia > Aurelia coerulea. Next base: position 873,888 of record CM076951.1, on the reverse strand, counting down.
ATACTTGGCAGTGATCAATTGGCATTGCGTTCAATATATAAAATGCTGTGAACAATATTAGTGCAGAAACATATGTATCGGAGTATTTTTTGATTTAAATTTGTGGCAACATACTTTATCTTTTTCGCTGTATTTTCTTTGTATCAGGCTCGTGAATAAATGGTTGATCTACCCAATTCCTCAATTAAAAACACACATATTCTTTGTTTTCTGTATCACATTACTTAAAGGTACTTGAGCTAAATGTCTAAACGTTGCCAAGACTTTTAAAAACACCTCCTTTTGAGGGCACAAGTAGTGAACATGAAGACTGTCAATGGAAACATTTAATTAAAGCTGCAAATTACAAAAGTTTCTTTGCATTTTCAATCCAGGTAGGATGGTTTATCGGCTTCAAAAAGTCGCCTCACATCTCTTATAAGCTGTTTCTTATGAAAAAAGCAAGTGTAAGTCAAGATCTGCAATTCTATATAAGTTAAGATTATCTTACAGGTTATTCGGACCATTCGGACAGAATTTGAAATAATACACGTATTTTTTCTTATAAGAAACTGCTTATAAGAAACTCAACTCTCAGATCGCCAAAAATTAAAAAAATCCAGTACTGGGAAAATATAAGCTAAGTAACTATTTATTTTGATAAAGGAAATCCTCGACATGTTTTACTTTACTTTCACTTGTTTCCTGTATCATATTATTACTCGTAAGGTACTTGAGTAATGTCTAAACATTGGAAAGGCTTAAAAAACCTTGTTTTGAAATGTTCACGAGGGCACATGTAGTGAATATGAAGATTGTTATGGAACCTCTAAGAAACTCGTAAGAAACTCTGAGTACTCAAAATCTGATAATTTTAAGAAACTTTCAGTACTGGCCCAAATTTTTAGTTTCTTATAAAAAAATACGTGTAGCCCATGTCACTTTTACTGAGTGGTATGAATGATTGTGTCATAGCCCTTGCTGCGATGAGAATCTTAATTAAAACCCTTTCTGTCTTTACCCGCTCTGCAGATATTGAAGGAAATAATTGACATGTTAGCACAAAACATAAATCTTTAACAAACGAAAGACTGTTTGTCAACAAAGCAACGTAAAAGTTATGATACATATACTGTACATGTGTGAGGCCCTCTGCGGAGGCCCCCAAAAGACTTTCTGCACAAATGGGGAGTTTGACCCCCGGACGAGAGAGACGAGAGAGAGAAGAAGAGAAAGACACGAGGAAGGACGCTAAATGACTGAGAGATGAAAGTATTCGAGTTTTGATGTAGAAGAGTCTTGATTTTGAAGGATTTGGTTCTGGAAAAAGTCGTGTGTTTTCTTTCGAGTGAATCGCTTGGTTGAGTCGTTACAGATAGTTTTTGGGTCGTTGTTGTGTGCGTCTAACAATTCTGGTGACCTCGACGTGACAGTTAATAACTTTTCCGAACTGCAGATCTGTGAGTACGATTTATTTATTCATTTTTGTGTCGATCATTCAGGAAGAAATTTGTGAAGAACAGAGTGAAAGGAAGACGGAAGGCCCGTTCGCAAGGGTTTCTTTTAGTGTTGAGTTTGGCTGAATATTGTGTTGTAAATATCTCGGATTAAAGAATTTTGGAGCGATTCCAATATGGAGAACAGAAGAAATGTTTGTGTAAATATTGAATAGAGGATTTATACCTGAACTTTTGTTTTGAATCGACTTTTGTGTGTTGCTTTGTGGCTATTTGAGTGTGTTTCTTGTTGCTTTCTTCGCGTGCGTGATTGCATGACTACGCGGCGTTTGTTTACATTTTGTGGGGACTAAATCGTGCATAGAACAAGCTCAAAATGAATGAGGAACTAGAAGACATACAACTTGAAATTCAAAGTTTTGCTTCGTGTTTAGATAAGGATGAACTCTACACTGTTTGTGAAAAACTAAAAATAGAAAAATCAGACTTTGAGGGGAAATCCCGTTTTGCCACGGTAAAAGTCTTAACGAAAGAAATTGAGAAACTGTTAGATAAATTGAAAGACGTAGAAAAGGTGGCATTTTTGAAGCAAACGTTGGAAATGATTAATCCAAAATCAAGGGAAACGGAAGACCCAAGTAAAACAATTGATGTAGACGAGGAAGTAAGACAGGAAATGGACAGGGAGGTCTATTTATTGCGAGAGAAACAAAAGAGAGAGCTCGAAGCCATTAAAGTGCAGTTCAGCAAAGGCGCAGGGAAGACGGGGGTTGCGCAAGAAAACCCAGAAGCAGACCTGGGCAGTCTAAGATCAATCTTGAAGAAAGATTTTCGTATTTTGGGGACAATTGGGTCTCAGGGATCAAGGGATCAATTATCTTTTATCAGTTTGAGCAGACAGATTGAAAGTGGGAAAGAAAAGGGCTATTCTGACAAGGAAATAATTGAGGCTATAATAAAATGTATTGCCCCAGGACTACCCCTGAAAGATTATCTCGAAGCTATGAGGGAAACTGGCCTCCCTACTGTAATAAAGATCATCAGAGCACATTATCAAGAAAAAAATGCCAGTGAGCTCTATGCTAGCCTGTCCAGTCTAGTGCAGACACCAAATGAAGAGCCACAAAATTTCCTACTCAGAGCTTTGAACCTCAGAGAGAAAATTATTTTTGCCTCGAAACAAGAGGGTAGTAAATTAAAGTATGATGCGGCCCAATGCCAGTCAATGTTTTTGCATGCATTAGAAACAGGGCTTATCAGTAACAACCTGAGGTCAAGAATGAGGGTATTTATTCAACAACCGGACATAACGGACGCAGAGCTGATTGCACAACTCAACCTTGCAGAAGCAGAAGAGTCGGAAAGAAATGCAAAGTTGGGGATAGGATACAAGGGAAAAGCTAAAGTCTCCCAGATACAGGAAGGGGAAACAGAAAAACCATCAGCAGCGGAGAATCGATCTGCCCCCAAGAATAAGACATCAGCCCCCCTCAAGACTAAAGAACCAGCTGCTCCCTTTCACGAACAAGTGCTTGCTGAAATCAAGGCGATGAAGGCAGACATGACGTCACTGAGACAAGAGATGAATCGAAATTCAGTTGGAAATCAGCAGGGGGCAAAGAAGGAAAACCCCCAGCAGCCCCATGAAAGAAATCGCGGACCAAGGCAAAATCGAAGAGGGTGCAAACAGTGCTTCAAAAATGGGCAAGGTGAAACATGCACCCATTGCTGGAAATGTGGGGATGCAAATCATTTTTCATATCAATGCTCCCAATTTCAGGGAAACTACCCTCGGCTACTGCAGCGGGACAACCAGTAGCTGGGAATACAACGCAAAAGTCCCAAATTTGTAACAGCTGTGGTGTGGAAAAAAATACAATATTTATTTGTGGTGGATGCTTAAACATCAGCTACTGTAGTAAAGATTGCCAGAAGAAAGACTGGGACTACCATAGACCCCTCTGCGAGGCGATGCAGCAACACAAGCAACTGTATAGTACCGGAAGAATGGGCCTAGGTGATAGTAACGACCTAGGAGTGTACATTAGCCATATCACACCGAAAGAAAGGGAAAAAGTTTCGAAGTTAGTTGGGACGAAGTGTATTGTAACTGCATTTATGAACAATGTTAAGGTTGAAGCATTATTTGACACAGGTGCTCAAGTATCAATTATAAGTGCACGGCAACTGGCAGACTATTTCCCAGGCATTGAGATTCAAGATGTAAAGAATTTACTTTCTGAAGGTAAAGATCTCCAATTGATGACTGCAAATGGTTCAAAACTTCCTTATAAAGGATGGGTTAAAATCGATTTTCAACTCTCCCAATCAGATGAGGGTTCCATTGAAGTTCCAATGTTGGTTACAGATTATAAACTGGAACAACCAATTATTGGATACAACGTGATAGAGGAGGTCATAAGAGAGAAAGGATTAACTACAGACCTAGCAGGAATTATATCATTGTTATCAGGAAGTTTTCATCAGAAGTCGCAAAAAGACCTTATGACATTGGTAGACGTCATTAATTCATCCATTGAAGAAACCACCAGTATCGTCAGAATGTTCAAGAAAGATTTTGTTGTTCGAAAAGGTGAAACTAAAAGGCTCCCATGTCGTTGTGACATTGGTTTGGTAGAAAGGCAGATACCTGTCCTCTTCGAGCCTGATGTGGATGCACATGTACCTCCAGGAATAGAGATTTGCCCATCACTCGAAATGCTAAAGAGAGAAAGTTGTAATAAAGTTTATGTGCAAGTTATTAACAACACAGTCCATGATATTACTTTGAAGGGACGCACTGTTTTAGGTACATTACAACTCGTACGATCAGTTACTCCTACTGAGATACAACCCAAAGAGCCACCGGTGAAGCAAGAAGTTCAGCAAACAATGACAAGGGGTCAGAAGAGGAATAATCAAGTGAACGAGAGTACAGACGTTATAGAAGAGCTTATTCCTAATGTATCACTAGGAGAACTCTCAGAAGAACAGCAGGTTATGGTCAAACGTATGCTGTACGAAGAAAGAGACATCTTTTGTGTCAGTAAAGATGACATTGGATGTGCGGAAGGATTAAAGCTAAAAATAAATTTGGCAGATGAAACACCTGTTGCGAAACATTACGTAGCTGTACCACGACCGTTATACCCAGAACTAAAACAATACATTGAGGACCTCCTGAACCGAGGATTCATAGAAAAGTCAAGATCACCTTATAGTAGTTGCTGTGTTATTGTACGAAAGAAAGATGGATCCATGAGACTTTGTGTTGACTATCGGGATCTCAACAACAAGACACATGCAGATTCACATCCCATTCCAAGGATTCAAGATACATTAGACAGTCTCGCGGGACAGAAATGGTTCTCCACAATTGACCAGGGAAAAGCATATCACCAGGGATTCATGGACCCAGAAAGTCGACCCTTAACAGCATTCGTAACACCATGGGGGCTCTACGAATGGGTCCGTATGCCCATGGGATTAAAAAATGCCCCTGCAGAATTCCAACGCTTCATGGAGAACATTTTGGACGACTACCGAGATAAAATCTGTGCCCCTTATCTTGATGATGTGATTGTGTACTCAGCATCGTTCGAAGATCATGTAGAACATGTACGCCTTGTTCTAAGGAGACTAAAAGAGAACGGAATCAAGCTCAAGGCGGAAAAGTGTCATCTTTTCAAGAGGGAAGTTGTTTACTTAGGTCGTATTGTGTCAGAGGAGGGATATCGCATTGATTCTGGGAACATAGAAGCCATTTTGAAGCTCAAAGATGCCATTCCCAGGACAGTGGGGGAAGTCAGACAGCTGACAGGTTTATTGGGCTACTACAGGCGTTACATAGAAAATTTCTCCCGTATCGCCAAGCCAATCTATGACTTATTGAAAAACAATCCTGACACAAAGAAATTGCAACATCACGTCACAAGATCACGTAAGCAAAAGAAGAACACAAACCAAGTCAGTTCTAAGAGTCCAGTTGTATGGCAGAATCAACATAAGGAAGCACTACAATCGCTGATTAACCAGTTAACCAACCCACCAGTGATGGCGTATCCTGACTATTCACAGCCTTTCGTTTTACATACCGATGCTTCACAGGAGGGCTTAGGAGCTGTCCTGTATCAGAGACAATCAGGCAAAATGAGAGTAATTGGCTTTGCTTCAAGAACACTAACTCCAGCAGAACAGAAGTATCACTTCCACTCCGGGAAATTGGAGTTCTTGGCCTTGAAATGGGCAGTCACTGAACAGTTCCGAGACTATTTGTTCTATGCCAAGCACTTTACTGTCTACACTGACAATAATCCCCTAACATATGTGCTTACAACAGCTAAATTAAATGCTACAGGTTATAGATGGGTAGTAGCATTGGCTGATTTCAATTTCACTATAAAGTATCGGCCAGGCCATGCCAATATCGATGCTGATTTTCTTTCACGCATGCCTACAAACATAGAAAATCTCATCAATGATTGCACAGAGGAAACCACCGAAAGTGATATACAGTCAACTGTGACTGCCATTAGCGCACATCAGAAGAGTAATGTTGGTTGGGTAACCTCTGTCTCAACCGATGCTGATGCCATATGTCTTTTGGATGCGCCATCTATAGGTAAATACACCCCTATGCCGCTTGGAAACGTTACAAAAGCACAAGAAGATGATCCAATGATCGCACCAGTGTTGAAAGCTAAGTTGACAGGAGAACGCCCAGTTGCTAGCAAACGTGTGGGAGAATCAAACATGACGAAGTTACTCATGCATGAATGGAGCAAGCTTGTCATTGGAAAGGATCAGGCACTGTACAGAAAAACCAGCACAAGACTTCAACTTGTTCTCCCAGCCAGGTATCAGAAGTTAGTCTACAAACATCTTCATGAAGATATGGGACATCTCGGTGCTGAACGTGTCATTGAACTTGCGAGAGAGCGCTTCTACTGGCCTCATATGGCGACCGACATTGAGCATTATGTGACGAAGGTCTGCTGCTGTTTGAAGCGGAAGAAACCACATTTGCCACCAAGAGCTCCTGCACAGAGCATCGAGACCAGTCAACCATTTGAACTTATCTCAATCGATTTTGTTCACCTCGAACGGAGCGTAGGTGGGTACGAGTACATTCTAACCGTGATTGACCACTTTACGAGATATGCACAAGCGTACCCGACGACTAATAAATCAGCACGCACAGCTGCGGAAAAGATATTTAACGATTTTATTTTGAGATTTGGCTTCCCCGCTCGGATCCACCATGATCAGGGCCCGGAGTTCGAAAATAATCTTTTTCATCATCTGGAACATCTGACAGGAATAAGACGAAGTCGTACCACACCATACCATCCGATGGGCAATGCCCAGTGTGAGAGATTTAATCAAACCTTGCTGTCGATGTTGAGAACCATGGCTGAAAGTCAGAAATCTCGATGGAAAGAGCATGTAAACAAAATGTGTTTTGCATATAACTGCACTCGGAATGACAGTACCGGCTTCTCACCGTTTGAGTTGCTATTTGGCCGAAAACCTCGTTTACCTTTGGACATCATTTTTGGAAACACAGATATGTCTACAGCCAAGTCGTATCCAGAGTATGTAAAACATTTCAAGGATGCAATGAAAGAAGCTCATAGGATTGCAGCAGAGAAAGCAGCCATTAGTACAGCTGCAGGGAGAGATGAGTACAATAAGAAAGTACGTACTTCTGATCTCAAACCAGGTGACCGGGTACTTGTAAAGAACGTGTTGGAAAGGGGTGGACCAGGTAAACTTCGCTCCTTCTGGGAAGATAAAGTATACATCGTCATGAATCGAAAAGATCCATTGAATGCCGTCTATGAGGTACGTCCAGAATCACAACCGGGAAGAACGAGAATTCTCCATCGGAATTTGTTACTCCCATGTCCTTTCTTACCATATGAGGAACAACCAGACGCCACCAAGTCCAAGAAAGCTGTGGACAAGACGTATCGCAACATCAGGGAGCCTGAAAGTAACGAAGCACAGGATTCATTTACGGCAGAAGACCAAGACGAGCTGCCTTTGTTTTCTCCCGAACAACTTGAACAGGCGGGGCAACATTTCATGCCCCTGGTTCACACTGAACCTATGACAACACCATCAGAGATGATTGAGCCATCGCATTCATCGGACATAGAAGGGAATGAATTTGATGATTCACACCAGGATCTGCAAGTGACTGATCAAGACATGTCTGGACACGCTACAGTTGCAAATGAGGACACACATTCGAGAGACGGCTCTCGTGAGAGATTGGACCGTCCACAACGAGAACGACATCAACCTACAAGACTCGCCTATTATGATTTCGGGAGGCCCTTTGACAGCCGACCAGCAGTTAATACTGTCCATTTACAGCCTGCACCGTTCCATAATTACACCGGTGTTCCAGCACAGACGATGTTTCCTGCGAGGATAGGACCACTTCCTTCGTTCCAAAATCAGACTGGATCATTTTGTGCACGCTTTGTACAATATCATCCACATCTTGTCAGGCCAGGACCTGTAATATATAGTCATTAACTCTAATAGTCATTAACTTTGCTGAAGAGTTTTGTTAGGCTGGGACCTGTGATCTATAACCATTAACTTTGCTGAAGAATTTTGTTTATTTGACGAGCTTTAACACATAAAATTACTCCAGTTCCAAAGACCGACGTCATAGGATGTAATATCCTGCATTGAATCTTTCAAGATTTCAATAACAGTTACAGAGAAGTACGAGAACCGCTGCGCAGCAACATTCAAGAACAAAGAGGACAAAAGTGACAATTAAGAACAATGATTATTTATGAGACTTGCATCGGCGCCGTTAAGTTCCATAGTTCAATCATTGGCAAGTGTGAAGTTTGTAACTGTTTCACATGTACAAGTAACATTTTTTCAAATGAACATCGAGTCATACGACTTAAATGTCAAGTTTGACATTTGATTTTGTAGGGGGAGTGTGTGAGGCCCTCTGCGGAGGCCCCCAAAAGACTTTCTGCACAAATGGGGAGTTTGACCCCCGGACGAGAGAGACGAGAGGGAGAAGAAGAAAAAGACACGAGGAAGGACGCTAAATGACTGAGAGATGAAAGTATTCGAGTTTTGATGTAGAAGAGTCTTGATTTTGAAGGATTTGGTTCTGGAAAAAGTCGTGTGTTTTCTTTCGAGTGAATCACTTGGTTGAGTCGTTACAGATAGTTTTTCGGTCGTTGTTGTGTGCGTCTAACACATTCGCAAGCCTGATACAAAGAAAATACAGCGAAAAAGATGAAACCACGCAGATTCTCCAAGGAATTCTTAAAAAGCCCAATTCAGTATGAATCTTGATTTCGGGATCTAGAATTAGTGTGAATCTTGATTTCGGGATCTTGAATTAGTGTGAATCTTGAATTCTGGATCTAGAATTAGTGTGAATCTTGAATTCCGGATCTAGAATTAGTGTGAATCTTGAATTCCGGATCTAGAATTAGTGTGAATCTTGAATTCCGGATCTAGAATTAGTGTGAATCTTGAATTCCGGATCTAGAATTAGTGTGAATCTTGAATTCCGGATCTAGAATTAGTGTGAATCTTGAATTCCGGATCTAGAATTAGTGTGAATCTTGAATTCCGGATCTTGAATCTTGAATCTTGGATCTTGAATCTTGAATCTTGAATTAGTGACTCCCACATACTTTTCTCTGTTCTTTATGTTGCCAAGAAACAGAAAAACATTGGTGCCAATTTTTCTAAACAATTTTATGGCTATGTTATTGAGATTTTATTTTTGGGTAACACATCAATCATTGAGAAATATGACATTTTAGAAACAGGCATACATTTGCAGCTCTTTACAGAATGGATAACCCTATTTTTGTTTGTGATGTTCCTAGAGGATTATGATGATCTCATGATCGCCTTGGAACCTTGTTATAGGATTAAGAGCTTTTGGGGGCCTTTTATTAGAAAAGGGGTTATCTTTAAAGGATTTTTTTTAGAAAGTTGACATAAAGTTGCAATATGTGCATAGATGTAAAAGCATGGGGGGGAGGCGCTAAGATCTTAATCCTCCAAGTTTTTTGAAGAAACAAACAGAAGAATCAGAATATACATTTTTTTTAAAAGAAACTGGTTTATAAGAAAATAGTACTACGATGACCAACAATTTAAGAAACTCTAGCTAGTACTACGCTCAAGAACAGATTAGAAACTCTAAAACTTTATTTCTGTATGTCTCTCTTATTCTATATCTCTATAGGGATCATCTTTTCTTGACTTTTAACTGCAAAATTGGTAAATTTTTGCCTGGATGTGCATGGCTTCTTCTTTGATGACAATGTCAATGCAAAATGGAAGCCCCACATGCCATTCAGAAGGAGAATGAGAATGATATTCAGACTGAGAATGGGATTGAGAATGAAATTATGTTCTGCATAGTTTATAGCCTTTTAGTTGTCTTGTTTTGTATTTATATTTACCCTCATTGGCTTCAAAATAGTTATTAAATGCAGCTGGAAGTTTTTCTGGGTTATAATGCACTTTATGCAGGAAGTTAAGAATTTTTGCTTCATAGATATCTTTCATTACTTTTAAACTTCTATAGGATTTATGCAGAATGTTTTTAGAGTATTTATAATCTTTGAACTGTAAAATTTTAAAGGCACTGTGTCCATGTAAGTAGACGACTTCGAGGGGGGTATCTCGATAACATGTGATCTTTCGTTGTTTTTTCATGTGAGCATTGTTTCTTGCAAAGTCTTTTCTTGCAAAGTGTTGTTTGTTAGTCAAACGATTGTTTCAAAGACAGAAGATAGATCAATGAACATAAAGGCATGTTTTGACAAGTTCTTTTGAATTCGTCAGCAGGGATTCAGCAATCTTGCCTTTTGAAATAGTGTTCTAGAATTGTCAAAGGTCCTTGTTTTCTTCTTTTGTGTGATTGTTATCAGACAGATTAATTAACATAAAGGCATGTTTTGACAAGTTCTTTTGAATTCCTCAGCAGGGATTCAGCAATCTCACCTTTTGAAATTGTGTTCTAGAATATTCATTGGTCCTTGTTTTCTTCTTCTGTGTGCTAGAGACTTGAAACTTGGCACAAGTAACAAACACGATAAGGCAAACAAGATGATGTGATTTGTTTTTGTTTATGTCACATGATTAAGTGCTGACGTCAGCAAATGCTGCTAATTTGGGTGTAAAACCACATGTACTTTGTCGCATTGTATCTCCAAATTGATAAAATATATTGATGTGATATTTGAAACATAGAAGGATTATATCCTTGTAATTCTTATTTTGAAATTTTTGCTTTGTAACAATAATATTTTTGCTGATGTCAGCATTTATTTATTATGTACACAAAAAAGAGGCAAGTCTAAAATTGTTTACAAATTACTTTTAAAAATAGCAAAAAATGCTAAATATACATGAAAAGACCTGCTGCATCATATAATGTCACTCATTTTTCTAAAAATGAAGCATAACATGGTTTTTCGTCAGTTCGCATGCGCAACAACCAATTGTTGATGACATCATCAAAAATCAATAAACTATATATCAAATGAAAGCCTGTTTCAAGACGAGTTCAACAATGTTTGTCTCATTGTCATAGAGCCAATGGTTCCAAAGCTATTAATTAGAATTAATTTTCCACGTGGGCGGTGATGAGAATCTATTAATTTATTTTATATGGCCTAATATGGAAAAATATTGTATATCCTTGCCAAAAATGATTATTTCTACTTAAGCTCATGGTATGCACTAGAGATTGGCATTGGTAATGTTATGGAAAAAACAGAATTTCTTTATCTCATTTCCCCATTGAGATATGATGTCACAAAAGCAGGCATTCGCCGCTTAATTTATGCTAATTTATGCAAAACAAAGGAATGCATAAATTAAAATTTTTGCTAAAGTGTCTTACTTTTTCATTATCTTTCCAATGCACCTATCTAAAATTACCTAAAGTGTGTATATCAGGAAAAAGAAATTTTGGTTGTAAACCACCTTAAAAGTAAGTACCCGCAAATAAGAACCCCCCATTGTATAAGAAACAGGCGTCATTTTCTTCAAAAAGGGCTCCTTTAATAAGAAACAATTTTAGGTCTGAATTTTAAATGTTTCTTATTTTCAGGTTTGTCATAGTTGCTCTTGAATGCCAAAAAATATTCCCATAAATGACTGTAATATACTGTAGCATTCTCAAATCAGACTGAACATTTTCAAGATTAAAGATTCACACAGTTAAAGGGTAACGAGGTAAACATGTAATATGTACCAGTAATGTTCCATACGCGTTACTGTCATATACCTTCACTTAACTTGATTCCCTATCTATAAGAAGTGGACAAACAAAAATAAGAAACTTTGTGACCCTGATCATGAAAAGGTCTCTTTAAATAAGAAACTTTCTGAGGCCTCAACTTAAAAAGTGGTTTCTTATTTGCGGGTACCCGCTGTATTATCAAGCAAACTATTTGATTGATTTGAATTGAATATGATCAAGCAAAACTTTCGATTGAATTGAATTGGAATGACCTTTGACATATACACATTTGTATCCCACTGTTTCTTTGTGTTCACAGTTTGAAGTCAATTGATCGATTTGCTACGATTCAGCAAATGCTTTCTTTCAACGATGACATTCCAAACAATAAATTTCTTATTGGCATTGTGTTATTATCAGATGTGAAATAAGAAGGTCCGCTTGTGCAGGAAACGTTCTTTTCTCTGGAAACTTTCACGAGGTGGAGTGTTGCCAGAGTGCGACAACAGACAGACAGAGGCGAAAGACTGAAAGAGGAAGGAAGGAAGTTCATATCGCGGATATTAGACACAAGTAAGTTTTCTTAATCGATTTATTACATCGTTGAATATGAATTTCCTTCGAAGCTGAGCTGAGCTGAGCTGTTTGTACACAGGTGTGGCCAGCAGATAGCACCAACTTCACTTCCCTCTCCACACAGCTTACTTCGGTCAGCTGAAACAAAATGGCGTCGAATTTGACCGTTGGCCCTTCCTTCGACCCAAAAACAGTTCAGCCATTTTTGTCAGGGACTGGATTCTGTAAACCAATTATTTTACCTCAAAAACTTTGTTTATCGATCACGGACGCAAGAAAGAAACTGAAAGAAATAAGAATTGAAAAACAAACTCAAATGAAGTGACTTGAGTGGGAATCACGGACTAATCACGGGCGGGCGTTACCATCCAGGCACAGGGTACAGCCATTTTGTGAGGTGGTGATACTTGGCAGTGATCAATTGGCATTGCGTTCAATATAAAATGCTGTGAACAATATTAGTTAGTGCAGAAACATATGTATCGGAGTATTTTTTGATTTAAATTTGTGGCAACATACTTTTCTCTGTTCTTTATGTTGCCAAGAAACAGAAAAACATTGGTGCCAATTTTTCTAAACAATTTTATGACTATGTTATTGAGATTTTATTTTTGGGTAACACATCAATCATTGAGAAATATGACATTTTAGAAACAGGTATACACTTGCAGCTCTTTACAGAAGAATGGATAACCCTATTTTTGTTTGTCATGTTCCTAGAGGATTATGATGATCTCATGACCGTCTTGGAACCTTGTTATAGAATTTAGAGCTTTTGGGGGCCTTTTATTAGAAAAAGGGTTATCTTTAAAGGATTTTTTGTAGAAAGTTGAGGTAAAGTAGCAATATGTGCATATATATAAGAGCATGGGGGGGGGGGGGGGGGCGCTAAGATCTTAATCCTCCAAGTTTTTTGAAGAAACAAACAGAAGAATCAGAATATACATTTTTTTAAAAGAAACTGGTTTATAAGAAAATAGTACTACGATGACCAACAATTTAAGAAACTCTAGCTAGTACTACGCTCAAGAACAGATTAGAAACTCTAAAACTTTATTTCTGTATGTCTCTCTTATTCTATATCTCTCTAACAAAGATACCTACATCTTTTCTTGACTTTTAACTGCAAAATTGGTAAATTTTTGCCTTGATGTGCATGGCTTCTTCTTTGATGACAATGTCAATGCAAAATGGAAGCCCCACATGCCATTCAGAAGGAGAATGAGAATGATATTCAGACTGAGAATGGGATTGAGAATGAAATTATGTTCTGCATAGTTTATAGCCTTTTAGTTGTCTTGTTTTGTATTTATATTTACCCTCATTGGCTTCAAAATAGTTATTAAATGCAGCTGGAAGTTTTTCTGGGTTATAATGCACTTTATGCAGGAAGTTAAGAATTTTTGCTTCATAGATATCTTTCATTACTTTTAAACTTCTATAGGATTTATGCAGAATGTTTTTAGAGTATTTATAATCTTTGAACTGTAAAATTTTAAAGGCACTGTGTCCATGTAAGTAGACGACTTCGAGGGGGGTATCTCGATAACATGTGATCTTTCGTCGTTTTTTCATGTGAGCATTGTTTCTTGCGAAGTCTTTTCTTGCAAAGTGTTGTTTGTTAGTCAAACGATTGTTTCAAAGACAGAAGATAGATCAATGAACATAAAGGCATGTTTTGACAAGTTCTTTTGAATTCGTCAGCAGGGATTCAGCAATCTTGCCTTTTGAAATAGTGTTCTAGAATTGTCAAAGGTCCTTGTTTTCTTCTTTTGTGTGATTGTTATCAGACAGATTAATTAACATAAAGGCATGTTTTGACAAGTTCTTTTGAATTCGTCAGCAGGGATTCAGCAATCTCACCTTTTGAAATTGTGTTCTAGAATATTCATTGGTCCTTGTTTTCTTCTTCTGTGTGCTAGAGACTTGAAACTTGGCACAAGTAACAAACATGACAAGGCAAACAAGATGATGTGATTTGTTTTTGTTTATGTCACATGATTAAGTGCTGACGTCAGCAAATGCTGCTAATTTGGGTGTAAAATCACATGTACTTTGTCGCGTTGTATCTCCAAATTGATAAAATATATTGATGTGATATTTGAAACATAGAAGGATTATATCCTTGTAATTCTTATTTTGAAATTTTTGCTTTGTAACAATAATATTTTTGCTGATGTCAGCATTTATTTATTATGTACACAAAAATAGGCAAGTCTAAAATTGTTTACAAATTACTTTTAAAAATAGCAAAAAATGCTAAATATACATGAAAAGACCTGCTGCATCATATAATGTCACTCATTTTTCTAAAAATGAAGCATAACATGGTTTTTCGTCAGTTCGCATACGCAACAACCAATTGTTGATGACATCATCAAAAATCAATAAACTATATATCAAATGAAAGCCTGTTTCAAGACGAGTTCAACAATGTTTGTCTCATTGTCATAGAGCCAATGGTTCCAAAGCTATGACTTAAAAGGTATTTATTTTGCAGAGCACTCAATTTAAAAGCATGTGTTGACCCCCGGAATCAGTGGCAAAATTTTTGAAATTGACATGAAAAGATGTCTCATAGATGGAAACGAAAAGTCACAGGAAAGCTAGACTATTCTAGAGATGGTCGACGAGCTGTGTAGAAAAGTTTACTAGGGGGGGGGGGGGCACAAAGTGCCCCCCTTAGTCTGGATAGGGTTAACCAATCAAATTATCGAACAGTTACATGCATGTCAGCATCGTGTCAGCAGTTTTAACTGTTTGTGCATGCAACATATTGATATATGGACACAGTGCCTTTAACCCTATTTTGGTTGGGAGGGGGCAAATTTGCCCCCCCCCCCCTAGTAAACTTTTTGTTATAACTCTGTCAGGATAACAATGATGGCCCAGAAACTTTCTGACTTTTTGCCAATACTGCATCAAAGCATAAATTCAATGACATCACAAAAGAAAAGACAGTTCTTTGTATCCTTGAGAATATTATTACATTTCTCCAAAGATAGTGCGAACTCTTGTACAGCAGCTTACAATTAATAAATTTCTAAATCTCGAATCACCACAAAAAAGTTTTCTCTCTGTCCATTCACGTCGATTCTTTAGAAAATTTGATCAACGTTTTTTGATCGTTTTCAGTGTTTTCAAAAATGAAAATTTTAAGAAACTCGCTTGTAGCTTTAAAAACTGAAAACAGAAAATTTGCAAAAAATCCTGGAATCTAATTCAGGCTTTCTGCTAAATAATAAGTCATCAATCTTCAAAATTGGTCCTGTGTACGATTTATCGTAGCCTGCCCAAAGTGCATAGTTTATTTTGGCGCAGCCAGTATAATTGTTGCCCTCTGCTAGCCTGCCTGGTATAATACTGATGAACAAGTGACAAAGTTTCAAAAATATTGCGGAAGAAAGTAGGAGAAATAAAGTTTGAGATGAAATCAATCATACACTTAAGAATTTTTAAGTCAGAACATACTGTATTTGTGTGGATGAAGAAGTAAAATTCTTGAGAGTAGTACATTGCTCCAAGAGCTTTCCTTTGTAGAAAAGTTTTATGGGTGTCATATTAGGTAATACTCCATATGATGATTCCATACTGAAGAAAAGAGTCATACAAGGAAACTTGAACGCTATTAGGTATAGTGCTCTTTCCTGTTTGCAAGATAATCCTGCTGTCTGCAGTTTTTATTTGGAAGCATTTTCCATCAGTTGTTGAAACTTTGCACTGTATCAGCGTTCTTTATAAATGGCTAAAGAGCCCGTTTAATGTTTAATTAGACCGATGTGTCCAAGTTTGAAATTTGAGGTTAACCCTAATCCATATGGGCTTTTTTCGAGCTACCATTTATGGGGGGGGGTGCTTTCCACCCCCCCTCTGAAAACTGCCTTAGACGCATCCGAATTCAATAAAACTTGGTACAGTTATAGAACAGGTAATTTGCAGCTTGTAGCGTAATTTGGGTGTGGCTGCCACGCCTTGTGATGTCACAGTGACGTCACGAAGCTGAAAATCTGTGAAAATCAGGCTTCCAAGTTGAATTCAAGTTTAATGAAGATTTTGCATGAACTTTATGCAGTTTTTGGTTCAGTTTGTCAACAAAAATGGTGATAAAATATTATTTTATTGAAAATAACGATTTTGGAGTGATATTTTGGCAGAAATTAGCCGATTCTTATGACGTCATTTGTGCAATTAATTTATTCTATGTAAAAAGAGACCAAAAGAACCTGCAAAATGATGATTATCCATGACAAATGTATCATTAGAGTGTTTTTCGTTGAAAAAGTTCGAAAAAACTTGAAGAAATTGCTAATTAGTCCAAAATGGCGGCCAAAATGACGTCATTATCAAAAATGCTGACATCATCAAATTCCAGAAATTCCGATATCAAATTGAAGCCCTTTGTTTGCTGATTCATTTGATGTATAATACTTGATAATTCAATCAAATAATTCCATTTAAATGATTGAAAACAATGATTTTGCTGCTACCTCCTTCCAAATATGGGCATGTCACGTGACCTGTGAGTCCTATTGTTCAAAAATTTTTCCACCAAAATGTGGCTAATAGATAATTAGTAAAAGTAAGGGAGGCTGGGGGACATAGCAAATGTCGTTTAAAAACGCGGCAAATAAAACCTTGAGGGGGGGTGGAATCATTCTTTACAGTCAACTTAGATCCTAATATACCATCATGGTTCTTCATGGTTCTTCATGGCTCCAAAATACAATTTCTTTAGAAATGACAATAAAAGCCAGTGTGGCAAATAAGAGTAATGACACTAGTCGCTCTCAACGCTCATTTCTTATCGTAGTATCTGCAATCTCTAAATTGAATTGACCAGGCCCGTCGGAACGAGATTCGCATTCGCCCCCTGGAAAATTTTTGGGGCCACGACCTTTACTTTGGCTTAGAATGCATCACCCAATACCATGCTTGCCATTAGCGACAAGAAAACTTTGATAGTTTTATGACAGTTATCCAACGAATCAGAGCAAGAGGAAAATTTATGGAGAAAGATTCTTTGCTTTAGCTTAGAATGCATCTCCCAATATCATGCCTACCATTAGCGACAAGAAAACTTTGATAGTTTTGTGACAGTTACGCTATGAATCAGAGCACGAGGAAAATTTTTGAAGAAAGATCCTTTACTTTGGTGGGCTTATTGTAATTTGCGAAAATTTTCGCATCATGCGAAAAATGCGAAAATTCGCAAAATACAAAAAAGGTGCTTGAAATTGTAAAATGCGAAAATTCTTAAATTCCTGTTAAATCGAAAACTTAACGCTTCTTTCTTCTCAATGATCAAAACAAAATAAGCCAAGGACAACGGGGACAAGGTTACACAACCACCTGGTCTTGTCTTGCTTTGCTGCTGTCGTCCATGCATGCTCCATGGCCTAAAAAAGTTCTGATTCCAATCGAGATCCAAAACATAATCAATTGATTCTTCAAAGTCAGCATTTGCCAGTCATGATCACCCTTGAAACCAAATCCACGCCTATAAACCTCAACATGTTGTTACAAAAGCTCAGAATGGGCAATGGAAAATGTTTTCGCAAATTACAAAATAACATCAACTTTTTGTAATTTGCGAAAAATATCCAAAGTGGCCTATAATCACAAATTCAGTTGAGTTTATGGTGTTCAGAAGAGTCTTTCTGATTTAGAGTAAACATTAGAGGCATTCAAAAGATACGAGAAGTCTTTTTAGGGACCGTTTGTTGATTTTTCGCAAATTACAAAATACCATCAACTTTTTGTAATTTGCGAAAAATATCCAAAGTGTCCCTAAAAAGACTTCTCGTATCTTTTGAATGCCTCTAATGTTTACTCTAAATCAGAAAGACTCTTCAGAACACCATAAACTCAACTGAATTTGTGATTATAGTTTGGATAAAATTACAAAAAGTTGATGGTATTTTGTAATTTGCGAAAAATCAACAAACGGTCCCTAAAAAGACTTCTCGTATCTTTTGAATGCCTCTAATGTTTACTCTAAATCAGAAAGACTCTTCTGAAACTGAATTTGTGATTATAGGCGACTTTTGGATATTTTTCGCAAATTACAAAAAGTTGATGGTATTTTGTAATTTGCGAAAAATCAACAAACGGTCCCTAAAAAGACTTCTCGTATCTTTTGAATGCCTCTAATGTTTACTCTAAATCAGAAAGACTCTTCTGAACACCATAAACTCAACTGAATTTGTGATTATAGGCGACTTTTGGATATTTTTCGCAAATTACAAAAAGTTGATGGTATTTTGTAATTTGCGAAAAATCAACAAACGGTCCCTAAAAAGACTTCTCGTATCTTTTGAATGCCTCTAATGTTTACTCTAAATCAGAAAGACTCTTCTGAACACCATAAACTCAACTGAATTTGTGATTATAGGCGACTTTTGGATATTTTTCGCAAATTACAAAAAGTTGATGGTATTTTGTAATTTGCGAAAAATCAACAAACGGTCCCTAAAAAGACTTCTCGTATCTTTTGAATGCCTCTAATGTTTACTCTAAATCAGAAAGACTCTTCTGAACACCATAAACTCAACTGAATTTGTGATTATAGGCGACTTTTGGATATTTTTCGCAAATTACAAAAAGTTGATGGTATTTTGTAATTTGCGAAAAATCAACAAACGGTCCCTAAAAAGACTTCTCGTATCTTTTGAATGCCTCTAATGTTTACTCTAAATCAGAAAGACTCTTCTGAACACCATAAACTCAACTGAATTTGTGATTATAGGCCACTTTGGATATTTTTCGCAAATTACAAAAAGTTGATGGTATTTTGTAATTTGCGAAAAATCAACAAACGGTCCCTAAAAAGACTTCTCGTATCTTTTGAATGCCTCTAATGTTTACTCTAAATCAGAAAGACTCTTCTGAACACCATAAACTCAACTGAATTTGTGATTATAGGCCACTTTGGATATTTTTCGCAAATTACAAAAAGTTGATGGTATTTTGTAATTTGCGAAAAATCAACAAACGGTCCCTAAAAAGACTTCTCGTATCTTTTGAATGCCTCTAATGTTTACTCTAAATCAGAAAGACTCTTCTGAACACCATAAACTCAACTGAATTTGTGATTATAGGCCACTTTGGATATTTTTCGCAAATTACAAAAAGTTGATGGTATTTTGTAATTTGCGAAAAATCAACAAACGGTCCCTAAAAAGACTTCTCGTATCTTTTGAATGCCTCTAATGTTTACTCTAAATCAGAAAGACTCTTCTGAACACCATAAACTCAACTGAATTTGTGATTATAGGCGACTTTGGATATTTTTCGCAAATTACAAAAAGTTGATGGTATTTTGTAATTTGCGAAAAATCAACAAACGGTCCCTAAAAAGACTTCTCGTATCTTTTGAATGCCTCTAATGTTTACTCTAAATCAGAAAGACTCTTCTGAACACCATAAACTCAACTGAATTTGTGATTATAGGCGACTTTTGGATATTTTTCGCAAATTACAAAAAGTTGATGGTATTTTGTAATTTGCGAAAAATCAACAAACGGTCCCTAAAAAGACTTCTCGTATCTTTTGAATGCCTCTAATGTTTACTCTAAATCAGAAAGACTCTTCTGAACACCATAAACTCAACTGAATTTGTGATTATAGGCGACTTTTGGATATTTTTCGCAAATTACAAAAAGTTGATGGTATTTTGTAATTTGCGAAAAATCAACAAACGGTCCCTAAAAAGACTTCTCGTATCTTTTGAATGCCTCTAATGTTTACTCTAAATCAGAAAGACTCTTCTGAACACCATAAACTCAACTGAATTTGTGATTATAGGCCACTTTGGATATTTTTCGCAAATTACAAAAAGTTGATGGTATTTTGTAATTTGCGAAAAATCAACAAACGGTCCCTAAAAAGACTTCTCGTATCTTTTGAATGCCTCTAATGTTTACTCTAAATCAGAAAGACTCTTCTGAACACCATAAACTCAACTGAATTTGTGATTATAGGCCACTTTGGATATTTTTCGCAAATTACAAAAAGTTGATGGTATTTTGTAATTTGCGAAAAATCAACAAACGGTCCCTAAAAAGACTTCTCGTATCTTTTGAATGCCTCTAATGTTTACTCTAAATCAGAAAGACTCTTCTGAACACCATAAACTCAACTGAATTTGTGATTATAGGCGACTTTTGGATATTTTTCGCAAATTACAAAAAGTTGATGGTATTTTGTAATTTGCGAAAAATCAACAAACGGTCCCTAAAAAGACTTCTCGTATCTTTTGAATGCCTCTAATGTTTACTCTAAATCAGAAAGACTCTTCTGAACACCATAAACTCAACGGAATTTGTGATTATAGGCCACTTTGGATATTTTTCGCAAATTACAAAAAGTTGATGGTATTTTGTAATTTGCGAAAAATCAACAAACGGTCCCTAAAAAGACTTCTCGTATCTTTTGAATGCCTCTAATGTTTACTCTAAATCAGAAAGACTCTTCTGAACACCATAAACTCAACTGAATTTGTGATTATAGGCGACTTTGGATATTTTTCGCAAATTACAAAAAGTTGATGGTATTTTGTAATTTGCGAAAAATCAACAAACGGTCCCTAAAAAGACTTCTCGTATCTTTTGAATGCCTCTAATGTTTACTCTAAATCAGAAAGACTCTTCTGAACACCATAAACTCAACTGAATTTGTGATTATAGGCGACTTTTGGATATTTTTCGCAAATTACAAAAAGTTGATGGTATTTTGTAATTTGCGAAAAATCAACAAACGGTCCCTAAAAAGACTTCTCGTATCTTTTGAATGCCTCTAATGTTTACTCTAAATCAGAAAGACTCTTCTGAACACCATAAACTCAACTGAATTTGTGATTATAGGCCACTTTGGATATTTTTCGCAAATTACAAAAAGTTGATGGTATTTTGTAATCTGCGAAAAATCAACAAACGGTCCCTAAAAAGACTTCTCGTATCTTTTGAATGCCTCTAATGTTTACTCTAAATCAGAAAGACTCTTCTGAACACCATAAACTCAACTGAATTTGTGATTATAGGCCACTTTGGATATTTTTCGCAAATTACAAAAAGTTGATGGTATTTTGTAATTTGCGAAAAATCAACAAACGGTCCCTAAAAAGACTTCTCGTATCTTTTGAATGCCTCTAATGTTTACTCTAAATCAGAAAGACTCTTCTGAACACCATAAACTCAACTGAATTTGTGATTATAGGCCACTTTGGATATTTTTCGCAAATTACAAAAAGTTGATGGTATTTTGTAATTTGCGAAAAATCAACAAACGGTCCCTAAAAAGACTTCTCGTATCTTTTGAATGCCTCTAATGTTTACTCTAAATCAGAAAGACTCTTCTGAACACCATAAACTCAACTGAATTTGTGATTATAGGCCACTTTGGATATTTTTCGCAAATTACAAAAAGTTGATGGTATTTTGTAATTTGCGAAAATTTTACAATTTCAAGCACCTTTTTTGTATTTTGCGAATTTTCGCATTTTTCGCATGATGCGAAAATTTTCGCAAATTACAATAAGCCCTTAGAATGCTTCTCCCGATATCATGCTTGCCATTAGCTCATTAGCGACAAGGGAACCTTGATAGTTTGCGACAGTTGTCCTATAAATCAGAGCACGAGAAAAATTTTGAAGAAAGATCCTTTACTTTGGCTTAGAATGCATCTCCCAATATCATGCTTTGCTATTAGCTCATTAGCGACAAGGAAACCTTGATAGTTTTGTGACAGATCTGACTGAGAATATTCTACTTTTAGTCTATTTTGACGTTTTGGGTCTAATCATGTAAAATGTCGGGCCTCTGGGTCTTCGTCAAGCCCAAGAGTTTTTGGTCTGGGTCTACGACTCTACGCAAAGTTCTTTTGGGTCTACGAGTTTTGGGTCTGGCTTGGAAAACCCGTACCTCTTTTTGCCCCGGGAAGTGGGCCCTCGTTGTTAGTCTGGCCCACTAGTCAAATTTCCCTAAAAGATGCCTTACTGATGCGATGGTAGCTACAATGGGGGTTCCACATAAAACCTATACGGAGGTCATGGGAACCATGGGGGGGGGGCAGGAGGACTGCACTCTATATTTAAGCTCTTATGGTTGCAGGTCCTCACAGGTTCATGGGACAGAAAGGGGGCAGGGGGACTCCATGCAATGAAGTCCCTGAAACTATTTGTAGTGAATTGAGTGATATTGACGTAACCCGCAGGTATTACAGTCTTATTCGGGGTCCTACAATGACAAACATCAGCTATTTAGAGAGCACTTTTGAATTGCTTTTATTTTATAGGCCAATTCAAATTTAGCAGAAAGACAAATTTCAGAGAAATATTCTGAAACTGTCTGCAGAGATTAAGAACTTATCTGTAGTCCCCATTGCTTCATTTCTACGTGATAATGAACTTCCATATTAATTCAAATTATATAAATTTTCTCTTCCAACTTTTGCGGGGTGGAATCCACCCCCCCATGTGGATTAGGGTTAAATCATCTTTTCAGCTGTAAGCAACAGCAGGGCAAGACGTGGTAAAGGACACCCATTCTTGAGGTTTTTTTCAACATACACTTTACAATCATGGTGAAAATGTCAAATGTGATTGTGTCAGAGAGATGTTATGACTTTTGCTATGAAAGTATGACGTACAATGACTAACAAGTGACAAGAAAGGAAACTCAATCTCACTGAATTAGCAGTTAAATGCAATATCATGTACCTCAAAAATTTTGTCGTATTTTTGTATATCATGGAACTTCAGAGACGTAGGAACCGGGGGGGCACTGGGGGCACGTGCCCCCCCAAGATTTTGCAAAAAACAAAGAAGCGCCCTTTTTATTTTCAGGAAGTGCCCCTTTAGCTTAATGAAAAAAGTGCCCTTAAAGTGTTGTGCCCCCTCAAGTTTGTGATGCTTCCTACGTCCCTGTGGAACTTGCAGGCATAGCAAATTCCATAGAAAGATTACATCAGTTTTGAAGAAATCATATTTTTTCTTTCTAGATTTATCAATCAAACATGGTACTCACACAAGATGAAGAAAATTTCTGGATGCTGTGCCAAATTGTCTTGAATATAATCCCAAAGAACCTACGGATTTATTTCAAATTACAATGGGACTCAAAGTTTCCACAGAATGCATGGCAAGACAGTGCAATCAATGGTCAGTTTTTGATTCAGCAAATCCCACAGAGAAGCCTGACACGTGTTAATTATCTAAGACCAACACTTCGAGCTGGTGATAGTAATAAATGGGACCCCACTGCTCTTCTCTTTGTATTCACCAATGTAGCCATTGTCAATCAGATTCAAAGAAATGAGCTGGAGAAGCTGAGAGTTATTCGGAATGAATGTTTTCATTCTAAGAATGCATCAATGACAACCCAGGACCTGTTGGCGAAAATCACAGACATCCAAAATGCATTTGCAACATTGAACTTGCAATCTGGATTAGCAGAAATTGCAACAATACAGAATGCACCAATCCAAACCCAGTTGAGTTTGCAACTTCAAGGACAACTTGATCAAGAGAGGCAGCTCAATGATTATTACACCAAATATCTGACAGGGCAGCTAACTGCAATAGAGGAGGATGTTGCAGGTAATTTTACTCGTATATCAACCATTTTTGTGCTCTTTGACAACTTTTTATATTCTCTTTCGTTCTTTTATTTTCTCATTGACCTATGCACTGTGGGCCAAGGTCGGAGATTGGCAAACATGAAATATTTCTAGCCTTAAAAAGTTATACATTTATAGAAAGCTGAGATCTTCAGCTTTTCGATTCTTTTTTCATTTTTATTTATTGATCCATTTCCAAGCAAAAGTTACATTTATTTGAAAATGAAATAATCTGCAAATAATAGTAAACACAAGAAAACGAACCAAAAGTCCAGAAATGTGCAGAAAAGACCTAAATCAATGCTATGTCTCTGGGTAAACTGCCAAAATTTGTAGAGCATATTATGAAATACCAAAAAGACAAGTAAGTTTTTCAATAGTTTCTCATGATTTATAGTTGAAATTAGGTCAATGTTTGAAAAACTGCCATTTTTGCAACCCTTTTTTGTTCATTCTTTCCATTTCAAAAAATATATTTAAAAAACGATGAACAGAATAGTCAAAGACCATATACTGTGTGTGGCGCTTTGTCTGTGACGCCAAAGAATTCGTAAGGATTAACGATATACAAATGAAGTTTCCCCGCCTAGCCGGGAAAATGTGTTCATATGGGAAAATATTTCCTCGGCTAGGCGGGATCCCGGTAGAGTAGCCGGGGAAATGTTTTCTCATGTGAACGCTCATTCTGTTTTATGTGATAAAGCTATATGAGGCGAGATCTCGGTTGAACGGGAATCCCGCTTCACTGGGAAAATGTCGGGGAACTTTCTCCATATGAACAGGCCCTTAGAGGTGGAGCGCCTGTGCCTTCCATGTGGGGAGAGTCCTACCGATATGATCAAGTTTTTTCGGCCCTTTTCACTCAGTTTGCAGCCATGGAATTTTGTAAAGTTGAATTTACCTACTGCATATTTGATGTGCTCATAGGAAGACAAGAACAATCACAATAGTACTTTGATCTTTCGGCTTTTTACTCGAATTTGAATAACTCAAATTCATGAAGTACATGTGGTGCTACGAATTTCTGAAAGAGGGAACTTTTTTTCTGGCTTGCCCGCGAATTTCCTGAAAATATAAGCTACTTTTGACAACATGCAACATGCAAAACTGTTATTCCGTTCGTATTTTGAAATAAGATGTTATTCACATTTTTTCAGTAAATCACTAACAATGGCAGAAATTACCACATTCTTTTGGAATCACGACTTTTGTGAAAAATTTCTGGAAAGATAGGTTGAATGTACTAAATTATTTTTAATGAGAAATTTCAAATTGGATCAAATGGATGTCCTTGGGGCCTTACAATGGATGTTAAAATTATAAAGGGAGAAACATATAAAGACTCGTCTATAAGGTCTCTCAATGTTGTGGGCTCCTAAATATTGTTACTTTGCTTGCAGAACTCCAATTTTCACTCAAAAACTATCTGCTTGTGGTTTTTTACCCTGACTTCAGCGCCTTTCCAACCAATGTTTCTGCAAACCATGTAGATTCTGAATCTGCGGTCAAAAATCACTTTTTGTTCATAGGTATGTCAATTTGTGTTTAGCAGTTCCCTTTATATTCTCTCATTTCGAACACAATATTGATAATACAAAAATTTACATTCCCAGGACAGGCCTCACTGGGAATATTTTGGTAGGAGTGTGCCAAATCGCACTCCTAGTTTTTCCGAGGCGAGTGATGGAGTGCAGTTGAAACTTGCGATAACGTTCATCAGAAGCATGTCTTTTGGGGTTTTTACTCAACCATTTTACCTTTCCAAAGTTATCCCCATCTTCAATCATTGAAATAGACATGTTTGATATGTTCAAAATATCGATTTGTCCAAATTAAACAATGTTCGAATAATCTTTAATCATATAAGTGATCAGCTCCTTTCTATCAACTAATCTTTCAACTTAATGCATGTTATTGTCATGATTGCCAGGAAGGAAAACGAAGGGAAGTTTTACTCATCATTTCCATTCGTTTTGCAAGTTCTCAAATGGGGATTTTTGCAATCGTGTGAGTGTGTTAATCAGTTTATAGGTCATTTATGATGTGGTGCATTTTCTGCAACTTTTTGGTGGTGTATTTATAACGTGTTGTGACAAAATCACTTGAATTAAGAAAGAAAGCTTCTACTTACTTTAATATTTGAGATAAAATTAACGTCCATTTTAACAACTGATTTTCTTTCGTTTTGTCTGTATCCATTAGACCACATTTTTCATAGCTAATTATTTTCAGATAATATTCAGTTTGTATTAATAGTTATTGATTTCATGTATCCTTTTATCAAATCAGATGTGAGAAAGAGAGTTGATGAAGCAGCTGAAGATACGCAGCAATCCATCCAAGGTGAATTTATTATTATAATCCTCACTTGATATCATTTACATTGATAATTTGACATGGGGAGAGAGACACTTCTATTGTCAGTCATGTAAGTAAGTTCCATATGAGTAGGTTCCTAAATTTATAGGTTATTTATGATGGGGTAGAGTTTCTGCAACTTCTAGGTATGCATTTACGATCTGTTGTAACAAAAGCACTTTAATCATGAAAGAAAGATACTAGATTTATTTTGATATTTGAACTGAAATGAACTTCTGTTTCACCAATTGACTTTATTTCATTCTGTCTGTTGCCATTAGACCACACTTTTTGTAGTTAGTTATTTTTAGATATTTCTCAGTTTGTATTAGTAGTTATTGATTTCATGTATCCTTTTATCAAATCAGATGTGAGAAAGAGAGTTGATGAAGCAGCTGAAGACACGCAGCAATCCATCCAAGGTGAATTTATTATTATAATCCTCACTTGATATCATTTACATTGATAATTTGACATGGGGAAAGAGACACTTCTATTGTCAGTCATGTAAGTAAGTTCCATATGAGTAGGTTCCTAAAAATTTATTGGTTATTTATGATGGGGTACAGTTTCTGCAACTTCTAGGTGATGCATTTACGATGTGTTGTAACAAAAGCACTTTAATCTTGAAAGAAAGATACTAGATTTATTTTGATATTTGAACTGAAATTAACTTCTGTTTCACCAATTGACTTTATTTCATTGTGTCTGGTGCCATTAGGCCACACTTTTTGTAGTTAGTTATTTTTAGATATTTCTCAGTTTGTATTAGTAGTTATTGATTTCATGTATCCTTTTATCAAATCAGATGTGAGAAAGAGAGTTGATGAAGCAGCTGAAGATACGCAGCAATCCATCCAAGGTGAATTTATTATTATAATCCTCACTTGATATCATTTACATTGATAATTTGACATGGGGAGAGAGACACTTCTATTGTCAGTCATGTAAGTAAGTTCCATATGAGTAGGTTCCTAAAAATTTATTGGTTATTTATGATGGGGTACAGTTTCTGCAACTTCTAGGTGATGCATTTACGATGTGTTGTAACAAAAGCACTTTAATCATGAAAGAAAGATACTAGATTTATTTTGATATTTGAACTGAAATTAACTTCTGTTTCACCAATTGACTTTATTTCATTCTGTCTGGTGCCATTAGGCCACACTTTTTGTAGTTAGTTATTTTTAGATATTTCTCAGTTTGTATTAGTAGTTATTGATTTCATGTATCCTTTTATCAAATCAGATGTGAGAAAGAGAAGACTTTATTTCATTCTGTCTGTTGCCATTAGGCCACACTTTTTGTAGTTAGTTATTTTTAGATATTTCTCAGTTTGTATTAGTAGTTATTGATTTCATGTATCCTTTTATCAAATCAGATGTGAGAAAGAGAGTTGATGAAGCAGCTGAAGACACGCAGCAATCCATCCAAGGTGAATTTATTATTATAATCCTCGCTTGATATCATTTACATTGATAATTTGACATGAGGAAAGAGACATTTCTATTGTCAGTAGTATAGGTAAGTTCTATATGAGTAGGTTCCTAAATTTATAGGTTATTTATGATGGGGTAGAGTTTCTTCAACTTCTAGGTGATGCATTTACGATGTGTTGTAACAAAAGCACTTTAATCATGAAAGAAAGATACTAGATTTATTTTGATATTTGAACTGAAATTAACTTCTGTTTCACCAATTGACTTTATTTCATTCTGTCTGGTGCCATTAGGCCACACTTTTTGTAGTTAGTTATTTTTAGATATTTCTCAGTTTGTATTAGTAGTTATTGATTTCATGTATCCTTTTATCAAATCAGATGTGAGAAAGAGAGTTGATGAAGCAGCTGAAGATACGCAGCAATCCATCCAAGGTGAATTTATTATTATAATCCTCGCTTGATATCATTTACATTGATAATTTGACATGAGGAAAGAGACATTTCTATTGTCAGTAGTATAGGTAAGTTCTATATGAGTAGGTTCCTAAATTTATAGGTTATTTATGATGGGGTAGAGTTTCTTCAACTTCTAGGTGATGCATTTACGATGTGTTGTAACAAAAGCACTTTAATCATGAAAGAAAGATACTAGATTTATTTTGATATTTGAACTGAAATTAACTTCTGTTTCACCAATTGACTTTATTTCATTCTGTCTGGTGCCATTAGGCCACACTTTTTGTAGTTAGTTATTTTTAGATATTTCTCAGTTTGTATTAATAGTTATTGATTTCATGTATCCTTTTATCAAATCAGATGTGAGAAAGAGAGTTGATGAAGCAGCTGAAGATACGCAGCAATCCATCCAAGGTGAATTTATTATTATAATCCTCGCTTGATATCATTTACATTGATAATTTGACATGAGGAAAGAGACATTTCTATTGTCAGTAGTATAGGTAAGTTCTATATGAGTAGGTTCCTAAATTTATAGGTTATTTATGATGGGGTAGAGTTTCTGCAACTTCTAGGTATGCATTTACGATCTGTTGTAACAAAAGCACTTTAATCATGAAAGAAAGATACTAGATTTATTTTGATATTTGAACTGAAATTAACTTCTGTTTCACCAATTGACTTTATTTCAATGTATCTGGTGCCATTAGGCCACACTTTTCGTAGTTAGTTATTTTAGATATTTTTCAGTTTGTATTAGTAGTTATTGATTTCATGTATCCTTTTATCAAATCAGATGTGAGAAAGAGAGTTGATGAAGCAGCTGAAGACACGCAGCAATCCATCCAAGGTGAATTTATTATTATAATCCTCGCTTGATATCATTTACATTGATAATTTCACATGAGGAAAGAGACATTTCTATTGTCAGTAGTATAAGTAAGTTCTATATGAGTAGGTTCCTAAATTTATAGGTTATTTATGATGGGGTAGAGTTTCTGCAACTTCAAGGTAATGCATTTACGATTTGTTGTAACAAGAGCACTTTAATCATGACAGAAAGATACTAGATCTTTTTTGATATTTGAACTGAAATGAACATTTGTTTCACCAATTGACTTCATTTCACTCTGTCTGTTGCCATTAGACCACACTTTTTGTAGTTAGTTATTTTTAGATATTTCTCAGTTTGTATTAGTAGTTATTGATTTCATGTATCCTTTTATCAAATCAGATGTGAGAAAGAGAAGACTTTACTTCATTCTGTCTGTTGCCATTAGACCACACTTTTTGTAGTTAGTTATTTTTAGATATTTCTCAGTTTGTATTAATAGTTATTGATTTCATGTATCCTTTTATCAAATCAGATGTGAGAAAGAAAGTTGATACTTCATTTAAAGATACACAGCAATCCATCCAAGGTAACTGCACTATCATTTTTTAATATTTCCTCTCTTTTCCGGCAACGCCCTATCTAATACAGTTGGCTATTTAGCGACAACCAGACGCGAACATCGTTCAGAGGAGGATAATTAAAGGGAAAAGACTGCTATATCGAATAGCCGCTATAATTAGGCTGAAGAAGCACACACATCCATTGGTACTTTGGCTGCACAATGTCTTGTACTTTGGTTCCATTGGTACTTTTTTTACACTAGGTTTATGATGAGATCTATTTTTTGAAACTAAACTTTAATATTTGTATGAGACTGCTCACGTCATAACCTTAGAGGATCAGTTAGGGGATCAGTGGAATGTGCTGTGCAAGCCTCGTTATCTTCCGTTACTTCTTTGATAGTGATCGCAAAGAGACAGGATGACATGGAAGAAAAATTAATGGATAGTGAGCATTTATCCGCAGGTAAGAAGAAATTATTTCCTACCCACAATATTCCTTGTTTTAACCCTATAGTTGTTGGGCTATCTGACATGTCCTTTTTTGGATTGGGGTGGGGCATGAAAATGATGATAGATTACATCAAATATCACTACCCTGCACAATATCTTTACAAAATATTGCAATTTTGCTACTTCTCTTGCGAAAATTAATATTTGAGAATTGGCGATTTTGACAGAGTCAAGCTCAGAAAATTTTCTCCCTTCCCCTCATTTTTCAAAATATTTTCATAAAACTTCTTGAGTCGTTGCATAATAAGTAGCAGCAAAAAGTCAGAAAGATTCAGGGCCATAATTGCTCTCCTGGCAGAGTTATAACAAAACGTCTACTAGGAGGGGGGCAAATTGGCCCCCCCAACCAAAATAGGGCTAGGTCTGTCCATATTTATAATCAAAAATTTAATTTTTGAAGTACTCTACCTTTTTGGAGCCTGTGCCATATTTTGAGTCAGACTTGTTACATGATTATTTGTTGATTGAATTTCAACTCTATTCAATTGAATACAGGTGTGTTGAAAAATTCATCCAAACTACCGGGTGTGCCAAATAAACTATGCACTGTTGCCAGTCCATGATAAAAAGAATGTTTTTTCGTGATGATTCGGTATTTATAAAGTAGACCAGCTATCAAACCATCTTTGCTCAAAAATCAAACATGTCCTAACAATTATGTACCGGGTGTGCCAAAATAAACTATGCACTGTTGCCAGTCCATGATAAAAAGAATGTTTTTTCGTGATGATTCGGTATTTATAAAGTAGACCAGCTATCAAACCATCTTTGCTCAAAAATCAAACATGTCCTAACAATTATGTACCGGGTGTGCCAAAATAAACTATGCACTGTTGCCAGTCCATGATAAAAAGAATGTTTTTTCCTGATGATTCGGTATTTATAAAGTAGACCAGCTATCAAACCATCTTTGCTCAAAAATCAAACATGTCCTTACAATTATGTACCGGGTGTGCCAAAATAAACTATGCACTGTTGCCAGTCCATGATAAAAAGAATGTTTTTTCGTGATGATTCGGTATTTATAAAGTAGACCAGCTATCAAACCATCTTTGCTCAAAAATCAAACATGTCCTAACAATTATGTACCGGGTGTCCCAAACAAAGTTCCGACGTTTGCTTGAGCACAGAGAAAAATCTATTTAATCTGGCAATTCCTATTCTATCTAGCTACGTGCTAGATATTTCAACTTACAGTTTGCCATATCGTATCATATCATTTCACTTTCATGTTCAAGGTAAAATCAGAGAAAATATTACGCCTTCCTGCTTCGTGATGGTGGGGACTCCCTCGACGAGCAACACAAAAATTGACTTGACAATTCGTTCATTACCTTGACGTCCCGAGCGGGCAGAAATTTTATTCACAAGGGAAAGCGTGCTTTGTACTTGAATGGAACTTAGATTTAAATCATGTTTGATTGTTTGAATTAGCCTAAGGTGTGACGAATAGAAACAAATAGGTCTCGGGACAACTGTTTGCTGCTGTTATTGTTGCCTTGTGCCAACGGGGAATTTCAAAAGGGAATTTTTACTGTTTCACGGTTTCATGGCACGGAGTAGAAAAGACTGTCTTTTCTTAACTAAAGAATAGTTTCGATTGCTTTCTCGACCTACCATATTATGCAATAATGCATTTTTGTGTGTTTGTCCAGTCCGAATTGAGTGGCAAAGTATGATCGTAGTATTTTCCCTCTGAGATCTATTGGATTCGATTTTCAGACCTTTAGTTCAAATATGCGCAAGGAGCGGAACTCTTGCACGTCGTCAAGGCAATGAAACAAAGTGTCAACCCAGTTTTTGTGTTGCTTGTGCGGAGATTCCCCCTCCACCACGATGATACAGAAAGGCGTACTAATCTCTCTGGTTTTGCCTTCAACGTGAAGATGCAATGTTAGGACTCCATCTTCAGATTACTGATTTCTTCCTACGAGATGCCAAACTGTAAGTTGAAATGTCCAGCATGTACCTAGAATGAATAGAAATTGCCAGATAACGAACTTTTTTGTCTGCGTTCAATCAAACAGCGGAACTTTTTTTTGGGACACCCGGTATATCAAAGAATCTGTGGTCTGTAGGCATCCTTTTTATAGAGAGAGAGTTCTTTATTTTAGCTTGGCAGTGTTCCCTGTAGCGTTACCCACAAGCTGAACTGTTTATGGTATATTTAAACTGAGTTATGTTCTCTCCATGATTATGTATATCAATGATTCTGTGTGCATCCTTTATAGATAAGTTCTCAATTCTACCTTGGCAGTGTTCCCTGTAGCCTTACCAACAAGCTGAACTATTTATGCTGTATTCAAACCGAGTTATATTCTCTCCATAGAACCCAAGCAATCTCCTGTCACAAATATAAATATATTTGGCGGAAATGTGATCATTGGGGAAGTTGGAGAAATTCATGAAAAAGGTATGATAGAATATTTGATTTATTACTACTCGACTTACATTAGCTATGGCATTGCGGATTCTGAGCACTTTTATTACTCTGCCATTCTATTGATGTTTAACGAAAAGATCTTCTCACTGGGGTTATTCAGTTATTGCAGCAATTGTCCAAATCATTTCCTAATGACTTAAACAATCCTTCAAACATTGCTTGGATGCAGCTTTTATTATATGGTGATTTATATCTGCCATGGAAACTTATTGACATCTTGATTAGATTCAAAATGGCGCCATTTTTTAAATCTTAGGCTAGGAAGTGAGATCACTATCAAAACAAAATGGTGAAATCACTAACAAAAAACCTGGCCTCTGAATAATTACCAAGCTTTTATGCACATGGCTCATACTTTGTTTCGAGAAGAAAGGGAGCAAGGCTTTGAAGTCATTAAATTTCTGAATATCAAACCAGATAAAAGATACATTTTACTGCTTGTCACCATATTGTAGACCTTAAAGGGGCTCCGTCGTCAAACAGTAAACAAATCTGTAAACTCCCACGTGTCGCCAATTATCCATTGTTCTCTGCAGTTTGTTTGGTGGCTTCACCCAAGGCACCAAAAGCGACCGTTAAAAATCCACTCATATCGGAGCAATCGTAGAAGATATAAATGTATGGTTTGTTCCTTAGTGAAGTACAATGATTAATTCCCAAATAGGAACTTTCATTTTGAAAAAAATTGAAAATCCTGTGTGATATCACCTTTCAAAAGCTGCAAAAATAATCGTTTTGTTTACATTTTGACGACGGAGCCCCTTTAATAATCTATGGTTTTCTTTAAGTTTATATCATTTTTCCTCCTTACGTTTAGAATTAGCGATGATTAATTTTATTTTTCAAAATCGTTATGATAAAGTGTCTGTTCAATGTTCAATTAAATTGTGTTTTTGTGCGTTTGAATGATTCACCATTGTTAATGTAGCAGCTCTGCTTTTGACCAAGGGGCAATTTTGAAGTTTGCTAATTTACTACCAGATCATCAAAAATACTGAAAAATGTATCACAATTCAATCTAATTATTGCAGATTTCAATAAAAATATAATTATTGGATGATGATTATGAAACGGTTTGCATTAGAATTGTTCAAATCTGTTGCGTTTGACTTTACAAAAACGAACTAATGGACACAACATACAAACTATTTACAGCACTACAAGGATGATACCAACAAGAGCAAAATATCCTGACGTCCCTGATTTTTACTGATAGATACTTGAGCCGATTTCACATTGCATCCCAGGCAAGTATAAGCAGCGATGATGAACGACCATATCTCCGGCAAGAGAACAATAACTAACTGCCACCAGCATCATTTTCCAGCCCAGAGTCCGCTACCGCTCAAGATACTG
This sequence comes from Aurelia coerulea, assembly GCA_039566865.1. NCBI lineage: Eukaryota > Metazoa > Cnidaria > Scyphozoa > Semaeostomeae > Ulmaridae > Aurelia > Aurelia coerulea. The sequence goes on along the minus strand of CM076951.1, from coordinate 840,043 downwards.
CACCCATGCTATCAAACTTATTTTTATCACAGTCATTAAAGGTGTCCCCTGGTATGCAATTACCTTTGTTTGAATGAATGAATAATTCAAAAGTTTCATGTGTCAATATTTGCAGTCTTCCCATTTTATTTTTCAACTTCCAATTATAATAGATTGCAGGTAATAGATAAGTGACTTTGCTTTGGCTGTAAGAAGAGAAACATTTTCCCCTTGGCAGTCTTTGCTGCTTTTATTTCACACATATGTGCCAATTTGAGTGATTCCTGTCTGCTGGCTTCTGGCAATGATTTATTTCTATCATGATGATTTTATTTAACATTTGATACCACAGCCTTCTAACTCAGTTTCTGATTTTTCTTCTTAGGTGCGTCTGGAACATCACCACAAAAGACGCAGACATTGGAAGGTTTGAGAATTTACAAATATTCTTATTATACTTGGATATTTACCCAACGGTTAAGTGCTTTGTATTCTCCTTCAAATTCCTTTGTCAAAATTGGAAGCCCAAACGTAAAAGTTGCAAAGGAAATGCAAGCCATAGTGAGCCATGGCCGCTAATTTTCCATTCAACTGCAGCATCTTCTGAATGAACATACATTGGTGCATCTGTATCAAATTAGATGTCATGTCACATTTACGATAACGCAAAATTACTTATGTTTATGTACCCTGGGTACCATGTTAGAGAGGCTGGTACCCAGGGTAATGTTTATGCAGAACCCTGCAGAACGTTTCTATTCGTGGGCATCTAGTTTGAGACAAGCATTGACGAAAATAACCTATGTGCAGAATCATATGCATGAAGATGTTTTGGTTTAGTGTGATCGCGTCCCTTCCCCCAGTCAATGGCACCATTGTTTGCTGGGATTCTGCACCTTTCCTCTCAACTTCACCTGCGATGATTGCATCCGTTGCTGTGTAGGAGGGGGGTCCTTCTACCTTTGGTGATGCTGCGAATGTTAGCCTCTGTGCAGGCTGCCGGTTACATCATCCCCTAAAGTTGACTTATTTGCATAATGAATACTATCAATAAGTGGCTAATGATGCGTTTGTTCTAGAAACGATTGTTTTAACATAATTAAGCTGCAAATGAAGTCAAGAACGTGCCAATTCTGCGTAAATTTGTTAATTTGTTGCTGTGCCAGGGTAAACATCAAGGTGATTTATCCATCTTATGGTGTCAAATCTGTCTAACATGAAAAAAGCCGACGTCAAATGTTACTATCGGATCGCGGGAAACTTCTGTCTTGTATGCACTTTCTGTGCGCTTTCTTTATTTCAGGGCCAATTAGCAGAGATAAAACGTTAATCAATTGCTTTAACGAGCGTGACGGACTTTCTTTCTTTCTTTCTTTCTTTCTTTCTTTCTTTCTTTCTTTCTTTCTGACTTTCTGACTGACCTGGAGCCCCCTCTTAGATTACAAAGTTGGACTTTGTAATCAAAAAGGGGTACTTTTACAGAAATCTGTCTGGGAATTTAAAAAGAAAGGATTGGTTTTTGGTTTTCAAAATGCTACAAGCAGAAAGAGTAGAAGTGAATTGCTTAATTTCATCAAAGTATTTCATTGATCAGACAAAAGCGTGAAAAATAACTTCATTTTTTGAAAAAGGATAGATGTTTATAAGACTGAGACTCAAAGTACCATGACTTCTAATGATGAGGCAGGATAAGGGTTCCACACAACATTAGATATGTGCTTATTGAAACAAGTAGGCCAGAAAATTCTTCACACTTCTTCTAGCTATACATTCAGCTAATAATACTGCTTACAGTAAAGTATATTTCTTGCTATTACAAATATTCACTTTGGTGCAGATGAGTATTATTATGTTGGCCTGCTAAACCTAAAGTAGAGCTAAGTAAAGACAAGTGGTAGATGATGCTGATAATACCTGGTCCTGATGAGTATAAAAAGCACTAGTCTATAATATTTTTTTTTTAATACAGTATATTTAGGGCTTATTGTAATTTGCGAAAATTTTCGCATCATGGGAAAAATGCGAAAATTCGCAAAATACAAAACGGGTGCTCGAAATTGTAAAATGCGAAAATTCTTAAATTCCTGTTAAATCGACAAATTAACTTTTCTTTCTCGTCAATTATCAAAACAAAATAGCCAAGGACAACGGGCACAAGGTTACACAACCACCTGGTCTTGCCTTGCTTTGCTGCTGTCGTCCATGCATGCTCCATGGCCTAAATCCGTTCTGATTCCAATCGAGATCCAAAAATTAATCAATTGCTTCTTGAAAGTCGGCATTTGCCAGTAATGATCACATTTGAAGCCAAATCCACGCCTATAAACCTCAACATGTTGTTACAAAACCTCAGAATGGGCAATGGAAAATATTTTCGCAAATTGCAAAATACCATCAACTTTTTGTAATTTGCGAAAAATATCCAAAGTGGCCTATAAACACAAATTCAGTTGCGTTTATGATGTTTAGAAGAGTCTTTCTTATTTAGTGTAAGCATTCAAGGCATTCAAAAGACAAAAACCTTTCCCCAAGGGGGCTTCAAGGTTTCGTGGATTGCGGGCTTGGCCAATTTTAGCCCTCGCTTTTCGGGTTTTACGTTTAAATCGTAAGAAGGCTTTTTGTTATCTTTTGAGGCTTGAATGCTTACACTAAATAAGAAAGACTCTTCTAAAACACAATAACCTCAACTGAATTTGCGTTTATTTACCGTTTATAGGCCACTTTAGATATTTTTCGCAAATTACAAAAAGTTGATGGTATTTTGTAATTTGCGAAAAATCAACAAACGGTCAATAAAAAAGCCTTTTGTTATCTTTTGAGGCTTGAATGCTTACACTAAATAAGAAAGACTCTTCTAAACACCATACACGCAACTGAATTTGTGTTTATAGGCCACTTTGGATATTTTTCGCAAATTACAAAAAGTTGATGGTATTTTGTAATTTGCGAAAACATTTTCCATTGCCCATTCTGAGGTTTTGTAACAACATGTTGAGGTTTATAGGCGTGGATTTGGCTTCAAATATGATCATTACTGGCAAATGCCGACTTTCAAGAAGCAATTGATTAATTTTTGGATCTCGATTGGAATCAGAACGGATTTAGGCCATGGAGCATGCATGGACGACAGCAGCAAAGCAAGACAAGACCAGATGGTTGTGTAACCTTGTGCCCGTTGTCCTTGGCTATTTTGTTTTGATAATTGACGAGAAAGAAAAGTTAATTTGTCGATTTAAGAGGAATTTAAGAATTTTCGCATTTTACAATTTCAAGCACCCGTTTTGTATTTTCGCATTTTTCGCATGATGCGAAAATTTTCGCAAATTACAATAAGCCTATATTTAGTCTCACATCATGCCATGTTTGAATTTTTGGGCCTGATATTTTACTTATGCATCAAACATACAGCAACTTCAATGCGATCCAACTTCATGATCATGGAGACCAAATCTGAATTCAGTTTTTTGTGATCTTTGTGCTTGAATTCTTCCACTTAGGCCATTTGGCACTTCACACCTAGTTTGTTTTGCTGTGAAATGAAAGCCTCTAATTCATAGCCAAATCGAGGCTGTAGTAGACAAATTGAATAAAATCGATGATCGAAAAAATATCGAAAATAAATGGCGGGAAAAGGAAAGAAAGATGTCTGCTTGTAAAGCAAAGTAGCAATCAAAGATTTGACTTGACTTGGTGGGTTTAGCAAACATTTATTACTCTATTATTCTACTGCAGTTGCAGCATGGTGTTTCTGAGCCTGATCTACAATAATAGATAGATAGCCCAACAAGAACAAGCATAGCTAGGCCTAAATCATGTTTTATTATTAGCAACAAGACAACACTTATGAGAAAACTAAGAAAGAAGTGGTCGTTTTAGGTGAGATTCACTGTTTGAAACAATTCTCATTAGAAAAACAGAGAAAAGGGGATCACATATGCAGATGCAGATTATTCTGTTAGAAGTAGAAGATCTCCAAGTTAGAAATAGAATACAATCTACAGTATTGTATTGTATTTGACAACTTACCTGCGGTATCATTGTGTAGCTAAAGAGGCAATGGATGTGTGGGCATTTCTTTAGCCTATTTATAGTGGCTATGAGATATAGATATATGTCTATTCCATATAAGGGTGTAAATGAAATAAAAAGAAGGTAGTATAAATTAGTATTGTGTAGTTATGTATGCCTTAAAGGATTCTTGAGCATTAAGTTTTGTTTGAAATGAAGGTATATTACAAAAAATTCTTTTTCACAATTGCATGTTATTGGAAAGATCAGGGCAAAGAGGGTCCTATCATCTGCATATGATATAAGATTTTTGGTTTAATCACATAAAGAATATGCTGTCTTTTGTGAATTCTTCTAAAGCTGCATAATTAGAACAACTTCTTCATGCTTCTTGTTGCCCAAATCACAATCAATCTATTGCATCTTGAACTATTGCATCTAAATGAAGTTATTGTTTGTTATGTCTCTATGATAATCACTGACAATTTGGTTGACTGTTTGTCATAAATTGAGAGAGGAGCTGTGAATTGCTGAGGTTATATCATATTCAGGCTACAGTTTGTTGGTATTATGTTGTTTGAAGGCTTATGGATATCAGTGATTTTCAATAAAAAGGGTGGTTTTCACATTTTGAAGGGCCGTGAAAAGTCAGTGATAAGGGGTCAAAAATTGGAACCGATTGTCAGTGAAAGGGGTCTTCCCGTGAATCTATGGACAAGCATGTATGTGCTCCTGTAATTCAAGTGCACCCGCCGGGTCACAGAGCAATCTGATTCTTGCTGTAGATGCGCATGCGTATTACAGTTAGATTTTTAATTACTACTAGAGTTCTTACAAGGAATAACAAGGAAAATAAAAATGACAGAGAGTTTCCCGCAAAATTAGGACACTTGACAGCAATCTTCACTCGTTGTTATCAGGGGTAAGCAGGGTAACAACAGCACACAGCTCGACCCAGTATGCTGTAGAGTGCTTGTGTCGTGAGACAAATACCCGTCGGTTCAAGTGGTGCAATGCCTCTTTGCTCTTAGCCTAAACGTGGGGTTGGTTTTGGTTTAAAGCCCGTTGATTGCATTATGGAGAGCGCAGAATATGATGTTATACGTTCCCAAATCTTTGAAAAGCCTGGTGTAAAATTCAGTGACCTATTTCTTGGAAGTGAATGACTTCAAAGAAAGTTTAGCTATTTATCTATAACTCTGCCGTTGGACTTGTTAGGAATCTTCAATATCTTCAGAATTAGCGTGCATTTCTCCTTTTTGAAGAATTTGAGAATAATTTTCAAAAAGAACTTAAAACTATCGTAATTTCTAAGCTGTTTGACGCAACATGAAATAATTTCGAAGAAAACCAGAGTTTATAAATGCCTACAATATGGCCTCAAGCAAAAGTCTGTCACTCATCTGGTTGATGATTTAGAAATTTGATGACGTTGGGTTGAAAAATGTAAGATAAGCTGCAATCTTAAAAAATATTCAAAATTTTTGAAAAGTCCAACGGTAGAATTAAAGATAAGTAACTACAGTTTGTTTCAAGTCGCTCAATCAGAAGAAATAGATCATAGAATTTTACACCCACCTTTTTAGGCCGAGTTAAAGATTTGGAACCTATGCTTTCTGAATGTGCCGAGTCACGCTTTTCTTCTTAACCGAAATGGTCCAAGGACAACACCCGAGTATTACACAATATGGTACATCAGGGCCTTATTCCATAAGAACCTAAATATAAGGCTATAATCTCCTGGAAGAAAATCCATATGCTCGGCCTACCGTAAAAGCTCTGTTAAGCGCATGGGAGGGCTCATTTAATTCCGTACACTCTAGAGGTGGGTTTGACAGAGAAGTTAGGCCTGTACTGGAAGTTTCTTAAAATTATCAGATTTTGGGTACTCGAGAGTTTTTTTTACGAGTTTCCATACAAAACAATAATCTTCATGTTCACTAGCTGTGCCATTGTGAACATTTCAAAGCAAGCTTTTCCAATGTTTAGACATTACTCGAGAGCCTTACGAGTAATATGAGACAGGAAACGATTAAAAGTGAAGTAAAAATATGTCAAGGATTTCCTTTGTCAAAGTAAATAGTTTCTTGACTAATACAGCGGGTACCCGCAAATAAGAAACCACTTTTTAAGTTGAGGCCACAGAAAGTTTCTTTTTTATTTAGACTTTTTCATGATCAGGGTCGAAGTTTTTTATAGATGGGGAATCGAGTCAAATGAAGGTATATGACAGTACCGTATATGCATGTGTGTTAAATATTACTGGTACATGTTACATGTTTACCTTGTTACCTTTTTGCTGTGTGAATCTTTAATCTTGAAAATATTCAGTCTGTTTTGAGAATGCTACATTATATTAGAGGCATTTATGGGAATATTTTTTGGCATTCAGGAACAAACTATGACAAACCTTAAAATAAGAAACATTTGAAGTTCAGACCTAAAATTTGTTTCTTATTAAAGGAGCTCTTTTTGAAGAAAATGAGGCATGTCTCTTATACAAGTGTGTTCTTATTTGCGGGTACTTAGCTACTGTATTTTCCAGTACTGGAGTTTCAGAATGTTTTGGCGATCTGGGAGTTAAATTTCTTATCGTCAGTTTCTTATAAAGAAGAGTACGTGCAGTACATTGACACAATATTAATTTAGAAATATTTGAAATTGGCTCGGTTTATGATTTATCCTGGCCTGTCGAAAGCGGCAACTTATAAAGGCTCATCCGGTAGATAAAGTTCGTTTTCTTTCTTCAGTTTTTCTGTCACCTGCGTGCAGACTCTACTGATTCCCTGAAGACAAGTGAGGCTCCTTCTACTGGACCTCGCTTCTCTTCAGGGAATCAGTAGAGTATGCACTACTTTTCTGCCGATTTGCAACCAGATAATGAAGATCAGAAATGGCAAATTTCAGCGGGGAAGAATTAAGGTTTCATCCACGTATTTTTATAAGAAACTGCCCATAAGAAACTCAACTATCCGATCGCCAAAAAATTAAGAAACTCCAGCACTGGGAAAATATAGCCTATGAAACTATTTGTTTTGACGAGGCAAATCCTTAACCTATGTTTACATTATTTTCACTCGTTTCCTGTTTCGTACTGCTCTAAAGGTACTTGAGTAAAGTCTAAACATTGGAGTGGCTTGAAAGACGTTGTTTTGAAACGTTCAGGGGGCACACGTAGTGAACATGAAGATTTTTATGGAACTTTTAAGAAACTCATAAGAAACTCCAAGTACTCAAAAGCTCATAATTTTAAGAAACTTCCAGTACTGGCCAAAGTTCTTAGTTTCATATCAAAAGATACGTGTACCTGTCGTGATCTACAGTCATTTTTCTTTATAAGAAAAGCTTGCTGGGTCCAGTGCAGACTAAATTTAGCAATTTTCTGACGTTTCAATAGAGATGAGTGTAGCTATAAATATCTGTCTGGGTCCACTGAAATGGATAATGCTGTGATTGCATCATATGAAGTTTCGAATATAGAGAAGGCGGAACAGGCTCATGAATACGACTACTGACTGTGGTAGGAACTGAGGAATATGGAGGGGAGAGATAGAGCTGATGTGTCAGATTTAAATCAAGTGTTCACCTTTTTAACGGCATCCAAGGAGCTGACCATCGCAAGGATTGCTTTAAAATTATTAAAACGGAGGCATGCAGAGTTTGTATTAAAAGCTCGAGATTGTTTCCGAGGAGATGTTTGGCCTAGATGTAAGAGAGACACTGCAGCTGTGAAATTCATGCCATCGACTTTGGCGAAGGAAGGTTGGACTCCTTTCCGGTAAGTAAGATTTTGTCCCTTCTGATAAATTGATACATTTGCACGCTTTAAAGGATGCAAAGCGTTGGGTGTATGCGTTTTATGTTACAAGAAACTCTTCATAAGAAACTCTCAGACTGCTGAAAATTTAAGAAACTCCAGTGTTAGGACAAAATTCTTTTAGAATCCATTTCTTTTGATGAAGGAAATATTCCTAAGATAATATTATCTTCACTTTATTGTCAGTTATTTCTTGTATGGTATCCTTTTTACTTGGAAAATACTTACTTAACTATGTCTGAACATTTTAATGCTCCGTAAAAATTCATTATTAAATTTTCACGAGGCCACAGAATTCACTCAGTTGTTTCATGAAAAACTCAACATTTGATAGTACTGGGGTAGGTCAACAGATCCATGAACTATGGAAATCGATATCAGTTGGAAATTATAGCTTTATGATGATATCAAAAGGAATGTTCATGGTATCGTTTTTTACAGACATTTTTTTCAATCTTCATTAGATCCTCCGGGAATGGTAACTGCATGTTCAATGCAATTTCTAACTCACTAACGGGAAATGAAGCACAAGCAAGATCAATACGTTTATTAACAGCTATTGAACTTTACGAGAACCGTGCATTTTACTCGTCTCATCCATACCTCGAAAGAGCTTGGAAAATGGAAGACAATCCGTTTGCCAAGGAGAGCATAATGTTTTCACAGATCTTGTCAGATGATGCACTCGACGTTTACAAGCGCTCATTGGCCAATAAAGAAGAATGTGTTAAAAGGGAAGCCCAGCTTTGTGCCAAGGACAAAAACTATTCATCAATGATCTGCATGATGGCAGCTGCATCTGTTCTTGATGTAGAAATTGACTCTATCTATCCAGTAATAGAAAGCAGTGATACACGTATGAAATTTCTATTCAACGGAACAATCTTACCGAGGCAAGAAAATTTGGAGGAGCGCAACAAAATTCGATTGCTTTGGGTATCAACAGCTGGCATAAATGACAAAGAATTCAAACCAGACCATTTCGTTTCTTTGGAACTTGTACCTTCAGCAGAGCCCCGTGTTGACCAACTTGCTGGCACATCTGACGAGCGACAGAAATCTTCATGTAAAGGTCAAGCAAACCGCAAAATAGATGATTTTTTTGGAAAGAGAAAGAAGCCGGCTACTGTGAGCAGTGAAACAAGGAATGAGAAGCGTTTAAAAGTAAAGGAATGCGATGGAGATATTGATAAAGATGATCTTGGCCTGGTCCTCGTGGATTCAGTAAAGCTATCTGATGAGCAGCGGTACAATCTGCTGGTCAATGTATGGAAGCCAGAGCAAAATTTCTCATTTCCGATGAAAACAGAAGCAGGAAGGGCTCGTTCTTTCAAACACCAATGGCTCTCCTCTTTTCACTGGCTTGTATATTCCAAAGCCGTTGATGGGGCTTTGTGTCTTTACTGTGTTCTCTTCGGAAAGGCAATTGATGTTAAAGGTGCTTGCCTACAAAAACTCTTTAAGAAACCATTGGATCGGTGGACCAATGCAACAACAGCATTTAGAGTACACAGCAGTGGCAAATGTGAAATTCATAATTATGCATTTTCGTCAGCCTTGGATTTTAAAAGAATTATGGAGCGAAGAGCTTTGCCCGTTGATAGAATGGCTGAGCCGATGATTGAAGCCACAATACAGAAGAACAGAGAGAAAATCGGATCCATTGTGGATACTGTTATTCTTTGCGGAAAGCAGAATCTTGCCTATCGTGGAAGGCGTGATGATTCAAGCAATTATAAGGGCACGTGGTTTGCAGGAAATTTTCAAGCATTGTTGCAGTTCAGGGCAAACGGCGGTGATACGACTCTGAATGAACATTTAGAGACAGCAGCTGGCAATGCAACATATCGCTCAAAAACAATCCAAAACGAATTCATCAATATATGTGGTGATTATAAAGATCGTGAGCGAAATAAAAAAAGCTCCCATTTTCGCCGTTATGGCTGATGAAATCGAAGATTCTGCTCATGTGGAGCAAATGCCCGTTGCCGTTAGATTCGTTGACAGCAACCGTAAGATTCGCGAGGAATTTCTTGGATACATTAGGCTTCCAGAGGGTTTGTCAGGAAGACAAATTGCAACTAGTATTCTTTCTACTGTCAAAGAATTAGGACTTGACATGCGAAAGTGCCGTGCACAGACCTATGATGGTGCTGCTAATATGAGTAGCAAGTGCATCGGAGCTGCAAAGTTGTTCAGGAATGACTATCCTAAAGCCATCTACATTCATTGCACATCTCATCAGCTAAATCCGTGTGTAGCCAAGTCTTGCTCAATCCAACCAGCGCACAACATGATAGCCAACGTTAAGAGAGTAAATGAATACTTCGACAAATCCCCAAAGCGAATGCAGTTCTTTCAACGAAATCTCAAAGAGTCGCTCCCTGAAGTACGATACACAAGAATCAAAGATGTATGCAGAACCCGTTGGGTTGAGCGCATAGATGGATTGGATCGCTTTGAAGATATCTTCGGTGTTATCGTATCTGTTCTCACTATGATAAAGAACAACGAAGGTGAGCTTCAAGAGGAAGAGGATAGGCAGTATGAGTGGAATCGAGCCAGTCGAAGTGATGCAGATGACCGCAAGCCCCAGTTTCGGATTCATCATGGCATTGATTGTAACGAGACGTATTTTCGCATATACCAGGCAAGCAACTGTCTTACTTCAGCGCGAGGAAATGGACATTGCAAAGGCATACGAAATAATAAGTTTATTGGTCGAAACCATTCAAGATGTTCGTCAACGCGTGGATGAATACCATGGAAATTGGTTTGCAGCTGCCGCAGAAATGTCTGCGAGTGTAGGTGGAAAGCCATCAATGCCAAGGTGCTGCAATCTGCAGCGGAATCGAGCGAATCCACCAGCTTCGACGCCACAAGAATATTACAAGCGATCAATCACAATTCCCATGCTTGATCATATGCTTGTAGAGCTGACAAATCGATTTTCCTTCAGGCAGATTGACGCAGTCAAAGGTTTTAGCATCATCCCGGCCCTTATGATGGAACAGAGAAACACTAATGTTGAAGCATGGAATGAAAATTTACAGAACTTCCTTGCTGCGTATGAGGATGATCTCCCAAATGCTGTAACCATCCATGCAGAAGTAGATATTTGGATTAAGCATTGGGCACGATATGACAGAGATCGGCTTCCAAATACTGTGTGTAAAGGTTTCCAGCAAGTAAATATAAACAAACAAGTTTCATTTCATAAGTTCTCCATTTTCTCCGTCTCATGCTCTAAACCAACAACAACAAGGGCGCATGCCCAACAGAACACCCAAACGAGGCTAATAATGTTACACCTTTCCTCCAACAAAAACAAACAAAGGAACTGTAATATAAAGAGAAATTAATTGTCTTTAAAGTTTGTTAATCATTAGTGTCCAGCAAGGTAGTCAGGCCGAATTACTCTTCTGCCACTTCTTGTCGTTACTGGTTGGTAAAAGTTCCATTGCCTGTGATCGAATCTTGTCTCAGCAGGTCCGTTGGCGGCTGTCTCTGCGTCAACATCATCAGGTCGTAAGTGAGGTGCCTCTTGTGGATCCAATGGCTCCACTTCCGGTTGGTGGTCCTTAAGAGGTTGAGTCATCGCTCCTTGTTCTCTTCTTGGGAAAACGATTGAATCTTCTTCATCAGCGTTGAATGGCTCTTTGGTATGGCGTAGAAATTTTCGATTTCGTCTAAAGATCTTTCCATCTTCTGTTTTTACATTATAAGATCTTACACCAACTTGCTCTGTGACACAGCCTTTGGTCCAGCGGCCTGTTCTGTCATTATTGCTTGGTTTGATCCGAACCACATCATCCTTCCTTAATGTGCTCAGCTCCTTTGTGCCTCTGTTATAATACTTTGACTGTATCTCTTTCCTCTGACGAAGTTTTTCTTGAACACTTGTGACTACCTTTGGTTTGAGGAGCTTCTTGGACATGGGAAGCAGAGTTTTGGCTCTTCTGCTGAAAATACGCTGGGAAGGAGAGCTGTCCATCCCCTCAGAGGGCGTGTTTCGCCATTCAAGCAGCACAAGATAGAAATCATTGCCAGATTCAGCTGCTTTTTTCATCAGAATCTTTGCAGTTTTGACCGCATTTTCTGCTTTGCCATTGCTTTGAGCATACCCTGGCGAGCTTGGCTCGGTGGTAAATTCATATTCCTTGGCGAAATCCTGGAATTCTTTGGAAGAGAATGGTACATTGTCACTCATGAACTTATCTGGTATGCCATGCGTAGAGAAGTGTCTCTTGAGCTTCTTCTTAACTTCCCCAGCAGTTTTGTAGAATAGACGATCTATCTCGTAGTTGGAGTAGCAATCCACAGTACAGAGGAAGTCGTTGTTGTTGACTGTGAAAATGTCGGCAGCAATGATTTGCCAGGGGCGGCTTGGGATTTCACGGGGAATGAGGGGTTCTTTGGCCTGGTCGTTTTGAAATATGTTACAAATTTCACATTTTGAAATGAAGTCGGTCAGATCTTTGTTCATGCCAGGCCAATAGACTGCTTCTCTTGCTCTTCTGAGGCAACTCTGTATTCCCGTGTGTGCCACGTGCAGTTTCTCTCGAATCTTTTGGCGTAGTGTCTCTGGAATAACTGCTCGCTGACCCTTGAATATTACGTCATCTTGTGTTGCTAGCTCATCTCGAACTGAGAAGTATGGATGAATGCATTGAGGGAGGGTCTCTTTGCTTTCTGGCCATCCATTCAAAATTGTTGCCTTCAGTGATTGCAAAGTATTGTCACATCTGGTTTCTCTTTGGATTTCTTTCAGCTGTGGCTCAGATATTGGGAGATGATTTATCATATGGATAGTTTCGACTTCTTCTTCAGTTTCTGACTTCTGTCTCTCACTTGTCGGTAGGTATGCTCGAGAGAGTGTATCTGCTAGAACCATTTCTTTGCCAGGTTTATAGCAGATTTTAACATCGTAGGACTGCAATCTTAACAATAGTCTTTGCAGTCTCTTTGGAGCAGATGCGAGTGGCTTGCTGATGATTGAGACAAGTGGTTTGTGATCTGTCCAAAGTGTGATCTCTCTGCCATATACGTAGGTATGATGATGTTCTACTCCAAATACTTGTGCAAGCAGCTCTTTCTCTATTTGGCTGTAATTTTGCTCTGCAGGGGTGAGTGCTCTGCTTGCATAGGAGACTGGACGCCCCTCTTGCATGAGCACAAAACCAAGCCCCTTCGATGATGCGTCACCTTGGCCTTCTGTTGCTACTCTATGGTCAAAATACTTTAGAACTGGTGCCTCGCATATTGCTTTTTGTATGTCTGTGAATGCTTTTTCGTGAGCTTTTCCCCATACCCATGGTGCATCTTTGTGGGTCAAACTTCTCAGAGGTTCGCATACTTCTGACAGTCTGGGGAGAAACTTGGCCAGGTATTTTACCATGCCAATGAACCTTTGTACGCCTGCAACATCTTGAGGTTTGTCCATCTTTGTGATGGCTTCCACTTTGGCGGGGTCTATCTTCAGACCGTTCTGTGTTAGGGTGTGACCAATGATGGAAACTTCATTGCATTTAAACTTGAATTTGTCTTTGTTCAGCTTGATGTTCTTTTCTTGGCATCGTTTCAAAAGTGCTAGCATGTTCTCATCATGGTTTTTAACAGCTTCTTCGTATGTTTCCCCTCTTCCGGTAATGAGTGCATCATCAGCGACTGCATATACGCCAGATAGGCCTTCAATGCACTGATCAAATCTGTGCTGGAAATGCTCTGAGGCTGGTTTTATCCCAAAGGGCATCCTGAGGTACCTCCAACGCCCCCATGGTGTTTGGAACGTTGTAAGCATGCTTGATTCGTCATCGAGCTCTATTTGAAGATACCCTTCCTTCAGGTCAATTTTGCTGAATACCTTGACATCTTCTAGCTCTGGCAACACGTCGTCAATGAGCGGTAAAGGGTAATGGCTTCGTCTCAGTGCTTTGTTGAGGTGTTGTGGATCGATGCATAACCTCAGTTTCCCATTTGGCTTTTCTGCAATGACAAGGTTTGATACCCAATCTGTTGGGCCTGTAACTTTCTGAATGACATGAAGATCTTCCAACCTTTCCAACTCAGCCTTGAGCTTTGCTTTGAGAGCGATGGGGACTCTGCGGGGTGGCATGACAACAGGGGTTTGTGATTCATCAACGTCTAAGTGCAACTTGCCGGGCATATGACCAAGTCCTTCAAAGGCAGATCCAAAGTGGTTCTCTATATCTGCTGCACTGAGTGGAGCCTCTGCGGTGGCTGACAAAACTGTTTCTGGGACAGCATGTTGTTGTGCTTGTTGACATGGGCTGTGTGAAGCAATGCTATTAGAGCTAAAATTGTCTATATTTGAATGAAAAATATTATCATAATTTACAGTCAGTAGGCCCATCTTTTGCGCAGCATTAGCTCCTAATAATGGTACATAATCCCCTTTCACAATAATAAATCTGACCGTGTACTCAGTCTGGGTCTTGGGGTTTACTACCTTAAGCTTACAAATGCCATTTATGGGTAATAGAGCTTTACTGTACAGGCGCAAAGAGTGATCAGATTTTTCAACAATTGTGCCTGAAGGAACAAAATGTTCTGGAAGAACATTACAGGTAGCACCTGAGTCAAGTTGGAAGGAAATTTGCCTGCCTTGTATAATCATAGAGGCAAAGATTTTATTCTTAGGAGGAGATTGGGACACAGCATTGATTTCCAAATTGTTTTGGGATGAAATTTCAACAATAAGAATTTCTTCATCACTATAAGTGGTTTCTTCTTTCACTGCATGTATCTTGGCTTTAGAAAATGTATCTCTCTTACCTGGTGAGTTCTGCACGCTGCATTTTTCAACAAAATGGTTTCTCTTACCACAACCAGAACAAAATTTACCATAGGCTGGGCAATAATCTTTGTTTTTTCTATGGCTACGTCCACAAAATTTGCAATCTGATATAAAAGCTCTGGTGTCTCCAGTGGCCCTTCTTGGGGTGCTTTGTTTCCTAACATAATTTGCTATAAGATCATGATTATCAGCTTGTCCTGCCATTGCTTTTACTTGAGCGGTAGTTGTTTCTGTTGCCCTGCATAAATCGATGCATCTAGATAATGATAATTTTGGTTCCTGCAGCAGCTTACGTCGCACAGCATTATTATGAATTCCACAAACAATTCGGTCACGTATCAGCTCATCATTAAGAGCTCCAAACGCACAAGTTGCTGCGAGGGCACTTAAAGAAGCAGCATAAGTTTCAATTGATTCTGTAGGTTCTTGATTACGATTATTGAATTTATAGCGTTCGTAAATTACATTTGTTTCACCAATGCAGTAAGTATTCCATAATTCAAAAATTCTCTCAATGTTTTGACGTTCACCCTCATCCTCGTACGGAAGTGAATTGTGTATACTGAGAGCTTCCGGTCCTATACAGGTGATGAAAGCAGCAACTCGAAAATTATCAGATTTAGACTTCAAATTCGTAACGGTTTCATAGGCATCATATATTTGTTTCCACTGTTTCCAATTCTCTGATAAATTGCCTCCTAAATGTAATCTTGGGGGTAATGGCACGTTAGATATAAACGAAGATGTTGCTCCATTTCCTTCAGGAGAAGCACTACTGGGCCCAGACGCATTTTGATCTGGACTTGTCATCACTACTGTAAGTCGAGACGCTGTACAGCTTGAACAAAAACAAAGATCAGCAAGGCAATCTTCCACTTGCTACACATCAAAGATGGGTGTTTCACCTGACACCATGTAAAGGTTTCCAGCAAGTAAATATAAACAAACAAGTTTCATTTCATAAGTTCTCCATTTTCTCAGTCTCATGCTCTAAACCAACAACAACAAGGGCGCATGCCCAACAGAACACCCAAACGAGGCTAATAATGTTACACTGTGTCCAAAACACTGCTTCTTACTGACCCAGATGTTTTCCCGGTAATAGGCACAATGCTTCAAATCCTCGGTACTCTACCAATGACAACGTGCACGGTAGAAAGAAGCGCCTCCACTTTAAGACGAATCAAAACGTGGCTCCGTAGCACGATGACGCAGCGTCGCCTGAATTCATTGGCAATAATGCATGTACATAAAGACATTGAGATTAATAAAGATGCAATAATTGATCAATTCGAGAGACGACATCCCAGACGGATGCGGCTATCAAGCATGCGACTTCCTGAAGATGAGGAAGTCTAACGATCTATGTACGTTTATATGAGTTGATCGTGTTCGTGTATGAATGATGGCATAAGTGTCATTCTAAGACTTTAATCAAGCTAGTAAAAAGTCATGCTGTACACTTTGATTTGACGTAGTATTTTAAAATGATATATTGTTCCTCAAGCATCGCAAGAAATTCTGTGATGATTTTGGAGACTTGAAATATTCATAGTCATGACCAAAAAATATCACATAACCTCAAACTCTAATCAATAAAGTTATCTAGTTTGAATCATAACTTTGCAACATTTAGTGTGCAAACCTGGAGGGCGTGGTCGAAGGAAATTTCCCTGAAATAGTGTTTTAAGCCAATCTGAAGGGCGTAGCTTGTAAGAAACAAAGATCCTTAGAAAAAGGCTTATGCAAACGATTCTGAAAGCTTTTGGAAGGAGGTAAGAAAGCTATTCAAATATACGCGATAATCCTGTTCTTGAGGATCATAAAATTTGGCGGTTTTGAAGGCTTCCATGACGTCCAACAAAAATGGTTTCAAGCTCTGATCAAGTCAGCTGATGACTTACGCGTATTTTTGTATAAGACACCGCTTATAAGAAACGGACCCAGGGGGAGGTACTCCCATTGTGGCATGACAGGGGGGATCCAGTCAGGGTTAAAGAGCTCCAAAGCAAAGATTTTGAAAAATACACTCAAATTGTAGTATCCTTTTACAGAACCCCCCAAATGGTAGTTCTTGGAGCTAGAATTGGACCATTTGGGAGCATCTGGGAGCAAAAATTTTCTGCAGTTTTTCAAAATTTCCTATTATAAAAAACTGATTGAAAATAATAATTATTGCTGTAACGACTATATTGCCATGCGGAGGAGCTAACTGAGTTGAAATCTTATAACTGGCCAGGAATCATGGAATACCCCAATTAGTAGTAGGAGTTTGACGAATAGGGTCATTTGATAGCCATTTCTAAGACCCTCAAACGGACTGGACTCTCCCTGTTAGGCCATAATGGGAGTACCCCCCCCCCCCCCCTGGAAACGGTAGGCTCAATCTTTATAAAGTTAAGAAATACCCCAACCTGAATTTAGAAAGCTAAGAAACTTTCGTAATTTGCAGTTTTAATTTTTCTGTCGCACTCATAAATGTTTGACGCTGTACAGTTATAGCAACTGTTTGGACATTATTAATTATTTTGAGTACCAATGATGTTTTTTTACTTGTTTGGACAAGAGCCCCGTTGACAAAGCTAAATTAATTACTACGCATCTGGCATTAAACATATATTAAACACGTAAGAAACTTTTTGGTAGCAAAATGGCCCAAAAATTTAAGAAACTTTCTAATATAAATAGTTTCTTATTATAAAATACGTGTATTCCTTATATTTCATCTTAATTTTCGGTGTATCACACACTAGGCTGTCGTTGTGTTATTGTTTTCAACATTTGATGTGATCATTGTCGCATGACTGCATTCTCATATCTCTGCATTCCTATATTTTGCAGTATCAATGAATGTTCTAAGGTTTCTATTCAAAACAAATGTCTTTGTTTAGATCGTCTACAATCTTCATCTGGGAATCTGAAGGAAAAGTACAAGAGGCTTTACCAAAAGCATACCATTACGTGTGTTGAAAATTCAGAATTGGACCAAAAAGATGTAGACTTGGACAAGTTTGCCGTTGACGTAACTGTAGTGGAAGGACATGACGTAGCAAGTTTGCCGAATGAACGTAGCGAGTTTATTTCCAAATTGCACGATATCAGATCTCAACGTAATGTGGAATTGAATGAACTTGTGGACCGTAAAGAGAGAGTTTCCTTCATCAGGGGTTTAGCTGGGATTGGAAAAACGATGCTCACAAAACAAATTGCCCTCAAATGGGCAGAAGGCACAATTTTTCAGGGATTCACTCATCTCTATTCGCTGAAATGTAGAGATCTGAATAATGAAACAAGTCTTGACGATGTCCTGAAGCAAGAGTTTTACGGAGAGTCTGTCCCAGAGGGAAATAAAATCTTGTTTATTATCGACGGTATCGATGAGGTCGTCGACTTGAAATCAAACCTCAACGACAAAAAATCGATTATCTACCAGTTACTCTACAAGTTTTCTGATCGCTTCGTTGGATCAAAGGTCATATTAACTGGCCGGCCGCACGTCCAAACTACATTGAAAAGTAAAGAAGGTGTTGATCTAATTGGCAACATGAAAATATTCGAAATAATCGGGCTGTCGGAAAAGTCAGTTAACGAATACATAAATTTGTTTACTGAGCAAGAATCGCAGAAGGAGGAGGCAATCCGGAAAACGAGGGATTCATCCCAAAATATCAGTGTATTAATGTCGATTCCACAGTATCTTAATACCATTTGTTGTGTAGCAATACTCACTGGAGGAAATGCAATCTCAAACACCACCGAACTTTATACATGGTTGCTGTATCTTTTTTTTAAGTCGCATATTAAGGATGTCAACGATATAACCGAAATATTCTCTAATTACTTCAATTTTATTAAAACATTTGGCAAGATTTCTTACGAACTTCTTTTAAAGAAAACAATCGTCTTCACGCGAAAAGACTTCAAGAAAGAATTAAAAGAATTGACTGACACTGAGGAGATGAACAATATTTTTAATGTTTTTTGCATCAAAGTTGGTGGAATTCAAATGGTACAGAAATATCAATTCCAGCACCTGACATTACAAGAATTTTTTGGAAGCCTTTATTGTTTAATTGAAGGAGTCGAACCTAAAGTACTCGTAAAGAACGAACATTTTGAAATCCTTACATTTATGTGCGGTTTTTATGGTTCATTGTTGAAAACTGAAGGTGAAGATGATGAATCGATTATAAAAGATTTAGTTGCCGAATGTTTGAAAGGGAAGGGAGAAGGAAAGAAAAGGATTTTTATTGCGTATGTTCAAGGCCTTGAAGAATAAGGTAACAGGTCAGCGAGAAGCGGAAGAAGGACAATTTTTATTGCGTGTGCTAGAGGCATTAGTCGATAAGGGAATCATCTTGGACGAGCTCTGGTTTGTACTGTGGAGTATGTGAACCCAAAATGTGTATATAGTGACAAGGAAATTATTACGCAAATCATCGACCAACTCATTCGCTTTATGCCTCCCACCGAATATTCGCAAGGACTCAATCGTTTTAATCTTCGTTCGCCAATCGATCAATCGAATGCGAGAAACTTATGGAAGTCGCGGTTACAAATAACTTATTAGAACAATTTAAAAATGTTTATCTTAACCTGTATCCATTATATAACTTTAATTTATGTAAATACTTTCAATGTTTTGGTTATGTTTATGTTAATGTTAATAATGTATCTGTAGATAAGTTGAATTTGTTGTTTAAGGATTGTATATATTGTAATGAAGTAAGATTAATAATTGTAAATTAGTAGAACATAATTTAGATTTAAGCAACTTTAGGGAAATGTTAGAGGCGAACGAAGAGCAGTCGAGGTTGGAGGAGCTTAGGTTGTTGGGTTGTGAGATTGGTGAAGGAAATTGGACAGAGATGATTTACATTATTGCTAGGATCAAATCAGTTTGGTTGTTTGTGGATTAAAATGGAGAGAAGCGAATGGGTCAACTTGGTTGATGTTATTGAAGAGTATAAGGGAAGATTGAAGTTGGAGAAGTTGAGATTTGTAGATTGCAACATTGATGATCAATTGGAAGAAGGGTAAGAAGATTTAATTATTTTTCCTCTTTTGATGAATTATAATAAATATTTCTTCATTTCAGCATTTTATTTTCTCATGTTTGATTATCATAATATTCCAAGTTTTCATGTGTTTTAGAAGTAATGTTTAGGTTATTGAAATTAACTGGATTTTATTCTTGTTGCATAAAATAGTTTTACAGATGATTTAATTCATAAAATTTATTAAATGTAAATGAGGCATCAAGGAAAGGAAATTTGAAAGGGTTTCAAGCATAGAGGTAGGAACATGGGGAGTGGGGGCCATTGCCCCCAGGAAAGATTTTGCAATAATCAATTAATTTGCCTTTTTATTTTCAAGAAGTGCCCTTTTGCTTAATGAAAAAGGTGTCCTTGGATTTATGTGCCCCCCCCCTTCAAGTTTGAGGTGCTTCCCATGTCCCTGGCTTTCAAGAAATGGAAAATTTGGAGAGTTTTGGCAAGTTATAAAAAGTAGAAATATAAAGTAAATGAAAATTGAATCACTTACATTTTCAGAATCAATTCAGCAGTTCCCTTTTTCCATTATATTTTATCCATGAAATTCTCCACTATTATTTTAACCAACAAGTTGAAGTAATTGCAATAAAAAATGATTCCACAATAATTCAAATCCACCTGCAATCTCTTTCCCTCCACTAAATTGATATCCACAATATATTAACTTGAAATAAATGCAATTAATTTCCAGGAACATTGAATGTAAAATATTCCTCCATGTTCAAATCCATTTTCAACTGAATTCAACTCCCAAACAATTCAGCTTCAGCTGCCATTTAATTCCCAATATTTAATGTCCAATATCTTCACTCATTGTAACATAAATCCATAATGTTTTATGATAACATTCTCCATAAAATTCTTGCTTCTTTTCTTGATTATTTCATGTAATAAAAAGGAAGAAAATCTTTCAAAATTTGATTTTACATGAATGGCGCCATCCGAACAAAATTGCGTGATTCTGTTTGATGAAAATGGCGCGAAATGATGAATAGAGGTCTGGACACTAGAGTCATAGGGGGTGCATATTTGCGGTATCGTACAACCTAGGAATTTGGGGTTTTAGATGGGATATGTTTACCTTTTTACCCTTTTTCTTTATTTCTAAAAATATGTTGAAAGTTCCATGCCTGATAGGAAGGGATTAATTACGAAATTACGATTACCAATACCAAACATCTTCCCCTACGAAGAGGCGGGTTTTTAGGTCACATTTTGAAACAGTTGGTAAAAACTATAACAATCCTGAAAATAAGAAACATTTAAATTTCAGACCTAAAATTGTTTCTTATTTAAGGAGCCTTTTTTGAAGAAAATGAGGCCTGTTTCTTATTCAGGGGGGTTTCTTATTTGCGGGTACTTACTGTAAAAGAACGTAGAGAAAGAAACATTGAAGAAAGACGGCTTTCAACCAATTTCGTATTTCCTCCGTATTATAAGACCCTTCCCCTCGTTATTGAGTCAATATTTGAAAAGTTTTTCGATGAGTTCCTATTTCCGAACATTGCTTTTATAAAAGACGGTCTTTAAGAAACGGCAGGCTTGATATTTTGTAACTTACGAAACTACAGACATTACAGCTTTGAGGAAGTCCTGCATGGCAGGACGAAATATTGGCAACAAATAAGTTAATCATATTTGCTGTTGTTTTTTGTCGCATTGCAGTGTTTCTGCCTTTAAATTTATTCATTCTTTCGTCACCGCAAGCATCTTCGGATCCGACAATCGACGCTGGTATCGTGGGCTTTACTTTTTCAAATTACAAAACTACCCTACCTGAATTTATAAATAGTTAACAAATTCATGTGATTTATTGCTTTCATTGTCCCAGGTCTTTCAAAATTGTTTTGACACTACTCACAGTAACAGCATTTGTTTTGACTTTGTTTGAGTGCGCATTACACATCTTTTGGTAACTTAAGTGTCCTAGAAACTCCCTGCCAGCAGCACCGGATCCTGTGTGGGGGAGAAGTTGCCCTGTTTTCTGAGAAGAATGGTTTTGCAAAACGACAACTCGCTGCTCACTACAGGGTATTTCAGAAAAAACGCAACGCAATTAAAATTGAAAATCTTTAAAAGATGCTAAGATTTGAGGAGATGTGCTGTATACCATTTGAAAGTACAACCTTTCTTCTTTCTAACGATGTGTGATACATTGATGACATTATTTATCATTTAATTGATATTTTAGTACGTATGGTTGATTTTTAATGCAACATGCTTTAAGAGCAAAATCAATTCCTTTTTATTGAAAAAATTGCTAAATATTTTGTCAAAACATTAAAGATAACTTTATTCCCACAAGTTGTGTTAATTAAGTAAGATAAAAAAAGCTCCAAAACGATGGGTTTTGTCTCGTCAATTTAGTGATGAATACATTGATACCAATTTCGACCCGAAAACTGGCAATGTTGATTAGCAATACACCAAATGAACCGGGTGTCCCAACTGAAAAGCTCTTTACAATACACTCATTTTTTTTATAAGAAACTAAGGTCCAGGGCTGGTAGGCAATTTCTTAAATTTTTGGGCCATTTTGCTACCAAAAGTTTCTTACGTGTTTCTTATATCTTTAATGCCGGGAGTAAAGAGTTAATTTTGTTTTGTCTAAAGGGCTTCCAAATTACTTAGTAAGATCTCAAAACAAGTAAATAACATAATTCGCACTCTAAATAATGTCCAAACAATTGCTATAACTGTACAATGTCAAAACATTTGTGTGCGACAGAAAAATTGAAATTGTAAATTACACAAGTTTCTTAGCTTTTTCAATTCAGCTAGGGTTGTTTCTTAGCTTTTGAAAAATTGAGCCTACCGTTTCTTATAAGCAGTTTATTATAAAAAAAATGAGCGTATTCGTGGTCTCCAAACGTTTACGCTCAATATTTGGCATAGCCATAAACTCCCCATTCTAAAATCCTTGAAGCCACTTCAAGCTGCTTTGTCAAGTGGGCATTTTCTTGACTCATCTACAGTAATTTTCTAAAAGCCACAATATTTCTGAGTCGCTTGATGGGATAATTGTGGAACTACGAGAAAAAACGTATGAATCAAGTGATGAATAATTCAATTTATACGCCTAAACTGGATACCATTGGAAAGAAGATGGATTGTGTTTTCAGATTGTATGCATCGGATTTATTCAAATATTATCATTTTTTCACGAATCTCGAATAACATTGGGTTGCGTTTTGTCTAAAACACCCTTTAGAGCAGAAAGCAGAGTTACTTTAAGATGCCTTTAAAAAGGGAGAAGCACTCGATCAAATAGTAACCCAGTATATTCTTATTCAAATGTTATCATTTTTTCACGAATCTCGAATAACATTGGGTTGCGTTTTGTCTAAAACACCCTGTAGAGCAGAAAGCAGAGTTACTTTAAGATGCCTTTAAAAAGGGAGAAGCACTCGATCAAATAGTAACCCAGTATATTCTTATTCAAATGTTATCATTTTTTCACGAATCTCGAATAACATTGGGTTGCGTTTTGTCTAAAACACCCTGTAGAGCAGAAAGCAGAGTTACTTTAAGATGCCTTTAAAAAGGGAGAAGCACTCGATCAAATAGTAACCCAGTATATTCTTATTCAAATGTTATCATTTTTTCACGAATCTCGAATAACATTGGGTTGCGTTTTGTCTAAAACACCCTGTAGAGCAGAAAGCAGAGTTACTTTAAGATGCCTTTAAAAAGGGAGAAGCATTTGATCAAATAGTAACCCATTATATTCTTATTCGAATGTTATAATTTTTTCACGAATCTCGAATAACATTGGGTTGCATTTTGTCTAAAACACCCTGTAGAGCAGAAAGCAGAGTTACTTTAAGATGCCTTTAAAAAGGGAGAAGCATTTGATCAAATAGTAACCCATTATATTCTTATTCAAATATTATCATTTTTTCACGAATCTCGAATAACATTGGGTTGCGTTTTGTCTAAAACACCCTGTAGAGCAGAAAGCAGAGTTACTTTAAGATGCTTTTAAAAAGGGAGAAGCATTTGATCAAATAGTAACCCAGTATATTCTTATTCGAATGTTATCATATTTTTACGAATCTCGAATAACATTGGGTTGCGTTTTGTCTAAAACACCCTGTAGAGCAGAAATCAGAGTTACTTTAAGATGCCTTTAAAAAGGGAGAAGCACTCGATCAAATAGTAACCCATTATATTCTTATTCAAATATTATCATTTTTTCACGAATCTCGAATAACATTGGGTTGCGTTTTGTCTAAAACACCCTTTAGAGCAGAAAGCAGAGTTACTTTAAAATGCTTTTAAAAAGGGAGAAGCATTTGATCAAATAGTAACCCATTATATTCTTATTATTATCATTTTTTCACGAATCTCGAATAACATTGGGTTGCGTTTTGTCTAAAACACCCTTTAGAGCAGAAATCAGAGTTACTTTAAGATGCCTTTAAAAAGGGAGAAGCATTTGATCAAATAGTAACCCATTATATTCTTATTCAAATATTATCATTTTTTCACGAATCTCGAATAACATTGGGTTGCGTTTTGTCTAAAACACCCTTTAGAGCAGAAAGCAGAGTTACTTTAAGATGCCTTTAAAAAGGGAGAAGCATTTGATCAAATAGTAACCCATTATATTCTTATTCAAATATTATCATTTTTTCACGAATCTCGAATAACATTGGGTTGCGTTTTGTCTAAAACACCCTGTAGAGCAGAAAGCAGAGTTACTTTAAAATGCCTTTAAAAAGGGAGAAGCATTTGATCAAATAGTAACCCAGTATATTCTTATTCAAATATTATCATTTTTTCACGAATCTCGAATAACATTGGGTTGCGTTTTGTCTAAAACACCCTTTAGAGCAGAAAGCAGAGTTACTTTAAGATGCCTTTAAAAAGGGAGAAGCATTTGATCAAATAGTAACCCATTATATTCTTATTCAAATATTATCATTTTTTCACGAATCTCGAATAACATTGGGTTGCGTTTTGTCTAAAACACCCTGTAGAGCAGAAAGCAGAGTTACTTTAAAATGCTTTTAAAAAGGGAGAAGCATTTGATCAAATAGTAACCCATTATATTCTTATTCAAATATTATCATTTTTTCACGAATCTCGAATAACATTGGGTTGCGTTTTGTCTAAAACACCCTGTAGAGCAGAAAGCCGAGTTACTTTAAAATGCCTTTAAAAAGGGAGAAGCATTTGATCAAATAGTAACCCAGTATATTCTTATTCGAATATTATCATTTCTTCACGAATCTCGAATAACATTGGGTTGCGTTTTGTCTAAAACACCCTGTAGAGAAAAAAGCAGAGTTACTTTAAAATGCCTTTAAAAAGGGAGAAGCATTTGATCAAATAGTAACCCAGTATATTCTTATTCAAATATTATCATTTTTTCACGAATCTCGAATAACATTGGGTTGCGTTTTGTCTAAAACACCCTTTAGAGCAGAAAGCAGAGTTACTTTAAGATGCCTTTAAAAAGGGAGAAGCATTTGATCAAATAGTAACCCAGTATATTCTTATTCAAATATTATCATTTTTTCACGAATCTCGAATAACATTGGGTTGCGTTTTGTCTAAAACACCCTTTAGAGCAGAAAGCAGAGTTACTTTAAGATGCCTTTAAAAAGGGAGAAGCATTTGATCAAATAGTAACCCAGTATATTCTTATTCAAATATTATCATTTTTTCACGAATCTCGAATAACATTGGGTTGCGTGTTGTCTAAAACACCCTTTAGAGCAGAAAGCAGAGTTACTTTAAAATGCTTTTAAAAAGGGAGAAGCATTTGATCAAATAGTAACCCATTATATTCTTATTCAAATGTTATCATTTTTTCACGAATCTCGAATAACATTGGGTTGCGTTTTGTCTAAAACACCCTGTAGAGCAGAAAGCAGAGTTACTTTAAAATGCTTTTAAAAAGGGAGAAGCATTTGATCAAATAGTAACCCATTATATTCTTATTCAAATATTATCATTTTTTCACGAATCTCGAATAACATTGGGTTGCGTTTTGTCTAAAACACCCTGTAGAGCAGAAAGCAGAGTTACTTTAAAATGCTTTTAAAAAGGGAAAAGCATTTGATCAAATAGTAACCCAGTATATTCTTATTCAAATATTATCATTTTTTCACGAATCTCGAATAACATTGGGTTGCGTTTTGTCTAAAACACCCTTTAGAGCAGAAAGCAGAGTTACTTTAAGATGCCTTTAAAAAGGGAGAAGCATTTGATCAAATAGTAACCCAGTATATTCTTATTCAAATATTATAATTTTTTCACGAATCTCGAATAACATTGGGTTGCGTTTTGTCTAAAACACCCTTTAGAGCAGAAAGCAGAGTTACTTTAAGATGCTTTTAAAAAGGGAGAAGCATTTGATCAAATAGTAACCCATTATATTCTTATTCGAATGTTATAATTTTTTCACGAATCTCGAATAACATTGGGTTGCGTTTTGTCTAAAACACCCTTTAGAGCAGAAAGCAGAGTTACTTTAAGATGCCTTTAAAAAGGGAGAAGCATTTGATCAAATAGTAACCCAGTATATTCTTATTCAAATATTATCATTTTTTCACGAATCTCGAATAACATTGGGTTGCGTTTTGTCTAAAACACCCTTTAGAGCAGAAAGCAGAGTTACTTTAAGATGCCTTTAAAAAGGGAGAAGCATTTGATCAAATAGTAACCCAGTATATTCTTATTCAAATATTATCATTTTTTCACGAATCTCGAATAACATTGGGTTGCGTTTTGTCTAAAACACCCTTTAGAGCAGAAAGCAGAGTTACTTTAAGATGCCTTTAAAAAGGGAGAAGCATTTGATCAAATAGTAACCCATTATATTCTTATTCGAATGTTATAATTTTTTCACGAATCTCGAATAACATTGGGTTGCGTTTTGTCTAAAACACCCTTTAGAGCAGAAAGCAGAGTTACTTTAAGATGCTTTTAAAAAGGGAGAAGCATTTGATCAAATAGTAACCCATTATATTCTTATTCGAATGTTATAATTTTTTCACGAATCTCGAATAACATTGGGTTGCGTTTTGTCTAAAACACCCTTTAGAGCAGAAAGCAGAGTTACTTTAAGATGCCTTTAAAAAGGGAGAAGCATTTGATCAAATAGTAACCCAGTATATTCTTATTCAAATATTATCATTTTTTCACGAATCTCGAATAACATTGGGTTGCGTTTTGTCTAAAACACCCTTTAGAGCAGAAAGCAGAGTTACTTTAAAATGCTTTTAAAAAGGGAGAAGCATTTGATCAAATAGTAACCCATTATATTCTTATTCGAATGTTATAATTTTTTCACGAATCTCGAATAACATTGGGTTGCGTTTTGTCTAAAACACCCTGTAGAGAAAAAAGCAGAGTTACTTTAAAATGCCTTTAAAAAGGGAGAAGCATTTGATCAAATAGTAACCCAGTATATTCTTATTCAAATATTATCATTTTTTCACGAATCTCGAATAACATTGGGTTGCGTTTTGTCTAAAACACCCTTTAGAGCAGAAAGCAGAGTTACTTTAAGATGCCTTTAAAAAGGGAGAAGCATTTGATCAAATAGTAACCCAGTATATTCTTATTCAAATATTATCATTTTTTCACGAATCTCGAATAACATTGGGTTGCGTTTTGTCTAAAACACCCTGTAGAGCAGAAAGCCGAGTTACTTTAAAATGCCTTTAAAAAGGGAGAAGCATTTGATCAAATAGTAACCCATTATATTCTTATTCGAATGTTATAATTTTTTCACGAATCTCGAATAACATTGGGTTGCGTTTTGTCTAAAACACCCTTTAGAGCAGAAAGCAGAGTTACTTTAAGATGCTTTTAAAAAGGGAGAAGCATTTGATCAAATAGTAACCCATTATATTCTTATTCGAATGTTATAATTTTTTCACGAATCTCGAATAACATTGGGTTGCGTTTTGTCTAAAACACCCTTTAGAGCAGAAAGCAGAGTTACTTTAAGATGCCTTTAAAAAGGGAGAAGCATTTGATCAAATAGTAACCCAGTATATTCTTATTCAAATATTATCATTTTTTCACGAATCTCGAATAACATTGGGTTGCGTTTTGTCTAAAACACCCTTTAGAGCAGAAAGCAGAGTTACTTTAAGATGCCTTTAAAAAGGGAGAAGCATTTGATCAAATAGTAACCCAGTATATTCTTATTCAAATATTATCATTTTTTTACGAATCTCGAATAACATTGGGTTGCGTTTTGTCTAAAACACCCTGTAGAGCAGAAAGCAGAGTTACTTTAAAATGCTTTTAAAAAGGGAGAAGCATTTGATCAAATAGTAACCCATTATATTCTTATTATTATCATTTTTTCACGAATCTCGAATAACATTGGGTTGCGTTTTGTCTAAAACACCCTGTAGAGCAGAAAGCAGAGTTACTTTAAAATGCTTTTAAAAAGGGAGAAGCATTTGATCAAATAGTAACCCATTATATTCTTATTCAAATGTTATCATTTTTTCACGAATCTCGAATAACATTGGGTTGCGTTTTGTCTAAAACACCCTGTAGAGCAGAAAGCAGAGTTACTTTAAGATGCCTTTAAAAAGGGAGAAGCATTTGATCAAATAGTAACCCATTATATTCTTATTCAAATATTATCATTTTTTCACGAATCTCGAATAACATTGGGTTGCGTTTTGTCTAAAACACCCTTTAGAGCAGAAAGCAGAGTTACTTTAAGATGCCTTTAAAAAGCGAGAAGCATTTGATCAAATAGTAACCCAGTATATTCAAATGTTATCATTTTTTCACGAATCTCGAATAACATTGTGTTGCGTTTTGTCTAAAACACCCTTTAGAGCAGAAAGCAGAGTTACTTTAAGATGCCTTTAAAAAGAAGAAGCATTTGATCAAATAGTAACCCAGTATATTCTTATTCAAATATTATCATTTTTTCACGAATCTCGAATAACATTGGGTTGCGTTTTGTCTAAAACACCCTTTAGAGCAGAAAGCAGAGTTACTTTAAGATGCTTTTAAAAAGGGAGAACCTTTAAAAAGGGAGAAGCATTTGATCAAATAGTAACCCAGTATATTCTTATTCAAATGTTATCATTTTTTTACGAATCTCGAATAACATTGGGTTGCGTTTTGTATAAAGCACCCTTTAGAGCAGAAAGCAGAGTTACTTTAAAATGCTTTTAAAAAGGGAGAAGCATTTGATCAAATAGTAACCCATTATATTCTTATTCAAATATTATCATTTTTTCACGAATCTCGAATAACATTGGGTTGCGTTTTGTCTAAAACACCCTTTAGAGCAGAAAGCAGAGTTACTTTAAAATGCTTTTAAAAAGGGAGAAGCATTTGATCAAATAGTAACCCATTATATTCTTATTCAAATATTATCATTTTTTCACGAATCTCGAATAACATTGGGTTGCGTTTTGTCTAAAACACCCTTTAGAGCAGAAATCAGAGTTACTTTAAGATGCCTTTAAAAAGGGAGAAGCATTTGATCAAATAGTAACCCATTATATTCTTATTCAAATATTATCATTTTTTCACGAATCTCGAATAACATTGGGTTGCGTTTTGTCTAAAACACCCTTTAGAGCAGAAAGCAGAGTTACTTTAACCCTAATCCTACCGGGGGGGCTGTTTTCCACCCCCCCTGTCGGTTTTTTGCAGAGCATTCTTTAACGACAAAAGCTATGACCCTCAAACTCTCTGACAATTACTAATTATCTATTAGCTACATTTTGACAATTAAATTTTTGAACAATAGGTGTCACGTGACAGGTGACACTACCATATTTGGAGCAAGGTATCAGAAAAATTAATGATTTTGATATTTTTACTCCCAGAATTAGTTCCAAACGTTGATTATTGTACTTTAAAAGAATCAGCAATAAGCTTTCTATTGTTGTCAATAACAATGGATTTTGCCACTCTGGCCGCCATTTTGGGTCATTTTGGCAAATTTTGAAGTTTTTTCCGATAGATTTTGTTAAAAATGCATAGAATTGCGTTATAATAATAATAATAATAATGGCAACCAATTCTCCATTCCGGAGCAGTTACAAGCTACAAAACATGGGTATTGCACCAGTAACACAGGTTTTTTGGGTGTTTTTCTTTTTCCTATTTATGATAAAAACATCTCAACCATTTTAAAAATCTTTCCGAGTTTTGTTGGGTCACTTTTCAGTAAATCATTTGTGTTCAAAGATCTTTCTTTAAAATTTTGGCACTGAAATAAGTGTTCAATGGTTTCTTCTTGAGCTCCACACCTTCTGCATAAGGCATTTTCATGTTTTCCCTTATAGTTAGCTTTTAAGTCAGTCATGTTTAGTTTCAAAGACAATAGGTTTGCTGCATGTTTATGATTAATGTATTCTTTTTTCCCAAAGCAATTGTTTTTTAGTAATCTTAATTTTGTTTTGTTACATTTCTTCATATCTTTTTGTATTATCGAAGTTATTCTATTTACTATCATATTTTTCCATTCTTTGCTTGTCAGCTTGCCTATTTGTTCCTCTGAGATATCTATGTTTAGTTCTTTTAAATCATTTTTTGTTTCTGAGTCCCAGCATTTATCTAGATTTAGACGTTTTTGCTCCTCGTAAACCTTTTTCGTTAGTCGACTGTCTTTCATTTTTATCAACTTTCTAAGGTATACAAGTCTTTTCATTTTTATCCTGTAAGTAATTGGCATAAGACCACATTCATATGTTATACCTTCATATGGTGTTGTACTTGGAATGGAATTAGTTTTTGTTACTACATCTTTTTGTATTTTCTCTAGTATTTTTAATTGTTGTTTTGACACATTTGTCCATGTTTCACATCCATATAGTATTTTGGGAATTAGTATAGACTCAATAAGTTTTATACTGATCTCCATTTTTTGTTTTTTGAAAGTTGGTTGATCAGCCAAAAATTTTATTTCATTAATTATACCCATTGCAGCTTTCTTTTTGCTTGAAATGTTATCATCTAATGTTCCTTTATTATTTTTCATGTCCCCAAGATATTTGTAGCTTTCTACCTCCTTTACTGTGCAGTTGTTTAATTTCAGTTCATTTGATTGGTTACCTCTCTTGAGCTTATTGAATTTCATTGTCAAACATTCACTTTTATCCATGTTAAAATTAAGTAAGTTTTGTTTCTGGTATATTTCAAGAATATTTAACATTTCTTGCATTTTGTTTGTTGAAATTGAAGCAAGCATGATATCATCTTGGTAAAGTAACGGGGGTATCAAGATATTTCCGTACCTTATTCCTAAATTTTGATCATATATTGGTTTTACTCCTTTATCAATGTGGTTGGCACATATGGGTGCTGCTAGAATTGTACCCTGTTTTAGGTTTTCCCCTATTCCTATCTCTGTTGTTGTTCCATTTGGGGAATCAATTCTTATGGAGCTTTCTTTGTTAAGTTCATATATGCTTTTCAAACATTTTCCTTTTACTCCACTTCTGTATAGGTCTATCAGACACGATTTCAAATGTAGTTTATCAAACGCTTTCTCCAAGTCAAGAAACATGAATTTTATATTACATCTTATATATTTGTAATAAT
The DNA here is from genome assembly GCA_039566865.1 of Aurelia coerulea. Taxonomy (NCBI): domain Eukaryota; kingdom Metazoa; phylum Cnidaria; class Scyphozoa; order Semaeostomeae; family Ulmaridae; genus Aurelia; species Aurelia coerulea. The sequence goes on along the minus strand of CM076951.1, from coordinate 808,821 downwards.
CAATGATAGCCTGGCTAACAAATAAGTGGTCAAGTGTTGATCTACCTTTCCTTCCACCAGCCGCTGCCTCAGAAAAACCTTTATCTATGTTTGTAATCTGTCTATTTAAAATCATTTTTTCATAGATTTTACTGATGCTAGATGTGAGAAATATTCCACGCCAATTTTTTAGCTCTCTTCTGTTCCCTTTCTTTTTATATAACGTTTTAACAATTATTTTCTTCCATTTTTTTGGAATTATCCCTTTCTCAAAAGAAATGTTAAAAATTTTCAGCATGAAGTCTAAAAATTTTTGTCCTATATTCATATATATTTCATTGGAGATGTTATCATCTCCTGGTGCTTTTTTTGTTTTCAGTTGTTGAATTGCCTCCAAAAGCTCCCATTTTTTAAATGGCCTATCAGTGGGAAACTTAATTTTTTCATGTTTTTTCATAATGCCTAAAAATAATTTGTTTTTAAATTTTATATGTCTTCTATATTGTTTTTCTGGTTCTCTGTTCGTTAGTAATTTTTTGAAGTAGTTCTCATGCTCTTTCAGAATTTCACCAACATCTGTCAGTTCTATCCCTTCCTCATTTATTAATGAGGTTGGGTATTCATGTTTTTTGCCAAGTAATTTCGTTCTAAGATTGTAGAATTCTGTGCTGTTCACCTTAACCTTTTTAACTTGATCGATATTCTTTTCCAAATTTATCTTTTTAAGATCATTTTTGATCCTAAGGATTCTTTTATTGATTAATTTAATCCTAATTTTGTAAATTTCCACTTTTATTAAATTACCTGTGTTTACATAGTTTGTAAGTTTCCTTTTTAGCTGTCTCTTTTTTCCTCTTAATTCTTTTTCATTTTTTGTCACATCTTGTTTTGCTCCTTTCCTTTTATGATATTTTCTAAAGCATTTCTCACTTACATTATTAACCTCTTCTTCCCACTTTTCATATATGCTATCTATATTCTTGTTATTTTTTCCAACCTTCAATTGGCAATCTTCTGTTTGTTTCTTAAATTCTAGAAGTGAGTTCTTTGTTAGGATCCATTTACATGACTTAGGATTACTTGTGAAAGGATTATTTGTTTTAAGATTCAAGTTAATGATGATTGCATTGTGGTCTGATTCTTTCACACTATCCTTAGAGTACCTTTGCATGACAAAGTTTCTGTCTTCATCTATACACATTTGTTCAGTTTTATGATAGCATTTTTGATTAGTTAGGACATAGTCTAAAACTGATTTCCTTTCATCATTTTCACTGTCAGTTGTTACAATCCTTGTCCATAACCCTGAGCATTTTGGACTGTTGTTAACTATTTCAAGTTTTTTCTTATTTATGAGTTTCAGTAGCATTTTACCACCTTTGCTGATTTCTTCATGGTTTCCTTTAATTGTTTCCCCTACTTTCATGTTAAAGTCTCCAACCACAAGCAGTGATTTACCTTCATTTTTTGCTTTTATTGCATAGTAATCAATTTTTTCTAAGAAACTTTTAATATTATTTATATCCGCTCTTGATTCTTGCTTCCCATATACCACTCCTAGAATCGTATCTTCTGGTCCTGTTTTAATATTAAGCCAAATTTGTTCAATTTCATCATTTCCTATTTCAAGAACTGTTATTTTGTTCTTTAAATACTCCTTATAGGTTATCCATATACCACCTCCATTTTTGGTTTCCCTTCTTAGTTCAATTGGTTTACAATATCCATTTACTACTATTGTTTTGTCATATTGTTTAATCTTAGACTCATTGGCAGAAAAACACAGTTTTTAGTTATGACGTCATCAATTTTTGTCATTTTCTTCCAAAATAACAGTCTAAAAACACTCGTATGCATCATATTTGAACTGGAAATGAATAATACGCCAAATAAGAATTGGAAACAGTCATTCAGATTACCTTTATTCCGTTTTTAGAACAAATAAGCTAGAAAACCATATATTTTGACATTTTCCAGCATTATGACGTCATAGTGACGTCACCTAATGAGGTGGCCACGCCCAAAACTACCAATCGGCTAAGAATAGTTAGGACTACGCCCTTGCCAAGTTTCAATGATTTCCCATTAGTCTACGGCTATTTATAGAGGGGGGTGGAAAGCACCCCCCCCCCCCCGGCTATGTTAGATCAAAAAAAGCCCGGTAGGATTAGGGTTAAGATGCTTTTAAAAAGGGAGAAGCATTTGATCAAATAGTAACCCAGTATATTCTTATCCAAATATTATCATTTTTTCACGAATCTCGAATAACATTGGGTTGCATTTTGTCTGAAACACACTGTAGAGCAGAAAGCAGAGCATTCGATCAAATAGTAACCCAGTATATTCTTATTCAAAACTGATAATTAGGTCACTAAGTCTATGTAATTGAAGTTTTGCGTTATGGTTTCGTCGAAATTACCGGATTCTCTTTTTCTCAACAGATCAGAGCGGCAGGTGTCGATGTCTACCGAGAAGACATTGAATACGATGAATACGATGAATACGATGAATACGATGAAGACAACGCACTAACGAACTGAGAGAAAATGTAGAGGACTTGCTGCAAAAGAAAGAAGTTGCGTTTTGCGATCATAAGGTATTTCAAATAGAAATTTAAATGATTCAGAGAGAGGGTAGCTCTCACAAATAACAGATGGCATTGATGTGCCCTGTCATTTTATTATAAGCAGTTTTCTCTATAATACCTCGCATATCAACTCGTATGATGTTATAACATACTGAACGCTTGTTCGTCTGACACTCATCAAAATACGAAAGTAACATGTTGAGCATTGTATTTTAGCCATCTGTTTATGATATCAGCAAAGAAGAAAAGTTAACTCGCAGGTCACAGAGAGACTGGACAGAATCTGGTATTCGCGCTTCCTCCTTTTGGTCAAAATGTGTGGCGAGCTGCAACCCGCAAATCCCCAGCATTGAGCCACGCCCCCCAAATCAAAATCGCAAATATACTTTTTTGATAGGTAGTTGCTTTAAGTGCAAATTAGTCAATTTCATTTTGTTTTCGTTGGCCTTTTAGGATAATTCATCGGTATTTTCGCTTTTGATAGTTTGTTAATTTCGAGAACATATTGCTATGGACATTGACATAAATTTTGTATTAGGCAAGTGTGTATATTTAACACATTTAGTAATTTTGGCATTACATTCAGTATTTGTTAATTTCGAGAATTTAATCTCGATATTGCATTAATTTAACCTTGATAGTGTGTTATTGTCGTTAATTTGAGTATTGGGTATAGTTTATATGTACAAATTTAGGTATATACACGTAGCATTCGATAGTGTAGTAATTAGGTATTTACGGGTAGTATTCAGTAGTGTGTCAATTTGGTATCTACAGGTAAGCAAGTTGTGGCATTTGAACAATCGTAGCACCTAGAATACAGGATGGATTTGAATGAATCGAATTTCACTTGATAGCAGAAAGACTGAAATATATTTGTGATTTTGTCGCATTTTTATGAGCAAAGAAAACACAGATGAAATCGACTTTACGAAAATTCGTTCGTTGTGGATTGGCTGAAAAAAGGCCGAAAATACTCGATCAAATTGTAAGGAATCACACACAGAGCAAGAACACAGGACAAGGGCATTTAGCATCTCTTGAGAGTTGTAGGAAATGAATTCTTAATAAAATACTAAACATTTTAAATCCTATGGCGATACAAGTGCAGAGGACATCCGATACTCATACAAAAGTGCACTCTTGTATTTCGGTGTGAGGAATTTCTTCACGATTTGATCAAGTGTTTTAGGCCCATTTTCGGGCATTTTGCAAACAAGGATATTCGTAAGGTCGAGTTTATCTGTATATTTTCTGTTCTAATAAACACACAAACAAATCACACACCAAAGTTCGAGTCATTTAAATCCATCCTATACTCTAGGTACCACAATATTTCAAACATCTGTATATCTTTTGGCCGCACTCGTTATTATTCGGCAGTATCTTGATTTGGGCACTTCGGGTTTCGGTGATATACCAATGTCGGTACTTCATCTTTCGGTTGTATGTTGCAATGAAACGGTCTCGCAGCATTTCATGAAATTTGAAAAGCACAGTGGAAGTGTCTGAATCTAAATCAACATCGCTCTGTTTTCGCTTGATCAACTGCGATTGAAATTTGATCGTGAACTTCAAAATCAATTTCGTGAAATTAATATCGCACTCGAATTCACGAATGAAACTCTAGCATTAAGATTCTTTTATCATAACGCAGTTGACAAATTTATCAATAGGTTCGAAAATGTAAATCATTTGTAAAGGCAAGATCGTCTACTACGACTCTGTGAAAAACTACTCCAGTCCAGATAACGTTTATGCAATACTGCAGAGAGTGTTTAATAGTGCGGGGCGATATGACATGAATTCCCTTGAAGATAAGAAATGAAAATGGTTGGAGAGGTACCTTCGAATGTGGCGAAATGTTTGATTTGCAAAGTCATTCAATTTTAGAAGTCTTAGAAGAGCTGAACGACAGTTATTCACGATTTACTGTCAATACAAAATCTTAATCAACAATGTACTCCGAAATCAGCTTGATTTTGAAGTACACATTTCTCCATGTTTCAAAATATTAACAAAGTAGTTCGGTTTTTTAGAAGGGTCAATATTTGGCATTTTAGCTGCAGGAGAAAGCCATCGTTTTGTTTGACGCTCAAATTTATGATAGGATTTGGGATTCAGTAAGAAAGGCTCGGGATCTTGTGGTTTTAGTGATCAAGACGCAAGATATTGTCATTTTCATCGCCAGAATCTGTGCATCATACCGGCCCTGCTCTCTTCACCCTTGACGGAATATTCATGTCGGTGATGTGATCATTTTGGGGTCTGGTGCAAAACCGTATGAAACAAAGTATTCTGCTGACAATTTGCAGTAAATTTTGTGGAGATAAGGCCAAAATCTGCAAGTAGTGTGTCAGTATTCAAGAATCTGTTATATATTTAGTAGCAGTGCATGGAACTTCTTTCCCAAATCGTGAATATCAAGGGAGGTAGCTTACGGTCGTTAGTGTTGTTTGTAGTAGTACACTAAAAACATGTCCTGTCAATGTATGGGACAAATTTAAGGTAACTATTGACATTTGATATAAATGCTGATTTTTCAGGGTTAGGTCAGTATGTAAAGGTATCTATTTGGTAGTATATAAATAGTGTATAATAGATATAAAAGGCATATTCCAGATGATTAAAGGAGTTCTTTGCGTAACTAGAGCACAGTCACAAACACACAGCTTCGAACTATAGTTTTTTTTTTTTTTTCTACATTCCATTAAAAATTTACAATACAAATTTACTAGGGACGAATTCAACATGTTTTCACTTTAATACATGGGAAAGCAAAAGGATTTCTGTCTCAAATTAGACATAAGGTGAAATTGTCCGCAGCGCTTATGGAAAATTTTGTATTTTTATATAATTTGAGACAGACTGGTTTTCAGAATTCAAATGTTTTCAATCTACGGATAACGAGGCAGTCGTCTTGGGCATAGAGCCGAGGCTGTGTATGCAAAGTGCAGGAAGATGTCATACTGGTTTTAGCTTAAGTTAGAGACAGTTTTTCGGATTTTTTTTTAGAAATATTTTTGGCGTTTTTACGGCTTTTGATACCCCTTGCAACCCACACATATGCGTATGTGCCTAAATATCAAAATTTTGAAAATACATTGTTTTCAAGCAGAGTCAAGCAGAGTTGCCCTTACACAAACAGAACATTAACTAGTGGTGCATATATGGATATGTAATACAAGTATTTTCTAGAGTGGAGTACGACCAGTGAAAATTGTTTGCTTTCAAACGGGAATCGAACCAGGATCTTCAATCAAATGCCAAATATTATCGTGGCTATAACACAACATTATATTACTCAGAATCCAACGCAATAGAAAAGTGGCAGACATCTGAAGTCATTTATATCTCTATGCCGTGTAAGCAATTGTGTTTCTTCAAGCTTTCCTCAGAGCAATGCATATATATTCAATAATCATTAGGCATAATCTGACATGGTTTATGATAATTTCAGTGGGCTGATTGAAAATGCCAACGGCATACCCCTGCTCAACGATTAACATCGAAAGCCCCAAGTTGGATTTTTATTTTATGTGACATTTTTGAATCGTGATTTGTGACTGACAGTTGGTACATACCATATAAGGCAGTTTAATGTAAATGAATGGAGTTGAATGGAGCAGTTTAATGTAAATGAACAGGACAAAGAAAACGCCTTTCTGTGACAAGTACGATAGGCAATTTTTAGACCTGTGTTAAACGCGCAGCTTTACCCAACTGACAAAGGTACGCATCCTTAGCCTTGGCTGTGTTAGGACCGCATTTTATCCTTACCGATTTCACATCGCAATATATCCAGAATTTCGAAGGGATTTAATCAAGTTTTATAGCTTGAACGGCATTTTGATTAGTTAGCCTTGCGTTGTTGTGTAAGCATATTTGTAGTTTCTAAACATTTGGATATTAGCAATACTGGTAATTTTTGGATTGGACTATTTACTCCTATCACAAATCGTTAGCTTTTTAAATCAGACGTTTGAGTTAGTTTTATATAACATGGGAGCTCAGCCATCGACCTTCAAATTCGAATTTTTTGGTCGGGTTATCCATTTGTGCCTGTTTTCGTTTCATTTTCGATTGTTGGGTTTATTTCACTGTCATTAAAAGTTGATAAATATTGGGAAATTCATTTCGCCTGAAAGCAGCAGCAAACTAGTGCAGGAAAGACATAAACAAGAGGCTTTCTTCGATTTGAGAACTGTATCATTCCCTTTTCGACCATTCTGATTTCCATTTTTAAACACCCCAGCTCAAGGGCAAGAATCTTTAGGCCAAACAACCCTGACTCTTTGAAAGGGAGAGAATCATTGATAGATAACGTTAACATGTTTTAGAGGAGATGGCAGCTTGCAAAAGAATTACAAATCAATTAAAATTTGTAGTTTCAATATTTTGATTTGTAACAATTTATGATATAGTATTTGGACACTTAGACTCTCTATTTTAAAGTTTCTTAAAATTGTGCTCAATTCTTATGGCAAAAGTTTCTTCTAGAGTTTCTTGAATTTTAATCAATTCATTGAGCACCTTTTTTACCACACAGAATTTCAAGAAAGAACCAAATCATCAACAAACAGTGTTCTTTATAGTATCAATTGAGTTTCTTAGAATATGTTTCCTGTACGCGAAATGAGTACATCTGCAGTTATTTTGTTAGATGCTCTAGTGCGCCTTCACATTGGTCGGGTGAAAACTATATACATTCGTGGTTCGAGTGCAGTAAAACCCGCATATAAGAACGTACATTTTTCAAACCAAGCTATTTTGGTTCTTGTGTGAATAGTAACATCCATGAAATCAGGCTGTAAATTCTTCAGTTAGGTTCTTAAATTTAATCAAGAAACTTTTTTTAATGATGCTTTTTTGTTTTCTGACTGTGAAATGTCTTTGTTTGAACTCAAAGTGTTGTGGTAAAAGATGGAACACTAGCAATGGGGTAGAATCCACACAATGGCTGCGCAGTCCCCGCAGACTTGTTTAGGCCTTTTAGATAACTGAGGTGTAATACATATTTTTGTTTCTTTGGGCAATACTCGCATTGGATTGTCACAGCTGAAAACAAAATGCTATCAAAATAAGAACCTATTAAATAATAGGGTGAAAAGGTTCTTACATAAAGGAGTAAATATTGAAAATTTCAGGTTGTATGTTCTTATTTGAGGAAGGTACTTATATGCGAGTTTTTACTGTAGTCAGGTATAGAGATCTCTTTGTCCTGGAATGTCAATGAAAAGCAATGCATGACATTGTTACAGAAATTGCAACCCATTCTCAAATAACGCATTTTGCATTTGTAGGAAATCTCTTGAGGGAAGAAGACTTATCATAGATCCCTCGAGAGGTGGAAACTGTTTATTCAGAATAGTAACGACTCAGATATAATTGAAATATTGAAAATAGGCTCAAAATGGAGACAATTTAAGGATTTGAGAGAAAAGCAGCTTCCTGGATCGTTGTAGTTTTATAATATGAAATTCGTTGAAATAATTTGCAATGACATTTGTAGTTTTTGTAGCCTCTTAGATATGTTCTGTATATTTGTTGTTCTATAAAAATCAGTTTGCTTGCAACCTGAACGCCATTTGTATTTTTATGTGACTCACTTTTGTCTGGCAAAGCCGGGTAACTGGGACAAGGGAAATTCGTTTACACGTGGTCAGTCTATAGCCATACGTTTTGGTAAAAAATCTGTAATTTGAAAATATACCATGTTTGATGAAAAAGGGATGCATTTCGCCTTACTTTTTGCCCAGACTAATTGATTACTGGGACTTCCTAATCAGTTTACTTTTTGCCTAAAATCGGTCATTTTTAAAGAGGCGAATTTTGCCAAAAATCAAAAGCCAGTAACCTTTCTTTTGCCAAAAATATCAAGTTCAACAAATTGCCAGTTTCCCCGAACTCGAGAGGGCCTTACTTTTTGACCAACAATCATTATTTTAACGAAAAGCCAATTTTTTGCTAAAATCCGATGGCTATATGCATGTGAGCTAGAACTTGGAATTCGACCATGGGCAATAATGCACCGTTGGTGTGGCCTATATTATGATCAAAGTTGTTGTTGTTATTATGTTAAATACATTAGTTGAAATTCAAAGGGAGGTTTGACAAGAGACGTAGATGTACGTATCGCTGCGTAGGAGCTCAGCTTTACTCTCAATCCCGTAGATGAGAAACAACACCGTGAGTAAAAATACAATTTTGATCATAATAATAGGCCACATCAATGGTGCATTATTGCCCATGGTTCGAAAGGCAGTCTACTTCAATAATCCTTGGCCGCATCGGCCTTGTATGGTCAAGGAAAATGAAGACAAAGTCAATAGTTCGTTTTACAAAAAGTGCAAATCAAAAATATATTTATCAATCCACACTCCATGAAACAGTATCTGACGACAAAACAATTTGGATCTCTCCAAAGCCTTTGACTGTCTAAATTAGGAGCTACTATTAATAACTTAAGTAATAACTCTAAAATTACTTATGGTTTCAGTAAGAGTGCCCTCGCACTTATTCACAGCTATCTTTCCAATAGAAGACAAATGGTCACAAATAATTGTTCCTTTAGCACACGTGGAGAGAAACTAACTGAGGTATGCCACAAGGATCGTTGCTAGGGCCCTTTCTATTTAATATCTTTATTAATGATATATTTCTCCTGGTGAATGGGACCGAAATATTCAGCTACGCAGATGATACTACCGGATGAGTCAGAAAAAAGAATCCCCGTTTGATACACGACTCCCTGGATATCAAGACAATTATATCGGCATATATATAGTTTAATGGTGAAAATGTTCAAATCTACTATAAATTTTACTTGACTGAAATCGGCCACTCCATTCTGAAATTATGAAGGATTTTCTCCAGAAAGCCTCTTCAAAAACCTTCAAAACGTGCCCAAAATCATGAACAAATTTCCCTAACATTTCTGCCTTACAATGGCCTTACAGCAATGACTTTTGGGCGCTTTAGTACGTGCTATCCTTTTGGTAGGATGAACAAGTCCTCCCCCTATTATAGATGACCTATTCAGGGGGATTCCATTCTCCCAAGAGGACAAAGTAGGTGAATTTATGTGAGTGTCATCAATTGTAGGAAGGAAAATGTGCTCATTTTTTTATCAATCTTTTCTGGTTTTTGAAAGGGGCTTTCTGCAGAAAATCACCCACATCGACGGGATAGATTTTTAAAGGCAAAAGAAATTCCTTACAATACTAAGGTGCTCTGATAAACCCCGGGGGGGGTGGTACATAACATATCAAATATTCAAAGGACTGCCAAGCCGTGGATTAGTAAAGTGCGAGTTGCGAGTTACGAGTTACGAGTTGCGAGTTGGTGCTTTCTGCGAGTTGCGAGTTAATAGTGAAATGTGCGAGTTGGTACATTTAAAATGCGAGTTGCGAGTTCGGTAAAAAAAACTTCAGGTTTTCCATCTTTTGCAGCTAAAACACCGTAATTTTTTGGAGAGCTTTTGTCAAGATCAGGGGAGTTGAAGGAAAATTTTTAATTCGCAGAGAGCCGCGAGAGCCGCTAATAAAGGTTTTGCTTTGAGCTCGGACAATTAGGCCTACAGAGAAGAAAAATTCTCCTCTTTGGTATTTCTTGAGTTGGTAATACAAATAGGCTGTATGCCCAAAACACTTTTCAACTCATAACTAAAAACTGAAAAGTTTCTTAACTTCGAATTTACATACACATTTTTTATATAAGAAACTAGTTAATAAGAAAAGGGAACTTGGATGAAAAATCTAAGAAACTCTAGTACTATGACTGAGAATTGCTAAGAAACTTTTAAAGCCAAATACAAGGATGTCATGGGAATTTATCGTTAAGCCTTTATTTTTTAGTAATATTCATGATAACTTTGTGTTTTGCTAAGTGAACTCTCTTTCTTGATAAAAAGGGTGCTGTCTATCAAGAAACGAATAGTTGCCCGTGGAAGAAACTACATGCATCTAAAAAATAAGAAACACATTAAGAAACTTTTGGAACTAAAAAGATGAAATTTTCACTTGAAAATAAGAAAAATTTAGTTCTGTGGGCTTTTCCCAGTTTCTTACGAAAGAAAAAACGTGTATCAGAGCAGGCCTGACTGAAGGATACGCAAGAAATCATGCTGAAGCTACTTCGAACATGAGTGATACATCACTCCGTCGAAAAAGCCTACGAAATTTGAAAAGCAAGAGGGTGTATAGGGAACTGTTACCAATTCCTTGAAAAGCAAGGGGTTTTTGCTAAATAGAACCAGATTTTACTGGAGTGTGATGCCTCTTCGATGCTTTTGCAAATCGAAAAACACCCTCAGCAGAGCTCAATTTACTCCAATTTCTTTTCTGAGCACAGCAATTAACATGGACTTGCACAAGTCATCTTGAAATGGAAAAAGACAACGAATTAATGATTCTCCTTTAATTTTCTTTGAAGACGACTAAGTCAAGTCCCCAGTTTACTGCATTACAGTAATAAGTAATATTAGTGAACGACTTGGGGGAATGAAAGCGACAAATTTTAATATGCCTGCTGCTTCTTATAATTGATTTATTATAAAGAAAATTACAACGGCCTAAAAACGCTAAATCCATAAAACAGTTCTAAATTCAATTGCAATCTTCAAAAAACCCTTTTATTTGGCAAAAATGCATTCAGTCAAAAGAAAACGGGCAACTCGTAATTTTAGTTTCAATTCGCACTTTGAGTTTCCAACTCGCACTTTTGAGTTTCCAACTCGCAACTCTCGTCCAACTCGCAACTCGCAACTCGCAACTCGCAACTCGCAAATTAAGTGCAATTCGCATAATAAGTGCAACTTGCAACTCGCAACTTGCAAAATAAGTGTAACTCGCAACTCGCACTTTGCCATATCACAGTTCTGGTCCTAATTTCTTATACAAAAACGTGTATTTAAAGAAACATACATTGTTCAAAATTAGCGGCATATTTTGCAGGAGCATTTATCGTCAGCCCAGTCTTTGATCCTCTTTTCGAAAGCCAAAAGTATTGCCTCATTCTTACTCTATCCTCTATCTTTACACTAACTTCTTATTTCTTCTTTGTTCTATCCCAAAGGAAACTCCAACCAAAGTACCAAAGGACAGTGTGATCCTTGCCGACAGCCTTGTATTCTTACAGTAAGTAACCGAAAATAAGCCCCCCCCCCTTCTATAAGAAACAGGCCTCATTTTCTTCAAAAAGAGCTCCTTTAATAAGAAACAATTTTAGGTCTGAATTTTAAATGTTTCTTATTTTAATGTTTGTCATCATAAGCGTACGAGGCGGGGAGGGGGCCGGGAGGGGGTACGGCAGCCTCATTTTCTTCAAAAAGAGCTCCTTTAATAAGAAACAATTTTAGGTCTGAATTTTAAATGTTTCTTATTTTAATGTTTGTCATCATAAGCGTACGAGGCGGGGAGGGGGCCGGGAGGGGGGGGCGGCAGCCCCCCATTTTTTGAACAAGTTTTCGAAAATGTGCCCCAATCGGGCAAAAAAAATGCCCTCAGTCGGGCAAAAATTATGCTAAGCTATGGACTTTGTGTTGGGCAGCCCCCCTAGTTTTTTTCTTCCCGTACGCTTATGTTTGTCATAGTTGCTCTTGAATGCCAAAAAATATTCCCATAAATGACTGTAATATACTGTAGCATTCTCAAATCAGACTGAACATTTTCAAGATTAAAGATTCACACAGTTAAAGGGTAACAAGGTAAACATGTAATATGTACCAGTAATGTTCCATACGCGTTACTGTCATATACCTTCACTTAACTTGATTCCCTATCTATAAGAAGTGGACAAACAAAAATAAGAAACTTTGTGACCCTAATCATGAAAAGGTCTCTTTAAATAAGAAACTTTCTGAGGCCTCAACTTAAAAAGTGGTTTCTTATTTGCGGGTACCCGCTGTACACGTTTTTTTCTTATAAGAAACTTGGATCAGCACTTAGTACTAAAAGTTTCTTAATTTCGCATGAAATTTTCGGTGTTTTAGTAGTAAAAGTTTCTTAATTAGTTTCTTATTTTGTTGGGCCTAAAATTGCGGTATTGTTCGAAGTTAAGCCGTTTTCTCGAGAAAGGGCTTCCATTTTGCATTGACATTTTCATCAAGAAGAAGACATGCACATCAAGGCAAAAATTTACCAATTTTGCAGTTAAAAGTCAAGAAAAGACAAATGTACCTTTGTTAGAGAGACATAGAATAAGAGAGACATACAGAAATAAGGTTTTAGAGTTTCTTAACTGTTCTTGAGCGTAGTACTAGAGTTTCTTAAATTTTTGGTCATCGTAGTACTAGTTTCTTATAAACCAGTTTCTTATAAAAAAAAACGTGTATTATCAAGCAAACTATTTGATTGATTTGATTTGAATATGATCAAGCAAAGCTTTCGATTGAATTGAATTGGAATGACCTTTGACATATACACATTTGTATCCCACTGTTTCTTTGTGTTCACAGTTTGAAGTCAATTGATCGATTTGCTACGATTCAGCAAATGCTTTCTTTCAATGATGACATTCCAAACAATAAATTTCTTATTGGCATTGTGTTATTTTCAGATGTGAAATAAGAAGGTCCGCTTGTGCAGGAAACGTTCTTTTCTCTGGAAACTTTCACAAGGAGGAGTGTTGCCAGAGTGCGACAACAGACAGACAGAGGCGAAAGACTGAAAGAGGAAGGAAGGAAGTTCATATCGCGGATATTAGATACAAGTAAGTTTTCTTCATCGATTTATTACATCGTTGAATATGAATTTCCTTCGAAGTTGAGCTGAGCTGTTTGTACACAGGTGTGGCCAGCAGATAGCACCAACTTCACTTCCCTCTCCACACACAGCTTACTTCGGTCAGCTGAAACAAAATGGCGTCGAATTTGACCGTTGGCCCTTCCACCCAAAAACAGTTCAGCCATTTCTGTCAGGGACTGGATTCTGGAAACCAATTATTTTACCTCAAAAACTTTGTTTATCGATCACGGAAGCAAGAAAGAAACTGAAAGAAATAAAAATTGAAAAACAAACTCAAATGGAGTGACTTGAGTGGGAATCACGGGCTAATCACGGGCGGGCGTTACCATCCAGGCACAGGGTACAGCCATTTTGTGAGGTGGTGATACTTGGCAGTGATCAATTGGCATTGCGTTCAATATATAAAACAAATGCTGTGAACAATATTAGTGCAGAAACATATGTATCTGAGTATTTTTTTGATTTAAATTTGTGGGCAACATTTCTCTGTTTTTTATGATTCCAAGAAACAGAAAAACATTGTTGCCAATTTTTCTAAACAGTTTTATGGTTATGTTATTGAGATTTTATTTTTAGGGAACACATCAATCATTGAGAAATATGACATTTAGAAACAGTATACGTTTACAGCTCTTAGCCTGCGTGCAGACTCAACTCCTCGAAAGTATAGAGTCTGCGCAACAAAGTCCATTTAGCCTTTCCATGACTCAGCAGAAATGAAAGCCTCGTTTTCGTTTGTCTTCGCGAGCGGTGACTTCGCGCGTTGCGTTCAGATACAAAGAAGGAGATGGAGAGAGATGTCTTGTCATTCTTCAAGCATTTCACTTCGCCGATTATGCATTCATGAATGCTTTATTTCAACTTCTTACCTTGGAAATGATACTGCCATTGTTCAGTTTGTGGAAAGTTAATTTAGAATTTGGTGCTAACGTGACAATGCTCTTTCAATGAATAGCAGTTATTGCCCGACACTGCTAGAGAGTGCTAGGCCCGCTGCAAAATACAAGTGCCGAGAGACCGTGGGCCGGTTGAAGAACAACCTTCAATCAGCCATATTCAGTAAAAGGGAAGGATATTGTTTGCACTGCAGCAAATGAGGGGAACGTTGTCTTTCAAGCTGCAATCTTTATTATAGCCACAGGGCTGCCAGATGCCTGAGCAAGCAATTACTGTATTGCCTTCGAAAATGTTAGAGTGACAGATTCTCACTTGTGGAACACTTTTTTGGGAACATACTTGCAACACAATATCCCAATTGGGGCAATTGATACCACAATGTATTAGGTGTGGCTCTGGGGTGGGGGGAGGTAGAGTGACTTAAGGGTGGAATTGCCAAAATTTGCTTTCGGACCCAATTTTTATGATGATGCTCATAAGCGTACAGGAAGAAAAAATCTAGGGGGGTGGCCTGACACAAAGTCATTGTTTACCAACATTTTTGCCCAACTGAGGGCAGATTCTTGCCCGATTGGGGCTGATTTTCGACAATTTTTCCAGCATTGGGGGGGCTGTTGCCCCCCTGGCCCCCCACCCCGTACGCTTATGATGATGCTTGATGGAAAACTACCCATTTTTAACAATTGCTCTGTCAATTTCAGCCAATAATCCTACCCATGTTTCAGCAAAATCTGCTAAAAAAGATCCTTGTAGGAGAATGTTGGGTCCGAAAACCCACCTGTATGAGTGGCACATACCTGTACCCTCAACATGTTAATATGTACCTCCCTCCATCCAGGGCTCTAGGAAAAAGAAATTCCTAACTTGAAGAGAAATTTTTGTTAAACCCTCTTTCTGTGAACATTTAGCAAAATAAGAATTTCACAGCCTTCTGAACATCCGGTATGAGATTATTTATCACAAGATCTTGTACATACTCTTTTTGAAAAATTTTCAATAAAAGCATTGACCCCAAAGCAGAATATTCTAATCACAAAAATCATTGGAGCTCCCATCAAGGAGTCCTGACTGGAATCATTATGAAATGCACAACAAAGTCTATTGTATATAAAATGAGGGCTAATCGTTTCTACTCTTGTCCCTGAAATCTTGCACTGAGGTTCTTTGGTGCACAGAACAAAGTTTCCAGCCAAGCAAGGGGGCAGATTCTTTGCGTTAGGGGTGCCTCTCAGACCGTACCATTCTGGCATTCTGTTAGCAAAAAGTTAAATTATGCGCTCCAATTACAGTACAATCATTTTTATAAGAAACCTTGGTAAGAAAGTCTAGTGGGAAACTTTCAACTTTTGGTACAGGAAAAATCACTGCTTTATACCGGGTGAGTCAAAAAAGAATCCCCATTTGGAAGGCCATGACTGCTCCCTTGAATATCAAAGCAATAATAATGAAAACTGTCTTGTTTTATTGCCAATATGTTCAATTAGGCTCTGCAATTTGCCGGGCTTTTATCGACCATTCATTCCTGTGGATGTGGGGGATTTTTTGCAGAGAGCCCCTTCTAAAGACCTTCAAAAAAGAGTGAAAACAATGAGCAAATTTTCCTTGGTTTTCCTTCTTAAAAATGATGACACTCACATGTATTCATGTATTTTGTCCTCTTGGGAGGATGGAATCCCCCTGAATAGGTTATTGATACCAGGGGGAGACGGTTTCTTCCTCCCAAGAGGATAGTACATGTACTAAAGTGTGCAGCAGTCATTGCTGTAAGGCCCAGGTAAGGCAGAGATGTTAGGGAAATTTTCTCATGATTTTGGGCACGTTTTGAAAGTTTCTTGAAGAGTTTCCCCTGGATATTATTTTGGGCATAAGTAAAAGGTAGAGAAGTCCCATTTCAGAATTAACATATTCAAAATGTGTAGAATATCCCAGCAAAGCAGGATGTATATTATTTACAGAAGAAACTTTTCAACACCATTGTATACAGTCAAGAGTCTGTAAATAGGTGGCATTTAAAGCTGCATCAAAATAACTAACTGCTCCCTGTTGTTTGTTCAACCTGTACAAAAATACAAGGCTAAACTTGGCCTTGTACAGGCCAAGTTTTAGCGTTGTAGAGGGGATTATGACCTTGTTATGACCTTGTACTAGCCTTGGAAGAAAATTACAAGGCTATCAGTAAGATTCCAAGCTGCAACCAGTCTAACACAAGGTTTCCACAAGGCTTCTACAAGGCTAATTAGCATTTTTCAAGCCATTTACAAGGTTACAGCAAGGCTATTCCAGGCTATAACAAGGTTACAAGGCCATAACTACAAGGCTTGTACATGGCTATTACATGGCCTTGTATTTTCGTACAGGAAGGTACTGTGGCCTTTTATATTCTGAATGTTATGTACTGCACCCGTGCTTTTATCATTGTATCCTAAGCAGCTGATTGAAGCAAAAAATAATATGAGAATATCCACAGTTTATTGAAATTAATAACTCTTGCTAATATCTCTACTGATTTTACGACAACTGCTAACATTTAAAAACTGGTGTTCCTACAACATCCAGGAAAATTTTTTTGGTAGATCTACAGTAGTTTCTGTTGCACTATAGCAAATGGCTATTTACTGCAGCAGTAAGGAAGTCTGAACCCTGCAGAATTTTTTCAAGGATAGTGACCCTTGCACACTAGCAACACTTCTTCTAATTACCAAAATACAAGTTAATGAGGGGAGCTTTTTATAATGCCATGATGATTAAGTTGATGGTTTATATAAATATTTGGGAATACAACAACGAACTCACAAAACTATCATCAGGAAATTTTTGTGTACATATAATGCTAATAAAATGAAGAAACAGATTATTTGCCAACTGAACACGTTTTCCTGTTCCTTGGCCTTTCAATCCATATATTTTTGAATGAGTTGTTGTGTGTATGAAAGAAGCTCTTTGCTGTTGCTGCTTTAATTTTGATAGTGTTTGGATGAACATAATTAAATAATTTTAGACAACAAAACTGAAGACAAGTTTTTCAAGGAAACAAAACAGTGTCAAAGCAAATATCAGCTTTTTGCAATAAGGCATAAAAATGAAATAAGTGGATGCTGGGGTCAGGCTTAACATAAATAACTTGCAACTTACCAAAACACTAGAAATAACTTTGTGCATTGTAGAAAATATTTTCTGCCTTGTCTGTGTTAAGACAAGAACCCTTTTTGACTTGCACCTCCTTTTCTGCCTGTAATGAGCTACAGTGCCTGCCAAAAGTCTTGGAACACCTTTCTAATTTTGCCCTGTTTTGCGATTTCCCCCTCCCCCTCAAAACAATGTGTTGCTCTGTCATGACAAAACGGGGATAACAGAACGATTCACCACTCTGATGGGATCCTGCAACAATAATCTTGCAAATCAACATTGTTTTGTGGGTGAGGGGGTGCTGAAACTATTTGCTGATAGAAATGTGGATTATCAAGAAATGGCCTTCAGTGTTCCAAGGACTTTTAGCAGGCATTATACAATTAAAAGGCACCAAAATAAAGCTGGGAGCAGCTGCTTAAAAATTAATTTGCATATAATTGGCAATTTCTAGCCACGCAAGAAATGTTCTTGTAAACACACAAAAACACCTGGGCAAATAAGGTCATCGCAGTAAAAGTCTTTATAAAAATCCCTTCACACTGCTTGGATGCCTTTCAGCTTGTTTATGGCAATCAAAACATGAAGACCCATTTCAGTGAACTTCACCGAATGTAACACAACAACTGTCACTTGAAAATGCAAAGGAATTTTGTCATAAATCTGTCTTTAGCAAGCATTCACTAGCTAAAGCATTCCTGCTTTGCTTCCGAGGACCGAGCGATGTGATGTGTGGATTTTAGCTACTCTGCTGCTGATCTCTTTGAGCTTCAACACATTACTTCCTCATATTGAAGTCTGCAGCTAAGAACCAAAAAGTTATCAGGTCGAGCAATGCGGTCCATAATAAATCAGCAATCAAGATAGGAAGGCATGGCCTAAAAGAAAACGAACAGCGACTATTTTTGGCCTGTTTTTCACTTCTCGCAACTCTCGTCTTGTCTGTGCAGTGCAAGGACTTGAAGAAGTTCTTCCATCAAAAAACATATCAGAATCTTTAATTAATCTTCAAAGCAAGCTTGTAATGCCATGATGAAAGCTGAAATACTCTTGCCCTTCCTTGAATATTGCAAGGAAGATCTCCCCTATCTCTCCACAGCTTCGTACTTCGCCATCTTTAGAGAACTATCGATCGCGCGGCATAATCCGCATTACGCCACTTTATCAAACAATGAGCTCATTTTTGAACCAATCAAAATGCTCATTCACTTCTCAAACTTTCTTGAGAAGTTAGCTTGATTGGTCCAAAAACAATGAGCTTAACAAAAGAAATATCGCGCGGTCGTTCATCATATCGAGGCGGGAAAGGCTAAATGGACTTTGTTGCGCAGACTCTATACTTTCGAGGAGTTGAGTCTGCACGCAGGCTAAAATTGGTAAATTTTTGCCTTGATGTGCATGGCTTCTTCTTTGATGACAATGTCAATGCAAAATGGAAGCCCCCACATGCCATTCAGAAGGAGAATGAGAATGATATTCAGACTGAGAATGGGATTGAGAATGAAATTATGTTCTGCATAGTTTATAGCCTTTTATTTGTCTTGTTTTGTATTTATATTTACCCTCATTGGCTTCAAAATAGTTATTAAATGCAGCTGGAAGTTTTTCTGGGTTATAATGCGCTTTATGCAGGAAGTTAAGAATTTTTGCTTCATAGATATCTTTCCTTACTTACTTATAAAATTCTATAGGATTTATGCAGAATGTTTTTAGAGTATTTATAATCTTTGAACTGTAAAATTTTAAAGGCACTGTGTCCATGTAAGTAGACGACTTCAAGGGGGGTACACGTTTTTTTTTTATAAGAAACTTGGATCAGCACTTAGTACTAAAAGTTTCTTAATTTCGCATGAAAATTTCGGTGTTTTAGTAGTAAAAGTTTCTTAATTAGTTTCTTATTTTTTGGGCCTAAAATTGCGGTATTGTTCGAAGTTGAGCCTTCTTCTCGAGAAAGGGCTTCCATTTTGCATTGACATTGTCATCAAGAAGAAGCCATGCACATCAAGGCAAAAATTTACAAATTTTGCAGTTAAAAGTCAAGAAAAGATGAATGTACCTTTGTTAGAGAGACATAGAATAAGAGAGACACACAGAAATAAAGTTTTAGAGTTTCTTAACTGTTCATGAGCGTAGTACTAGAGTTTCTTATATTTTTGGTCATCGTAGTACTAGTTTCTTATAAACCAGTTTCTTATAAAAAAAAACGTGTATCTTGTTTGGGGCTTGAAGGCACTTTGAGTGATGAAAATCATTCACTATCATCATTCTAATAATAATTTTACATATTGATAAAGTTTTAAAGTCTCTTATTCGTGGTAGGTGTCATACATAAAACACATCTTTGGTCATTTTCAGCTGTGACAAATATAAATGCTTGAAAACAACTAAACGCTATGGAGCTATGGAGATTTTGTGTATAACAATAAAAAGGACAGCTTTCCAAGGATTAAATTTCATGACAATATGTTACAGAGATGGAGTTCAGTCAATTTTAAAGGCTTTAGCAGGTCTTGATTTATTTCTATTGAAGAAAACATAGAAAAAATCTCCGTTGTACCACAAAAATAAGAATGATCGTACTTCTTTTTTGAGTAAGATTTAGAACAAACCCTTCAGTAGAAACTTGCACAAATTGTGGCTTCAATTTTGTAATTTTTTTGTAAGCACATTTTGCCCCAATTTTTACATTCAACTGTTGAATTTTTAAAATGATTTGTGAAGATATGTGTTTTGCAATTTTCCGCCATTATGAATTATATAAAAATGAGCCACAATATAGATATTTCCAATCCCTGTTACAATTACTTGAAAGTTCATGACTAGAGGATGGAAATAAGATGAAAAGGAAAATTGTCGGACCTTTCTTAGTAGAGAAATATTGCTATGAAAATTCAGTCCAGGCAGCGTTATTCCAGAAGTGCTTATGTAAACAAATAAAGCAATTAGGCCCAACTTCAAAAGTGATTTTCTTGGCTATCAGTTGTCCATTTTAGAAATTTGTGTGTCTCATTAACATTCAGAGTGTACTTGATGATATTGGCATGAAATAAATTCAGATTTTGAAACTTCATATTTTTGTATTTATTCCAAACTTTCTTTTGTTCCGGATCACTGTGGTGGGCACCTTTTGAAATTGGGGCTGCAGCCCCCATCCATCCATAAGCCATGTACCCCCCCATGTATATAGGTTTAATATTGGTCACAATTAAGTACCCACTTCAGGGTACCACTTTGAATATGTTCACATCAGACACCTACCAAAAATTTAGCCAAGAACCCCTCTGTGACTTTTAATAAGCGAAAAGTAATTTGATAAGTTATTCCAAGAAACTTTGTCGCTGATGTCACCTGCAAATACCTGCGAATAACAACATTACAAGTGTTTTCCAAATTTATTTTGCGTTATCGCAAATCTCAGGTGACAGATAATTTGAGATAACCTTTAGTTGATATGCTTTTTTGAAATGCAGTTGTTTTTGCATTGCTTTCTCATTTCAGAATTTCAATCATTGCCAGAAGAATGGATGTGTCAAGCTTCCAATCCTATATCAATTTAAAGACACAGACAACTATTGGAGCAATACAAGGAATACTCCTTTTTCTGGCCGGGGTTGGTACATTATCAATGTCTGGACCAATTTACAGCAATGAGCGATTTAGTTTTTTATGCGAGAAAGAATCATCACTGACACGTCAAGCTTGTCTCGATGCATACAACAATGGTTTGAACATATTGCAAGCGTATTTGCTTATCCCTGCGATTAACTTTGCAGTACCCCTGTTGATGATGATCATATCTGGTGTAGTGATTCATAGGTCAGCCATCAAATTGAGATCACGAGAATTCAAACATTCTAATAGTGGATGTGTCTTTCACATTCCGCATGTATATCTTGTACAGCTTATTGCTCGCATTGTCTTCCTGGCAACCATGGTGTCAGTGATATCTTCATATGCCTCATCTGGACGCCTGGAGATTGGATCAAAGTTTGAGTGCAACTTGAGTCAGCCTTCTCCCATGGGAAACTGGACGAAGACAATACTCTGTGTTGATTCAAAAGCAAAAGACAAATCCAATGTGAATATAGCTATTCTTGTAATAGACTGTGTCTTTCTATTATTGGCACTGATTGAGTTGGTTCAACTTTGTGTTCGCTGGTATTGCAAACCAAACAGCTCAGCTTCAGATAACACACGCGAAAGACAAGAGAGCTCTGAAGATGATGGCAAATGTTCAGATTGCAAACAATTTGTGGAAAAACTATTGTATTTCACAAAGGAGGATTTGGAAGTGGTTGAACTTGATAAACTAATAGGTAAGTGCTAACTATCACAACATCTCGATTGATGGATTCATTAGTTGATTATGATTTTATCAAACCCTGTCCAGAATTAAAAATCAAAGATGAAACTGTTAGCAAAGAGAAACAATTGTTCCTCATGAGGAATTTTGTGTTGCTGAAACTGAAAGTGGAGCTATCAACTGTAACATTTCATTTTCATGTTGAAAGCAAAATCAGAGAGGTTAATACACCTTCCTGCTTCATGATGGTGAGAGCAGAGACTCCCTGGGTGAGCAACACAAAAATTAAAATGGACAATTCGTCCATTAACTTGGCGACAAGCAAGATTTCTACTCATTGAGCATTTTCAAAGTGAAGGCCAACGAGTGAAAATTCTTTTATTTATAGGTGAAAACATCGTTTTGTTATTGAATTGAATTTAGGTTTGAATTATTTTTGATTGTTTTTATTTCCACCTGCTCTGAAAATTCCACTGTGACGTCATAATTGAGGAAAATTGGACTTTTTGCTTATTATTAGCAATATTGGCAATATTTAAGTTCTTAGTTGATAATTACTTTCATATTGCTACTAGAATGTATCCCAAAGCATCACTGAATAAAAAATGGAAATGGGATATCAATTTAAGCTTATTATTCATATCATATATTCATCATTTATTTGCATCAGTTTGTAATTGTTTCATTTAAACCCCTAATTACTGATGAAAATACTCTAAAATGCCTCAAAATTGTTGATAACAATCAATAGATCCAATTTTGACCATTTAAGGATATCTAATACAGTTGTTGTTATTTATATGACGTCATAAACGTTAAATTTGCTTACGTCATCAAAAATGGATAAAACTATACATCATCTGAAAGCTCCCATTGAGAGCAATCGAATGGTGGTATTCTCGATGCTCTACGACCATCCGTGTTAAAACTTGACTTGCTTCTTTGATTATCTGGCTGGCCACGTGTTAGAAAGAGGTTGGTCACGTGATCAGTATCTACCATTTTGAAAAAAATTACAATTTTTAATTAGTTGATGAAATTTTAGGAAAAGTCGCAAAGTTTCAGCTCTTTATTCTTTGAACTAACGACACTACATCAAATAAACTTTGCGGCGGCACTTTGTGCCCCCCCCCCCGGTAGTAATAGGGATAAAGAAACTTCTCGATAATTGTTGAAACTTCTGAGAGGGGTGAAATGCCCTTAAGTGTTCTTCTGTGTGAGCAGATTCATTGTGACTTTAGAAGTGTTTTAGGCCTATTTTCAAGCATTTTGCAACCAAGAAATTTTCGTAAAGCTGAATTGACCTTACATTGTCAGTCCTAGCCAAAAACACAAGAAATATCGCACACAAATATTTTTGTGTTTTGGCTTTGAATCATTCAAATCCACCAAGTACTCTTGATGCTATGAACAGTGGCGGACACTTTGCCAAATATTGGGGGGGCCAAGCTATTGTTTCGGTTAAAAAGCATTGTTTGTTTCTTTTGTTTTTGAACAAAAGATCTTTGTTCTAGCCAACATTGGGGGGGCGATCGCACCCCCTCGCCCCCCCAGGTGTCTGCCACTGGCTATGAATTCCGAAATTGGGAGCTTATATTGGCTTACCCAGCAGAAATTGAAGATTTTTAAATCCTTTGTTTGTAGGTGATTCTGTAGCTCCACAACCTGGCACACCAACCACGAGCACAGCTGGTGAGTAGAGTGGCTTAGTGAATCATTAGAGCAGTAAGAAATATCAATGCATTTTGCAAATATTACAATCAAGAAATGTTCGTAAAGTGGAATCAACCTACATTCTCAGTGCTAGCCAAAACACGAGAAAAATCGAAGAAAAAAATGTGTTGGTGTTTGTCTTTCATCTGAAATTGGAATCATTTAAATCTGTCAAGTTTTCTTGATGCCATAAATTTTGAAAGTGGGAACTTTTTTTGGCTTACCCAGCAGAAATTGAAGGTTTGAAATCTTACATTTTAAAATCCTCAACCTGGCACATCATTAACAGACAAAGATGATGAGTAGAGTGGCTTTATGTATCATTAGAGCAGGACAATAGATCAGTGTACAAGATCTTTGCACAAATCATTTGCAATTGAAAGAAAAAGTTGCAAACCCAGCCCTGCCAGCAATTTACACTGTGTCTAGTTTCATGGAAATGTTGGATGAGTCATTAAGAGGCGTGTTCAACCCATTCTAAAAAAGCTGTTGGGGCACTTTTTGAGTGGGATCTATTTTTCATCAGATTCAGCATGTCAAAATGTGTAAGAATACCAAGTTTCAAGTAAATATGATCAATAGTTTTCTATTTGTAAAGGGAAAACCTTTAGAGGGCTGGGGCAAAGTACCCCATTCTAAAAGTAGCTTTTGGGGGCATTTTCTGAGTGGGGTCTATTTCTCAAAGGATTCCGCGCATCAAATTGTGCACTTGTACTAAATGTCATGCTTGTATCATAAAATGCACAATACAATTCCTAAGCGAGTCCACTAAATACAAAGCACGTGGATAATATTCACAATTACTATAATGTTCATCTATCAGTCAAAGGCTAACGTAGATGTACAAATCTTGTTTGGATCCAGAACTTGAGTAAAATGCTGGCAAGGGGTTTGTATGGGCTCATGAATTCCATGTTTGATTCTGTTCCGTGATTTTCTTGCCAATGAAATTTAAATTCTATTTCTGAAACTGACAATCGTATTGAGCTGAAATTTCAATGGTAGGTAAATCATGGACCAGAATGAAACATTGAATTTTCATTCCCGTACAAACCCCTTACAAGCACTTTCCTAATTGTTGGGTCTAAATGAGTGATTTTAATAAACACAATTTTCACATCCAAATTAGCCTTTAATTGCTAGACTAGCATTGCAGTTTTGAATTTCGGCCGCATGATTTTTTCCACATCCTTCTAAACATCTTACATTTTTTTCCCATCACCCCAAAACCCAAAACTATTTTGAAGATTTTAAACCCGCAATGACTGATATAAATTTCGGTATTATTCATAGAATGTTCGGTAACTTTATGACAGGGCAATGGAAAGTGGATCCAAGTCAATCCTTTTGACATCAAAATTTGCTATGCTATGCCTTGTGGTCATTATTGTTAGAAACCGAGAGAACTTTTCCACCGACAATGTTTTGCATGATCTTCAACCATAAGAATCTTTTACTTCAAAGTACATCAAAGTTGCATTTTTAGCAATATCTGGTTCATTGCAACGTAAAGAATTACCTAGCCTGTGTGCAGACTCAACTCCTCCTGAGTCTGCACGCAGGCTAAGGATTCCCTTGACCAATAAGAAGCAGTGATAAAATTTCTGATGGAAAGTCTTAGATTTAGTTTTGTTTCATTCAAATCAGATTAACTAACTTGCGCTGGGCCTAAGCCCCCTCAAAGGAAGCGAGAGGTCCGTGGAATGACGACGTTAGAAAACATTATTTCTCAAAAACCAGGTGGAGTAGACCAATAGGCAAGCAACCCTGGTTACAAAATTTATCTAACAACCCAGATTAAAAATTTCTAAAATTTCCCCCCAAAGTATATTTTCGCGGCGAGCAAAATTCGAGAGGGTAGTTTTCTTATGGCTTTCCTCACAGCTTCGACTCGCGACGGTCGCCAACGCGGTCAATTGTTGATCATGAGTTCAAAAATGGAGCTCAAAAATGTAAACAAACCAAATCTGCTATTGTTACAAAATGTACCCCCTGCCGCACAGCTAGACATTCACTCTGTGCCTACTTTGATGCAGGGCTGTAGGTAGCAGCCTCTGATTGGGGGGCAAATGTTCTTAGAACAATAGAGAACAATACATCTAAGTAGTGATTGTGACGTAGCGCTATTATTTTCAAAATTATTAGGGGTTTAAGCCCCTCTGCCCCACGGTCTAAACACTGTGGGAAATGGAACGTATTTGCATGTTAGGAATGCACAACGACTGCGCTAGCTACCTGGGTTTCAAAGCAACTTTTGCAGCTTTGTTTGTTTTCAATTATAGTTGAGGGAATTTCCTTTGTTGGCAATCGCTGATCGCTGTTGTCTTACAGAATCTGTCCCTGTTCCTTTCCTCGAAATGCGTGAAGAAGGGCCTAAAACAAAATAATAAGGAAGCTCCTTCCTCAAAGCAATAATATGCAAATACATTTCATTCCCCTCCACAGTTGAATAGTTATCCTTTATGCACAGGATAATAAAACAAAAATTGCAAACAAATACTGGAGACTTTCGGCTATCAATCAAACTTTGAATCATTCTAATGATGCCTGAAGTGTTCTCCATATTATGGATTTCCAAACAGTTGATTTACCAGTATCAGTAAAGTTTTTTGCATGGAGAAACGGATGTTAATTAATCGTTTGAGCTAATGAAATAGAACGAGGTCAGTTGCATCAAGGGTGTTAGGTCATGGATAGTTTAATTACGTATTTATTTACCTTGTTTTGATCTTCGTCTTGTTTTCTTGTCTTGTTTTCTTGTCTGTTCTGTTTCCTCTTGCTAATGTAAATGCCTCATGTTATTTGAATATATCTTCCTTGTATTCCTGTGTCTTAGCGCGCCTTCGTAGAAGAAAGGTCATGGCATCGCGGTTTAAAAACCTTTCTTCTACGAAGGCGCGCTAAGACACAGGAATACAAGGAAGATATATTCAAATAACACGAGGCATTTACATTAGCAAGAGGAAACAGAACAGACAAGAAAACAAGACAAGAAAACAAGACGAAGATCAAAACAAGGTAAATAAATAAATAATAAAGATATCCGTGTCCTAACTCCCTTGGTTGCATGCTGTAACAGTCCGGGTCTTGCAGAAGAAGGTTAATAAATCAATTGCTAAACGTTAGGCTCTCTTAATGATATAAAAAATAACTTAATTTCAAGGAAAGAAAGGCTTCATAGAAATTAAAGATTTCATTGTAGTTATTTTTGGGATAACTATCACAAATTGAAGATTTAAATTTTTTGCATTTTTAGAGAATTCTACAACAAGCGTAGACACACCTTTTGTAGACGCATTTTTTTATGTTTGAAGAATGAAAACATTATGGAGGGGCTTTTCTCCAACCGGAAGGAATACACCTATATATATAGATATATATATAGATATATAGACATATAGGTACATAGGTACATAGGAATCAGGAATGTTGTAACAATGGGCATTATTTTTGCACACAATTGAAACAATCAGCGAAGCATCTTAGATATTTATAGGCATTGTTAATGTATACAATCAAAACAATTCTGACATATTTGGGCCAATAATGAACTTTGGCGAAGTTGCCAATTCACATTTCCTCATTAAGGCTAATCACTACTTGCTCCCAAAATTAATGGAGCTGCCAAATCATTACAAGGCAATCTTCAAAATTTGACCTCTTTGACCTGGCACACTGCCCTTACTGTTTGAAATCTTCGATATAGATAGCTGTTGCCAAGGGAACCAACAAACCCATATAATACTATCAAGAAACAAGTGTGGCACTGTTTTAGTGGCAGCTCTTGTCAGACCTTGTCAGGATAAAGTAAACAATTTGCCAATACAATATTGTCGGCCATCCTTCAGTTTTTATCAGAGCAGTAGGAAGCATCTTAAACTTGGAGGGGCATGGCAATTTAAGGGCACTTTTTTCATAAGAAGAGCATTTTAATATACATCAGATTTGCGACGAGAAAAATGTTATATCTAGGAGAAAATAGTATGAATGCTGATAGATATACGATTTCCTTCGCAATGAAGCAAAATGAGAAGTAAACATAACCAAATAAAGAAGTAAGTAATAACATAATTAAACTACTTTCTGTCCGCATTAGTCTTTAAAAGGGACACATCCTGAGACAAAAATTCCACCTTTTGGTTTGTTGCTAAATCTTGGGGAGCACGTGCCCCCTGTGTCCCTCTAGTTTCTACGTCTCTGGACTCTCGCTACATCTAATGTAATAAATCTGATGCATATAACGAAATCTGATCTGCTTCATCAAGTGGGCTCGTTATTAGGCTACATCCATTTTGATATGAACTGAATCATGCATTGCAATTGCAAATAGATATTCTATTACTTTGAGGCAAGCTATGTGCATGATCTCATTCTTCAAACATGGCTAATGGGGGCCTTTAATTGTATCATTGAAGCAGGAAGCTAAATCATTGTAACAGACCTTTCTGTAAATTATTTCAATGATGGGGAACATTGCAAATCCCAGCATAGCGAGAAATTCATATGGTGTATAGACCATAGGCAGTGCACCCATACATATCGTTTAAGTTCGTGAGACGCAACTTGGAGACTACTTTCTGACAAGATGAGCATAACTCTCTAATTACTTTTCCACTTGTTGGCAGTTGCACAGAACTGCAGTTTGTTAACACATACAAAATCTGACTCCTTGTTTTGACAAAAGGAAACTTGGCATCCAGAGCCTTTTTGATTACAAAGTCCAACTTTGTAATCTAAGAAGGGGCTTCGATGTCAGTCAGAAAGTAAGTAAGTAACCCACTTCCGTCACGCTCGTTAAAGCAATTGATTAACGTTTTATCTCTGCTAATTGGCACTGAAATAAAGAAGGCGCACATAAACCGCATACAAGACAGAAGTTTCCCGCGATCCTATAGCAACATTTGACGTCGGCTTATTTCATGTTAGACAGATTTGACACCATAAGATGGATAAATTACGATGATGTTTACCCTGGCACAACAACAAATTTACCCAGAATTGGCACGTTCTTGACTTCATTAGCAGCTTAATTATGTTAAAACAATCGTTTTCTAGAACGAACGCATCATTAGCCACTTATTGATAGTACTCATTATGCAAATAAGTCAACTTTAGAGGATGATGTAACTGGTGGCCTGCACAGAGGCTAGCATTTGCAGAATCACCGAGGGTAGAAGGACCCCCCTCTTACACAGCTACAGATGCAAATGTCATTGAAATTGAGAGGAAAGGTGCAGAACCTCAGCAAACAATGGCGCCACTGACTGGGGGAAGACACGTGACCACATTGAACCAAAATGCCTTCATGCCTTCAGAGGTTATCTTGGTGACTGCTTGTCTTGAATTAGCAAACTTAAGAGGCACCAGCCTACCAGCCCGGACCTTAGTTTCCTATAAAAAGTACGTGTAGCGATGGGGTAGCGATTCTGGGCATCTCTATACACATCCATGTTCGCTGTTCTATCGTTAGTTGAGACAATTTTGGGGGGAGGGGGAGGGGGAGGGAGGGGGAGGATTCGAGGTTCTCTAGGTTGTGTAGGTTTTGCAACAATGGTCACAACATATGTTTGACACTTTGAGCAACTCACAAAACTCTGTTGCTATAACATTTATAAAGTAAATGAACTCAGAACGCAAGATTGCTGCCCCTTAATAACGTATTTTAAAACTTAGTTGTACAAGTATTTGTTTATAAGGGACTGCCAATAAGAAATTCTGCTCTCAGATCGCCAAAAAATTAAGAAACTCCAGTACTGGGAAAATGATTTAAGAAACTGCATATTTTGATAAGGAAATCCTTTGCTTCATTTTCACTTGTTTCCTGTATCATATTACTAGCAGGGTACTGGAGCAATGTCTAAACATTGGAAATGCTTAAAAACTTTATTTAAAAATTTTAAAAGTTGAACAGGAAGTAAACATGAATGTTATGGATACTAGAAATTCGTAAAAAACTCTTTCAGTACTAAACATCTGATGATTTCAAGAAACTTTCAGTACTGGCCCAAATTCTTGGTTTCTTATAAAATACGTGTATGTGCAGAACCACATATTTTCCACTATCAAGAATTAACTAAAATTAAGTTATCAAAAATAAAGATGTTTTTGTACCATGATATCACGCTGCAGATCTTGCCTTGAAAGTGGGGGAAATTATAGTCCTAACGAGTAGCTGTGAAATATTTTGAAAAAAAAGTTTTGTTTTTATAGTTTAAATCTTGTTAATGATAAATTCTAGCCTGTAAGGATCTAATTGAAATGTGAAATCTGAATGTGACTACTGTAAATTTTCTGCGTTCTGTGCTGTGAACAGTGGCGGACACTTTGCCAAATATTGGGGGGCGAAGCTATTGTTTCGGTTAAAAAGCATTGTTTATTTCTATTGTTTTCGAACAAAAGATCTTTGTTCTAGCCAACATTGGGGGGGGGGCGATCGCACCCCCTCGCCCCCCAGGTGTCCGCCACTGGCTGTGAAGTTAAAGACAAATTCTGATTGAAAGCAAGGAAACATAGCTCTTTCGTCGTAGGAAAGTTAGATTATATCGTATTCCGCAAAACCATTGGGTAGATGAAATGCATCTTTTCCTATAGAACTTGAAAATTGTGTTTACTATGAATTTAAACTGTGACCAGTGTCAGATGAAAATAATGAGCAAACGGCGTCCTCACTCGACAATATTTCAATCGATGATTCCTTACAGTAAGTTTGCACATCTGCTGGTATTCTTTCCTCGATCTTTGCTTCAAAACTTTTAATCAATACTATATGCACATCAACAGAAAGTTAAGAAACTTTCTAATGGGGGAATGACTTTGTCAGTTGCCCCTCATCCAACCTGCTCATCCATGTTTTCACGGCAAAATCATTTGTGCCCCTCCGCTTCTCGCTGCACAATTTATGCATAAGCACCGTTTCTAGCAGTTGATACTGGCAGCATTTCGGCTTACCGTAAAAGCTGTATTAAGCCTTTAGGGGCATATTTAATTACGGGGCTTAAAGGAGAGGGGGTTAATTAGAGAGGGGTATTATTCACAAGATCAGTGATAACTTTTTGTTCTTTACACCATATTTGCGGATTGAACATACAACTTTACGAGTGAAATACATAAATTCGACACAGTTTTATCTCGAACGATATCAAAATTAACATGAAAAGTTGTTTAGTTCAATAAATGGAAAATCTTTGGTAACCTCATGATTTTGAGATAAGTGGCGGGGGGCTTCATAGAGAGGGGCCTTATTTAAAATTTTGGCTCATATGAGAGGGGGGCTTAATAGAGAGGGGCCATAATAAGGAGGGGGCTAAATAGAGAGGGGGCTAAATAGTGCTTTTGCGGGTACTTGATAGTTCTCCGCTCTCAGGCCAACGTGAATGTCATAACAGATCAAAGGACCTTAGAAGTGACTCACGGGCTTAATGATTTTTATTGTGAAATTTTCCAAATTATGCCATGAGAATGCAAAGGAAGATCAGTGCAATTTTATTGCACCTTCCTCGAAATATGAGTAAATATGCTGTAATGTTACGTTACAGAATGCAGTCTGAGGAAGCAACCATCAAAAATTGGCGTGCAGGAAATGTTTAGTCTTTGCTTGAAGATTTTTCAGTGGAGAACAAACAATCTAATTAAACACACAAGCAATCAAATTATTCACGAAATACACGTTTTTTTTATTTTAAGAAACTTGGATCAGCACTTAGTACTAAAAGTTTCTTAATTTCGCATGAAAATTTCGGTGTTTTAGTAGTAAAAGTTTCTTAATTAGTTTCTTATTTTTTTGGGCCTAAAATTGCGGTA
This sequence comes from Aurelia coerulea, assembly GCA_039566865.1. Classification (NCBI taxonomy): domain Eukaryota; kingdom Metazoa; phylum Cnidaria; class Scyphozoa; order Semaeostomeae; family Ulmaridae; genus Aurelia; species Aurelia coerulea. Next base: position 777,671 of record CM076951.1, on the reverse strand, counting down.
TTGTTCGAAGTGAGCCTTCTTCATAAAAATTTACCAATTTTGCAGTTAAAAGTCAAGAGAGACATAGAATAAGAGAGACATACAGATATAACGTTTTAGAGTTTCTTAACTGTTCTTGAGCGTAGTACTAGAGTTTCTTAAATTTTTGGTCATCGTAGTACTAGTTTCTTATAAACCAGTTTCTTATAAAAAAAAACGTGTAATCCGTTTTCAGCATGATTAAACAGTGCTATTGTTAATAAGAAACTCTTTTCAAGAATTCAACTAAGAACTAAACCAGTAAGAACCTCGACTGAGAACTTGGATATTGCTCAAGAAACTTGTTTATTTTGTCTGAGAAGGTAATTCGCATACTGGCGCTGTATTCTGGTAAAACTCACGAAATGCTTGGGAAGTTACCTATCAATGAATACAACGAACATTTAAGAAGGATGCAGAGAAACTGCAAAAACCTTTGGTACCCATGATCTGCTAATTTCAACTGTTTACTGAAAGCTAAAAGAGACTTTTAGTACTGGGTGGGAAAATTTATTGGTTTCTTGAAAACTCTTCGGTTGTTGTTCTACTTGACTGATCAGCTGCCTAAAAGCTCTTAGAAAACTAACAATAATCTTGAAAAAATGCTAACAAAGAGCTTTTTGAAATAATTTTGATGGGAACGTCATTGAGCTAATTAACTCAAAGAGTTCATTTTGTTGGAGAAATTTCCCTTAGCAACCAATCTCATTCTGTGAAATGATGCATCAACACAGGCGAGCAAGGTGGCTGCCATATTATATTTTCCAATCTCGGCCTGTTCTCAGCTGCAGTCCCTCTATTTTCCAGAAGTTTATTATTCACAATTTAGCGCAAACCTCAAGATCAATGTGCTTTGCACAAGTCAACTTAGAGGTCTAGTCCGAACAAAACATTGAATTCAGACTATTGCTGAACAAATTAAAAGTCTAGGCCTACTTTTGAAGCAGGGGGCTTGAATTGAAAATTGATTTTAAGCAGCTACGAAAAAGTAAGTTGATAAACTTCTTGATCAAAGATGAAATAGTGCTTTTACGGGTACTTGATAGTTCTCCGCTCTCAGGCCAACGTGAATGTCATAACAGAAAATGAACTTGAGTATAAACGAGGGTAACTACCAGATCAATGAAGCACAATGTTCTTGGAATGCTTTAGGAAAGTACTTCGGATATTCGGCAGTCAACACCTTCAATAAAAGCACAGACAGTCTTTTTGTAGGCGTGTTGTACAATGTTTCTATTAATACAAACATTTAACATAAAATAAATTGTACTTTGAACAGAGTTTAAGATAACATCATATTTGTCATTACTTAACTCTATTATCAGTACGAATATTTTCTACTTTTTCAAGCATTGGAAATGTTTTGCTGTGATTTCTCCAAGCTGCAAACAATTTCAGACACTAGATATTTCGGACTTCAAAAATTTCAAGAATTAATATTTTCGGATGTATGAAATGTCAGAAACTTTTTGCTTTTAATGTTTTCAAGATCTGATTATTTTAAGAAACTTTTCAGCACTGTATCAAATTCTTATAGTTTCCTGTAAGTTTCTTGTATTCTATGTTTAGATCGTCTACAGTCTTCATCGGAAAAGCTGAAGGATAAATACAAGAAGGAGTACAAATTTCACACCATTACATCCGTTAAAGGATCAGAGTTGAAGCCAAGAAAGGTAGCCTTAGAGAAGTTCGCCGTTGATGTGACCGTAGTGGAGGAAGTTGAAGTCACAGATTTGCCGAATGAGCGCAGCGAGTATATTTCCAAATTGCATGGGATCAGATCTCACAGTGTGGAACTGAATGAACTTGTAAACCGTAAAGAGAGAGTTTCCTTCATCAGGGGTTTAGCTGGGATTGGAAAAACGGTGCTCACTAAACAAATTGCCCTCAAATGGGCAGAAGGCACAATTTTTCAGGAATTCTCTCACCTTTACTCGCTGAAATGCAGAGACCTTAATGATAAAACAAATCTCGACGATTTCCTAAAGCAGGAGTTTTATGGAGAGTCTGTCCCAGAAGGAAATAAAATCTTGTTTATTATCGACGGTATCGATGAGGTCGTCGATTTAGAAGAAAACCTCAAGAACAACGATTCGATTATGTACCAGTTACTCCACGACCAGTCAACTCGATTCGCTGCATCAAAGGTCATCTTATCTGGCCGACCGCACGTCCAAACTACACTCGAAAGTACCGAAGGTGTTGATCTAATTGGCAACATGAAAATATTCGAAATAATCGGGCTGTCGGAAACGTCAGTTGACGAATATATCAATTTGTTTGCGGATAAAGAATCGCAGAAGGAGGAGGAGGTTGCAACCCAGAAAGCCGCAATCCAGAAAACGAGGGAATCATCCCAAAATATCAGTGTATTAATGTCGATTCCACAGTATTTAAACACCCTATGTTGTGTGGCAATACTCACTGGAGGAAATGCAATCTCAAACACCACCGAACTTTATACCTGGTTGCTGTTTGTGTTTTTTAAGTCGCATATTAATAAAGATGTCAAATATATAACCGATCTATTCTCTGATGATTACTTTAATTTCATCAAAACATTTGGCAAGATTTCCTACGAACTTCTTTTGAAGAAAACAATCGTCTTCACGCAAAACGACTTCACGGAAGAATTAAAAGAATTGACTGACAATCAAAATATGAAAAAGATGTTTGATGCGTTTTGCATCGAAGTTGGTGGACTTGCACAAAAATTCCAGTTCAGGCATCTCACCTTACAAGAATTCTTCGGAAGCCTTCATTGTTTAATTGAAGGAGTCGAACCTGAAGTACTCATACAGAATAACAATTTTGAGATCCTTACATTTATGTGCGGTTTTTATGGTTCATTGTTGAAAACTGAAGATGAAGAATCGGAAATAAAAGATATTGTTGACAAATGTTTGAAAGGGAAAGGGAATGGAGAAGAGGAAAGACGGCGATTTTTATTGCGCGTGCTAGAGGCATTACTCGATAAGGGAACAAGTCTTGGACAAGCTCTGGTTTCTACTGTGGAGTATGTGAACCCAACAATTGTATATAGTGACAAGGAAATTATTACGCAAATCATCAACCAACTTTTTCGCTTTATGCCTCCCACCGAATATTCGCAAGGACTCAATCGTTTTGATCTTCGTTCGTCAATCGATCAATCGAACTTCGAGAAACTTATGGAAGTCGCGGTTACAAATAACTTATTAGAACAATTTAAAAATGTTTATCTTAACCTGTATCCATTATCTAACTTTAATTTATGTAAATACTTTCAATGTTTTGGTTATGTTAATGTTCGTGTTAGTAATGTATCTGTAGATAAGTTGAATTTGTTGTTTAAGGATTGTATATATTGTAATGAAGTAATATTAAGTAATTGTAAATTAGTAGAACATAATTTAGATTTAAGCAACTTAAGGGAAATTTTAGAGGCGAACGAAGAGCAGTCGAGGTTGGAGGAGCTTTGGTTGGTGGGATTGTGAGATTGGTGAAGGAAATTGGACAGAAATTATTTACGTTATTGCGAGGATCAAATCAGTTACGTTGTTTGCGATTAAAATGGAGACAAGCGAATGGGTCAACTTGGTTGATGTCATTGAAGAGTATAAGGGAAGATTGAAGTTGGAGAAGTTGGAATTTTATGATTGCAACATTGATGATCAATTGGTTGAAAGGGTAAGAAGATTTAATTATTTTTCCTCTTTTGATGAATTATAATAAATATTTCTTCATTTCAGCATTTTATTTTCTCATGTTTAATTATCATAATATTCCAAGTTTTCATGTGTTTTAGAAGTAATGTTTAGGTTATTGAAATTAACTGGATTTTATTCTTGTTGCATAAAATAGTTTTACAGATGATTTAATTCATAAAATTTATTGAATGTAAATGAGGCATCAAGGAAAGGAAATTTGAAAGGGTTTCAAGCATAGAGGTAGGAACATGGGGAGTGGGGGTTATTGCCCCCAGGAAAGATTTTGCAATAATCAATTAATTTGCCTTTTTATTGTCAAGAAGTGCCCTTTTGCTTAATGAAAAAGGTGTCCTTGGATTTATGTGCCCCCCCCTTCAAGTTTGAGATGCTTCCCATGTCCCTGGCTTTGAAGAAATGGGAAATTTGAAGAGTTTTGGCAAGTTATAAAAAGTAGAAATATAAAGTAAATGAAAATTGAATCACTTACATTTTCAGAATCAATTCAGCAATTCCCTTTTTCCATTATATTTTATCCATGAAATTCTCCACTATTATTTTAACCAACAAGTTGAATTAATTTCAATAAAAAATGATTCCACAATAATTCAAATCCACCTGCAATCTCTTTCCCTCCATTAAATTGATATCCACAATATATTAACTTGAAATAAATGCAATTAATTTCCAGGAACATTGAATGTAAAATATTCCTCCATGTTCAAATCCATTTTCAACTGAATTCAACTCCCAAACAATTCAGCTTCAGCTGCCATTTAATTCCCAATATTAAATGTCCAATATCCTCACTCATTGTAACATAAATCCATAATGTTTTATGATAACATTCTCCATAAAATTCTGCTTCTTTTCTTGATTATTTCATGTAATAAAAAGGAAGAAAATCTTTCAAAATTTGATTTTACATGAATGGCGCCATCCGAACAAAATTGCGTGATTCTGTTTGATGAAAATGGCGCGAAAATGATGAATAGAGGTCTGGACACTAGAGTCATAGGGGGTGCATGTTTGCGGTATCGTACAACCTAGGAATTTGGGGTTTTAGATGGGATATATTTACCTTGTTACCCTTTTTCTTTATTTCTAAAAATATGTTGAAAGTTCCATGCCTGATAGGAAGGGATTAATTACGAAATTACGATTGCCAATACCAAACATCTTCCCCTACGAAGAGGCGGGTTTTTAGGTCACATTTTGAAACAGTTGGTAAAAGTGAAATGAAACAGCAAAGATGAAGAAACATTGAACAGAATAAAGCAGCTCTTATTTGCTTTCATCGCTTTCAACCAGTTTCTTAATTCCAACGGATTATTACCCCCACCTCTTTACCAAGTAAATATTTGAAAAGTTTTTGATGAGCTCCTGTTTACACACATTGTTTTCATATGAAACGGCCTTCAAGGAACGGCAGGCTCAATTTTGTGTAAGTTACGAAACTACCCTACCTGAGTTAAAAAGCTAAGAAACTGTTTTAATTTACAGTGTTCATTGTCCCAGGTCATTCATAAACTGTTTTGACACACTGCACAGTAACAGCAATTGTTTTGACTTCGTTTGAGTGCGAATTACACCCTATTTTTTCTGATAAGATTCTGCTTATAAGAAACTCAACTCTCAGATCGCCAAAAAATTAAGAAACTCCAGTGCTGGGAAAATATAAGCTAAGAAACTATTTATTTTGATAAAGGAAATCCTTGACATGTTTTTAATTTGTTTTCACTTGTTTGCTGTATCATATTACTCGTAAGGTACTTGAGTAATGTGTAAACATTGGAAATGCTTAAAAACCTTGTGTTGAAATGTTCACGAGAACACAGGTAGTGAACATGAAAATTGTTATGGAACCTCTAAGAAACTCATAAGAAACTCTGAGTACTCAAAATCTGATAATTTTAAGAAACTTTCAGCACTGGCCCAAATTCTTAGTTTCTTATAATAAAAATACGTGTATGCGATGACTTGTTTTCAGATCTTACTAAGTAATTTGGGAGCCCTTCTAACAACAATAACTTAACTCTACACTTCTGGCATTTGAAATATGAGAAAATCGTTAGAACTTTTGGTTGGTTTCTTACAAAATATTACACTCAATTTTTTATAAGAAACCGCTTATAAGAAACTGTAGGCTCGATTTTTCGAAAGTTAAGAAACAACCCTACCTGAATTGAAAAAAGCTAAGAAACTTCTGTAATTTTCTGTTTTAATTTTCCTTTCACACTCGAAATATTTTTACATTGTACATTTAAAGCAACTGTTTCGACATTATTTTGAGTGCGAATCATGACTATTTACTTGTTTTGAGATTTTACTAAGTAATTTGGGAACCCTTTAGACAAGACAAAATCAACTGTAAACTTCCGGCAATAAAAATATAAGAAACACGTAAGAAACTTGTGGTAGCAAAATGGCCCAAAAATTTAAGAAACTGCCTACCAGCCCCGGACCTTAGTTTCTTATAAAATAAAAATGAGTGTAGTGCATTTTACTCTTAATGTAATTTTCGCAAGTTATCCATCCTTCCTCTGATAAAAACTTTGACTGAAATTAAATTTCTTTCGAGTCTTTTTCTAAAACCCTCTCCGGGATATTCTACGAAAATTAGAGCAAATAGTTACACCATTTCCAGAATAGTCTTCGTCTGACACTGATCACAAGTTGTTATGTACACTTTTTTATAAGAAACTATAAATTCCGGTGCTGGTAGCCAGTTTCTTAAATGTTTGGGCCATTTTGCTACCAAAAGTGTCTTGTGTGTTTCTTATATTTTTAATGCCGGAAGTGTAAAGTTGATTTTGTTTCGTCTAAAGAGCTCCCAGATTACTTAGTAAGTTCTCAATACAAATAAATAGCATAATTCGTTCTCAAAATAATCTCCAAACAGTTGCTATAACTGTACGCTGTCAAAACATTTTTGAACGATAGGAAAATTGAAATTGTAAATTACAAAAGTTTCTTAGCTTTTTCAATTCAGGTAGGGTTGTTTTTTAACTGTCGAAAAATTGAGCCTACCGTTTCTTAGAACCGGTTTCTGATAAAAAAATTAACATTTTTACACCCAAATGAGCAAATGTATTTTAACGACAAGGCAGTCAGGTCACCATCTTTGTTTTTATTGCCTTATAAGGCACGGTATCGTCTCAGTCCCCCAATCAAGGAGCGTCCAAACTTCTTCCTACTTTAGCAGTTCTTATGGACTGACGGGGCTACCGTGCCTAAATAAATGAAATGCAATGGAATGAACTTTATGAGGCCTTAGTTTGCGGGAAGAAAATGATTTATCATGCTATTTAAGGTTTTTATTCAAAATCTGCAAGAATATCTTTGTAATTGTGATTTCCCGTTTTCATTTTATTTTCAACGACTTAACTCTTTTTTAACAGATCAGAAAGGCAGGTGTGTATGTTGGCATGAACCGAAAGACTGCGGAGAAGACACGAACGACTGCGTTAAAGACACGAACGAACTCGGGTATGGCGTTTCGAACTGTTAACGGTAACTCGCAATATTTTTATCGATATATTATTGAAGAAAAGAGTATGATGATTCGAGGAAGTAGCTCCTCTAGAGAACAGATGGTATTGAGATGCCCCCGTACCCTGTACAGAAAAGTTTCAAGAAATTCCCTTGCTTTTTAAGACAATTCATTTTGTGCTACAAAATAACTGGATATTATTTACCGTAAAAGGTCCATTTAAACCCTCACCTCTAGTATGCCCTGTCTCTCTCTCCAATAAATCCCTCCCTTTGAAGTCAAAATTTTCGATAACCCCCCACCCGCATCACTTGCATCAAACGCAGAGGTTACCTAGGATTTTCGATTGATTTGGATAAACGAGTGTTCAATTTATCTTTTGATCTGGTTTGGAATAAAAAGGTAAAATTTAATATAGAGTAAATATAGAGTAAAAGTGGTAAACAGCTCTGTTTTATATCCTTATTCTTTGACTTTGCGAGTAAGCCCCCCTCTCGAGTCTACGAAATTTAACAAGACCCGCGGGGTGTTAATAGAGCTTTTATGGTATTGAGAATAGCTGTGTGCAACAATGTAGCCACGGCTTTTTCACTAAATATTCGAATATTTTCTTTCGTTACCTTGTCAAAGGTCGTTTCAAAGAATTTGGTATAAGAAGATTTTCTGCGATGAAAATTCTCCCATTATAGGCTGTGCCAAAATAAATTGTATCCAACCTGGAAAGTTCATGATGAGTAGGAAGAAATTTCAAGGGAAGAAAGTTTGTAGGGAGGAACTTTCGCGTTTTTCGCTAAAGTTGCAAAAGCTTGTCCCTCGAAACTTCCTAAAATGTGAAATTTCGAAAGGTTCATTTCTGCGAAAGGTTATTCCTTGAAAATTTGATAAGTATGAACTCAAAGATTCATAAGATCAAGTATTTATAGTCTTATGATTTCGTTATATGCCGATGTGTCTCAATAAAATGCAAGGAAATTCAATACGATCTTGTTTCATAAAAACCCTTTCCAATTATCTACGCTACAAGCATATGTATGGAAGATTTGGAAGGATTGAAGAATTGATTCACATTCGAGACATGGCAACATTTGATGAGAAACCTAATTTGCCAATGTTTATTCCCGCAAAGTTTCCTAAATATTCCTCGTCTTATTGTTCTGTCGTATGTCTCAATAAAATGCAAGGAAATTCAATACGATCTTGTTTCATAAAAACCCTTTCCAATTATCTACGCTACAAGCATATGTATGGAAGATTCGTAAGAGTTCGCGATTCGCATCGACACATGGCAACCTTTGATGAGAAACCTAATTTTCCAAAGTTTTTATTCCCGCAAAATTTCCTATTTTGAATGTTTCGCGAAACTTCAGTCCGAAAATTTAGCGTTTTGCCTTCTTGCGAATGTTTCTTCCCGTGAAAGTTTTCTTCTATTACAGTATTTATAGTGCAGATTTTCATTTTGAATTTGCTTTTGGCTACAAATTCATACTTGTTGCCATTTTCTTAGATTGTGAGCATATTACCGAACAAAAGCTCAAAAGTTGACTGGAAAATTATGAAGATTTTGGAAGCATTTCGTCCGACACTGATCGCTCTACCGGGTGACCCAAAAAAGTGACCCAAAAAAAGTGACCCAACGCAATCTGCTTTAGGAAAAAAAAGTACGTGGTTTATGGAAATGCTTCAAACGTTGTTCTGTCGCTAAAAAACTAGCCTACATTATGAGTATTTTTTGGAATTTTTGTCGGCACTGTCAATTTCCCGAATTAAAGATTTTGAGAAAACGGCAAGCTTGAAATCCACAAAAAGTCATCAAAAACAGGGGATTGATTTAAAACCATTTCAGATCTTCAAAGCAATGAGGAGGCTGTTTCATTTCAGCCTGGGAATAAGCAACTCAGTTAAAAGTTTCCAGAGCAAGTTTATGGTCCCTAGGTACCTAAATATTTGGAGCTGAACATAAATGTTCTTTGTAAACTTGTGGAATTTCAAAGGAATTCAATTTTCCACGCAAATCGAAATGTTCAAAAATTGCTTACGGAAAAGCAGGAGTATCCTTATCCCTTGAGACAAGAATATTTTAGGTATCTAGGGACTTTAAACTTGCTCTGACAGCATTCGACTGAGTCACCTATTCCCAGGCTGAAATGAAACACGCTCCGCATTGTTTTGAAGATCTGAAAAGGCTGCAAATCGATCCCCTGTTTTTGACGACTTTTTGAAGGTTTCAAGCATGCCCTTTTTCTCATAATCCTTAATTCTGGAAATTTACCGTGTCGAGAAAAATTGCGAAAAATACTCATAACGTAGGCTTGTATTTTAGCGACAGAACAACGTTTGAAGTATTTCAACCAACCACTTACTTTTTTCTATAACAGACTGCGTTAGGTCACTTTTTTTTGGTTTCCCGGTATAAGAAATTCACTTGATAGTCAAATTAAACAAAATGTTTTGCCCAGCTGTTTTATGAAATTGTAAAATTATAGATATTATTTTGGTTACACTGCCTCGGCAGATATAATGACAATTTAGCTAATTTCACTTGTTTTCGAAAATCAGCTGATCTTTTACTTCGCTCATTCAGGATAATTCATCGGTATATTCGCTTTCGGTAGTTTGTTAATTTCGAGAAAATATTGCTATCGACATTGACATAAATTTGGTTTTCGGCAATTATGTTTATTTAACTCATTTTGTGATTTTGACATTCGGTATTTGTTAATTTCGAGAATTTAATCTCGACATTGCACTGATTTAGCTTTGATAGTGTGTTATTGTCGGTAATTTCAGTATTAGGTATAGTGTATGTATAAATTTGGGTATATGCGCGTAGTATTCGGTAGTGTAGTAATTAGGTATTTACGGGTGTGCCAAAAAGTTGAAGCATTTGAAAAATCGTAATACATAGGCTACAGGATCGATATGAATGAAACGAATTTTACTTGATAGCAGAAAGACCGAAATATTTGTGTGATTTTTCTCGCATTTTTATGAGCAAAGAAAATACAGCTGAAATCGACTTTATGAAAATTCGCTTGTTGTGAATTGGCTGAAAAAGGGCCGGACATACTCGACCAAATTGAGGGAATCTCTCACACAGAACAAGATGCAAGGGCATTCAGCCTCTCTTGAGAGTTGTAGGAAATGAATTCTTAAACAAATACAAAACATTTTAGATCCCATGGCAATACATGTGCAGAGGACATCCGATACCCATAACAAAGTGTTCTCTTGTATTTCTACGATTTGATCAAATATTTTAGGCCCATGTTCGGGCATGTTGCAAAAATGAATTTTCGTGAAGTCGAGTTTATCTGTATTTTCTGTTCTAATAAAAACACGAACAAATCACAAAAATGCTTATGTCCTGTTGCTATCAACCAAAGTTCGGTTCATTTAAATCCATCCCATACTCTAGGTACCACGATATTTCAAACATCTGTATATCTTTTGGCCGCACTCGTTATTATTCGGCAGTATCTTGATTTGGGCACTTCGGGTGTCGGTGATATACCAATGTCGGTACTTCATCTTTCGGTCGTATGTTGCAGAAATCCGCCTGAAACGGATCGGGCAGCAGCATTACTTCATGAAATTTTCAAAAACACAGTGGAAGTGTCAAAAACTAAATCAACATCGCTCTGTTTTCGCTTGATCAACTGCGATTGAAATTTGATCGTGAACTTCAAAATCAATTTTGTTAAATTTATATCGCACTCGAATTCACGAATGAAACTCTAGCATTAAGATTCTTTTATCATAACGCAGTTGACAAATTTATCAATAGGTTCGAAAATGTAAATGATTGGTAAAGGCAAGATCGTCTACTACGACTCTGTGAGAAACTACTCCAGTCCAGATAACGTTTATGCAATACTGCAGAGAGTGTTTAATAGTGCGGGATGATATAACATCAATTCCCTTGAAGATAAGAAATGAAAATGGTTGGAGAGGTACCTTCGAATGTGGCGAAATGTTTGATTTGCAAAGTCATTGAACTAAGAAGTTTGAGAAGAGCGGGACGGCAGTTATTCGCGATATACTGTCGATACAAAATTTTAATCAACAATGTACTCCGAAATCAGCTTAATTTTGAAGAATAAATTTCTCCATGTTTCAAAATATTAACAAAGTAGTTCGGTTTTTAGAAGGGTCAAGGATTTGGCATTTTGGCTGCAGGAGAAAGCCATCGTTTTGTTTGACGCTCAAATTTATGATAGGATTCGGGATTCAGTAAGAAAGGCTCGGGATCTTGTGGTTTTAGTGATCAAGACGCAAGATTTTGTCATTTTCATCGCGGGAATATGTGCATCATACCGGCCCTGCTCTCTTCACCCTTGACGGAATATTCATGTCAGTGATGTGATCATTTTGGGGGCTGGTGCAAAACCGTATGAAACAAAGTATTCTGCTAACAATTTGCAGTAAATTTTGTGGAGATAAGGCCAAAATCTGCAAGTAGTGTGTCAGTATTCAAGAATCTGTTATATATTTAGTAGCAGTGGAAGGAACTTCTTTCCCAGTTCTTGAATATCAAGGGAGGTAGCTTACGGTCGTTAGTGTTGTTTGTAGTAGTACACTAAAAACATGTCCTGTCAATGTATGGGACAAATTTAAGGTAACTATTGACATTTGATACATATGCTGATTTTTCAGGGTTAGGTCAGTATGTAAAGATCTCTATTTAGTAGTATATAAATAGTGTATAATAGATATAACAGGCATATTCCAGGTGTTATAAGGAGTTCTTTGCGTAACTAGAGCACAGTCACAAACACACAGCTTTGAACTATAGTTTTGGGAGAATTCAACATGTTTTCACTTTACCTACGGATTTAAAACATTGAAATTAGCGCTCAGTTTTTTTCTGGTCACAAAAATGATAACGAGGCAATCGGCTGCGGCATAGAGCCGAGGCTGTTTATGCAAAATGCAGGAAGACGTTATGCTGGTCTTAGCTGACGTAAGAGGCAGTTTTTCGGATTTTGTGAAATATTTCGGTGGTTTTACGGCTTTGATACCTCTTGCGACCCACACATAATGCGTATGTGCATAAATATCAAAATTTTGAAAATGCACTATTTCAAGCAGAGTTACCCTTACACAAACGGAACATTAAGTAGTGATGCATATATGCATATGTAATACAAGTATTTTCTAGAGTTGAGTACGACCAGTGAAAATTGTTTGCTTTCAAACGGGAATCGAACCAGGATCTTCAATCAAATGCCAAATATTATCGTGGCTATAATACAACATTATATTACTCAGAATCCAACGCAATAGAAAAGTTGCAGAAATCTGAAGTCATTGATATCTCTCTACCGTGTAAGCAATTGTATTTCTTCAAGCTTTCGTCAGAGCAATGCATATATTTTCAATAATCATTAGGCATAATCTGACATGGTTTACGATAATTTCAGTGGGCTGATTGAAAATGCCAACAGCATACCCCTACTCAACGATTAACATCGAAAGCCCCAAGTTGGATTTTTATTTTATGTGACATTTTTAAATCGTGATTTGTGACTGACAGTTGGTACATACCATATAAGGCAGTTTAATGTAAATGAATGGAGTTGAATGGAGCAGTTGAATGTAAATGAACAGGACAAAGAAAACGCCTTTCTGTGACAAGTACGATAGGCAATTTTTAGACCTGTGTTAAACGCGCAGCTTTACCCAACTGACAAAGGTACGCATCCTTAGTCTTGGCTGTGTTAGGACCGCATTTTATCCATACCGATTTCACATCGCAATATATCCAGATTTTCGAAGGGATTTAATCAAGTTTTATACCTTGAACGGCATTTTGATTAGTTAGCCTTGCGTTGTTGTGTAAGCATATTTGTAGTTTCTGAACATTTGGATATTAGCAATACTGGTAATTTTTGGATTGGACTATTTACTCCTATCACAAATCGTTAGCTTTTTAAATTAGATGTTTGAGTTTGTTTTATGTAACATGGGAGCTTCGCCATTGACCTTCTAATTCGAATTTTTTGGTCGGGTTATCCATTTGAGCCTGTTTTCGTTTCATTTTCGATTGTTGGGTTTTGTTTTACTGTCATTAAAAAGTTGATAAATATTGGGAAATTCATTTCGCCTGAAAGCAGCAGCAAACTAGTGCAGGAAACACATAAACAGGAGGCTTTCTTCGATTTGAGAACTGTATCATTCCCTTTTCGACCATTGTGATTTCCATTTTATATTAGGGCAAGAATATTTAGGCCAAACAACCCTGATTTCTTGAAAGGGAGAGAATCGTTGATAGAAAACGTGAACATGTTTTAGAAGAGAATCAAAATTTGTAGTTTCAATATTTTGATTTGTAACAATTTATGATATTGTATTTGGACACTCGGACTCTCTATATTAAAGTTTCTTAACATTGTGCTCAATTCTTATGGCAAACGTTTCTTCTAGAGTTTCTTAGATTTTAATCAATTCATTGCGCACCTTTTTTACCACACAGAATTTCAAGAAAGAACCAAATCATCAACAAACAGTGTTCTTTATAGTATCATTTGAGCTTCTTAGAATATGTTTCCTGTACACGAAATGAGTACATCTGCAGTTATTTTGTTAGATGCTCTAGTGCGCCTTCACATTGGTCAGTCTTTTGGGATGAAAACTATATACATTCGTGGTTCGAGTACAGTAAAAACCCGCATATAAGAACGTACATTTTTCAAACCAAGCTTTTTTTGTTCTTATGTGAATAGTAACATCCATGAAATCAGGTGGAAACTGTTTATTCAAAATAGTAACGACTCGGTTATAATTGAAACATTGAAAATAGGCTCAAAATGGAGACAATTTAAGGGTTTGAGATGAAAGCACCTTCCTGGACCGTTGTAGTTTTATAATATGAAATTCGTGAAAATAATTTGTAGTTTTTGTAGCCTTTTAAATACGTTTTGTACATTTGTTGTTTCAGTAAAAATCAGTTTGCTTGCAACCTGAAAGCCATTTATATTTCTCATGTCACTCACTTTATTTGGTAATGTGGGGTAACTGGGACAAGGGAAATTTGGTTACATGTGGTCAGTCTATAGCCTTGCATTTTGGTAAAAACGTGTAATTTGAAATTAAACCATGTTTAATGAAAAAGGAAAGCCTTTCGCCAAACCTTTTGCGCCAAAGCCAGTGTTTTTAAAGAGGGCAAATTTTACCAAAACTCAAAAGGCTGCAACCTTACTTTTGCCAAAAATATGAAGTTTAAAAATAGTAAACTTCCCCGAAATAATTATTAAGCATAATCTGACATGGTTTACGATAATTTCAGTGGGCTGATAGAAAATGCGAACGGCATACCCCTGCTCAACGATTAGCATCGAAAGCCCCGAGTTGGATTTTCATTTTTATGTGACATTTTTGAATCGTGATTTGTGACTGACAGTTGGTACATACCATATAAGGCAGTTTAATGTAAATGAATGGAGTTGAATGGAGCAGTTTAATGTAAATGAACAGGACAAAGAAAACGCCTTTCTGTGACAAGTACGATAGTCCATTTTTAGACCTGTGTTAAACGCACAGCTTTACCCAACTGAAAAGGTGCGCATCCATAGCCTTTGCTGTGTTAGGACCGCATTTTATCCTTACCGATTTCACATCGCAATACATTAAGTACAAAAACTTTCGGCGGATAAAATTTCGGACGATAAACTTCGGCGAAAATATTTTCGGACACATTTTTGGTATTTCGGACCAATAAATTTTCGGACAGCATTTTGACTAGTTATCGGATCATTTATGCAAAATCACACCAGGTTGTAGATTTATTGAAACAAATCACCTTCATAAAGTTTGGAATAGAGTCCTAGCATGTACTAGAGTCCCTTCAAACATAAAATTTGCTAAAATAGAACAGCAAAAAAGTCACTAATTTTCTTGTTTCTATTCGTATCCATCAATTTTTTGTATACGTGCTTTTGATTGTAGTTGGCGTCGTGTCATAGCCACTTTAAATCTGCAAAAGGGTCTTCTTGTTCGACGTCGTTTTCGATACCATCTTCAATTTTGGCCATTTTTATATGAATTCTTTGTGAATTACATCAGCAATAGTGAGAGAATGTAAATCATGATAGACGAAGAGGAGTTTGTTGTTATTTGTTCTGACCACATGTTCTGACCAATGACAATAATATTGGATTGGAAACAGTTTTTTTCAAAAATTTGCATGTTTACAATAGTCTTTCGTGACGTGCTGGAGATTCGATTACCGATTTCTTTACTGCGCATGCGCATGTCTATGCAAAAACTTTCGGCGTGACAAATTTTCGGACAACTCTATATTTCGTACAAATAAACTTTCGGACAAGTCTTTGTCCGAAAGTTTGTCACGCCGAAAATTTTTGCACTTAATGTATATCCAGAATTTCGAAGGGATTTAATCAAGTTTTATAGCTTGAACGGCATTTTGATTAGTTAGCCTTGCGTTGTGCAAGCATATTTGTAGTTTCTGCACATTTAGATATTAGCAATACTGGTAATTTTTGGATTGGACTATTTACTCCTATCACAAATCGTTAGCTTTTTAAATTAGACGTTTGAGTTAGTTTTATGTAACATGGGAGCTCCGCCATCGACCTTCAAATTCGAATTTTTTGGTTATTTAATTTAACAGTAGTTATTTAGTTTGGTTATTTAGTTTAACTGCAGTTATTTAGTTTAAAAATAGTAAACTTCCCCGAAATCCAGAGGCTATAGCCTTACTTTTTGGCCAATAATCAGTATTTCATGGTATTTTCAAGAAAGGCTAATTTTAGTTTTTATCCTTCTTATATCTAAAGATGAACTTTTTAGAAAAATTAAATTCATTCCAGGAGGTAAACGCGATCAAATTTTGAGAGATGTCTGTGCAAAATTTTAATAAATGTTTATAAAATCTACAGCGAATGCAGGAAAACGATGGAATTCGGGGAACATATGCTACTATTAATCTTCTATCTAACTGCACAATTTGTTTGTAATTTGAAAGTATGATTATGCGTATTTCAGCTGTACGCATGCGCACATTCTTTGAATTTCTGTGTGATGACGTTATAACTTTTTACTAATTTTTCATTGCAAAGCAAAAGCTATTAAACCATAGAAGACACTAAAAGTGGACTCGTGTCCTTACCACCTTTCGTTTTCTCACAATCAACGATTGACAATTTTTAGTACTGAGTCCTATTGGCCAGTCTGTAGGGTAGGGTAGGGTGGGGTAATGTGGGTCTACAATGAACAAAATCTCAAAATAGGCCCACTTTTTCCGCTCTGTTTTCAATACACGTATAATATCGGATTATGAAAGGATAAATTATTAAAAGATTAATGGAATTACATTTCCCAACCATTCTCTGTTCAATAAAATCACAATCTTTGCCTTTTATCGCAAGCCCGCGGGGGGGGGGGTACTCCCATTATGGCCTAACAGGGAGCTCCAGTCGGTTTGAGGGTCTTACGAAATGGCTACCAAATGGCCCTATTTGTCAACTCCTACTACCAATTGGGGGTATTCTAAGATTCCTGCCCAGTTGTAAGATTTCAACTCAATAGGCTCCTCCACATGGCAATATGGTCGTTGCAGCAATAATTACCATTGAATTTTGAAGTTTTCTTGCTTTGTTCAATCAGTTTTTACAGCAGAAAATTTTAAAAAACTGCTGAAAATTTTCGCTACCAAATACAACCAAATGGCCCAATTTTAGGTCCACAAACTACCATTTGGGAGTTTCTGTAAATAGACACTACCATTTGAGGGTATTTTTCAAAATGTTGCTTTGGCCCTCTTTAACCCTGACTGGACCCCCTTGTCAGGCAATTATTGGAGTACTCCCCCGGGGAAAATTTGACCATATACTTTAATCACTAGGACCCTGGGGCACTTAGACGGGGGTGTCAAAATGGATAGATGGTAAAACGACAATAAAATGCAAACAATTTCAAAAGTTTCGTTTAATGACATTCAATGCTTAGTGTCTCTTGGCAAAAGATCACAGTTTTGACAAAGGCAGTTAAGGTGCCTCATAGCTAATTCATGGCCAAAATTTTCGAATTTTTAACTTCATGCTTTCTAATTCTAAATTTAATATAGAATCTGATTTCTCACTCGAAAAATTTGCCTTGTGGCCCTTTTTGATAAAAATTGAAAATTTGTGCAATGGAGTTGATAAATTTCTTCTTAGCAACCACTTAGCAACCAGAAAAATTTGTTTTACTGCAATACAAATTCTTTGCAATCCCTGTATTTGATCCATGTCTTCTTCTTGTCCTCGTTCCCCCTTTTCCAAGACAACATGAGGTTGTCAATGCTAAAACGAGGCTGTTTATACATGGTACATCTACAGTGAAGCCATTGAACTAAAAATTGGCTTACTGCAGTGCAGTTTCGAAATTATTTTGCGATCTTTGATGTTTGTATGATAGTTGCTAGTTCTGAAATGGGAAATAAACACAACAAGAGCAAAAGCTACTGGGAAAAGGAAACTTGGTGGCAATAAATCCATTAGTTGCAGTTGACAGTGTTGGAATTGAAACATCAACAGAACAGTAGAGGAGTCGGGATATTTTCTCCACCATCATGTCAAGTCGTTAGGCCAGATGAAGGGCCTACAAGTACAAGGGCAGCAAAAGATTGAGACAAGAAAAGATTGAACAACAGCTCGAGAAAGTCAAGTGAGAGTGGGAAAATGAGGAGAAAGCAGTTATAAGATCTGCCAGAAAAGGTTAATGAGGAGAAAGAACAAGAGGGTGCCATATATCTTTCTGGTGCCTGCCTATAGATGAGCCAAAACATTGTGATGAACACTGCTTGAACTTTAACGGTGATTTACTCAAAGAGTTGAAAATACGGCATTGGGAAACTTTGAGAAATTCTTAAAATTGAACTATAATGCTGATCAACTCCAAATTTCATAATCATTTTTAGTATGCCATACTCCATGGGCCCTAGTAAAAAAAATTAAATCTGATGACTAAAAATAGAATGAGGCTGATGAGATCAATGACGCGTAACTATTGAAATCACATTTATCCGTATATCTTGGTAAAAACAAAAGCTATGTCAAATATTTTACTAGGGCCCATGGACATAGAGGCAAGTGTTCTCCATACCAAATTTCACACTTGTAGGACAACCATGGATTTTCTGAGAATTTTTCAAAAATTAAAATTTGACGGGTTGCCACGCCCAAAATTATGCTAATTTTTTATAATATGATGTGATTTTTATTTTTGATAAATCATTGAAAACAACTTCACAAAGTTTCATTTGGCTACATCTCAATGCACCTGCAGAAACTCAAATGAAAATAATTACATATGAGGCGCCTTAAATCCCGCGATGAAAATAAAACTACGGTAACTGTATTATGCTGTGACATCGTTGCGACTTGCAAGTTAGTGATCGAATTTAGTAACAGTCAAATAAATGTTTGCAGCAATGTACCGAGTGAGCCAAAAAAGTTCCCACTTTTGAAAATTCATAGCATTAACAGTACTGGATGGATTGGAATGAATCAACGTTTGCTTGACATCCAAAAGATTGAAGTATTTTTGTGATTTTTCTCGCCTTCTTACGAGCACTGTAAAAATTGGTAAATTCAAATTTACAAAAACTTGATGGTTGCAAAATGACTGAAAAAGGGCCTAAAATGCTTGATCAATTCATAAAGGACTCCTTGCTCAGAACAACGGAGAAAATGCAATTTCTCATGGGTGAGAGATATCGTCTGCACATCTATTGCCATGGGATTGAAAATCTTTAGTATCTGTTTGAAAGTCTATGTCTTATAACTCTTGAGAGATGTGAAACGCCTGTGCGTATTGTTTTGTGTGAGGAGCGTCCTAATGATTTGATCAAGTGTTTTGGTCCCCTTTCAATCATTTTGTAACCATGAAATTTGTGAAAAGTTGAATTTACCTTTATTTGCAGTGCTTGTAAGAAGACGAGAAAAATCACAAAAATACTTCAATCCTTTGCCTTTTAAATAAAATTTGAATCATTCGAATCCATGAAGTACTTGTGGTGCTACGAATTTTCGAAAGTGGGAACTTTTTTCTGGCTCACTCGGTAGTATGTTTAATCCAATTTACTGGTTACAATATGGGCAATAATGCACCGTGTTTGTAGCTTATAAATTAAAGTTCACTACCTCGTTACTGCCTTTTTTTCTTCGATATTTTCTCTTCGGCCTAAAAGCCCACCATTGCAAGAAATACAATTTAAACAGCGCCTGGCGCATGCGCATCTCAGAGAATGGTTAGCTCCTTCACAGCGTAGAATTTCGTTTCAAAGATCCACCACAGTAAATTAGAGATCGAGAGGAACATTTGTGTAATTTCTTTTCAAAACCGACCAATAGTTTGGCTATTCCATATTGACCATTCCATTCCATTCCATCACTCCATGTTTTACAGACTTTTTCCCTACAACTCACATCAATTAAGGTAACTCTGCTTTTCGCTCTAGTGCACAGCGAAATGCCGTTTCGCAAAACCACTCTCCTCAGAAAACAGTTAATTTCTCCAATATTATTCTGCCTATCGAAAAACGGTAAAAAGGATGTTGTTCTGCATAATCTGGGCAATCGAAAAATGTATAAATCGCAATGTTTCCGTCAACCCTGGTTTCACAAATCCTAGTTCAAATCTTTTTGCTAATTTCAGAAAAGTGGATTTATCTCCAAAACTAATCGAAAAATATTCGATTTTTTTTTCGTTCTATCTTTAGCTAGGTTGTTGATTTACAACTTTGCCAAGTCTGATTGAAAAAGCTAGGCTAGATTTCCTGCAATCGAATTTTGTACTTCTGTTTACTTTTCGACAGTGAAATGGAGAAACCTTGGTCAACAGATTACCATGCTATGAAGCACGCTTGCAAAAGCTCAGGCTTGAAATAACTTTCAGAAGTTTTTCCATTGGCAAAAAAGTGAACGTCGTCTTCTGGGAATTACATACGCTTGTCTCAAAAGACATCCTTTGTGCGCTTGTAAAAGTATCATTTGCATCTATTGGGAAAAAAATACTGATTTTTACCAGCAACTTCATGAAACCAGGCTTTGGGTGTCTTTCGAGACTTTCGTAAGCATTCACAGATTATCAATTTCTTTTAGAGTCCACAATGAGCATAGATCTTAGATGAAGAACTAATTTTATTGCAAAAACATTCTATGGGAGTTCAAATCGTTATGCATGGGCTAAACTGTTGACCAACGCTTTTCCCCTTCGATGTCGAAAAGTAAACAGAAATGTAAAATTCGATTGCAGGAAATCTAGCCTAGCTTTTTCAACCAGACTTGGCAAAGTTGTAGATCAACTACTTAGCTAATGATGGAGCGAAAAAAGATCGAAACTTTTTCGAGTAGTTTTGGAGATAAATCCACTTTTCTGAAATCAGCAAAAAGATTTGAGCAAGAATTTGCGAAGCCAGGGTTGACGGAAACATTGCTATTTATACATCTTTCGATTGCCCAAAGTATACAGAACAACATCCTTTTTACCGCTTTTCGATAGACCGAATAATATTGGAGAAATTAGCTGTTTTCTGAGGAGAGTGGTTTTGCGAAAAGGCATCTCGCTGTGCACTAGAGCGGAGAGCAGAGTTACCTTAAACGACTTAACTGATGTCTGCCCACACAGTCTGTTATCATGCTTGTTGTTTCAGTCGAAATTTAAGGGAATTTCATGAAACTTTCAAGAAAATATATGCAAAATAAACTAAGTAGATCTTGAGGAACACATTGGTGTAATTTTTTTTCCAAAGTGACCAGTAGTTTGGCTATTCCATATTTACCATTCCATCTATACCACTCCATTCCATCATTCAATTCCATTATTCCATTCCATCATTCCACACTCCATGTTTTAAAGATAGCCCGGCTACTGTTCCCCTTTCAAGGTTTCCACCACTCACAAACATTGTGCATGTGCTGTCGGTTCAGGGTTCATAACACTTGAAGAATACTTGAAGACAAGGAGAGAAGTATTTGCAAATTATTTCATTAAAAATCTGATGAAACATCCCTTAAATACAAATTGACTGTATTCGTGAAACTGTAAAATGCCATTAATTTCTAACCAATATATAAATATTTTCAGTGAACCCAACAAAGCTTAACAAATCCTCCTACAACGTAAATTCTGCTATAATAGTAAGGAGAGAAACTAGAATACAATATGTTTGGTATGGTATAGACTTGCCTGGTATGATATAACCATACCTAGTACATTTTGTCTTTTGGAGTCGACGTTGTAGAAATGTGATAGGATTCTGCATTGTGTAATTTTAATTTATTCTAATTTAGTTTAATTGAAGTAATTTAATTCTATTCAGTTTAATGAAATTGCCAAAATAGTTTAGCAGCTAGCAAATCCATGGAAGGTTACCTGGGGAGCCACATAAATAAATTGGCACAGCCTCAAGTGGTTCATAAAAGCTCTCAGTTCCTAACAACTGATAAATTTGGATCACGTGTTGTCATTAAGTATAAGAATTTTCATGAAGCATCCATGTAACTGGAAGTAGGTTTATATGATGCATTTTTTCTGTTTTTTGAAATTTCTTTGTTTAAAATCAAAATACTGTGACAAAGGATAGAACACTAAAGCCTGGTTTCCATATGATAGTAACAGTCGGCGACCTACTACGACACATCGGCGACGTGTCCCCGATCAGTCGGCGACATGTCCCCGACGTCTCCGATCAGTCGGCGATGTGTCCCAGCGCAAATTTGCCAAATTAATTGCAGCCATGTTGTTGAATGATATGATAGGTAAATTCTCGTGCGCAATGCATTCTAGGATTGATTTTTCTGAGTCGCGTGATTTTTCATAGTCACTGACGTCGCAGTGCAGCCAAAAATCATGTTTCCATTAAAAATCTTGATCGCAGCAGTCTGAGACTGTACAGCGACTGGTCGGCGACGATCGAAAATGTTGAACGCATTCCAACTCTTCCGATGCGTCCCCGTACTATCCCCGTCTGATCGGCGACGATGGCGAAATCGCTGAGAAAATGTTTCCATTCAAAGCAACCGTCCCCGATGTGTCCCCGAGCCTGCCTCGGCGACGCGTCGCTGACTGTTACGATCATATGGAAACCAGGCTTAACATTTCAATGAAACTATCAAAAGCTCAATGCACAGCTCTTAAGAATATAACGACAATCGTCTTTTGGGTATTGATTTTAGGCTGATTTATGTTTCTTAGAACTTGTTATGTATCGTGTATTCAATTTTAAATTATATCTTATTTTAAAGTGTATGCATTGTGATGTAAATAATTGTTTACTATAAATACTTGGCTGCCCTGTAAATAGCTCACACTGACGAAGATTTTTATCGAAACGTTTGAGGCATTTAACAGTTGTGTTTTTATATTTATTTTCTGTTAACACATGATGGTGGTTTAGTTTATTATAATGATAATAATGATAATAATGATAATATTGATAATAATAATAATAATAATAATAATAATAAACAATCATGATTCAAACCACTCATAGGAAACTCAACTCTCACATTTCCAAGAAATTAGCAACTGGGAAAAATACTGATTGAGCAAAAAAAATCTATCCGTTTTTGGCAGGCCATTGGAAATTGTACATTGTGCCAATTGCAAAGATTTTTTACTTTATCTTTTACTGAAATCAGTAATTAAATCAAAGGATGTCGTCAATAATTGTTAGTATGTTTCTTGTTTCTTGACTTATAAACCAGTTTATTAAAGGGAATCTAAGCATATATTAGACTGGCTACACAATCTCTGTATGCTCCTTAGAACTTAGCAACAACAACAACAGCGAAATTGAGGGACTAGTGTAGCTAGTGTTGTTAGTCTGTTTCTTGTTTCTTGACTTATAGGCCAGTTTATTAAAGGGAATCTAAGCATATATAAGCATATATTAGACAGACTACACAATGTCTGTATGCTCCTTAGAACTTAGCAACAACAACAACAGCGAAATTGAGGGACTAGTGTAGCTAGTGTTGTTAGTCTGTTTCTTGTTTCTTGACTTATAAGCCAGTTTATTAAAGGGAATCTAAGCATATATAAGCATATATTAGACTGGCTACACAATCTCTGTATGCTCCTTAGAACTTAGCAACAACAACAACAGCGAAATTGAGGGACTAGTGTAGCTAGTGTTGTTAGCCTGTTTCTTGTTTCTTGACTTATAAGCCAGTTTATTAAAGGGAATCTAAAGATATATAAGCATATATTAGACAGACTACACAATGTCTGTATGCTCCTTAGAACTTAGCAACAACAACAACAGCGAAATTGATGGACTAGTGTAGCTAGTGTTGTTAGTCTGTTTCTTGTTTCTTGACTTATAAGCCAGTTTATTAAAGGGAATCTAAGCATATATAAGCATATATTAGACCGACTACACAATGTATGTATGCTACTTAGAACTTAGCAACAACAACAACAGCGAAATTGAGGGACTAGTGTAGCTAGTGTTGTTAGCCTGTTTCTTGTTTCTTGACTTATAAGCCAGTTTATTAAAGGGAATCTAAGCATATATAAGCATATATTAGACAGACTACACAATGTCTGTATGCTACTTAGAACTTAGCAACAACAACAACAGCGAAATTGAGGGACTAGTGTAGCTAGTGTTGTTAGTCTGCTTCTTGTTTCTTGACTATAAGCCAGTTTATTAAAGGGAATCTAAGCATATATAAGCATATATTAGACAGACTACACAATGTCTGTATGCTCCTTAGAACTTAGCAACAACAACAACAGCGAAATTGAGGGAATAGTGTAGCTAGTGTTGTTAGTCTGTTTCTTGTTTCTTGACTTATAAGCCAGTTTATTAAAGGGAATCTAAGCATATATAAGCATATATTAGACAGACTACACAATGTCTGTATGCTCCTTAGAACTTAGCAACAACAACAACAGCGAAATTGAGGGACTAGTGTAGCTAGTGTTGTTAGCCTGTTTCTTGTTTCTTGACTTATAAGCCAGTTTATTAAAGGGAATCTAAGCATATATAAGCATATATTAGAAAGACTACACAATGTCTGTATGCTCCTTAGAACTTAGCAACAACAACAACAGCGAAATTGAGGGACTAGTGTAGCTAGTGTTGTTAGTCTGTTTCTTGTTTCTTGACTTATAAGCCAGTTTATTAAAGGGAATCTAAGCATATATAAGCATATATTAGACTGGCTACACAATCTCTGTATGCTCCTTATAACTTAGCAACAACAACAACAGCGAAATTGAGGGACTAGTGTAGCTAGTGTTGTTAGTCTGTTTCTTGTTTCTTGACTTATAAGCCAGTTTATTAAAGGGAATCTAAGCATATATAAGCATATATTAGAAAGACTACACAATCTCTGTATGCTCCTTATAACTTAGCAACAACAACAACAGCGAAATCGATGGACTAGTGTAGCTAGTGTTGTTAGTCTGTTTCTTGTTTCTTGACTTATAAGCCAGTTTATTAAAGGGAATCTAAGCATATATAAGCATATATTAGACAGACTACACAATGTCTGTATGCTCCTTAGAACTTAGCAACAACAACAACAGCGAAATTGAGGGACTAGTGTAGCTAGTGTTGTTAGTCTGCTTCTTGTTTCTTGACTTATAAGCCAGTTTATTAAAGGGAATCTAAGCATATATAAGCATATATTAGACAGACTACACAATGTCTGTATGCTCCTTAGAACTTAGCAACAACAACAACAGCGAAATCGATGGAATAGTGTAGCTAGTGTTGTTAGTCTGTTTCTTGTTTCTTGACTTATAAGCCAGTTTATTAAAGGGAATCTAAGCATATATAAGCATATATTAGACTGGCTACACAATGTCTGTATGCTCCTTAGAACTTAGCAACAACAACAACAGCGAAATTGAGGGACTAGTGTAGCTAGTGTTGTTAGCCTGTTTCTTGTTTCTTGACTTATAAGCCAGTTTATTAAAGGGAATCTAAGCATATATAAGCATATATTAGAAAGACTACACAATGTCTGTATGCTCCTTAGAACTTAGCAACAACAACAACAGCGAAATTGAGGGACTAGTGTAGCTAGTGTTGTTAGTCTGTTTCTTGTTTCTTGACTTATAAGCCAGTTTATTAAAGGGAATCTAAGCATATATAAGCATATATTAGACAGACTACACAATGTCTGTATGCTCCTTAGAACTTAGCAACAACAACAACAGCGAAATTGAGGGACTAGTGTAGCTAGTGTTGTTAGTCTGTTTCTTGTTTCTTGACTTATAAGCCAGTCTATTAAAGGGAATCTAAGCATAGATTACGATCTCTGTATGCTCCTTAGAACTTGGCAACAACAAGAACATCGAAATAGCTAGTCTAAGCATATATCAGCCTGATAAAAACAGCCTTACAAAGAAAATAGGCCGATACACTTGCGCACCATATTTGGGTAACTGATCTGCATCAAGAGGAAATACTGACATCTGATAGGCTAGAATTTGACCGCAAGTGGCTTAAGCCTTTTATATATGCTTACATTGCCTTGAAATCAAAAATACTGAACATGATCAAGAAACGCTGAAGACACTTTCTAAAAGACTCGGCATAACTGGACAAAGAGAAAACTATGATTCCGGGATTTAGAAATTGACTATTTATAATATGCTGAAGAAAACATTTGAGCATTTGAAGGTTACTTAATGACTTCTCAAAGAGAACTACAAGTTGCATATCAAATTTGGTAGCATTATTGCGCAATACAAGCGTTTGACAAGCAGTGTCATGCCATTAGTACCATGACTATTTATAATATGCTGAAGAAAACATTTGAGCATTTGGAGGCTACTTAATGACTTCTCAAAGAGAATTACAAGTTACATATCAAATTTGGTAGCATTATTGCGCAATACAAGCGTTTGACAAGCAGTGTCATGCCATTAGTACCATGACTATTTATAATATGCTGAAGAAAACATTTGAGCATTTGGAGGTTACTTAATGACTTCTCAAAGAGAATTACAAGTTACATATCAAATTTGGTAGCATTATTGCGCAATACAAGCGTTTGACAAGCAGTGTCATGCCATTAGTACCATGACTATTTATAATATCCTGAAGAAAACATTTGAGCATTTGGAGGTTACTTAATCACCTCTCAAAGAGAATTACAAGTTGCATATCAAATTTGGCAGCATTATTGCGCAATACAAGCGTTTGACAAGCAGTGTCATGCCATTAGTACCATGACTATTTATAATATCCTGAAGAAAACATTTGAGCATTTGGAGGTTACTTAATGACTTCTCAAAGAGAATTACAAGTTGCATATCAAATTTGGTAGCATTATTGCGCAATACAAGCGTTTGACAAGCAGTATCATGCCATTAGTACCATGACTATTTATAATATGCTGAAGAAAACATTTGAGCATTTGAAGGTTACTTAATGACTTCTCAAAGAGAATTACAAGTTGCATATCAAATTTGGTAGCATTATTGCGCAATACAAGCGTGTGACAAGCAGTATCACATTAGTACCATGACTATTTATAATATGCTGAAGAAAACATTTGAGCATTTGGAGGTTACTTAATGACTTCTCAAAGAGAATTACAAGTTACATAGCAAATTTGGTAGCATTATTGCGCAATACAAGCGTGTGACAAGCAGTATCATGCCATTAGTACCATTATGAAAGTGTACCTTGATTACGCAATTCTTGTAACCATAAGTTCATCTTGAATCATCAGCCTCATAGAGTTCTTGAACCGGGATCCATTCTAAGAGTGAAAATGTATACTTTAAAATGTCTGTCTTATGCTCCGTAAAAATTTGTCTGAAAATAGCCTTAAATAACGTACTCGTTATATCGAAGGCAGCAAAACACCGTAATCTGTAGAAAGAAGACTGTTAACTCCTGTATGAGAACAACAACCAAAATAAGCTATGCAGTAGTGCCCCGCATATAAGAAACACAAATTTAAGAAACACAGACCCTGATTTTCAAAAAAATACCCAATTTTATAAGAAAGTAGTACAGGTCTGAAAAAACAATTTTTCTTGTTTAACAAAACCAAGCAAAAAACACTTTCCTGGAATAAGTATATCATTTCCTAGAAGTGAAAATTTACAAATGCATATAAAAATAATAAGTTTTTTATCACAATCATAGAGATTGTGTCTGAGTAGTTGATAGATACTCCATGATTTTTCTAATAAGAAACTTTACCCTGATTTGAATTTTACCTCATTCTATAAGAAACATGTCAGACCTGAAATTGAAAAGGTTGTTTCTTATATGCGGGACGCTACTGTAAGTGGCTGCTAAATTCTGCAAGAGAAAAACGAGTTAATTTTAAAACTTTCTAATCTGAACTCGTTTTTCTCTAGCAGGATTCAACAGTTTTCTCTCTAGTTATAGTTTATTTTGGTTATTGTTCTCTTACAGGAGTTAACAGTCTTCCGTCCATAGATTATGGTGTTCTTTTTGCGTATATGGGTTCAATGCGATGAGTCTGTTATTTAAGGCCTTTTTCAAAGTTGTACCACAAATCATTTGTTTATACACAAAAACATATCAAAGAAAAGCTAAAGCCCATATTCAATCTAAAAAGAGTACCTCATTTTGAAAAGGGAAAGAAACAAACGAGAAGATATCAGGACAGTCTAAAAGGAGTACCTCCTTTTGAAAAGGGAAAGAAACAAACGAGAAGATATCAGGACAGTCTAAAAGGAGTACCTCCTTTTGAAAAGGGAAAGAAACAAACGAGAAGATATCAGGACAGTCTAAAAGGAGTACCTCCTTTTGAAAAGGGAAAGAAACAAACGAGAAGATATCAGGACAGTCTAAAAGGAGTACCTCCTTTTGACTAGAGAAAGGAACAAAATGAGAAGATATCAGCACAGCCTAAAAAGAGTACCTCCTTTTGAAAATGGAAAGAAACAAAACGAGAAGATATCAAGACAGCCTAAAAGGAGTACCTCCTTTTGAAAAGGGAAAGAAACAAAACGAGAAGATATCAAGACAGCCTAAAAGGAGTACCTCCTTTTGAAAAGGGAAAGAAACAAACGAGAAGATATCAGGACAGTCTAAAAGGAGTACCTCCTTTTGACTAGAGAAAGGAACAAAATGAGAAGATATCAGCACAGCCTAAAAAGAGTACCTCATTTTGAAAATGGAAAGAAACAAAACGAGAAGACATCAGGACAGCCTAGAAGGAGTACCTCCTTTTGAAAAGGGAAAGAAACAAACGAGAAGATATCAGGACAGTCTAAAAGGAGTACCTCCTTTTGACTAGAGAAAGGAACAAAATGAGAAGATATCAGGACAGCCTAAAAAGAGTACTTCCTTTTGACTAGAGAAAGGAACAAAATGAAAAGATATCAGCACAGCCTAAAAAGAGTACCTCCTTTTGACTAGAGAAAGGAACAAAATGAGAAGATATCAGCACAGCCTAAAAAGAGTACCTCCTTTTGACTAGAGAAAGAAACAAAATGAGAAGATATCAGCACAGCCTAAATAGAGTACCTCCTTTTGACTTGAGAAAGGAACAAAATGAGAAGATATCAGGACAGCCTAAAAAGAGTACCTCCTTTTGACTAGAGAAAGGAACAAAATGAGAAGATATCAGCACAGCCTAAAAAGAGTACCTCCTTTTGACTAGAGAAAGAAACACTAGAGAAAGAAACAAAATGAGAAGATATCAGCACAGCCTAAAAAGAGTACCTCCTTTTGACTAGAGAAAGGAACAAAATGAGAAGATATCAGCACAGCCTAAAAAGAGTACCTCCTTTAGACTAGAGAAAGGAACAAAATGAGAAGATATCAGGACAGCCTAAAAAGAGTACCTCCTTTTGACTAGAGAAAGAAACAAAACGAGAAGATATCAGCACAGCCTAAAAAGAGTACCTCCTTTTGACTAGAGAAAGGAACAAAATGAGAAGATATCAGCACAGCCTAAAAAGAGTACCTCCTTTTGACTAGAGAAAGGAACAAAATGAGAAGATATCAGCACAGCCTAAAAAGAGTACCTCCTTTTGACTAGAGAAAGAAACAAAATGAGAAGATATCAGGACAGCCTAAAAAGAGTACCTCCTTTTGACTAGAGAAAGAAACATAATGAGAAGATATCAGGACAGCCTAAAAAGAGTACCTCCATATGACTAGAGAAAGGAAGAAAACGAGAAGATATCAGGACAGCCTAAAAAGAGTACCTCCTTTTGACTAGAGAAAGAAACAAAACGAGAAGATATCAGCACAGCCTAAAAAGAGTACCTCCTTTTGACTAGAGAAAGAAACATAACGAGAAGATATCAGGACAGCCTAAAAAGAGTACCTCCTTTTGACTAGAGAAAGAAACAAAACGAGAAGATATCAGCACAGCCTAAAAAGAGTACCTCCTTTTGACTAGAGAAAGAAACAAAACGAGAAGATATCAGCACAGCCTAAAAAGAGTACCTCCTTTTGACTAGAGAAAGAAACAAAACGAGAAGATATCAGGACATCCTAAAAAGAGTACCTCCTTTTGACTAGAGAAAGAAACAAAACGAGAAGATATCAGCACAGCCTAAAAAGAGTACCTCCTTTTGACTAGAGAAAGGAACAAAACGAGAAGATATCAGCACAGCCTAAAAAGAGTACCTCCTTTTGACTAGAGAAAGAAACAAAATGAGAAGATATCAGCACAGCCTAAAAAGAGTACCTGCTTTTGACTAGAGAAAGGAACAAAATGAGAAGATATCAGGACAGCCTAAAAAGAGTACCTCCTTTTGACTAGAGAAAGAAACAAAATGAGAAGATATCAGGACAGCCTAAAAAGAGTACCTGCTTTTGACTAGAGAAAGGAACAAAACGAGAAGATATCAGCACAGCCTAAAAAGAGTACCTCCTTTTGACTAGAGAAAGGAACAAAATGAGAAGATATCAGGACAGCCTAAAAAGAGTACCTCCTTTTGACTAGAGAAAGGAACAAAACGAGAAGATATCAGCACAGCCTAAAAAGAGTACCTCCTTTTGACTAGAGAAAGGAACAAAACGAGAAGATATCAGCACAGCCTAAAAAGAGTACCTCCTTTTGACTAGAGAAAGAAACAAAATGAGAAGATATCAGCACAGCCTAAAAAGAGTACCTCCTTTTGACTAGAGAAAGAAACAAAATGAGAAGATATCAGCACAGCCTAAAAAGAGTACCTCCTTTTGACTAGAGAAAAGAACAAAATGAGAAGATATCAGACAGCCTAAAAAGAGTACCTCCTTTTGACTAGAGAAAGAAACAAAATGAGAAGATATCAGCACAGCCTAAAAAGAGTACCTCCTTTTGACTAGAGAAAGGAACAAAATGAGAAGATATCAGCACAGCCTAAAAAGAGTACCTCCTTTTGACTAGAGAAAGGAACAAAATGAGAAGATATCAGCACAGCCTAAAAAGAGTACCTCCTTTTGACTAGAGAAAGAAACAAAATGAGAAGATATCAGCACAGCCTAAAAAGAGTACCTCCTTTTGACTAGAGAAAGAAACAAAACGAGAAGATATCAGCACAGCCTAAAAAGAGTACCTCCTTTTGACTAGAGAAAGGAACAAAACGAGAAGATATCAGCACAGCCTAAAAAGAGTACCTCCTTTTGACTAGAGAAAGGAACAAAATGAGAAGATATCAGCACAGCCTAAAAAGAGTACCTCCTTTTGACTAGAGAAAGGAACAAAATGAGAAGATATCAGCACAGCCTAAAAAGAGTACCTCCTTTTGACTAGAGAAAGGAACAAAATGAGAAGATATCAGCACAGCCTAAAAAGAGTACCTCCTTTTGACTAGAGAAAGGAACAAAACGAGAAGATATCAGCACAGCCTAAAAAGAGTACCTCCTTTTGACTAGAGAAAGAAACAAAACGAGAAGATATCAGGACAGCCTAAAAAGAGTACCTCCTTTTGTTTAGAAAAGAAAAAAAACGAGAAGATATCAGGACAGCCTAAAAAGAGTACCTCCTTTTGTACTAGAGAAAGAAACAAAATGAGAAGATATCAGCACAGCCTAAAAAGAGTACCTCCTTTTGACTAGAGAAAGGAACAAAATGAGAAGATATCAGCACAGCCTAAAAAGAGTACCTCCTTTTGACTAGAGAAAGGAACAAAATGAGAAGATATCAGCACAGCCTAAAAAGAGTACCTCCTTTTGACTAGAGAAAGAAACAAAACGAGAAGATATCAGCACAGCCTAAAAAGAGTACCTCCTTTTGACTAGAGAAAGAAACAAAACGAGAAGATATCAGGACAGCCTAAAAAGAGTACCTCCTTTTGACTAGAGAAAGAAACATAATGAGAAGATATCAGGACAGCCTAAAAAGAGTACCTCCTTTTGACTAGAGAAAGAAACAAAATGAGAAGATATCAGGACAGCCTAAAAAGAGTACCTCCTTTTGACTAGAGAAAGGAACAAAATGAGAAGATATCAGGACAGCCTAAAAAGAGTACCTCCTTTTGACTAGAGAAAGGAACAAAATGAGAAGATATCAGCACAGCCTAAAAAGAGTACCTCCTTTTGACTAGAGAAAGGAACAAAATGAGAAGATATCAGCACAGCTTAAAAAGAGTACCTCCTTTTGACTAGAGAAAGAAACATAACGAGAAGATATCAGGACAGCCTAAAAAGAGTACCTCCTTTTGACTAGAGAAAGAAACAAAATGAGAAGATATCAGGACAGCCTAAAAAGAGTACCTCCTTTTGACTAGAGAAAGAAACAAAATGAGAAGATATCAGGACAGCCTAAAAAGAGTACCTCCTTTTGACTAGAGAAAGAAACATAATGAGAAGATATCAGGACAGCCTAAAAAGAGTACCTCCTTTTGACTAGAGAAAGAAACAAAATGAGAAGATATCAGGACAGCCTAAAAAGAGTACCTCCTTTTGACTAGAGAAAGAAACAAAATGAGAAGATATCAGGACAGCCTAAAAAGAGTACCTCCTTTTGACTAGAGAAAGAAACAAAATGAGAAGATATCAGGACAGCCTAAAAAGAGTACCTCCTTTTGACTAGAGAAAGAAACAAAATGAGAAGATATCAGGACAGCCTAAAAAGAGTACCTCCTTTTGACTAGAGAAAGAAACAAAATGAGAAGATATCAGGACAGCCTAAAAAGAGTACCTCCTTTTGACTAGAGAAAGAAACAAAATGAGAAGATATCAGGACAGCCTAAAAAGAGTACCTCCTTTTGACTAGAGAAAGAAACAAAATGAGAAGATATCAGGACAGCCTAAAAAGAGTACCTCCTTTTGACTAGAGAAAGGAACAAAATGAGAAGATATCAGCACAGCCTAAAAAGAGTACCTCCTTTTGACTAGAGAAAGAAACAAAATGAGAAGATATCAGGACAGCCTAAAAAGAGTACCTCCTTTTGACTAGAGAAAGAAACAAAATGAGAAGATATCAGGACAGCCTAAAAAGAGTACCTCCTTTTGACTAGAGAAAGAAACAAAATGAGAAGATATCAGGACAGCCTAAAAAGAGTACCTCCTTTTGACTAGAGAAAGAAACAAAATGAGAAGATATCAGGACAGCCTAAAAAGAGTACCTCCTTTTGACTAGAGAAAGAAACAAAATGAGAAGATATCAGGACAGCCTAAAAAGAGTACCTCCTTTTGACTAGAGAAAGAAACAAAATGAGAAGATATCAGGACAGCCTAAAAAGAGTACCTCCTTTTGACTAGAGAAAGAAACAAAATGAGAAGATATCAGGACAGCCTAAAAAGAGTACCTCCTTTTGACTAGAGAAAGAAACAAAATGAGAAGATATCAGGACAGCCTAAAAAGAGTACCTCCTTTTGACTAGAGAAAGAAACAAAATGAGAAGATATCAGGACAGCCTAAAAAGAGTACCTCCTTTTGACTAGAGAAAGAAACAAAATGAGAAGATATCAGGACAGCCTAAAAAGAGTACCTCCTTTTGACTAGAGAAAGAAACAAAATGAGAAGATATCAGGACAGCCTAAAAAGAGTACCTCCTTTTGACTAGAGAAAGAAACAAAATGAGAAGATATCAGGACAGCCTAAAAAGAGTACCTCCTTTTGACTAGAGAAAGAAACATAATGAGAAGATATCAGGACAGCCTAAAAAGAGTACCTCCTTTTGACTAGAGAAAGAAACATAATGAGAAGATATCAGGACAGCCTAAAAAGAGTACCTCCTTTTGACTAGAGAAAGAAACAAAATGAGAAGATATCAGCACAGCCTAAAAAGAGTACCTCCTTTTGACTAGAGAAAGGAACAAAATGAGAAGATATCAGGACAGCCTAAAAAGAGTACCTCCTTTTGACTAGAGAAAGAAACAAAACGAGAAGATATCAGGACAGCCTAAAAAGAGTACCTCCTTTTGACTAGAGAAAGAAACATAATGAGAAGATATCAGGACAGCCTAAAAAGAGTACCTCCTTTTGACTAGAGAAAGAAACAAAACGAGAAGATATCAGGACAGCCTAAAAAGAGTACCTCCTTTAGACTAGAGAAAGAAACAAAACGAGAAGATATCAGGACAGCCTAAAAAGAGTACCTCCTTTTGACTAGAGAAAGGAACAAAATGAGAAGATATCAGCACAGCCTAAAAAGAGTACCTCCTTTTGACTAGAGAAAGGAACAAAATGAGAAGATATCAGCACAGCCTAAAAAGAGTACCTCCTTTTGACTAGAGAAAGAAACAAAACGAGAAGATATCAGCACAGCCTAAAAAGAGTACCTCCTTTTGACTAGAGAAAGAAACAAAATGAGAAGATATCAGCACAGCCTAAAAAGAGTACCTCCTTTTGACTAGAGAAAGGAACAAAACGAGAAGATATCAGCACAGCTTAAAAAGAGTACCTCCTTTTGACTAGAGAAAGAAACAAAACGAGAAGATATCAGCACAGCCTAAAAAGAGTACCTCCTTTTGACTAGAGAAAGAAACAAAATGAGAAGATATCAGCACAGCCTAAAAAGAGTACCTCCTTTTGACTAGAGAAAGGAACAAAACGAGAAGATATCAGCACAGCCTAAAAAGAGTACCTCCTTTTGACTAGAGAAAGGAACAAAATGAGAAGATATCAGCACAGCCTAAAAAGAGTACCTCCTTTTGACTAGAGAAAGGAACAAAATGAGAAGATATCAGCACAGCCTAAAAAGAGTACCTCCTTTTGACTAGAGAAAGAAACAAAACGAGAAGATATCAGCACAGCCTAAAAAGAGTACCTCCTTTTGACTAGAGAAAGGAACAAAATGAGAAGATATCAGGACAGCCTAAAAAGAGTACCTCCTTTTGACTAGAGAAAGGAACAAAATGAGAAGATATCAGGACAGCCTAAAAAGAGTACCTCCTTTTGACTAGAGAAAGGAACAAAACGAGAAGATATCAGCACAGCCTAAAAAGAGTACCTCCTTTTGACTAGAGAAAGGAACAAAATGAGAAGATATCAGGACAGCCTAAAAAGAGTACCTCCTTTTGACTAGAGAAAGGAACAAAACGAGAAGATATCAGACAGCCTAAAAAGAGTACCTCCTTTTGACTAGAGAAAGAAACAAAATGAGAAGATATCAGCACAGCCTAAAAAGAGTACCTCCTTTTGACTAGAGAAAGGAACAAAACGAGAAGATATCAGCACAGCCTAAAAAGAGTACCTCCTTTTGACTAGAGAAAGAAACAAAACGAGAAGATATCAGGACAGCCTAAAAAGAGTACCTCCTTTTGACTAGAGAAAGAAACATAATGAGAAGATATCAGGACAGCCTAAAAAGAGTACCTCCTTTTGACTAGAGAAAGGAACAAAATGAGAAGATATCAGCACAGCCTAAAAAGAGTACCTCCTTTTGACTAGAGAAAGGAAGAAAACGAGAAGATATCAGGACAGCCTAAAAAGAGTACCTCCTTTTGACTAGAGAAAGAAACAAAATGAGAAGATATCAGCACAGCCTAAAAAGAGTACCTCCTTTTGACTAGAGAAAGAAACAAAACGAGAAGATATCAGCACAGCCTAAAAAGAGTACCTCCTTTTGACTAGAGAAAGGAACAAAATGAGAAGATATCAGCACAGCCTAAAAAGAGTACCTCCTTTTGACTAGAGAAAGGAACAAAATGAGAAGATATCAGCACAGCCTAAAAAGAGTACCTCCTTTTGACTAGAGAAAGAAACAAAATGAGAAGATATCAGGACAGCCTAAAAAGAGTACCTCCTTTTGACTAGAGAAAGGAACAAAATGAGAAGATATCAGCACAGCCTAAAAAGAGTACCTCCTTTTGACTGGAGAAAGAAACAAAATGAGAAGATATCAGGACAGCCTAAAAAGAGTACCTCCTTTTGACTAGAGAAAGGAACAAAATGAGAAGATATCAGGACAGCCTAAAAAGAGTACCTCCTTTTGACTAGAGAAAGGAACAAAACGAGAAGATATCAGCACAGCCTAAAAAGAGTACCTCCTTTTGACTAGAGAAAGAAACAAAACGAGAAGATATCAGCACAGCCTAAAAAGAGTACCTCCTTTTGACTAGAGAAAGAAACAAAATGAGAAGATATCAGCACAGCCTAAAAAGAGTACCTCCTTTTGACTAGAGAAAGGAACAAAACGAGAAGATATCAGCACAGCCTAAAAAGAGTACCTCCTTTTGACTAGAGAAAGGAACAAAATGAGAAGATATCAGCACAGCCTAAAAAGAGTACCTCCTTTTGACTAGAGAAAGGAACAAAATGAGAAGATATCAGCACAGCCTAAAAAGAGTACCTCCTTTTGACTAGAGAAAGAAACAAAACGAGAAGATATCAGCACAGCCTAAAAAGAGTACCTCCTTTTGACTAGAGAAAGGAACAAAATGAGAAGATATCAGGACAGCCTAAAAAGAGTACCTCCTTTTGACTAGAGAAAGGAACAAAATGAGAAGATATCAGGACAGCCTAAAAAGAGTACCTGCTTTTGACTAGAGAAAGGAACAAAACGAGAAGATATCAGCACAGCCTAAAAAGAGTACCTCCTTTTGACTAGAGAAAGGAACAAAATGAGAAGATATCAGGACAGCCTAAAAAGAGTACCTCCTTTTGACTAGAGAAAGGAACAAAACGAGAAGATATCAGGACAGCCTAAAAAGAGTACCTCCTTTTGACTAGAGAAAGAAACAAAATGAGAAGATATCAGCACAGCCTAAAAAGAGTACCTCCTTTTGACTAGAGAAAGGAACAAAACGAGAAAATATCAGGACAGCCTAAAAAGAGTACCTCCTTTTGACTAGAGAAAGGAACAAAATGAGAAGATATCAGCACAGCCTAAAAAGAGTACCTCCTTTTGACTAGAGAAAGGAACAAAACGAGAAGATATCAGGACAGCCTAAAAAGAGTACCTCCTTTTGACTAGAGAAAGAAACAAAATGAGAAGATATCAGCACAGCCTAAAAAGAGTACCTCCTTTTGACTAGAGAAAGAAACAAAACGAGAAGATATCAGCACAGCCTAAAAAGAGTACCTCCTTTTGACTAGAGAAAGGAACAAAATGAGAAGATATCAGCACAGCCTAAAAAGAGTACCTCCTTTTGACTAGAGAAAGGAACAAAATGAGAAGATATCAGCACAGCCTAAAAAGAGTACCTCCTTTTGACTAGAGAAAGAAACAAAATGAGAAGATATCAGGACAGCCTAAAAAGAGTACCTCCTTTTGACTAGAGAAAGGAACAAAATGAGAAGATATCAGCACAGCCTAAAAAGAGTACCTCCTTTTGACTAGAGAAAGAAACAAAATGAGAAGATATCAGGACAGCCTAAAAAGAGTACCTCCTTTTGACTAGAGAAAGGAACAAAATGAGAAGATATCAGGACAGCCTAAAAAGAGTACCTCCTTATGACTAGAGAAAGGAACAAAATGAGAAGATATCAGGACAGCCTAAAAAGAGTACCTCCTTTTGACTAGAGAAAGGAACAAAATGAGAAGATATCAGCACAGCCTAAAAAGAGTACCTCATTTAGACTAGAGAAAGGAACAAAATGAGAAGATATCAGGACAGCCTAAAAAGAGTACCTCCTTTTGACTAGAGAAAGAAACAAAATGAAAAGATATCAGGACAGCCTAAAAAGAGTACCTCCTTTTGACTAGAGAAAGGAACAAAATGAGAAGATATCAGCACAGCCTAAAAAGAGTACCTCCTTTTGACTAGAGAAAGGAACAAAATGAGAAGATATCAGCACAGCCTAAAAAGAGTACCTCCTTTTGACTAGAGAAAGAAACAAAACGAGAAGATATCAGGACAGCCTAAAAAGAGTACCTTTTTTGACTAGAGAAAGGAACAAAACGAGAAGATATCAGCACAGCCTAAAAAGAGTACCTCCTTTTGACTAGAGAAAGAAACAAAATGAGAAGATATCAGCACAGCCTAAAAAGAGTACCTCCTTTTGACTAGAGAAAGAAACAAAACGAGAAGATATCAGGACAGCCTAAAAAGAGTACCTTTTTTTGACTAGAGAAAGGAACAAAATGAGAAGATATCAGGACAGCCTAAAAAGAGTACCTCCTTTTGACTAGAGAAAGAAACAAAATGAGAAGATATCAGCACAGCCTAAAAAGAGTACATCTTTTTATACTAGAGAAAGAAACAAAACGAGAAGATATCAGGACAGCCTAAAAAGAGTACCTCCTTTTGACTAGAGAAAGAAACAAAACGAGAAGATATCAGCACAGCCTAAAAAGAGTACCTCCTTTTGACTAGAGAAAGAAACAAAACGAGAAGATATCAGGACAGCCTAAAAACAGTACCTCCTTTTGACTAGAGAAAGGAACAAAACGAGAAGATATCAGCACAGCTTAAAAAGAGTACCTCCTTTTGACTAGAGAAAGGAACAAAACGAGAAGATATCAGCACAGCCTAAAAAGAGTACCTCCTTTTGACTAGAGAAAGAAACAAAACGAGAAGATATCAGCACAGCCTAAAAAGAGTACCTCCTTTTGACTAGAGAAAGAAACAAAACGAGAAGATATCAGCACAGCCTAAAAAGAGTACCTCCTTTTGACTAGAGAAAGAAACAAAATGAGAAGATATCAGGACAGCCTAAAAAGAGTACCTCCTTTTGACTAGAGAAAGGAACAAAATGAGAAGATATCAGCACAGCCTAAAAAGAGTAC
The DNA here is from genome assembly GCA_039566865.1 of Aurelia coerulea. NCBI lineage: Eukaryota > Metazoa > Cnidaria > Scyphozoa > Semaeostomeae > Ulmaridae > Aurelia > Aurelia coerulea. The sequence continues at coordinate 739,406 of CM076951.1, read as the reverse complement.
CTCCTTTTGACTAGAGAAAGGAACAAAATGAGAAGATATCAGCACAGCCTAAAAAGAGTACCTCCTTTTGACTAGAGAAAGAAACTAAACGAGAAGATATCAGCACAGCCTAAAAAGAGTACCTCCTTTTGACTAGAGAAAGAAACAAAATGAGAAGATATCAGGACAGCCTAAAAAGAGTACCTCCTTTTGACTAGAGAAAGAAACAAAATGAGAAGATATCAGTACAGCCTAAAAAGAGTACCTCCTTTTGACTAGAGAAAGGAACAAAACGAGAAGATATCAGGACAGCCTAAAAAGAGTACCTCCTTTTGACAAGAGAAAGGAACAAAATGAGAAGATATCAGCACAGCCTAAAAAGAGTACCTCCTTTTGACTAGAGAAAGAAACAAAACGAGAAGATATCAGCACAGCCTAAAAAGAATACCTCCTTTTGACTAGAGAAAGAAACAAAATGAGAAGATATCAGTACAGCCTAAAAAGAATACCTCCTTTTGACTAGAGAAAGAAACAAAACGAGAAGATATCAGCACAGCCTAAAAAGAGTACCTCCTTTTGACTAGAGAAAGAAACAAAATGAGAAGATATCAGTACAGCCTAAAAAGAATACCTCCTTTTGACTAGAGAAAGAAACAAAATGAGAAGATATCAGGACAGCCTAAAAAGAGTACCTCCTTTTGACTAGAGAAAGAAACAAAATGAGAAGATATCAGTACAGCCTAAAAAGAATACCTCCTTTTGACTAGAGAAAGAAACAAAACGAGAAGATATCAGCACAGCCTAAAAAGAGTACCTCCTTTTGACTAGAGAAAGGAACAAAACGAGAAGATATCAGCACAGCCTAAAAAGAGTACCTCCTTTTGACTAGAGAAAGGAACAAACGAGAAGATATCAGGACAGCCTAAAAAGAGTACCTCCTTTTGACTAGAGAAAGAAACAAAACGAGAAGATATCAGGACAGCCTAAAAAGAGTACCTCCTTTTGACTAGAGAAAGGAACAAAATGAGAAGATATCAGGACAGCCTAAAAAGAGTACCTCCTTTTGACTAGAGAAAGAAACAAAACGAGAAGATATCAGCACAGCCTAAAAAGAGTACCTCCTTTTGACTAGAGAAAGGAACAAAACGAGAAGATATCAGGACAGCCTAAAAAGAGCACCTCCTTTTGACTAGAGAAAGAAACAAAATGAGAAGATATCAGGACAGCTTAAAAAGAGTACCTCCTTTTGACTAGAGAAAGGAACAAAACGAGAAGATATCAGCACAGCCTAAAAAGAGTACCTCCTTTTGACTAGAGAAAGGAACAAAATGAGAAGATATCAGCACAGCCTAAAAAGAGTACCTCCTTTTGACTAGAGAAAGAAACAAAATGAGAAGAAATCAGCACAGCCTAAAAAGAGTACCTGCTTTTGACTACAGAAAGAAACTAAACGAGAAGATATCAGCACAGCCTAAAAAGAGTACCTCCTTTTGACTAGAGAAAGAAACAAAACGAGAAGATATCAGCACAGCCTAAAAAGAGTACCTCCTTTTGACTAGAGAAAGGAACAAAATGAGAAGATATCAGGACAGCCTAAAAAGAGTACCTCCTTTTGACTAGAGAAAGAAACAAAACGAGAAGATATCAGCACAGCCTAAAAAGAGCACCTCCTTTTGACTAGAGAAAGGAACAAAATGAGAAGATATCAGGACAGCCTAAAAAGAGTACCTCCTTTTGACTAGAGAAAGAAACAAAACGAGAAGATATCAGCACAGCCTAAAAAGAGTACCTCCTTTTGACTAGAGAAAGAAACAAAATGAGAAGATATCAGGACAGCCTAAAAAGAGTACCTCCTTTTGACTAGTGAAAGAAACAAAATGAGAAGAAATCAGCACAGCCTAAAAAGAGTACCTGCTTTTGACTACAGAAAGAAACTAAACGAGAAGATATCAGCACAGCCTAAAAAGAGTACCTCCTTTTGACTAGAGAAAGAAACAAAACGAGAAGATATCAGCACAGCCTAAAAAGAGTACCTCCTTTTGACTAGAGAAAGGAACAAAATGAGAAGATATCAGGACAGCCTAAAAAGAGTACCTCCTTTTGACTAGAGAAAGAAACAAAATGAGAAGAAATCAGCACAGCCTAAAAAGAGTACCTGCTTTTGACTACAGAAAGAAACTAAACGAGAAGATATCAGCACAGCCTAAAAAGAGTACCTCCTTTTGACTAGAGAAAGGAACAAAATGAGAAGATATCAGCACAGCCTAAAAAGAGTACCTCCTTTTGACTAGAGAAAGAAACAAAATGAGAAGATATCAGCACAGCCTAAAAAGAGTACCTGCTTTTGACTAGAGAAAGGAACAAACGAGAAGATATCAGGACAGCCTAAAAAGAGTACCTCCTTTTGACTAGAGAAAGAAACAAAATGAGAAGATATCAGGACAGCCTAAAAAGAGTACCTGCTTTTGACTAGAGAAAGAAACAAAATGAGAAGATATCAGGACAGCCTAAAAAGAGTACCTCCTTTTGACTAGAGAAAGAAACAAAATGAGAAGATATCAGCACAGCCTAAAAAGAGTACCTCCTTTTGACTAGAGAAAGAAACAAAACGAGAAGATATCAGCACAGCCTAAAAAGAGTACCTCCTTTTGACTAGAGAAAGGAACAAAACGAGAAGATATCAGGACAGCCTAAAAACAGTACCTCCTTTTGACTAGAGAAAGAAACATAACGAGAAGATATCAGGACAGCCTAAAAAGAGTACCTCCTTTTGACTAGAGAAAGAAACAAAATGAGAAGATATCAGGACAGCCTAAAAAGAGTACCTCCTTTTGACTAGAGAAAGGAACAAAATGAGAAGATATCAGCACAGCCTAAAAAGAGTACCTCCTTTTGACTAGAGAAAGAAACAAAACGAGAAGATATCAGGACAGCCTAAAAAGAGTACCTCCTTTTGACTAGAGAAAGAAACAAAATGAGAAGATATCAGGACAGCCTAAAAAGAGTACCTCCTTTTGACTAGAGAAAGGAACAAAATGAGAAGATATCAGCACAGCCTAAAAATAGTACCTCCTTTTGACTAGAGAAAGAAACAAAATGAGAAGATATCAGGACAGCCTAAAAAGAGTACCTGCTTTTGACTAGAGAAAGAAACAAAATGAGAAGATATCAGCACAGCCTAAAAAGAGTACCTCCTTTTGACTAGAGAAAGGAACAAAATGAGAAGATATCAGCACAGCCTAAAAAGAGTACCTCCTTTTGACTAGAGAAAGAAACAAAATGAGAAGATATCAGCACAGCTTAAAAAGATTACCTCCTTTTGACTAGAGAAAGGAACAAAATGAGAAGATATCAGCACAGCCTAAAAAGAGTACCTCCTTTTGACTAGAGAAAGAAACAAAATGAGAAGATATCAGCACAGCTTAAAAAGATTACCTCCTTTTGACTAGAGAAAGGAACAAAATGAGAAGATATCAGGACAGCCTAAAAAGAGTACCTGCTTTTGACTAGAGAAAGAAACAAAATGAGAAGATATCAGCACAGCCTAAAAAGAGTACCTGCTTTTGACTAGAGAAAGAAACAAAATGAGAAGATATCAGGACAGCCTAAAAAGAGTACCTCCTTTTGACTAGAGAAAGAAACAAAATGAGAAGATATCAGCACAGCCTAAAAAGAGTACCTCCTTTTGACTAGAGAAAGAAACAAAATGAGAAGATATCAGCACAGCCTAAAAAGAGTACCTCCTTTTGACTAGAGAAAGAAACAAAATGAGAAGATATCAGCACAGCCTAAAAAGAGTACCTCCATATCACTAGAGAAAGGAAGAAAACGAGAAGATATCAGCACAGCCTAAAAAGAGTACCTCCTTTTGACTAGAGAAAGGAACAAAACGAGAAGATATCAGCACAGCCTAAAAAGAGTACCTGCTTTTGACTAGAGAAAGAAACAAAATGAGAAGATATCAGCACAGCTTAAAAAGAGTACCTCCTTTTGACTAGAGAAAGAAACAAAACGAGAAGATATCAGCACAGCCTAAAAAGATTACCTCCTTTTGACTAGAGAAAGAAACAAAACGAGAAGATATCAGGACATCCTAAAAAGAATACCTCCTTTTGACTAGAGAAAGAAACAAAACGAGAAGATATCAGCACAGCCTAAAAAGAGTACCTCCTTTTGACTAGAGAAAGGAACAAAATGAGAAGATATCAGCACAGCCTAAAAAGAGTACCTCCTTTTGACTAGAGAAAGGAACAAAACGAGAAGATATCAGCACAGCCTAAAAAGAGTACCTCCTTTTGACTAGAGAAAGAAACAAAACGAGAAGATATCAGCACAGCTTAAAAAGAGTACCTCCTTTTGACTAGAGAAAGAAACAAAACGAGAAGATATCAGCACAGCCTAAAAAGAGTACCTCCTTTTGAGCATAGCCGTCAAATCTTTTCTATTGTCAAAAGATCCCGTGGGGTTCTGACTCACGCTCTGATCAGATCGCTTTTTCTCCTATGATTGACCAATCAAATGCCGTCGTTGTGTTTACTTCCGCGTTTCACAGCAAAACTTAGGCCATTTTCAGCCGTTTTGACCACTCTCCGGAAAAAATCATTGCACGATCGGATAAATCGAATTTCGTCAAAATTTCAATTGGAGAAGATTCTCCATGCTTTGGACCATAAGTGTTTTCGGTATGGCTTTGCGATCATTAAAAATAGCAGAATTGTGGCATTTTTAAGCTCACTGCAGTCATTCATCGGTTACAGACTCTATGATTAGCAAAAAGAAGAGTAGAAAGTTGAAAACCTGAAAAAGAACAAGTGCATACACATACCTCAGATGGATTTAATAACAAACATCCACTTTTTCTGCCGCGATCTACAGCGAGTTTCACCAGCAAATAACACAGTCAACAAAAATAGGCGCGAGAACTTGAATGATCAGCTACATGCCATCGTCGAGTGAGAACAGCATCCGATTCCAATGAACAGAAATATGAATAAATCAACGGTGAATAACGAATACATGAACTTGCCATATGCTGAAGATTACGGGAGTAGCTGTACGTGCACTCTGGCGCAGAAAGAAGAATTTTGTGATGTCTTTTTCAATAAACCATCTGTGGATAAACCGTGCCACCATTCCTTTATCCAACTGCGGCTATCTGCACGCAGGCTAGATGGAAACCGGCAATAACATTACCAAAACGATGTACGAATTGATCGGTCACTTCCCATCTTTTATTGCAAGAAAAATATCTACCGTCTTATGGTCTAGCAGGCTAGCAGCTTCATGAAACATAACTGAAATGCTAGGTTTAGTGTTCTTACGAATATTATTATTATTATTATTATTATCAATTTATTTAAAGTAGGCCTACATATATATATATATATATACATACAAGACATATATACATATAGATACAATAGCTATAACTAAGAGCTAATTCAAGCCTACTATCTAAAAAAGTAAAATTTGTAAGAAAAAAGTAAAAAATAAATAAAATTCCGAATGATTAAATACAGATACATTTTACAGATTTTTACAATGCTTTTAATATTTACAATGTTTTCTTACTTTTTTTTTTTCGGTAAATACAGCAGAAAATTTAATATCAGCTCAAGAACCCAACCTGTGCCACGAAAGGTCTGCATATTTTACAATTACATTCCTCTCCCCTCCAGGTTTTGATTTTCCTTTTGAAACTGGAGAGAGTATCTGACTGTTTTAGGTCATTGGGAAGTGCCTGCCATAATCTACACCCAAGGAACGATATTGTCTCTAAGCCATAGCACGTAGTGCGTGCTTGTGGCAAGGATAGGTTATGGCAGCCTCTTAACCCATAAGAAACTTGTTTTTCAGCGAAAATGTCCTTCATGAAGCTGGGATTAAGGCTCAATTTTGTCTTAAAGACTTCAGTCATTAGCAATTGTAAATTCCTTATGTGGAGTGGGACCGACTTGTCTCTCAGTAACATCGTATCAAAATCTGTTCTCATATCTTTGTAAGTTATTCGCAATGCCCGTTCGTGAATATGGTTAATTTTATTGTTCAATGTTCTGTCACAGAACATCCATACAAGAGGACAGTAGTTGAATTGGGACAAGATAAATGCCTTCATCATTCGTTTCAGCTGCTCAGTATCAAGGAAATGAGAAATTCTTGAAAGAGCATGTAGCTTTTGACCAGCCTTTTTACAAAGAGATTTTACTTGCTGTTTGAAGCTGAGCTTTTTGTCAAAAATCACACCCAGCAGCTTTTCTTCTGTGCTCTCATTTATTGTTACACTTCCGATATTTATGGAAACATTGTTACTCTTGTCTCCAAATACCATTAGATGGCATTTGTCCTCATTCAGCTTCATGCAGTTGTTTGGAAACCATTTTGTAATTTTAAGTGCATCGCTCTCTAATGTTTTGATGACACTTTCAATGTTGTTAGCACTGGCATAGATTGTCGTATCATCTGCATAGTTGCAGATTTGAGTGTCTTTCACAAACATGAAGAGATCATTTAGGTATATGTTAAACAGCAGAGGCCCCAAGACCGAACCCTGTGGCACCCCAATTACTGTTTCTCTCCACGTACTGAAAGACCCATTTATCTTCACCCTCTGCTTCCTTTCACTGAGATAGCTATGGATCAACCGCAATGCACTCACACTGAAACCATAAGCACTTAATTTTGCAATCAAGAGCTCATGATTTAAGCAATCAAAAGCCTTTGAGAGGTCCATGAATACGAATAACAAGAAGAAATGTACATCTTATTTTTATAACGAGTAAAAAAGATCGATCTTTTCGACATTTGAAATACTATTTATAGAAACTCCTCATGTCAATTTCACATTTTGGGCGGATATCATCAAAAATGTTTTATCTTAGAAGTCCTTCGTTAGAAAATCACCCCTTCACAGTGAAGCAACACAGTAGCATCAAAGCAAAGTTGGGCAGTTTGCAAACTCATTGCCCATTCATGGAAGAAAACCCCTATGTTTGTAAGATTCTACAACTTTCATCCAATAAAGAAAGCTCCTCAAAATTCTCACTTTGTGAGTACAAAATGTTTCGTAAGAGTTTCTTAAAAGTTCTCTCAAATTTCTATCGGTGGTGCAGGATCTCTGGGATCTCCTGTGCCTTAGACAAAAATTGTGCAGCAAATTATGAAATCATGCCACAACAGTGTAGATCACATACGAAATCTCATGTAAGAAGTTACCAAACGAAAAGTGAAATTTATCTGTTTCAGTTTCCAAAATGTTATATTTACTTTAGGCTTGATTCTAATAAAAAAGTTTCTTGTAAGGTTCCCAAATTTTCAAAATTCCAACTGACAGTTTGTCGACGTTCATTCAGAACCACATTTTGAATAACAAAAATTATTGCTTTTTAGTAATAGTTGAGTTGGTATTGCAATTTCTGGTTGAAAACATTTTTTGCAACTCATAACTTACTTTGAAAAAGTTCCTTAAATTTGAAATGACCTTTCATCGCTTCTAATAGATTTTCCTAATTTATGGAAGAGGCAGCAACGGTTTCCTTCAAGCAGTTTCCTGCAGAAAAAGTGTATGCTGTTGCATTGATAGAGGTCCGCTATCATAGGAAAAATGTCAAGAAACTGAACTCTCGGGTCACCTAGAATATAAAATCTTTGAAACTGGAACATAATAACTTCACTTTTCATTTAGTAATTTCTTACATGAGACTTCGTATGTGATCTACACTATTGTGGCATGATTTCATAATTTGCTGCACAATTTTTGTCTAAGGCACAGGAGATCCCAGAGATCCTACACCACCGATATAAATTTGAGGGAACTTTTAAGAAACTCTTACGAAACATTTTGTACTCACAAAGTGAGAATTTTGAGGAGCTTTCTTTATTGGATGAAAGTTGTAGAATCTTACCAAAAAATAGGGTTGTTCTTCCATGAATGGGCAATGAGTTTGCAAACTGCCCAACTTTGCTTTGATGCTACTGTGATGCTTCACTGTGAAGGGGTGATTTTCTAGCGAAGGACTCCTAAAAGATAAAATATTTTTGATGATATCCGCCCAAAATGTGAAATTGACATGAGGAGTTTCTATAAATAGTATTTCAAATGTCGAAAAGATCGATCTTTTTTACTCGTTATAAAAATAAGATGTACATTTCTTCTTGTTATTCGTATTCGTAAGAACACTAAACCTAGCATTCCAGTTCTGTGTCATGAAGCTGCTAGCCTGCTAGACCATAAGACGATAGACATTTTTCTTACAATAAAAGATGGGATGAGACCCATCAATTCGTACATCGTTTTGGTAATGTTATTGCCGGTTTCCATCTAGCCTGCGTGCAGATAGCCGCAGTTGGATAAAGGAATAGTGGCACGGTTTATCCATAGATGGTTTATCGAAACAGACATCACAAAATTCTTCTTTCTGGGCCAGAGTGGACGTACAGCTACTCCCGTAATCTTTAGCATATGGCAAGTTCATGTATTCGTTATTCACCGTTGATTTATCCATATTTCTGTTCATTGGAATCGGATGCTGTTCTCACTCGACGATGGCATGTAGCTGATCATTCAAGCTCTCGCGCCTATTTTTGCTGACTGTGTTATTTGCTGGTGAAACTCGCTGTAGATCGCGGCAGAAAAAGTGGATGTTTGTTATTAAATCCATCTGAGGTATGTGTATGCACTAGTTCTTTTTCAGGTTTTCAATTTTCTACTCTTCTTTTTGCTAATCATAGAGTCTTTAACCGATGAATGACTGCAGTGAGCTTAAAAATGCCACAATTCTGCTATTTTTAGTGATCGCAAAGCCATACTGAAAACACTTATGGTCCAAAGCATGGAGAATCTTCTCCAATTGAAATTTTGACGAAATTCGATTTATCCGATCGTGCAATGATTTTTTCCGGAGAGTGGTCAAAACGGCCGAAAATGGCCTAAGTTTTGCTGCGAAACGCGGAAGTAAACACAACGACGGCATTTGATTGGTCAATCATAGGAGAAAATGCGATTTGATCAGAGCGTGAGTCAGAACCCCACGGGATCTTTTGACAAAAGAAAAGATTTGACGGCTATGCTCTGCTTTTGACTAGAGAAAGAAACAAAACGAGAAGATATCAGGACTTCCAGAATGCACAGCTAAAATGATCAATCTTAAACTAAATGCATGGACCTCCATAAAACAACGGTGGGATGAAATTGAAAAGCCAGACCTTTGAATACACATGAAACCAGAGGTTTAGAAGAACGGCCTGGCCATGATTTGATGTCATGAAATTGGAAGCATGAAATTGGATTATTTCCGCGTGCTCTGGCAACCAGTAAGGATTCGAGCCTCATCTTGGCCAGGCCATGATTTGATGTCACTACAACATGTCAGATCAATGGGACAAGCTGCGATGTCCTTTTTGACAAGATCATAAAATCCAAACCAACCCAGCTTCATGTTTATGCATTTAAAACGACAAGTTCTTAAACAAATGATTCGTAGTACAAAATTTGAAAATAGCCTTCAATAACGGACTCATCATATTAAACCCATAAACGCAACAGAAACACCGAAATCATAGAAAGAAGACTGTTAACTCCTGTAAAAGAAACGACAACCAAAATAAACCTGTAGCAGGAGAAAGACTGTAAAATCCTGTAAGAGAGAACCGAATTAATCTTAAAACCTGAAAGGATATAGATACGTTAGTGACTCACCAGTAACTGCTGTAAAGATTAACGTGAAATCATCAAATACGCATTTCGTCGCACTCTCATCAGTTTGGTTCGCGCGAAGAACAAATTACCAATAAGAACAGGCCCTTTTTATTAGCAGACGAGCAAAACAAAACCGACAAAAAAAAGTTCGTATATTTGATGCAAATCAGATCAGAAGCTTGCTCATCGGCTATAAATAAGACAAATGTTGAAGATTTAACTACTAATAATTATGTTTATTTAATTGCGTTGATCTGTTATTTCAGGCTATTGGAGAATTAAAATGAAATTGAACATTTCATAATAATAGATTAAAATTTTTGTAAATTTGAAAAAGACACCATACCTTTTGACTTCATCAGGAATGAAAATATACTCAAGGGAGACAAATTTGCTGAGCTCATTCATTGTTTTGATCTGTTATTTCAGGCTATTGGAGCATTAAATTGAAATTGAACATCTCATAATGATAAAGTGAAATTTGTTTAATTTGAACAAGAAACCATACCTTTTGACTTCATCAGGAATGAAAATATACTCAAGGGAAACAAATTTGCTGAGCTCATTCAATGATTTGATGTATTTCACTTTTCTAGAAAATTTTGAACTGTGAAAGAGAAAGGAATACATTGATTAATACGTGGAAAGAAAAGAAACACAGGGTGTCCAAAAAAGATATTTCATCGTTTGATTGCATACATTCATTATGAATTTCAGTCAATGAATCCAGTTGTTGTTCATAAAATGTTGTTTTTCATGAAATTTATACACATTGATTGAAACCTGTTGATCAGAATAACTCTTCTGTTTGTTCTTCACAAATATCAACAGTTCGAAATGATTAAAAAATTACTTCACAGATTTCTTTTGGTCAAATGGCTAATTGATGCAAGAGCTAATTGATTCAAGAAACTTGAGCTTTCCAAAGAAAACAAGCTATTTTATGACTGCTTTTTACTTTGTTTACCTTGATTTTTCAAGAAAGGCCGGAAATTTTAGATACAGCATGAATTTTGTGAAAAGTAATACTTATGAAGGATAGAGCATAGAGCATAGAGCATAGAGCATAGAGCACAGAGCATAGAGCATAGAGGATAGAGCTAGTGAATTTCAGAATTTCAGACGCTAGGAGGGGCACGTGCCCCCCTGCCCCCCCGGCCACGACGCTTCTGCATTTCTGGTAACATTCTCGAGCAGAGGTGATTCAATGCTCTTAGATTAGAATATCTCTCTTGCTCCCATGTTTACCTGTGACATATTGGCAAACTTAGCATTTTCGTAACAGTTGTCTATAAATCATGACCTTTAGGGGAATGTTCATATTTTTTTTTCACTTTTTCATTTTAAATTATTTATACACAAAAACCCTTCAGCTAACAAACGCAATACTTAAATAAGAAAATAAATATCCTAATTACATTAATATAGTCTATATACAGTTAAAGCAAAATTATGTACAGTAATCTATGTAGTAGCAGCTGCTCTTCCAGGGCGTCGTGTTTTAGTTTGTGTTCAGCTCATATAATAACTTTTCAATTGTTTTTTGAATCTACTAAGTGTAGGGAGCTCTCTGATATTGATGGGTATATTGTTCCAAGCTTTCAGAGCCGAATAGTGAAAGCCTTTCTTGACATATTCAAGATTATTTCTTGGGATTTGTAGGTCCCTGCAATTCCTTGTTCTGTAGTTGGAATGCTGGGTCCTATGATGGTATTTACCCCAAAGGCTTTCGGGGTTACCCCAAAGGCTTTATGATGGTATTTACCCCAAAGTGAGGATGCTGCACCAGCTCCAGAAACACCTGCAGAAGATACCACCGAAGAAAAAGACCCAATAGTTTTTGATTGAACCGGTTCCCAACCTTGACACGGCATCTAATATCAGAAAGAATCTAAGTATATCATCCTTTATCCATTAGTTTCTTAATCGTTCGTAGTGTACAGTTAGTGGCAGGTAAGTTAACGTTATATGTCTCTCTGTTTTTGGCCATGGGGTAGTCATTGTTTTTCGCTCCCCCTGGTATCGTTCCCGTAGTGTTGTATAGTAATTAGATAAGTATTGTAGATTGTAGAATTTATTGTAAACTTTTTAGATGAATGATATAAAAAAAACCGATTTTCAAGGTTTTTTTATTTGATTGCCTAACAGGCTAAATTGTATTTGAAGATGTTGGTTGTGGTTTTACGACGATGTTTTCATGTCGATAAACCTGCTCAAATTCAAGCCTTAGATGGCATGACAAAGAAATTGCATATTTTTCCAGTCAACATTTTAGACGTGATACAAAAGGCTGAATTCGTTTTCGTATTCTCTTAATTCAGTATTAACTGAATTCGTATTATCTAAACGACACATAAGGTTAGCCTTTTGTATCACATCTAAAATGTTGACTGGAAAAGTAGGCCGTTTCTTTTTCATGCCATCTAAGACTTGAATGTAACCAGACTTGTCGATATTTTTTTCGACATGAAAACATCGTGGTAAAACCACAACAAACACCCTTGAATACAATTTAGCCTTTCAACGATCGCATAACATAAAGTGTTTGAAAATCTGTTCATTGGTTGTAGACTTATAAGCAATCAAACGACAATACATCATTTTGGGATACCCAGCTTGTTATTCAATACGTTGAAAGAAAACGAAATACGTACTTCTAGCACTCACGAACTTTATCAAAAGTTGAAGAGAAGTCCAATATAAATCAACTGTAAACTGATTATAATAATAAAAAAAAAACGAATATTTATACAGGATAAACACTTCAACAATTACAACATCGCTGATTTCCGTTATATAATTTTGCAACAAATACAGTAAATATTTTGGTCTCTTGGTAACGCTCGTGTGGGTTGGTCTTGTTAACGTCTGTTATGATATTACATTTGATTGCTTATATGGGAACGAAAAACGTTTGAACGCAAATTTCTTCCCAATTAATCTACTGTTGTCACAGTATCAGGAAATAGAATAATCCCTTTATCGAAAATCTAAGATATAAAAATTCTTTCTACTAGCAATTTCGAAGCATAATTTTCGGCTTCGTTGAAGACAGACTATATCCCTGTTTACACAACACCAACTAACCTGGGTTCGCCTCAGTTTTTTTGTACACTGCCTTTTGCACACATGACAGTGGTGAACCTGTGGCGAACCTGGGTTTGTTGATATGTACGCATGCGCATCGTGGATGCTATGTCCCAGATTCCAGAAGCAAGATGGCGAAAGGAAATCAGCTTTGAGGACCCGGGGGGGGGGGGGGGGGGGTGCATTGCGGTACTTTCACATATTTTGGGTACGGGGACGTGCCATCGGGAAGGGTATCGATTTTCGCGATTTTGGTATAAGGAACGGTATCGATTTTCGCGATTTTGGTATAAGGAACGGTATCGATTTTCGCGATTTTGGTTAAAGTACAAGATCGGATATACATTTTCGGAAAATTGGTATAAAGTCGGGTGTACTTTTTCGGAAAATTGGTATAAAGTTGGGTATGCTTTTTCGGAAAATTGGTATAAGGAACGGGTATGTTTTTGAAGCTTTGATGGCACGTCCCCGACCAAAACCTGGTCAAGTAACCCCCCCCCCGGGTTTGAGGAATCCATTTCGCAAAGCAAATCCGTCTATAAATTTTGAAATTTATTTCAATCAGGAGGAGAAAGCACCAGGAAAGATGTCGGTTTTACCTTGGCTGTCGCTCATGGTCAATAAAAAAATCTTCAATGGTCACCGACTCGCATCAACAAAACATGAGAATTCACAGCAACTGCTAACTGGCGCGTAATTCGCGAATGCACAGGCGTCCTTCACATCCTAACACAGGTTCGCCCCAGGTTTGCGTTTACACTGCATTTCGTGAAAGTTAACCCGGGTTCGCCCCAGGTCGAATCCACCGCCAAAGGCGGGTTAGTTTAACCCAGGGCGAACCCAGGTTAGTTGCGTTTACACTACAGAAATCTAACCTAGGTTAGTTCTAACCCGGGGCGAACCCAGGTTAGTTGCGTTTACACTACAGAAATCTAACCTAGGTTCATTCATTCATTTTCATTTTAAATTATTTATACAGGGTAAAAACATTCAGTTCATACGGAAAAAAAAAACTGCTTTACAATGTGCCCTGTTAAAACAGAAAAGAAAACAAAAAGAAAAAGAAAAAATTAATTACTCAATAAACTCCAAATTCTACTTAATACATTGTCAGATAAATTCCCTAAAAAAAAATAATTTTAATTATTCCTATCCAAACGAAAAAAGGAAATTAAATTGCAACAGAAAGGAAAACCGATTGACTATGTTCTTGATGGAAGGAAGTACGTAAAGTTTGTTTTATAATCCTTCCTTTAGTTTTAATTTGAAGTTTGATAGCGAGGGAGACAGTTTGATTTGGTGATCTAGACTATTCCAAACGGTAGCCCCTCGATATGCAAATGACTTTTGTCCATTGTTTGTTCTAAACAAAGGAAGTTTCAAGTCAGTTTCGGTGTTTCTTAGCGTCCTCATTGCCTGTTCACGCTGTCTTTGAAACATTTGGGCCATATAGTCTGGGCAAAGTTGGTTAACAGATTTGAAAACAGTAGTTGCCGTTTCAAACCTGATCAGCTCTTTAACTGTTAACCAGCCCAGACCTTTAATAAGGGGCAAGGAGTGTGCATCATAAGCACTATTTGTCACAATACGGGCAGCGCGATTTTGGAGAATTTGCAATCTTTTTAAGTCTGCCTCAGTGCAACATCCCCATACCGTGCAACAGTATCGTAGATAGGGTTCGACTATACTTCTGTACATGGTTTTTACCGTACTGAGTGGGACGTACCTCTTTGCATATCTCAGCATCCCTATCCCTCGCGAAATCTTCGCAGCAATAATGTTGATATGTTCCTTCCAACCTAATGTTTTGTCAATTTGTATTCCAAGATACTTAGCTTCGTTTATCATCGGGACAACTTCGTCGTCAATAACAAACTTAGGGCTAATGACATCACTGTTAGAAATGTTCTGGAGTTTTGCCCTGCTACCGATAAGCATAGCTTGAGCTTTCGTAACATTTAGAGACAACTCATTGCCTTCTAACCATAATTTGAGATTGGACAAATCATCATTGATTGCTGAATTGATTTCATCAACTGATTTAGAGGAATAAGAGATGCTGGTATCATCTGCATACATAGTAACCTTGGCATTATCAAGTGCAAGTGGTAGGTCATTAATATACATTAAAAAGAGGAGTGGTCCCAAGCAAGACCCTTGGGGAACTCCATATCGAATACTTTCAATGTTCGATATGTGCCCATTCACCTTACAGCACTGTTGTCTCCCACTAAGATAGGATCTGAACCACTCAAGCTCAATACCCCTTATGCCATAAAGTGACAACTTTTCTAATAGGATACTATGGTCTACTGTGTCGAAAGCCTTTTTAAGGTCGATGAAAACGACCGCATTGACATTGCCTCTGTCGATGTCTGTGTACCAATCATTCGTGCTCTTGAGTAGACATGTGACACAAGAGTGTAATGATCGGAACCCAGATTGGTGCAAGTAAAGCAACTTATTTTCATCCAGGTATTGGTAAAGTTGGCCATACAAAACTTTCTCAAATAAACGTGAAACCGTTGGTAGGACCGAAATTGGACGGTAGTTAGATTTGATATTTTCAGGGCCGTCTTTGAAGATAGGTGCAATCCTAGCTGTTTTCCAACAATCAGGAAATACACCCCGCCTCAAAGAATTATTAAAAATGGTACTCAATGAGCTAGCTAGGACAGGCATGCCGACTTTCAAAAAATAGCTTGAAATACCGTCTAAACCAAATCCATTTGATTTTTTAAGGCGTTTCATTGCCAATACAGATTACAAGAATGTAATCTGTATTATATGTATGTCCCCTTTAAGGTAAATTTTTTTTCCTTTTTTGTAGTTACGTGTAGTTTTAGCAATTATTTCTCTCTCTAGTAGTTACAATCAGTGGCATGTTCGTATTTCCTGTTTTATATTTTATGTTGCCATGAGGTAGTCGTAGTTTTCGCTCCAATTGGTATTGTATTAGTAGTAGGGTATGGTATTTTGTAAGTAACGTTGAATGTAATATGTATTGTAAGTTATTAAATGATGTATAAGAAAGAAAAAATCACAACACAAGGAATAATTGTTTGTTTACTATGGTTGCTTGGACATGCATAATTTGTCCTTAGAAGAAAGGAAATGAGAACTTGTTCTCAGTAGCTCACAGCTGGTTATCAGAGAGTGGCAATGAGTGTTAATGAGAAATTCCTCTCTAATTGGCGCATGGCATAGAATTCCGTTAGCCTGCCTATTGCCTTTCCTGTAGTTCGGCTAAACACATTTGAAACTCGTCGCTCAGCATCTAGCTTTATCTTTATCATAGTTGATGGTATAAAATGTCTGAGTGCACTGCTGAATCTAAAGGGTTCAAACATGGGGGGGGGGGTTCTTCCATAGTAAAGGTACCTGGGGATGTGCCGCGAGCAAGGGTATACTTTTTCGGACTTCTAGTCTAGCCAAGGGTATACTTTTTTGCAGTTTTGGCCAGCAACGGTCTAGCCAAGGGTATCTCATTTTTGACAATATTGGTCTAGTGAGCGGTCATGATATCATATTTGGCACAAATTTGACAATATTGGTCGAGGAAATTATCCAGATTGGTCTAGCTAAGGGTACCATTTTCGTAAAAATTGGTTCAGACAATGGTCAAATTACTCTAGCCAACGGTACCCTTTTGAAGATGCTCGTGGCAGACCCCTACCCAAAATTTGGCCAAGAACCCCCCCCCCACCTCCGTGTGCTCAAACATGCACCGGGTGTCCCAAAAAAGTACTCCCGTTTGAAAAATCACCAAAATTTGATTTCACGGCCGATCTTCGATTTTCTTTCTTTGTCAAGTACATCAAGGACCAAATTATTTTCCAATATATAGCTGATCTTGTAATTGGGGTAAAAAGTAGCAAATTTAGCTCTTTTTAGTACTACCTGGTTTTGAATCATACTGCAAAAAAGCACTGATGATTGCCAGATCAATTTCTTTGTGCATGTAAAGCATCTAGTTTGGTCATAAATGACAGAATGAAATGCGCACCATCATGGCAGACCTCAATGATGATAAAAAATCTGAAAATTTTGGCTCTTTGGCAAGATTGAGTATTTTGCTTAAAAACTATAGTTCAAAATCAGGTATTTCAACGCGTAATTTTTCTACCTTCCTGTATCAAAAGCAAACATTTTATCATCTATAAATATTTTTGGGTCTTTGACAAAACAACTCAAAAGGAAAATTTAATCAAAGGTTTGAATATGAATTTTTGGTGATTTTTGAAACAGGAGTACTTTTTTTGGGACACACGGTAGAAAACATCTTCATTTGCAATGCATCTTCTGCCACTTTCCTGCATTACAAGGAGAAAGTTTGGGGTTTTTGTAAGTTTACCTTGTACAGCCCCTTGAAGTAATTCATTTTCAAGACCCGTCAACACACACAGTCACACACGTCAAGTGAATAATTAATGAGCTGCTGTTTGAAGAGAAGTTGTCAATTCATTCAAGACCATTTGTAAAGAGTCTACTAGCTACCTGATGAATGGCTTATAAAGTCGAAGCATTGTCTTGATCCAGAAATCAGGATGAACAATGAATAATTGTTTCAAATTCTTTTTCAGCCTGAAAGGAACCATATGCAATTAGAAACGTCAATTTATTCATAAAAATCATATTGAATTTAAAAAAATAACAATACAAATAAGACCCATTCAGGAAACAAAAACATTAACATAATATGATATTAAAAATATAAAGCGTTGAAGACAGAATACTTAAAGCGAATGACCTGAGATATATAGCGCTTGTCTATAAATAGGACAAAGAAACTCCTAATCCCTCTATTGTTTTCTTTAGCATTTCTTTCATTCGCCACGAGCTGGATTATCAAATACAATAGGCTATTTATAAATCGATGAGATCTCATCTTTTAACTCAGGTTATTCACTTTAATGGTTTGCTGTCTAGTCAAAGCTCTGTTTTCGATATCAATTTTTTGAGAAATTACATAAAAGTCGAGACATAAAATATTTTATCAAAATATTATTCTACGAAGATAAAAAATCGATGTTTGCAGTGTAGACAAAAGCTCTATCGTTGCTTTAATCTTTTTTTGTGAAAAGTGACAATTTAAACAAATCTTTCGTCATTCCAATGATACAAATCTTTCGAACGAATTTTTAATGCAGATTTTATTGTATGGTGATAAAGATTTTCCCGATGGTATCAATAAAGATATACTCTTGTTAACTCTCTGCTTTATCCATAAAACTGGTCGGTTTGATTAGAAATCTAAAACTCGGTAACAAGTCATATATAACCACCTCGTCCCTTTTAAGTAAACGTTTTCTCATTTTTGTTGTAGTTACCTGTAGTTTCATGTCTTTTTTCGATTTTTTCTTTATCTAAATTGCCACGTGGGTAGACATAGTTATTGCTCCCCGTGGTCTTGTCCTTGTAGTAGAGTAGAGTAATTTGTAAGTATAGTAATTAAGTAAATATGTATTGTAAATTTTTAGCAGAATGTATACAAAAAATAAATAAACCTTCCTATACAGTAAATCCCCGCATATAAGAACCTACACAAATAAGAACCTAGAGGCTGTTTTTTTCTAACCTATGCAACTTGTAATTAAGAACCTGTTTCAGTTTGATGAAAAATATTTTCTTATTGCAGGGGCGTCGTTATTAAGCTGATTTTTATCCCAGTTGGCTGTTAAAGTTTGAATCTCCTCCCCTGCTGTTTGTAAGCTTAGGTTTAGTTATTAGGTCCACAACAACTCTATCAAAATAAATTACAGGTCTAAACATCTTTGGTGCAGACTCTAAAAGGACCGATACAGGGCACCCTTCAAATAAGAACCTTCATACCTTAAAATTCGTCTTTGTACCTTTAAAATAAGATCCTTTTTCAGCCTGGTTCTCAAAAAAGTAGGTTCTTATATCTGGGGATTTACTGTAGTTCTTGTTTCTTCTGACATCTTTTTGTTTATTTGTTTTTATATTGTTATGGAGTTTAGAAATTTACAAAGATTCTGACATCTATGGCCAAGTTCGAAGCAAGAGATAAACAAAAACATAAATCTGGCTATCACATGCATTAGTTTGGAACATGATTCAAAAACAGGCAGCCCCAAATTTCCAACTAAAAATTATGCTGTGTTCGGCACAAAATTGCAACCCCCTCCCCGGTAAAAATTTGACCGTTCCTTTTGATCAACAGTACTCTGGCAAACATCTGGCCTACAGTAAGAACCCGCAAAATAGAAACCACTTTAGAAGAAACCTCAGGCTGATTTTTTTTTGAGAAATGGTGCCCTCATACAAGAAACTTCTCAGCCTGATTAAGGAAGGTTTCTTATAAGAGGATCCCAAATAAACTCATATCTAACAATCTTTGTTAAAATCAGGTGCCAAAAATGTTTAAAGACTTCATCAAAAGCATCTCAATCTATGTATGTACCTAGCATGTATGCTAATGTTGAGTTAACGTAATGCTAGGTAACAAGATAATACTATGCGCATACTAACCGGTTTTGTGTTGTACAGGAAAATATAAAGCCCGAGGTCTTAAAAGTACAGACCGAGCTTACGAGGTCTGTGCAATAAGACCGAGGGCTTTATATTTTCCTGTACAACTACAAAACCTGTTAGTATGAGTTTTATTACCTGATAGCTTCTAATTTTGACTTATACCAATTAGTCAAACTCATTTTGTTACTGTTATGTCGTTTGAGTTCATTGTAAATCTCACAGGCCTAAATCAGTTGCTGTGGTGACAAAAACGCGTCCTTGTATCGTATTATACAAGGCTGCGGGAAAACCGCGGGAAGTGTGCGATTAACCAATAGGATTGGCGGGATTCTTGTATTGCCTCGTTTTTGAAACGTTAGTCAGGTAATAATGTTTGATAGTGTTTGATTTGGATTTTTCTTTAAAATTAAAGTTGATTGAAATAACTGAAGGCTTCTTAACCATGTGATAAGAAACATTTCAGCCTGTTTCAAGATTACGGACCTTTTAATAGGAAACTAACAGGCTATTTTGAAAAACTGGTTTCTATTTTGCTGGTTCTTATTGTATCACTGCGGAGCATAGCTTCCAAATCCTTATCTCGGCGTAACAAGGTGGGTGTAAAATTCAATGACCTATTTCTTATGATTGAATGGCTTGAAAGAAACTTTAGATACTTATCCATAATTCTACCGTTGGAATTTTCAGAAATTTTGAATATTTTTGGAAATTACAGCGTATCTTTCATTTCAACTCATTTGAGGATGTGACGTCATCAATTTTCTAAATCATAAACCAGATGAGTGACAGACTTTTGCTTGATATCATATTGTAGGTATTCATAAACTATGGTTTGCTTCGAAATTACGTCATGTTGCGTCACACGGTTTAGAAATTACGATGGCTTTTAGTTTCTTTTTGAAAATGTTTCTTGAATTCTCGAAAAAGAAGAAAAACACTCTAATTCTGAAAATATTGAAGATTTCAGAAAATTCCAACGGTAGAATTATAGAGAATTAGCTCAAATTTGTTTGAAGTCATTCAATTCAAAGAAATAGGTCACTCAATTTTACACAAGGCCTTTTTAAAGATTTGGAACCTATGCTTCACTGCGGTACTCAGACGGGGATGTATCAAAATAATATCGACTTACCTTCTTTCAACAATATCATAGCACTGATTCAACCAATCACGGCCAGGTCTGTTTGGTCCAGTTGCATTGAAATATACAATGTTGTAATTGTCGCCAACAGAAAGGTCCAAAGTGTGAATCGCATAGCTACGAAAGATTGAAATTCAAAGAAGGGTTTGCAGAAGAATGAGAGTTTACGAATCGGGATGGCAGTGAGAACGTTATTTTGTACCCTGCAAACAAATTATTCCTTTCTATACGCTAGCTTCATTAAAACGTCACTGCCCGAAGCAATCGAGTCTGGATAGAAGACAAAAGAGTCTGGATAGAAGACAAACGATTCTGGATAAAAGACAAAAGAGTCTGGATAGGAGACAAAAGAGTCTGGAAAGAAGACAAAAGGGTCTGGATATAAGACAAAAGAGTCTGGATAGGAGACAAAAGAGTCTGGATAGAAGACAAAAGAATCTGGATAGAAGACAAAAGAGTCTGGATAGAAGACAAAAGATTCTGGATAGGAAACCAAACAGTCTGGATAGAAGACAAAAGAGTCTGGATAGAAGACAAAAGAGTCTGGATAGAAGACAAAAGAGTCTGGATAGAAGACAAAAGAGTCTGGATAGAAGACAAAAGAGTCTGGATAGGAGACAAAAGAGTCTGGATAGAAGACAAAAGAGTCTGGATAGAAGACAAAAGAGTCTGGATAGAATACAAAAGAGTCTGGATAGAAGACAAAAGAGTCTGGATAGAAGAACAAAGAGTCTGGATAGAAGACAAAAGAGTCTGGATAGAAGACAAAAGAGTCTGGATAAAAGACAAAAGAGTCTGGATAGAAGACAAAAGAGTCTGGATAGAAGACAAAAGAGTCTGGATAGAAGACAAAAGAGTCTGGATAGGAGACACACGAGTCTGGATAAAAGACAAAAGAGTCTGGATAGAAGACAAAAGAGTCAGGATAGAAGACAAAATAGTCTGGATAGGAGACACAATAGTCTGGATAAAAGACAAAAGAGTCTGGATAAAAGACAAAAAGTCAGGATAGAAGACAAAAGAGTCTTGATAAAAGACAAAAGAGTCTGGATAGAAGACAAAAGAGTCTGGATAGAAGAAAAAAGAGTCTGGATAGAAGACAAAAGAGTCTGGATAGAAGACAAAAGAGTCTGGATAGAAGACAAAAGAGTCTGGATAGAAGACAAAAGAGTCTGGATAGAAGACAAAAAGAGTCTGGAGAGAATACAAAAGAGTCTGGATAGAAGACAAAAGAGTCTGGATAGAAGTGCTGTTTTGAAGCAACCACTAATTTTGCCTTTCCTCTGCCATAAATTAGAAACCACTTATCAGATTGGCTCAAACAAGGTCTCAAACTCTAAGTTGAAGCCTCACTTGTGCAACTGTGTAAAAATAAAGACAACAACAGCTCCTCCACAGCAACACCTCCTCCACAGCAGCCACATAAATGGGAAACATATTGTAGGGACACCCTGTGGTATTACATGTTCGTAAAATAGCTGAAGGATCTACAGGGAAACAAGGAACAATATTGCTTCATGTACTTTGTTATGTAAATGAGAAGCAAGGATAGAGAGTAAACCAACAGAAACACAACAGGAAAAGAAATCAACAAAGATGGCAGACAGCGAGGAACATCAGGAAAAAGAACAATAACTTGAGACTGAGATAGAATATTAGAAAAAATCAAAACGAGAATACAATTTACAGACAAGCAGGCAGCAGAAAGATTCACTAACGCAAAGAAACAGAATCGTTTGGGTAGGAACAGGCGAAGCTGTGGGCCCCAAGGAAACCCCCAAAAAGGTCTCCAGATCGCATGCACACTAAAGGCTAATTTCCAGTCCGTAGAATTTTCCAAGCTAGGGGAATTTTAGACAATAAAAGGTCGCTCAGCCGTAACTTTCTATTCAATGCCAGAGCGACATTATCTCTCGAATACAATAGAAATTCCGCCCGCTCGGAAAATTCCACTGACTGGAAATCTGCCTTAATTATTTACTTCACTTTTGTAATATGCAATTTAGCTTGACCGCTGAGAAGGGAAGAAACAAAAGCAGCGATGCGCATGACAACATGAGTCCCAACATTGATTCGTTCACAACAAAGCTGAAACAGAATAACTGCCCCCAGTAATGACCCCCCCTGATACATTGCCCCACCAAGGCAAAAGGATGAGTCGCCAAGAAAGTTTGTTTCCCCGCTAAGTTTGAGCTTAAAAATTTTCCCCTCCGTGTTTCTATTGGTTCCCCGTTGAAACATTTGCTTTCCCGTCAAAAATTATACAAATTTCATTACAGCCGAAAATTTCCTTTCCCCGCCATGATATTTCTATTTCCCGTTGAAAATGTTTAATTTCATACTTTCCCCGCTGTATTTTTCATGTCCGGCGGGGTCGTTACTGGGGGGGGGGGTGTACAATATATAAAAACAGTACGGTCAACACTTCATCTCCCCGACAGAGAAGACTATTTTAGTTGAGGGTTCAAAGAATATACCGGGTGTCCCAAAATGATGTATTATCGTTTGATTGCTTATATCTCCATAACCAATGAACCGATTTTCAAAAACTTTATTTTATCCGATTGCCGAAAGGCTAAATTGTATTTGAGGATGTTGGCTGTGGGTTATGCCGATTTCTTCATGTCGTAAATAAGATCGATAAAGCTGCTCAAATTCAAGACTTAGATAGCATGAAAAAGAAACGGCCTTCTTTGCCAGTCAACATTTTAGAAGTAATGCAAAAGGCTGAACTTATATGCCATTCATAGAATATATGGTGTTCAATGAATATGAATTCAGTTAATACTGAGTTCAGAAAATACGAAAACGAGTTCAGCCTTTTGTATCACATCTAAAATGTTGACTGAAAAAATAGGCCATTTCTTTCTCATGCCATCTAAGGTTTTGATTTGAGCAAGTTTATTGATCTTCTTTTCGACATGAAAACGCCGTGGTAAAACTGCAACCAACATCTTAAAATACAAGTTAGCATTTAGGCAATCAGTTAAAACAAAGTTTTTGAAAATCAGTTCATTGGTTATGGAAATGTAAGCAATCAAACAATAATACATCATTTTGGGACACACGGTAGAAATTGACAACCTTTAGATGTCATACTTACTAGAATAGTTGTTCCATGATAATGTCATATTTGGGTATATATTTATGAGGAAAGAAAGCTGCAGTGAACACCATGACAACAGTCCTTTGTCCTTGAGAATCATAGCAAAATCCTCCATGCGTGATAACTTTCACGTAATTCTCAATCAATCTCAAATCGACCACTCTCAATAACCCTCCGACAGACACTGTAATGAAGCGATCCCAAAGACCAGTCACGTGACCTTCACACGCTGTTTCATTGGTCTTTCCTGATGAATTACAATGCTCACAATCACAATAAGAACAAAGGTCATTGTCATGTATATCCATGCCATTGTCAGAGAATGAGAAGCGTTCAACTGGTCTTTCGTAGCGATTTGCACTTCTTTGCAGGCCAGGGGATGAGAATGTGTTTTGGTTCCGTCTTGGGATTCCTTGTGGCTGGGAACGTTTGCATTCCTTAAATTAAAAGCAAAATCAATATAAAATGTTATGCATTCTAAAAAAAAATCTCTTTCACTATAGAATACAAACTACTTGAAAACACAATTATAAAGTAACCTATCTACTCATTCTCTTATCTGACATATCCCCCTCATCATCCCCATCGTTATTATCATTATTATTATCACCATCATCATTATTATTAGTATTATTACTATTATTATTATTATTATTGAATTATCTTGATATTGGTGACAGCAAGTCTCCTCAATTTTCAAGGACTTCTCTCAGGATCCGTGCAGTTTGCAGGATAACAGTCTTCTGCACCTCTTCAATTCTGGTCTCAATTCCCAGTTCTTCTACTCTGCTTTTGATGTCTTTTGGTGGTGTTCCTAATGCCCCGATGACTATGGGTACTACTTTCACCTTCATATTCCATAGTTTCTGTAGTTCTCTCTTTAAATCCTGGTATTTCTCGACTTTCTCTTTCTCCTTCTGCTCTATCCGGGTATCATATCGGATGGCAAAGTCAACGATGATGCAGTTGTTTTCCTCCTTCTTGATCAAAATCAAATCTGGCCTTCTAGCTTCAATTACATGATAGGTCTGGATGGTAAAGTCCCACAGTACCTTGCAAGTATCATTTTCAACCACACTTTCTGGCTCATGGTTGTACAACTTCTCGCTTACATGTACCCCAAACTTCCTGCATATGTCCCAGTGGATTCTTCTCCTGACCCAAATCTATTATTATTATTATTATTATTATTATTATTATTATTATTATTATTATTATATTATTATTATTATTATTATTATTATTATTATTATTATTATTATTATTATTATTATTGATTTTTAATCGAAACGTTATTTTATTATTATTATTATTAATTTTTTATTATCATTTATTTTATTATTATTATTATTATTATCATCATTATTATTAATAAAGCTTAAAGGCAATCTGTCCCCTTTGATTAATTAAAATGAAATCGATAAAGATCTCTATTGTATATTCCAGAAGTTGGTGTTAATTCGCTTTATCCAAAGAAATCAGGGCCATAGAGACTCAGTGATGCATGAATTTAGCTGCAGCGTAAATAAGGTAAACAACGCAGTAACCAAGGTCGGGCGATAGTAACCAAGGTCGGGACAATAGGGGACAGATTGCTTTTAACCTCAGGTTCAAGGATGTTCCACAGATCAACAGGTGTAAAATTATATGATATATTTCTATGAACTGAAAGGCTTGAAAGAAACTCCCGCTACTCTGTTACCATTCTACCGTAGAACTTGTAAGATATCTTCATTACTTTAAAGAGAGTACAAAGACCAGAATGCTTTTCGCGAAGTCAGCGAATTGCTCTGCACAGCTTCCAGAATAACTGACTGTACGAAATTCACAAAAACAAAGACAAACGATGGCAAAGGATGCTGGTCTTTGTACTCCCTTTAAGAAAAAGGATGTTTCGTCTTTTTTAAGAATTCAAAAAGAACATGAAAATCAAAACATCGTAATTTCTAAACTCGTTCACAAAACATACACAGATTTCAAAAACCAAATTTAATGACAGTCCACAATATGGTATGAAGGACAAGTATTTCAATCTTCGGGTTTACGATTTAGAGATTTGATGAGCTAGATATGCTAGAATGACTTAATATATGAAATGCGCTGTAATGTCGAAAAACAATCAAAGTTTCTTTCAATTCCAAGCATAGGTTCCAAATCTTTAGAAAGGCCGGTGTAAAATTGAGTGACCTATTTCTTTGAACTGAATGACTTCAAGAATTCAAGAAAAATTTTCAAAAAACCTTAAAACCACCGTAATTTCTAAACTGCTTGACGTGACATGACGTAATATCAAAGAGAACTATAGTTAATGGATGCCTACAATATGATATCAAGCACAAGACTGTCACTCATCTGGTTTATGATTTAGAAATTTGATGACGTCACATCCTAAAATGAGCTGAAATGTAAAATACGCTATAATTTTGAAAAATATTCAAAATTTATGGGAAGTCCAACGGTAGAATTATAGATAAGTATCTAATGGGTGAATGTGGTTCAAGATATACACAGAGTGCTCAAGTTGTCACAAGTATCTAAAGTTTCTTTCAAGCCATTCAATCAGAAGAAATAGATCATTGAATTTTACACCCACCTTTTTACGCTGAGTTAAAGATTTGGAACCTATGCTTCCATTCTGTTCCAAGAACTGCGTCGTAGAATTTTATGCCGATACTGTTGAAGATCTAGAACCAATACACGTATTTTTTATAAGAAACTAAGAATTTGGGCCAGTACTGGAAGTTTCTTAAAATTATCAGATTTTGAGTACTCAGAGTTTCTTATGAGTTTCTTAGAGGTTCCATAACAATCTTCATATTCACTACCTGTGTTCTCGTGAACATTTCAACACAAGGTTTTTAAGCATTTCCAATGTTTACACATTACTCAAGTACCTTACGAGTAATATGATACAGCAAACAAGTGAAAACAAATTAAAAACATGTCAAGGAATTCCTTTATCAAAATAAATAGTTTCTTAGCTTATATTTTCCCAAAACTGGAGTTTCTTAATTTTTTGACGATCTGACAGTTGGGTTTCTTATAAGCAGTTTCTTATCAGAAAAAATACGTGTATGGCAAAAGAACGTCTATGGTTGAAACAGACAGACAGAACGTTGGTGATTGAGAGAGGAGGAAACGAATAAATGGGGAATAGAAATAACCAACCTCATGAAAACGAGACTCTGAAACTACAGACGAGGCAGATGATTGACTTGCAGACTCGTGAATGAATTCTTCATCTCGTGCAAAGGGGTTAGTCACTACCTCCTCCGCATCTACATCTTGCATGGCATGTTCAAGTGTGTTTTCTTCTTGTATAGAATCCTGACGGGGGTTCATATCTCTTTTCCGTTCTGATAATGAATCTACACGCCTTCTCTCTTTAAGTTCTTTTCGTGACTTTTTATGATACATAGGTAGTTCTGATTTCGTTCTTCGTAATGGAAACTCTAGAAAAAATGCATAGACTTTAACATTGTATAATTTGTAAAAAAAAACTATTTCTCTCAACAGATTAAATTTTTTCAAGTGGTCCATCCAAATTTACAAAGAAATAAAGACCAAGTCTTATTTTTAATTTGTTCTTTTTGAAGCAATGAATAATCTGCAACCTGGTGTAACATCTTGCGTAGGGAAAAGCAGATTCGTGCAATCATTCTCTGTAATGATTTTAGAAATATGTAACAATTGCTGTAACTATGTATTACAAAAGATGCAACTGCAATATAATTTATGATATGATATTGATTCATAAAAAACATATGAATTATTACTATCAACAATGTAACATCTTGCGTAGGGAAAAGCAGATTCGTGCAATCATTCTCTGTAATGATTTTAGAAATATGTAACAATTGCTGTAACTATGTATTACAAAAGATGCAACTGCAATATAATTTATGATATGATATTGATTCATGAAAAACATATGAATTATTACTATCAACCCCGTACGAAACCAACTACAAAAACTGTTAAATTTTGCCAACCATGTAATATTAAAAACAGCCTATGCTGCAATCATCTCAAATCAAGAGAATAATCAACAAAGAAATAACCAAGGACAACGTTGGATAGGTAAGAGCATTTAACTGTAACAAAATTAGTGCAATGGGACGACTTTAATGTCATCCCAGGGTCCTTGTTTCGACATAAGAAAATAAATTTAGTACCGGCCTTAGTACCGAGATTTCACAATTTTAGTAATTCACAATCAGAACAGAAAAGAACGCAATAGAAATATGTTCATCAATTAATTGTACAACACTCCTACCCAACAACCCTTGGAAGTTAGTGATCCTTCTCCTTCTGAACTTTCTCATTTCAACATTTCATGTTTTTTGGAAGTTCCTAAGCTGATGAAAGGGCAAAATTTCTGATGTTGACATTCTAGGTTGGACTGAGCTAGAAATTTCAGCAGATTCTTTCGACTAGTCTAGCTGAAAGCAACTATTACTAGAGAATTATTAAAAATTAAAAGCACATTGGTACTCAAACTCTCTTCCTGTGCTTCTCTGTATTATTTCTCCTTCCTCTCCCTTCCCTCTGCTAAGCTTATTTTTTTCTTTTTTGCGTAGTTAAATCGGTATTAGTAACCAAAAGTATTTTCAATAATGTATTTAGAATTTCTCATATTTCCATTAGTGTCAATGTTCGCATTCTATGAACCACATAGCCGAGGGCATATGGCTCGAAAGCTCTACCAGAGTTCTTTCCATATGTCCTCTTCAGCCTTATATTAGTTTAGATGCATTATGTAAATTAGGTTTCACATGTATTTTATTTTCCGTAATATTTAGCATCATATCTGTTGTCTATCAAGTAGTTTTAGCTGAGAATATTCATGAAATTGATGAAATTGAAGAGCAATTCGTACCAAAATATAAATTAAAAGATAAATAATTTCATAATGTACCGCAACTGCACCACACTAGAAAGAAGAAAGAATGTATTTCCAGATGGTATCCAGGACATCTCCTTAAAATATTATCATCTTTTAAAAATCGACCATAATAATAATAATAATAATAATACGAATATTTATACAGGATAACCTATCAGCATAATGATTATGCTGTTATCTTAAGGGTCCTGTCATAAAAGTAAAAGGAAAAGAACTTATAGCTGCTACATTATGTGTTTGTTTTATAAAAGGAAATATACGTATCGATAGTTTCTTCACGAGAAATGTTCATTTAAAAACGAAGTAAAACCAATCCTGGACTCAATCTTCCTTGCATCGAGTGGCAATTCATTAAAAAGCCTCCCACCAGCAAAAGCGACACACTTTTGTCCAGTTTTCGTTTTCATGTGTGGCAGTTTAACGGTATTGTTATTATTTCTTGTCCCTTTTCCGTGGTTTGTTCTTTCAAAATACTCTTCAAAGGGTTCACATACATTCTTCTGTAGGCAGTCAAAAACAAACTTGCATACGCTCTTCTTCATTTGATTCTCTATGTTTGGAATTCTCAAATCTGCGTTCGGGGGACATTTTGATTTTATAATGTTTATACTTCGTTTCTCAATACTACGCAATCGCTTTAATTTTGAATTTGGCCATCCAAGCCCAACTGATCATACGTACCAAAATATAAATTAAAAGATAAATAATTTCATAATGTACCGCAACTGCACCACACTAGAAAGAAGAAAGAATGTATTTCCAGATGGTATACAGGACATCTCCTTAAAATATTATCAGCTTTTAAAAATCGACCATACGTACCAAAATATAAATTAAAAGATAAATAATTTCATAATGTACCGCAACTGCACCACACTAGAAAGAAGAAAGAATGTATTTCCAGATGGTATACAGGACATCTCCTTAAAATATTATCATCTTTTAAAAATCGACCATACGTACCAAAATATAAATTAAAAGATAAATAATTTCATAATGTACCGCAACTGCACCACACTAGAAAGAAGAAAGAATGTATTTCCACGTACCAAAATATAAATTAAAAGATAAATAATTTCATAATGTACCGCAACTGCACCACACTAGAAAGAAGAAAGAATGTATTTCCAGATGGTATACAGGACATCTCCTTAAAATATTATCATCTTTTAAAAATCGACCATACGTACCAAAATATAAATTAAAAGATAAATAATTTCATAATGTACCGCAACTGCACCACACTAGAAAGAAGAAAGAATGTATTTCCAGATGGTATCCAGGACATCTCCTTAAAATATTGTCATCGTTTTAAGATTTTCGATTATAGTTCGGTTGCGTTTTTTCTGAAACACTTCGTTTTGCAAACCATTCTTCTCCGAAAACAGGGCAACTTTCCCCCCATACCCCCTGGCCTATTGAGAAACGGTAAAAAAGAGGTTGTTCTGCATAGTCGTGGCAATCGAAAGATATATAAATCACAATGTTACAATCAATGCTGGATTCGAAAAAACGGAATTTATCTCCAAAACCACTCGAACAATTTTCTACAATGCCTGCCAAAGTCCTTGAAACACTTAGGCCATTTCTTGACAATCTGCAGTTCTGACCATAGCGATTAGGCTTAAACGTCCCCTCACCCCCAAAACAATGTTGATTTGCAAGGTTATTGTCCTAGCATTCCATCAGAGTCGCGAATCGTCCTGCCATCCCCATTTTGTCATCACAGAACAACATTGTTCTGAGGGGGAGAGGGGGAAATCGCAAAAAAAATCCAAAAATAGCAAAGGTGTTCCAAGACTTTTGGCAGGCATTGTAGGTTGTTGATTTGCCAAAAAGACTAGGCTAGATTTCTCGCAATCGAATCGTACCGGGTGAGTCAGAAAAAATATTCCCTGCTTGAAAGGTCACAGCTCCCTGGATATCAAGACAACGATATCGGAAAATATATAGTTCTACTCTTGAAATGTTCAAATCTACTATGAAATTTACCTGACTGAAATCGGCCACTCCATCCTGAAATTATGAGGGACTTTCTCGAGAGAGCCTCTTCAAACGAGCCTTCAAAACGTGCCCAAAATCATGAACAAATTTCCCTTACATTTCTGCCTTACACGGACCTTACAGCAATGACTTCTGCATGCTTTAGCAAGTGCTATTCTCTTGGGAGAATGAACAAGTCTTCCCCCTGGTATCAATAGCCTATTAAGGGGGATTCCATTCTCCAAAGAGGACAAAATACATCGTTACTTTTGAGTGTCATCATTTTTAGGAAGGAAAAACGAGGAATATTTGCTCATTGTTTTCACTCGTTTTAGCAAGTTTTCTGAAGAGGATTTCTGCAGAACATCTCCCATATCAACAAGAAGGAATGGCCAACTAAAGTCGGGTAAATTACTGAACTTAGTTGAACATATTGACAAAAGAAAAAAACAATTTTCAATAATATTGCTTTGATATTCAGGGATCAGTGGTCTTTCAAAAGGGGCTGTTTTTTTTTTGTTAACCGGCATAAAAAAATCATATTAACAGACTACATTTCCACTGACTACCTTTCAATGTACTTTACTTTAAGACGAACGATCTCTGCAACGATCAAGCATAAAAAGCTACCTTTCAAAATAATTCATAAAATATAAAAATGAGATGAGCCTTGTTCGGTTTTTAATGCACTATATGAAATATCAACAGACTACATTTCCACTGAATACCTTTCAATTTACTTTACTTTAAGACGAACGATCTCTGCAACGATCAAGCATAAAAAGCTACCTTTCAAAATAATTCATAAAATACAAAAATGAGATGAGCCTTGTTCGGTTTTTAATGCACTATATGAAATATCAACAGACTACATTTCCACTGACTACCTTTCAATGTACTTTACTTTAAGACGAACGATCTCTAAAACGATCAAGCATAAAAAGCTACCTTTCAAAATAATTCATAAAATACAAAAATGCGATGAGCCTTGTTTGGTTTTTAATGCACTATATGAAATATCAACAGACTACATTTCCACTGATTACCTTTCAATTTACTTTACTTTAAGACGAACGATCTCTGCAACGATCAAGCATAAAAAGATACCTTTCAAAATAATTCATAAAATATAAAAATGAGACGAGCCTTGTTTGGTTTTTAATGCACTATATGAAATATCAACAGACTACATTTCCACTGATTACCTTTCAATGTACTTTACTTTAAGACGAACGATCTCTGCAACGATCAAGCATAAAAAGCTACCTTTCAAAATAATTCATAAAATATAAAAATGAGATGAGCCTTGTTCGGTTTTTAATGCACTATATGAAATATCAACAGACTACATTTCCACTGACTACCTTTCAATTTACTTTACTTTAAGACGAACGATCTCTGCAACGATCAAGCATAAAAAGCTACCTTTCAAAATAATTCATAAAATATAAAAATGAGATGAGCCTTGTTCGGTTTTTAATGCACTATATGAAATATCAACAGACTACATTTCCACTGACTACCTTTCAATTTACTTTACTTTAAGACGAACGATCTCTGCAACGATCAAGCATAAAAAGCTACCTTTCAAAATAATTCATAAAATATAAAAATGAGATGAGCCTTGTTCGGTTTTTAATGCACTATATGAAATATCAACAGACTACATTTCCACTGACTACCTTTCAATTTACTTTACTTTAAGACGAACGATCTCTGCAACGATCAAGCATAAAAAGCTACCTTTCAAAATAATTCATAAAATATAAAAATGAGATGAGCCTTGTTCGGTTTTTAATGCACTATATGAAATATCAACAGACTACATTTCCACTGACTACCTTTCAATTTACTTTACTTTAAGACGAACGATCTCTGCAACGATCAAGCATAAAAAGCTACCTTTCAAAATAATTCATAAAATATAAAAATGAGATGAGCCTTCAGGGGCGGATCCAGGGGGGTGCAACGGGTGCGCAAGCACCTGTCAGAGTTGCAAGGAAATCATTTAATTTTGAGAAAGGCAAGGATCGTCGCAAACAAAAAGTCTTTATTCATAGGGGGAATCTCCGCGTTTCCATTCCCAAATCCTCTTGCGGAGGCAGGCACAGGGCAACTCGCGTAAGGAAGGCGCCTTGGTGCAAACCAATCAGAGAGCTGCATGAGGGTTGCTTGAAATTGGCGGGAGCACCCGTAGTTTGAAACTGAGGGGTGCAAGCCAATCGGAAAGAACCTTGACGGGTGCAAGCCAATAGGAGAACGTCTGATAGAAATGACTGGACCATTAGCCAATCACCAGATGAAGGACAAACTGCTTACAAAACAGAATGCCGCGCAAGAACATGGCGGCCAATGTTCTCAAAGCCAACAACCAGGCCGACGATGCAAGTAAGGCTACCCGTTCCACGTAGAAAAGAAGTCTCGATTTGGAAGACTTAAGATATATCAACGAATCCAAGATTGTTTCGAAGCTTCAGTAGATACCAGAAGTTATAAAGGAAAAGCTCAGCGACTGTGAGGCAATCTCGGTAGGCCCTTCATTTTATGTATGCTGCTATTTTACCATGAACTAAATCAATATTTAACCATACGACTTGGGCAAGACCTTTGATTTATGTTTACTTTGGAAACAACAAATGGGTAGTAATCAAAATGAGTTAGAAATTGTTGACTGCGAGTTGTTGTTGGGTAGGTTTTATCATATTTGTACGGAATATCGGTTGGACAAAAGGGCTTTGTAGCAGTAGATTGTCTTACGAATAATGGCTGTAATCACGAATTCCCAAACATATTTGGTTTGAATAAATTTGTTTTTTCCCTTTTGTGATATGAAGAATGCACCATTCATTACCATATTAGAACGAAATCCAACACCTTCTTTCAAATGAGACATGTTTTTCATCGTGAAAGTACTGTGGAGTTTGCCATGTCCACAGTAGTTTTTGCAGTTTGTCCTAAACTTTCATTGGAATAAAAAGTTCACACTGTCCATTTTCTGAAAACTCTTACAGAAATTGTCATTGATTTTCAAAATGAGAATTCAAACTTTCAAGCAAAATATAGGGCGTGGTCACGTTTTAAGCCAAAGTAAAGGGCGTGGCCCCAAAAATTTTCCCGGGGGCTTCGCCCCCGGACCCCCTTTTCTACCTCCCTTTGGCACCCGTCAGATTTGGACCTGGATCCGCCCCTGGCCTTGTTCGGTTTTTAATGCACTATATGAAATATCAACAGACTACATTTCCACTGATTACCTTTCAATTTACTTTACTTTAAGACGAACGATCTCTGCAACGATCAAGCATAAAAAGCTATATTTCAAAATAATTCATAAAATATAAAAATGAGATGAGCCTTGTTCGGTTTTTAATGCACTATATGAAATATCAACAGACTACATTTCCACTGATTACCTTTCAATTTACTTTACTTTAAGACGAACGATCTCTGCAACGATCAAGCATCAAAAGCTACCTTTCAAAATAATTCATAAAATATAAAAATGAGACGAGCCTTGTTCGGTTTATAATGCACTATATGAAATATCAACAGACTACATTTCCACTGATTACCTTTCAATTTACTTTACTTTAAGACGAACGATCTCTGCAACGATCAAGCATAAAAAGCTATATTTCAAAATAATTCATAAAATATAAAAATGAGACGAGCCTTGTTCGGTTTTTAATGCACTATATGAAATATCAACAGACTACATTTCCACTGACTACCTTTCAATTTACTTTACTTTAAGACGAACGATCTCTGCAACGATCAAGCATAAAAAGCTACCTTTCAAAATAATTCATAAAATATAAAAATGAGATGAGCCTTGTTTCGGTTTTTAATGCACTATATGAAATATCAACAGACTACATTTCCACTGACTACCTTTCAATTTACTTTACTTTAAGACGAACGATCTCTGCAACGATCAAGCATAAAAAGCTACCTTTCAAAATAATTCATAAAATATAAAAATGAGACGAGCCTTGTTCGGTTTTTAATGCACTATATGAAATATCAACAGACTACATTTCCACTGACTACCTTTCAATGTACTTTACTTTAAGACGAACGATCTCTGCAACGATCAAGCATAAAAAGCTACCTTTCAAAATAATTCATAAAATATAAAAATGAGATGAGCCTTGTTTCGGTTTTTAATGCACTATATGAAATATCAACAGACTACATTTCCACTGACTACCTTTCAATTTACTTTACTTTAAGACGAACGATCTCTGCAACGATCAAGCATAAAAAGCTACCTTTCAAAATAATTCATAAAATATAAAAATGAGATGAGCCTTGTTCGGTTTTTAATGCAATATATGAAATATCAACAGACTACATTTCCACTGATTACCTTTCAATTTACTTTACTTTAAGACGAACGATCTCTGCAACGATCAAGCATAAAAAGCTACCTTTCAAAATAATTCATAAAATATAAAAATGAGATGAGCCTTGTTCGGTTTTTAATGCAATATATGAAATATCAACAGACTACATTTCCACTGATTACCTTTCAATTTACTTTACTTTAAGACGAACGATCTCTGCAACGATCAAGCATAAAAAGCTACCTTTCAAAATAATTCATAAAATATAAAAATGAGATGAGCCTTGTTCGGTTTTTAATGCACTATATGAAATATCAACAGACTACATTTCCACTGACTACCTTTCAATTTACTTTACTTTAAGACGAACGATCTCTGCAACGATCAAGCATAAAAAGCTACCTTTCAAAATAAATCATAAAATATAAAAATGAGATGAGCCTTGTTCGGTTTTTAATGCACTATATGAAATATCAACAGACTACATTTCCACTGATTACCTTTCAATTTACTTTACTTTAAGACGAACGATCTCTGTAACGATCAAGCATAAAAAGCTACCTTTCAAAATAAATCATAAAATATAAAAATGAGATGAGCCTTGTTCGGTTTTTAATGCACTATATGAAATATCAACAGACTACATTTCCACTGATTACCTTTCAATTTACTTTACTTTAAGACGAACGATCTCTGCAACGATCAACCATAAAAAGCTACCTTTCAAAATAATTCATAAAATATAAAAATGAGACGAGCCTTGTTCGGTTTTTAATGCACTATATGAAATATCAACAGACTACATTTCCACTGACTACCTTTCAATTTACTTTACTTTAAGACGAACGATCTCTCCAACGATCAAGCATAAAAAGCTACCTTTCAAAATAATTCATAAAATATAAAAATGAGATGAGCCTTGTTCGGTTTTTAATGCACTATATGAAATATCAACAGACTACATTTCCACTGATTACCTTTCAATTTACTTTACTTTAAGACGAACGATCTCTGCAACGATCAAGCATAAAAAGCTACCTTTCAAAATAATTCATAAAATATAAAAATGAGATGAGCCTTGTTCGGTTTTTAATGCACTATATGAAATATCAACAGACTACATTTCCACTGATTACCTTTCAATTTACTTTACTTTGAGACGAACGATCTCTGCAACGATCAAGCATAAAAAGCTACCTTTCAAAATAATTCATAAAATATAAAAATGAGATGAGCCTTGTTCGGTTTTTAATGCACTATATGAAATATCAACAGACTACATTTCCACTGACTACCTTTCAATTTACTTTACTTTAAGACGAACGATCTCTGCAACGATCAAGCATAAAAAGCTACCTTTCAAAATAATTCATAAAATATAAAAATGAGATGAGCCTTGTTCGGTTTTTAATGCACTATATGAAATATCAACAGACTACATTTCCACTGACTACCTTTCAATTTACTTTACTTTAAGACGAACGATCTCTGCAACGATCAAGCATAAAAAGCTACCATTCAAAATAATTCATAAAATATAAAAATGAGATGAGCCTTGCTCGGTTTTTAATGCACTATATGAAATATCAACAGACTACATTTCCACTGACTACCTTTCAATTTACTTTACTTTAAGACGAACGATCTCTGCAACGATCAAGCATCAAAAGCTACCTTTCAAAATAATTCATAAAATATAAAAATGAGATGAGCCTTGTTCGGTTTTTAATGCACTATATGAAATATCAACAGACTACATTTCCACTGACTACCTTTCAATTTACTTTACTTTAAGACGAACGATCTCTGCAACGATCAAGCATAAAAAGCTACCATTCAAAATAATTCATAAAATATAAAAATGAGATGAGCCTTGCTCGGTTTTTAATGCACTATATGAAATATCAACAGACTACATTTCCACTGATTACCTTTCAATTTACTTTACTTTAAGACGAACGATCTCTGCA
Source organism: Aurelia coerulea (assembly GCA_039566865.1). Classification (NCBI taxonomy): domain Eukaryota; kingdom Metazoa; phylum Cnidaria; class Scyphozoa; order Semaeostomeae; family Ulmaridae; genus Aurelia; species Aurelia coerulea. The sequence goes on along the minus strand of CM076951.1, from coordinate 702,702 downwards.
ACGATCAAGCATAAAAAGCTACCTTTCAAAATAATTCATAAAATATAAAAATGAGATGAGCCTTGTTCGGTTTTTAATGCACTATATGAAATATCAACAGACTACATTTCCACTGATTACCTTTCAATTCACTTTACTTTAAGACGAACGATCTCTGCAACGATCAAGCATAAAAAGCTACCTTTCAAAATAATTCATAAAATATAAAAATGAGATGAGCCTTGTTCGGTTTTTAATGCACTATATGAAATATCAACAGACTACATTTCCACTGACTACCTTTCAATTTACTTTACTTTAAGACGAACGATCTCTGCAACGATCAAGCATAAAAAGCTACCTTTCAAAATAATTTATAAAATATAAAAATAAGATGAGCCTTGTTCGGTTTTTAATGCACTATATGAAATATCAACAGACTACATTTCCACTGACTACCTTTCAATTTACTTTACTTTAAGACGATCGATCTCTGCAACGATCAAGCATAAAAAGCTACCTTTCAAAATAATTCATAAAATATAAAAATGAGATGAGCCTTGTTCGGTTTTTAATGCACTATATGAAATATCAACAGACTACCTTTCCACTGACTACCTTTCAATTTACTTTACTTTAAGACGAACGATCTCTGCAACGATCAAGCATAAAAAGCTACCTTTCAAAATAATTCATAAAATATAAAAATGAGATGAGCCTTGTTCGGTTATTAATGCACTATATGAAATATCAACAGACTACATTTCCACTGATTACCTTTCAATGTACTTTACTTTAAGACGAACGATCTCTGCAACGATCAAGCATAAAAAGCTACCTTTCAAAATAATTCATAAAATATAAAAATGAGATGAGCCTTGTTCGGTTTTTAATGCACTATATGAAATATCAACAGACTACATTTCCACTGATTACCTTTCAATTTACTTTACTTTAAGACGAACGATCTCTGCAACGATCAAGCATAAAAAGCTACCTTTCAAAATAATTCATAAAATATAAAAATGAGATGAGCCTTGTTTGGTTTTTAATGCACTATATGAAATATCAACAGACTACATTTCCACTGATTACCTTTCAATTTACTTTACTTTAAGACGAACGATCTCTGCAACGATCAAGCATAAAAAGCTACCTTTCAAAATAATTCATAAAATATAAAAATGAGACGAGCCTTCTTCGGTTTTTAATGCACTATATGAAATATCAACAGACTACATTTCCACTGATTACCTTTCAATTTACTTTACTTTAAGACGAACGATCTCTGCAACGATCAAGCATAAAAAGCTACCTTTCAAAATAATTCATAAAATATAAAAATGAGATGAGCATTGTTCGGTTTTTAATGCACTATATGAAATATCAACAGACTACATTTCCACTGATTACCTTTCAATTTACTTTACTTTAAGACGAACGATCTCTGCAACGATCAAGCATAAAAAGCTACCTTTCAAAATAATTCATAAAATATAAAAATGAGATGAGCATTGTTCGGTTTTTAATGCACTATATGAAATATCAACAGACTACATTTCCACTGACTACCTTTCAATTTACTTTACTTTAAGACGAACGATCTCTGCAACGATGAAGCATAAAAAGCTACCTTTCAAAATAATTCATAAAATATAAAAATGAGATGAGCATTGTTCGGTTTTTAATGCACTATATGAAATATCAACAGACTACATTTCCACTGATTACATTTCAATTTACTTTACTTTAAGACGAACGATCTCTGCAACGATCAAGCATAAAAAGCTACCTTTCAAAATAATTCATAAAATATAAAAATGAGATGAGCATTGTTCGGTTTTTAATGCACTATATGAAATATCAACAGACTACATTTCCACTGACTACCTTTCAATTTACTTTACTTTAAGACGAACGATCTCTGCAACGATCAAGCATAAAAAGCTACCTTTCAAAATAATTCATAATATATAAAAATGAGATGAGCCTTGTTTCGGTTTTTAATGCACTATATGAAATATCAACAGACTACATTTCCACTGACTACCTTTCAATTTACTTTACTTTAAGACGAACGATCTCTGCAACGATCAAGCATAAAAAGCTACCTTTCAAAATAATTCCTAAAATATAAAAATGAGATGAGCCTTGTTCGGTTTTTAATGCACTATATGAAATATCAACAGACTACATTTCCACTGACTACCTTTCAATTTACTTTACTTTAAGACGAACGATCTCTGCAACGATGAAGCATAAAAAGCTACCTTTCAAAATAATTCCTAAAATATAAAAATGAGATGAGCCTTGTTCGGTTTTTAATGCACTATATGAAATATCAACAGACTACATTTCCACTGATTACCTTTCAATTTATTTTACTTTAAGACGAACGATCTCTGCAACGATCAAGCATAAAAAGATACCTTTCAAAATAATTCATAAAATATAAAATTGAGATGAGCCTTGTTCGGTTTTTAATGCACTATATGAAATATCAACAGACTACATTTCCACTGATTACCTTTCAATTTATTTTACTTTAAGACGAACGATCTCTGCAACGATCAAGCATAAAAAGCTACCTTTCAAAATAATTCATAAAATATAATAATGAGACGAGCCTTGTTCGGTTTTTAATGCACTATATGAAATATCAACAGACTACATTTCCACTGATTACCTTTCAATTTACTTTACTTTAAAACGAACGATCTCTGGACGATCAACCATAAAAAGCTACCTTTCAAAATAATTCATAAAATATAAAAATGAGATGAGCCTTGTTCGGTTTTTAATGCACTATATGAAATATCAACAGACTACATTTCCATTGACTACCTTTCAATTTACTTTACTTTAAGACAAACGATCTCTGCAACGATCAAGCATAAAAAGCTACCTTTCAAAATAATTCATAATATATAAAAATGAGATGAGCCTTGTTCGGTTTTTAATGCACTATATGAAATATCAACAGACTACATTTCCACTGATTACCTTTCAATTTATTTTACTTTAAGACGAACGATCTCTAGAACGATCAAGCATAAAAAGCTACCTTTCAAAATAATTCATAAAATATAAAAATGAGACGAGCCTTCTTCGGTTTTTAATGCACTATATGAAATATCAACAGACTACATTTCCACTGATTACCTTTCAATTTACTTTACTTTAAGACGAACGATCTCTGCAACGATCAAGCATAAAAAGCTACCTTTCAAAATAATTCATAAAATATAAAAATGAGATGAGCCTTGTTTCGGTTATTAATGCACTATATGAAATATCAACAGACTACATTTCCACTGATTACCTTTCAATTTACTTTACTTTAAGACGATCGATCTCTGCAACGATCAAGCATAAAAAGCTACCTTTCAAAATAATTCATAAAATATAAAAATGAGACGAGCATTGTTCGGTTTTTAATGCACTATATGAAATATCAACAGACTATATTTCCACTGACTACCTTTCAATTTACTTTACTTTAAGACGAACGATCTCTGCAACGATCAAGCATAAAAAGCTACCTTTCAAAATAATTCATAAAATATAAAAATGAGATGAGCCTTGTTCGGTTTTTAATGCACTATATGAAATATCAACAGACTACATTTCCACTGATTACCTTTCAATTTACTTTACTTTAAGACGAACGATCTCTGCAACGATCAAGCATAAAAAGCTACCTTTCAAAATAATTCATAAAATATAAAAATGAGACGAGCCTTGTTCGGTTTTTAATGCACTATATTAAATATCAACAGACTACATTTCCACTGACTACCTTTCAATTTACTTTACTTTAAGACGAACGATCTCTGCAACGATCAAGCATAAATAGCTACCTTTCAAAATAATTCATAAAATATAAAAATGAGATGAGCATTGTTCGGTTTTTAATGCACTATATGAAATATCAACAGACTACATTTCCACTGACTACCTTTCAATTTACTTTACTTTAAGACGAACGATCTCTGCAACGATCAAGCATAAAAAGCTACCTTTCAAAATAATTCATAAAATATAAAAATGAGATGAGCCTTGTTCGGTTTTTAATGCACTGTATGAAATATCAACAGACTACATTTCCACTGACTACCTTTCAATTTACTTTACTTTAAGACGAACGATCTCTACAACGATCAAGCATAAAAAGCTACCTTTCAAAATAATTCATAAAATATAAAAATGAGATGAGCATTGTTCGGTTTTTAATGCACTATATGAAATATCAACAGACTACATTTCCACTGATTACCTTTCAATTTACTTTACTTTAAGACGAACGATCTCTGCAACGATCAAGCATAAAAAGCTACCTTTCAAAATAATTCATAAAATATAAAAATGAGATGAGCCTTGTTCGGTTTTTAATGCACTATATGAAATATCAACAGACTACATTTCCACTGACTACCTTTCAATTTACTTTACTTTAAGACGAACGATCTCTGCAACGATCAAGCATAAAAAGCTACCTTTCAAAATAATTCATAAAATATAAAAATGAGATGAGCCTTGTTCGGTTTTTAATGCACTATATGAAATATCAACAGACTACATTTCCACTGATTACCTTTCAATTTACTTTACTTTAAGACGAACGATCTCTGCAACGATCAAGCATAAAAAGCTACCTTTCAAAATAATTCATAAAATATAAAAATGAGATGAGCCTTGTTCGGTTTTTAATGCACTATATGAAATATCAACAGACTACATTTCCACTGATTACCTTTCAATTTACTTTACTTTAAGACGAACGATCTCTGCAACGATCAAGCATAAAAAGCTACCTTTCAAAATAATTCATAAAATATAAAAATGAGATGAGCCTTGTTCGGTTTTTAATGCACTATATGAAATATCAACAGACTACATTTCCACTGATTACCTTTCAATTTACTTTACTTTAAGACGAACGATCTCTGCAACGATCAAGCATAAAAAGCTACCTTTCAAAATAATTCATAAAATATAAAAATGAGATGAGCCTTGTTCGGTTTTTAATGCACTATATGAAATATCAACAGACTACATTTCCACTGATTACCTTTCAATTTACTTTACTTTAAGACGAACGATCTCTGCAACGATCAAGCATAAAAAGCTACCTTTCAAAATAATTCATAAAATATAAAAATGAGATGAGCCTTGTTCGGTTTTTAATGCACTATATGAAATATCAACAGACTACATTTCCACTGATTACCTTTCAATTTACTTTACTTTAAGACGAACGATCTCTGTAACGATCAAGCATAAAAAGCTACCTTTCAAAATAATTCATAAAATATAAAAATGAGATGAGCCTTGTTCGGTTTTTAATGCACTATATGAAATATCAACAGACTACATTTCCACTGACTACCTTTCAATTTACTTTACTTTAAGACGAACGATCTCTGCAACGATCAAGCATAAAAAGCTACCTTTCAAAATAATTCATAAAATATAAAAATGAGATGAGCCTTGTTCGGTTTTTAATGCACTATATGAAATATCAACAGACTACATTTCCACTGATTACCTTTCAATTTACTTTACTTTAAGACGAACGATCTCTGCAACGATCAAGCATAAAAAGCTACCTTTCAAAATAATTCATAAAATATAAAAATGAGATGAGCCTTGTTCGGTTTTTAATGCACTATATGAAATATCAACAGACTACATTTCCACTGACTACCTTTCAATTTACTTTACTTTAAGACGAACGATCTCTGCAACGATCAAGCATAAAAAGCTACCTTTCAAAATAATTCATAAAATATAAAAATGAGATGAGCCTTGTTCGGTTTTTAATGCACTATATGAAATATCAACAGACTACATTTCCACTGATTACCTTTCAATTTACTTTACTTTAAGACGAACGATCTCTGCAACGATCAAGCATAAAAAGCTACCTTTCAAAATAATTCATAAAATATAAAAATGAGATGAGCCTTGTTCGGTTTTTAATGCACTATATGAAATATCAACAGACTACATTTCCACTGACTACCTTTCAATTTACTTTACTTTAAGACGAACGATCTCTGCAACGATCAAGCATAAAAAGCTACCTTTCAAAATAATTCATAAAATATAAAAATGAGATGAGCCTTGTTCGGTTTTTAATGCACTATATGAAATATCAACAGACTACATTTCCACTGACTACCTTTCAATTTACTTTACTTTAAGACGAACGATCTCTGCAACGATCAAGCATAAAAAGCTACCTTTCAAAATAATTCATAAAATATAAAAATGAGATGAGCCTTGTTCGGTTTTTAATGCACTATATGAAATATCAACAGACTACATTTCCACTGAATACCTTTCAATTTACTTTACTTTAAGACGAACGATCTCTGCAACGATCAAGCATAAAAAGCTACCTTTCAAAATAATTCATAAAATATAAAAATGAGATGAGCCTTGTTCGGTTTTTAATGCACTATATGAAATATCAACAGACTACATTTCCACTGATTACCTTTCAATTTACTTTACTTTAAGACGAACGATCTCTGCAACGATCAAGCATAAAAAGCTACCTTTCAAAATAATTCATAAAATATAAAAATGAGATGAGCCTTGTTCGGTTTTTAATGCACTATATGAAATATCAACAGACTACATTTCCACTGATTACCTTTCAATTTACTTTACTTTAAGACGAACGATCTCTGCAACGATCAAGCATAAAAAGCTACCTTTCAAAATAATTCATAAAATATAAAAATGAGATGAGCCTTGTTCGGTTTTTAATGCACTATATGAAATATCAACAGACTACATTTCCACTGACTACCTTTCAATTTACTTTACTTTAAGACGAACGATCTCTGCAACGATCAAGCATAAAAAGCTACCTTTCAAAATAATTCATAAAATATAAAAATGAGATGAGCCTTGTTCGGTTTTTAATGCACTATATGAAATATCAACAGACTACATTTCCACTGACTACCTTTCAATTTACTTTACTTTAAGACGAACGATCTCTGCAACGATCAAGCATAAAAAGCTACCTTTCAAAATAATTCATAAAATATAAAAATGAGATGAGCCTTGTTCGGTTTTTAATGCACTATATGAAATATCAACAGACTACATTTCCACTGATTACCTTTCAATTTACTTTACTTTAAGACGAACGATCTCTGCAACGATCAAGCATAAAAAGCTACCTTTCAAAATAATTCATAAAATATAAAAATGAGATGAGCCTTGTTCGGTTTTTAATGCACTATATGAAATATCAACAGACTACATTTCCACTGATTACCTTTCAATTTACTTTACTTTAAGACGAACGATCTCTGCAACGATCAAGCATAAAAAGCTACCTTTCAAAATAATTCATAAAATATAAAAATGAGATGAGCCTTGTTCGGTTTTTAATGCACTATATGAAATATCAACAGACTACATTTCCACTGACTACCTTTCAATGTACTTTACTTTAAGACGAACGATCTCTGCAACGATCAAGCATAAAAAGCTACCTTTCAAAATAATTCATAAAATATAAAAATGAGACGAGCCTTGTTCGGTTTTTAATGCACTATATGAAATATCAACAGACTACATTTCCACTGACTACCTTTCAATTTACTTTACTTTAAGACGAACGATCTCTGCAACGATCAAGCATAAAAGCTACCTTTCAAAATAATTCATAAAATATAAAAATGAGATGAGCCTTGTTCGGTTTTTAATGCACTATATGAAATATCAACAGACTACATTTCCACTGATTACCTTTCAATTTACTTTACTTTAAGACGAACGATCTCTGCAACGATCAAGCATAAAAAGCTACCTTTCAAAATAATTCATAAAATATAAAAATGAGATGAGCCTTGTTCGGTTTTTAATGCACTATATGAAATATCAACAGACTACATTTCCACTGACTACCTTTCAATTTACTTTACTTTAAGACGAACGATCTCTGCAACGATCAAGCATAAAAAGCTACCTTTCAAAATAATTCATAAAATATAAAAATGAGATGAGCCTTGTTCGGTTTTTAATGCACTATATGAAATATCAACAGACTACATTTCCACTGATTACCTTTCAATTTACTTTACTTTAAGACGAACGATCTCTGCAACGATCAAGCATAAAAAGCTACCTTTCAAAATAATTCATAAAATATAAAAATGAGACGAGCCTTGTTCGGTTTTTAATGCACTATATGAAATATCAACAGACTACATTTCCACTGATTACCTTTCAATTTACTTTACTTTAAGACGAACGATCTCTGCAACGATCAAGCATAAAAAGCTACCTTTCAAAATAATTCATAAAATATAAAAATGAGATGAGCCTTGTTCGGTTTTTAATGCACTATATGAAATATCAACAGACTACATTTCCACTGATTACCTTTCAATTTACTTTACTTTAAGACGAACGATCTCTGCAACGATCAAGCATAAAAAGCTACCTTTCAAAATAATTCATAAAATATAAAAATGAGACGAGCCTTGTTCGGTTTTTAATGCACTATATGAAATATCAACAGACTACATTTCCACTGATTACCTTTCAATTTACTTTACTTTAAGACGAACGATCTCTGCAACGATCAAGCATAAAAAGCTACCTTTCAAAATAATTCATAAAATATAAAAATGAGATGAGCCTTGTTCGGTTTTTAATGCACTATATGAAATATCAACAGACTACATTTCCACTGACTACCTTTCAATTTACTTTACTTTAAGACGAACGATCTCTGCAACGATCAAGCATAAAAAGCTACCTTTCAAAATAATTCATAAAATATAAAAATGAGATGAGCCTTGTTCGGTTTTTAATGCACTATATGAAATATCAACAGACTACATTTCCACTGACTACCTTTCAATTTACTTTACTTTAAGACGAACGATCTCTGCAACGATCAAGCATAAAAAGCTACCTTTCAAAATAATTCATAAAATATAAAAATGAGATGAGCCTTGTTCGGTTTTTAATGCACTATATGAAATATCAACAGACTACATTTCCACTGATTACCTTTCAATGTACTTTACTTTAAGACGAACGATCTCTGCAACGATCAAGCATAAAAAGCTACCTTTCAAAATAATTCATAAAATATAAAAATGAGATGAGCCTTGTTCGGTTTTTAATGCACTATATGAAATATCAACAGACTACATTTCCACTGATTACCTTTCAATTTACTTTACTTTAAGACGAACGATCTCTGCAACGATCAAGCATAAAAAGCTACCTTTCAAAATAATTCATAAAATATAAAAATGAGATGAGCCTTGTTCGGTTTTTAATGCACTATATGAAATATCAACAGACTACATTTCCACTGATTACCTTTCAATTTACTTTACTTTAAGACGAACGATCTCTGCAACGATCAAGCATAAAAAGCTACCTTTCAAAATAATTCATAATATATAAAAATGAGATGAGCCTTGTTCGGTTTTTAATGCACTATATGAAATATCAACAGACTACATTTCCACTGACTACCTTTCAATTTACTTTACTTTAAGACGAACGATCTCTGCAACGATCAAGCATAAAAAGCTACCTTTCAAAATAATTCATAAAATATAAAAATGAGATGAGCCTTGTTCGGTTTTTAATGCACTATATGAAATATCAACAGACTACATTTCCACTGACTACCTTTCAATTTACTTTACTTTAAGACGAACGATCTCTGCAACGATCAAGCATAAAAAGCTACCTTTCAAAATAATTCATAAAATATAAAAATGAGATGAGCCTTGTTCGGTTTTTAATGCACTATATGAAATATCAACAGACTACATTTCCACTGACTACCTTTCAATTTACTTTACTTTAAGACGAACGATCTCTGCAACGATCAAGCATAAAAAGCTACCTTTCAAAATAATTCATAAAATATAAAAATGAGATGAGCCTTGTTCGGTTTTTAATGCACTATATGAAATATCAACAGACTACATTTCCACTGACTACCTTTCAATTTACTTTACTTTAAGACGAACGATCTCTGCAACGATCAAGCATAAAAAGCTACCTTTCAAAATAATTCATAAAATATAAAAATGAGATGAGCCTTGTTCGGTTTTTAATGCACTATATGAAATATCAACAGACTACATTTCCACTGATTACCTTTCAATTTACTTTACTTTAAGACGAACGATCTCTGCAACGATCAAGCATAAAAAGCTACCTTTCAAAATAATTCATAAAATATAAAAATGAGATGAGCCTTGTTCGGTTTTTAATGCACTATATGAAATATCAACAGACTACATTTCCACTGACTACCTTTCAATTTACTTTACTTTAAGACGAACGATCTCTGCAACGATCAAGCATAAAAAGCTACCTTTCAAAATAATTCATAAAATATAAAAATGAGATGAGCCTTGTTCGGTTTTTAATGCACTATATGAAATATCAACAGACTACATTTCCACTGACTACCTTTCAATTTACTTTACTTTAAGACGAACGATCTCTGCAACGATCAAGCATAAAAAGCTACCTTTCAAAATAATTCATAAAATATAAAAATGAGATGAGCCTTGTTCGGTTTTTAATGCACTATATGAAATATCAACAGACTACATTTCCACTGACTACCTTTCAATTTACTTTACTTTAAGACGAACGATCTCTAGAATGATCAAGCATAAAAAGCTACCTTTCAAAATAATTCATAAAATATAAAAATGAGATGAGCCTTGTTTGGTTTATAACGCACTATATGAAATATCAACAGACTACATTTCCACTGATTACCTTTCAATTTACTTTACTTTAAGACGAACGATCTCTGCAACGATCAAGCATAAAAAGCTACCTTTCAAAATAATTCATAAAATATAAAAATGAGATGAGCCTTGTTCGGTTTTTAATGCACTATATGAAATATCAACAGACTACATTTCCACTGATTACCTTTCAATTTACTTTACTTTAAGACGAACGATCTCTGCAACGATCAAGCATAAAAAGCTACCTTTCAAAATAATTCATAAAATATAAAAATGAGATGAGCCTTGTTCGGTTTTTAATGCACTATATGAAATATCAACAGACTACATTTCCACTGATTACCTTTCAATTTACTTTACTTTAAGACGAACGATCTCTGCAACGATCAAGCATAAAAAGCTACCTTTCAAAATAATTCATAAAATATAAAAATGAGATGAGCCTTGTTCGGTTTTTAATGCACTATATGAAATATCAACAGACTACATTTCCACTGATTACCTTTCAATTTACTTTACTTTAAGACGAACGATCTCTGCAACGATCAAGCATAAAAAGCTACCTTTCAAAATAATTCATAAAATATAAAAATGAGATGAGCCTTGTTCGGTTTTTAATGCACTATATGAAATATCAACAGACTACATTTCCACTGACTACCTTTCAATTTACTTTACTTTAAGACGAACGATCTCTGCAACGATCAAGCATAAAAAGCTACCTTTCAAAATAATTCATAAAATATAAAAATGAGATGAGCCTTGTTCGGTTTTTAATGCACTATATGAAATATCAACAGACTACATTTCCACTGACTACCTTTCAATTTACTTTACTTTAAGACGAACGATCTCTGCAACGATCAAGCATAAAAAGCTACCTTTCAAAATAATTCATAAAATATAAAAATGAGATGAGCCTTGTTCGGTTTTTAATGCACTATATGAAATATCAACAGACTACATTTCCACTGATTACCTTTCAATTTACTTTACTTTAAGACGAACGATCTCTGCAACGATCAAGCATAAAAAGCTACCTTTCAAAATAATTCATAAAATATAAAAATGAGATGAGCCTTGTTCGGTTTTTAATGCACTATATGAAATATCAACAGACTACATTTCCACTGACTACCTTTCAATTTACTTTACTTTAAGACGAACGATCTCTGCAACGATCAAGCATAAAAAGCTACCTTTCAAAATAATTCATAAAATATAAAAATGAGATGAGCCTTGTTCGGTTTTTAATGCACTATATGAAATATCAACAGACTACATTTCCACTGATTACCTTTCAATTTACTTTACTTTAAGACGAACGATCTCTGCAACGATCAAGCATAAAAAGCTACCTTTCAAAATAATTCATAAAATATAAAAATGAGATGAGCCTTGTTCGGTTTTTAATGCACTATATGAAATATCAACAGACTACATTTCCACTGACTACCTTTCAATTTACTTTACTTTAAGACGAACGATCTCTGCAACGATCAAGCATAAAAAGCTACCTTTCAAAATAATTCATAAAATATAAAAATGAGATGAGCCTTGTTCGGTTTTTAATGCACTATATGAAATATCAACAGACTACATTTCCACTGATTACCTTTCAATTTACTTTACTTTAAGACGAACGATCTCTGCAACGATCAAGCATAAAAAGCTACCTTTCAAAATAATTCATAAAATATAAAAATGAGATGAGCCTTGTTCGGTTTTTAATGCACTATATGAAATATCAACAGACTACATTTCCACTGACTACCTTTCAATTTACTTTACTTTAAGACGAACGATCTCTGCAACGATCAAGCATAAAAAGCTACCTTTCAAAATAATTCATAAAATATAAAAATGAGATGAGCCTTGTTCGGTTTTTAATGCACTATATGAAATATCAACAGACTACATTTCCACTGACTACCTTTCAATTTACTTTACTTTAAGACGAACGATCTCTGCAACGATCAAGCATAAAAAGCTACCTTTCAAAATAATTCATAAAATATAAAAATGAGATGAGCCTTGTTCGGTTTTTAATGCACTATATGAAATATCAACAGACTACATTTCCACTGATTACCTTTCAATTTACTTTACTTTAAGACGAACGATCTCTGCAACGATCAAGCATAAAAAGCTACCTTTCAAAATAATTCATAAAATATAAAAATGAGATGAGCCTTGTTCGGTTTTTAATGCACTATATGAAATATCAACAGACTACATTTCCACTGATTACCTTTCAATTTACTTTACTTTAAGACGAACGATCTCTGCAACGATCAAGCATAAAAAGCTACCTTTCAAAATAATTCATAAAATATAAAAATGAGACGAGCCTTGTTCGGTTTTTAATGCACTATATGAAATATCAACAGACTACATTTCCACTGATTACCTTTCAATTTACTTTACTTTAAGACGAACGATCTCTGCAACGATCAAGCATAAAAAGCTACCTTTCAAAATAATTCATAAAATATAAAAATGAGATGAGCCTTGTTCGGTTTTTAATGCACTATATGAAATATCAACAGACTACATTTCCACTGATTACCTTTCAATTTACTTTACTTTAAGACGAACGATCTCTGCAACGATCAAGCATAAAAAGCTACCTTTCAAAATAATTCATAAAATATAAAAATGAGATGAGCCTTGTTCGGTTTTTAATGCACTATATGAAATATCAACAGACTACATTTCCACTGACTACCTTTCAATTTACTTTACTTTAAGACGAACGATCTCTGCAACGATCAAGCATAAAAAGCTACCTTTCAAAATAATTCATAAAATATAAAAATGAGATGAGCCTTGTTCGGTTTTTAATGCACTATATGAAATATCAACAGACTACATTTCCACTGATTACCTTTCAATTTACTTTACTTTAAGACGAACGATCTCTGCAACGATCAAGCATAAAAAGCTACCTTTCAAAATAATTCATAAAATATAAAAATGAGATGAGCCTTGTTCGGTTTTTAATGCACTATATGAAATATCAACAGACTACATTTCCACTGATTACCTTTCAATTTACTTTACTTTAAGACGAACGATCTCTGCAACGATCAAGCATAAAAAGCTACCTTTCAAAATAATTCATAAAATATAAAAATGAGATGAGCCTTGTTCGGTTTTTAATGCACTATATGAAATATCAACAGACTACATTTCCACTGACTACCTTTCAATTTACTTTACTTTAAGACGAACGATCTCTGCAACGATCAAGCATAAAAAGCTACCTTTCAAAATAATTCATAAAATATAAAAATGAGATGAGCCTTGTTCGGTTTTTAATGCACTATATGAAATATCAACAGACTACATTTCCACTGACTACCTTTCAATTTACTTTACTTTAAGACGAACGATCTCTGCAACGATCAAGCATAAAAAGCTACCTTTCAAAATAATTCATAAAATATAAAAATGAGATGAGCCTTGTTCGGTTTTTAATGCACTATATGAAATATCAACAGACTACATTTCCACTGACTACCTTTCAATTTACTTTACTTTAAGACGAACGATCTCTGCAACGATCAAGCATAAAAAGCTACCTTTCAAAATAATTCATAAAATATAAAAATGAGATGAGCCTTGTTCGGTTTTTAATGCACTATATGAAATATCAACAGACTACATTTCCACTGACTACCTTTCAATTTACTTTACTTTAAGACGAACGATCTCTGCAACGATCAAGCATAAAAAGCTACCTTTCAAAATAATTCATAAAATATAAAAATGAGATGAGCCTTGTTCGGTTTTTAATGCACTATATGAAATATCAACAGACTACATTTCCACTGACTACCTTTCAATTTACTTTACTTTAAGACGAACGATCTCTGCAACGATCAAGCATAAAAAGCTACCTTTCAAAATAATTCATAAAATATAAAAATGAGATGAGCCTTGTTCGGTTTTTAATGCACTATATGAAATATCAACAGACTACATTTCCACTGATTACCTTTCAATTTACTTTACTTTAAGACGAACGATCTCTGCAACGATCAAGCATAAAAAGCTACCTTTCAAAATAATTCATAAAATATAAAAATGAGATGAGCCTTGTTCGGTTTTTAATGCACTATATGAAATATCAACAGACTACATTTCCACTGATTACCTTTCAATTTACTTTACTTTAAGACGAACGATCTCTGCAACGATCAAGCATAAAAAGCTACCTTTCAAAATAATTCATAAAATATAAAAATGAGATGAGCCTTGTTCGGTTTTTAATGCACTATATGAAATATCAACAGACTACATTTCCACTGATTACCTTTCAATTTACTTTACTTTAAGACGAACGATCTCTGCAACGATCAAGCATAAAAAGCTACCTTTCAAAATAATTCATAAAATATAAAAATGAGATGAGCCTTGTTCGGTTTTTAATGCACTATATGAAATATCAACAGACTACATTTCCACTGATTACCTTTCAATTTACTTTACTTTAAGACGAACGATCTCTGCAACGATCAAGCATAAAAAGCTACCTTTCAAAATAATTCATAAAATATAAAAATGAGATGAGCCTTGTTCGGTTTTTAATGCACTATATGAAATATCAACAGACTACATTTCCACTGATTACCTTTCAATTTACTTTACTTTAAGACGAACGATCTCTGCAACGATCAAGCATAAAAAGCTACCTTTCAAAATAATTCATAAAATATAAAAATGAGATGAGCCTTGTTCGGTTTTTAATGCACTATATGAAATATCAACAGACTACATTTCCACTGATTACCTTTCAATTTACTTTACTTTAAGACGAACGATCTCTGCAACGATCAAGCATAAAAAGCTACCTTTCAAAATAATTCATAAAATATAAAAATGAGATGAGCCTTGTTCGGTTTTTAATGCACTATATGAAATATCAACAGACTACATTTCCACTGATTACCTTTCAATTTACTTTACTTTAAGACGAACGATCTCTGCAACGATCAAGCATAAAAAGCTACCTTTCAAAATAATTCATAAAATATAAAAATGAGATGAGCCTTGTTCGGTTTTTAATGCACTATATGAAATATCAACAGACTACATTTCCACTGATTACCTTTCAATTTACTTTACTTTAAGACGAACGATCTCTGCAACGATCAAGCATAAAAAGCTACCTTTCAAAATAATTCATAAAATATAAAAATGAGATGAGCCTTGTTCGGTTTTTAATGCACTATATGAAATATCAACAGACTACATTTCCACTGATTACCTTTCAATTTACTTTACTTTAAGACGAACGATCTCTGCAACGATCAAGCATAAAAAGCTACCTTTCAAAATAATTCATAAAATATAAAAATGAGATGAGCCTTGTTCGGTTTTTAATGCACTATATGAAATATCAACAGACTACATTTCCACTGATTACCTTTCAATTTACTTTACTTTAAGACGAACGATCTCTGCAACGATCAAGCATAAAAAGCTACCTTTCAAAATAATTCATAAAATATAAAAATGAGATGAGCCTTGTTCGGTTTTTAATGCACTATATGAAATATCAACAGACTACATTTCCACTGACTACCTTTCAATTTACTTTACTTTAAGACGAACGATCTCTGCAACGATCAAGCATAAAAAGCTACCTTTCAAAATAATTCATAAAATATAAAAATGAGATGAGCCTTGTTCGGTTTTTAATGCACTATATGAAATATCAACAGACTACATTTCCACTGACTACCTTTCAATTTACTTTACTTTAAGACGAACGATCTCTAGAACGATCAAGCATAAAAAGCTACCTTTCAAAATAATTCATAAAATATAAAAATGAGATGAGCCTTGTTCGGTTTTTAATGCACTATATGAAATATCAACAGACTACATTTCCACTGACTACCTTTCAATTTACTTTACTTTAAGACGAACGATCTCTGCAACGATCAAGCATAAAAAGCTACCTTTCAAAATAATTCATAAAATATAAAAATGAGATGAGCCTTGTTCGGTTTTTAATGCACTATATGAAATATCAACAGACTACATTTCCACTGACTACCTTTCAATTTACTTTACTTTAAGACGAACGATCTCTGCAACGATCAAGCATAAAAAGCTACCTTTCAAAATAATTCATAAAATATAAAAATGAGATGAGCCTTGTTCGGTTTTTAATGCACTATATGAAATATCAACAGACTACATTTCCACTGACTACCTTTCAATTTACTTTACTTTAAGACGAACGATCTCTGCAACGATCAAGCATAAAAAGCTACCTTTCAAAATAATTCATAAAATATAAAAATGAGATGAGCCTTGTTCGGTTTTTAATGCACTATATGAAATATCAACAGACTACATTTCCACTGACTACCTTTCAATTTACTTTACTTTAAGACGAACGATCTCTGCAACGATCAAGCATAAAAAGCTACCTTTCAAAATAATTCATAAAATATAAAAATGAGATGAGCCTTGTTCGGTTTTTAATGCACTATATGAAATATCAACAGACTACATTTCCACTGATTACCTTTCAATTTACTTTACTTTAAGACGAACGATCTCTGCAACGATCAAGCATAAAAAGCTACCTTTCAAAATAATTCATAAAATATAAAAATGAGATGAGCCTTGTTCGGTTTTTAATGCACTATATGAAATATCAACAGACTACATTTCCACTGATTACCTTTCAATTTACTTTACTTTAAGACGAACGATCTCTGCAACGATCAAGCATAAAAAGCTACCTTTCAAAATAATTCATAAAATATAAAAATGAGATGAGCCTTGTTCGGTTTTTAATGCACTATATGAAATATCAACAGACTACATTTCCACTGACTACCTTTCAATTTACTTTACTTTAAGACGAACGATCTCTGCAACGATCAAGCATAAAAAGCTACCTTTCAAAATAATTCATAAAATATAAAAATGAGATGAGCCTTGTTCGGTTTTTAATGCACTATATGAAATATCAACAGACTACATTTCCACTGACTACCTTTCAATTTACTTTACTTTAAGACGAACGATCTCTGCAACGATCAAGCATAAAAAGCTACCTTTCAAAATAATTCATAAAATATAAAAATGAGATGAGCCTTGTTCGGTTTTTAATGCACTATATGAAATATCAACAGACTACATTTCCACTGACTACCTTTCAATTTACTTTACTTTAAGACGAACGATCTCTAGAACGATCAAGCATAAAAAGCTACCTTTCAAAATAATTCATAAAATATAAAAATGAGATGAGCCTTGTTCGGTTTTTAATGCACTATATGAAATATCAACAGACTACATTTCCACTGACTACCTTTCAATTTACTTTACTTTAAGACGAACGATCTCTGCAACGATCAAGCATAAAAAGCTACCTTTCAAAATAATTCATAAAATATAAAAATGAGATGAGCCTTGTTCGGTTTTTAATGCACTATATGAAATATCAACAGACTACATTTCCACTGACTACCTTTCAATTTACTTTACTTTAAGACGAACGATCTCTGCAACGATCAAGCATAAAAAGCTACCTTTCAAAATAATTCATCAATATAAAAATGAGATGAGCCTTGTTCGGTTTTTAATGCACTATATGAAATATCAACAGACTACATTTCCACTGACTACCTTTCAATTTACTTTACTTTAAGACGAACGATCTCTGCAACGATCAAGCATAAAAAGCTACCTTTCAAAATAATTCATAAAATATAAAAATGAGATGAGCCTTGTTCGGTTTTTAATGCACTATATGAAATATCAACAGACTACATTTCCACTGATTACCTTTCAATTTACTTTACTTTAAGACGAACGTTCTCTGCAACGATCAAGCATAAAAAGCTACCTTTCAAAATAATTCATAAAACATAAAAATGAGACGAGCCTTGTTCGGTTTTTAATGCACTATATGAAATATCAACAGACTACATTTCCACTGACTACCTTTCAATTTACTTTACTTTAAGACGAACGATCTCTGCAACGATCAAGCATAAAAAGCTACCTTTCAAAATAATTCATAAAATATAAAAATGAGATGAGCCTTGTTCGGTTTTTAATGCACTATATGAAATATCAACAGACTACATTTCCACTGACTACCTTTCAATTTACTTTACTTTAAGACGAACGATCTCTGCAACGATCAAGCATAAAAAGCTACCTTTCAAAATAATTCATAAAATATAAAAATGAGATGAGCCTTGCTCGGTTTTTAATGCACTATATGAAATATCAACAGACTACATTTCCACTGACTACCTTTCAATTTACTTTACTTTAAGACGAACGATCTCTGCAACGATCAAGCATAAAAAGCTACCTTTCAAAATAATTCATAAAATATAAAAATGAGATGAGCCTTGTTCGGTTTTTAATGCACTATATGAAATATCAACAGACTACATTTCCACTGATTACCTTTCAATTTACTTTACTTTAAGACGAACGATCTCTGCAACGATCAAGCATAAAAAGCTACCTTTCAAAATAATTCATAAAATATAAAAATGAGATGAGTCTTGTTCGGTTTTTAATGCACTATAGGAAATATCAACAGACTACATTTCCACTGACTACCTTTCAATGTACTTTACTTTAAGACGAACGATCTCTGCAACGATCAAGCATAAAAAGCTACCTTTCAAAATAATTCATAAAATATAAAAATGAGATGAGCCTTGTTCGGTTTTTAATGCACTATATGAAATATCAACAGACTACATTTCCACTGACTACCTTTCAATTTACTTTACTTTAAGACGAACGATCTCTGCAACGATCAAGCATAAAAAGCTACCTTTCAAAATAATTCATAAAATATAAAAATGAGATGCGCCTTGTTTGGTTTTTAATGCACTATATTAAATATCAACAGACTACATTTCCACTGACTACCTTTCAATTTACTTTACTTTAAGACGAACGATCTCTGCAACGATCAAGCATAAAAAGATATCTTTCAAAATAATTCATAAAATATAAAAATAAGATGAGCCTTGTTCGGTTTTTAATGCACTATATGAAATATCAACAGACTACATTTCCACTGACTACCTTTCAATTTACTTTACTTTAAGACGAACGATCTCTGCAACGATCAAGCATAAAAAGCTACCTTTCAAAATAATTCATAAAATATAAAAATGAGATGAGCCTTGTTCGGTTTTTAATGCACTATATGAAATATCAACAGACTACATTTCCACTGACTACCTTTCAATTTACTTTACTTTAAGACGAACGATCTCTGCAACGATCAAGCATAAAAAGCTACCTTTCAAAATAATTCATAAAATATAAAAATGAGACGAGCCTTGCTCGGTTTTTAATGCACTTTATGAAATATCAACAGACTACATTTCCACTGATTACCTTTCAATTTACTTTACTTTAAGACGAACGATCTCTGCAACGATCAAGCATAAAAAGCTACCTTTCAAAATAATTCATAAAATATAAAAATGAGATGAGCCTTGTTCGGTTTTTAATGCACTATATGAAATATCAACAGACTACATTTCCACTGATTACCTTTCAATTTACTTTACTTTAAGACGAACAATCTCTGCAACGATCAAGCATAAAAAGCTACCTTTCAAAATAATTCATAAAATATAATAATGAGACGAGCCTTGTTCGGTTTTTAATCCACTATATGAAATATCAACAGACTACATTTCCACTGACTACCTTTCAATTTACTTTACTTTAAGACGAACGATCTCTAGAACGATCAAGCATAAAAAGCTACCTTTCAAAATAATTCATAAAATATAAAAATGAGATGAGACTTGTTCGGTTTTTAATGCACTATATGAAATATCAACAGACTACATTTCCACTGATTACCTTTCAATTTACTTTACTTTAAGACGAACGATCTCTGCAACGATCAAGCATAAAAAGCTACCTTTCAAAATAATTCATAAAATATAATAATGAGACGAGCCTTGTTCGGTTTTTAATCCACTATATGAAATATCAACAGACTACATTTCCACTGAATACCTTTCAATTTACTTTACTTTAAGACGAACGATCTCTGCAACGATCAAGCATAAAAAGCTACCTTTCAAAATAATTCATAAAATATAAAAATGAGATGAGACTTGTTCGGTTTTTAATGCACTATATGAAATATCAACAGACTACATTTCCATTGACTACCTTTCAATTTACTTTACTTTAAGACGAACGATCTCTAGAACGATCAAGCATAAAAAGCTACCTTTCAAAATAATTCATAAAATATAATAATGAGACGAGCCTTGTTCGGTTTTTAATCCACTATATGAAATATCAACAGACTACATTTCCACTGACTACCTTTCAATTTACTTTACTTTAAGACGAACGATCTCTAGAACGATCAAGCATAAAAAGCTACCTTTCAAAATAATTCATAAAATATAAAAATGAGATGAGACTTGTTCGGTTTTTAATGCACTATATGAAATATCAACAGACTACATTTCCACTGATTACCTTTCAATTTACTTTACTTTAAGACGAACAATCTCTGCAACGATCAAGCATAAAAAGCTACCTTTCAAAATAATTCATAAAATATAATAATGAGACGAGCCTTGTTCGGTTTTTAATGCACTATAGGAAATATCAACAGACTACATTTCCACTGACTACCTTTCAATTTACTTTACTTTAAGACGAACGATCTCTGCAACGATCAAGCATAAAAAGCTACCTTTCAAAATAATTCATAAAATATAAAAATGAGATGAGCCTTGTTCGGTTTTTAATGCACTATATGAAATATCAACAGACTACATTTCCACTGATTACCTTTCAATTTACTTTAGTTTAAGACGAACGATCTCTGCAACGATCAAGCATAAAAAGCTACCTTTCAAAATAATTCATAAAATATAAAAATGAGATGAGTCTTGTTCGGTTTTTAATGCACTATAGGAAATATCAACAGACTACATTTCCACTGACTACCTTTCAATGTACTTTACTTTAAGACGAACGATCTCTGCAACGATCAAGCATAAAAAGCTACCTTTCAAAATAATTCATAAAATATAAAAATGAGATGAGCCTTGTTCGGTTTTTAATGCACTATATGAAATATCAACAGACTACATTTCCACTGACTACCTTTCAATTTACTTTACTTTAAGACGAACGATCTCTGCAACGATCAAGCATAAAAAGCTACCTTTCAAAATAATTCATAAAATATAAAAATGAGATGCGCCTTGTTTGGTTTTTAATGCACTATATGAAATATCAACAGACTACATTTCCACTGACTACCTTTCAATTTACTTTACTTTAAGACGAACGATCTCTGCAACGATCAAGCATAAAAAGATATCTTTCAAAATAATTCATAAAATATAAAAATAAGATGAGCCTTGTTCGGTTTTTAATGCACTATATGAAATATCAACAGACTACATTTCCACTGACTACCTTTCAATTTACTTTACTTTAAGACGAACGATCTCTGCAACGATCAAGCATAAAAAGCTACCTTTCAAAATAATTCATAAAATATAAAAATGAGATGAGCCTTGTTCGGTTTTTAATGCACTATATGAAATATCAACAGACTACATTTCCACTGACTACCTTTCAATTTACTTTACTTTAAGACGAACGATCTCTGCAACGATCAAGCATAAAAAGCTACCTTTCAAAATAATTCATAAAATATAAAAATGAGACGAGCCTTGCTCGGTTTTTAATGCACTTTATGAAATATCAACAGACTACATTTCCACTGATTACCTTTCAATTTACTTTACTTTAAGACGAACGATCTCTGCAACGATCAAGCATAAAAAGCTACCTTTCAAAATAATTCATAAAATATAAAAATGAGATGAGCCTTGTTCGGTTTTTAATGCACTATATGAAATATCAACAGACTACATTTCCACTGATTACCTTTCAATTTACTTTACTTTAAGACGAACAATCTCTGCAAAGATCAAGCATAAAAAGCTACCTTTCAAAATAATTCATAAAATATAATAATGAGACGAGCC
Organism: Aurelia coerulea; assembly: GCA_039566865.1. Taxonomy (NCBI): domain Eukaryota; kingdom Metazoa; phylum Cnidaria; class Scyphozoa; order Semaeostomeae; family Ulmaridae; genus Aurelia; species Aurelia coerulea. The sequence goes on along the minus strand of CM076951.1, from coordinate 679,904 downwards.
TTGTTCGGTTTTTAATCCACTATATGAAATATCAACAGACTACATTTCCACTGACTACCTTTCAATTTACTTTACTTTAAGACGAACGATCTCTAGAACGATCAAGCATAAAAAGCTACCTTTCAAAATAATTCATAAAATATAAAAATGAGATGAGACTTGTTCGGTTTTTAATGCACTATATGAAATATCAACAGACTACATTTCCACTGATTACCTTTCAATTTACTTTACTTTAAGACGAACGATCTCTGCAACGATCAAGCATAAAAAGCTACCTTTCAAAATAATTCATAAAATATAATAATGAGACGAGCCTTGTTCGGTTTTTAATCCACTATATGAAATATCAACAGACTACATTTCCACTGAATACCTTTCAATTTACTTTACTTTAAGACGAACGATCTCTGCAACGATCAAGCATAAAAAGCTACCTTTCAAAATAATTCATAAAATATAAAAATGAGATGAGACTTGTTCGGTTTTTAATGCACTATATGAAATATCAACAGACTACATTTCCATTGACTACCTTTCAATTTACTTTACTTTAAGACGAACGATCTCTAGAACGATCAAGCATAAAAAGCTACCTTTCAAAATAATTCATAAAATATAATAATGAGACGAGCCTTGTTCGGTTTTTAATCCACTATATGAAATATCAACAGACTACATTTCCACTGACTACCTTTCAATTTACTTTACTTTAAGACGAACGATCTCTAGAACGATCAAGCATAAAAAGCTACCTTTCAAAATAATTCATAAAATATAAAAATGAGATGAGACTTGTTCGGTTTTTAATGCACTATATGAAATATCAACAGACTACATTTCCACTGACTACCTTTCAATTTACTTTACTTTAAGACGAACAATCTCTGCAACGATCAAGCATAAAAAGCTACCTTTCAAAATAATTCATAAAATATAATAATGAGACGAGCCTTGTTCGGTTTTTAATGCACTATATGAAATATCAACAGACTACATTTCCACTGACTACCTTTCAATTTACTTTACTTTAAGACGAACGATCTCTGCAACGATCAAGCATAAAAAGCTACCTTTCAAAATAATTCATAAAATATAAAAATGAGATGAGCCTTGTTCGGTTTTTAATGCACTATATGAAATATCAACAGACTATATTTCCACTGACTACCTTTCAATTTACTTTACTTTAAGACGAACGATCTCTGCAACGATCAAGCATAAAAAGCTACTTTTCAAAATAATTCATAAAATATTAAAATGAGACGAGCCTTGTTCGGTTTTTAATGCAATATATGAAATATCAACAGACTAAATTTCCACTGACTACCTTTCAATTTACTTTACTTTAAGACGAACGATCTCTGCAACGATCAAGCATAAAAAGCTACCTTTCAAAATAATTCATAAAATATAAAAATGAGATGAGCCTTGTTCGGTTTTTAATGCACTATATGAAATATCAACAGACTACATTTCCACTGATTACCTTTCAATTTACTTTACTTTAAGACGAACGATCTCTGCAACGATCAAGCATCAAAAGCTACCTTTCAAAATAATTCATAAAATATAAAAATGAGATGAGCCTTGTTCGGTTTTTAATGCACTATATGAAATATCAACAGACTACATTTCCACTGATTACCTTTCAATTTACTTTACTTTAAGACGAACGATCTCTGCAACGATCAAGCATAAAAAGCTACCTTTCAAAATAATTCATAAAATATTAAAATGAGACGAGCCTTGTTCGGTTTTTAATGCAATATATGAAATATCAACAGACTAAATTTCCACTGATTACCTTTCAATTTACTTTACTTTAAGACGAACGATCTCTGCAACGATCAAGCATAAAAAGCTACCTTTCAAAATAATTCATAAAATATAAAAATGAGATGAGCCTTGTTCGGTTTTTAATGCACTATATGAAATATCAACAGACTACATTTCCACTGATTACCTTTCAATGTACTTTACTTTAAGACGAACGATCTCTGCAACGATCAAGCATAAAAAGCTACCTTTCAAAATAATTCATAAAATATAAAAATGAGATGAGCCTTGTTCGGTTTTTAATGCACTATATGAAATATCAACAGACTACATTTCCACTGATTACCTTTCAATTTACTTTACTTTAAGACGAACGATCTCTGCAACGATCAAGCATAAAAAGCTACCTTTCAAAATAATTCATAAAATATAAAAATGAGATGAGCCTTGTTTCGGTTTTTAATGCACTATATGAAATATCAACAGACTACATTTCCACTGATTACCTTTCAATTTACTTTACTTCAAGACGAACGATCTCTGCAACGATCAAGCATAAAAAGCTACCTTTCAAAATAATTCATAAAATATAAAAATGAGATGAGCCTTGTTCGGTTTTTAATGCACTATATGAAATATCAACAGACTACATTTCCACTGACTACCTTTCAATTTACTTTACTTTAAGACGAACGATCTCTGTAACGATCAAGCATAAAAAGCTACCTTTCAAAATAATTCATAAAATATAAAAATGAGATGAGCCTTGTTCGGTTTTTAATGCACTATATGAAATATCAACAGACTACATTTCCACTGACTACCTTTCAATTTACTTTACTTTAAGACGAACGATCTCTGCAACGATCAACCATAAAAAGCTACCTTTCAAAATAATTCATAAAATATAAAAATGAGATGAGCCTTGTTCGGTTATTAATGCACTATATGAAATATCAACAGACTACATTTCCACTGACTACCTTTCAATTTACTTTACTTTAAGACGAACGATCTCTGCAACGATCAAACATAAAAAGCTACCTTTCAAAATAAATCATAAAATATAAAAATGAGACGAGCCTTGTTCGGTTTTTAATGCACTATATTAAATATCAACAGACTACATTTCCACTGACTACCTTTCAATTTACTTTACTTTAAGACGAACGATCTCTGCAACGATCAAGCATAAAAAGCTACCTTTCAAAATAATTCATAATATATAAAAATGAGATGAGCCTTGTTCGGTTTTTAATGCACTATATGAAATATCAACAGACTACATTTCCACTGATTACCTTTCAATTTACTTTACTTTAAGACGAACGATCTCTGCAACGATCAAGCATAAAAAGCTACCTTTCAAAATAATTCATAAAATATAAAAATGAGATAAGCCTTGTTCGGTTTTTAATGCACTATATGAAATATCAACAGACTACATTTCCACTGATTACCTTTCAATATACTTTACTTCAAGACGAACGATCTCTGCAACGATCAAGCATAAAAAGCTACCTTTCAAAATAATTCATAAAATATAAAAATGAGATGAGCCTTGTTCGGTTTTTAATGCACTATATGAAATATCAACAGACTACATTTCCACTGAATACCTTTCAATTTACTTTACTTTAAGACGAACGATCTCTGCAACGATCAAGCATAAAAAGCTACCTTTCAAAATAATTCATAAAATATAAAAATGAGATGAGCCTTGTTCGGTTTTTAATGCACTATATGAAATATCAACAGACTACATTTCCACTGACTACTTTTCAATTGACTTTACTTTAAGACGAACGATCTCTAGAACGATCAAGCATAAAGAGCTACCTTTCAAAATAATTCATAAAATATAAAAATGAGATGAGCCTTGTTCGGTTTTTAATGCACTATATGAAATATCAACAGACTACATTTCCACTGACTACCTTTCAATTTACTTTACTTTAAGACGAACGATCTCTGCAACGATCAAGCATAAAAAGCTACCTTTCAAAATAATTCATAAAATATAAAAATGAGATGAGCCTTGTTCGGTTTTTAATGCACTATATGAAATATCAACAGACTACATTTCCACTGACTACCTTTCAATTTACTTTACTTTAAGACGAACGATCTCTGTAACGATCAAGCATAAAAAGCTACCTTTCAAAATAATTCATAAAATATAAAAATGAGATGAGCCTTGTTCGGTTTTTAATGCACTATATGAAATATCAACAGACTACATTTCCACTGATTACCTTTCAATTTACTTTACTTTAAGACGAACGATCTCTGAAACGATCAAGCATAAAAAGCTACCTTTCAAAATAATTCATAAAATATAAAAATGAGATGAGCCTTGTTCGGTTTTTAATGCACTATATGAAATATCAACAGACTACATTTCCACTGAATACCTTTCAATTTACTTTACTTTAAGACGAACGATCTCTGCAACGATCAAGCATAAAAAGCTACCTTTCAAAATAATTCATAAAATATAAAAATGAGATGAGCCTTGTTCGGTTTTTAATGCACTATATGAAATATCAAAAGACTACATTTCCACTGATTACCTTTCAATTTACTTTACTTTAAGACGAACGATCTCTGTAACGATCAAGCATAAAAAGCTACCGTTCAAAATAATTCATAAAATATAAAAATGAGATGAGCTTTGTTCGGTTTTTAATGCACTATATGAAATATCAACAGACTACATTTCCACTGACTACCTTTCAATTTACTTTACTTTAAGACGAACGATCTCTAGAACGATCAAGCATAAAAAGCTACCTTTCAAAATAATTCATAAAATATAAAAATGAGATGAGCCTTGTTCGGTTTTCAATGCACTGTATGAAATATCAACAGACTACATTTCCACTGACTACCTTTCAATTTACTTTACTTTAAGACGAACGATCTCTAGAACGATCAAGCATAAAAAGCTACCTTTCAAAATAATTCATAAAATATAAAAATGAGATGAGCCTTGTTCGGTTTTCAATGCACTGTATGAAATATCAACAGACTACATTTCCACTGACTACCTTTCAATTTACTTTACTTTAAGACGAACGATCTCTAGAACGATCAAGCATAAAAAGCTACCTTTCAAAATAATTCATAAAATATAAAAATGAGATGAGTCTTGTTCGGTTTTTAATGCACTATATGAAATATCAACAGACTACATTTCCACTGACTACCTTTCAATTTACTTTACTTTAAGACGAACGATCTCTAGAACGATCAAGCATAAAAAGCTACCTTTCAAAATAATTCATAAAATATAAAAATGAGATGAGCCTTGTTCGGTTTTCAATGCACTGTATGAAATATCAACAGACTACATTTCCACTGACTACCTTTCAATTTACTTTACTTTAAGACGAACGATCTCTAGAACGATCAAGCATAAAAAGCTACCTTTCAAAATAATTCATAAAATATAAAAATGAGATGAGCCTTATTCGGTTTTCAATGCACTGTATGAAATATCAACAGACTACATTTCCACTGACTACCTTTCAATTTACTTTACTTTAAGACGAACGATCTCTGTAACGATCAAGCATAAAAAGCTACCTTTCAAAATAATTCATAAAATATAAAAATGAGATGAGCCTTGTTCGGTTTTTAATGCACTATATGAAATATCAACAGACTACATTTCCACTGATTACCTTTCAATTTACTTTACTTTAAGACGAACGATCTCTGCAACGATCAAGCATAAAAAGCTACCTTTCAAAATAATTCATAAAATATAAAAATGAGATGAGCCTTGTTCGGTTATTAATGCACTATATGAAATATCAACAGACTACATTTCCACTGATTACCTTTCAATTTACTTTACTTTAAGACGATCGATCTCTGCAACGATCAAGCATAAAAAGCTACCTTTCAAAATAATTCATAAAATATAAAAATGAGATGAGCCTTGTTCGGTTATTAATGCACTATATGAAATATCAACAGACTACATTTCCACTGATTACCTTTCAATTTACTTTACTTTAAGACGAACGATCTCTAAAACGATCAAGCATAAAAAGCTACCTTTCAAAATAATTCATAAAATATAAAAATGAGATGAGTCTTGTTTTGTTTTTAATGCACTATATGAAATATCTACAGACTACATTTCCACTGACTACCTTTCAATTTACTTTACTTTAAGACGAACGATCTCTAAAACGATCAAGCATAAAAAGCTACCTTTCAAAATAATTCATAAAATATAAAAATGAGATGAGCCTTGTTCGGTTTTTAATGCACTATATGAAATATCTACAGACTACATTTCCACTGATTACCTTTCAATTTACTTTACTTTAAGACGAACGATCTATGCAACGATCAAGCATAAAAAGCTACCTTTCAAAATAATTCATAAAATATAAAAATGAGATGAGTCTTGTTTGGTTTTTAATGCACTATATGAAATATCTACAGACTACATTTCCACTGACTACCTTTCAATTTACTTTACTTTAAGACGAACGATCTCTAAAACGATCAAGCATAAAAAGCTACCTTTCAAAATAATTCATAATATATAAAAATGAGACGAGCCTTGTTCGGTTTTTAATGCACTATATGAAATATCAACAGACTACATTTCCACTGATTACCTTTCAATTTACTTTACTTTAAGACAAACGATCTCTGCAACGATCAAGCATAAAAAGCTACCTTTCAAAATAATTCATAAAATATAAAAATGAGATGAGCCTTGTTCGGTTTTTAATGCACTATATGAAATATCAACAGACTACATTTCCACTGATTACCTTTCAATGTACTTTACTTTAAGACGAACGATCTCTGCAACGATCAAGCATAAAAAGCTACCTTTCAAAATAATTCATAAAATATAAAAATGAGATGAGCCTTGTTCGGTTTTTAATGCACTATATGAAATATCAACAGACGACATTTCCACTGACTACCTTTCAATTTACTTTACTTTAAGACGAACGATCTCTGCAACGATCAAGCATAAAAAGCTACCTTTCAAAATAATTCATAAAATATAAAAATGAGATGTGCCTTGTTTGGTTTTTAATGCACTATATGAAATATCAACAGACTACATTTCCACTGACTACCTTTGAATTTACTTTACTTTAAGACGAACGATCTCTGCAACGATCAAGCATAAAAAGCTACCTTTCAAAATAATTCATAAAATATAAAAATGAGACGAGCCTTGTTCGGTTTTTAATGCACTATATGAAATATCAACAGACTACATTTCCACTGACTACCTTTCAATTTACTTTACTTTAAGACGAACGATCTCTGCAACGATCAAGCATAAAAAGCTACCTTTCAAAATAATTCATAAAATATAAAAATGAGATGAGCCTTGTTCTGTTTTTAATGCACTATATGAAATATCAACAGACTACATTTCCACTGACTACCTTTCAATTTACTTTACTTTAAGACGAACGATCTCTGCAACGATCAAGCATAAAAAGCTACCTTTCAAAATAATTCATAAAATATAAAAATGAGATAAGCCTTGTTCGGTTTTTAATGCACTATATGAAATATCAACAGACTACATTTCCACTGATTACCTTTCAATGTACTTTACTTTAAGACAAACGATCTCTGCAACGATCAAGCATAAAAAGCTACCTTTCAAAATAATTCATAAAATATAAAAATGAGACGAGCCTTGTTCGGTTTTTAATGCACTATATGAAATATCAACAGACTACATTTCCACTGACTACCTTTCAATTTACTTTACTTTAAGACGAACGATCTCTGCAACGATCAAGCATAAAAAGCTACCTTTCAAAATAATTCATAAAATATAAAAATGAGATGAGCCTTGTTCTGTTTTTAATGCACTATATGAAATATCAACAGACTACATTTCCACTGACTACCTTTCAATTTACTTTACTTTAAGACGAACGATCTCTGCAACGATCAAGCATAAAAAGCTACCTTTCAAAATAATTCATAAAATATAAAAATGAGATGAGCCTTGTTCGGTTTTTAATGCACTATATGAAATATCAACAGACTACATTTCCACTTACTACCTTTCAATTTATTTTACTTTAAGACGAACGATCTCTGCAACGATCAAGCATAAAAAGCTACCTTTCAAAATAATTCATAAAATATAAAAATGAGATGAGCCTTGTTTGGTTTTTAATGCACTATATGAAATATCAACAGACTACATTTCCACTGACTACCTTTCAATTTACTTTACTTTAAGACGAACGATCTCTGCAACGATCAAGCATAAAAAGCTACCTTTCAAAATAATTCATAAAATATAAAAATGAGATGAGCCTTGTTTGGTTTTTAATGCACTATATGAAATATCAACAGACTACATTTTCACTGACTACCTTTCAATTTACTTTACTTTAAGACGAACGATCTCTGCAACGATCAAACATAAAAAGATACCTTTCAAAATAATTCATAAAATATTAAAATGAGATGAGCCTTGTTCGGTTTTTAATGCACTATATGAAATATCAACAGACTACATTTCCACTGACTACCTTTCAATTTACTTTACTTTAAGACGAACGATCTCTTCAACGATCAAGCATAAAAAGCTACCTTTCAAAATAATTCATAAAAGGCTACGTATAAAAATAATTCATAAAATATAAAATGATGCAACCAACCTTGTTCGACATCCAATGCACTGCACAAATTCTCAATAGACTTTGTCTTCCGGCGAATATCTTTCAATACAACGTCATCATCATCACTATCCTCAGTCACTGCCAAGAACACAGGGCACAACAGATCAATTCCTGACAACTGTTGTGCAATTGTTGGATTCTCATCAAATGACAAATCGCGAATGACAATTTTGTGCTTCTTATCACGTGATTCGACATCAGGCGATTTGACGTCATATAACGCTGCCTCCCAGGTCTCTTCGAATTCAAGGGTAGGTTGGTCATATCCTTTATCTAAGTCTGAATAAGCTTCATCGAGGGCTAAACGGAAACTTGGTTCATTATTAGAGCCATGTGATACATCGAGGACTTCTTTGTTTACTGATACATCGAGTTCCAGATCATTTGGTTGAAATGAGAAATCGTCAACTGGATCAATCGTCCAACTTCGCGGTGAATCCAGTGATACATCGAGGCCTGCTTTGTTTACCGATACATCGAGTTCCAGATCATTTGGTTGAAATGATAAATCGTCAACTGGCTCAGTCGTCAAACTTTGCGGTGAACCCACTCGTTCCATTTCACTGCAAATATCATTGCATCGAGCCTCGCTTTCACAATCAGGTTGTCTACTTTGTTGGTTTTCTAATGCAGTCCCAGAATGCCCCATGTTCATTGTTTGTTGCTCATTATTATAAATACCAATAGCAACAGGCGTTAAAGAGCCATCAATATTCATCATTTCGTTATCTCTATTCGTGTAAAGAGCACTCGATTCCTTGTGTTTATCATCATCCACTTCAATTTCGGGAATCTCTTCCTGAGTGCTATGTCTATCATTTGATAAGCCGTTTCTTTGCTCAATTCTGGCGCCATCTTTAATTTTGTTTGAATTCTCAAACGACGCATTCCCGTCCAAGTAGCTACAAAGTAAAATAAATTCAATTCAATCTTGTCTTAAATAGTCTCAATTTATTTGAGAAAATTCTTTTGGTTAAAATAAAGATTTGGTTTTTCTTTTACTCGGTCAAATATCTCTTATTTCGTAACACTGTTTATCCAGCTCGGATGGTATTTCCACCAAATTTTCACGTTGTATAAATTGTATGTTCGACCCCACCTAGATAACGGCGATGTAATTTATCATGTACCACATGGGTTGGATGGTTCTGAAAATTACATGATGGAAAAACTTGAATCTGTTCAATAATCTGCTGCCCTAGCAGTGACAGGAACTTGGAGAGGAACATCTCGGGAAAGGCTGTACAATGAACTTGGATGGGAATCGTTGAGCTCAAGAAGATGGAGTAGACGTCTTATTCTTTTTTATAAATTTGTCAATAATTTGACCCCTGATTATACAAGGGACCCTATTCCACCATTGCAGGAAAATAACTACTCTTTTCGGAATCCGCCAGTAGTAGGGCAAATAAAGGCAAGAACAGACAAATCTAAATCTAGTTTCTACCTTGAATCTTTGACTGAATGGAATAAGCTTGATCCCGAAATAAGAGAATCCCCCTCTGTTAGGGTCTTTAGGAAAAAACTATTTTCTCAAATTAGGCCTCCTGCTAATTCTGAATATGGTATTCATAACGCAAAAGGGATTGCATGTTTTACACAGTTAAGGGTGGGGCTAAGCAAACTCAATTCCCACAAATTTAAATATAATTTCAAAGATACAATCAATCCAATGTGTCCAGTAAACGATGGCATAGAGGACAATTTTTTCAGAGAGCATAGATGCAGTCTTCTCGCTGGTTTCAATGATGTACTTGAAGCTTATGGATATTCTGAGGGTTCAGATATCAATATGTTGCAACTTCTTCTGTACGGAAACAAAAATTTGCCCTTGGAAGCAAACTAATTAATCTTACATCTAACAATTAAGTACATTTCTGAAACGGAACGAATTGGTTGAAGGTTACTGGAATCCCTGAATAGAGCACCCAAATCCCTTCTTTATGCGTCTGTTTTTGGTAATTGTTTTTGTTTGTTTGTTTGTTTGTTTGTTTGTTTGTTTGTTTGTTTGTTTTCTTTCTGCAATTATGTGTCTTAAGGAAGCTTGCAACCAAATAATAGATTTTACATTGCCTTTCTTGGTTCTAAACCTTGCAAATCTTCACTCGAAATTGTTTGGTTGCAAGATGCCTTAGCTTGTAGCTCTGTTTGTCTGGTTTATATAAATGTACTTTTTCAATGTTTTTCTTCTTTTTAAGGCCTCGGGGTTGACATAGTAAAAAAAAAAAAATTTCACCCTTTCTTTTTAGGACGCGGTTTATCCAGTTAACCTTTAGTATTCTGTGATAACACCATGTTTCAAATGAATTTATCCTTCTTGCAGATTTTTTAGCTGTTATCCATGCTTCACAACAGTATGTTAGCAATGGAATGGTGTATATATCTTCAGTAATCTCAATGCAACTCAGTAATCTCAACGTATACCGTCATGATTTCGCCACAAACGGGGTGCACCAAAATAAACTATGCAGGTTTGGCAGGCCAAAATAAATCGCATAATACGCTGAATTTGAAGATTCATGACTTAAAGGCACTGATTGGATGAATAAGACAATATTAAAGAATAGAATTAGGCAGGCTTCAGTAATTTCGCTGTACATTGAAATTCACAAAGATGATAACCATCAGACCATTATTCTCGAAACAAGGGTTGATTTAAGAGCATAAAGGCTTTATAATTATCCAGAGGCCAGGGCTTTCGTTAGAGATTTCAACATCACAACCAGCCAATTACAGCCACGACAGTGTGCCTTTAATCTTTAGCAAAAAGCCTGAATAAGATTAAAGGATATTTTGCAAATTAATTCATTTTCATTTCTTAGAGCTAGACCCAAGTTTCTCAAAATTTTTGTTCTGGAAAATACTGAAAACGATCAAAAAGCATCGATCAAGTTTTCTAAAGAATCGACATGAAATGAAAAAGAGAAAACTTGTTCGTGGTGATTTGGGATGTCGAAATCGATTGATTGTATCGATTAATTATCGCGATTAATTAATCGATTTCTAAATCCCAAATTACCACAAAAAAGTTTTCTCTTTGTCCATTCATGTCGAGTCTTTACAAAATTTGATCAACGTTTTTTGATCGTTTTCAGTGTTTTCGGAAACGAGACTTTTAAGAAGCTCGCTTCCAGCTCTGAAAACTGATAACAAAAAATTTGCAAAAGTCCTTGAATCTTATTCAGGCTTTTTACGAAAGATTAAGTCATGAATCTCCAAAATCGGTCCAGTGTACGATTTATTGTGGCCTGTCTAATGTGCATAGCTCATTTTGGCGCAACCGGTAGCAAAAAGCCAAAACCGATTCGTTAACATCATTGAAGGATTCATCAATGGCAAAAAAGGAAAAGGTTGACCTCGGAGGACGTGGAAAGATGGCATCATCAAAAAATGGACTGACACCAAAGAATATGGACCATTGAAAAGGAAAGCACGGAACAGGGAACACTGGAGCTCTACAGGGTGTCCCAAAAAAATTGTGCCCCGTTTGTCTGAAGATTGTGACAAAACGGCAAAAGATTCTTGCCAAACTTTTGCATGATGGTGCTCTTCAGATGTTCAATTAAAGTTTGCAATCATCCCCGTAAAAATCTGTTGAAAAATGATGGAGCTATGACCTTCAGGAGACCAAATTTGCCTGATCACTGAAACCAGCGGTCGGCCATTTTGTCTTTGCAGCGATAAATAGCTTTATGGAATGAAAATGAAACAGCAACCTCCAATGTCATAGCTCTCGTGAAAATTCCGATAATCCTCGGAAAGTTCCACTATTTCTAACCTCACAGAAATGATTTCTTACCTCACGTGAAGATACTTATCACTGCAAAATAGTAAGGCAAAGTGGCCGACTGCTGGTTTCAGTCGTCAAGCAAATTTGGTCTTCTGAAGGTCGTAGCTCCATCATTTTTCAACGGATTTTTACGGGGATGGTGGCAAACTTTAATTGAACATCTGAAGAGCACCATCATGCAAAATTTTGGCGAGAATCTTTTGCCGTTTTTTGGCAATCTTCAGACAAACGGGGCACAATTTTTTTGGGACACCCTGTATAATAAGCAGCCTTCGGACTTTTGAGGCAGCTACGCGGATCTACGGATCTTCACTGAATATTTTAGAAAATTCGAGATCCAATAAAATACCTTTCTGCCCTCGCAGCATAATGGAAAATGAAATGCTTAACAGAATGATTTAACAGCAACAAAAAGTATTTTTGTCCAAAGCATTCTCTGTTTCAACAGAACAACGGGTACAATGTCGCAGGCCCACCGGGAAAATCTTGGGAGTCGGTTTGGGGCACAAATAATAATAATCAATAATAATAATAATTTTATATAGCGCCAAAATCTATTAAATATATATTCTTTAGCGCTGTACAATACCTAAGACCTAAATTAAAGAAATAATGTCCATATTTACAAGTAAAAAAGTTCCAGAAACAAAAATCTACGTTTGAAAAGCAATAGAAAATAAGAACGTTTTTAATCTAGATTTAAAAATATCAATGTTATGCGAGCTTCGAATGTCATAAGGTAGACGATTCCATAATGTAGCAGCAGCGACTGGAAATGCTCTGTCTCCGCATGTTTTATATTTCGTTCTTGGAATGTTCAACTGCAAAGATGCATTTGACCTGATGAAACTTTGGCCTCGGAAAGAGCAGAGATGGATTCACTTCATTCGACTTTCCCTTGATTTTAAAAAATCTTAGGCTATCACACCCTGTAGACTCTGTGAAAATGAGAGAAACGCCTTTAGCATTCTTCGGTCGTGTGGTCTGAAGTGAAGTGAAGGTGAAGTTGCGTTTTTCAGCAGCAAGCGCTGGGGTCGCAGATATAGAGCAGACCTAATCAAGTCAGCGACTCCTTGTCATGACGCTCAAGTAGTGGGGTCCTAGCGGGTATCGAACCCACTCCGCCGGACTGTTTTTTTTTTTTTTATATATATCCAATATAAAATTTTACAAAGACGAGATTACCTAAAACAACACTTACAAACTACTTTACTACACTACAAGGACGATGCCATGAGGAGCAGAAGACCATGACTACCCCATGGCTATAACATAGAAAACAGGTAACTAAAAACTAAATCTAAATATACAAACAAGTACTAATACATAGGGCTACGCATATACAATTTCTACTATGAATACTAGAGTCGGATTCACATTGGATGTAGGGCAACTTCTGTGTTTTGGATGTATCAGTTTAGTGTCACCTTGGACAGACGCTAAAATTTTACTGAACTCAGGAATTAAGTGTGAGTTAAAACTGTCGTCTGCACTATCATAACACTGAATTACCCAACATCCAATGTGAAACAGGCGTAAACAAGTGAACAAAAAATGAAAAAAAAGAGAAAAGGACTTAGTGACTGAGTGGCGTGAAACAAACTTTTCAGATCCATTTTAATCAAACCGACCTGTTTTGCGGATGAAATCTAGTGTCAGTTCGAGTATATATTTGTTGATTTCGTTAGACAGATCTTTATCCCCATACAATATAATCTGAACAAGAACGTCGTTAGAGAGGCTGTTTATTTCTACAAATGGTCGTAATAATACCGAAACTCCAGCGAGAAGATCTCGTCGTTGAACATCAAATGAAGGGCAAAGCAGCAAAAAGTGCTCCGTGTCCTCAATACCGTCATTCGTTGGACACATAGGGTTAATAGTGTCCCTAAAATTGTGCTTGAATTTGTGAAAATTTAGTCTGCTGAGACCAACCCTTATTTGGGAAAGATATGAAAGGCCTATTTGGGTCATGAATACCAAAGACAGGTTTTGCAGGGGGGCGAATTATTGATATAAGCTTTGTCTTAAAGACAGCAACAGATGGTGCTAGCCTGATTTCAGGATCAAGTTTATTCCATTCAGAGGTGCAGTTAGGATAGAAGCTGGACTGAAATTTTTCTGTTCTTGCCCTTATTCGTCCAATAGCATCCTGATTGCGAAGAGAGTAGCTCGACTGATGAAGTGGTGGGATTGGCTCCTTTGTGTACAAGGGGGTGAGATTATTTATAATCTTATAGAACAAAGTGAGTGGTCTACTCCACCTACGGGAAATTAGTGACTCCCAGCCAAGCTCTGCATACAGTTTTTCGCGCGATGTTCCCCTCCATGTTCCTGCCACTGCAAGAGCAGCTGAATACTGAACAGACTCTATTTTTTCCATTAGATTTGGTAAAACGATGTTGTGACTGAATTCACAAACTTTAGCTGGAATATTTTTTTTTTCTTTTTTATATTCAATATAAAATTTTACAAGAACGAACTACTTAAGACACTACGTACAAGCTACTTTACTAAACTATGAGGACGATACCACGGAGTGCAAGAGACCGTGACAACTCCGCAGCCATTAACATAGAGAACATGTAACTAAACTAGAATTAAATATACGGCTACGAAAAATACACATAAACGATTTTTCCTGATAATTACTAAGGTTCGTTTCACTTTGCATGTCGGGCTAACTTTGGGCAAGCAGGTCTTTTTTACAAAATGGGTGAAATTGGAGATTCGATATCAGATTTGGATGGATTTGTGCCCAATGAGCCTAACATCCAATGTGAAACAAACTTACAAGCAAAAGAAATAGAGGTAAGGGGACTTGGTGATTATTAAGTGTAAAACAAAGGTTTAGAATTTCCTTAGTCAAACCGACCAGTTTGGTGAATGAAATTTAGAGTCAGTTCGAGAACATGTTTATTTACGTCACTAGAAAGGTCTTTATCACCATACAATAAAAGTTGTACCAGAACGTTGTTCGAGAGGGTGTTGATTTGAACAAATGGTTGTAATACTACTGAAAGGCCAGCGAGAAGATCTCGTCGTTGGATGCTAAATGAAGGACAAAGCAGCAAAAAGTGCTCCGTATCCTCAATACCGTCATTTGGAGGGCACATTGGGTTTCTGGTGTCCTTAAAGTTGTGCATAAATTTGTGAAAATTTAATTTACTGAGACCGACTCTTATTTGGGAAAGATACGATAAACCTAATGGGTCATGAATCCCAAAGACAGGTTTTGCAGGGGGACGAATTATTGATAAAAGCTTTGACTTAAAGGCAGCAATGGACGGTGTAATCCTAATCTCAGGATCGAGTTTATTCCATTCAGTTATGCAGTTAGGATAGAAACTAGATTGATATTTTTCTGTTCTTGTCCTTAATCGCCCAATAACATCCTGATTGCGAAGAGAGTATTGCGACTGATGAGGTGGTGGAATCGGCTCCTTTGTATACAAGGGAGTGAGATTATTCATTATCTTGTAGAACAAAGTCATGCGTCTACTCCACCTACGGGAACTTAGTGACTCCCAACCAAGCTCTGCATAGAGTTTTTCACGCGATGTTCCCCTCCATGTTCCTGTTACAGCTAGAGCAGCAGAATACTGGACAGCCTCAAGCTTTTCCATTAAACTTGGGAAAATGATGTTTTGGCTGAATTCACATACCTTTGCTGGGGTATGATAAATAACATCCCCATAGTCTAAGTGGGGTCGCACATAAAGCTTGTACATTTCGTTTAGGGTATGTCTAGGCAAATATTTGGAGAGATATTTTAGCAAGCCAATGCCCTTTCTCGTTTTAGAGATAGCAGTTTTAATATGAGCTGAAAAAGAAAGCTTCGAGTCCAAGATAATACCTAGGTGTTTATGTTCATCTACTTTCTTCACGGGTATGTTATTAAAGAGTATAACAGGGTGATCTACTTCATGTGTTTTCTTAGAAAGCAGTAATTCGACGGCTTGTTTTTGCGGATCTGGATTAAATGACATCCTCCAATCATGGGTCCACAGGGTAATCAACTCAAGATCATGGTTCAGGTCCTCGGCAGCTGCATTAGGTTCTTGAACGACTGTAAACAAGGATGTATCATCGGCAAAAAGCTTGACATTACATTTCAAGTCAACAGCGAGATCGTTGATATATACAAGAAGAAACAATGGTCCTAGTATAGAGCCCTGGGGCACTCCTGCCAAAATATCTCCCCAATTAGAACACTGCCCGTTCAAAACAGTTCGCTGTTTTCGATCCTTAAGAAAACTTTGTATGAGAGAAAGAAGCTGTCCTGAAACGCCACATCTTTTAAGCTTATAAATGAGAGCATCATGCCATACCTTGTCAAATGCTTTAGAAATATCAAGATACACTGAGCGAACGTCGAGAGGGGGATTACAATCAAACGCTTTAAAGATTATGTGCGTTATGGAAATGAGTTGGTTGACTGTTGAGTCACCGGGACGAAAACCTGATTGATTTGGGTTCAGTAGTTCATGAGAAACAAGATGTGAATATATAGAATCGTACATAAGTTTTTCGAGTATTTTCCCAAAAATTGGGAGAAGTGAAATCGGACGATAGTTTCCTTTCACATTTTTCTCATTTTTCTTATGAACTGGTACTACATTTGCATGTTTCCATATTGCGGGAAATATACCACGCCTCAGACAGTTCGTGAATATTATCTTTAGTGGAATAATTAATGCAGCATCGCTTAACTGTATCATTCGTACAGATATTTCATCCCAGCCATGAGCTTTATTAGGATTTAGCGATCTTATGATATTCAGAATTTTTTCCTCGGAGATGGCAAAATCACTGATCAAAGTAGAACTTCCCGCAGTATCATGTGGTATTTCACTGCCTGTGTCGATCGTCGTACATTGGAGAATGAAATAGTCATTGAATAACTGTGCTTTTTCAGTAAAATCCGTTATGAATAACCCATTTTCTAAAAGTGGCGGTATAATGGGAATCTTCGCCTTATTCAGGACAGTATTGATTAAAGACCAGTAGGTTTTACTAGATGTTTCTGGATTTGCTAAAGTTTGGCCAGTCTTTCGGAGGTAATTTTGTTTTGCATCCTCAATCATTTTTGCACCTTCAGATATCATCTTTTGTATTCCTTCAAGCTTGTTATCTGGCCGACCGTTCCTCACAAAGTTTTTATAAGCATGATTCTTTTTCCTCAGAAATTTTCTGACAGCTTGTGTTATCCAGGGTGCTTGGCGAGGTTTAATCGTTTTGATCTGGTTTGGAATGAAGTTAGAATAAATATTCAAAAGGACTTCATTGAGTAGTTTAACCTGCTCATTAGGGCAGAGCTATGATATGATATCATAGATAACATCCCCGTAGTCCAGGTGGGGTCGCACGTAAAGCTTATATAATTCGTTCAGAGTATGCCTTGGCAGATACTTTGAGAGATATTTTAGCAGACCAATGCCCCTCCTCGTTTTAGAGATAGCAGATTTAATATGAGCTGAGAAAGATAGCTTCGAGTCCAGAATAATACCCAGATGTTTATGCTCAGTTACTTTTTTCACTGGTACATGTCGTGACTGTTCTGGCTGCAAAGTCAGAGGATTACACCACTGCGCCACAACACCTGGTCTGAGGTCGGGCCAGACTCAATTCGCCTCTCAGGGCCATGGACAATGATGGCGAAGGGAAAGCACACATGATCTGAATTTGTGACACACAGTTTTTTTTTCAGAAATTGTAGTTCATATACTGGTTGTCCAAAAACAAAATATATAGATTTGGTTGACTCCAGCGATGTGAATTTAGCTTTAAACAATTGCTAATCACTGTCACAATGTTCCTCGATAGTTAACTTGGAAGATACCTCGTTTATCGGTATTGAAAGCACTTCGAAATCAAGAATCGAATTAATGAAAAATTAAGAAACTGCCCAATGGGTGACTAGGGGGTGACTTCTGGTAAACAGAAAAACACAAGATCTAATATTGTTCAAATTTTATCAAGGCTATCGGTGATTCATACGTTGTGCCTTGGCTTAGGCCAAAAGGCAAAATCTCTGGTTTGTAGGAAGAGGCAAATTTGAGCTTGCAACATTAACATGTCTCCTCTCACTAAAAACATCAATACCAACAAAGGAGGTACCTATATTCAAGTTAACTATCAAGGAACATTTTTAGAGTGACTAGACATTGATTGAAGCTGACGTCACATCGCTGGAATCAACCAAATCCGTATAAATGTTTTTGGCACACCTGATAGTATTTGGCATTTCAGAGCATGAGTGAGTGGCAGGAGACTGCTGTGTTAGCCTAAACACTGCAATCGCCGATAAACATATTTATTCAAACTTACTCTTTCTTGTTTATTGTGATCGGCCTAATATTTGCGACCTACTACGTCTGCTGGCATATTTACATTGATCCTACGCATGCACATTTAGTGCTCGGATCGAATCATTCCGAGGCACACAATCAATGCAATATGGCGGCGCCCAAGATGAAGTCGTGTGTGCTTCGTGTGCAGCTTGTTAATATTAGGACATGACAAGAAAGAGACAACCAAAGTACAGTAAGTCTGAATAAATTTGGCGGAACTGAAGAATTCGGACTTGATGAAGTGATCTTTAGGCTAACACAGCAGTCTCCTACCACTCAAGTTCGTAGGTAATCTTACTGCATAAAACTTGGATTCAATCATCATGTTTTTATACATTTCTACGTAGCATCTGAAGGTAGTTTTAGGACGCCGAGAAGATTTTCTTATCGAGGCAGCGTCTTGGTTCTTCCTTTCGATGTGAGAAACAGAGAGTTGGTGACTCTCCTCACATTTTGTAGCAGGTTCAGCAGGCGAGGACTCGAACCACCAACCTTCAGATTGGTAGTCAAGCGTGCTACCACTGAGCCATCCACGCTAAAACAGTGTCATGTGATTTCAGAGTATGCTTTCATCTTTTCATTTGATCAATACACGAAACTCCTTTCAGCCCTAATAACAAATCATTTCAGAGAAATAAAACAAGAAGGATTAGCAAACACCAAAAATATGCTGTTCAGAGAATACTAACTCAGTCAATACTGAATTCAGAGAATATGAATATGAGTTCAGCATTTTGAATCACATCTAAAATGATGACTGAGAGAGTAGGCCGTTTATTTTTCATGCCATCTAAGGCTTGAATTCGAGCAGGTTTATCAGTCTTCCTCTCGGCATGAAAACATCATCGTAAAACCACAACCAACATCTTCGAATACAATTTAGCCTTTCGGCAATTAAATAAAACAAAGTTTTTCAAAATCGGCTCATTCTTTATGGATATCAAAGCAAGCAAACGATAATACATCATTTTGGGACACCCGGAACAGTATGGAACCGCGTATGAGAACTAAATATTTTCCAAGTCAGCCTTTGTTCTTAAACAATGAATACAATGGATTGGTTCTAAAACAATTGAATATTTGACAATTTCAGCCTTTTGGTTCTTAATGATCTAGGTTCTTAGATGCAGGTTTTTACTGTATCGGTTAAAGTCTGCTAGAAATGGTTCTTCAATTCAAAATGCTTACACCCCCATTGATTAACCCTATAGTGGTTGGGCTATCAGACACGCCCTAGTTTGGTTGGGGGGGGCAAAAAAGCCCCCCCCCCCCCTACCTAACTCTTGACTGGAAGTAGATAGAGCAACCAGATTTGGTGTACAAATAGCCCCAGGCAGGCAACCGAAAATTAGCCGTCATTATTGCTGGTGTCAGCATTTTTCTTTGTGTGGTCAAGAAAAGTGGCAAAATCGGTTAAAATCAGGGAAAAATGCGATAAAATTAAATTTGGAGCACAATTTCCATCCAAACATGAAAACAATGATAGAATACATCAAATGGCACTACCCTGCAAACTATCTTTGCAATATTTTGCAATTTTGCTACTCTTTTCGCGAAAATTAATATTTGAGAATTGGCGATTTTGACAGAGTCAGGTCCGGAAAATTGTCTCCCTTACCCTCATTTGTCAAAATATTTTTATGAAACTTTTTGAGTCATTGCACAATAAGTATTAGCAAAAAGTCAGAAAGTTTCCAGGCCATAATTGTTATCCTGACAGAGTTATAACGAAGAGTCTACTAGAGGGGGGGGGGCAAATTTGTCCCCCCAACCAAAATAGGGTTAAGTTTGACTACTTAAAG
This sequence comes from Aurelia coerulea, assembly GCA_039566865.1. Lineage (NCBI taxonomy): Eukaryota > Metazoa > Cnidaria > Scyphozoa > Semaeostomeae > Ulmaridae > Aurelia > Aurelia coerulea. The sequence goes on along the minus strand of CM076951.1, from coordinate 659,482 downwards.
AGTGACGTGTCTTAAAGGACAAGTCCGGGGTTGGTATGAAAAAGACAAACAATGTTGCCTCTTTGAAACAAAATAGACCGAAAGGACATTCTTAATAACAACAGGATTACTACATAGGGATGAACATAATTCGCATTTCATGAACATTTCATCACACGCAAATATAATTTAAATGATGTAAGCTCACAAAGTGTAGCCTGCATGCAAACCCAATATTCCAAGGAAGACAGGGTTGAACATAACTTTACTTGATAGGAATGAACATAATTCGCATTTCATGAACATTTCATCACACACAAATATAATTTAAACGATGTAAGCTCACAAAGTGTAGCCTGCATGCAAACCCAATATTCCGAGGAAGACAGGGTTGAACATAACTTTACTTGATAGGAATGAACATAATTCGCATTTCATGAACATTTCATCACACACAAATATAATTTAAACGATGTAAGCTCACAAAGTGTAGCCTGCATGCAAACCCAATATTCCGAGGAAGACAGGGTTGAACATAACTTTACTTGATAGGAATGAACATAATTCGCATTTCATGAACATTTCATCACAAACAAATATAATTTAAACGATGTAAGCTCACAAAGTGTAGCCTGCCCGCAAACCCAATATTCTGAGGAAGACAGGGTTGAACATAACTTTACTTGATAGGAATGAGCATAATTCGCATTTCATGAACACTTCATCAAACACAAATATAATTTAAACGATGTAAGCTCACAAAGTGTAGCCTGCATGCAAACCCAATATTCCAAGGAAGACATGGTTGAACATAACTTTACTTGATAGGAATGAACATAATTCGCATTTCATTAACATTTTATCATACACAAATATAATTTAAACGATGTAAGCTCACAAAGTGTAGCCTGCATGCAAACCCAATATTCCGAGGAAGACAGGGTCTGCGCAACAACAACCAAAAGTTTGCTTCACAGTGCAAATCTCTTTCGCTTATTCATTTTACTCAGATTAAGGATAAACTAGATATAACAACAGTCAGCGAGTGCTGCCGATTATTATTTGTACCAAATGCGACTGTAGCGAGGTTCATTTTTATAGAAATTAATTAAATGATTATCACTAAGGAAGCGTGTATTATGCTTGAATTTACAGTGGGGTAATGGTTCAAAAGGTAAATGATTTAGAATATTCAGTTACTCTCCTCTGCCGGTTTCTAGTTCCCGAGTCCAATGCTCTTGGTTCCGTAGATCTGTAGTCCATAGTTCCGTGGTCCGTAATATTGGGTTCTATATTTTCAGAAATAAACCTTTGTCGTCCATTGACGTAGTTAAGTAGTTAAGTAGGAAGGAAGAACTCGTTATCTTTTGTTGGGGAATTTGTTGCTTGTTGGATAAATGTTCACAAGCCGCCAGCCCGCGAACCGCAGCCGTGAGCTGGTCCGTCTACATAGCCAAACGGCAGGCAGGCAGGCTAATTTCGCCCGCTGATTGAAGAAGAACAGTAAGGCTGCCTTAGGCAGCAATTATTCCATAGGCATAAGAGGTTATGACTGTGATTATAGTAAAGGGCATGTCTTTCAACACGCTAAAACAAAACATCGTTGAAAATCATACCTAGCTTAGTCCGCCGGGGGTCCTTGTACCCTTGTAAGAATAACAAATTCAGAATTCAAAACAAAAGCCACAATACAATCCACAGCATACAAGTTATGAGAACAAAGAACACAATATACAACAGAACGCAAATGTGTGACACCATATTGTGACAGAAACAATAATCCGCATAAATTAATTACCCATGATTGCATAAATCATTTTCCCTGAAATTGAGAATTGCGCGGTAGCGAGCTTTTGGTCGTTGTTGCGTAGACCCTTCCTTCTTTGAAATATTGGGTCTGGGCGCAGGCTAAAAATTGCGAAAGTCATATCAAATAAAGACAAGTGAGTATTTGACTTACAGTTGAGAAACAAAATCAACGGTAATTGGAAGTACCATCTTTCTCGAGGCCATTGTATTTCCTTGGTCGAATAGGTGACACGTTTCAGCATCAAGTTCTTTTTCTTCCAAACTTAAATCTGATCTTCCCTTGAGATATCTGCAAAAGGACTGCCGCATGTCAGCATTACTGCAGCGGAGGAGCATTTCTCGCTTTGTAACGTCATTTTCCATGTGTATAAACATAGCAATGAAAACAAGTAGATTGTTTTGTTCCGTAAATGAGGTAATCTCCTTCATAGCGTCCGTTTTCACGAGGAAATCATGCGCAGATGATGTTACACTGGAAATACCAATGCGTTTATCTTCAGAGATAATGACCAACTTGAAATCTTTGCGGAGGACGTCCTTAGCTGGCAAACTTGACAAATTGAACTTTGCTGCAGAAAGAAAATAGTGTTAATTAAAGTGTTTCTTATAGGCGGGGTAATACTGTATCATTAGACTTTAAAGGTGACCTGAAGCGAAAATTTTTATTAATGCAAATGGACGGCACAGTCGAATGCTGAAGAATCCTGTTTATATTTCTTTGATATCTCATTTCGTTTTCAAGATATCCACTGATATCAAGTTGCAGCTGATGACGTCATTTTGTTTGTAAATTACTGGGATAACATATGGAAATATAGCTGTATCTGATCTTTGAAAGGTTACAGTGGTAAGAAATATTTCAGCTGAGCTGAATAGATGTTATATAAATTGCCTCATGACTTAATATGATGTTTAGAAAGGCATGTTGATTGTGCAAAAGTTTTTTATTAGATTTCTCTCTGGAAAAATGGCCAACCTTGTATACTTTCTTTACATTTTGCAAACAAAATGACGTCATTAGCCAATCGTACACAATAGTGGATAACTCTAAAATGAAACAAGGTATCAAAACACTTTAAACGACATTCTTTATCATTCAACTGCGCTATTTATTTGCATCAATAAACATTTTCGCTTCACACCACCTTTAAAGTCTAATGATAAAGTATTACCCCGCCACTAAGAAACTCATTTTGTGAAACCAGGCTGTCGGGTTTCTTATAAATATAATATAAATTTTATATGAAACCAAATGTTGGACAATGAACATGGTGCCATCTGGCAGGCCGCAGTTTCTTGTAAGTCAGTTTGTTAGTGGCGGAGTAATACTGTATTTCAAAATTGAAGCAAACATATCTTAATGATTTGAACCACAAGGCAAAATATCTACAATCCGGGACAAAATTGTTGAGAAAAATTGATATTGTCATGGGGTGCAAACAGCTTGTGAAAGCACTTAGAAACGATGCCCCGTTATCGGCCCCCTCCCCCCAGTCAATGTTGGGCAATTTTTGGAGCAAGGCAGCAAACTCCTTCTCATCATAACCAACATTGAACGAAGGGAAGGGGGCGCAGATTTTCTCAACATGCCGGGTGCGCCAAAATAAACTATGCACGTTTGGCAGGCCACAATAAATCGTACACTGAACGGATTTCAAAGATTTATGACTCAATCGTTAGCAGAAAGCCTTAATTAGATACTGGGATTTTTTGCAATTTTGTTCATTTTCAGTTTTTAAAGCTAGAAGCGAATTTCCTAACATTTTAGTTTTCAAGAACACTGAAAACTATAAAAAAAACATCGATCAAGTTTTCTAAAGAATGGACATAAACAGACAAAGAGAGAACTTGTTCGCTGTGATTTACGATTTAGAAATCGACCAATTGTAATCTGCTGTATGAGAGTTCGTACTGAACCCCTAAATCACCCTGAAAACGTTTTCTCTTTGTTCATTCATGTTGGATCTTTTAAACTTTGATCAACGTTTTTTATCGTTTTCAATATTTTCAAAAAAGAACATTTTAAGAACCTCGCTTGTAGCTCTAAGAACTGGAAAAGGAGAAATTTGCAAAAGGTCCTGGAATCTAATTCAGGCTTTCTGCTAAAGATTTAGTCATAAATCTTCAAAATTAGTCCAATGTACGATTCGTTGTGGCCTGCCAAACGTGCATAGTTTATTTTGGCGCACCCACTATATGTCCACGGTTGTAGTATGGGTGAATATTGGAATTACAATTGAACAGAAATGCCATGAATTGTTTGACTGAACTTTTTGCCAAAATTGCGCAGAGAACGTGACCTGGCAAATTCATCTGGTTTCCATAACACTTGTCCGCACTTTTCGTCGTATTTAGAACCACATTGTGAAATTGCTTAAAAAGTGAAAAAAAATTAAAGAAATGAGAAAGACACTTATTCAAATTTCCTGATTCAAAATGAAGCCATTACTTTCTGTGTTGTGATGTTCCATATCCGAGTTGGGATGTTCAAATAGCCGAAATGATAAAACAGATATCAAGGGCATTAGGTATGATACGCCATGCTAAACAGTATCTCCCTTTAAGCATATTGCAGACCATGTACAGAAGTATGGTTGAGCCTTACTTCCGTTTCTGTTGCCCAGTCTGGGGTGTTTGTGGCAACACAGCACTCAACAAGCTTCAGAAGCTTCATTCAAGCTTCATTAGGAGTAATGGTTGATGAAAATCTGAAATGGGACGAGCAATTTAAAACTGGTAAGAACAAGATTTGTGGGGGACTTGCTTCACTGAAGAAACTGAAAAATATTCCCCCTCAGTCGAAGCTATGCAGTGTATATTGCGCTATTATTGAAAGTCACCTACGCTACGCAGATATAATCTGGGGCAGTCTTCCAACAAGTAAACTCGAAACTCTCCAACGATTACAAAAAAGAGCCCAGTTGATAATCGAAAGTGCCAGATTAAATGACAACTGGTCCTGTGATTGGCTGAACGTCAATAATCTCATTTCTTTTGATCGGTCAGTTATGACCTATAAGATTATGAATAAGCTAAGCCCCGAAAGCCTTTGGGATAAATTTGAGCGAAGATCAATGCACTCAAGCTATGTAACAAGAAACTGTCATGATCTTCAGATCCCAAGACTAAATACAGAACATGCCAAAAAAGGCTTCAAATATTCGGCTCTAAAACTCTGGAACGATACGCATACGCCTGCTGATATACGAGAGGCCTCAACTCTCGGTTGCTTTAAAAAACAATTGAAAGCACACCTACTGGCTGATCAAAAACGTTAAATTCAAAACACGACCCCCTGGAAGAACAGCAATATTAACAATTTAGATACTTGCCTATGAAATTATTTTTGGTGGTTTGTTTTATAAGATTGTATATATGTATTATTAGATGCTGAAGGGTTATTTTCGTGTATAAATATTTATTCATATCATATCAAGCTCCAAAATCGTGTAGCTAGGATCGTGACAAACAGCCCCTACAGATCGTCTGCAGCACCTATCATCAGGAAATTAGGGTGGCAAACGGTCAACGATCTCATCAAAACAGAAACCTTGAAAATGGTCTATAGGTGTATAAACCATAAAGCGCCTGATTATCTTACAGGACTGTTGCAAAGGTTATCAGAAACCAGCACTAGACAGCTTCGTAATATCAGCACAGACCTTTATGTACCATTGCTAAAAACTGCATGTGACCAAAAATGCTTCTAATATAGAGGGGCCAAACTTTGGAACAAACTAAAAAGAGAAAATAAGATGGCCAGTACTTTCTCACATTTCAAATCGTCATTGAAAAATGCCAGATCCTGTACATAATCACACATTTCATGTTGACTTTTAATACTTATATATTAGTTTTTATCTTGATATTGTAGGTTGCTTTTTTCTTTCTTTTAACAGGGCAGTTTGTAAATCAATTTTTGTATTATACGTTGAATAGTTACAGTGTATAAATATTATAAAACTAGATATAACAACAGTCAGCGAGTGCTGCCGATTAGTATTTGTACCAAATGCGACTGTAGCGAGGTCAATTTTATAGAAATTAATTGAATGATTATCGCTAAGGAAACGTGTATTATGCTTGAATTTACAGTTCGGTAATGGTTCAAAAGGTAAATGATTTAGAATATTCAGTTACTCTCCTCCGCTAGTTTCTAGTTCCCGAGTCCAAGGCTCTTGGTTTCGTAGTTATAATAATAATAATAATAATAATAATAATAATAATAATAATAATAATAATAATAATAATAATAATAATAATAATAATCCATTTCTTGAAAGTTGGTAGAATACGTCTATAGTGCACATCAAAAGATGTGCACTAATTAATACCAACTATCTACATAAATATACAAAAGCAACTTAATTACAATTCAACTCTATACATATCTATTTACAAACTCTGCAGGTACATTTATTTACATTGCATTCTCTGATTTTTCGTTTGAAAGAGAGGACACTGTCACAGCTCTTTACCACATCAGGTATGCTATTCCAAAGGTAGCTGCCTCTGTATGTTATAGAATTTGCCCCATAAGTTATCGTTTGGAATCTTGGTATCTGCAGGAGATCCTTATTGCGTAGGTTGTAATTCGTTTGCTTCCTCTCAAATAATTCCCACATAAATGCAGGGTTTATTTGATGGAGGGACTTGAAAACCTCCATGAGTAATTTTTGAAGATTTTGTAAATGGACTGGACCTACCCTGACCCTGACATGGTTCTGTAGTCCATGGTTCCGTGGTCCGTAATATTGAGTTCTGCATTGTCAGAAATAAACCTTTGTCGTCCATTGACGTAGTTAGGTAGTTAAGAAGGTAGGAAGAACTCCTTATCTTTGTTGTTTGTTGGATAAATGCTCACAAGCAGTTAGCCCGCGAACCGCAGCCGTGAGCTGGCCCGTCTCTATATAGCCAAACGGCAGATAGACAGGCTAATTTCGCTCGCTGATTGAAGCAGAATAGTTAAGCTGCCTCGGCAGCAATGAAATTAAATGAACTTTATGCAGGCACTAGTGGCTTATGTCTCGTTCAATTCCTACCCTGACCATCCCCCCGGACAGCCCGGGAGTCAACAAAAATATCTTGCTCAAATGCCCGGGGACCAGGGAAAAATTGACGGTCAAATGCACGGGGCCGGGCACTGAAAAAATGCTATAATCCCAATTACTGTATAAGCAATAATTCAATATTAATATTTAAAGTTGGAATTTACAGTAGTATTATGCGCATACTAACCGGTTTTGTGTTGTACAGGAAAATATAAAGCCCGAGGTTTTAAAAGTACAGACCGAGCTTGCGAGGTCTGTGCAATAAGACCGAGGGCTTTATATTTTCCTGTACAACTACAAAACCGGTTAGTATGAGTTTTATTACCAGATAGCTTCTAATTTTGACTTGTACCATTTAGTCAAACTCATTTTGTTACTGTTATGTCGTTTGAGTTCATTGTAAATCTCACAGGCCTAAATTAGTTGCTGTGGTGACAAAAACGCGTCCTTGTATCGTATTATACAAGGCTACGGGAAAACCGCGGGAAATGTGCGATTAGCCAATGGGATTGGCGGGATTCTTGTATTGCCTCGTTTTTGAAACGTCAGTCAGGTAATACTAAGACAATACTAATTCAAACCAACTATTTACAAAAATAATATATACAAAGAAGAAGCAAAACAAAAGCTCTTGTTCTTGCCAAATGCTATTCAAATGCCCGGGGGCCGGGGAAAACGTAAGGTTAAATGCCCGGGGGGCCGGGAAACTTTTGTGTGCAAATGCCCAAGGGGTGTCCCAGGGGGGGTGGTCAGGGTAGGAATAGAACGAGACATTAATAATGAGAGATTAAGATATCAATAAATTTCCGCCGTGACACAGTGATCCGGAACAAAAGAAAGTTTGGAATAAATTCCAAAATACGAAGTTTCAAAATCTGAATTTATTTCATGCCAATATCATCAAGTACAATCTGAATGTTTATGAAACGCAAACATTTCAAAAATTGGACAACGGATAGCCAGGAAAATGAATTTTGAAGTTGGGCCTAATTACCTCATTTGTTTACATAAGCACTTCCGGAATTTCGCTGCCTGGATTGAATTTTCAAAGCAATATTTCTCTGCTCAGAAAGGTCCGACAATTTTCGTTTTGATCTTATTTCAATCCTCTAGTCATGTACTTTTAAGTAATTGCAACAATGATTGGAAATATTTATATTTTGGTTCATTTTTATGTGATTCATAATGGCAGAAATTTGTAAAATTCATATTTTTAAAAATCATTTTAAAAATTCAACAGTTGAAATGTAAAAATTGGGGCAAAATGTATTTACCAAAAAAATCACAAAATTAAAACAACTACTTGTGCAGGTTTCTACCAAAGGGTTTGTCCTGAATCGTACCCAAAAAAGAATTATAGTCATTCTTATTTTTGTGGTACAATGGACATTTTTGAGATTTTTTCAATGTTTTCTGCAATAAAAATAAATCAAGGCCTGCTAAAGCCTTCAAACTGACTCAACTCCATCTCTTTGACATAGTGTCATGAAATTTAATCCTCAGAAAGCTCTGATTTTTATTTTTATACATAAAATTATTGTTTTCAAGCATTTTTAGTTGTCACATCAGCAGAAAACGACCAAAAACGTGTTTTTTTTATAATGAAAACTACCACAATAAGGGACTTTAAGACTTAATCAGTGTAAAATTGTTATTAGAATGATGCAAGTGAATGATTTTTATCACTTAAAGTCTCTTCAAGCCTTAAATGTTTCGGAAGTTATGATGGAAAGCACGTTTTTCTTTGTTTCTGCTGACAGGACAAATAAATATGCTTGAAAACAGTGATTTCATGTAGATCAATGAAACATAAAGCTTTCTGAGGGCTAAATTTCATGACACTATGTCAAAGAGATCGAGTTGAGTGAGTTTTGAAGGCCTTAGCAGGCCTTGATATATTTTTATTGCAGAGAACATTGAAAAATTCTTTTTTGGGTACGATTCAGAACAAGCCCTTCGGTAGAAACCTGCACAAATAGTTGCTTTAATTTTGTGATTTTTTTGGTAAATACATTTTGCCCCAGTTTTTACATTTCAACTGTTGAATTTTTAAAATGATTTTTAAAGATATGAATTTTTTAAATTTCCGCCATTATGAATCACATAAAAATGAACCAAAACATAAATATTTCCAATCATTGTTGCAATTACTTAAAAGTACATGACTAGAGGATTGAAATAAGACCAAAATGAAAATTGTCGGACCTTTCTGAGGAGAGAGATATTGCTTTGAAAATTCAATCCAGGCAGCGTTATTCGGGAAGTGCCTATGTAAAAAAATGAAGCAATTAGGCCCAACTTCAAAAATCATTTTCTTGGCTATCCGTAGTCCAATTTTTAAAATGTTTGCGTTTCATAAACATTCAGAGTGTATTTGATGGTATGGGCATGAAATAAATTGGAATTTTAAAACTTCATGTTTTGGTATTTCTTCCACTCCCTGGATCACTGTGCGTGATTTACAGCAAAAAGCCTAAGTTCCTTCAAAACAATTTAATTCAAAGAAACTGTAATATAGTTTTACACCCACTTATTTAAAGTTCTGAACCTTACGCTATGACAAACCCGTCAAATATTTTGAACCAATGTTAAACACCATAAATGAAACATGGTAAGATTAAAGGACAAGTCCGGGGTTGGAATAATTGTTCATAAAATGAAAGATCACAATGTTGTGAATGGTGTGTCGTACTTTTTTCCAACCTTCTCTGTCTCTTCTCTGCGAAACTGCGTATTTCAATATGTGAAATGAGCGAAATGACGTCATTATTCATGACGTAATCTCACCCATTTTGCTTTCGACCTGAATGAGGCTGTTTTCTTGCAGAACTCTCATTGTAATTTCCGACGTCACAATCAAACCTCCAAACCGAGGCTAGCTATTTTATCGCGTTTACAAAATGGCGACGACATTGGGCCTAACTTAAGAAAAATGTCGTACGAATTTACAACAGAAAAACATCTCAAAACGTCAAAAGAAGTAACAAGTGATGTTTGGCAGTTGGTAAGGTTGCTTTTTGACATTAATTGTAGAAACCCCAGACTTGTCCTTTAAAATCGAAATATAACACATACCTTCATTAGCTATGTCGAAAAGCTCCTTGCCAGCTACGGTTGAATATTCCTCCAAATCCTCGGCAAACTCAATATCCTTCTCAGTGGTTCTTCCAATGCTCCGTTTCAAATTCACCGTGTCAACAAGAATAGCAGACAGCAATAGCTCTGAAATTGGGTACTGTGAGAAAAGCTCCTCCGCATGGTTATAAATCTTTTCTGCTACCAATGTGCAGCATGATCCAACAGGCTCTATTGTTTTAGTGACACATGGGTCATCAATTGTGCCATTGTCTTGATGGTGATCTGAAGAGAAGATGTCATATCAACAAGGGCAGATTTTGTAATACAATAGCATGAGTTGCTTTTGTTGACACCTCAATTCAAAGCGATTAGCGATCACAGACAAAGGAAATTCTCTCAACCAGTAATTCAAAACAAACAAAGCCGCAAAAGTTTCTCGGAAACCCAGGTAGCTAGCACGCTCGTTGTGCATTCAAGAAATTATTTTTGAGGGCAAACATGAGCATAGATCGAAAGAAGAAGGATGTATCTACACATCTGCCGCAGGCATTTTATTTCTTTGGTCCAGAAGCTGAGCAGTAAATGTTTTGATAACACCCAAAAAAATAAGAGAATTGAATGGCCTCCTAAACGGCTTGTGAACCAAACAAATAAAATGCCCGCGGTAGATGTGTAGATGCATCCTTCTTCTTTCGATCTATGCTCATGTTTGCCCTTAAAACCAATTTCTGGAATGCACAACGAACGAGCTAGCTACCTGGGTTTCAAAGAAACATTTGCGGCTTTGTTTGTTTTGAATTACTGGTTGAGAGAATTTCCTTTGTCTGCAATCCCTAATCGCTTTGAATTGAGGTGTCAACAAAAGCAACTTATGCTATTGTATTACAAAATCTGCCCTTGTTTGTCATATCTATAATCAAGTATACCGGGTGAACCAGAAAAAAGTTCCCACTTTTGAAAATTCATAGCATCAAGAGTACTGGATGGATTGGAATGAATCAATATTTGCTTGACAGCCAAAAGATCGAAGTATTTTTGTGATTTTTCTCGCCTTCTTAGGAGCACTGGAAAAATTGTAAAATTCAAGTTTACAAAAACTTGGTGGTTGCAAAATGACTGAAAAAGACCTAAAATACTTGATCAAATCATAAAGGACTCCTCGCTCAAAAAAACAGAGAAAATGCAATTTTGCATGGGTGAGAGCTATCGTATGCACATTTATTGCAATGGGATTGAAAATCTTTAGTATCTGTTTGAGAATCTATGTGTTATAACTCTTGAGAGAGGTGAAACGCCCGTGCGTATTGTTCTGTGTGAGGAGAATCCTAACGATTTGATTAAGTTTTTTAGGCCCTTTTTCAGTAATTTTGCAACCATGAAATTTTTGTAAAGTTGAATTTTCCTATATTTGCAGTGCTCCTAAGAAGTCGAGAAAAATCACAAAAATACTTCGATCTTTTGGCTTTTAACTAGAATTTGAATCATTCAAATCCATGAAGTACTTGTGGTGCTACGAATTTTCGAAAGTGGGAACTTTTTTCTGGCTCACCCGTTATATCATTAAGTATCTATAACTAAGTATCTAATGATTAAGGCCCGTTTTATAAGTCGTGCCGCGCCGTGCCGAAACGAGTGAATTTCGAACAATTTTGTCTGGTTCGGCGCGGCGCGACTCTTATAAAACCAATTTGACACTTGGTTCGACTGAGTCGAACCATACGCCAAAGGCATCTCGACTGGGTCGACCTGGTGCGACTTATAAAACCAAATTTCAGTCGCGCCGTGTTGCAGCATTTTGACACATGCGCACAACGACAAAAGCCATTGTTTGTTGTGGATGTGCAACCCAACCATACCGAACCTGCGCATGCGTCACTGTGGTTCGGCGCGGCACGGCAGGGCAAAAACTTTTCCTTATAAAACAGAGGCGCTCCAAGTCGAACCTCAGTCGAACTCAAATTTCTATGGTTCGGCCCGACGCGGCACGACTTATAAAACGGGCTTAAGTGTCTGATAATTATTCATTTTCATTGTCAAAGTCTTTAGGGAGGGCATCCCTCACGGCATAAAAACCTACCCGACCATACCATGCGACCAGGCGGTAGCAGGAAACTTTTCATTCATAATATTTTATCTAACTATCGAACAAGAAATCAGTTAGATCTGGACACCCCAAGACAGAACCTAGAATTCTCCAAAAGCAATTTTTTCTACTCTGGTGCTAAGACGTGGAATGAAATCCCATTAGAAATCAGACTGAGTTCCACAATTAGCATATTCAAAAGGAAACTGATGGAATTCCTACACAATTAGAACCCTTCCCGAAGCACGATCCCTAGGAAGATCAGCAAATTTGTAATATATTATTTGTAAATAGATGTTTATTTTGTATAGGAATAGTTCTTTTTTAGCTGATAGGGTTTATGTGTTTAAATATGATAAAATGAAATGAAAATATCCTGCAGGAAAAATTGCAAGTCTATAATAACTTTTTGTGAGGGCAATACCAGAAAATACTAACCCGGAGAGGGCAATACCAGAAAATATCAACCCAAAGCCATCAAAAGACCGAGCTTGCGAGGTTTTGTACAGAGGCTGAGGGTTCATATTTTCGGTAACAGAGGAAACAGTTATTGTATAGTGTATTATAATTGGATCTTAAAATTCAGGAAGACAGTTTAGAGGTAGTGGACAAGACAAAGTACCTTGGTGTACAAATTGATCAAAGCCTGGATTGGAAGGAACACATTAAATATGTCGCGTCGAAAGTTTCGAGGGCTATTGGTTTTCTGAAACATGCGAGGAGCCTCGTCCCTTCTACCTCCTTGATTAGTTTGTACAGAAGTATTGTGGAACCACATTTTCGTTATTGTTGCTCTGTTTGGGGCTGCTGTAGTTCCACAGAAAAAAGCCGCTTGCAGAAGCTACAAAACAGAGCTGCTAGAATAATCACTGGTAGTCGTTTTGATGCCTCCGCCATGCCCCTTATAAATTCTTGGTTGGCAAACGATTGAGGAATTGATTGGTTCCGAGACCAAAGTCATGGTGTTTAAGGCATTAAATGGTCTTGCTCCTCAATATTTGACCGAACTTTTCTTGAAAAAGTCGCAGGGCTCCATTCACACCCTCCGAAATACTTCTACTGACCTAAAGATACCATTAATGAAAAGTGGAAATGGTCAAAGGTGTTTTTCGTTCAGAGGAGTAAAATATTGGAACAGCCTCTCAGCTGAGTCGAAGCAAGCCGTAAAACTCAATAGTTTTAAAACAACAATTTAGGATATGTTTCTTTTTTGCACTTTTTGTTTTTTTTTTCTTCTGTAAATTAGAACAATTTTGTATTTTAGATTTTCATTTAGAAATCATATATTGTAATTATTTTAATAGTAGGTATATTCCATAAATTGTAAGATTTTTGACGGAGGGCCCCTTGTAAATCAGCCTTTGCTGAAGGGTTACCCTCCTATAAATAAATGAAATGAAAAATGAAATGAAATATACTATGGTCAGGGCTGGGTGAAGGCCTTCCGAAGTAAAAGGACACTTTCAAAGCCAAACGATCGTCGGCCTAGCATGAAGCAATTGCGAAAGAAGTCACTTGCTGCTGTTCAAATTGTTGTTCGATGTGTTCGAAGCACTGATCTGTGGTTCGAATTCGAAGCTGAGTTGTTACGTAATGAGCGGGCATTACCGGATAATAATCCCCTATCATTACGTCGTATTCGAACGCTTTCAGCCAATCAGATTGTATAACAGAGTTGCTGCCCTGACAATAGGGCAATAATATGCGCATACTAACCGGTTTTGTGTTGTACAGGAAAATATAAAGCCCGAGGTCTTAAAAGTACAGACCGAGCTTGCGAGGTCTGTGCAATAAGGCCGAGGGCGTTATATTTTCCTGTACAACTACAAAACCGGTTGGTATGAGTTTTATTACCTGATAGCTTCTAATTTTGACTTGTACCATTTAGTCAAACTCATTTTGTTACATTTATGTCGTTTGAGTTCATTGTAAATCTCACAGGCCTAAATTAGTTGATGTGGTGACAAAAACGCGTCCTTGTATCGTAATATACAAGGCTACGGGAAAACCGCGGGAAATGTGCGATTAGCCAATGGGATTGGCGGGATACTTGTATTGCCTCGTTATTGAAACGTCAGTCAGGTAATAACAAGCTAAATCAAGGTCCAGCGAAAGTAGCTTATCCTATCTGGTGGAATCTACTTGAATCTCATATACCGGGTGACCCAGAAAAAAGTGACCCAACGCAATCTGTTACAGAAAATTAAGTAAGTGGCCGATTGAAATGCTTCAAACGTTGTTCTGTCGCTAAGAGACTAGCCTATGCTATGAATATTTTTCGCAATTTTTTTCGGCACAATAAATTTCCAAAATTAAGGATTTCGAAGAAAATGGCATGCCTGAAATCCTCAAAACGTCGTCAAAAACAGAGGATCGATTTACAGCCATTTCAAATCTTATAAACAACGAGGAGCGTGTTTCATTTCAACCTGGGAATAAGCAACCCAGTCGGAAGTCTTCAGAGCAAGTTTATTGTCCCTCGGTACTTAAAGATACTCTCAGGCTAAATGAAACACGCTCTTCGTTGTTTTGAAGATCTCAAATGGTTTTAAGTCGATCCCCTGTTTTTGAAAACTTTTTGAGGATTTCAAGCCTGCCTTATTCCTCAAAATCCTTAATTCGGGAACTTTACTGTGCCTGAAAAACTGCAAAAATACTCACAATGTAGGCTGGTCTTTTAGCGACGCAACAAACTTTGAAATATTTCAATCGGCTACTTACTTTATTTTTTATAACGGATTGCGTTGGGTCACTCTTTTCTGGGTCACCCGGTACAATTCGTGTTCGTATCATATATAACCAAACAACTTATGAGGTCATTGAAAAGAACTTGATTGCTTTGATGTCGAAATCGTAATGGTTTCTCCTCCTGGGTTCCAATATCATCTTCATCTACTGGTTCATAAATGCTATGAAGATAGGGAGTTTCAAAGCTGTGGCTGGAACGTAGCATTCATTAGTTACTTTACTACCAACAAGGATAACTGACTCCACGACTAACTCTTCTCATTCTCTTCCTTCAAGACAAACGAGCTTCCTGCGAAGCTGCTTCTTGGCTTCATTCACTTTTTCCACCTCTGTTGTGGACAGCTCACGGGGGGGGGGGGGAGGGTTCTTCCATGGTAAAGGTAACTGGGGATGTGCTGTGAGCAAGGGTATACTTTCTCGGACTTCTAGTCTAGCCAAGGGTATACTTTTTGCAATTTTTGCCAGCAACGGTCTAGCCAAGGGTCTCATTTTTGACAATATTGGTCTAGCGAACGGTCATGATATCATATTTGGCACAAATTTGACAATATTGGTCGAGGAAATGGTCAAAATTGGTCCAGCCAAGGGTACCATTTTCGTAAAAATTGGCTCAGACCATGGTCAAATTGGTCTAGCCAAGGGTACCATTTTCGTAAAAATTGGTTAAAACAATGGTCAAATTGGTCTAGCCAAGGGTACCATTTTCGTAAAAGTTGGTCTAGCTACCGGTACCCTTTTGAAGATGCTCGCGGCAGACCCCTACCCAAAATTTGGCCAAGAACCTCCCCCCCCCCGTGGGACACTTTGACCCTAACCCTAACCCTAGATTTTCTGCCATTATGATTCGAACAGGGGGACATTCCTTTGAGTCTCGAAAATCGAAATAATACATACCTATTATAGTTGTGACATGATGCTGGAGAAATGCAAGTCTTTCATCTAGTGAGTTATGATCCAATAAAACTACTTCAGTAATCAAACCATTGCGTGCTAAATCTCCCAGGCATTCTCTAAACATCAAATTTCCTTTGATCTGAATGTTCAGCCTTTCAAAAATGGCATTTACGTCTGTCTTCAGAATCAAATCTTCTTCAGGAATGTTGATAATTGGAATGAACAAATTATTTGTGACGTCCTCTACCTACAAGAAGAACAATGTTCAGCCTTTCAAAAATAGCATTTACGTCTGTCTTCAGAATCAAATCTTCTTCAGGAATGTTGATAATTGGAATGAACAAATTATTTGTGTCGTCCTCTACCTACAAGAACAACATTGTATCAAAGAAATGAAAACCTTTGAATCCGTACTTAAAAGGGCTGAATAACATGAAGTAATTAAACGATAAGGCCAAGTCACGTACAGTAAACAGACAGACTTCTTTCGAAAGGCTATCTTGAGAACATGGAATGTGGAATACTGGAATGGGATACTGGAATGACATGGAATACTGGAATGACATGGAATACTAATTGATATTCTATGAAATACTAATTGATATTCCATGGAATAGGCTAAGTCACGTAAAGTAAACAGACAGACTTCTTTCGAAAGGCTATCTTTTATTTATTCTTTATTTACATTTATTTGGTATGCACGTCAGAAATATGGCAGCACTGAAGTGCTGATGTGGACCTGCAAATTAAAAGCTAATAAACTAAAAATAAAAGAAAAAAACCTAATTACAATTCTCACTTAAGATTTAAAGTAAAAGATAAAGATCAAAAGTCTCATTTATCATTGTTCTTGTTCACAAAACTAATAATAAAAATAACTTGAGTCTTTGTTGGTTCCAATGGCTGCCTCTTTGGAGTAATTAATGTTTTCTAGCCTACAACTTTTCAATCGTTTTTTGAAATTGTCAATGTTAGTAATCTCTCTAACTTCTCTTGGAAGATAGTTCCAAGTTAGTGGCCCACGATAACATACTGAAGTGCGTCCTAACTCAGATTTTGGTCTTGGAATTTCAAAAGTATTGATACTTCTTGTTCTACTTGTAACTTTCTTCTTAAAAATTTCACTGAAAATCTTTGAGTCCTCTTTATAATACACTTCATGCATGATTGTCACTACTCTTCTTTTGTAAATGTAACTTAACGGCCTCCAATTCGCTTTTTCTAAGGGGTCTTCAATTCTGGGTGCTTTATGAATAAATTTTGCTGCACGTCTGTGTATTGCTTCTAATCTTGAGAACATGGAATGTGGAATACTGGAATGGAATACTGGAATGGGATACTGGAATGACATGGAATACTGGAATACTGGAATGCCATAGAATACTAATTGATATTCCATGGAATACTAATTGATATTCCATGGAATAGGCTAAGTCACGTAAAGTAAACAAACTTCTTTCGAAACGGCTATCTTGAAAACATGGAATGTGGAATACTGGAATGGGATACTGGAATGACATGGAATACTGGAATACTGGAATGCCATAGAATACTAATTGATATTCCATGGAATACTAATTGATATTCCATGAAATACTAATTGATATTCCATGGAATAGGCTAAGTCACGCAAAGTAAACAAACTTCTTTCGAAACGGCTTTCTTGAAAACATGGAATGTGGAATACTGGAATGACATGGAATACTGGAATACTGGAATCCTGGAATGACATGGAATACTAATTGATATTCCATGGAATACTAATTGATATTCCATGGAATAGGCTAACTCAGGTAAAGTAAACAAACTTCTTTCGAAACGATGATTTCGTTACATGTTACATGGGTTACATGGCTTGAAAACCGTGATGTCCTACCGATGCAAAATGCCTAAAAAAATCCGCCTGAGTTAACATTTCTCCCTTATCAAACCTCCTGCTACACGACTTATAATTATTAAACCTAATGAGGAATTCTTGAGGATTTTACTTTCCAGGTTATTGATCGGTTGTTTGGGGATACTAGGGTTAGGGAAGGTTTTTGGCACTTCAAGCGGGATACTTTTGCACCTAAGGGACTCAACGTCAGACTTGTGGATTCTTTTATCTTAATCCTAAACTCATGGGTGAAATCTTCGTCGAGAAGAACATCTCATATAGCCTGAGATGTAATGACCACCTGTCAGTACCAATTCCACGCACAAATGCGTATGGTATAGAGACAATTAGGTACACTGGACACAAACTCTGGCAATCGTTGCCACTAGAAATAAAAGAGTCTCATAAATTGACAGAATTTAAGAGGAAAATAAAAAAACATCAGCTCAGCGACTGCAACTGTAGATTGTGCAAGATCTATGTAAATAATTTAGGATTTTTATAAAAACATGTAAATAGGACTATTCAGTTTTCACTTTTGTTAAATGGTTGGCCTTAATTAGTTTTCTTAACTATCTTTATCATGCCAACCTTAAATAAATAAATTATCATTATTTATTATTATTATTATTATTATTATTATTATTATTATTATTATTATTATTATTATTATTATTATTATTATTATTATTATTATTATTATATATGTCTATATGTAATATAAAAACAGTCTTTTATGTTTATCTTGTTGATAGTATCCTAAAATAATATTCTTTTCTTTTCTTTTATTTGTCTAGGGTATAGAAACTATTTTTATGTAAATTTTAGTATAAATACTTGGCTGTCTAGGATTGTAAATACACTGAAGAAGATTTTATATCGAAACGTCTGCCCTGAAACAGTTGTGTTTTTTATCATTTTAATTTCTGTTTTACTTTGAAAGTGGTTTAGTTTATATTATTATTATTATTATTATTATTAGACCTACCGTTCCCCCGCAGTTCCATGTAGTTTTTATTAGGGGTTGTTTTATCTTGTCTCTTTCCTTTTATTTATTTATTTAATTTTAATTTTTATTTATTTTATTTTTTACTTTTCGTGTTACGTAAACGTGCTTTGGGACCAGTACCTTTTACTTTAGTCATCACTTTGTTTATCCTATTTCCTTTATTTAATGTCGCTACGTTTTAGTACCTCTCTTGGGACAGACGGCACCTTTTTCTACCCTTTTATTTTTACCGCTATTTCACGTCGCAACGCATTTCAAACTTCTCTTGAGATTAACGGCTCCCTCTTTCTGCTCCTACCTGTTGCTGCAACTCTCCTGCTATTCCCTTTGTCTCCTTTCGGCTCTATTTCCCTTTCATCTAGGTGTGTTTCGACATTTTGTATTAGGTAGGTCCCCTTTGTTAGGTCATTGCTATTACGTTACCCCATTGTAATTTAGGTTTATAGGTAGGCCCCAAATAATTGTAAGGTCAGTTCTGATGAAGTGAAAGCGAAAAGTTTATGCAAGTTCTATATTTTTGAGAAATCTTTATTAATTTTATATAGTTATCGAGGAGGCTCATGATTTATCGTTATATAAAAGATACTTGTTTAACTAAAAAACGACCATTTTTCAAGCCTCCCCCCCTTTGATTGTTCGAGCCCCCCAAATATTGAGCCCCCTCCCCCATTTAGGGGCTGATTATATAAGAGTTTTCAGCCCGTTTGTAACTTTAACCGGGCTGAAATTTGAATCGATTATATGGTGCTTTCAACCAAGGCTTAAGGTAACTCTGCTTTCCGCTCTAGTGCACAGCGAGATGCCGCTTCGCAAAACCACTCTCCTCAGAAAAGAGTTAATTCCTCCAATATTATTCGGTCTATCGAAAAGCGGTAAAAAGGATGTTGCTCTGTATACTTTGGGCAATCGAAAGATGTATAAATCGCAATGTTTCCGTCAACCCTGGCTTCGCAAATCTTTGCTCAAATCTTTTTGCTGATTTCAGAAAAGTGGATTTACCTCCAAAACTATTCGAAAAAGTTTCGATTTTTTTTCGCTCCATCTTTAGCTAAGTAGTTGATCTACAACTTTGCCAAGTCTGATTGAAAAAGCTAGGCTAGATTTCTTGCAATCGAATTTTACATTTCTGTTTACTTTTCGACATCGAAGACGAAAAGCGTTGGTCAACAGTTTAGCCCATGCAGAACGATTTGAATGCCCGTAGAATGTTTTTGCAAAAAAATTAGTTCTTGATCTAAGATCGATGCTCATCGTGGACTCTAAAAGAAATTGATAATCTGTGAATGCTTACGAAAGTCTCGAAAGACACACAAAGCATGGTTTTGTGAAGTTTCTGGTAAAAATCAGTAATTTCTAATCAATAGATGCAAATGATACTTTTACAAGCGCACTAAGGATGTCTTTTGAGACCTGCGTATGGTATTCCCAGAAGATGACGTTCATTTGTTTGCCAATGGAAAAACTTCTGAAAGTTATTTCAAGCCTGAGCTTTTGCAAGCGTGCTTCATAGCATGGTAATCTGTTGACCAAGGTTTCTCCATTTCGCAGTCGAAAAGTAAACAGAAATACGAAATTCGATGGCAGGAAATCTAGCCTAGCTTTTTCAATCAGACTTGGCAAAGTTGTAGATCAACAACCTAGCTAAAGATGGAACGAAAAAAATTCGGACATTTTTCGAGTAGTTTTGGAGATAAATCCACTTTTCTGAAATTAGCAAAAAGATTTGAACTAGGATTTGCGAAACCAGGGTTGCCGGAAAAATTGCGATTAATACATCTTTCGATTGCCCAGATTATACAGAACAACATCCTTTTTACTGCTTTTCGATAGGCCGAATAATATTGGAGAAATTAACTGTTTTCTGAGGAGAGTGGTTTTGCGAAACGGCATTTCGCTGTGCACTAGAGCGGAAAGCAGAGTTACCTTAAATCCGTATTTTGTGAGGGAAATTCTCTCAAGAGGGAATGCGCATGCTCCATTTATTTCAGCCCGGTTAAAGATTATGGTTTGCGATTATATGGAAATTTTCAGCCCGTTTGATCTAGCTGAAAATCCTAGCCCGTTTGATAAAAGCCCGTATTATGTAATCGCAACTTTGTTTTTGCAGCACTTTGACCACAACACAGGGCTGAATTTCAGCCCCGCTAAAGTTACAAACGGGCTGAAAACTCTCATATAATCAGCCCCTTAGGGACAGTGCAAAGTTTATTTTATAACATGGCCGGTGCAAAACGTAACGGGGCAATTATTTTGTTTAGCTTTTACAGAACTGGGTCAACACTTTTTACGAAGCAAATATGAACGGGGCAGTACCTTTTTATAAGCTCAAGATGAAGATTGAAATATGAAATGGCTAATTTTGAGGCCAAAATTGTGGATCATGCAAGTTGAGAAATGCTTGGAAGGATGTGTATGAACATGACGCAAAATGTCCTTGTCAGTTACTTGCAAGAACGACAAGAACGATTCATCAGTCATTTCTCTTCATCTTAAAAGTCGATTTCTTCGTTTACAAAGTCTCGTAAAGGCAAGAACTGATTATGTTATGGTCTTTGGCTAATTCATCGGTGGTACGATACAACATTTGTTGTTCATGAATACGGGGCAGATACATTTTTTTTAAAGGAAAGGGTGACGGGGCAGTTGGTGTTTTGGCAATAATTTCATACAGGGCGAGCAGATTTTTTTGCAAGAATTTTGGTTCTCTACCGGCCATGTAATATGATAAATTTTGCCCTGTCCCTTAGGGCATGTTGTAAAAACCGGACCCTAAGACCCTAGGACCCCTGAGACCCCTAGGACCTTAAAGTACTAAAAATGAAAAGGACCCTTAACACCAGAGGGACATCACCACAGACAAACAATAGATCAATGTCATCAAGCTGTCAAACAAGAGGCTGCGTGTTGTATGAGCTTCCCATCTTTCATCCTACAAACTTTCGTCCGTTCAAACGAATGTCAGGATGCCTTTATTCATGCAGATAGTCTTTAAAATAACACAATAGGAGATACTCAAAATAGTACTTCTTCGTGGTATAAACTCTCTGCATCATTCCTGGCATTGGTTTGAAAGAGTGGAAGTTCATGGGATGGAAGAGGGTAAGTCAATGATACACAACTTCCTCATTATGACACTCTGGTGTTAAGGGTCCTTTTCATTTCTAGTACTTAAAGCTCCTAGGGGTCTCAGGGGTCCCAGGGTCTTAGGGTCCGGTTTTAACAACATGCCGTCCCTTAGTTGGTGCTTTTCGATCAACCGCTCCAGGGGTAAGACGTGTTTTTTGTTGCAAGCGAAGTTTCTGGATTACTACACTAAATATGGATGAAAACTCTGATATAAAGAGGATAACTAACACTCTAGATAACCTGAAACAAAGACACACTGGTCAGTATCTGGAATATATCACAGAATTTTGCCAAAAGGAGTACAAATGGGATCGAACCAAAACCGAAGCAGTCTTGGAGCACGCGATTAAGGCTGGATTTGTCTACACAGCGCCAAGTAACAACAAAATTTCATATAGGATAAAAAGTCAAGGAATCCTCATCCAAGACAATGTTAAGTCAGTGGAAACACAAACTGAAGCAACAACAGTCACAGATGACATGGAATTTGCAAATCTCCAAAACGACTTGCAAGAATTTAAACGCTTCGCGCACAATGAAATCCTGTCGCTGAAGGCCCAAACAAGCAACAGAAATAGTCATGCAGAAAAAATTGGAAAAGATGAAAAAGATGATATCCACCTGAAACCATTGTTGAGAAGCTTCGAGCAGCGCATAATATCCTTAGAAAAACAACTCGAGGACAAGCAACGTATAATTGAAGCATTAATTCGTTGGCCTAGCCCGTACGTAAACAAATCCAACCATTGCAAGGAAACTGTCCCCATGGGGGACAAGGGTGAATACGCTGACCAGGACAAAAAGCTGACAACAAAAGAAGCAAAGAATATCGACAACAATAGATTGAAAGAACCACCAAAAAATCCTGATTCAAAGCGAAACAATAGGGCGATCGAAGATCCAAATAAACAAACAAGAACGCAAGAGAAAGAAACCACTACAGTGGCAGAGAACAGCAAAGGGAGGAGAGAAAAAGAAAGTAAGAAGGATGATGCAAAGCACAATGAGCGGAAAAATGTTGTGATTATCGGAGACTCTATCTTAAATGGCTTGAGTGAACAAGGATTGAGAAGACGACATAATGTGAAGATACGCGCTCACAGTGGAGCAACAAGTCAGGATATTAAAGACCACATTCGACCAATCATTCGCAGAAAACCTGACTGTGTTCTGGTACACTGTGGAACCAACGATTTGACGAAAAAAGATGCTATCGACACGATAGAAACAATCAAGGAAATTATCTCGGAGGCGAAAGATGAATCTCCGCACACGACCATCGCTCTGTCATCACTCACGATGAGAAGAGACCAAGAAGGTATGAGTAATAAAGTTAATGAATTAAACAGATCTTTCAAGAAGCTAGCTAAAGAACAAGGTATCCCGATAATTGACAATAGTAATGTTGACATTTCCTGCTTGAGTGCACGTAAATTGCATCTAAATAAAAAAGGTGACTCTACCCTTGCACGCAACTTCGTAAATTTTTTAGATAACATTTGAACACAGTGTGTCATCCTAAATGAAGAAGTATTTCATAACCATGTTCAAAATAGTGAACATAATGTAAATAGAGAAGATCAATCTTATCAACGTTCGGGCTATATAGAGCCCCAACCTGTAACCAATATGGACACAAATACTGATTGCTTTGAAGAGATGAAAATGCTCAGACTAAAATACCCAAAAAATGTTATAGTAGGCTACATAAACATCAACTCTATAAGGAACAAATTCGAGCATTTTTCTCAGATGATAAGAGACAAGCTTGATGTCTTAATTATTGCAGAGACAAAACTTGATTCATCTTTTCCGAGCGGTCAGTTTAAAATAAATGGTTTTAAAGCACCGATTAGATTAGACATTACTAGGAACAGTGGAGGACTTCTGGTATACGCAAGAGAGGATATTCTGTGTAAGAAGATAGAGGGTCTTGAGATACCTAAGGATATTCAGGCTATTCCTATTGAAATCAATATTAGAAAACAGAAATGGCTATTGATACCGCTATACAGGAGCCCCACACAAGATCCACGTTATTTTGTTGATAACGTGTGCAGGATTATCGATGGATATGCTCCCTCACGTGAAAATGTCTTACTTATTGGTGACTTCAATATGGAAGTAAGTGATAGGGCAATGAGTCCTTTGATTAATACCTGTAACTTATTTAGCCTTCTGAAGGGGCCAACATGTTTTAAGACTTCCAGAGGGCGATCCATTGATCTCATACTCACAAATAAAAAGCATTCCTTCATGAAAAGCCAGTCATTTGAAACAGGCTTCAGTGATCATCATCACCTGATATACACAATACTAAAATCAACCTTCGTAAAACTGCCCCCAAGAACTATCAGATACCGTGAGTATAAAAAATTCTGCGCAGAAGATTTCCAAAGAGACTTGGATATCAAACTGCGTGACACCATTTCTTCTGACTACCAAGTATTACACTCTGTCACCGAGAGTGTATTGCAGAAACATGCCCCCTTGAAACAAAGGGTGGTTAGGGGGAATAATAAGCCCCACGTAAAGTCTGATTTGAGAAAAGCGATAATGACAAGAACAAGACTAAAAAAAAAGGCGAATAAATCTGAAAATGAGGAAGATCGTAAGAAATATAAACAACAGAGAAATCTGATTGTCAGTATGAACAGAAAAGCAAAGCGTGCTTTTTACCATTCTGTAGACATTAACGCTATTGACAATGACAAAAAATTTTGGAAAACAGTCAAACCAATGTTTTCCAACGGAAACCCAATGGGGGAGAAAATCGTCCTTATCGAAGAAGGTGAGATTATATCAGATGATAAAGTGATTGCTGAATGCTTAAATTCCCACTTTGTGAACATCACAGACTCTCTTGGCCTAGATCCATCATTCAAGGACGATGAAATCGATGTGAGTCTGGACGAAAAGGTAGACATAGCTATATTAAAGTATAAAAACCATCCAAGTATTGTTGCTATAAAAAGTAAAGTCCCGATTGACCAAAAATTTGAATTTAGTAATGTTAATTTGCTAAATGTTATGATTAAAATAGAAGCCTTAGATAATAGTAAGTCAAGTAAAGGCAATATACCAACAAAAATTATACAGCAGGCGAAAGAGGTGATTTGCCCATACTTAACTGATTGCATAAATGCAACTATGGACAACTGTTGCTTTCCAGATAAACTAAAAGAAGCAGACGTTTGTGCAATCCATAAAAAGGATGATACATGCCAAAAAGTCAATTATAGACCAATTAGTATCCTATCAGCCATGTCCAAAATTTTTGAACGGATCATGAGTGAGCAAATAAATCAGTATTTTGTAGGTATATTGTCTTCATTGCTTTCTGGCTTTCGACAAGGCTATAGCACACAGCATGCTCTGTTTCGAGTCGTTGAGACTTGGAAAAAGTGTCTCGATATGTCGGGTATAGTAGGAACAATCCTGATGGATTTGTCAAAAGCATATGATTGTATACCCCACGACCTACTGATTGCAAAGTTAGAGGCATATGGATTCAAGCAAAATGCTCTAAAACTAGTTTGTAGTTACCTGACAAACCGAACACAAAGGGTCAAAATAGGCTCCACATATAGCTCACCACAACGTGTATCGATTGGTGTACCACAGGGGTCTGTTCTTGGACCCTTACTTTTCAACATCTTTATAAACGACCTGTTTTATATGGAACTGGAATCGGAGATATGTAACTTTGCTGATGACACGACAATTTACGCGTGTGATATATCTGTGGAGGCAGTCATGATTAGATTAGAGGGTGACCTACAGGGATTAATGCAATGGTTTACTGACAACGGCATGAGTGCCAATCCTTCAAAATTCCAAATCATGTTTTTGGGGCTAAAGGGAACAAATAAACTATGCCTTAACATGAGGGGTCAATTGATTCCATGCAGCGAACATGTAAAACTTCTGGGGGTAAACATTGACAACTCACTCAAGTTTGAAACGCATGTGAAAGAACTATGTAGGAAGGTCAACCAAAAGGTGCATGCATTTGGAAGGTTAAGACCATATTTAGGAGAGCAAAAATCAAAGTTACTTTTAAACTCTGTGGTTATGTCGAATTTTTCCTATTGCCCTCTGATCTGGCTATTTTGTAGCAAAGTTGCAAATAATCAAATTAATAGCACCCACAAGCGTGCACTGAGAACTTTATATAGAGACTATCAATCCACATTTGAGGAACTTCTAGATAGGGTTGAGACAAAGACAATACATAAAAAGAACTTACAAAACCTCATGGTTGAAATTTACAAGTCAATGAACCATCTCAATCCAGAGTACATGTGGAATTTCTTTGTTAAAAAAGATGTTCCCTACAACCTGCGGACAAAGGAACTATGCAAGCTCCCCTCAGTGAGTTCTCAGCGCTACGGAATAAATTCCTTATCCTTTAGAGGGAGTCTATTGTGGAACAATCTTAGTGATGACCTAAAATTGACAACTTCTCTCATGAAATTCA
The DNA here is from genome assembly GCA_039566865.1 of Aurelia coerulea. NCBI lineage: Eukaryota > Metazoa > Cnidaria > Scyphozoa > Semaeostomeae > Ulmaridae > Aurelia > Aurelia coerulea. The sequence goes on along the minus strand of CM076951.1, from coordinate 633,349 downwards.
AGAAAGAAATACGTTGCTGGGATGGCAATAACTGTACGTGCTACATTTGCATTTAATTTAGGATAATTCATTAGGGTTTTTTATCTTTTTGTTATATTGTATATTGTATATTATAGATAGTTGGTGTTAATTAGTTGTTGTTAACTAGATCAAAACCAACTGTAAATAAGTTTATGATTATGATTATGAGAGTAATTGAGTTGACAATGACCAATAACCATACAGGGCCGTAGGAAGAAGCTTCGGATTGGGGGGGCAATTGTTCTTAAAACAATAGAGAACAATACATCTAATTAAGTCATGTGACGTAGCACCATTGTTTTAAAAAATTATTGGGGGGGCTTGAGCCCCCCTACCCCCCCGCTTCCTACGGGCCTGTAACCATATGACACATACTGCAAGGTGATGATATTCACATACAGGTGGTTTCACACCAAAGTGACGAAACAATCACCTCCTTTGCCACATTTTGGAAGGATCATTAAAAATGTATGAAATGTGAGTGATACCATGAAGTAATAATATAAGTCAATGCAAACCAAATTTGAATCTATCAAAAACAGCATGATCCTATAGACTCCTATAGATCCTAAACCATCAATATTCATTCTGGAAAACACACATGTGTGAACCTCATAAATAATGATGAATAGTATAGTGATAAATAAAAACGAGCGAAATTTACAACAAAATGTAATCAGTCTAAGTAAACATCGTTTATATGTAGCTTTTCGTAATTGTCTATGTAGATGTAATTTAGTTTAGTGTTTTATGTCATGACCCTGGGATAGTCATGGGTTCTTGCTTCCCGGGTTATCATCTTTAGTTATGTAGTTAAGTAATTTGCAAGAACAGTCTTAAGTACCTCGTTCTTGTAAGTTTTTATATTGAATATAAAAAAAATGTGTTTGAGTGTGAATCATGTTATTTGCTCGTTTTGAGATTTTACTAAGTAATTTGGGAGCCCTTTATGTCTCGTTCAATTCCTACTCTGACCATCCCCCGGGCAGCCCAGGGGTCAACAAAAATTACCTGCGCAAATGCCCGGGGGCCGGGCAAATTTTATGTGGCGAATGCCTGGGGGCCGGGCACTGAGAAAATGCCATATTCCCAGTTAAAATAAAATAAAATAAAAAAAAAACAAATAAAATTGAATTGAATTGAATTGAGTTACTGTATAAGAAAAAGCTCCTGTTTTGTCAAATGCCACTCAAATGCCCGGAGACAGGGGAAAGATTGACGTTCAAATGCCTGGGGGCCCGGAATATTTTGTGAGCAAATGCCTGGGGGTGTCCCGGGGGAGGGTGATGGTCAGGGCAGGAATTGAACGAGACATTAGACATCAACTCCAAATTTCCGGCAATAAAAATAATAAGAAACACATCAGAAACTTGTGGTAGCAAAATGGCCCAAAAATTTAAGAAACTGCCTACCAGCCTAGGAGCTTAAGATTCTTATAAAAAAAATGAGTGTAACCTCTTGATATAGTAAGAGATACTATACAGTATGAGATATTGTCAAGAAATTTTCAATCACAAATTCCAGAGAACATTGCTAAATTCAAAGTATATACACAAGGCCTGCACTGCACTGTGATATGCACTTTGGTCAAGCATAGGTTCCAAATCTTTAAAAAGGCTGGTGTAAAATTGAGTGACCTATTTCTTTGAACTGAATGACTTCGAAGAAACTTTAGCTAATTCTCTATAATTCTCCCGTTGGAATTTTCTAAAATCTTCAATATTTTCAGAATTAGAGTGTTTTTCTTCTTTTTCAAGAATTCAAGAAAAATTTTCAAAAAAACTTAAAAACATCGTAATTTCTAAACAGTTTGACGCAACATGAAGTAATTTGGAAGGGAACCATAGTTCATAAATGCCTACAATATGTTGTCAAGCAAACGTCTGTCACTCATCTGGTTTATGATTTAGAAATTTGATGACGTCACATCCTCAAATGAGTTGAAATGTAAGATACGCTGTAATTTCCAAAAATATTCAAAATTTCTGAAAAGTCCAACGGTAGATTTATAAATAAGTATCTAAAGTTTCTTTCAAGCCATTCGATCAGAAGAAATAGGTCATTGAATTTTACACCCACCTTTTATGCCGAGATAACGATTTGGAACCTATGCTCTTTGGTCATGATAGTAAAAAGAGAATCACATGCTAAAATACCTTGGTTTGTCTGTAATAGGAGTAAATGATTGCAGAGACAACAGAATCCAAATCAGCTGATTCATTTCCAATAACAATATGCACCTTTGTTTCACATTCCTCTTCCTTCAAGATCTAAAAATAAACCATGATATATCAGAAGATTGTCACAAAAATATGCTCCATGTTCACTTTTTTGAATCCATCAACAAAAATTATCCAATTCTACATTTATATAAAGCACAAAATTTACAAAATTTACTGCAAGCCCTGGACCCAGGTGTGCAGAGTATGGCACTTGCACACCGGAGATTTTCAATAGGCTATTCAAATTAGACAAAATATCATTCAAAACAAAACTAAAAATTTACTTGCTAAACAAGGTCAACCGATGAATCTATTTGAAACCTGAACAATTGCTATCAATTTTTAAATAGGAAATGCACAACTTCTATTTTCACCTGATAGTATCTTAGGATAGGGGGGGCTCTCTCCTCGATTAGTTTACCTATTGAGAGAGCTCCTCCTCTAAGTAATTCCCTGCATACAATTTATTTATTTAGCCCCTCTTTGTATTTGTATATTGTATTAATTTTCTGTATCATTGTGTTTATTTTCTGTAACAATTATCTTTGTAGTTTAGTTATTCGTATGTATAGTTAGGTTATAAATTGTATGTAGTGGAATTTAAAATATAAAACTGAACAGAAACTGAAACTGAGACAATAGGCCTGGACCAAAGTTTGTCATAAAAATGTGTACATATAATTTGAATCTCCAATGCATCAAATATTTGTTTTCCCAACCCTTGGGTGGGGGGTAGACCCGTATAAGACGCTTTTGCTATGATAGAATTTTGCATGAACAAGATTTCAGATCGTTTTCATAGCCATTTTTGCTACTACACAGGGAGAGGGAGTGTGGGGCTAGGGAACTCATGTCCAGTCCAAGATTCAATAATTAATAGATATTACCTCTGTTATTTTTATCTGGGCTGATTTCAAATACTCTTGCAACTTGCTTTTCTCAGCCATCTTGCTTGGTTATCTTTATTTGAGCATCAAAACACTGCAAAAGCGCCAATGGTTTTTATTTGAAGGAAGGCAAGTAGGCCTATTTATTTCTTCGTCAGCTATGCGCAAAATGAGTCCACTTCTCAGCTTTTTAGAGTCTTTTAGGCCATTCAATTAGGCCCATCTTTATCTCGTGGTTTTGTTTCATGCCATTTGCAATCAAGTTCTTTCTCTTGAGGTGGTGTTCTTTTCTAAACCCAGTGGAATTAATTTCTTGCAATAAAATTCTAAAGTTCGTCCTCTTGGAGTTAAATGCTTCTTTCTTGATCGAGTCTCCCCAAACAAGGGCAAAAGCAATTAATTTCTTTGGAATGGATTTCTTCCTCAAGAGTCTTGGGCTTTCAAACAATTTGCAATAAATTCTTCCTCTTGGGCTTTCTTCTTCTGTCTTGCAATATCAAAATAAAGCAATAAACATCAGTTAATTTTGAGCAAATTCTTTGGAGTGATTGATTTTTGCTTCCTGTCTTGTTTTGAATTGAAGCATTCCATAAATTATTCCTTAATATGTCATCATTGTCAGGATTGTAAAAAGGAATCTCCTTTCTATTTATCGTCAATTTACGGACATCTCCATCGCGAAAGTTGCAAAACATCAGATATGTTTACTTTTTCTCCAGTGATTAAAAAAAAACTTCATTCCCCAATAAGATAAAAGCCTGCTTTTACAAAAACACGCTTTTTACAAAAGACGCTTTTTACAAAAACACGCTTTTTACAAAAACAAGCTTTTTACAAAAACACACTTTTTACAACAACCAAATTTTTTGCTCTATTTTCACTGGATTACAAACTCCGAATAACAAAAGGGTAAGTCCCAAGTGGCTAATCGTGCTTCGCGTAGCCCTCTGCGCGTGAATTTAAGGGCCCTGCGTTACGCTAAAACGACAAGAGATATAACCACTAGTTTTGGTGACTTTTACTCAAATTTCATAGGCAATTAAATTCTTAACATTTCATTGTTCTACCTCTGATCATGTGACCACAGTAATACCATATTTGGAGAGTAGTCAACAAAAAAAAGCTTAAAATGTCCGTAGTTTTTGTCTCGTTTGCTTGATCGATCTCAAACATGCACCATTCGATTGAATTTGATGAGTACTTTCATTTGATATATAAATGTTTCATATTTGCTGATGTCAGCAAAATTTAATATCTATGACATCATTCACATTTATGACGTCATTTACCTAATAAAGAAGTGTCAAATATAAATTTTTTTGGTCTAATTTGCTTCATCTTATTAATTTGATTCATTTTGAGTCTATATTTACCAGATAAAAGGGCAGGACTGGCAAAAACCTGCGATTAAAGTAAATGCATGCAACAAAAGGCTAATTTAAGGCTAATTGTGCTAAAAATAGAAACTAAAAAATTTTGCAAAGTATGTATTTTTAAACTATAACATGTTTCCTACTATTTGAAACAAATTTGGAGCAAATCGGTTGAGTGGTTGATTAAATAGAATTTTTCTGGTTAAGAAGGTATAAATTTACCAATTTTCGTCAGTTTTTCGGTTGCCTAGCAACGAATCACGTGACTTATTAATTGTCATTGTTATATTTGAATAGCCAATTGTCTAAAGAACAATAGGGGTAAGTCTTATTGTTGTATCTTTTGTAGTTTTGGAGAAAAAGAGGGGGGGCCAAAAACGCCCCCCCCCCCAGTACAAAATACCTAAAAAATCGCCCAGTACAGATAGGGTTAAGCATGAGCTGGACCACGCCTAGTGCATTCCAAGCAACAATCTCTGCGAACTGCATCTCAAAATCGAAACAGACGAACTATCACTGCCACGGCCAGGGCCGTCGAGAGCCAGCTCGGGCCCTGGACCGGTTCTTAGGATCGGGCCCTAAGGGGGTTTGGGGGCCATGCCCCCAAGAACATTTTCCAGGACCACGCCCTTTAGACTCTCGGAGAATGAGGGAAACGCCCTTTTTAAGAAAGCTAGTTTAGAAAAAATTGTTTCGATATTCCATGAAAATGTTATTAAGGAAGCGGTATTTACGGTAAACAATCAGACATTCGCTCTTACGAGGTGACTTTGAAAGCTTGGACACAAAAACTTTTAAACATAGCCACATAAGAAAACTATTTACTTATGTCTATGTTTTAAGGCAGGTAGATGGCCATAAGAGTTGCTGTAAAGAAATGTTACAGCAATAACTAATTTTTGTCAAACTATAGTTTTACGGGCCCCTTCGAGGCCCGGACCCCGGACCTTTTACCCCCTCCAACCCCCCCTCCCCCCTTCTCGACGGTCCTGGCCACGGCACAGCAAGCACAGCAGCCAATGCAAATTTCTGATGCTGAAGTCACTGCAGTTCTATAAAATCAAGGAGATTTTGCAGTTTCTTGCTGTTCTCCCCTGGGGGGGGGGGGGGTACTTAGTATATTTGCCCGATGGAAACGTGCTGTTTTTAAGGGTATCGTTTTCACCAATCAGCACAGGGTATCAAATGAAGCAATTTTCCTAGAGCAGGTTGTCAAAATATGTCAAAGAGGAATACTCTGCTATATCGGGTCATTTTTCAGTCAAATGTCATGTTTTTGAGCATACTTTTCACCATTTTTTTCTCTACAAAAGGCTATCAATTTCAGCGAAAAATTCTGGAGCAGTGAACAACAAATTTTTTCCGTAGGCACACCCCCGTACAAATTTATGTCAAGTACCCCCCCCCCCCGGTCTGTTCTCATAGCTGCGCGTGTGATATTTCACTGCTATTTAGGTTCATAGGCCTAGCCTATACGAAGCGAGTTTTTGTGAAGGTTTTATCTTATCCCTATAGTGGTTGGGCTATCTGACACGTCCTATTTTAGTTGGGGGGGGGGCAAAAAAGCCCCCCACCTAACTCTTGACTGGAAATAGATAGAGCAACCAAAGTTGGTGTACTAATAGCCCTAGGCATGTATTTTATGAAAATATAAAAATCAACCTAGAATTAGCCATCTTTATTGCTTTATGTGGTCAAGAAAAGTGGCAGAATCGGTCAAAATCAGGAAAAATGCGATAAAATCAAATTTGGAACTCAATTTCCATCCAAAAATGAAAATTATGATAGATTATATCACAGAGCACTACCCTGCACAATATGTTTGCAAAATATTGCAATTTTACTACTTTTTTCGCTAAAATTAATATTTGAGTATTGGCGATTTTGGTAGAGTCAGTTCCGGAAAATTATCTCCCTCCCCCTCATTTGTCAAAATATTTTTATGAAACTTCTTGAGTCATTGCACAATTAGTATTAACAAAAATTCAGAAAGTTTCCGTGCCATAATTGTTATCCTGACAGAGTTAACAGCTGCCGCTTGTCTTTTTCACCGCATTCTAATTTCAATATACAGTTTTTGGTTTTATCCTTTTTGTCTTTCGTCAAGACCCGTTTTTCAAAAAGTTTACTAGGGGGTGTTGCAGCAGTTCTACAGGGTCACAAAAAAGGGCTACTCGTAAATTTCCCTCCAACTAAAAAGATATAAAAAAGGGCAATTGTGGTTTTATAAGGCACATGCTATATGTTCACAAAACGTAGGATATTTATTCTTTCCGAGGGGGGTATCATTCTTCCAAAAAGCGTACGAGACCTTTTTTCTATTTTTGTTTTACTATAGGTTGTTTTATTGGATGTTTTACTGTTTTTTACTCAAAAAAGGTTGTTTTCTTGCCGAGGGCATACGAGATTTTTTGCAGAGTAAATTGCAAAGTAAATTTACAGAGAATAAATACATAGAATAAATTAAACGCACAAATGACGTCATAAGAATCGGCTAATTTCTGCCAAAACATCACTCCAAAATCGTTATTTTCAATAAAATGGTACTTTATCATCACATATGTTGACAAACTGAACCAAAAACAGCATAAAGTTCATGCAAAATCTTCATTAAACTTGAATTCAACTTGGAAGCCTGATTTTCACAGATTTTCAGCTTTGTGACGTCACTGTGATGTCACTAGGCGTGGCAGCCACACCCAAATTACGCTACGAGCTACAAATTACCTGTTCTATAACTGTGCAAAGTTGTATTGAGTTCGGATGAGTTTAAGGCAGTTTTCAGAGGGGGGGTGGAAAGAGCCCCCCCCCCAAAATGGTAGCTCGAAGAAAGCCCATATGGATTAGGGTTAAATTATTGGGGATTAAAGTAGACTCGAGACTAAAATTCGACCAACATGTGGAAAAATTATGTCAAAAAGCAAACAAAAAGATCAGTGCCTTCTCTAGAGTCTCAAATTTTTTAAATGAGAAACAATCTCTTTTACTGTACAACTCATTCATAATGTCTCAGTTTAATTATTGTCCGTTGATATGGATGTTTTGCGGAAAGGTTGCTAATGATGATCTCAATCGCACCCATAAGAGAGTGCTTCGAATTCTCTTCAACGATTTTACATCTTCTTTTGAGGAGTTGTTACAGAGAGGAAAGGAGTGCACTATTCATCAAAAGAACTTGCAAAAGTTAATGCTCGAGGATTATAGCAGTTTAACACAACAAAACCCTTCTTTTTTGTGGGATATGTTCCATGAAAAGGACAACAATTACAATCTACGATCAAAGAATCTGTTGATGTTGCCTCAAACTAAAACACTACATATGGCAACGATAGTTTATTTTTTCGTGTTAGCATATTATGGAATTCCCTGCCTAATGATACAAAAATTGCCGCCTCCGACTGTTCTTTCAAGTCATGCATAAAAAAATGGATTGGAGAAACTTGCCGTTGCAAAATTTATAAATAGGGTATTTTAGGGTATTTTCGTTTCTTATCATGAACTGTAATTTATTTTGTTTTTGTAAATAGTTGGTCTTTATTAGTTCTTGAAGTAGAGCTATTTTCAATAACCAACTTTAAAGAATGTTATAATAATAATAAACCGTTTAGCTTTCCTTGTTCGTCCTTACCCCGGGGGGGGGGGGTACTCCCATACTTGACCTGACGGGATGTGCCGCTCATCAGGGTGTCCTTTTACGGTAAAAATTATGCGACAGGGTATTATAATAGGTAAAAAAAGTTATGCGACAGGGTATCACAAGCAAAAATTGCGTTCTACACTATATTTGAGATGCAAAATTTGTATGCGACAGGGTATACTTTTGGCCTATTTTTTATCCAACAGGGTGCAGGGTGTGGAGAGGTTTTCCGCACACCCCCGTCACTTCCCTAGTCAAGTACCCCCCCGTCCTTACTTCTCCTGTTTTAAGTCGGCACCCCGTCCTCTAGCGAACCCCCTGTTTCCTTGTGGTGCATATGCTTTTGGTTTCAAGTGAAACATATTCTCCGGCATATCAATATTAACAGATTCCACAAAGACCACATTGGATGACCTTCTTCTTCTTCCCCACATAACGTCTGCAATATTCAGCAAAAAACTTGATCTTGTTTTGCCGCAATGTTTTGGCGTTGGTCGAGTTGCCTTCAATGTTTTCAATTGTTTTCTGTATTTCCAAACTGCGGCTGCGCAGATGAACACCAAGATGATTCCTACACAAATTCCAATGATTTTTGAAGCTGTGAAGACTTCTGCAGAGAGGGAAAAGAAGATTTTTAGAATGACTTCAAAAAGTTCGAATATGCAAAAGATTTTACAGAATCGAAACATCGCACGGGATTGAAGGCGTTGTGGCGCATGTATGTATGTATGTATGTATGGATGTATGTATGTATGTATGTATGTATGTATGTATGTATGTATGTATGTATCATTTGCCACAATGACAAGTATCTACAAGTTATATGATATAAAAATAGATAATATATAATGTTAAAAACGTAAAGGAAAAACACCCCTAATTACAGTGGCAGGGATAGCATTAAAAGGTCAAGATGACCTTAATTCCATAATGGTCCCCTTAGAGGTGCTGGTACAACGAGAAACGTAAGAAAAAATATCCAAAAACTGTAGTTTATTTTCGGTACAAAACATGGTTTATAAGACCATACCATGATCGGGAGAGATGATGACAAGTCTTAATAGAAGACATAGTAGTTCGATACCCGATAGGACCCCACCACTTGAGCGGCATGACAAGGGGTCGCGGACTCGAATAGGTCTGCTGTATTTCTGTGATCTCAGGGCTTGGCGCTGAAAAACGCACCTTCACCTTCACCTTCACCTTGACCTTCACTTTCACTTTCACCTTCACCTTCAACTTGACCTTCACCTTCATCTTCACTTTCACCTTCACCTTCACCTTCACCTTCATCTTCACTTTCACCTTCAACTTCACCTTCACCTTCACCTTCATCTTCACTTTCACCTTCAACTTCACCTTCACCTTCACCTTCACCTTCACCTTCACCTTCATCTTCACCTTCACCTTCACCTTCACCTTCACCTTCACCTTCAACTTGACCTTCACCTTCACCTTCATCTTCACTTTCACCTTCACCTTCACCTTCACCTTCACCTTCACCTTCACCTTCACCTTCACCTTCACCTTCATCTTCACTTTCACCTTCACCTTCACCTTCACCTTCATCTTCACTTTCACCTTCACCTTCACCTTCACCTTCACCTTCACCTTCACCTTCATCTTCACCTTCAACTTGACCTTCACCTTCATCTTCACCTTCACCTTCAACTTGACCTTCACCTTCACCTTCACCTTCACCTTCACTTTCACCTTCACCTTCAACTTGACCTTCACCTTCACCTTCACCTTCATCTTCACTTTCACCTTTACCTTCACCTTCATCTTCACTTTCACCTTCAACTTCACCTTCACCTTCACCTTCACCTTCACCTTCACCTTCACCTTCATTCACTTTCACCTTCACCTTCACCTTCACCTTCATCTTCACTTTCACCTTCACCTTCACCTTCACCTTCACCTTCACCTTCATCTTCACCTTCAACTTTCACCTTCACCTTCATCTTCACTTTCACCTTCACCTTCACCTTCACCTTCACCTTCACCTTCACTTTCACTTTCACCTTCACCTTCAACTTTCACCTTCACCTTCACCTTCACCTTCATCTTCACTTTCACCTTTACCTTCACCTTCATCTTCACTTTCACCTTCAACTTCACCTTCACCTTCACCTTCACTTCACTTCACCTTCACCTTCACCTTCACCTTCACATTCACCTTCACCTTCACCTTCACCTTCACCTTCACCTTCACCTTCATCTTCACTTTCACCTTCACCTTCATCTTCACTTTCACCTTCACCTTCACCTTCACCTTCACCTTCACCTTCACCTTCATCTTCACCTTCAACTTCACCTTCACCTTCACCTTCACCTTCACCTTCACCTTCACCTTCACATTCACCTTCACCTTCACCTTCACCTTCACCTTCACCTTCACCTTCATCTTCACTTTCACCTTCACCTTCATCTTCACTTTCACTTTCACCTTCACCTTCACCTTCACCTTCACCTTCATCTTCACTTTCACTTTCACCTTCACCTTCACCTTTACCTTCACCTTCATCTTCACCTTCACCTTCATCTTCACTTTCACCTTCAACTTCACCTTCACCTTCACCTTCACCACCTTCACCTTCACCTTCACCTTCACCTTCACCTTCACCTTCACATTCACCTTCACCTTCACCTTCACCTTCACCTTCACCTTCACCTTCACCTTCACCTTCATCTTCACTTTCACCTTCACCTTCATCTTCACTTTCACTTTCACCTTCACCTTCACCTTCACCTTCACATTTACCTTCACCTTCATCTTCACCTTCACCTTCACCTTCACCTTCACCTTCACCTTCACCTTCACCTTCACCTTCACCTTCACCTTCACCTTCACCTTCACCTTCACCTTCACCTTCACCTTCACCTTCACTTTCACCTTCACACGCTGTCTGCAAGAATTCGTTACATATGTTAGTGGCTGTATCTGCTTGTATGTACTGCTTGTTCTGTACTGTTTGTACGATTAATCGATGTAAAATAAGTGAACAAACTGCTTGTGAGCGTATCTGTGTATATGTTTGTATGTAAGTCCCTATGTGTATGTGTGTTTTCGCCAAATTAATTTTGTATATTTGAAATTGTAAGTGGCATTCATAGTGGGAACTCGCTGACAATATGTCATTTCCCGCTATGGATGGCACGTAGTTTATAAATCTTGTTCTTCGTATCTTTTAGTAGTTTTCATTGATAAAAAAACACGCTGGCTCATCAAATACAGTAGAATATCCATAAACCTGCGAGATCTCTTCTTTTATTAACTCAAGTTATTCATTTTAACTAATAGTTAACATTGGTTGCTCTCATTTTTTATCAGAAACTATGGTCCGGGGCTGATAAGCAGTTTCTTTAATTTTCGGGCCATTTTGCTGCCGAAAGTTTCTTACGTGTGTCTTATACCGGGTGAGCCAGAAAAAAGTTCCCACTTTTGAAAATTCATAGCACCAAGAGTACTGAATGGATTGGAATGAATCAATATTTGCTTGACAGCCAAAAGATTGAAGTATTTTTGTTATTTATCTCACCTTCTTACGAGCACTGGAAAAATTGGTAGATTCAAGTTTACAAAAACTCGATGGTTGCAAAATGATGGAAAAAGGCCTAAAATGCTTGATCATATCATAAAGGACTCCTCGCTCAGAACAACAGAGAAAATGCAATTTTTCATGGGTGAGAGATATCGTCTGGACATCTATTGCCATGAGATTGAAAATCTTTAGTATCTGCTTGCAAATCTATGTCTTATAACTCTTGAGAGAGGTGAAGCGCCCGTGCGTATTGTTCTGTGTGAGGAGCGTCCTAATGATTTGATCAAGTGTTTTAGACCTTTTTCAGTCATTTTGCAAATATGAAATTTCTTTAAAGTTGAACTTACCTACATTTGCAGTGCTCGTAAGAAGACGATAAAAATCACAAAAATACTTCGATCTATTGGCTTTTAACTAGAATTTGAATTATTCAAATCCATGAAGTACTTGTGACACTATGAGTTTTTGAAAGTGGGAACTTTTTTCTGGCTCACCCGGTATTTTTAATGCTGGAAGTATAGAATTTTTCTTTGTCCAAAGGGCTTCCAAATTACTAAGTAAGCTCTCAAAACAAGTCAATAACATAATTTGCACTCAAAATTATGTCCAAAGAGTTGCTATAAATGTGCAGTGTCAGAAAATTTTGAATGTGATAGTAAAATTAAACCTGTAAATATCAAAAGATTCTTAGCTTTTTCTATTCAGGTGGGTTGTTTTGTGGATTTTGAAAATTGAGCCTACCGTTTCTTATAAGTGGTTACTTATAATATAAATTGAGTGTATTATGATGATGTCATAACTATGTATTCTGTCACGACAGCCAATGATCTGTGCTGCACCCCCTTTGAAGGAGCTTTACTGTAGGGAGGGTGGCTCAGTGGTAGCATGCTTGACTACCAATCTGAAGGTTGATGTTTCGCATCCTCGCCTTTCAAGAAGTGTAAATGTCTTCTTAGCTTGCAGCCAAATCCCGGGGGGGGGGGGGGGTAATGGACCTAAATTTGTACGGGGGTGTGCCTACCAAAAAAAAAATTTTACCCTGCTCCAGAATTTTTCTCACTAAATCAAACATGTGCTAAAGAAAATTGGTGAAAAGGATACTCCATAACATGAAAATCGATGAAAATTTGACGCAAGAATCAGATTCGCAAGAATAAAGACACAGGTATGATTTATTAACACATTATGTTCGAGAAAACAAACATATTGTTTCCTCATACCCATGCTTGGAATGGACTTTTGATATGATAATCAAAAAAATAAGCTCATAGTTTTTGGATACTACATCTTTGATACTTGCTTCTGAAGTTATGGGCCTTTTTAGCCTTGACAGAAAATACATGTCTCGTCTTTTTCAAGAAGCGTGTTTAAACACTTTATGATTGTTAAGAACTTTCTTATTGATATAATTAATTGTTATAATTGTTAAATTTTTCTTTCGTTTTACCAGTTCCTCGTAATGAACAACCAAGTCCAGAAGTTTTGTGGTTTAAACCCCTGGCTGGCTCTGGGAAACTCTGAAACAGTATCAAGATTGCTGTTAAGCAGGCTTCCCTTGCTATTACAGATTAGTTCTTAGAGGGATTAAATGTTTCAACGATTTTGTAAATTGTCTTAATTCTAACTTCTCTAAACGTCTGTAAATTAGAAGTAATTGCACTAATTCAAGCCTTCATTGTGATAATGCCATTTCCTTTTAACTACGCTTGTAACCTTGTAATGCTTGTAACGCCATTCAATCCTGAACCTGCTGCAAAGTGTGAGGATTAGGGATACAATAAACCCATTATGCCCGTCGAACGATGGCATTATGGCATCGAGGATACGGAATACTTTTTGTTGCTCTGCCCTTCCTTTGAAGTACCAAGAAGAGGTCTTCTCACTGGAGTGTTAGCTCTTTTACAACCAAATGGATATATCAATGATTCAAATGAGGCTTTGGTGCACGTTTATTGTATGGGGATAAGAGCCTTCCTAATGACCTCAATAAAAGCTTACTTCTCTTAACCTTAAATTTCATCCAACAAACTGGTCGACTTAATTAGAAAGTCTCAAGCTACACTACGAGCTCCACAACCACCATAACCCGTTCACTTTTAGCTTTTATGTATTGTAGAGTAAATTTGTAAGTAGAGTAATTATTAGAGTAACTTTGTAAGTAGTGTAATGTAACTAGTTTTTTCATCGTTTGTAGCTTAGTTGTATGTAGTTTAATGTTGCGTGTCTTTATGTTTTGGCCATGGGGTAGTCATTACCTTTTGCTCCCCTTGGTGTCGTCCCTGTGGTGGTGTATAATGATTTGATAAGTACAGTAGACAGTAAGATTTATTGTAGATATTTGAAATGAATAGAAAAAAGTGTGAGGAGAGTTACCAACTCTTTGTAATTCTAGGCTAAAGAAATCACAAGGTGTGGTCACATCGAGACAGGGCCGTAGGAAGAAGCTTCGGATTGGGGGGGGCAATTGTTCTTAAAACAATAGAGGACAATACATCTAATTAAGTCATGTGACGTAGCACCATTGTTTTAAAAAATCATTGGGGGGCTTGAGCCCCCCCCTACCCCCCTCCCCGCTTCCTACGGGCCTGCATCGAGGGGAAGGACCTGGACGCTTCTTCGATAAGCTCAGCTTCTCAGCGTCCTTGAAATTACCTTCGGATGCTAGGTAGAAATGTATACAAGAAAAAAGGAGCTTTACTGAACGACATACAACAACACTAAGAACATATGGCAGTCTGAAACGTGGAGTGGGAGGCGACTGGCAGCCGACTGAAAATGCAAAATGAACAGGACAACGGAGAATATGGAGAATGTGGAGACAAAAAAAGTACACAAAGGTGTAGGCCTGACAGTTCTGGTTCTATGCAACGCTATAAAATCCCATAGCAAAGTACCCATGGATAGCCACTTCTGCTTTACACTGCAAAAACTCTGCAATAAAGAGCAGGCCAAGAGGGTACTAAATTCAAAACAAGGCTGCCCTTAGCATCAGCAACTGACAAATCAAGCTTATTGGAATACATAATCCCAGAAAATATACCTTGTTTGTGTGCGAGAGGTAGAGAAGGCTCTTCCGTCCTTTTCTTTAATTGCGAATCTGTTGTTTTCACCTCAAGTTGTGTGGTTATCAGCCTTGAAATAGGTGTTTCGTGTGTCGAATCATATTCCATCGAATTCGTAGTAGGTTTCTTCGTCTTCAGGTTTACTGAAGTTGATGTAGTCTTTGGCATTTCAGAGTTAAAAATTATCCTTGTCGATATGTTGGCTTCGTCTACGAAATAAATTTGCACTTGAATAATTTGCATAGTCGTACGCATATAAAGTCAATACCTGAAGTGACCATGGCCGAAGCCAGTGGGGGGGCTGGGGGGCAAAGCGCCTCCCAGAAGGCCATTTGTCGGAAATTTTACTCCACTGGTCGGATTTTTGCTATTATTACAGGCCCATATTTAGAAGATTTTACTGGGACAATGATGCATAGAACATGAATTTATCGACTTACGAGGATAAATTTTGAGATGAATTTTGAATCTACAGCAATTTGTTCTTCATATTGACCAATTTTGAAGGCTCCAACGTTGAAACTATGAAATAATTCCAAAATCTAGTCATTAAAGGAGCAAAACAGTCCTTCCGTGCATGTTTTAACGTATGTTCCTAAAATTGGGGTTGTTGCTGTTGTTGATTTTATAGCGTCGGAAAATATTTGTTCTTTGCCCCCTCCTATGAATCAAGGCTGGTATCGGGCCTGCTGGAGTCTCTTGTTTCCCTGGGATCAAATGCAGTTTAGTGACATAGCTTCCAAGGAAAAGAGAGGTTGAATTGAATTGTATCTTTAGAATTGATCGCTGATTGGCTCATCAAACAGTAGCATTAAATATCCGGTCATCTGACTGGATAATGCAAGATTCGATCGCGAGTCAACTGATTCACACTTGCGAGACAACATGAAAATGTTTTATACAAGGCATAAATCTGCAGCAGAAACCGGTAATCGATATATCGTTGCAGCTGATTTTTCTCGGGGGCTGCAACCCCAAACCCCCGCTTGTGCAGTAAGTTTATTTCAGTCCAAGTGCTGATACGTTTTTCATGCAAAATAGGTGGACAATTAAAACAGGGGGAAAAGTCAAAAGTGTGTCCACTAAAGTGCAAAATAGCTGTTTTCCTTTGCTCTTTTCACCGGGTGAGTGGCCGAGTGGCCCGGGGGGGGTACTCCAATTGTGGCATGACAGGGGGGTCCAGTCAGGGTTAAAGAGGGCCAAAGCAAAAATTTTGAAAAATACCCTGAAATGGTAGTATATTTTTATAGAAACCCCCAAATGGTAGTTCGTGGACCAAAAATTGGGCTATTTGGTAGCGTCTGGTAGCAAAAATTTTCTGCAGTTTTTCAAAATTTTCTATTGTAAAAAATGATTGAACAAAGCAAAAAACTTCAAAATTCAATGATAATTACTGCTGCAACAACCATATTGCCGTGCGGAGGAGCATACTGAGTTGAAATCTTATACCTGACCAGGAATCTTGGAATACCCCCAAGTGGTAGTATATGTTTGACAGGTAGGGCCATTTGGTAGCCATTTCGTAAGACCCTCAAACCGACTGGACCCCCCTGTTAGGCCATAATGGAAGTACCCCCCCCCCGGGCCGAGTGGCTTAATCAGTTACCGTCAGGAGACTGAAGTTAAGCTCGGTCGAGTGAGGTCAAACTCCGGATGGGTGACCTCAAAGGCTTGACTTCGCAACTCACCTCGCCGTCCTTCGGAAGGGACGTTAAACTAGGGGTCTCGTGCCTGGATGTGGCATGCACAGTGGGCTTAAATTAGCTTTAAGTGGCTAGAAATACTTCCTGCCCACTCAAAATAAATTACTGAAAAAAAATAATTACTCGGTGATAGCAAGGGCAAATTTTGTGAAAGAAAAGATTCAGGTTTCTGAAAAGAAAAAGCGATTTGCCCTTCTGAAGAATAGCCTTCACACCTCTGAGTGCACTCAATCAAATCAAAATAAACAGAGAGTGCAAAGCATTTTGGCTAGCTGCGCACAAGGTGTGAAATCTATTCTTTCGGAGTTCGAAATCGCTTTGTCTTGAACAGACCTGTATCCTTTGTTTACGAAAAAACAAAAAATGGCTTCTGTCATGGTGTAAGACCCAGGGGTCTGAATGACATCCGATTTCTCCAACATTTCATTGCGCTTGAGTGGCGCAGTGGAATGTTGGAGAAACTTTTGACACGAAGACCCCGGGTTCGATCCCAGGCAGGGGCACATTTTAATTCTCGAATTGTGGTAGCCCACTCATGATAAATATACTTTGTTTACAAAATTTGCTCTTGTTCTCGGTGATGGCATTTCGGTTAACAGATACTTATTTCCATACAGCTCTAGAAGCAGAATAGCTCCTGTATGGGCTCTACAATAAACCTTATATATGCGCATACTAACCAGTTTTGTGTTCCATTGGAAATATAAAGCCCGAGGTCTTAACCCTATAGTGGTTGGGCTATCTGACACGTCCTATTTTGGTTTGGGGGGGGGGCAAAAAAGCCCCCATACCTAACTCTTGACTGGAATTAGATAGAGAAACCATATTTGGTGTACTAATAGCCCTAAGCAAGTACTTTATGATAATGTAAAAATTAGCCTAAAATTAGCCATCATTATTGCTTGCGTCAGCATTTTTCTTTGTATGGTGAAGAAAATTGGCAATATCGGTCAAAATCGGGAAGAATGCGATAAAATTTATTTTGGAACTCAATTTCCATCCAAACATGAAAATTATGATAGAATACATCAAATAGCACTACCCTACAAAATATCTTTGCATTTTTCGCGAAATTTAATATTTGAGTATTGGCGATTTTGACAGAGTCAGTTCCTAAAACTTGTCTCCCTCCCTCTCATTTGTCAAAATATTTTTATGAAACATCTTGAATCATTGCACAATAAGTATTAGCAAAAAGTCAGAAAGTTTCCAGGCCGTAATTTTTATCCTGACAGAGTTATAACAAAAAGTCTACTAGGGGGGGGGGGGGGCAAATTTGCCCTCCTCAACCAAAATAGGGTTAAAATCGAGCTTGCGAGTACAGACCGAGATTGCGAGGTCTGTGCAATAAGACTGAGTGCTTTTTATTTTCCTGCGTAACTACAAAGCCGGTTAGTATGAGTTTTAGTACCTGATAGCTTATTTTTTTCCATTTATAGCATTTAGTCAAATGCCTTTTTTTACTATTATGTCGCCAAAGTTTATCGTAAATCTCACAGGCCTAAATAAGTTGCCGTTGTGACAAAATGCGTCCTTGTATCGTATTATACAAGGCTACGGGAAAACCGCGGGCATTGTGCGATTAACCAATGAGATTGGCGGGATTCCTGTATTGCCTCGTTTTTGAAACATCAGTCAGGTAATAAACTGTTCTACTAAACGTTTGATTGAGTGGCATAGGAGCTTTTATCACTATTGTGTACATTCGAAAATTCACATTTTGCAAAATTTATCAAGATACCGTGTGTCCCAAAATGATATATTATTGTTTGATTGCTAATATGTTCATAACCGATGAACCGATTTTGAAAAACTTTAATTTATCCGATTAGCGAAAGGCTAAATTGTATTTAAGGAAGTTGGTTATGGTTTAGGCCGATTTCTTCATGTCAAAAAGTAGATCGATAAACCTGCACAAATTCAAGCCTTAGATGGCATGAAAAAGAAACGGCTTTCTTTCCCAGTCAACATTCTAGTATGATGCAAAAGGTTGAATTTATATGTCGCTCAGAAAATATATGTCGTTCAGAGAATACGAATTTAGTTAAGACTGAGTTCAGAGAATACGAATACAAGTTCAGCCATTGTATCACATCTCAAATGTTGACCGGACAAATAGGCCGTTTCTTTCTCATGCCATCTAAGGCTTGAATTAGAGCAGGTTAATCGGTCTTCTTTTCTACATGAAAACGCCGTGGTAAAACTGCAACCAACATCTTAAAATACAATTTAGCCTTTATGCAATCAAATAAAACAAAGTTTTTAAAAATCGGTTCATTGGTTATGGATATGTAAGCAATCAAACAATAATACATCATTTTGGGACACCCGGTAGTTTATAGATGAGACCATCGTGCCATACCCTGTCAAATGCCTTGGAAATATCGAGATACACGGAGCGAACATCCATAGGAGGATTGCAGTCAAATGCTTTGAAGATTGTATGCGTAATTGAAATTAATTGGTTGACTGTTGAGTCACCCGGGCGAAAACCAGATTAATTGGGGTTAAGTACGTCACATGAAACACCGGACATCTAATGCTAGACAGACTATAGTACAGTATTTATTGCGTTTGTTTTTTAATTTTATGTAGCATTATATAAATTGTATGTAGTTTAGCTTTTTTAAACAATTCCATGGGGTAGTCATAGTCTTTTGCTCTTCATGGCATCGTCCTTGTAGTATTGTAAAGTAGTTTGTAGGTAGAGTAATGTATTGTAAATTTTCAATGAAATATATAAAGACAACCAAAATCTATCTACAACTTGATGTCACCTGAGATTTGTGATAGCGCAAAATTTCTCATACAAAACACCTCAATCGTTTTAATCGCGGACATTTTCGCGTGCCATCAAAGTTGAGATAGATCTTATTTCGTTATACCTGGTGCGAGAAAGGTTCCATTGACAGGAAAGGTTCCATTGACAGGAAAGGTTCCATTGACAGGAAAGGTTCCATTGACAGGAAAGGTTCCATTGACAGAAAAGGCATTGTCACATTCAAGGCAAGCTGTTCCATTTGTTATGGTACATGTCACATTTTCATGATGTAAAATTATTTTGCATTTATTCTGCTTCACAGATGTACCATTTCCAGTCACAATATTGCTACAGGAACAAATATATGAACCAATTTCATTGCAACATGTTGCATACGTGTGAGAGGATGTGTTTTGTCCCTCATTTTGGTCCACACAAGATGTGACATTTCCCCCTACGTTACAATTGCAGGTATATGAGCCAATTGTATTAATACATGTAGCATTTGTGTGACATGGTGAGCTCTGGCATTCATCCTCGTCCACACAGGAGGTGTCATTTCCTGAGAAGCCATTGTTACAGGAACAAGTATATGAGCCAACTGTGTTGTGACAAGTTGCATTTGAATGACATGGTGCGTTTTGGCACTCGTCTTGGTCCACACAGGATGTACCATTTCCAGCATATCCAGTGTTACAGGTACATGCATATGAGCCAATTGTGTTGTGACACGTTGCATCTGAATGACATGGTGCATTTTGGCACTCGTCTTGGTCCACACATGAAGTGTTACTTCTAGTAAAACCATTGTCGCATGGGCATGTATATGATCCGATTGTATTTACGCATATTTCGTTCGTTTTACACGGTGTAGTGTCACATTCATTTTCGTCCAAGCATGATGTGCCATCTCCCGAGAAGCCATTGTTACAGGAACATGTATATGAGCCAAGAGTATTGTGACACGTTGCATTAATATGGCACGAATCCCGAAGGCATTCATTATCATCGGTACAATGTGTTGCATTTGTCTTGACATACCCAGGATAGCATGAGCATTGGAAACTGCCCTCAGTGTTGTTGCAAGAGTGTTGACAGTTGTTTGTTGTTGGTGATGCACATTCGTTTATGTCTGCAAGAAACAAAAATCGTTTTCAATTTATTTCTACTTGGCCACAAGGACCAAAGAGACAAACAAATCTCATGTGACATAAGCTCAACTTCAAAGAAGATCTTTGTTTACCGTGTAAAGCTCTATTCAGCCCCGGGGGCTTGATTAATTTTGGAAACTTTAGTCCTTTTTGTACCACATTTTGCGGTTTGAACATACAATTTTAGGAATTGAATACATGAGTTCGACAAAGTTTTATCTCAAAACACATCAAAATTAACATGCAAACTTATGTAGCTCAATAAATAGAGACCCTTTGGTAACCTCTGGAATTTTATATAAGTGGGGAGGGGAGGGTTATAGAGAGGGAGGAGGCTTAATAGAGCTCTGACGGTATATCTGCAAAAGAGAAACATATAAGGAACTCTCTTGTCCAATGATAAAATAGTGACAATAATTAGAAGGAAATAAGACCTTAAAGGTCCTTTCAAGTTTAATAAGCTGAGTGCAATTAAGCGTCCTCACAACCACTTCTGAAGGAACTAGGATGTATGTATGTATGTATGTATGTATGTGTATGTATGTATGTATGTAAAATTTTGCCATACAAAGTAAAAATTGAAAATGTAATAAAGGAAAGAAAGGCTATTTACATGTATTTACGTGTATTTGGTAATAAAAACTAAAGATCTAGTATAAAAATACCCCTAGTTTAAAATGGCAGGGATAGCATTAAAAGGTCAGTGCAACCTTGTTTCCATAATGGTCCCTCCAGGGGTATTATAGAAAAGAAAAGTTTTCATGAAAAAAAGAGACGTTCATAAGAAAGTGTAACAGCCTGTTGGGCTTGTTATTTATGCAGTTTTTAGAAATTTAATAATATATACGGTCAGAGAAGTTATTGACATGGAAACCGCCAGGATGGTGTACAGGTCAATTAATGAGGAAGCTCCCAATTACCTTGCAACTTTGTTCGAGAGGTTGTCGGATAATAGTATTAGAGTGCTTCGAAATACAAATACAGACCTGAAGCTGCCTTTCCTAAAAACGTCCAGTGGTCAACGGTGCTTTGCTTATAGAGGAGCACGATTATGGAATAGCCTTAACGCCGATGTCAAGACAGCGTCGACCTTAAGTCGATTCAAAGCTGCATATAAAACCAGCCAGTAATCTTTCGGTTGAACTCCTTGTTTACATACCAGTTTAATTTTCATCTTTATCGTTACTTGTAAATTTTGATTAGATATCTTTATTTTGTTATTATTTTCAGGGCAATTTGGAAATCAGTATTTAACTGCATATTTAACCCTGTTTAAAGAATTTAAAATGAAATGAAATGAAATTAGCAAAACTGCCTGCGAAATTTAGTCCATGAAAGCCAACATGGGTCTGGGACACAGGCTATTCCATCATTTGCTTGCTCAAATTGTTGTTCAGCTTTTACGAACTTATATATGCGAGTGCGAGTAGGTCACAGCTGAAACAGACTAATTACAATCATCCCTCTTATTGTAAAAATGACAAGTATAGTCGAAAGGCAAAACAGCTATTTTGATTGGCGTTATCGAGAGTATTTCGTGCAGCACTTCCCGTGAGAAAAGTGGCTCTGCCAAACAGATCATGACTGTAGTTGATAACTTGCTCCAGCCATTACTAAGAGGCCCTTTACATGAGAAATTTCAACCTGTGTTGAAAGTCAACACGGGTTGAGTTTCAACAGCATTGCTTATTTTGCCTTGCGTTTTCATGAAATCTCAACACGGGTTGAGATTAGGTCACACAGTGATAAATAGCTTCATGTGCTGTAAGAAATATTTTCTGTGAGGTAAGAAATGGTTGACTCTCTGGTGATGATTGGAATTTTCATGAGGGCTATGAAATTGGAGGCTGCTGTTTCATTTCATTCATAAAGCTATCGTGATTGCTGCAAATAGTAAGACAAAATGCCCGACCGCTGGTTTTAGTCATCCGGCAAATTTGGTCTCCAAAATGTCATAGCCCCATCATTTTTCAACTGATTTTTACGGGAATGGTAGCAAACTTTAATTAAATATCTGAAGAACACCATCAAGGAAAGCTTTGGCGAGAATCTTTTGCCATTTTGTCGCAATCTTCTTCTGGCAAACGGGGCACAATTTTTTGGGATACCCTGTATATAGCTCATGTTTTCTATCACAACCAGCCAATTACAACAAGGACAGTGTGCCTTTAAAGGGGCTCCGTCGTCAAACAGTAAACAAATCCGTAAACTCGCACGTGTCGCCGATTATGCATTGTTCATCCATTGTTCTCTGCAGTTTGTTTGGTGGCTTCACCCAAGGCACCAAAGAGTGACCGTTAAAAATCCACTTATATCCGAGCAATCGTAGAAGCTATGAATGTTTGGTTTGTACCTTAGTGAAGTACAATGATTAATGCCCAAACAGCAACTTTCATTTTAAAAAAATATGAAAATCCTGTGTGATATCACCTTTCAAAAAACTGCAAAAATCATCGTTTTGTTTACATTTTGACGACGGAGCCCCTTTAATTTGAAGATCGTTGTTAAGAAGAGTGTCCTCTTACCTGTGCAAATCTTGCCATCTCCAGTGAAGCCTTGTTTGCATTGGCAGACAGTTACGGAATATCGAATCGCACATGATGCATTCGGGTGACAATTTAGCAAGGGACACATTGCTTCTTCTGTTAACAAATGATAAACACTTATATCATCATCAAAACAATTAAAACACAAAAGATTACTTGTTACTGTGCCATCCAAAGCAGGAAAGGACACAAGGTCATCTGGTCCCTACTTTGGATGGCACTTACAATTGTGATACTTTAACAAACAAAAGGAACAACGTAAGGTAGCTTGGTACCAAATTCCAAATGATGAAGAAAAACTTAAGATTTTCAAAATTTGGAATCCAATGTGGATAAAAATACATACATTTTATTGGCTATTTGGTACCAAGTTACCCTGATAAATCTAAAAAAGGAAGGGGGAGGGGTGCTGCTTTTTACGTTCTACGTTTTGAATTAAAAACGCTCTGTTGCTTCAATGAAAGAAATTGTTGCTTCTATGATGATTCCGCTTTCAACTATGTTTAAATCTTGGCTCCCAAACAGAAGCAAATTGCACAGTGTATTTGAATCCAGTTCATTTATGTCTATACCAGAGGCGGTGAGCTGGCGAAAGAGATCTCTGCGCATCAAATCAAACTGGTGGCAGTGCAAGAGAATACCGTTGGGAATTTTATACCACATAAAGATGAATTTGGCACAGCATTGATGATGTTTTATTGTCTTTTTAATTATTATTTTCAATCGTCGAAATCATGGCATTAATTGTGAAATTAAAGGGAATCGACATAGTTAAAAGCTGGCCCGGGCCAGGTCAAAAATATAATCTATTGTACTCGACAACTTTCACGCATCCGGTTTCTTTGTGTAGGTAAAGAAACAATGGGTTTGTGGGCGTTTCTTTAGCCTATTTATAGTGGCTACGAGATATAGCTATGTCTATTGCCTTTAAACCAAACATTCCAGAAGAACTCAACAAGGACAGATTTTGCAAGACAATAGCATGAGTTGCTTTTTGTTGACAACTGAATTCAAAGCGATTTACGATCGCAGACAAAGGAAATTCCCTCAACAAGAAATTCAAAACAAACAAAGCCGCATATTTTCTCTGAAACCCAGGTAGCTAGCGCGATTGTTGTGCATTCCAGAAATTGTTTTTAAGAGCAAGCATGAGCATTTATCGAAAGAAGAAGGATATATCCACACATCTACATCGGGCATTCTATTTATTTGGTACAGAAGCTGAACAGTATGTATTTTGATAACACCTAAAAAATAACAAATTTGAATCGCCTCCCAATCTGCTTTTGAACAAAAAAAAAAATACAATGCCGGAGGTAGATGTGTAGATATATCCCTCTTCTTTTGATCTTTGCTCATATTTGTTTCTAAGAATCACTTCTGGAATGCACAACAAGAGAGCTAGCTACCTGGGTTTCAGACAAACTTTTGCGGCTTTGAATTCATGTGTCAACAAAAGCAACTCA
This sequence comes from Aurelia coerulea, assembly GCA_039566865.1. Classification (NCBI taxonomy): domain Eukaryota; kingdom Metazoa; phylum Cnidaria; class Scyphozoa; order Semaeostomeae; family Ulmaridae; genus Aurelia; species Aurelia coerulea. The sequence continues at coordinate 608,975 of CM076951.1, read as the reverse complement.
TTCGATTTTCTTACAAAATCTGTCACTTTTTGTCGCTTTGCCCTTCTTTTAATCTTCAACGTAGAGATCTTCTCGCTGGAGTTGTTGAATTCTTCAAACAGGAATTGTTTTTATTGACTCACACGGTATAGTTAATATATATCACCAATACGCAACACGAGTGAGATGCTAGCTATGTAATTCCATTAAAAATAGATCATAAATAATCTAAAAGTCAAGTCATATGAAAAACAAATAAATAGACAATACTATCTATCAATGCAATGAATGATCAGACATGCTTCATATCGCACTGTTCTACTAATGAGCTGCTTGCTATGTAATACCATTAAAAATAGATCATAAATAATCTAAAAGTCAATTCATATGAAAAACAAATAAATAGACAATACTATCTATCAATGCAATGAATGATCAGACATGCTTCATATCGCACTGTTCTACTAATGAGCTGCTAGCTATGTAATACCATTAAAAATAGATCATAAATAATCTAAAAGTCAATTCATATGAAAAACAAATAAATAGACAATACTATCTATCAATGCAATGAATGATCAGACATGCTTCATATCGCACTGTTCTACTAATGAGCTGCTTGCTATGTAATACCATTAAAAATAGATCATAAATAATCTAAAAGTCAATTCATATGAAAAACAAATAAATAGACAATACTATCTATCAATGCAATGAATGATCAGACATGCTTCATATCGCACTGTTCTACTAATGAGCTGCTTGCTATGTAATTCCATTAAAAATAGATCATAAATAATCTAAAAGTCAATTCATATGAAAAACAAATAAATAGACAATACTATCTATCAATGCAATGAATGATCAGACATGCTTCATATCGCACTGTTCTACTAATGAGCTGCTTGCTATGTAATACCATTAAAAATAGATCATAAATAATCTAAAAGTCAATTCATATGAAAAACAAATAAATAGACAATACTATCTATCAATGCAATGAATGATCAGACATGCTTCATATCGCACTGTTCTACTAATGAGCTGCTTGCTATGTAATACCATTAAAAATAGATCATAAATAATCTAAAAGTCAATTCATATGAAAAACAAATAAATAGACAATACTATCTATCAATGCAATGAATGATCAGACATGCTTCATATCGCACTGTTCTACTAATGAGCTGCTTGCTATGTAATACCATTAAAAATAGATCATAAATAATCTAAAAGTCAAGTCATATGAAAAACAAATAAATAGACAATACTATCTATCAATGCAATGAATGATCAGACATGCTTCATATCGCACTGTTCTACTAATGAGCTGCTTGCTATGTAATTCCATTAAAAATAGATCATAAATAATCTAAAAGTCAATTCATATGAAAAACAAATAAATAGACAATACTATCTATCAATGCAATGAATGATCAGACATGCTTCATATCGCACTGTTCTACTAATGAGCTGCTTGCTATGTAATTCCATTAAAAATAGATCATAAATAATCTAAAAGTCAATTCATATGAAAAACAAATAAATAGACAATACTATCTATCAATGCAATGAATGATCAGACATGCTTCATATCGCACTGTTCTACTAATGAGCTGCTTGCTATGTAATTCCATTAAAAATAGATCATAAATAATCTAAAAGTCAATTCATATGAAAAACAAATAAATAGACAATACTATCTATCAATGCAATGAATGATCAGACATGCTTCATATCGCACTGTTCTACTAATGAGCTGCTTGCTATGTAATTCCATTAAAAATAGATCATAAATAATCTAAAAGTCAATTCATATGAAAAACAAATAAATAGACAATACTATCTGACAATGCAATGAATGATCAGACATGCTTCATATCGCACTGTTCTACTAATGAGCTGCTAGCTATGTAATACCATTAAAAATAGATCATAAATAATCTAAAAGTCAATTCATATGAAAAACAAATAAATAGACAATACTATCTATCAATGCAATGAATGATCAGACATGCTTCATATCGCACTGTTCTACTAATGAGCTGCTTGCTATGTAATTCCATTAAAAATAGATCATAAATAATCTAAAAGTCAATTCATATGAAAAACAAATAAATAGACAATACTATCTATCAATGCAATGAATGATCAGACATGCTTCATATCGCACTGTTCTACTAATGAGCTGCTTGCTATGTAATTCCATTAAAAATAGATCATAAATAATCTAAAAGTCAATTCATATGAAAAACAAATAAATAGACAATACTATCTATCAATGCAATGAATGATCAGACATGCTTCATATCGCACTGTTCTACTAATGAGCTGCTTGCTATGTAATACCATTAAAAATAGATCATAAATAATCTAAAAGTCAATTCATATGAAAAACAAATAAATAGACAATACTATCTATCAATGCAATGAATGATCAGACATGCTTCATATCGCACTGTTCTACTAATGAGCTGCTTGCTATGTAATACCATTAAAAATAGATCATAAATAATCTAAAAGTCAATTCATATGAAAAACAAATAAATAGACAATACTATCTATCAATGCAATGAATGATCAGACATGCTTCATATCGCACTGTTCTACTAATGAGCTGCTTGCTATGTAATTCCATTAAAAATAGATCATAAATAATCTAAAAGTCAATTCATATGAAAAACAAATAAATAGACAATACTATCTATCAATGCAATGAATGATCAGACATGCTTCATATCGCACTGTTCTACTAATGAGCTGCTTGCTATGTAATTCCATTAAAAATAGATCATAAATAATCTAAAAGTCAATTCATATGAAAAACAAATAAATAGACAATACTATCTATCAATGCAATGAATGATCAGACATGCTTCATATCGCACTGTTCTACTAATGAGCTGCTTGCTATGTAATACCATTAAAAATAGATCATAAATAATCTAAAAGTCAATTCATATGAAAAACAAATAAATAGACAATACTAACTGACAATGCAATGAATGATCAGACATGCTTCATATCGCACTGTTCTACTAATGAGCTGCTAGCTATGTAATACCATTAAAAATAGATCATAAATAATCTAAAAGTCAATTCATATGAAAAACAAATAAATAGACAATACTATCTATCAATGCAATGAATGATCAGACATGCTTCATATCGCACTGTTCTACTAATGAGCTGCTTGCTATGTAATTCCATTAAAAATAGATCATAAATAATCTAAAAGTCAATTCATATGAAAAACAAATAAATAGACAATACTAACTATCAATGCAATGAATGATCAGACATGCTTCATATCGCACTGTTCTACTAATGAGCTGCTAGCTATGTAATACCATTAAAAATAGATCATAAATAATCTAAAAGTCAATTCATATGAAAAACAAATAAATAGACAATACTATCTATCAATGCAATGAATGATCAGACATGCTTCATATCGCACTGTTCTACTAATGAGCTGCTTGCTATGTAATTCCATTAAAAATAGATCATAAATAATCTAAAAGTCAATTCATATGAAAAACAAATAAATAGACAATACTATCTATCAATGCAATGAATGATCAGACATGCTTCATATCGCACTGTTCTACTAATGAGCTGCTTGCTATGTAATACCATTAAAAATAGATCATAAATAATCTAAAAGTCAAGTCATATGAAAAACAAATAAATAGACAATACTATCTATCAATGCAATGAATGATCAGACATGCTTCATATCGCACTGTTCTACTAATGAGCTGCTTGCTATGTAATTCCATTAAAAATAGATCATAAATAATCTAAAAGTCAATTCATATGAAAAACAAATAAATAGACAATACTATCTATCAATGCAATGAATGATCAGACATGCTTCATATCGCACTGTTCTACTAATGAGCTGCTTGCTATGTAATACCATTAAAAATAGATCATAAATAATCTAAAAGTCAATTCATATGAAAAACAAATAAATAGACAATACTATCTATCAATGCAATGAATGATCAGACATGCTTCATATCGCACTGTTCTACTAATGAGCTGCTTGCTATGTAATTCCATTAAAAATAGATCATAAATAATCTAAAAGTCAATTCATATGAAAAACAAATAAATAGACAATACTATCTATCAATGCAATGAATGATCAGACATGCTTCATATCGCACTGTTCTACTAATGAGCTGCTTGCTATGTAATTCCATTAAAAATAGATCATAAATAATCTAAAAGTCAATTCATATGAAAAACAAATAAATAGACAATACTATCTATCAATGTAATGAATGATCAGACATGCTTCATATCGCACTGTTCTACTAATGAGCTGCTAGCTATGTAATACCATTAAAAATAGATCATAAATAATCTAAAAGTCAATTCATATGAAAAACAAATAAATAGACAATACTATCTATCAATGCAATGAATGATCAGACATGCTTCATATCGCACTGTTCTACTAATGAGCTGCTTGCTATGTAATTCCATTAAAAATAGATCATAAATAATCTAAAAGTCAATTCATATGAAAAACAAATAAATAGACAATACTAACTATCAATGCAATGAATGATCAGACATGCTTCATATCGCACTGTTCTACTAATGAGCTGCTTGCTATGTAATACCATTAAAAATAGATCATAAATAATCTAAAAGTCAATTCATATGAAAAACAAATAAATAGACAATACTATCTATCAATGCAATGAATGATCAGACATGCTTCATATCGCACTGTTCTACTAATGAGCTGCTTGCTATGTAATTCCATTAAAAATAGATCATAAATAATCTAAAAGTCAATTCATATGAAAAACAAATAAATAGACAATACTATCTATCAATGCAATGAATGATCAGACATGCTTCATATCGCACTGTTCTACTAATGAGCTGCTTGCTATGTAATACCATTAAAAATAGATCATAAATAATCTAAAAGTCAATTCATATGAAAAACAAATAAATAGACAATACTATCTATCAATGCAATGAATGATCAGACATGCTTCATATCGCACTGTTCTACTAATGAGCTGCTTGCTATGTAATACCATTAAAAATAGATCATAAATAATCTAAAAGTCAATTCATATGAAAAACAAATAAATAGACAATACTAACTATCAATGCAATGAATGATCAGACATGCTTCATATCGCACTGTTCTACTAATGAGCTGCTTGCTATGTAATACCATTAAAAATAGATCATAAATAATCTAAAAGTCAATTCATATGAAAAACAAATAAATAGACAATACTATCTATCAATGCAATGAATGATCAGACATGCTTCATATCGCACTGTTCTACTAATGAGCTGCTTGCTATGTAATACCATTAAAAATAGATCATAAATAATCTAAAAGTCAATTCATATGAAAAACAAATAAATAGACAATACTATCTATCAATGCAATGAATGATCAGACATGCTTCATATCGCACTGTTCTACTAATGAGCTGCTTGCTATGTAATACCATTAAAAATAGATCATAAATAATCTAAAAGTCAATTCATATGAAAAACAAATAAATAGACAATACTATCTGACAATGCAATGAATGATCAGACATGCTTCATATCGCACTGTTCTACTAATGAGCTGCTTGCTATGTAATACCATTAAAAATAGATCATAAATAATCTAAAAGTCAATTCATATGAAAAACAAATAAATAGACAATACTATCTATCAATGCAATGAATGATCAGACATGCTTCATATCGCACTGTTCTACTAATGAGCTGCTTGCTATGTAATACCATTAAAAATAGATCATAAATAATCTAAAAGTCAATTCATATGAAAAACAAATAAATAGACAATACTATCTATCAATGCAATGAATGATCAGACATGCTTCATATCGCACTGTTCTACTAATGAGCTGCTAGCTATGTAATTCCATTAAAAATAGATCATAAGTAATCTAAAAGTCAAGTCATATGAAAACAAACAAATGAAGATACTTACTGTCAGCACAATGAATTATCGGACATGCTTCATATCGCACTGTGTGTGACATAGTGTAACACCAAGGGCCTATATTTTCGTAGTCAGGATTTCGGCAATAATTTTCCTCTAAGCCTGCTTGTGGGAAGTTCTCAGCAGTGCGGAAATGATCGAATGGTGTCTGGGAATCCCATCTTTGACAGGGAATCCCCGACTTGGTGACATTAACTTTTCCTCTGTACTCAATGCCAAGACGTGTTCTTTGACAATGTGGCACTGTAAGACAAATGACAATATCCCATCATTTTAATATGTTTGTAAGTATCATTTGTCACGTCAATTAAAAGTATTTACAAGTTGCATAATATAGGAATAGACTTTTTAGCTTTTCTGAGAAGAATCAGAATCGAACGATGTTTTGCTACATTTTGTAGAATTGTCGAATGTGCACAATGGTGATAGGAGCTCTAACGCAACTCGATCGAGCGTCGCTTATAAAAATGTATAAAAATAACGTTCGATCCAGGCTCTTTTGCAGAATAGCTAAAAGGTCTATAGATACAATACAATACAGGGTGTCCCAGAAAAATTGTTCGACGTTTGATTAAATGTTAAAATCAATGATAAAAAGTACAGGTTTTTGGTTATACAACCCTGTTTCTAGGATTTTAAATTGATTTCTGATGCCAGAATGTTGCGAATCCGCTAGGAATTCACGGAGTTACAAGCCTTTTAAGTTCAATTTGTGCGAAAGCTGAAACCAGATGCCCCTAAATGATTTGTTTTCAAAAAGACGTCCCAAAATTGAGGTACGAAAAGATTGTAACACATTTATGTTCAGTCGTGTATTGTGTTGTTTGTTCCAGTGTTTTGTTTGTTGGATTGTCTTCTATTATGTTATATAGTTTACTATATAATGGCGTTTGTAGTGAACTGACAATTGAGTAGAGGCCCCAAGAGGACTGGACACATATCGTTGATTCATAGAAGGTGTGACTTGGAACGCAACGTAAATGAATTAGGTTGTTTATCGTTTTGGAGTGGTTGTTTAATATTAGCGTGGTTGGAAAACATGTTGTTGATTTTAATCTATCCGAAGTTTGGTTTCTTCATTGCAAGTCGCTTCTAGGCCATTCATTATACTCGTGACAAAGAGTGTCTAATGTTTAGCCTCTTGCTGATGTCAGAGCAAACCTACAACGACTTCAACAGTAGTCTAATTCTTGTAACAGTGGCAAAATTTATTTATGAATGCAATGATCGAAAAACATCACTTGAATTCTTAATCGATGAGAGACGGGGCCATTCCAAATTGTGCTCAACAGGATTCCACTAGGCATCCATAGCTTTGATTCAATGTTAGAGACAACTAATTTATCGAAAATGCTTTTTAAATTCCATTTGATTTGATTTGATTTGATTTGATTTGATTTGATTTGATTTGATTGGATTGGATTGGATTTGATTTGGTTTGGTTTGGTTTGGTTTGGATTGGTTTGGTTTGATTTGATTTGATTGGATTGGATTGGATTTGATTGGATTTGGTTTGGTTTGGTTTGGATTGGTTTGGTTTGGTTTGATTTGATTGGATTTGATTTGATTTGGATTGGATTGGATTTGATTTGATTTGATTTGATTTGATTTGATTTGATTTGAATAAACGAGATGCTACTTTCACAAAATATACAATTTAGGTGCGTCTGGTTTCAGCTTTCACACAAATTTGAGCTTCAAAGCTCATAACTCCATAAATATTTAGCTGTTTTGCTAGCTTCTAGTGTCTAAAATTAATTTAAAGTCTAAGCAATATGATTATCTTACCATGAAATCTGTTCATTATTTCGTTACTTTTTAATATTCAATCAAACGTCGAGCGATTTTTTGAGACACCCTGTATATTAAAAACGTAAATGAATACAGCCCTAATAATGACAGTGGCAGGGATAACACTAAAAGGTGAAAATGACACCATAATTGCCCCCTTAGAGTTGCTAAATATATGTTATTACATCTAAATATTGACTGCGGTCACACTACTCTATTTTCCCGTTGTGATATGAATTGCTTCCTTTTCTTGCAATTTGTCCTTGTCGCCAAAAAGTACGGCAACATAACGGTACAATGACACCCGGTCACACAGTGCTATGATGTATCATGTGACAACTACGCAAGTCTGCGATTGGTTCATTCTCCAAAACAACGCTAAAACATAGCTCGGGATCTCGTTTTGCCCGTTGTTTTGCATCTCATTGTTTTCTTATAGAATCAGCTCTCAGGACCAAAGCGCTGTAACAGCGTTATAAGTAAAAACAAAATGCGGTCACATATCACAGCGTAGTTAGCCCGTTTTTTGAAGGTATACAACGAGGTAAAAGCGTCTAGTGTGACCGCAGCCATTGTTTGTGCTTTTACTAAAATTAAAAGCGATCTGCCCCCTTGGAGGAATAAAAATATACACTCTTTTTAAAAGGAAATGGTTCACGAGAAACTAGTACACCACGATGACCAAAAATTTAAGAAACCTTGGTACTACGTTGAAGAACAATTTAGGAACTCTAAAAAATTGAATTTTAATAAAAGAAGAAGACAAGAGAGAGAGTGCTTCACCAATGCCACAATGTGTGGGGCTAATGCAGTATCGCACACTTTATAGGGTTTTGGTGGGGTTTTTGGGGCTAATGCAGTATCGCACATGTTATAGGGTTTTGGTAGGGTTTTTGGGGCTAATGCAGTACAGTAAATCTCTGCATATAAGAACCTACTTTTTTGAAATCCAGGCTGAAATAGGTTCTAACTTTAAAGTTACTAAGAGCAATTTCAAGGTATAAAGGTTCTTATTTGAAGAATGTCTTGCGTAGGCCGCTTTAGGATCTTCACCAAAGATTTCCAGCACTTTTATTTGTTTTGGTAAAGTAATTATGTACCAAATACCCAATTCTAAGCTTACAAACAGCTGGGGAGGAGATTCAAACTTTAACAGCCAACTGGGACAAAGATTAACTTAATAATGACAATCCAAAATCAACTTTGCTGCCACTGCAAAAAGAACATATTTTTCATCAATCTGAAACAGGTTCTTAATTATGGGGTGCATAATTCAGGAAAAACAGCATCTTGGTTCTTATTTTTGTAGGTTCTTATATGCGGGGATTTACTGTATCGCACACCTTATAGAGTTTGGTAGGGTTTTGCTAGGGTTTAGTTAGGATCAGTGATCAGTATAGGCACAGTGTGAGAAACTGCATTAGCGCCCAATGTGCTACTTACCTGAGGGACATAGTTCAATGGCACAATATTCCCATCTAGTCTCACGTGACATTGTATAGCACCACGGTCCTTCCGGTTCTGCGTCCGGATTCCTACATTCGTTGCCATCTAAGCCGGCGTGGGGTTGGGATGTTGCGTTACGATCATGTTTATGTGGTGTTTGCGAGTCCCATCTTTGGCACATCTTCCCAGTTTTTGTCACATTTTGCCTACCTCGATAGGATCTACCGGTCAACGATTCTTTACATTCTCCTAAAAGTGACAAATAACAGTGACTGATAAATGTGTTGATTTTTATTATTATTATTATTATTATGAATTTATTACAGTGTCTATGTATTTAGCATACTGTGCTAATTGGGGACACTATTTATTACTACAATGAAATTAAAACACTAAAATAAGGTCGCCTACAAAAGTAAAGTTCTAAAATAGAGCAGGATATTATTTCAACAGAACAACAACCCAAGAGACACGACAAGCTATCAAACTACCCCCCCCCCAAAACCCTTCCCCAAGCCAAACCTTTCCCCCAAGAACCCTGCCCCAAACGAAACCTTATCTCCCCATAGCCCTGCCCCAAGCCAAACCTTATCCCCAAAACCCTGCCCCAAGCATGTATACTTGTCATATCTCTGTGGTTGCTATTCTGCTGAAACAATATCCACAAGTGTGGAAAATAAAAGAAGAATATTATGTACAATCATTAAAAGTATTATATAATAGTTTAAAATTTTTTTTGTTTTCCTTTAAAAACAGAGTTTACAGCCATCTGAGCACGTTTTTCCCACAAAGTCTCCCAGTTCTCTCTTCCTGATGTATGATGTTTTAAGACCAGCGCGAATAAGGGCCTGTTTATATGGGAAAGAACACCTCACTTGCAAGACCCTTGGCTGACAGGCGAGATTCCTCCTTCTTATAGAATCCCGTTGCTTTTTCATTTCGCGTTTATATGACAAAACGCTACACCACCGGTATGGTGAGATATCGCCTCCCCATAGGTGGAATCTCACCTGGGCGAGGTGAAATTTTTCCACATAAACGAAACACTACCGGTATGGTGAGGTGTATTGGCTTTCTTCGTTTGATTTCTATTGGCTAATTCGTTCTAATTTCATGGATGAGAGACTTTACTCCACCTCGCCTGTAAGCCCCGGGGCTGACAGGTAAGGTAAAAATCTCATATAGACAGTGGCTGAAATGTACCTCGCCTTTCAGCCCCGAGTCTGGCAGGTGAGGTGTTTTTCTTCATATAAACAGGCCCTAAGGTCGAAGTAATACAGTAAGGCCCCGCATTTTGAGATGATCTGAAGCGAAATTTGTCATTGATGCAAATCAACGCCACTGGCTAATGATAAAGAACCCTGGTTATATTTCCTTGATATCTCATTTCGTTTTCCAGTAATCCACTGCTTCTAAGTGCCAGCTGATGGCGTCGTTTTGTTTGCAAACCCCTACGGCAATATATGGAAATATAGCTGTATCTGATCTTTGAAAGATTATAGTTGCAGGTGGACTTGCAAGTTGCAGGAGACATTTAAGGTATGCTGAATAAATGTAACAGAAATTGTTTCATGAATTGATATGATTTTTAGAATGGCATTTCAACTGAAGAAAGGTCCTTTGAGACAATTTCCCTTGAGAAACATAGTCAACCTTGTACACATTCTTCACTTTTTGCCAACAAAATGACGTCATCAGCCAATCGCACATAATAATGGATAATTCGAAAATAAGGTAAGGAATCAAAGAATTTTAAACAATATTCTTTATTATTCGATATTCGTATTTATTTGCATCAATACAAATTTTCGCTTCAGATCACCTTTAAGAAGCTATCTTTTCACACCTTAGCCTAAAAGGTTTCTTATATCTCTGATACTTTATTTGTGCTGAAAGTTTCTTAATTTTTTCAATTTCTTTTCTGGAAAGTTCCGGACAAATTGGTTACAACAGAAAAGGGTTATTCATAGATAGATTAGCCATATGTGTATGTTATCAATGATTTTCAAGAACATTAGTTAAACTTTAGGTAAAAATCTGTTAAATATAAAAATTTTTGAAGCAATTTCTTGCATGAAATGAAATAGGTCGAAATACCCCCCAGAACGTCATGCCTGGACTTATTGTTGATCAAAATACAAGAAACTTCACTTTGAGTATGAGCCTCAAGAACTTCTTATAAGTAGCGGGGGGGGGGGGTTGATTATTTTCAGTGACCTAAAAGATTCTTTTAGGTGGTTTCTTAAAGGACAAGTCCGGGGTTGGAATAATTGTTCATAAAATGAAAGATCACAAGGTTGTGAATGGTGTGTAGTAATCTTTTCCAACCTTCTCTGTCTTCTCTCTGCAAAATTGTGTATTTAAATCTGTGAAATGAGCCAAATGACGTCATTATTCATGACGTAATTTTACTCATTTTGCCGTCGACCTGAACGAGGCTGTTTTCTTATAAAACTCTCATAGTAATTTCCGACTTGACAATCAAACCTCCAAATCAAGGCATGCTATTTTATCGCGTTTTACAAAATGGCGACGACATTGGGCCTAACTTATGAGAAAAATTTGTACGAATTTGCAACAGAAAAACATCTCAAAACGTCAAAAGAAGTAACAAGTGATGTTTGTCAGTTTGTAAGGTTGCTTTTTGACATTTAATTGTAGAAACCCCGGACTTGTCCTTTAATGGGGTTGTACAAGCTAAACTTTCAAAAATCCTAAACTTTCTCCCCCTAAAGCAGGCAAGTAGCGGCAAATAAAATGCAAATGAAGATGTTTTCTAGGGTAGGGTGGGGGTAACATGGGTCTAAAATGAGCAAAATCTCAAAATGGATAGCTGGTAAAACGAAAATAAAATTCAAACAATTTCAGAAGTTTCATTTAATTGACATTCAGTGCTTCTTGTTTCTTGGCAAAAAATCCCTGCTCTAACAACGGTGGTTAAATATTTTTTTGAAAAATTATCTCTTTTGGCAACTAAAATAGGCCAACTTTTTCCGACGAGCGGGAAAAGTGGGTCTATGTTCGAAACTTGTACAATATCGGAATATGAAAGGGTAAATGATTAAAAAAATTAAATTTGCTTACTATTCTCTATTCACTAAAATCACGATCTTTGCCTTTTGTCGCAAGCAATCTCGTTCGCGCGACGAAAATAAAACTACGGTCATTATGCTGTGATCAACCATCGTTGCGACTTGCATGTCAGTGATCGAATTTGATAGTAACAGTCAAATAAAGATGTTTGTAGTATGTTTAATCCAATTTACTGGTTACAAGACAGCAACTGCGGTAATAGGAAACCCGTTTTCGCATTTTAGACTGAAAACAACGTGGCAAGATGAATATAACTGCGAAAATTTTAAGCAATTCAATTCTTCGTTGAATTTGAATTATGGCTGAATTCTCAGTAGGCCCACATTACCCCACCTAGTAGAAAATAAATATAAGAACAATCGCTTCAATGACTTTGAAATGAGCGTTATTTCATTTGTAAAAGACTAAACTGTCAGCTCATTGTCATTAAATGGACCAGAAAAGCAAAACAACAGTGGCAGGAGAAAGTTTTCTCGGCTTTGAGATTCTTGCACAGTAGGCCTTTTAGTAAAGTTATTTTATAAAAGACGATTGTTTTATGTAAAAGGTTGTTTATTATGTAGACATTAAGCGAAAAATAGCCAATCTTTCTTCCATTTAACGACGAAGGATAAAGCTCAGTAGACCCACTTTACCCCGTAGACCCACAATACCCCCCACCCTACCCTACTCGATTTCTACATACTTGGACCCTCTTCCCATTTTAAACAGAGCATTTGTTGTTTGACAAGAATGACAAGAATGAAGAGCAGACTGGCTGTCTTGAGATTATATTCCATAATTCCACGTCTTCCTGTATTGGCAAAGTGAGCTTCACATCTGTCAAAGCAAAACAATAATGTCAATTAAAGAGTCATTGTCACCCAGGGTTCTTGCGGCCGCAATAATGTTTACTGTAGTAAGAACCAAACATCAATGAAGATACCGGGTTGTCCATTAAAGAGTCATTGTCACCCAGGGTTCTTTGCGGCCGCAAAAATGCTTACTGTAGTAAGAACCAATGAAGATACCGGGTTGTCCATTAAAGAGTCATTGTCACCCAGGGTTCTTTGCGGCCGCAATAATGTTTACTGTAGTAAGAACAAAAGATCAATGAAGATACCGGGTTGTCCATTAAAGAGTCATTGTCACCCAGGGTTCTTTGCGGCCTCAATAATGTTTACTGTAGTAAGAACCAAAGATCAATGAAGATAACGGGCGGCTGCAATAATGTTTACTGTAGTAAGAACCAATGAAGATACCGGGTTGTCCATTAAAGAGTCATTGTCACCCAGGGTTCTTTGCGGCCGCAATAATGTTTACTGCAGTAAGGACCAATGATCAATGAAGATATTGAGTATCCCAAACAAGTACTCCCGTTTTGAATATCGTAAACTTTTGATGGTTAAAAGTATCAGAAAGTGTTCCTTTGATCCCTTTCCCTGCGAAAATCCTCATTCTTAACTCAAGAGCAAGAGGAAAATTAAAACAAGACACATTTTCTCATTTTGAGCAAAAATTATCTTGTCCCAGGAGCAAGAAAATCTTTTTGACAACAATTCTTGTCAAGATATTATTTCTTGTTTCAAGACTTCTTTTTGAAACGAGAACAAATTTTTTATGAGTTCTTTTCTTGAATCAAGAAAATATTTTTCTCATTAAGATCCATTTTCTTGTTTCAACATATGTTTTCTGAAAACAGAAATCAGCTCGGAGGAATGTTTTCTTAAATCAAGAATACTTTTTTGAATCAAGATAATTTTTCTTGAAAACTAAGAAAATTATATTGTCCCAGGAGCAAGAAAATATTTCTTGACAAGAATTCTTGTTAAGATTTAATTTCTTGTTTCAAGACTTTTTTCTTGATGCAAGAATAATTCTCTTGGAACGATTATACTTTCAAGGTAATGAGTGCTGCCGATTAGTATTTGTACCGAATGCGACTGTAGCGAGGTCAATCTTATATAAATTAATTGAATGATTATAGCTAAGGAAACGTGTATTTTGTTATAATTTACAGTTGGGCAATGGTTCAAAAGGTAAATGATTTAGAATATTGAGTTACTCTCCTCCGTCGGCTGCTAGTTCCTAAATCCAAGGCTCTTGGTTCCGTAGTTCTGTAGTCCATGTTCCGTGGTCCATCATATTGAGTTCTGCATTGTCAGAAATAAACCTTTGTCGTCCATTGACGTAGTTAGGTAGTTAAGTAGGTAAGAAGAACTAATTATCTTTTATTGGAGAACTTTGTTGTCATGATGTTTGTTGGATAAATGCTCACAAGCCGCGAGCCCGCGAACTGCAGCCGTGAGCTGGCCCGTCTACTACATAGCCAAACGGCAGACAGGCAGGCTAATTCCACTCGCTGATTGTAGAAGAATAGTAAGGCTGGCTTCGGCAGCAAAAAGAAGAAGTATTCTTCTGGGAGCCAGAATAAGTTTCCAGGGGCGGATCCAGACTACTGCGATTACTGCTGAAGCAGTAGTTAGATTGTCAGATCCTTGTATCTTGTTATTTAGGTACACGCTTAATTTCAAAAAGCCACACCCTAGTATTCGAATAACCTCATTTTAGTCACAATATTCCCAGGATCCGTCCCTCAGCATTCAATTGTCCATCGAAACATTGCTATAGAAAATCAATTAATGAATTCCTACAAATTTATCAGCCTTAATGAAATAGATGTTTTTCTGTAGTAGTGATTCCCTACCAAATTCTCACATCTATTGCAATCTATTGGATTAACGCTGAATATCTTTAATCCTGCAATAGTTACAGCAGTCCAAGTGATGCTTTTGAACTCAGCATTCAATTGTCCATCGAAACATTGCTATAGAAAATCAATTAATGAATTCCTACAAATTTATCAGCCTTAATGAAATAGATGTTTTTCTGTAGTAGTGATTCCCCACCAAATTCTCACATCTATTGCAATCTATTGGATTAAAGCTGAATTTCTCTAATCCTGTAATAGTTACAGCATTCCACTGAGCGTGCCGCTGAACAGGGTATCATTTTCAGGATTCCTACTCCGGGACAGGGTATCACTTTCGTATGGTCGGATCCACGAAAGGATCTATATTTTCTATAATTGGCTACGTAACGTCGTTGTAAGCCAATTGCACTCCGCAGTGATTTAAATCGTTCGGATGGCAGCATTTCCACTTTTTCTGATAGAGTCTTTCAAATTTGCAGGGCAGCCTACAATTCGGTATGAAGAAACTCAAGAACAGAGCATCGTTTTTAAAATTTTTTCTCTCGGACAGGGTATAATTTTGGAGAATTTTACTCCTGGACAGGATGCTTTTTCAGATTTTTCAGTAGCACCTCCCCATATTTTCGTAAACCAAGTACCTCCCCCAGGCATTGGTGCTGAAAACTGCAACTTCGCCCTTTTAGCTATTCTACAAAAGAGCCTGGATCGAGCGTTATTTTTATACATTTTCATACACGACATTCGATCGAGTGGCGCTAGAGCTTCTATCACTATTATGCACATTCGAAAATTCTACAAAATGTAGCAAAATGTTGTTCGATTCTGATTCCTTTCAGAATAGCTAAAAGGTCTATTAATGATTTGATGATTAGCCTGCAAAAGAATGATTCAACAAATCATATATAATCACTTACCAATCACAAGAGAATTGACTTTATCTTCATGACTTGAAGAAACTTTATCTTTCTCAAGCAATCTTGTAAAGTGTGCTGCAAAATTAGGCAAGACTAAAAAGGGCTATATCCACTAATGAAAAATCAAACCAAGAGATCAGCTTAGCATTTTTTATCCTTCTCAGGCAATACTTCTCAAGTAAACTGACACTTAAATGAAATATAAGCATACAAGCGCCAACAGCTGTCACATTCCAGCCAATCAGGTATCAGTATGTCTATTGACGTAGATGAGTCGCCCAAATATGGTTAGACACATGTCATGGCCTATTGTCTTTTCACAACTGCTTTTCAAAGGGATCTAACTAACGAAATATACAAGGAATAACAACAACGTAATCTAAGCCTATTGTCTTTTCACGCCTACCTTTGAACAAGGGCTCGCACTAACGAATTTTATATGGAATAACAACAACGTGATCTCGGATAACTAATTTCACTATTTTAATAGAACCGCACCAAATTGGAATATTTTCACTTACAATTGAATAAGCAAACAGAGACGCCATGACAATTTCCTGTTCTAAATTCATGGGAAATAGAACCCGGTAATCTAACACAGCACTCCAGCAGAGGCAGATTCTATAACAAGATATCATATGCTGTTTTTGATTGGCAATGAAATTCAAAGCAATTAGCGATTGCAGAAAAAGGAAATCCGCTCAACCTGTAATAGACATTTTAGCTATTCTCCAAAAGAGCCTGGATCGAACGTTACTTTTATACATTTTTATATGCGACGTTCAATTGAGTGGCGTTAGAGCTTCGATCACTTTTGTGCACATTCGAAAATTCTACAAAATGTAGCAAAACATCGTTTGATTCAGATTCTATTTGAGGATAGCTAAGGTGCTGTTTATATGAGGAGGGCCAGCCCTCCTAGGAGGGCTAGCCCTCCTAAGAGAGCTGGATTTTATTTTGCGTTTACATGGAAAGTTAGCCCTTCTAGGAGGGCTAGACATGATGGCGCCATCCGTTCTAATCCTATTGTTCTACGTTGATTCTATTGTTTCCGCCAGCCCGCCTAGGAGGGCTAGCCCTCTTGATTGCGTTTACACGGGAAATTTCCAGCCCTCCTAGGCGAGATCTCGGGTATTCACTAGCGAGATCTCGCCTAGGCGGGCTGGCCCTCCTCTCATATAAACGAAAAAGAATTTTATGAAGGATTATACCAGAGTGGTGAGATCTCGGCAAAGAGGGCTAGCCCTGCTAGGAGGGCTGGCCCTCCTCCATATAAACAGCACCTAAGACCCCGTTTACACGGTAGCAGATAACTTTTTATCCGATACAAAAGCGTTGCGGATCAGCCTCCCGTTTACACGAGCTAGAAGTGATCCGATACACTTCTGCTTCGCTATCCGCATCAATTTTGATCCTGCTACGAAAGCGAACTTGTTTTGTGTCGGATAACTTTTGTATCGGTTCACTCTTGCTCGGCGCCGTGTAAACGCAAGTGATGCGCATCAATTTTGAATCGGATTCATTACGAGGGTATTTTCCATACAAGCGAGGTTTAATCATAATTGCAGCTTGTTTTGAAATTTTGACGTTAAAAGGAAGTCACTGAAAATCTGAGAAAGTCTTGGATGTGACCTGGTCCTATTTATATGGTGACCGCTGATCTGCTACCGTGTAAACGAGACGGTGATCCGACACAAGTTTGATCCGCTACCGTGTAGACGGGAGGGTGATCCGTAACACTTTGATCCGCAACACTTTTGATCCGCTACCGTGTAAACGGGGTCTAAAAGGTCTATTGAACACAAACGAAGCCTCAAAAGTTGCCTTGAAACCATTAGAGCAAACTGTCTTCTTGTGCATGTGAGAAATCAGCAATTAGAGAGCAAACTGTCTTCTTGTACATGTGAAAAGCGATTTTTAAGAGAAGTCACGAGTTTATGACGAAAGGAGACGGATAAATCTAAAGATCTGCCTGTAGGAATGATACCCCACATAGAACCCCATCACGTAAGCATACCCCACTCCTCTATGGCGCATCAAGTATAATACCTGATGTGCCTGCTCAAATGCCTACTTATAATATACATGATATAGCAGGTATTAGACTTCTGACCAAGCTTCATTTGAATTTTATTGCCTTAAATGAACACAAATTTAGGCATAATTTTGAATGTCTGGACCCTATCTGTGCTTGTGGCACAGGCAAAGAAGATAACGAGCACTTTCTCCTGCATTGCCCTCTCTTTGAATTACAGCGTAGAGATCTCCTTGGTCAGCTCGGGGAGCGTAGAGATCTCCTTGGTCAGCTGAACGGTGACCTTCCTTGCATTGATATTGAGAGTTTGGATAGTAAGACTATTTGCGAATTACTACTATTTGGTAGCCCAAACGTAAATGTGATCGTGAACAGAATAATTCTGGAAGCGACCATTTCCTTCATCAAATCAACACAGCGATTAGGCTAGAAATAATACCATCAAATCACAGCGCACCCTAACAGTTTGTTTTTTTTTGCAGAGATCAGCAAATATTTTTGTATGTTCCTTTGCAAACCTGGTACACGTTGGTTGTCTTTTGTTAGACTAGATGCTATCGTTGTATTGAACCTTTGTAAGTGTCGTTCGTAGTGAGAACTCGATGACTTTGTGTCATTTCTCTCTACGAACGACATATTTTTTTTTCTCAATTCTAGTTTAACTGTTGTTGTTGTTTTGTACCGGGTGTCCCAAAATGATCTATTATTGTTTGATTGCTTACATGTCCATAACCAATAAACAGATTTTTAGAAATTTTGTTTTATTTGATTGACTAAAGGACAAATTTTATTTTAAGATGTTGGTTGCGGTCTTACCATGGGGTTTTCATGTCGAATAGAAGATCGATAAACCTGCTCAAATTCAAGCCTTAGATGGCATGAGAAAGAAACGGCCTATTTTTCTAGTCAACATGTTAGAAGTGATACAAAATGCAGAACTCCTACTCTTATTCTTATTCTCTGAACTCAGTATAACTGAATTCGTATTCTCTGAACGACATATCTACTCTGAACGACATATAAGTTCAGCCTTTAGCATCACATCTAAAATGTTGACTGGGAAAGAAGGCCGTTTCTTTTTCATGCCATCTAAGGCTTAAATTTGAGCAGCTTTATCGATCTTCTTTTCAACATGAAGACATCGGCCTAATCCACAACTAACATTCTCAAACACAATTTAGCCTTTCGGCAATCGGACAGAATAAATTTTTTGAAAATCGGTTCATTGGTTATGGAGATATAAGCAATCAAATGATAATACATCATTTTGGGACACCCGATATATCTTAATATTTTATGATGATGTAAAAATTGTTTCTTTCAAGCCATTCAATCAGAAGAAATAGGTCATTGAATTTTACACCCACCTTTTTACGCTGAGCTAAAGATTTGGAACCTATGCTTATTATTATCATTTTATTTCAAGTTGGCAACTTACATAGCTAATTATTAAAAATGCTAATTCAAGCCAACAAATTGATAATAATGAAATACAGTGTGTCCCAAAAAAATTGTGCCCCGTTTGTCTGAAAATTACGACACAACGGCAAAAGATTCTCGCAAAACTTCTGCAAGAGGATGCTCTTCAGATGTTCAATTAAAGTTTGCCACCATTCCCGTAAAAATCCGTTGAAAAATGATGGAGCTATGACCTTTAGAAGACCAAATTTGCCTGATTACTGAAACCAGCGGTCGGCCATTTCGTCTTACTATTTTGCAGTGACAGGTATCTTCAAGTGAGGCAAGAAATAGTTTCTGTGAGGTCAGAAATAGTGGAACTCTCCGAGGATTATCGGAATTTTCACGAGAACAATGACATTGGCGGCTGCTGTTTCATTTTCATTCCATAAAGCTATTTATCGCTGCAAAATAGTAAGACAAAATGGCCGACCGCTGGTTTCAGTGATCGGGAAAATTTGGTCTCCTGAAGGTCATAGCTTCATCATTTTTTCAACGGATTTTCATGGTGGCAAGCTTTAATTGAACATCTGAAGAGCACCACCATGCAAAAGTTTGGCAAGAATCTTTTGCCGTTTTGTCGCAATCTTCAGACAAACGGGGCACAATTCTTTTGGGACACCCTGTAGAAAAATATATACAAGTAAAATTAGTCAGTAAAATTACAAAATTCATAAAACCAATAGATAAAATCTACAACTAAGATGTATAAAAGCTATAAAATGCCGAGCCGAGGTATTTATTGTTTGCAAAGTCTGCAGTCACAATCTACATTTTCGAACATTTTATTTTATTCTTGAATTATTGCACAGAATTTGCAAAGGTTGTAAACTCCGTCTCCCTGACACCGACCTCTTTCTTGGGATCATACAACTGTTTTTTTTAGCAAATCACAAACGGGCAGGTTACCTACAGGTTGAATCCTAAAACAATTTAAGATCTTTGATGGGCTGTGGAATGAAAAGTATGTGGCCGATATTCAAAACTAAAATGTTAAGTTAATCTATCAAATAATTGTAAATCGCCGCTTGGGATTTATTCTTTTTTCAGCTGGAGTTGTGAAGACTCTCTATAGCAGTATCGTGGAGCCTCATTTCCAATACTGTTGTTCTGTTTGGGGTTGCTGCAATTCCACAGACATCTTACAATTGCAGAGACTTCAAAACAGAGCAGCTCGTGTTGTGACCAAGAGTCAGTTCGATGCTCCAAGTAAACCCTTGATATAAAGTTTAGGTTGGCACACGATCAAGGAGCTGATAGATAGACAGACGAAACTAATGGTTTTTAAATGCATCAACGACCTTGCTCCTACCTATCTTTGCAATCTTTTCACCAAAAAAGCTGATTGCACCGAGCGCAGCCTACGAAATACAAACACTGACTCAAGGCTGCCTTTGAAAAGTTCCGCTAATGGACAAAAATGCTTTTCATTCAAGGGTGCAAAAAGCTGGAACAGCCTTTCAACTGAGGTTAAACAGGCATCTTCGGTCAATGCCTTCAAGAGCCATATTTAGCGTAGACTGCTGTGTAGATAATATATTTTAGATACCCTGTAAATTGATTTCAACACTGATCATTATTTCTAACATTGTTTTTAATAGATTAATTAGACTTTGAAATATTGCAAATAGGTTTTTTCTTTCCTTTGTATTATATTATTATTATTGTATTGTATCGTTAGATGGAGGGTCCCTTGAAAATCAGCACTTGCTGGAGGGCTACCCTCCCTAAATATGTGAAATCAAATCAAATCAAATCAAATCAAATCAAATCAAATCAAATCAATCAAATCAAATCAAATCAAATCAAATCAAATCAAATTCAGTCGTTTTAAACTTGTGACAGCTCAGATAACCACAATCCGCGCGCACATGATGGTAGTTTACCTTACTGGTTTCAGGGCAACTTTTGAAGCTTCGTTTGTTTTGAATTACTAGTTGCGATAATTTTCTTTCTTCGCTGTCGCTAATCGCTTTGAATTGCATAGTCAGTGAAAACAGCCGATGTCATTGTCTTATCAAATCTGCCCATGTTTCTTTTAATTTAGCTATAAAAAATCAATGTAGGATTTCTACCCAAATTGTTAATAGCTAACAGCAGGGAAGAATAATTGCTCTCAGAATTGGTCTCTTGGTCTCTTCATGATGGCCGAGAATCAGGGTCGACCAGAGTAGTATTGCCATAATGCCCATGTTTCTTTTAATTTAGCTATGAAAAATCAACGTAGGATGTCGACCGAATTTGTCAATAGCTAACAGCAGGGAAGAATAATTGCTCTCAGAATTGGTCTCTTCTAGTATGGCCGAGAATCGGGGTCGACCAGAGTAGTATCGCCATAATGCCCATGTTTCTTTTAAGTTAGCTATGAAATATCAACATAGGATGTCGACCGAATTTGTTAATAGCTAACAGCAGGGAAGAATAATTGCTCTCAGAATTGGTCTCTTCTAGTATGGCCGAGAATCGGGGTCGACCAGAGTAGTATCGCCATAATGCCCATGTTTCTTTTAAGTTAGCTATGAAATATCAAGATAGGATGTCGACCGAATTTGTTAATAGCTAACAGCAGGGAAGAATAATTGCTCTCAGAATTGGTCTCTTCTAGTATGGCCGAGAATCGGGGTCGACCAGAGTAGTATCGCCATAATGCCCATGTTTCTTTTAAGTTAGCTATGAAATATCAACATAGGATGTCGACCGAATTTGTTAATAGCTAACAGCAGGGAAGAATAATTGCTCTCAGAATTGGTCTCTTCTAGTATGGCCGAGAATCGGGGTCGACCAGAGTAGTATCGCCATAATGCCCATGTTTCTTTTAAGTTAGCTATGAAATATCAACATAGGATGTCGACCGAATTTGTCAATAGCTAACAGCAGGGAAGAATAATTGCTCTCAGAATTGGTCTCTTCTAGTATGGCCGAGAATCGGGGTCGACCAGAGTAGTATCGCCATAATGCCCATGTTTCTTTTAAGTTAGCTATGAAATATCAAGATAGGATGTCGACCGAATTTGTTAATAGCTAACAGCAGGGAAGAATAATTGCTCTCAGAATTGGTCTCTTCTAGTATGGCCGAGAATCGGGGTCGACCAGAGTAGTATCGCCATAATGCCCATGTTTCTTTTAAGTTAGCTATGAAATATCAACATAGGATGTCGACCGAATTTGTTAATAGCTAACAGCAGGGAAGAATAATTGCTCTCAGAATTGGTCTCTTCTAGTATGGCCGAGAATCGGGGTCGACCAGAGTAGTATCGCCATAATGCCCATGTTTCTTTTAAGTTAGCTATGAAATATCAACATAGGATGTCGACCGAATTTGTTAATAGCTAACAGCAGGGAAGAATAATTGCTCTCAGAATTGGTCTCTTCTAGTATGGCCGAGAATCGGGGTCGACCAGAGTAGTATCGCCATAATGCCCATGTTTCTTTTAAGTTAGCTATGAAATATCAACATAGGATGTCGACCGAATTTGTTAATAGCTAACAGCAGGGAAGAATAATTGCTCTCAGAATTGGTCTCTTCTAGTATGGCCGAGAATCGGGGTCGACCAGAGTAGTATCGCCATAATGCCCATGTTTCTTTTAAGTTAGCTATGAAATATCAACATAGGATGTCGACCGAATTTGTTAATAGCTAACAGCAGGGAAGAATAATTGCTCTCAGAATTGGTCTCTTCTAGTATGGCCGAGAATCGGGGTCGACCAGAGTAGTATCGCCATAATGCCCATGTTTCTTTTAAGTTAGCTATGAAATATCAAGATAGGATGTCGACCGAATTTGTTAATAGCTAACAGCAGGGAAGAATAATTGCTCTCAGAATTGGTCTCTTCTAGTATGGCCGAGAATCGGGGTCGACCAGAGTAGTATCGCCATAATGCCCATGTTTCTTTTAAGTTAGCTATGAAATATCAACATAGGATGTCGACCGAATTTGTTAATAGCTAACAGCAGGGAAGAATAATTGCTCTCAGAATTGGTCTCTTCTAGTATGGCCGAGAATCGGGGTCGACCAGAGTAGTATCGCCATAATGCCCATGTTTCTTTTAAGTTAGCTATGAAATATCAACATAGGATGTCGACCGAATTTGTCAATAGCTAACAGCAGGGAAGAATAATTGCTCTCAGAATTGGTCTCTTCTAGTATGGCCGAGAATCGGGGTCGACCAGAGTAGTATCGCCATAATGCCCATGTTTCTTTTAAGTTAGCTATGAAATATCAACATAGGATGTCGACCGAATTTGTTAATAGCTAACAGCAGGGAAGAATAATTGCTCTCAGAATTGGTCTCTTCTAGTATGGCCGAGAATCGGGGTCGACCAGAGTAGTATCGCCATAATGCCCATGTTTCTTTTAAGTTAGCTATGAAATATCAACATAGGATGTCGACCGAATTTGTTAATAGCTAACAGCAGGGAAGAATAATTGCTCTCAGAATTGGTCTCTTCTAGTATGGCCGAGAATCGGGGTCGACCAGAGTAGTATCGCCATAATGCCCATGTTTCTTTTAAGTTAGCTATGAAATATCAACATAGGATGTCGACCGAATTTGTTAATAGCTAACAGCAGGGAAGAATAATTGCTCTCAGAATTGGTCTCTTCTAGTATGGCCGAGAATCGGGGTCGACCAGAGTAGTATCGCCATAATGCCCATGTTTCTTTTAAGTTAGCTATGAAATATCAACATAGGATGTCGACCGAATTTGTTAATAGCTAACAGCAGGGAAGAATAATTGCTCTCAGAATTGGTCTCTTCTAGTATGGCCGAGAATCGGGGTCGACCAGAGTAGTATCGCCATAATGCCCATGTTTCTTTTAAGTTAGCTATGAAATATCAACATAGGATGTCGACCGAATTTGTTAATAGCTAACAGCAGGGAAGAATAATTGCTCTCAGAATTGGTCTCTTCTAGTATGGCCGAGAATCGGGGTCGACCAGAGTAGTATCGCCATAATGCCCATGTTTCTTTTAATTTAGCTATGAAAAATCAACGTAGGATTTCGACCGAATTTGTTAATAGCTAACAGCAGGGAAGAATAATTGCTCTCAGAATTGGTCTCTTGGTCTCTTCATGATGGCCGAGAATCAGGGTCGACCAGAGTAGTATTGCCATAATGCCCATGTTTCTTTTAATTTAGCTATAAAAAATCAACGTAGGATGTCGACCGAATTTGTCAATAACTAACAGCAGGGAAGAATAATTGCTCTCAGAATTGGTCTCTTCTAGTATGGCCGAGAATCGGGGTCGACCAGAGTAGTATCGCCATAATGCCCATGTTTCTTTTAAGTTAGCTATGAAATATCAACATAGGATGTCGACCGAATTTGTTAATAGCTAACAGCAGGGAAGAATAATTGCTCTCAGAATTGGTCTCTTCTAGTATGGCCGAGAATCGGGGTCGACCAGAGTAGTATCGCCATAATGCCCATGTTTCTTTTAAGTTAGCTATGAAATATCAACATAGGATTTCTACCCAAATTGTTAATAGCTAACAGCAGGGAAGAATAATTGCTCTCAGAATTGATCTCTTGGTCTCTTCATGATGGCCGAGAATCAGGGTCGACCAGAGTAGTATTGCCATAATGCCCATGTTTCTTTTAATTTAGCTATAAAAAATCAATGTAGGATTTCGACCGAATTTGTTAATAGCTAACAGCAGGGAAGAATAATTGCTCTCAGAATTGGTCTCTTGGTCTCTTCATGATGGCCGAGAATCAGGGTCGACCAGAGTAGTATTGCCATAATGCCCATGTTTCTTTTAATTTAGCTATAAAAAATCAACGTAGGATGTCGACCGAATTTGTCAATAGCTAACAGCAGGGAAGAATAATTGCTCTCAGAATTGGTCTCTTCTAGTATGGCCGAAAGTCAGGGTCGACCAGAGTATTATCGCCATAATGCCCATGTTCCTTTTAATTTAGCTATGAAAAATCAATGTAGGATTTCGACCGAATTTGTTAATAGCTAACAGCAGGGAAGAATAATTGCTCTCAGAATTGGTCTCTTGGTCTCTTCATGATGGCCGAGAATCAGGGTCGACCAGAGTAGTATTGCCATAATGCCCATGTTTCTTTTAATTTAGCTATAAAAAATCAACGTAGGATGTCGACCGAATTTGTCAATAGCTAACAGCAGGGAAGAATAATTGCTCTCAGAATTGGTCTCTTCTAGTATGGCCGAGAATCGGGGTCGACCAGAGTAGTATCGCCATAATGCCCATGTTCCTTTTAATTTAGCTATGAAAAATCAATGTAGGATTTCGACCGAATTTGTTAATAGCTAACAGCAGGGAAGAATAATTGCTCTCAGAATTGGTCTCTTGGTCTCTTCATGATGGCCGAGAATCAGGGTCGACCAGAGTAGTATTGCCATAATGCCCATGTTTCTTTTAATTTAGCTATAAAAAATCAACGTAGGATGTCGACCGAATTTGTTAATAGCTAACAGCAGGGAAGAATAATTGCTCTCAGAATTGGTCTCTTCTAGTATGGCCGAGAATCAGGGTCGACCAGAGTAGTATCGCCATAATGCCCATGTTCCTTTTAATTTAGCTATGAAAAATCAATGTAGGATTTCGACCGAATTTGTTAATAGCTAACAGCAGGGAAGAATAATTGCTCTCAGAATTGGTCTCTTGGTCTCTTCATGATGGCCGAGAATCAGGGTCGACCAGAGTAGTATTGCCATAATGCCCATGTTTCTTTTAATTTAGCTATAAAAAATCAACGTAGGATGTCGACCGAATTTGTCAATAGCTAACAGCAGGGAAGAATAATTGCTCTCAGAATTGGTCTCTTCTAGTATGGCCGAGAATCGGGGTCGACCAGAGTAGTATCGCCATAATGCCCATGTTTCTTTGAATTCAGCTATGAAAAATCAACGTAGGATATCGACTGAATTTGTTAATAGCTAACAGCAGGGAAGAATAATTGCTCTCAGAATTGGTCTCTTGGTCTCTTCATGATGGCCGAGAATCAGGGTCGACCAGAGTAGTATTGCCATAATGCCCATGTTTCTTTTAATTTAGCTATAAAAAATCAACGTAGGATGTCGACCGAATTTGTCAATAGCTAACAGCAGGGAAGAATAATTGCTCTCAGAATTGGTCTCTTCTAGTATGGCCGAGAATCGGGGTCGACCAGAGTAGTATCGCCATAATGCCCATGTTTCTTTTAAGTTAGCTATGAAATATCAACATAGGATGTCGACCGAATTTGTTAATAGCTAACAGCAGGGAAGAATAATTGCTCTCAGAATTGGTCTCTTCTAGTATGGCCGAGAATCGGGGTCGACCAGAGTAGTATCGCCATAATGCCTATGTTCATTTTCATTTCATTTTATAGTATTTATACCGGGTGAGTCAGAAAAAAGAATCCCCATTTGAAAGATCACAGCTCCCTGGATATCAAGACAATGATATCAGCAAATGTATAGTTTGATGGTAGCAATGTTCAAATCTACTATAAAATTTTCCTGACTGAAATCGGCCACTCCATTCTGAAATTATGAGGGGTTTTCTCGAGAAAACTTCTTCAAAGAACCTTCAAAACGTGCCCAAAATCATGAAAAAATTTCCGTTACATTTCTGCCTTACAACAGCCATAATACAGCAATGACTTGTGGACGCTTTAGCACGTGCTATCCTCCTGGGAGGATGAACAAGTCCTCCCCCTGGTATTCGATGACCTATTCCAGGGGAATCCATTCTCCCAAGAGGTCAAAATACATGAATTTATGCGAGTGTCATCAATTTTAGGAAGGAAAATTTGCTCATTGTTTTCATTCGTTTTCGCAGGTTTTTGGAAGGGGCTTTCTGCAGAAAATCACCCATATCCACGGGAAGGAATGGCCGATTAAGGCCGGGTAAATTACTGAACCTAATTGAACATATTGGCAATAAAACAAGACAGTTTTCAATATTATTGCTTTGATATTCATGGAGCAGTGGCCTTCCAAGCGGGGATTCTTTTTTCTGACTCACCCGGTACAGGGTTACTATTCAACGTATAATACAAAAAATTGATTTACAAACTGCCCTGTTAAAAGAAAGAAAAAAGCAACCTACAATATCAAGATAAAAACTAATATATAAGTATTAAAAGTCAAAAGGAAAAGTGTGATTATGTACAAGATCTGGCATTTTTCAATGACGATTTGAAATGTGTGAAAGTACTGGCCATCTTATTTTCTCTTTTTAGTTTGTTCCAAAGTTTGGCCCCTCTATATTAGAAGCATTTCCGGACACATGCGGTTTTTAGCAATGGTACATAAAGGACTGTGCTGATATTACGAAGCTGTCTAGTGCTGGTTTCTGATAACCTTTGCAACAGTCCTGTAAGATAATCAGGCGCTTCATGGTTTATAGACCTATAGACCATTTTCAAGGTTTCTGTTTCAATGAGATCGTTGACCGTTGACCACCCTAATTGCCTGATGATAGGTGCTGCAGACGATCTGTAGGGGTTGCTTGTCACGATCCTAACTGCACGATTTTGGAGCTTCTGAAGCTTGTTTAGTGCTGTGTTGCACAAACACCACAGACTGGGCAACAGAAACGGAAGTAAGGCTCAACCATACTTTTGTCGTCGCAAAGTTCTGAGCTACAGGGAGGGACGTAGGAGGCATCTCAAACTTGGAGGGGCACAACACTTCAAGGGCACTTTTTTCTCTAAGCTGTAGGGGCACTTCCTGAAAATAGAAAGGGCATTCCTTTGTTTATTGCAATATCTTGGGGGGGCACGTGCCCCCAGTGCCCCCCCCGGTTCCTACGTCTCTGCTGAGCTACATCCTAAAGGAGCAATTAATGAAAAAACCATATAGCCAGATTATATTACCAACTAATGGAGAGAAAGATCATAGAGTATTGACTTTTTATGTAAACTCTTTATATCGATTTTAGGAGATTTTAAAAAAGGGGTAAATATGTCGTTTTCTTCGAGCGTCGCCCGTTATGGCCGCAGGAGAAACAATGAACACTACTCTCCGGTAAAAAGTTTTAATAAGAAAAACAGTTTTGTTTACTGTTATTTGTTTATCATTTGGTACTTTAAACACGAACATATATGTAAGAATTAACCTAAACTTTGAGAGTTTTGGCAATTGAATTACATGCTTCGAGTTGTTCTTAATCCCATTTTATTCATCTTTTTATGTTATGGCCTCTGGGTAGACAAAATATGTTGCTCGTTGTGGTATCGTCTCTGTGGTAGGGTAGTGTTAGCTGTAGGTATAGTAATTACTAATCATGTGTTGTAATTTTCTAATGAAAAATATATAAAAAAAGCTGAAATGATATTTTTTGAGCTGACTGGAATCACAGCGACTGCCCACGACGCATACCGGATGAACCAGAAAAAAGTTCCAACTTTTGAAACTTCATAGCAGCAAGAGTACTGGATGGATTGGAATCAATCAACATTTTCTTGACAGCCAAAAGATTGAAGTGTTTTTGTGACTTTCTCGCCTTTTTACGAGCACTGGAAAAATTAGCAAATTCAAGTTTACGAAAACTTGGTGGTTGCAACAGGACTGGAAAAGGCCTAAATCACTTGATCAAATCATAAAAGACTCCTCGCTCAGAACAGCAGACAAAATGTAATTTTGCATGGGTGAGAGCTATCGTATTCACATTTATTGCCATGGGATTAAAAATCTTTAGTATCCGTTGGAGAATTTATGTCTTGTAACTCTTGAGAGATGTGAAACGCCCGTTTGTATTGTTGAGTGTAAGGAAAAACTTAGCGATTTGATCAAGCGCTTTAGGCCCCTTTTCAATAATTTTGGAACCATGACATTTTTGTAGAGGTAAATATACCAATATATGCAGTGCTGGTAAGAAGACGAGAAAAATCACAAAACTACGTCGATATTTTGGCTTTTAACTAGAATTTGAATCATTCAAATTCATGAAGTACTCGTGGTGCAACGAATTTTAAAAAGTGGAAACTTTTTCTGGCACCTCCGGTATTTAAAGGCACACTGTTCCCTCGATAATTTGCTTTATCCAAAGAAAGCAAAGTCATTCATGCATAATTTTCATGGTCATGAAAATTATGCATGAATGATCCTGCCTTTGTTGAATAAAGGAAACTAGCGTAAATTTGTGGAATATTCAATAGGGATCTTTATCGATTTCTTTCATTCATCAAGGGGACAGTGTGCCTTTAAAGGGTCTGTTTCATCCAGCATTCCTTGCACGTGCCGTCTCTTGGTTTTCCTTTATTGTCCGCCATTTTCATGGGCCATGAAAATGGCGGCAACAAAGGCCAACAAAGAGATAACAAGTGCAAGGCATGCTGGATGAAACAGACCCTTTAAACACGGCAGCCCATTAGTTCACCAGTATCCAAAGGCCTTGGCAAGAACACAGCTCAAGCAGGTATTTTAATAAACAAACAGGCTGTTTAACCTAAGTGGCCGTCTAGCCAACATTGATCTGAGAATTGATTATGGCTTAGACCAACAAATAATCTCATGGTGCTTACATAGAGTGAAGGCAAATTTGCGTGCACTTTATATAATTGTTTGTAGTTTTAACAAAATGTCTCTGGTGCTGTTTCGCAGAGAAGTCTATCTTATGCGCATACTAACCGGTTTTGTGTTGTACAGGAAAATATAAAGCCCGAGGTCTTAAAAGTACAGACCGAGCTTGCGAGGTCTGTGCAATAAGACCGAGGGCTTTATATTTTCATGTACAACTACAAACCCGGTTAGTATGAGTTTTATTACCTGATAGCTTCTAATTTGGACTGATATCATTTGGCCAAACTCATTTTGTTACTGTATGTCGCTTGAGTTTATTGTAAATTTCACTGGCCTAAATCAGTTACTGTGTTGTCAAAAACGCGTCCTTGTATCGTATTATACAAGGCTACGGGAAAACCGCGGGAAATGTGCGATTAGCCAATTGGATTGGCGGGATTCTTGTATTGCCTTTGAAACGTCAGTCAGGTAATAATTAGATGTATTACAATACATGTTTGTAAGTTCATTTTTGGAGCAAGTCAAGAGTTCACTGTAAAGCGTTCTTCGGTTGTTCAAAAAATCACTGAGCCTGGCAGGTGCCTCTTAATTAGATGGGATTTACCAAAATCTGTCAAGTTGTACTAGGATAGTACAAGTATTTTTTTACAAAAAAACGAAGAATTTGATCCAGTACTGAAAGTTTCTTAAAATTATCAGATTTTAAAGGGTTTGTGTAAGGTTAAAAGCTAGCATTTGCAGAGAGCAGAAAATCTAAAAATACCCCATTCAAATCGAAGTTGCACACAATGTCAACAAAGGGTAGCCTAAGAATGAGATTTTAATCTTACTAAGAAACAGTGCTGTGTCTGATTTACTTCTTTGTTCTATTTCGCGCGGAAGGAGTCTGGGTATTCTGTTATTAGCCTATTGTATTTGATGATTTCGAGACGATCATGGATATTGTTTAGCAAAAGGAACAATAACATGCGTAGAAGTTTTCAATGCCCTATTTATAGATGGCCTCCTCTTAGCTCCGTTCATTCACTTTAAGTGCTCGGGAGTTTCTTACGAGTTTCTTAGGGGTTCCTTACCAATCTTCAAGTTCTCTACCTGTTCCCTTCGTGAACATTGCAAAACAAGGTTTTTAAGCCTTTCCAATGTTTAGACATTACCTTACAAATAATATGATTTAGGAAATAAATGGAAGTGAAGTAAAAATATGTCAAGGATTTCCTTTATGAAAGATAAATAGTTTCATAACTTATATTTGCCAGTACTTGAGTCCCGGGGGGGGGGGGTACTCCAATTGTGGCCTGACAGGGGGGTCCAGTCAGGGTTAAAGAGGGCCAAAGCAAAAATTTTGAAAAATATCCTCAAATGGTAGTATCTTTTTATAGAAACCCCCAAATGGTAGTTTGTGAACCTAAAATTGGGCCATTTGGTAGCGTGTGGTAGCAAAAATTCTCTGCAGTATTTCAAAATTTTCTATTGTAGAAACTGATTGAACAAAGCAAGAAAACTTCAAAATTCAATGATAATTACTGCTGCAACGACCATATTGCCGTGCGGAGGAGCCTACTGAGTTGAAATCTTATAACTGACCAAGAATCTTGGAATACCCCCAATTGGTAGTATATGTTGGACAAATAGGGCCATTTGGTAGCCATTTCGTAAGACCCTCAAACCGACTGGACCCCCCTGTTAGGCCATAATGGAAGTACCCCCCGGGACTGGAGTTTCTTAATTTTTTCGGGAATCTGAGAGTTGAGTTTCTTATAGGCAGTTTCTTATAAAAAAGATACGTGTAGCGCACATACCAATGCTTTTTCGGATTTTGAGGGTCAAGGAGCAGGGGGCAGGTGTAAAAGTGTGATTAGGTGTGAAAAACGAAAGATTTCTTTGTCGAAAAATGGGCCTTAGCCGGAAAATTATGACTCATAAACAACCCCAGTTGTCCCGAAACCCAAAACTTCGGTAGCACCGTGATTGATAACCCGTTTTCGACCCCTCACCTGCCCTATGAAGGTTCCTTCAAATCTTTGCATTGGCGTTTGAATGTTGATGTATTTGTATGGGAAACAATTGGAAAGGTCCCCAAAATGACCAAATATGGCTAATTTCTCTTGCATGCATCAACGGATAGGGCTCAAACCCCCATCGATTGGGGCATATATATGACTTTTACGGTATACCAACAATCCATGTTTCAATCCTTATCCAGTTTTCCTGTGACCGCGTCCCTCGGTTGAGCGATTTTCCGCCAATCAGTAATTCTTAAGAATAATAAATGAGCCCTTTGTTAGCAACTAACCAATCAAATTGTGAATTGGACCAGTACTGACGTAGGCAACTGGCCTTCTCAACTAGGTTGCTTTTTCCCATACATGAATTCGTACTAATATTCGTACGGGAAAAGCGTTTACACGGGCCTACACGGTGCCGTACGAATTTCCATCCGGTTTAGTTTTAAATCAGTACGCTTTCCTAGGTGGACCAAAATTTGTACGGATAGCTGTACTAATTTTCATCCGGTTTAGTTTTAAATCAGTACGCTTTCCTAGGTGGACCAAAATTTGTACGGATAGCTGTACTAATTTTCATCCGGTTTAGTTTTAAATCAGTACGCTTTCCTAGGTGGACCAAAATTTGTACGGATAGCTGTACTAATTTTCATCCGGTTTAGTTTTAAATCAGTACGCTTTCCTAGGTGGACCAAAATTTGTACGGATAGCTGTACTAATTTTCATCCGGTTTAGTTTTAAATCAGTACGCTTTCCTAGGTGGACCAAAATTTGTACGGATAGCTGTACTAATTTTCATCCGGTTTAGTTTTAAATCAGTACGCTTTCCTAGGTGGACCAAATTTTCATCCGGTTTAGTTTTAAATCAGTTGTACGGGTGGACCAAAATTTGTACGGATAGCTGTACTAATTTTCATCCGGTTTAGTTTTAAATCAGTACGCTTTCCTAGGTGGACCAAAATTTGTACGGATAGCTGTACTAATTTTCATCCGGTTTAGTTTTAAATCAGTACGCTTTCCTAGGTGGACCAAAATTTGTACGGATAGCCGTACTAATTTTCATCCGGTTTAGTTTTAAATCAATACGCTTTCCTAGGTGGACCAAAATTTGTACGGATAGCCGTACTAATTTTCATCCGGTTTAGTTTTAAATCAATACGCTTTCCTAGGTGGACCAAAATTTGTACGGATAGCCGTACTAATTTTCATGCGGATATAGCCAGGTCTCGCGTGAACGGAAAGGATATCCGTACGAATATTTATCCGTACGAACTTTCATCCAGTACCATGTAGACGGGGTCTTAATCTGTTCCAAGAGAAAACCAAAATATTGCGGTAATCTTTTTCATGCAATGTCTTGAATACGATTTATTCTACAGGGTGTCTCAAAGCAATTGTGCCCCTGAAGATTGCGACAAAACGGCAAAAGATTCTTGCCAAACTATTGCATGATGGTGCTCTTCAGATATTCAATTAAAGTTTGCAACCATCCCTATAAAAATCCGTTGAAAAATGATGGAGTTATGACCTTCAGGAGACCAAATTTGCCCGATCATTAAAACCAGCAGTCGGCCATTTTGTCTTGCTATTTTGCAGCAATAAATAGCTTTATGGAATGAAAATGAAACAGCAGCCTCCAATGTAATAGCTCTCGTGAAAATTCCGATAATCCTCGGAGAGTTCCACTATTTCTGACCTCACAGAAATTATTTCTTACCTCACGTGAAGCTACTTATCACTGCATAATTGTAAGGCAAAATGGCCGACCGCTGGTTTCGGTCATCAGGCAAATTTGATCTTCTGAAGATTGTAGCTCCATCATTTTTCGACGGATTTTTACGGGGATGGTGGCAAACTTTATTTGAACATCTGAAGGGTACCATCATGCCAAAGTTTGGCGAGAATCTTTTGCCGTTGTTTCATAATTTTCAGACAAACGGGGCACAATTTTTTTGGGACACCCTGCATGATCCAAACTTTTATCATTAAACATCCAAACAGGGGACAGTAATTGAAGTGAGATAATGCAAGTACCATCATCAACTGCTGTGATGTTTCAGTGTCCATATAAACGTGGTATGCAAGGGGGGTACTTAGTATATTTATCCGACGGGGATGTGCCATTTTTAAGGGTATCGTTTTCACCAATTTTTTCTAGCACATGGTATCAAAATAAGGCAATTTTTCTAGAGCAGGTTGTCAAAACATGTCAAAGGGGAATATTTTGCTAGATCGGGTCGTTTTTCGGTCAAATTTCATGTTTTGAGTGTACTTTTCACCAATTTTTTCTAGAACAGGTTATCATTTTGAGCGAAAAGTTCTGGAGCAGGGTAAAAAAAAAATGTTTCGTGGGCACACCCCCGTACAAATGTAAGTCAAGTACACCCCCCCCCCCGGGCAGGAGCATTTACTTTTCTGGCAACCTTTTTTACAGAGAGCCTTGACATGTTGTTTGAAAGAAAGTGAATAAATAAATAAAAATTGATTTGCACTTGTGACATCTTTCAACACATTGCAACCCTGACAACATAGGGCTAAAAATCTTTAAAGAGGTCGGTGTAAAATTCTATTGCATTTTTCTTTGAAATAAATGGCTAGGAAGGAACTTAGGGTTTTTTGCTGTATCTGCCGTGGCAATTTATTGATATCTTGATTTCTTTCAATATGGCGGCATTTATTAAATTTGAGGCTATGATGTCATCAAAAATTCCTAAATCCTAAACTAGAAGAGCTACAGATTTCTGCTTGCCATCATATTGTAGACCTTCATAAACTATGGTTTTCTTGACGGTTATATAACGTTTCCTCTATTAGTTTAGGATTTACGAGTGTTTAAATATTTTCAAAATTTTCCGTGAATTTTTTCAAAAAGAGTGAAATTGCCGCCATTTTGCAAAACACAAAGATATCAAAAAATTTCCACGGCAGATTTACAGCAAAGTACCATAAGTTCCTTTCAAGCAATTCAATTCAACGAAAACCGCATAAGAATTGTACAACGACCTTTTTAATGATTTGAAAGATTTGAGCCCTATGCTAGCCCTGACCTGACATCTGATATGAGACAAAAGCTAGTATAGTATCCATTAATCTTTAGTTGTTTCGTAATGTGTCTGTATACAGTTTAACGTTTCATATGTTTATATATTGGCCATGGGGTAGCAATTATATTTCGCTCCCTGTGGTATCGTACCTGTAGTGTAATTAGAATTAGGTACAGTAGAATGTAAAATATATTGGAAAATTTTATATTTGAATGAAAAAAAGTGATTGATCGAAAGTTATACCGAGAAGATTCTCCTCTCTAGGAAACCTATTTGTTTGTAATTTGCTAAAAAACAGTTGTTTGATCCTAGGCAAGAGATCAGTGATCGTGCTAAGATATTTACAACCAAGGGCATCGCAATGCAGGTATTAGCATTTGTTAGGTATTCAATATCAGGGGGCAAACTTTGGCATTGCTTATTTTCACAGGTACCGGTCGTCCCAAGAAAGTACTACTTTTGAAAAATCACTAACATTTCATTACCCCCGTCTTAGCTAAACAGTCGACCTTGTTTTCAATAATGACCAGGAGAGGGGTTTGTGATTAAGA
This sequence comes from Aurelia coerulea, assembly GCA_039566865.1. Lineage (NCBI taxonomy): Eukaryota > Metazoa > Cnidaria > Scyphozoa > Semaeostomeae > Ulmaridae > Aurelia > Aurelia coerulea. The sequence goes on along the minus strand of CM076951.1, from coordinate 573,479 downwards.
CGAGGGGTCAACATGAAGTAATTCGACAACTAATCTACATATTGGAGTGACTTCTCTTTCTAGTGCCAGTTGCCTCTGAGCACTAAATTGAAAGGTACTCATGATGGACAAGTTGAAAGTTTTATTATTGCTTTCACTAGCAGTATGCATTTGGGGAAACCCTTTGCAAGAGCTTGGTAAGCCTTCTTCTATTATTCAATGTAGACGTAATTAATGTATTTTGGTGTTTAAGTTAAGATTAGATTAGAAAAGTTTTTTTGAATCCCTTTACCTAAAGCAGACGCTGCCATTGCTAATAACTATTCAACGAATGACTATGGTGATGCCATTTACTATATTACTGCTAGTTTTCGTATTCAATATAAAGATTTACAAAATCGAGGTACTTAAGACTGCACTTACAAATTGCTTAACAGTTGCTCTGAAGATGCCCTAGTGGGTGAAACTAGTTAGCAGATAACTGAAAAATAGCGCAAAAGATCAACTCAATGCCTGCTCTCTGAGGATGTTGTCCCTCTTCTTCGTTGTTCACTATGCCGGGTGTGCCAAAATAAACTAAGCACGTTTGGCAGGCCACAATAAATTCTACACTGGACCGATTTTGAAGATTTATGACTTAATCGTTAGCGGAAAGCCTGAATTAGATACTGGGAGTTTTGTAAACGTTTTTATTTTCATTTTTTAGAGCTAGAAGCGAGTTTCCTAAAATGTTTAGTTTTAGAAAACACTGAAACGATCAAAAAACATCTATCAAGTTTTCTAAAGAATCGACATGAAAGGACAAAGAGAGAAATTGTTCGTGGTGATTTGCGATTTAGAAACCGATCAATTGTCATCTGATGTACGAGAGTTCGTAATAAACACCCAAATCCCCCTGGAAATGTTTCTCTTTTTTCATTCATGTTGAACGTTTTAAAATTTGATCGACGTTTTTCGAAAACGAACATTTTAAGAAATTCGCTTCTAGCTCTAAAAACTGAAAACGGAAAAATTTGCCAAAAATCCTAGAATCTAATGCAGGCTTTCTGCTAAGATTAAGTCATAAATCTTCAAAATCGGTCTACTGTACGATTTATTGTGGCCTGCCAAACCTGCATAGTTTATTTTGGCGCACCCGGTATACAAATTACTTAACTACATAACAAGCAAAGATGATTACTGGGGCGGGAACTGGGGAAGGCTTCTTCTATCATTTAGTGTAGATGTAATTAATCTACTTATGGTATTTAAGATGGTCCTTTCTTCATCATTTCACCTGAAACAAGATTTTCTTCTCTTTTTTTAATCAATATAAAATTTACAAAAACCAGGTACTTAAGACTATACTTACAAATTACTTAACTACATAACTAAGATGACAACCCGGAAAGCAAGAACCCATGACTATCCCAGGGTCATGCCATAGAACACAAAATAAATTACATCTAAATATACAATTACGAAAAGCTACATATAAACGATGTTTATTTAAAAATACAAACAAACGATAATGGAAACTTTGTGGCAACTTGGCGTGAAATAAAGGTTTGAGCTATCTTAAAAAAAGACCTGTTTTGTGGATGAACTCTAAAGTCAGTTGGAGTATATTTTTATTAGCGTCACTTGAAATTTCTTTATCACCATATAACGATAGTTGTACAAGAACGTTGTTAGAAAGGCTGTTGATTTCAATAAATGGTCGTAATGCAACTGAAACTCCAGCGAGAATATCTCGTCGTTCGCCGTTGACTATCAAATGAAGGGCAAAGCAACAGAAAGTGCTCCGAAAGAACTATTATTGCAAAGAACTATCGAGTGAACCAGAAAAATTTCCCACTTTGAAAATCAATAGCATCAAGAGTACCTGATGGATTGGACTGAATCAATATTTGCTTGACAGCCAAAAGATGGAAGTATTTTCGGGATTTTTCTTGCCTTCTTACGAGCACTGGAACAATTGGCCAATTCAAGTTTACACAGACTTGGTGGTTGCAAAATGACTGGAAAAGGCCTAAAATACTTGATGAAATCATAAAGGACTCCTCGCTCAGAACAAGAGAGAAAATGTAATTTCACATGGGTGAGAGCTATCGCCTGCACATTTATTGCAATGGGATTGAAAATCTTTAATATCTGGTTGAGAATCTATGTCTTATAACTCTTGAGAGAAGTGAAACGCCTGAGAGTATTGTTTTGTGTGAGGAGAGTCCTAACGATTTGATAAAGTGTTTTCGGCCCTTTTTCAGTAATTTTGCAACCGTTAAATTTTTTTAAAGATGAATTGATCTATATTTGCAGTCCTTCTGAGAAGAAACAGAAAAATCACAAGAATACCTTCATCTTTTGGCTTTTAACTAGAATTCGAATCATTCAAATCCATGAAACACTTGCGATGCTACGAATTTTCGAAAGTGGGAACTTTTTTCTGGGACACCCATGAAATGTACAAATATTGTGATTCCAAGCACTTCTACAATCAATTTTGTAAGAACAAACCTTTTCAGAACAATATCTTTTGTGTGTTCTCTTGTCAATGTTAGAATTTGTTTCTATAGAACCCACTCAGATTTGGTTGACTCCAGCGATGTGAATTTAGCATTAATCAATGGCTAATCACTCTCAAAATGTTCCTCGATAGTTAACTTGAACATAGATAGTATTCAGATTTGATTGGCTCCAGTTATGTGAATTTAGTTTTAACCAATGGCTAATCAATTTCAAAATGTTCCTCGGTAGTTAACTTGAACATAGATAGTATACAGATTTGATTGGCTCCAGTTATGTGAATTTAGCATTAATCAATGGCTAATCACTCTCAAAATGTTCCTTGATAGTTAACTTGAACATAGATAGTATTCAGATTTGGTTGGCTCCAGTTATGTGAATTTAGTTTTAATCAATGGCTAATCACTCTCAAAATGTTCCTCGGTAGTTAACTTGAACATAGATAGTATACAGATTTGGTTGGCTCCAGTTATGTGAATTTAGCATTAATCAATGGCTAATCAATTTCAAAATGTTCCTCGGTAGTTAACTTGAACATAGATAGTATACAGATTTGGTTGGCTCCAGTTATGTGAATTTAGTTTTAATCAATGGCTAATCACTCTCAAAATGTTCCTTGATAGTTAACTTGAACATAGATAGTATACAGATTTGATTGGCTCCAGTTATGTGAATTTAGTTTTAACCAATGGCTAATCACTCTCAAAATGTTCCTCGGTAGTTAACTTGAACATAGATAGTATTCAGATTTGATTGGCTCCAGTTATGTGAATTTAGTTTTAACCAATGGCTAATCAATTTCAAAATGTTCCTTGATAGTTAACTTGAACATAGATAGTATACAGATTTGATTGGCTCCAGTTATGTGAATTTAGCATTAATCAATGGCTAATCACTCTCAAAATGTTCCTTGATAGTTAACTTGAACATAGATAGTATTCAGATTTGATTGGCTCCAGTTATGTGAATTTAGTTTTAACCAATGGCTAATCAATTTCAAAATGTTCCTTCTGTAGTTAACTTGAACATAGATAGTATACAGATTTGGTTGACTCCAGCGATGTGAATTTAGCATTAATCAATGGCTAATCACTCTCAAAATGTTCCTTGATAGTTAACTTGAACATAGATAGTATTCAGATTTGATTGGCTCCAGTTATGTGAATTTAGTTTTAACCAATGGCTAATCAATTTCAAAATGTTCCTTCTGTAGTTAACTTGAACATAGATAGTATTCAGATTTGATTGGCTCCAGTTATGTGAATTTAGTTTTAACCAATGGCTAATCAATTTCAAAATGTGTAGTTAACTTGAACATAGATAGTATTCAATGGCTAATGTGAATTTAGTTTTAACACTCTCAAAATGTTCCTCGGTAGTTAACTTGAACATAGATAGTATACAGATTTGGTTGACTCCAGTTATGTGAATTTAGTTTTAACCAATGGCTAATCAATTTCAAAATGTTCCTCGGTAGTTAACTTGAACATAGATAGTATACAGATTTGATTGGCTCCAGTTATGTGAATTTAGTTTTAACCAATGGCTAATCAATTTCAAAATGTTCCTCGGTAGTTAACTTGAACATAGATAGTATTCAGATTTGATTGGCTCCAGTTATGTGAATTTAGTTTTAACCAATGGCTAATCAATTTCAAAATGTTCCTCGGTAGTTAACTTGAACATAGATAGTATACAGATTTGGTTGACTCCAGTTATGTGAATTTAGCATTAATCAATGGCTAATCACTCTCAAAATGTTCCTTGATAGTTAACTTGAACATAGATAGTATTCAGATTTGATTGGCTCCAGTTATGTGAATTTAGTTTTAACCAATGGCTAATCAATTTCAAAATGTTCCTTCTGTAGTTAACTTGAACATAGATAGTATACAGATTTGGTTGACTCCAGCGATGTGAATTTAGCATTAATCAATGGCTAATCACTCTCAAAATGTTCCTTGATAGTTAACTTGAACATAGATAGTATTCAGATTTGATTGGCTCCAGTTATGTGAATTTAGTTTTAACCAATGGCTAATCAATTTCAAAATGTTCCTTCTGTAGTTAACTTGAACATAGATAGTATACAGATTTGGTTGACTCCAGCGATGTGAATTTAGCATTAATCAATGGCTAATCACTCTCAAAATGTTCCTTCGGTAGTTAACTTGAACATAGATAGTATACAGATTTGGTTGACTCCAGCGATGTGAATTTAGCATTAATCAATGGCTAATCACTCTCAAAATGTTCCTCGGTAGTTAACTTGAACATAGATAGTATTCAGATTTGATTGGCTCCAGTTATGTGAATTTAGTTTTAACCAATGGCTAATCAATTTCAAAATGTTCCTTGATAGTTAACTTGAACATAGATAGTATACAGATTTGATTGACTCCAGTTATGTGAATTTAGTTTTAACCAATGGCTAATCACTCTCAAAATGTTCCTTGATAGTTAACTTGAACATAGATAGTATTCAGATTTGATTGGCTCCAGTTATGTGAATTTAGTTTTAACCAATGGCTAATCAATTTCAAAATGTTCCTTCTGTAGTTAACTTGAACATAGATAGTATACAGATTTGGTTGACTCCAGCGATGTGAATTTAGCATTAATCAATGGCTAATCACTCTCAAAATGTTCCTTGATAGTTAACTTGAACATAGATAGTATTCAGATTTGATTGGCTCCAGTTATGTGAATTTAGTTTTAACCAATGGCTAATCAATTTCAAAATGTTCCTTCTGTAGTTAACTTGAACATAGATAGTATACAGATTTGATTGGCTCCAGATGTGAATGGCTAATCACTCTCAAAATGTTCCTTGATAGTTAACTCATAGATAGTATTCAGATTTGATTGGCTCCAGTTATGTGAATTTAGCATTAATCAATGGCTAATCACTCTCAAAATGTTCCTTGATAGTTAACTTGAACATAGATAGTATTCAGATTTGATTGGCTCCAGTTATGTGAATTTAGTTTTAACCAATGGCTAATCAATTTCAAAATGTTCCTCGGTAGTTAACTTGAACATAGATAGTATACAGATTTGGTTGACTCCAGCGATGTGAATTTAGCATTAATCAATGGCTAATCACTCTCAAAATGTTCCTTGATAGTTAACTTGAACATAGATAGTATTCAGATTTGATTGGCTCCAGTTATGTGAATTTAGTTTTAACCATTGGCTAATCATTCTCAAAATGTTCCTCGATAGTTAACTTGAATATAGATAAAAATGTATACATCCAGCAATGTGATAGTATTCAGATTTGATTGGCTCCAGTTATGTGAATTTAGCATTAATCAATGGCTAATCACTCTCAAAATGTTCCTCGATAGTTAACTTGAACATAGATACTTCATTTTTTGGTATTGGTGCTTTGAGAGCAGAGATATCAATCTTGAAAGCTCAAATGTGCATCCACTTGCAAACCAGAGCGTTGGCCTTTTGGCCTAAGCAAATTCATGAAGCACATCGAAATGTAGAATTGAAATTAATGAAAAATTAAGAAATTTGCCCATGGGTGACTTCTGGAGAGCAGAATAACACAAGATCTAATATTGTTCAAATTTCATCAAGGTTATCGTTAATTAAAACGATGTGCCTTAAGAAATTGCTTAGGCCAAAAGGCTAAAGCTCTGGTTTGCAGGAAGAAGCAAATTTGAGCTTTCAAAATTTATATTTCTGCTTCCAAAACACCAATACCAACAAACGATGTATCTATGTTCAATTTAACTATCGAGGAACATTTTGAGAGTGATTAGCCATTGATTAAAGCAAAATTAACAATGCTAGAGTCAGCCAAATCCGTATACATTTTTTTGGGACACCCGGTAATGTTTTGATAATGTTCTCTTTGCTGAATAAACAACAGCTAAGAGAGATGTTTTTATCTGAATTTTGTTTCTACATATACATTCACCTCCAAACGTGTAAGCTTCCTATATGTATGTATGTATTAGTTTGCCATCAAATTAAATTACAATATGAAAATATGAAAAAGAAAGTGGTGTAATTACAGGTAAATAAAATTTACGGGCAAAAGCTAAAAAGACTGTCGAAAAACACACCAGGTTGAAAATGGCAGGGATAGCATTAAAAAGGTCAACACGACATTTTATCCATAATGGTCCCTCCAGAGGTGCTATCAAAGCGAAATGTGCTCAGGAAGAAAATTTTGTGTCAAAACTGGAGAAAAAAATCATTCCCGAAATTGTTAACCAAATGTTTTCGTTGGCTGATTTTGGGTTGTTAATAATATATTGGTAAAAAGTTTCAAATCTACTATAAAATTTACTTGACTGAAATCGGCCACTCCAGTCTGAAATTATGAGGGATTTTCTCGAGAAAGCGTCTTCAAAAAACCTTCAAAGCATGCCCAAAATCATGAACAAATTTCCCTAACATTTCTGCTTTACTATGGCCTTACAGCAGTGACTTGTGGACGCTTTCACGGGGGAGGGGGGGGGCTCTGTATCTGGGGATGTGTCGCGACGAAGGGTATACTTTTCGGACCCCAAGGGTATACTTTTTTGCAATTTTGGTCAGCAACGGTCTAGCCAAGGGTACGGTCATGATATTATATTTGGTACAAATTTGACAATATTTGTCGAGGAAATGGTCAAAATTGGTCTAGCCAAGGGTACCATTTTCGAAAAATTGGTTCAGAGAATGGTCAAATTGGTCTAGCCCAGGGTACTATTTTCGTAAAAATTAGTCTAGCCAACAGTACTCTTTTGAAGATGCTCGTGGCAGACCCCTACCCAAAATTTGGCCAAGAACCTCCCCCGTGGAAGCTGTAGAACGTGCTATCCTCTTGGGAGGATGAACATGTCCTCCCCCTGGTATCGATGACCTATTCAAGGGGATTCCATTTTCTCAAGAGGTCAAAATACATGAATTTATGTGAGTGGTGTCTTTTTCAGAAAAGAAACTTTGCTCATTGTTTTCATTCCTTTTTTGCAGGCAGGTTTTCGGAAGGGGCTTTCTGCAGAAAATCACCCATATCGACGGAAAGGAATGGCCGATTAAGGCCGGGTAAATTACTGAACCTAATTGAACATATTGGCAATAAAACAAGACAGTTTTCAATATTATTGCTTTGATATTCATAGCGCAGTGGCCTTCCAAGCGGAGATTATTTTTTCTGACACACCCGGTAGGTTTCATAAGAGCTCAATCATCCAAAATTGGTTATTATGATAACAAGGAAGAAGAGGAAATAGGAAAGAGAGAAATGCCTTTGGAAAGAAATTCTAGTCTAGTCTACCGATCATCATTCTATAAAGAGTCTCATCAAAACAAAGATTGTCGATACAGCTATGTCTATTTCCTTTAACTCACACGGAATAAAGTCAAAGATTGTTCAGGGATCTTTTCATATGCATATTGATATGTCTGATTTTGAAAAGGTTTCTGCTATTATAATGCACTTGTAGAAATAAGAATTATCGCTTGTTTTACAGAGGATCCTAAAGTTCTACCAAATATTGGATATATGTTCCAAGGATATAACCTCATTAAAGGAAATCCACTGGATCCTAGAGGCTCAGATCCAGGATTTACGAGGCTGAATATCTTTCAAGCTGAATATACCGACAATAGGAAGACGTATGATGGTCGATACACAATGCCAGACCGCACCGATGGAACGAAACAGGAATCTTGCACAATGACAGCTAGTGCAGAGACCATGCATACACAGAAGCAATATAAAGACACATTGAACGTGAAAGCTTCGGCGTCCGTATCGGGAGGAACAGCAGTTTGGTCAGCATCGTTCTCAGCCAGCACAGAATACAATCGTGTATCAGAGCAATTAAAAACCAATGAAAAGTCAGTTATCAAGAGTGAATCTACTTGCACTGTGTATGGTGCAGCCCTCCACAATAATCCTCCTCCAAAATTCACTGACAATTTCTTCAATAATTTGAGAGATCTCGGCAATGCAAATCCAGATTACGCAAGCTTTCTCGATAGATTTGGAACGCATTTCGTTGAGAGAGTAACAATGGGATCAAGGTAAGTAATTGATCACTCAATCAATCAATCAATCAATCAATCAATCAATCAATCAATCAATCACTCAATCAATCAATCAATCAATCACTCACTCACTCACTCAATCAATCACTCAATCAATCACTCAATCAATCAATCAATCAATCAATCAATCACTCAATCAATCACTCAATCAATCAATCAATCAATCACTCAATCAATCACTCAATCAATCAATCACTCAATCAATCAATCAATCAATCAATCACTCAATCAATCAATCAATCAATCAATCAATCAATCACTCAATCACTCAATCAATCACTCGATCACTCAATCAATCAATCAATCAATCACTCAATCAATCACTCAATCACTCAATCACTCGATCACTCAATCAATCAATCAATCAATCACTCAATCAATCACTCGATCACTCAATCAATCAATCAATCACTCGATAAATCACAATCAATCAATCATCAATCAATCAATCAATCACTCAATCAATCACTCAATCAATCAATCACTCAATCAATCAATCAATCAATCACTCAATCAATCAATCACTCAATCAATCAATCACTCAATCAATCAATCAATCAATCACTCAATCACTCAATCAATCACTCACTCACTCAATCAATCACCCAATCAATCAACCAATCAATCATTCAATCACTCAATCAATCACTCGATCACTCAATCAATCAATCAATCACTCAATCGATCACTCAATCAATCAATCAATCAATCAATTAAAAAAATATTTGTTGCGTGTTGTACGCCGTAGGCATATGTAATCAAGCAATGCTTTCAACCCTATTCTATCTATCTATCTAACAGTATACTGACTGCCTTCTAAAAAGAAGCTTAGCTAAAAAGCCCGGGGGGGTACTTCACTAAAAATTTGTAAAGGGGTGTGTGCCGCCAGAATTTCTGTTGTGACCCAATCCCAGAATTTTGGTCAGATATTGATATCCAATCCCAGAATTTTGGTCAGATATTGATACCCAATCCCAGAATTTTGAGGCAGTAGCAAAGAAAAAGTCAACGTTAAGTAGCATTCAATTGCCATTCAATTTCAATCAATTTCAACAGATTTCCTCTCAGTTATGGTCACAAGCAGAAACAATTTGTTCTGAATCAATAGGGACATTCAACACCCATTTCCACAATTTTTAGTATAACAGTCGACCCCAATCCCAGAAAATTCCAAGTGAAAGTATACCCCAATCACAGAAAATTTCCAGTAAAAGTATACCCCATTCCCAGAATTTTCAGGCCAGAAACTACCCAAAACTGGCGCACATCCCCGTCTGACCTGATAGTGAAGTACCCCCCCCCCGGGCTAAAAAGAAGCTTACTTTGGTTTTGCCCCCCCCCCCCCACCCAGTACTTTGTTTTTATTACTCTGCCAGGAGAACAATTATGGCCTCAAAATTTTCAAACCTTTTGCTGATACTTGTTGTGCAATGACTCAAGAAGTTTAATCAATTTTGACAAGGGGGAGGGAGACAATTTTCCGGAACTGACTCTGTCAAAATCGCCAATTCTCGAATATTAATTTTCGCGAAAAAAGTAGCGAAATTGCAATATTTTGCATAGATATTTGGCAGGGTAGTGCTATGTGATGAAATCTATCATAATATTTATGTTTGGATGAAAATTGTGCTCCAAAATAAATTTTATCGCATTTTTCCTGATTTTGACCGATTTTGCCACTTTTCTTGACCACACAAAGAAAACTGCTGACGCAAGAAATAGTGACGGCTAATTTCAGGTTAAGTTCTGTATTCTAATAAATCACATGTTCGGGGTTACTACAGGGTGTCCCAAAAAAACTGTGGCCCGTTTGTCTGAAGATTGTGACAAAACGGCAAAGATTCTCGCCAAACTTTTGCATGATGGTGCTCTTCAGATGTTCAATTAAAGTTTGACAACATCCCCGTAAAAATCCGTTGAAAAATGATGGAGCTACGACCTTCAGAAGACCAAATTTGCCTGATGACTGGAACCAGCGGTCGGCCATTTTGTCTTACTATTTTTGTAGTGATAAGTACCACACATCTTCCAATTTCACGCTTATAAGCCAATTATATCACCGTATTCCGATCACATGACTGAAAATAAGGCTTTCGGGATAATTTTTCGAGTACCTTCACGAAAACAACAATGGATATTCGACTAATAAAGATACCGAGCTGGTTTTACCACGAATCGATTCGAGAGGCCCCACTCCACATTTGTTTTTCCGCATTTGGTTAAAATCTCATCAGGGATCGGCGTTACATCGAATTTCATTCCTTCGAAAATTGGCCTATGTTCAAGAATTCTTCAGGAACGCTACAAATAAGATATAGCTCTCAAAATCTCACATGTTACATGAATTATGTCCAGGAACAACAAGAAAAAATGTGTTTGTTGGATTTTTGAAAATCCTTGACCAATGAAAGCTAAGCTGTAGTAATTGTTAGGATGAGCAGACGTAAAAGATATTTTGATTACAGTAAATACCCGCACATAAGAACCTAAGATTTTTAACTCAGCCTGTTTAGGTTCTTATGCAATGAGGCACATCCAGTAATCAGGGTGTAGGTTCTTAACATAAGGAAATATGTGAATCTAAATCTTAGCCAAACCTATTTACACTCTTGGCCTTATCCATTTCAACCCGAGCTTACCCAGTTTACCCCTGCATGCCTTGCCTATCACAGTTCTGTAAGTAATGTTTTGGAGTTCACGAAAGAGGTTGATTGGCAAACAGATTGCATTCATTTCCCAATGGATGAATGAAACGCTTTATTAAGAACCTAGTTAAGATATCAGCCTAAAATGGTTCTTATTTATTGAGTGCAAAATATAATATTTCAGGCTGTAGGTTCTTAATAGATGAAGGTTCTTATGTGCGGGTTTTTACTGTATTCCCTTGAAATATTTTTGGATTTTTCTTTTAAAGATATTCAAAAATTCAGACGATTTCAAAGGAAAACGAAGAAAAATTGCAAAAGGAAGGCATTGATGTTGACGTCACCGCTTCGGCCTCGCTGATCGGAAAAGTTGACGTTGAAGTTAGCACTTCGGTTTCAAAGACGAAAGAAAATATTGAAAAATTTTCAAACACTGTCGAAGAGACAAAAGAAGTTGCATTTGGTTCCAAGCCTCCTTCTGATGGTAAAATGCTTCTATTTTTTATATTTTTTATATAATACCGGGTAACCCAGAAAAAAGTGACCCAACGCAATCTGTTATAGAGAAAAAAGTAAGTGGCAGATTGAAATATTTCAAACGTTGTTTTGTCGCTAAAAGACCAGCCTACATTATGAGAATTTTTTGCAATTTTTTTGGGCACGGGAAGGTTTCCGAATTAAGGATTTTGAGGAAAAGGGCAGGCTTGAAATTCTCAGAAAGTCGTCAAAAACAAGGGATCGATTTGAAGCCATTTCAGATCTTCGAAACAACGAGGAGCGTGTTTCTTTCTGCCTGAGAATATTTTCAAGTACCTAGGGACTATAAACTTGCTCTGAAGACTTCCGACTGTGTTACCTATTCCCAGTTTGAAATGAAACACGCTCCTCGTTGTTTTGAAGATTTGAAATGGCTGTAAATCGATGCCCTGTTTTTGATGACTTTTTGAGGATTTAAGGCGTGCTCTTTTCCTCGAAATCCTTAATTTTGGAAATTTACCGTGCCGAAAAAATTGCGAAAAATACTCATGGCATTGGCTAGTCTTTTAGCGACAGAACAACGTTTGAAGCATCTCAATCGGCCACTTAGTTAATTTTCTGTAACAGATTGCGTTGGGTCACTTTTTTCTGGGTCACCCGGTATATTCCAAATAAAATTTACAATACAAATTACGAACTACATTACTTACAAAATTACTCTACAATACTACTAGGACGATCAACCCCAGGGAGCAAAAGGCTGTGTCTACTCCGAGGCCATTAAGTAAAGATAATAAAGGAAAAGAAACTACTTTAACTATAGGACAAAAACGGGTGGCTTATGAAGGGATGGTTAAGTGGCTACAGAAATTCACTCGAATCGACCAGTTTCATGGATAAAATGTAGCGTTAGCTCAAGAATTTGTCTATTTAGTGAAATAGGAAAATCTTTATTGCCATACAATAAAAGTTGTAGTAAAGCTTCATTTGCAAGATTTACATATCCAAGTGGTCGTGTTAATGCATAGATTCCATGCATTAATGCTTATATTTTTCATTCATCGTGGTTATTGTCAGCTGGCGCTGAAGCCCAGGGGGGTACTCCCTAACTTTCAATACGGGGGGTCCATGCCACTATTTCTCTGCTGACCCCTAAATATTAACCCTGATGTTTTGCGGACCCCAAATATTGAGTCTTACGTTTTGGGGACCCCAAATATTGTTATCTATTTCTGGGGTCCCTGGAATGTTTTTGAATGATTTCAATTTGAGCTTCTTGATCTTTCTCAGTTTTTGAATAATACCTAAACATTTATTTCATGATTCACAACTGCAGGGCCAAATTGCACGATTCTTATTTTCTTCAGAATTGTGGACCCCAAATGTTGAATTTTTGTCCATGTTGTAATTCACAGACCCCAAATATTGTTTGAACATAAAATTTCGGACCCCAAATATTGGCATGGACCCCCCCCCCCTATTGAAAGTCAATGAGTCCTGAGCCCTGGGGCCTGAATACGCTGCTGTGGCCATTACAAGACACTCCCACCAACTTTACAACTGGGTGAACCAGAAAAAAGTTCCCGCATTTGAAAATTTATAGCATTAACAATACTGCATGGATTGGAATGAATCAATATTTTCTTGACAGCCAAAAGATCGAAATATTTTTGTGATTTTTCTTGTCTTCTTCCAAGCACTGACAAAATTGGTAAATTCAAGTTTATTAAAATTTGTGATTGCAAAATGACTGAAAAAGGCCTAAAATACTTGATCAAATCATCAAGAACTCCTCGCTCAGAATAATAGAGAAAATACAATTTCTTGTGCGTGAAACATATCGTCTGCAGATTTATTGCCACAGGATTGAAAATCTTTAGTATCTGTTTGAGAATCTATGTCTTATTACTCTTGAGAGAGGTGAAACGCCCATGCCTATTTTTCTGTTTGAGGGGAGTCCTAGCGTTTTGATCAAGTGTTTATAGACCCCTTTTCAGTCATTTTGCAACAATTACATTTTTATAAAGTTGAATTTACCTATTTTTGCAGTCCTTGTAAGAAGACGAGAAAAATCACAAAAATATTTCAATATTTTTGCTTTTAACAAGAATTTAATCATTCAAATCCATGAAGACTTGTGGTGCTAACAAGGCAAGGGCAGATTTTGTAATACAATAGCAACATGTGCGTTTGATTGACACCCCAATTCAAAGCGATTAGCGGCTGCAGACGAAGGAAATCCTCTCAACCAGTAATTCAAAACAAACAAAGCCGCAAAAGTTTCCCCGAAACTAATACGGCAAACTATCGCCTTGTGCAAACGAAAAATGGTTTTTAAGAGAAGTTATGCGGTTATAACAAAAGAAGAAGAGTAAATCTAAGGTCCTGTCTGGCGGATTTTGTGTATTATATTCACGAGCCGTATTGTAATGGTTTCATTTAACCCTATAGTGGTTGGGCTACCTGACACGTCCTATTTTGGTTGGGGGGGGGCAAAAAAGCCCCCCTTACCTAACCCTTGACTGGAAATAGATAAAGCAACCAAATTTGGTGTACTAATAGCCCTAAGCATGTACTTTATGAAAATATAAAAATTAACCTAAAATTAGCCATCATTATTGCTTGCGTCAGCATTTTTTTTGTGTGGTCAAGAAAAGTGGCAAAATCGGTCAAAATCGGGAAAAATGCGATAAAATTTAATTTGGAACTCAATTTCCATCCAAACATGAAAGTTATGATAGAATACATTGGATAGCACTACCCTGCAAGATATCTTTGCAAAATATTGCAATTTTGCTACTTTTTTCGCGAAAATTAATATTTGAGTATTGGCGATTTTGACAGAGTCAGTTCCGGAAAATTGTCTCCCTCCCCCTCATTTGTCAAAATATTTTCATGAAACTTCTTGAGTCATTGCACAATAAGTATTAGCAAAAAGTCAGAAAGTTTCCGGGCCATAATTTTTATCCTGACAGAGTTATAACAAAAAGTCTACTAGGGGGGGGGGCAAATTTGCCCCCCCCCCCCAACCAAAATAGGGTTAAGCCCTAAATACGCGAGAATTACAGTGCATTTTGCCCGGCTTCTGAATCAAATAAACAAAATCCGCGAGACAGAACTTTAGATTTGCCCTTCTTCTTTCGCTATAAGCACATAACTTCTCTTACAAACCACCTTTCGCTTGCACAAGGCGAGAGTTTGCCCTACTAGTTTCGGGGAAACCTTTGCGGCTTTGTTTGTTTTGAATTACTGGTTGAGAGAATTTCCTTTGTCTGCAGTCGCTAATCGCTTGGAATTGAGGTGTCAATCAAATGCAGCTGTTGCCGTTGTATTACAAAATCTGCTACGAATTTTCGAAAGTGGGATTTTTTTCTGGCTACTCGGTATGCCCACAATGTCAGTGGCCTTCCTATCCGTGTCTTTCCTTCAACCTTTCCTTCGATAATGCATCTATTCCTACCTCCCTTTCTTATGATGTGATCAAAGACATTATATGTGGACATTATAGTCATTATTCCGGTTATGTTTATTTGTTATTTGTCTAAGTATTAGAGGTTAAACGAATTTTAACCCTATTTTGGTTGGGGGTGCAAATTCCCCCCCCCCCCTATAGGTTTTTTGCTACAACTCTGCTAGGAGAAAAATTACGGCCATGAAGCTTTCTGACTTTTTGCTGCTACATATTATCCAACGACTCAAGAACTTTTATAAAAATATTTTGACAAATGAGGGGGATGGAGAAAATTTTCCGGACCTGACTTTGTCAGAATCGCCAATTCTCGAATATCAATTTTCTCGAAAAAAGTAGCAAAATTGCAATGTTTTGCAAAGATATTGTGCAGGGTAGTGCTCTTTGATGTAATCTATTATAATTCTCATGTTCAGATGAAAATTACGGTCCAATTCAATTTTATCGCATTTTTCCTGATTTTGGCCGATTTTGCCACTTTTCTTGACCACACAGAGAAAAATGCTGATGCAACCAATAATGGCTGCTAATTTTAGATTAATTTTTATATTTTCATAAAGTACATACATGGGGCTATTAGTGCACCAAATGTGGTTGTTCTATCTATATCCAGTCAAGAGTTAGGTGGGGGGGGGGCTTTTTTGACCCCACCCCCAAACCAAAATAGGACGTATCAGATAGCCCAACCACTATAGGGATTGGCTCTAAGGGTTGAAGCTTCTGGAACCAGAACAAGGAAGAAAAAACTACCGAAGTTGCGTTAGGCAATTGATTATTGTTCTGTTTTGTTGAACACATATTTTTTAAAGTAGCATTCAATTTTGAAGCTATCTTGTATATTTAAAAATACTGTCATTCTAAAGACCTTTATTGTAATATTTAATAAGTATTTTAATTTAATGTAACTTATTGGTACTTATAAATTGCATGCGCTGCAGAATATTGTACAATATAGGGGCACAATATAAAATCAATATTACTCTTATTTACTATTCATAATTATTCATTATGTATTGTTATTCATAACTAAGGTCAACAGGTCAAAGGTCACAAGGAGAGGGCAGGTGAATAGGTCAATAGGTCGCCTGCAGAGGACAGGTCAATAAGTGAAGCTAAAATATCGAGAGCTGGGACCTTTATAACTACCTTAGTCAATGGCTTTCATTAAAAAGTTTCATTCAGGTATCACACATGATTTGGCACAGGATTAAGGCATAATTTTTAGCAATTAACTTCCATAGTAATTATTAGGATGCCTTTTATATTAACAGGTGATCCTAAGACACGGATGGCGAGTGCCTTTGACAATCCATACCCTGTCCATTACAACTTGAGAAGCATCCTCGATCTATTTAAACCAGAGTATTTCAGAGATAAACCAGATGTTAAATTACTTCCATAGTAATTATTAGGATGCCTTTTATATTAACAGGTAACCCTAAGACATGGATGGCGAGTGCCTTTGACAATCCATACCCTGTCCATTACAACCTGAGAAGCATCCTCGATTTATTTAAACCAGAGTATTTCAGAGATAAACCAGATGTGAAATTACTTCCATAGTAATTATTAGGATGCCTTTTATATTAACAGGTAACCCTAAGACATGGATGGCGAGTGCCTTTGACAATCCATACCCTGTCCATTACAACTTGAGAAGCATACTCGATCTATTTAAACCAGAGTATTTCAGAGATAAACCAGATGTGAAATTACTTCCATAGAAATTATTAGGATGCCTTTTATATTAACATGGATGGCGAGTGCCTTTGACAATACATACCCTGTCCATTACAACTTGAGAAGCATACTCGATCTATTTAAACCAGAGTATTTCAGAGATAAAGCAGATGTGAAATTACTTCCATAGTAATTATTAGGATGCCTTTTATATTAACAGGTAACCCTAAGACATGGATGGCGAGTGCCTTTGATGACAATCCATACCCTGTCCATTACAACCTGAGAAGCATCCTCGATTTATTTAAACCAGAGTATTTCAGAGATAAACCAGATGTGAAATTACTTCCATAGTAATTATTAGGATCCCTTTTATATTAACAGGTGTTCCTAAGACATGGATGGCGAGTGCCTTTGACAATCCATACCCTGTCCATTACAACTTGAGAAGCATACTCGATTTATTTAAACCAGAGTATTTCAGAGATAAACCAGATGTGAAATTACTTCCATAGTAATTATTAGGATGCCTTTTATATTAACAGGTAACCCTAAGACATGGATGGCGAGTGCCTTTGACAATCCATACCCTGTCCATTACAACCTGAGAAGCATCCTCGATTTATTTAAACCAGAGTATTTCAGAGATAAACCAGATGTGAAATTACTTCCATAGTAATTATTAGGATGCCTTTTATATTAACAGGTAACCCTAAGACATGGATGGCGAGTGCCTTTGACAATCCATACCCTGTCCATTACAACTTGAGAAGCATACTCGATTTATTTAAACCAGAGTATTTCAGAGATAAACCAGATGTGAAATTACTTCCATAGTAATTATTAGGATGCCTTTTATATTAACAGGTAACCCTAAGACATGGATGGCGAGTGCCTTTGACAATCCATACCCTGTCCATTACAACCTGAGAAGCATCCTCGATTTATTTAAACCAGAGTATTTCAGAGATAAACCAGATGTGAAATTACTTCCATAGTAATTATTAGGATCCCTTTTATATTAACAGGTGTTCCTAAGACATGGATGGCGAGTGCCTTTGACAATCCATACCCTGTCCATTACAACTTGAGAAGCATACTCGATCTATTTAAACCAGAGTATTTCAGAGATAAACCAGATGTGAAATTACTTCCATAGTAATTATTAGGATGCCTTTTATATTAACAGGTAACCCTAAGACATGGATGGCGAGTGCCTTTGACAATCCATACCCTGTCCATTACAACTTGAGAAGCATCCTCGATCTATTTAAACCAGAGTATTTCAGAGATAAACCAGATGTGAAATTACTTCCATAGTAATTATTAGGATGCCTTTTATATTAACAGGTAACCCTAAGACATGGATGGCGAGTGCCTTTGACAATCCATACCCTGTCCATTACAACTTGAGAAGCATACTCGATTTATTTAAACCAGAGTATTTCAGAGATAAACCAGATGTTAAATACGCAGACATTAGAACCGGACTTCAAACGTTTTTACAGGTATGTATTTGTTTACATATTGATAAAAATAGACACATTTCTATGTAACAGCCAAAGCGGAAAAGGACACTGGGTCATTTGGTCTCCACTACGGCTGAGACTTACTATTCAACTGTTTTTTTTTTATTCATATTAAAATATTACAATATAATCTTACATTCTGCTATACGTTCCTGATTACTATACTACACTACAGGGACGATACCATGGGGAGCGAAAGATTATGACTACCCCATGGCCAATATAAAAAGACACGCAACGTTAAGCTAAATACAACTACACTACGAACGATTTAAAAACTACTGGATACTATACTAGATTCCAACCCACATCAGATGTCAGGTCAGGGTTGCGATCAATGCGAGCACAACTCGTTCTAGTTACTATTCAACTTTCCTAGATATGAAGAAAATGAATTAAAATATACACGTAAAGGGAGAGGGGTTGCTGCTTTGTGCTATGACATTATATACTGGCTGAGTTGAAAATGTTCCACGACTTCTGACACATAAAACAATCTGAGTAGTCAAGCCATTTCCATGCGCCATGCACCAACCCACCACAGAAATGCCACTAAGATGCAATGCCACTAAGATGCAATGCCACTATCGTGGCCTTGCCACTATCGTGGCATTTACTTTTTCAAATTAAGATGCAAATACCAGCCCTACCGTATAAGTTAAGACAGAATCCTCGCACGTAGGCCAACGACATATACAGGTAGCAAGGCTGGCTATAGAAATAACATGTACGGCTGACCAGCCATTTCCTGCCTCAGTTCCATAATAGCCGTATATGTCATGTTGGCCGCATATTTCACGGCCATACAGGTTGTCCCAAACAATTGTGAACCTTTTGTCTGAAGATTGTGACAAAACGGCAAAAGATTCTCGCCAAACTTTTGCATGATGGTGCTCTTCAGATGTTCCATTAACGTTTGCAACCATCCTCATAATAATCCGTTGAAAAATGATGGAGCTAGAACCTTCAGGATGCCAAATTTGCCCGATCACTGAAACCAGCGGTCGGCCATTTCGTCTTACTATTTTGCAGCGATAAATAGCTTTATGGAATGAAATTGAAACAGCAGCCTCAAATGTCATAGCTCTCGTGAAACTTCCGATAATCCTCGGAGAGTTCCACTATTTCAGACCTCACAGAAATAGTTTCTTACCTCACGTGAAGATACTTATCACTGCAAAATAGTAAGGCAAAATGGCCGACCGCTGGTTTCAGTCACCAGGCAAATTTGGTCTTCTAAAGGTCGTTGCTCCATCATTTTTCAACAGATTTTTACGAGAATGGTGGCAAACTTTAATTGAACATCTGAAGAGCACCATCTTGCAAAAGCTTTGCGAGAATCTTTTGCCGTTTTGTCGCAATCTTCAGACAAACGGGGCACAATTTTTTTGGGACACCCTGTATATGTTAGGTAATGTTACCAACTCCGCTCATAGAAACTGCAACATGGTAAGCCACAGCACGTGGAAGCGCTTGAAAGGTAATATAAAAAAGCTTCACACACGCCGTCTGGCATTTTCAACTCACCAGCTCCAATTTAATCAAAACTATTCGTTTTGTCAATAAATGCTATTGTAGCTTCAAGAATAGCTCGATTTGCCACATGTGTACCAGTTTTCGAAATGGTTTCCTTTTATTACTTTTTATCTGCTATTTTTAAGCATTTCGTTTGATTGACACCTCAATTCAAAGCGATTAGCAGCTGCAGACAAAGGAAATTCTCTCAACCAGTAATTCAAAACAAACAAAGCCGCAAAAGTTTCCCCAAAACTGGTAGGGCAAACTCTCGCCTTGTGCAAGCGAAAGATGGTTTTTAAGGGAAGTTATGTGCTTATAGCGAAAGAAGAAGGGTAAATTTAAAGTTCTGTCGCTTAGATTATGTTTATTTGATTTTGGAGCTGTTTTGTAATCGTTTCATTTTAAGCCCTAAAGACGCGAGAATTACAATGCCTTCTGCTCCGCTCCTGAATCAAATAAATATAATCTAAGCGAAAGAACTTTAGATTTACCCTTCTTCTTTCGCCATAAGCACATAACTTCCCTTAAAAACCATCTTTCGCTTGCACAAGGCGAGAGTTTGCCCTACCAGGTTTGGGGAAACTTTTGCGGGTTTGTTTGTTTTGAATTACTGGTTGAGAGAATTTCCTTTGTCTGCAGCCGCTAATCGCTTTGAATTGAGGTGTCAATCAAGCCCAACTTTTGCTATTGTATTACAAAATCTGCTCTTGTTATTCGATAACGTTTTCTTCTGATTTGAAATAAGCAACAACACCTGATAAAATGCTACCTTGGGAAATTTAACAGATATATTCTACATTATATTACAGGGATACTGCAAAGATTATGCAAGCCGACACCCTGGTTTGAAGGGTGTAGAATGCGAGGGTCCAAAAACTGGCTGTGGAGGAGGCAGCATTTGCAGTGCAAACGCTATATGTACAGAGGATCCATCAAGCACCGATGAAGATCAAAAGTATAAATGCGAATGTAAACCGGGATTCAAGGGGGATGGAACCAGATGTGATCGTGGTAAGTACCCAGGGGGGTACTCCCTAACATTCAATACGGGGCGCTCCATGCCACTATTTCTTTGCTGACCCCTAAATATTATGCCTAATGCTTTGGAGACCCACTTGTTGAGTCTGATGTTTTGGAGACCCCAAATATTGTTATCTATTTCTGGGGACTCTAAAATGTTTTTAAATGATTTCACTTTGAGCTTCTTGATCTTTATCAGTTTTTGAATAATGCCAAGACATCATTTCATGCTTCGCAACTTCAGGGCCAAATTGCAAGATTATTCCATTCTTCAAATTTGTAGACCCCAAATATTGAACTTTCATTGTCCATGTTGTAATTCACAGACCACAAATTTTGAATTCACGTAAAATTTCAGACCCTAAATATTGGCATGGACCCCCCCCCCCCCGTATTGAGAGTCAATGAGTATCCCACCTGGGGGTAAGTAAATATACATCAAAGGATGGGACCAGATGGAACCAAATGTGATTATAGTAAGTGTATATATCAAAGGTTAAATAGATCAGTTACATCATAGTAACCTAACGTGGTTTAAAAATGACCATGTAAATCATAACTATTATTGTGTATATTTGAAAAATAAAGAATACCAAGGAGATGGAACCAGATGTGATTATAGTAAGTGTATATATCAAAGGTTAAATAGATCAGTTACATCATAGTAACCTAACGTTGTTTAAAATGACCATGTAAATCATAACTATTATTGTGTATATTTGAAATATTATCACTTATGAAATATCACTTTATATAACTATTATTGTGTATATTTGAAAAATACCAAGGAGATGGAACCAGATGTGATTACAGTAAGTGTATATATCAAAGGTTAAATAGATCAGTTACATCATAGTAACCTAACGTTGTTTAAAATGACCATGTAAATCATAACTATTATTGTGTATATTTGAAATATTATCACTTATGAAATATCACTTTATATAACTATTATTGTGTATATTTGAAAAATACCAAGGAGATGGAACCAGATGTGATTATAGTAAGTGTATATATCAAAGGTTAAATAGATCAATTACATCATAGTTAACTTTTATCATGTAAATATAAAAAATGTATTTTGCAGATAAAAACTGTGACGCGATATTGTCCTTTCTGTCCTAGAATCTAAATGGACTGCAAGAGGAATCATTAGTCACGTGAACACGAGAGGAAAGTGGGGCTCATGGGGTGGAATGCAGTACTGCCCAAATGGTATATATGCAGATGGATTCATGTTAAGGGCTGAGCAACCAATCAGTGGCGATGACACAGGAGCAAACGCGGTCTGTATAATGTGTAAAGATGAATTCAAATGCTCAAAGGAAGGTACTTGGGGTGACTGGTCCGAAGTTTATAGATGTCCCAAAGGATCATATCTTTATGGATGGAGACAAAACGTGGAAAGCCCAGACGGGGACGATACAGCACTGGATAACGTGGAATACAAATGCAAGGACAAGGCAACTGGAGAAGTGACGAGAACATTGAAGGGGAATGGTCATGAATGGGGAAGATGGAGTAGATTCCAAGGGTGCCCCAACAATCAGTTTATTTGTGGTATCAATACCAAGGTAGAAGACCCAGACGGTGATGATACCGCATTGAATGATATTCAGCATCAATGCTGTGAGCCGAAACTATTCAAAAAGTAAGTCACTTACAGTTAAGCCCAAAATTATTCATACCTATGCCAAATTCTGAGTATTTTGCATTGTACTATTTGAGGGCCAATTTTACTGTGGCTGAAGTTTCGTAAGAATGTGATAAAAGGCTGAAACAAGTGCTACAAGAGACATTTCAAGGAATGAAATATCTTGTGAATTGGTTAGGAAATATAACGATTGAAAATACTCCAAATTTGGCATAGGTATGAATAATTTCGAGCTTAACTGTATGTTCTAGTATGTGTCCCAAAAAGCACTCACGTTTTAAAATCAACAAAAATCGACTATCAAACCTTTGATGAAATTTATTTTTGAGTCATTTTGTCAAAGACCCAAAAATATTCATAGATTTTTTTCTATATTCAGTATAAAAATTTACAAAAACGGGATTACTTATAACAACACTTACGAACTACTTTACTACACTACCAGGACGAGATACCATGGGGAGCAAAATACCATGACTACCCTATGGCTTTGACATAAAGACGAGCAACTAAATTAAACCTACATACAATTAAATACATTTACTACTATAATTACGCGCAACAATCTCTACTGATAAACATTTGAGTCAGTTTCACATTGGATGTCAGGCAACCATTGGAAGGCTTTTAATTTGTATTTATAGATGACAAAACGTTTGCCTTTGATACAGCAAGGTAGAAAAATTACACATTGAAAAACCTTATTTTGAAATATAGTTTCTAAGCAAAATACTCAATCTTGCCTAGGAGTCCAATCTTACAAATTTTTAATGGTCAGCGAGGTCTGCCATGATAGTGCGCATTTCTTTCTGTCATTTATGACCGAACTAGATGCTTTACATGCACAAAGAAATTGATCTCCCAATAATCAGTGCTTTTTTGCAGTATGATTCAAAACCAGGTAGCCCTAAAAAGAGCTAAATTTCCTACTTTTTAAGCCAATTACAAGATCAGCTATATATTGGAAAATAATTTGGTCCTTGATATACTTAACAAGAAAAGAAAATAGAGGATCGATCGTGAAGTCAAATTTTGGTGAATTCTCCAACGGGAGTATTTTTTTGGGACGCACAGTTCTGTTTCCAAAAACCGTATACACATCTGCATTGATGCATCATTGTTTAACCCTATCTTAACCGGGTAAAAAAAGTTATATTCTACCGGGGGGGGGCGTTTTTCACCCCCCTGATTTTCTTAACAGAACAGCTACCATTTGATTTCATTTCATTTTATAATATTTATACAGGTTAATACGATTCATATATAAATATGTTTTTCAACCTGACCTGTTTCAACAAAAAGAAAAAACCTAACCACTAAAACTAAGAACAAAAGAAATTTACATGCCTAATTTACAATGTTATACAAAACTAAGATTAATTCATAAAATAAAAGTTGTCCCTGTCACTATGAAAATGAAACTTGAACTGTGTCATAATTGAGCAAAGGAGAATCTAAAAATAGCACGAAAAGTCAGGTGATTTGTTGCTAGGCGATCAATAAGCATTGAAGTAGCTTTCATTTTAATATATGGAGAAATTCTCTATTATGGCTGCATTTGTCGTTTTCATAAAAAGAAGGTCTCTCTGTCCACCTTCTTCGATCTGCTGAAGTCATATTTTCCACTTTATAAGTATATTTTCACCTTCTGACAATGCTTTGATTGGCATAATTTGGTTTCATGAAGCTTAGAAAATTATAAAGATTTAAAAAAGGTGATTTTCTCATATTTTTCCGTGCATCCGTGCCAGTTGGTCTTGAATAATTATGACGTCATATCTATTTTAGAATTATTTTTGTGAAAAATAATAAATCATAAGCACTGTTACCAGCGTGGTGATTGTCGTTTTCATAAGTAAAGGAATGGCGATTTTAGAGAGGGGGGCTGAATGAGCCCCTTCCTCCAGTCTTCTGCAGGGTGTCCCAAAAAAGTTGTGCCCCGTTTGTGTGTGTCATCTTATTTTATTTCGAAAAAAATCCATAATACAAATAGCTTCTAAATATATAAAATAAGAGAAGCTAATCAATTTCGAAAATATTTACAACTACCAGTGTGTCAAGTTTGTGTGTCATCTTATTTTATTTCGAAAAAAATGCATAATACAAATAGCTTCTAAATATATAAAATAAGAGAAGCTAATCAATTTCGAAAATATTTACAACTATTCAAATATACAATATAACTAAAATTAAAATGCCACACTGTTTCAATAATACTATTTCAGGGATCTTTTATTCTAATCACTTTTGGTCGATATTGTGTTTTTCAAATTGACATGCGTTGCAGTTGCATTCCATTCCATCCCATTGTTTTATCAATCTCTTTAAAATGTGTATATTTTGAGCAGACTTCATTTCATTCGGGAGTCCATTCCATATTTGAGGCCCTAAGGCTCTTAGGCTATTAGTACCAAAATTAGTTTGATTAGGTCTATGATGTAACAGATCATGTGGATTTCTCTGAGAGCGACTCCGATTAGCAGATGATTTGAAAGAAAATATGTTTTGCATAAAAACAGGATTTAGTTGCTTCATATTTTTGTAAATTTTGATACAGAGAGCTCTTAAACGAGAAACGTGTATATAATTTTTACCTGATTTGGTCAATAACTCTTCATATGTAGAATTGTTATCATTGAACAGAAATCTTAATGCCCTCTCTTGTATACGTTCGACTTTTTGCAGCGACTTTGCAGATGAAAAATGCCATACTAAAGGGCAGTAATTAAAGTTGGAATAAACAAACCTTTGAACAAGTGTCTTCCTTTCTTCAAAACCAATAAATTGTTTAAGCCTTTTTAGTACATTCAATTGTGTGGCAGCTTTCTTGCACAAATCTGAAATATGTGGATCAAAATTTAGCTTGTTGTCTAGTTTGATACCTAAAAGCTTTACAGTTTTTTCTGTTTTGATGTTCTTATCACAGAGGCTAATGTCAACACCACTGGTATCTGAACGGTCTTTCTTGATCAAACTAGACTGGAATTTCTTGGATTTGCAATCATCTCATTTTCCTCCAACCATTTAAGAGCAATATTCGCTTCCCCCTCCAAAACTTTCAGTAAGACGGACATGCTTTTAGAGGAAAAAACCAAAGAATTGTCATCTGCATAATTATATACTTCGGCTTCCCTAATGAAAAGTAGTAGATCATTTATGTAAAAATTGAAAAGGATCGGACCAAGTATAGATCCCTGTGGAACACCGGAAAGTATGCGCTGAAACGAGCCATAAACATTGTTTATCCTAACACATTGATCACGTCGCTTTAAGTATGAATATATAAAAACTATAAAAACGGATAATTTTGCTATGAGTAAATCGTGCGGTATGCAATCAAAGGCCTTTGATAAATCCATGAAGACGGCACCTACGATTTGAAATTTGTCTGAAGATTGCGAAAAAACGGCAAAAGATTCTCACAAAACTTTTGCATGATGGTGTTCTTTAGATGTTCAATTGAAGTTTGCTACCATTCCCATGAAAATCCGTTGAAAATGATGGAGCTATGACCTTCAGGAGACCAAATTTGCCTGATCACTGAAACCAGCGGTCGGCCATTTTGTCTTACTATTTTGCAGCGATAAATAGCTTTATGGAATGAAAATGAAACAACAGCCTCGAATGTCATAGCTCTCGTGAAAATTCCGATAATCCTCGGAGAGTTCCACTATTTCTGACCTCACAGAAATTATTTCTTACCTCACGTGAAGCTACTTATCACTGGAAAATAGTAAGACAAAATGGCTGACCGCTTGTTTCGGTGATCAGGCAAATTTGGTCTTCTGAAGGTCATAGCTCCCCCATTTCTCAACGGATTTTTACTAGGATGGTTGCAAACTTTAATTGAATATCTGAAGAGCAATATCATGCAAAAGTTTGGCGAGAATATTTTCTGTTTTGTCGCAATATTCAGGCAAACGAGGCACAAATGTTTTGGGACACCAGTAGCTTAAAAAGTTTGGATAGGGTTCAATTGTAACAAAATGCGGTCTTAATCCACCATTCATGAAGGATATTTTCATGCAACGAAATATTAGGTACTGCCTAAGGCATGGTAATGACGCTCAACTGCCAAAAGTACGAACTACGGCCTTTGGAGTTGAGTCCATTACTTACCTTGGAAATAAACTGTGGCAGCATTTACCGCAAGAACTAAAACAATTAAACAGCCTTCCTATGTTCAAAAAACGAATTAGATGTTGGAATGGTGGAACATGCAACTGTAGGCTTTGCAAAGTATATATCCCACAAGTTGGGTTTCTAACATGATAGATTTTAACTCTGATTTGTCCTGTAATATATATCAATTTTAGTTTTATTGTAAATTATGTATATTGTAAATAGTAGGCCTTAATTAGCTGCAATTTAGCTATTCATTTTTTAGCCTACTTTTAATAGATATTTAATAATAATAATAAATAATAATGACTGAAACTGTTATTTTTTCAGGAAGAAGCATAAGAAAGCAAAGAATGAGCAATAAGAAAGGACTGTTTGCAAATCATGAAGATTAAATGATGTGATAATTCAATGAATTTAAAGTTATTAAATCGCATGAAACGATAGCCCAGTCTCTCTTTGCTTCATATTGAACCTTTGCCGCGCAGTTTCCTTCTCGCACAAAGATTTGCAGCCGATCATAATGTGTTTTAAGAGGGCTGCTAGTGTTAAGCCTGGTTTCCATTTGATCGTAACAGTCGGTGACCTACTACGACATCGGCGACGTGTCCCCGATCAGTCGGCGACATGTCCCCGACGTCCCCGATCAGTCGGCGATGTGTCCCCGACAAGTCGGTAATGTGTCCAAGCGCAAATTTGCCAAATTAATTGCAGCCATGTTGTTGAATGATATGATAGGTAAAGTCTCGTGCGCAATGCATTCTAGGATTGATTTTTCTGAGTCACGTGATTTTTCATAGTCGCCGACGTCGCAGTGCAGCCAAAAATCATGTTTCCATTAAAAATCTTGATCGAAGCAGTCTGAGACTGTACGGCGACTGGTCGGCGACAATCGAAAAAGTTCAACACATTCCAACTCTTCCGATGCGTCCCCGTACTGTCCCCGTCTGAGAAAATGAGAAAATGTTTCCATTTAACGCAACCGTCCTCGATCATCATCATCATCATCAATAATTTATTTAATGTAGGCTAAGTAAAATAAAAAGAATAGCTAAATTACAGCTAATTTAGGCCTACTTTACAAAAATTTACAAAATTTACAAATTAATTCCTAAAGCTAATCAATAAAAACATTTAGTGGATTATATATATGTATATATATTGCGGGTGAGTGGCCGAGTGGCTTAAACAGTTTCCGTCAGGTGACTGAAGTTAAGCTTCATCCTTGCAGAAATTAGAAGACTGAAATCGAAGAAAAAGCGGGCAGATTTCATACCTATTTCGACAGGCGTTGAACGGCAACACGGCCTAGCCGGATCAACCACGCACCAACACATTCTGCACATGATTTTGAATGGTAAGATAGAATGTTCCCTCGCTATTCCAAAAGGCTCACAGAAACAAAGCATACTAATTGCGGATAACTCCCTGGATAGTGATCCAATCGCCAACGATGATTTTAAATCGAGAGAGGAGACAGATAAAACGACGAAGAAACGAGCAGCGAGTACCCTGGAACCCGAATCCATTAAGAACACGGCCTATGATAAAGGCTTTCCACAGGCTACCAGGTTTTTAGAAACGGTCACTGATCTCGCGAAAAGTCTCCAAACAACCAACGATATGTTGAATTTGGAAAGAGAAAATTCTCGCAAATTTATGGAGGAAAACTTTCAATTACAGATTAGGTTACGAGACCTCGAAATATTTCAAGCTCGTAAACAAGTTAGTCCAACTCTCAAGAGACATGACGCTTTCCTCATCGATTCATTGGAAAACAAAGCAAGTGAAACAAATACAATCAAACAAGTTCAAGCAACCCGTGCGTCTAACAACAGTGTACATGGGGGTAAAAACGTCGAAACAAATCGAACAAACAATGCGAACAATGCCAATGAATCAAATCGAGTGTCTTTCGGACCTGCAACAACGAAACAAAATGAAAACAACGGAACCAAACCGAAGCGAAACACGCAGAACCATCAACAGCCCCGGCGGGGGAAGGAAAATAACCGAAATAAAACATCGCAGTCCAACCGATCGGTTCCCAACGAAAGATCGCACAATCCAATCCATATCTGCATGGTAGGTGACTCCCAGCTTCGTAGAATGGACGCTGATAAAATGTCAAACAACCATCACGAAGTTGTCTTGAATGCAAAATCAGGAATGAAAGTTGAGGAGGCAGCCAATCACGTAGATTCTGAGGCGGATGTGATAATCATGCATGCAGGCACCAATAATCTGCGTGATTCCACCCCAGAAGAAGTTGCAGAAAAGGTTATCAAAACCTTCAAGAAAATCAAGCAGAAAAATTCCAAAGCTCAGCTCGCATACTCGTCTATTTTCAGAAGGAAGGGTAATGCTGCAGCAAATGGTATGAATGTTAAAGTATTTCAAACGAACAAGATTTTAAAAGAAGAACTTATGCTACAGGGTATAGATTTTATCGATAATGACAATATTTTATATGGTAATATTAGTGATGATGGTTTACATATTAACCAAGGAGGAGCCAAAAGATTTGCACGTAATGTCAAGAAATATGTAGAGTATTGGTAGGGGTACACAGGTTCAGAGAAAAATCTAAACAAATCACAACGTAGTATAGGTAAACAGACAAACAGAGGTTTACGAATTGCAGCGCTTAATGTTGTATCATTACGTAAGCACCATTGTGAAATTGAGCACGTGATAAACGAGCACAAGTTTCACATTCTGGGTTTGAATGAAACTAGGTTAAGTAAAGATATTAAGGACCCAGAGGTAGACCTAGACGGCTTTGAAATTCACCGTAAAGATAGAGATGTTAACGGCGGTGGTGTAGCTATCTATGTAAATTCGACCATTAGCCATAATCGTAGATATGATATTGATGATCCACTATTGGAAATTGTGGCCGTAGAGATCACCCCCCTTCGTGCCAAAAGCTTCATAGTCATTTGTTGGTACAGACCCCCCTCGCAGGGCAATGACCAGGAGAGTTTTGCGGCATTAAGGAACCTACTCTCAGCTGTAGATGCAGAGGGTAAAGAGATCATCTTGATCGGTGACACTAACTGTGATCTCAAAAATCGCAACGATAGGTGCACCAAAAGCATAAAATCAATTTACTCCGAGTTCCAATTTGAGCAGCAAATAAATGAATATACTAGGGTAGCTGTTCTAGAGAAAGATGGTGCTCCCCATACTTCCAAGACTCTCATAGATCACTTTGCCACAAATCGCCCAAATTACATTCTGAGAGCGAATGTGCTAAAGCTAGGGATGGTGGATCACTACCTTATCTTTGCAATAAGGAAAATAAATGCAAAGCGACTCATAGATAAGCAAGTAAAACTAGTCGAAACGCGTAGCCTTAGAAACTACGATAAGCAGCTATTCCTAGACGAATTGTCAGCCATTGACTGGAACGAGATTCTTGCTCCGACTGATGGTGACCCTGATCTCATGGCCTCCGTTTTTAATAGTGTTATTTCGTCTCTTCTAGAGGTGCATGCACCACTAAAGCGTAGAAAGGTAACTAGCCATCATGCTCCTTGGATTACAGCCGAATTAAAAAGCCTGATGAAGGAACGTGATTTAGCTAAAAAGAGATCTGAGAAAGATGCTTCCTATTGGTCAGACTATAAGAAATTGCGGAACAAAGTCACTAATCAACTTCGTACAAGGATACAGGAATATTACCATAACCTTATTGACGAAACGCAAAACAATCCGAAGGCTATGTGGAAAACAATAAATAAGGTTTTGCATAAGAACTCAAATCACACTGTTACTCAAAACATCCTTTTTGAAGGTACAGAACTTAAATCATCCTCGCAAATTTCAGAAGCTTTCAACAAACATTTTACAACGGTTGGACCTAAGTTAGCGGAGAAAATTAAAAGTCAACCTTCTGATGACCCTCTTAAATACCTTGGAAACAACTCCAATGGTACCAAATTTAAATTACAGCCAGTAAGCGTAGGGTATGTAGAACGCGCTATAAGAGCCCTGAATAACTCCAAATCTCCTGGTGCTGACAGAATCCCCGTCAAAATATTGAAAGATGCTGTAGACTTTGTGTCAAAACCACTGACACTAATCTACAATGCATCTTTAGAAAGGGGTATTTTCCCCCATACCTGGAAATTAGCCAGAGTAACACCAATTTATAAGGCGGGCGCTAAAACAGATGTAAACAATTACCGGCCTATTTCAGTACTATCAGTTGTGTCGAGGATATTAGAAAAAATTGCACACGACCAATTAATGGAGTATCTGAAAGAGCAAAACAAACTTTGTTTGAACCAATTTGCATTTCAAAAACTGCACAGTACACTGACATGTCTATTGAATGTTATAGACCCATGGTTCAAGAACTCTGATGAGGGTAAAATAAACTTGAGTATATTTCTTGATCTTAAAAAAGCATTCGATACCGTTGACCATAAAATCTTATTGTCAAAGCTACGAGAGTATGGTGCCGACGGTACTTCCCACGACTGGTTCACTTCTTATCTGACCAATAGGGAGCAGTTCTGTTATTTTGATGGAGCTAGCTCCAGCACAAGCAGCATAAAGTGTGGTATTCCGCAGGGCTCGTGTTTGGGACCCTTGCTTTTCATACTATACATTAATGATTTTGAGAACTGTCTGGAAAGCATGAACCCAAATATGTATGCCGATGATACATGTGTGAATATCGCGTCGGAAAACCTGAATGAACTTCTAACAGATTTGAAAAACGAGCTAGAAAATATATCGAACTGGATGAGGATCAATAAACTTAGTTTGAATGCCAGCAAAAGTGAATATATGGTTATAAGCCATAGGCGACAATTGAATAGGGTAGGTGATGATTTGCCAGATCTTGTCCTCAATAATGAAGTTATCAAAAGGGTTGACAAGACAAAATATTTAGGAATCAACATTGATGAGAGCCTTACTTGGAAAGAGCAGTACAAAACTATCAAAAACAAGCTGAAAGGGGGCTTGAGCTCCCTGAGAAAGCTGAAAGACATCCTTCCGCAAAGGAAACTTGACCAGGTCTACAAAGCTCTCTTTGAAAGCCACCTTCGCTATGGCGACATTGTTTGGAGTACTCTTTCCAACACCAAACTATCCCAACTGCAACGATTACAGACAAGGGCAAAGAAGCTAATACTGAACGCCAAGTATAAGGACGGTTGGAACTGTAAATGGCTCAATGTAAAGTCTTTGCTCTCATTTGACAAAGGAGTCATGACATATAAAATTCTGCATGGCCTTTGTCCCGAAAATCTTCGCCATAAGTTCACTGAAAGATCCATGATTTCAGAGCATAGAACCAGAAATCATGGAGATCTGCAAATTCCCAAAGTTAGGTTAGAATATGCAAAGCGAAGTTTCTACTTCTCTGGTGTCAAAAATTGGAATGATATCCCGTACAACATTCGAGAACAAGAATCAATCGCTCGTTTTAAAACAGGTTTTAGAAAGTATCTTTTGAACCTACAAAACCCAAACACGACCCCTTGGTAGAGCAGCATATTTAAATTATTTACAATTTTTTCTTTAAATTTTTTCTTTGAGATAATTTGTAAATACGCTGAAAGGTTTTTTTTCGTGTATAAATATTGATAAAATGAGGATGCGGCATGCATAGTGGGCGTAAATTAGCTTTAAATGGCTAGAAACCCTATCAGCCCACTTAAAATAAATTACTACTACTACTACTACTACTACTACTACTACTACTACTACTACTACTACTACTACTACTACTACTACTACTACTACTACTACTACTACTACTACTACTACTACTACTACTACTACTACTACTACTACTACTACTACTACTACTACTACTACTACTACTACTACTACTACTACTACTACTACTACTACTACTACTACTACTACTACTACTACTACTACTACTACTACTACTACTACTACTACTACTACTACTACTACTACTACTACTACTACTACTACTACTACTACTACTACTACTACTACTACTACTACTACTACTACTACTACTACTACTACTACTACTACTACTACTACTACTACTACTACTACTACTACTACTACTACTACTACTACTACTACTACTACTACTACTACTACTACTACTACTACTACGCCCACCTCCCAGAGAGACGGCGGACACACCGCGCGCGAGGGAACCCCCACACGCATATCCTAAGCTGCGGTCGCCGCTAGGGAGCAATTCCGCAGTTCAATCGCAGCCCAGTGCCTGCATCGTGAAGGGGACCTCACATCCCGCACAGCACATCCCCCATCCCAACGGGAAGCAGCGCACCGCCCCCATCCTCGCGAGAAGGCCCATGAAATGTTTATCATGTTAGAAACCCAACTCTTGGACGCGTCGCCGACTGTTACGATCATATGGAAACCAGGCTTTAGAGAATTGTCTGTTAGGAGCAGATATCTTCATCAATAAATAAGCCAGGTTAATTTTGAGGTATGTGCCACATTAATGCGAAGAAATTGCAGTTGTTATTAACCCACATATGTTTGTTTTCTGAAATTTGATGGTGATCTGCTCGGATCTAGGGGCTGACAATTGGCCCAAACAACATGGAATCAAAGACTTGACAAGATGGACATTACATCATAGTTATACATTATCATTAGCCAAGATAGGAACTAAATCCTTACTGGCTAACAAAATTGACACGTGACACGCTCTAAACCAATCAAATGGAGCCAAAAACCAACCGGGAAATTTGAAATCTCAGATTTAGGCCCTTTTTGGACGATTTAACCACCCTTCACCAAAGTATCATTGGATACGAGGGAAATGAAGATTTTCAAAAAATTTCTTCACAGACCTATTTCCAATGCCCTAATGCATAGTCAATCAAGGGCGCTACGAATTATTTCAAAATTTGAAGAAATGCCAAAACTTTGAATTCGACCTCATTGTCACTGTAGTTTTTCATAGTAAACAGCTAATTGATGACAGAAACGCATACCCATGGAGACTAAATATTTTGATTCGAAGGTCGAACCTTCTGTGTGTTGAAGTATCTTCAAAACTTCTTCAAAAGATGCCACAATTAGAGCACTATCTGGATCTTTTTTCAGTTTGAAACTGACATAAATACCTCTAGAGATATTCAAGGTTCAATGCTGAGGGTAGAATGAACAACGGGAAACGTTGTACCGTACTGTACGGGCCTAAAAAACCAAACCGTCGTTATAAATAAGTGGCGAATTAAAAGGTACTTACATTTGTATCTTGCAAAAAAGGACATCTAATCAAAATCGTGAAGCAGCACAAATGATAAACGCACTTTAACTGGTTTTGATAGCAAAATTCCACTTTTTGGACCGCATTCTACAGCCGGTTTCTCCAACAAATCGTTCACATTTCTTCTTCGGTCTTCCAACAACATTGTCAACAAGGTCCCCCTACAAAAGGAGCGCGAAAACGTCAATGTTCAGCCACATATATGCCAGCCATCGACAAATAACATACGATTCCAATGAACTTTGAACAAATAACAAATATATTTACTCTCCACTTTCCAGAATGGCAAGAACTGCAATATCGAACGTGGTCAGAACGAACGATTTGGTGATGTCCTCCTCGATAACACTTGTCCTCGTGCCTTTATCCTATTCTGCTGTCATTTTTGCGAGATTATGAGTGGTAATCGACAATTACATCAGCCAAAAACCTCGTATAAATTTATGAATGGCGGTCCTTGCTTTCAGCAGCGAAAAAGAAATGGCTGTCGTTTCTCCTCTTACCGTACAGTACAGTGTAGCAGGTACATGAAATAAGTATGAAATGCTGATGTACGTAAGAAAGAATATAATAGCAACAAACGGAAGAAATGTCCTTTTTGTTTTTAATGTGAAAAAATAGATTGACCATTTCGACAAAATGACATTTAAAATACTATTTTTAAAGCTCTTTCATATCAATTTCACATTCTGTGGGGATGTTGTAGAAAAATATCTATCTTTGGGCTACTTGCATCAGAGCAAAGGTCATCCATTAGAAAATCACCCTTTTATGGTCAAGCAACACAGCAGCAGCGACCAAAGCTGGACATTTGTATCGCACTTGTAGACTCATGGAAACATGCACGTATTTTTCGTAAGATAGATGGCAAAGCTTTAAGTCAGTGCATGTTCTTCGAAAGTTAAGAAGCAACCCTACCTGAATTTAAAAAGCTGAGGAACCTTTGTAATTTGCAGTTTTAATTATCCCAGCGCATTAAAAAATGTTTTTGCAATATACAGTTACAAGGTTATAGCAACTATTTGGACATTACTTTGAGTGCGAATTATGTTATTTACTTGTTTTGAGATCTTACTAAGTAATTTGGAAGCCCTCTTGACAAGGCTAAATAACTCTACACTTCTGGCACTAGACATCTTTTGGTTAAAACTTTAAAACTTTTGGGAGAAAAATTACCCAAATATTTAAGAAATTGCCTGCCACTCTGGGATCTCCTGTGTCTTTGTAACACTTTTTAACAATTTTAAAGCTATGTTTATGCATTCATGCCACCATCTAGATCATGCAAGTAATCCTGACCAAAAAGAACCAAATGAAAAATGAAAACGTTCTCGAGTATTAAAGATTTTAATTATTCTGGGCCACTTGAGTGGCATGAAGCTCGTTTCAAGAAATTGAACTCTGAGATCATCAAAAATTAAAATGATATTCCTTGCCTGATCTAGATCATGGTATGAATGCATAAGATTTGCTTAGATTCTTACAATGACACAGGAGATCACAGAGACCTCCCAAACCCCTACGGAAGTTTTTGTACTCGGTGAGTACTCAGATAGTGAGAATTTTGAGAAACTTTCAATACTGACTTAAGTTTTGCTGTCAAACAGAAATCTTGACATTTGTATAGTACTTTGCAGACTCATGGAAGCATTCATGTATTTTCTGTTTGACAGCAAAAACAGTTTTTTGCGTGTTTCTTATATTTTTAATGCCAGAAGTGTAGAGTTGATTTAGGCTTGTCAAGAGGTGCCTTAACTGGTCTTGTCTTTGGCATACGGGCAACATGACCCATCCAACGCAATCTGTTTCTGTTAAGGACGATTTCAATATCGTCTGCCTTTGCGAAACCTAGGACTTCATCGTTAGTGATAAAGTCGTCTCATTTAATTTTCAAGATGAATCTGAGGTGTTGTTGCTGAATGGTTGGTAGGTAGGTAGGTAGGTAGGTATTAGGTAGGTAGGTAGGTAGGTAGGTAGGTAGGTAGGTAGGTAGGTAGGTAGGTAGGTAGGTAATCATATTTAACGTGGCTAGCCTGCGAAAGTCTGAGAGAGACTTATTTGCAGCAGGGGCCATGGATGTTTTACCATCAACCCGCCGCAGCTACCAGATTTCCCTCACATGGCTCTGGTCGACCCAGGCTAGAGTTACGAACAGCGACCAAACTGTCCAGCGCGGGATTCGAACCTCGGCCGTTCTGACCTTTGTTTTGCGAGTCAGTCGCCTTATCCACTCGGCCACGCGCTCTCTAAGCTGCCTGATGTGTTTTCGGTAATGTGTTCATGTTTCGCTCCCATACGTTAGCAAAGGAATTACACTCCGATTTTACACTTTGAGTTTTGTCTCTATTGTTAGATCCCGACAATCAAATACTCTGTTCCTTAGCCTTCCTAACATTTGTCTCACAATACAATTTATCTATCAATTTAGTATTTTTTCATCGATTTGGATTAGTTTGCATATACATATGAAATTGTATATAGTAAGCTAAATGTAAATAATCGATGAAAAATAAGTGGACAAACAAATTTCACTGTATTTTAGTTATTTGTTTGTATAATTAAGAAATTGTATGCAGGGCCGTAGGAAGCAGCTTCGGATTGGGGGGGGGGGCAATTGTTCTCAAAACAATAGAGAACAATACATCTAGTTAATGCGTGTGACGTAGCACCATTGTTTTAAGAAATTACTGGGGGGCTTCAGCCCCCTGCCCCCCTGCTTCCTACGGGCCTGTTGTATGTAGTGGAACGATGCCCTTCCATGTTTTTCTGCAAATCGTCAACAAATTCAGATTTGCTGAAATTGTTTCATTTGCCTGAAACTGATATTGTTGGGCTGTTTTTTACCCCACCCCGAAATTTTCTTACACTGTAGACTAGATAATGATCACTGATACTAGTTTGATCTACGCCAGATACTGCTATGTCCGACTTGTTAGTAGTGGCAATATGGTCAATCAAAGTAGAGGAGATCAGTGTTTCTCTCGTTCCTGTTTTGATTAGTTGATGAAAGCCAAAACATTTTTATTTAATTTCATTTTCATTTAATATTATTTATACACAAATTAACCCTTCAGCAAATTAAAATATATAACATCTATTTACAATGATTAAACCTTATGAATAAAAACCTAAAGCCCTATAAAAGTTAATCCTTGCTGTTCTTCCAGGGAGTTGTGTTTGGCTTGAAAGTCTAGCTCTTTAGATGCGTTTTAACCCTATCTGTACTGGGCGATTTTTTAGGTATTTTATACTGGGGGGGGGGGCGTTTTTCGCCCCCCCTCTTTTTCTCCAAAACTACAAAAGATATAACAATGAGACTTACCCCTATTGTTCTTTAGACAGTTGGCTATCCAATAATAACAATGGCAATTAATAAGTCACGTGATTCGTTGCTAGGCAACCGAAAAACTGACGAAAATTGGCAAATTTATACCTTCTTAACCAGAAAAATTCTATTTAATCGATTTTCTCCAAAATTGTTTCAAATAATAGGAAACATGTCATAGTTTAAAAATACATACTTTGCAAAAATGTTTAGTTTCTATTTTTAGCACAATTAGCCTTAAATTAGCCTTTTGTTGCATGCATTTACTTTCATCGCAGGTTTTTGCCAGTCCTGCCCTTTTATCTGGTAAATATAGACTCAAAATGAATCAAATTAATAAGATGAAGCAATTTAGACTAAAAAAAATTTATATTTGACGCTTCTTTATTAGGTAAATGACGTCATAAATGTGAATGACGTAATAGATATTAAATTTTGCTGACATCAGCAAATATGAAAAATTTATATATCAAATGAATGTACTCATCAAATGCAATCGAATGGTGCATGTTTGAGATCGATCAAGCAAACGACACGAAAACTATGGACATTTTAAGCTTTTTTTTGTTGACTACTCTCCAAATATGGTACTACTGTGGTCACATGATCAGAGGTAGAACAATGAAATGTTAAGAATTTAATTGCCTATGAAATTTGAGTAAAAGTCACCAAAACTGGTGGTTGTATCTTTTGTCGTTTTAGCGTAATGCAGCAAAAACTGGTAGGGGCCAGTACGAATAGGGTTAAGTTGTTCTTTAAAAGCGATCAGGTGTCGGTAGCTCGCGAATTTCGGCAGGTGTATCATTCCATGACTTTAGAGCTGCATAATGAAAGCCCTTTTTTGCAAATACAGTCCTATATCTATATCTCGCTCGTAGATCTCTGTCCAGCGTTTTGAGTGCGGTGAAAGGTCAGTATTCAGGCCATTATGATCAGAGGACTTTGGAAGCAAATCACAGTTTGTATCTCCTAAAAGAATAGTCTCCTTACCTTCTTTATCAAGGAATTTAAGAAGGAATTGAAGGCTTTCCCCCAAAAGACGAAAATTATCAACTGCCTCATTTGGAGGGCGATACCAAGCCAAAACAACGAAAGGTGCAGACCTAACTGGTTTTACTTCAATACGCAAAGCCTCAAGCGTGGATTTAGGAAGATCATTGCGGACAGTGCATTTATCAAAAAGGGTATCTTAATGTAAACTGCAACTCCGCCATTGTTACGGTTGCGATCACATCTCTTGATGGTGTAGCCATCTGACAAGATCATCATGCATATCTTTATCAATTTTTCTTTCATTTATGGTATCTATGTGTATGCAAAGATCTTTAATCAATAAACGGATCTCGTCGATATGAAACATTAGGCTATTTACGTTCAAGGATGCCACCACCATACTTTCTTGCTGCCAAGTCCTGTAGAACCAGGGGAACCATCCGCAAGAGCCACCACCGTTGGACCCCATGGTGAAGGAGTCAAACAGACATCCCCGTTATTCGGTTATTCAGTACCCGGGGGGGGGGGTACTTGACAAGGGAAGTGACGGGGGTGTGCAGAAAACCTCTCCACACCCTGCACCCTGTCACATAAAAAATAGGCCAAAAGTATACCCTGTCGCATAAAAATGTTGCCTCTCAAATACAGTGTAGAACGCAATTTTTGCTTGTGATACCCTGTCGCATAATTTTTTTACCTATTACTATACCCTGTCGCATAATTTTTACCGCAAAAGGACACCCTGTTGAGCGGCACATCCAGTCAGGTCAAGTATGGGAGTGCTCCCCCCCCCCCCTCCGGGTATCAGTACTGAGTAAAGAAGGAGAGAACTAAGTAAATTATTACTTATAATAGTGTCACCAAGATTGTTCGAATGCAGTTGACTTCTATTCAAATACTTTCTGGGATAAATTCAAGCCAAGATCCCTTCACTCGACCTACAATACGAGGCACTATAAGGATATCCAGATCCCTAGATATAGGACTGAATTTGCAAAAAAGGGCTTTCATTACGCAGCTCTCAAGTCATGGATTGATACACCTGCCGAAATTCGCGAGTTACCGACACTTGATCGTTTTAAAAACAACTTAAAACGCATCTAAAGAGCTAGACTCTCAAGCCAAACACAACTCCCTGGAAGAACAGCAAGGATTAAGTTTTATAGGGCTTTAGGTTTTTATTCATAAGGTTTCATCATTGTAAATAGATGTTATATATTTTAATTTGCTAAAGGGTTAATTTGTGTATAAATAATATTAAATGGAAATGAAATGAAAAAAAAAATTTATAATCAGCGGGTAAAAGTGGGCGTAAGTCGCAATCAAATAAGGTATTAACAAAGGGTACCAAAATAGGGGGTTAACGTGCAAAAACAACGAGTGGGTTCTTGATATTTTGTGAAATTTTACATGTTCCGACGTGCGAAATTTGTATCTCGCCTGTAATGCAACCTGGCTATTTGTGATTTGCCAATTACCTGTTATATGACCCAATGAAAGAGGGCGCACACATGACAAGTTTGTTTGCAACCAACAGCAACGCATTTATGGTATATTTATTTGTTATGTATTAACATGTCAGGTGGTGTAAATTGGCAATGGTGATTCGCATATGCACGTTACGTTTGACCAACTCAATAACACATTCGGTTAAACACATTCAGTGTCCCAGCTGTGATTGATTGGTGAACGTGAAGGTGAATTTGCGTTTTTCAGCGCCAAGCGCTGGAATCGCAGAAATTGAGCAAACCTAATCGAGTCCGCGACCCCTTGTCATGACGCTCAAGTGGTGGGGTCCTACCGGGTATCAAACCCAATCCCCCTGACTGTTCTGGCTGCAAAGTCAGAGGATTACGCCACTGCGCCACAACACCTTCAAATTGCCGCATCCGCAGCATTGCCGCAGCATTGCCGCAGCATTGATTGCCGCAGCATTTTGTCTCTGCCTAGGAAAACAGGGTTTTAAGAGGTCTTTAATCCTATACCTCAGGCAGATTTCTGCTCTCGATTGGTTTTGCTCGTTGGTATTCAAGTGTCAGTGAATCAAACCCATGTCCCAGTACATAGTAACCCAGTCCAAGAATAAAGGATCTCAAGCTCTGCTCGCTTTGAAGGGGCAGTCAGACGCGAAACGCGGGTAGCAGATTCTGCGTGTCACAATCCAATTCGTATAGGCCTAAATACCAGAACATGTCTACTGTACCTCTTTTTTCGCGGTAATTCTGATGAAATTAATTGAGCAAAGAATCCAGTTGTGTTTGAGAAGGCTCTATTCACCTTTCGGTTTCACCAAGCATCATAAATCTGACTCAAAAACCATATTCTTTGGGGAGTTTCTTGCCCATATCGACTTGCATATTATCTCTTCGCAGCTTCAAAGTTGCTTCAGCAAGATCGCTGTTTACGACTTTCAGAAATTTTTGATAAACAAAACAACTTTGCAAATACATGAAATCGACATAGACGAACAATATCTGTCAATTAAATCCTTGAGATCGTAAAGGGCAACGTCGATGGAGATGGATTGAAATGTGCGATAATTCCATTCAAAATCTCCTTTGACGAGTCGATGCTAAGCCCAGAGAATGGTTACAATGGATGCCAAGTCCAGAGAATGGTTACAATGGTCTAGCCAAGGGTACCATTTTCGTACAAATTGGTCCAGAGAATGGCTACAATGGTCTAGCCAAGGGTATCATTTTCGTAAAAATTGGTCCAGAGAATGGTCAAAATGTTGTAGCTAAGGGTATCATTTTCGTAAAAATTGGTCAAGAGAATGGTCAAAATGGTCTAGCCAAGGGTACAATTTTCGTAAGAATTGGTCCAGAGAATGGTCAAAATGGTCTAGCCAATGGTACCATTTTCGTAGAAATTGGTCCAGAAAATGGTCAAAATTGGTCTAGCAAAGGGTACCATTTTCGTAGAAATTGGTCCAGAGAATGGTCAAAATTGGTCTAGCAAAGGGAACCATTTTCGTAAAAATTGGTCCAGAGAATGGTCAAATTGATCTAGCCAAGCGTACCATTTTCGTAAAAATTGGTTCAGAAAATGGTTAAAATGGTCTAGCCAAGGGTACTATTTTCGTAGAAATTGGTCCAGAGAATGGTCAAAATTGGTCTAGCAAAGGGTACCATTTTCGTAAAAATTGGTCCAGAAAATGGTCAAAATGGTCTAGCCAAGCGTACCATTTTCGTAAAAATTGGTTCAGAAAATGGTTAAAATGGTCTAGCCAAGGGTACCATTTTCGTAAAAATTGGTCCAGAGAATGGTCAAATTGATCTAGCCAAGGGAACCATTTTCGTAAAAATTGGTCCAGAGAATGGTCAAATTGATCTAGCCAAGGGAACCATTTTCGTAAAAATTGGTCCAGAGAATGGTTAGAATGGTTTAGTCAATGGTACCATTTTCGTAGAAATTGGTCCAGAGAATGGTCAAAATTGGTCTAGCAAAGGGTACCATTTTCGTAAAAATTGGTCCAGAAAATGGTCAGAATGGTCTAGCCAAGGGCACAATTTTCGTAAAAATTGGTCCAGAGAATGGTGAAATTGATCTAGCCAAGGGAACCATTTTCGTAAAAATTGGTGCAGAGAATGGTCAAAATGGTCTAGCCAAGGGTACTATTTTCGTAAAAATTGGTCCAGAGAATGGTCAAAATGGTCTAGCCAAGGGTACCATTTTCGTAAAAATTGGTCCAGAGAATGGTCAAAATGGTCTAGCCAAGGTTATCATTTTCGTAAAAATTGGTCCAGAGAATGGTCAAAATGGTCTAGCCAAGGGCACCATTTTCGTAAAAATTGGTCCAGAGAATGGTCAAAATGGTCTAGCCAAGGGTACTATTTTCGTAAAAATTGGTCCAGAGAATGGTCAAAATGGTCTAGCCAAGGGTACTATTTTCGTAAAAATAGGTGCAGAGAATGGTCAAAATGGTCTAGCCAAGGGTACCATTTTCGTAAAAATTGGTCCAGAGAATGGTCAAAATGGTCTAGCCAAGGGTACCATTTTCGTAAAAATTGGTCCAGAGAATGGTCAAAATGGTCTAGCCAAGGGTATCATTTTCGTAAAAATTGGTCCAGAGAATGGTCAAAATTGGTCTAGCAAAGGGTACCATTTTCGTAAAAATTGGTCCAGAGAATGGTCAAATTGATCTAGCCAAGGGAACCATTTTATTAAAAATTGGTCCAGAGAATGGTTAGAATGGTTTAGCCAAGGGTATCATTTTCGTAAAAATTGGTCCAGCCAACGGTACCATTTTGAATATGCTCGCGGCAGACCCCTACCCAAAATTTGGCCAAGAACCCCCTCCCCCCCCCCCCGTGCTGCTATGTCTTGTTGTCTGTCGGGTGTTACTTGGATGATTTTGCAGCGGGGAGCAGTGTGTAGCTAAGGTGTTGGTCTAACGTAATGTTCATATGCGAATCACCATTGCCAATATACACCACCTGACATGTTAATACATAACAAATAAATATACCATAAATGCGTTGCTGTTGATTGCAAACAAACTTGTCATGCCTGCGACCTCTTTCATGGGGTCATATAACAGCTTATTGGC
The DNA here is from genome assembly GCA_039566865.1 of Aurelia coerulea. Taxonomy (NCBI): domain Eukaryota; kingdom Metazoa; phylum Cnidaria; class Scyphozoa; order Semaeostomeae; family Ulmaridae; genus Aurelia; species Aurelia coerulea. Next base: position 530,702 of record CM076951.1, on the reverse strand, counting down.
AAATCACAAATAGCCAGGTTGCTTTACAGGCGAGATACAAAATTTAGCACGTTAGAATATGTGACATCTATAAAAAACCAATTCGCTGTTTTTGAACGTTTCCCCCTATATCGGTACCCTTTGCTAATACCTTATTTGATTGCGATTTACGCCCACTTTTAAGGCTAATTTCCAGTCCGTAGAATTTTCCGAGCTGGCGGAATTTTAGACAATGAAAGGTCGCTCAGCCGTAACTTTGTATTCAATGCCAGAGCGACATTTTCTCTCGAATACAATAGAAATTCCGCCCGCTCGGAAAATTCCGTTGACTGGAAATCAGCCTTTAGACGTTAATGGTGGATCTTGGAATTAGATTTAATCGTTCTAATAATCATGGCTTAGCCACTCATTTATTCACTTAGATCTGTCACTTAGCCCAGGGGGGGGTTACTTCCTAATTTTCAATACTGGGGGGTCCATGCCACTATTTTTTTGCTGACCCCTAAATATTAAGCCTGATTTTTTGGGGACCCCAAATATTGAGTCTAACGTTTCGGAGACCCCAAATATTGTTATCTGTTTCTGGGGTCCCTGAAGTGTTTTGAATGATTTCAATCAAAGCTTCTTGATTTTTCTCAGTTTTTGAATAATTCCAAGACATTTATTTCATGATTCGCAACTTCTGGGCCAAATTGCACGATTCTTCCTTTCTTCAGATTTGTGGACCCCAAATATTGAATTTTTGTCCATGTTGTAATTCACAGACCCCAAATATTGATTGAACATAAAATTTCGGACCCCAAATATTGGCATGGACCCCCCCCCGTATTGAAAGTCAATGAGTACCCCCCCCCCCTGGTCACTCAGATTTTTCATTTTGGATTTGCACTCTTGAACTTGTCATCTTTTTCTCTTAGAGTGGATTCATTGGAAAATGCTGAAATATTGATTACTAAATATAAACATGATTCTATTTTTCGTCGTGCTTGCCCTCCGATAAATCAGTTAACTCGGATAAATCGGGTAAATGGGAGAAGCGTTTGGTAGACCTCACTTGACCGAGCTTAACTTCAGTCACCTGACGGAAACTGTTTAAGCCACTCGGCCACTCACAAGCTACGCTACTTACAAAATTACTATACAATACTACTCGGACCCGAGGAGCAAAAGACTATGACTACCCCGGGGCCATAGACACTGAGGTTAAAAATAAACTACTATAGTCTGTCTCAAATTACATGCCACGAGAAATGTCTGCGATCAATTCGAATTTAAGAACGGTGGTTTAGGTATCATCGCAACTACTGCGTGGCATCTAATTTGAGGTAGACTTTAAAAATACACGACTAAAAATAAAAGAAAGGAAAAAAGGAACATGGGACATGGGAGATGGTGGCTGTGGTTTTATGACTTATAACGGAGTTTGACATTTTCTAATCAAATCGACCAGATTTGTGGATGAATTTAAGCGTTAGCAGGAGTATATCTTTATTAACTTCATCTGGGAAATTTTTATCACCATGCAATAAAATCTGCATTAGAAGACTATTTTGGAGATCGGTATGTCCATATGGTCGTATTAAAGCAGAAACTCCAGCGAGAAGGTCTCTACGTGGTACTGCAAGGGAAGGGCAAAGCAACAAAGTGTTCCGTATCCTCAATACCATCGTTCGTAGGGCACATCGGATTTATGAAACGACTGCTGCTGCTGAAAAGAGAAAATGCAGCGTAATTTCACGTTTTTAATCAGGGGATCACTTTCATATTTCTACTTCACTTTTCGTATTATTTTGTGCCGGTATAGTGTAAACGGTGAGTCCGTTTCAACAGAAAAACCAATACGGAACAGTTTTATGCCGTATTCGTTTCGTACCGGCATAGTGTAAACGGGGTCTAACAGTCCAGAAAAGAAGCGTGGATTTATCAAAATATAAAAAAGCTCGAATAATGTGTTCCCCTTGTCACTTTCTTTCACATAAAAATGCCGTCTTATTCATGGATTTCAGACATAATTTATGTCTTCTGCTTGTAATTGGGATTCCTGCTATGCTTCAGACTTGCTACATTCATATTTACGCTGCAAAAACACTCTTCCATGAAAAATTTCAGGTTATGAACATGTCTATAGATCTTCCCATTGTTCCCAATGGGAACATGGTGGAAATTTTTATGGAAATTCATGAAATTGAAAAAATCGTTCTTTTCTCATGGTTAGTTACACGAAATACGTTAATGATGGAAATGGTGCGCTTTTTTAACAGGTACTTCATACTCTGGGAATAAATGGGTTAAAGAGTTGACCTTTTTTTCACTTGACCCTTGATATTGTTTGTGAGCAAGACGACAGGTCCACATTTGAGCGTTCATACTAAATTCGCTCATTGCAGTAACGTATCTCTTGCATTTTTCTAAGGCCATTGAGGTTGGATTTCTCTGATAAATCGATGATGATGAACTTGAAAATTGCATCATTGCTTTTGTTAGCAGTTTGCATTTGGGGTAACCCTTTCAACGAAATCGGTAAGCTACTTTCTATCATTTAGTTGTTTTTCTTTTTTATATACATCATTTAATGACCTACAATACGTATTACTTTTAACACTACTTACAAAATACTACACAGTACTACAACTGGGTGTCCAAAAAAAACTACTCCCGTTTGAAAAATCCCCAACATTTAATCACAAGGCCGATCTTCGATTTTCTTTTTTGTGTGAAGTAGATCAAGGACCAAATTATTTTCCAAGACATAACTGATCTTGTAAGTGGTTTAAAAATGAGCAAATTTAGCTCTCTTTAGGGCTACCTGGTTTTGAATCATACTGCAAAAAAGCACTGATGATTGCCAGATCAATATCTTTGTGCGTGTAAAACGTCTAGTTTGGTCATAAATGACAGAAGGAAATGTGCGCTATGATTTGAAACGTAAATGATGAAAATTCTTACTCTTAGGCAAGATTAAGTATTTTGCTTAATAACTATAGCTCAAAAGAAGGCTTTTCAACAAGTAACCTTTCTACCTTGCTGCAGCAAAAAAAACATCATAGCATCTGTGAATATTTCAGGGGTCTTTGAAAAAACAATTCAAAAAGAAAATTTTACCAAAGGTTTGGTAATCAATTTTTGGTGATTATTTAAAGATGTCCTCATTTGTTCATTTCATTTCATTTTTTAATTCTTTAAACAGGGTTAAATATACAGTTAAATACTGATTTCCAAATTTCCCTGTAAAATAACAACAAAATTAATATCTCTAATCACGGAATTTACATGCCGGATGCGCCAAAATAAACTATGCACGTTTGGCAGGCCACAATAATTCGTACACTTGAACGATTTTTAATTTTGAGGATTTATGACTTAATCGTTAGCAGAAAGCCTGAATTAGATACTGGGAATTTTTGAAATTTTTTTCAATTTCACCTTTTAGAGCAAGACACTGAAAACGATAAAAAACATCGACCAATTCTTCTAAAGAATCGACATGAATGGACAAAGAGGGAACTTGTTCGTGGTGATTTGCGATTTACAAATCTACCAATTGTAATTTGCTGTACGAGAGTTCGTACCAAATCCCCAAATCCCCCTGAAAACGTTTTCTCTTTGTTTATTCATGCTGAATCTTCTAAACTTTCATCAACGTTTGTTGATCGTTTTCAATGTTTTCGAAAACGAACGTTTTAAGAAACTCGCTTTTAGCTCTAAAAACTGAAACCTGAAGAATTTGCAAAAAAAAGTCCCAGTATCCCAAATTCAGGCTTTCTGCTAAAGATTAAGTCATAAATCTTCCAAATATGTGTAGTGTACGATTTATTGTCGCCTGCCAAACGTGCATAGTTTATTTTGGCGCACCCGATATAAGGATAAAGATCAAGTGACCAGTTCTCTCCTCAACGTTAGCATTTGTCTCTATAGAACCCACTGGTGAACAAAATGCGGAAGCAGAAGTTGAAGAAAGCGCAGATGGTTCTGGAGAACTGCAAAACAGAGGTAATGTTATGTTGTGATAATCACAATAATCTCATTTTAATACTAATTTGATAACAAAATCAAATACGTAAAGAGGAATTTCTCTCGTGTTGATGAAAACATCAAAAAGTGTAAGGGCCCCAAAGATATCTTTAATCAAAGCTAAAATAAATAAGATAACTAGGAAAAACTGCCAAAATGAGGAAAGAAATGTCACTCAGGGCCTGTTTGCATGGAAATGTTCAGCCTGGGTTGAAACTGCAGCCATTATTCGAAGTGAACATATTTTGCTATTACATGACGAGTTTCAGCATGGACGAAAGTCTGTCTGATGAGAAAACTAGACAAAATGATTGGCGGCATCAATATTTCAGCACGGGATGATAAATTAAATTTGCCATTAAATTCCATTAAATAAATTTGCCACTAACACAGAAGGATTCACATGTCAAGTGAAATGTCCATTATTCAGAAATGCAAATCTATAAAAAACAATTTCCTAATTTTGCAAACGGGGCACAGTGATCCAGGGAGTGGAAGAAATACCAAAACATGAAGTTTTAAAATTCCAATTTCCTTCATGCCCATACCATCAAGTACACTCTGAATGTTTATGAAACGCAAACATTTTAAAAATTGGACTACGGATAGCCAAGAAAATGATTTTTGAAGTTGGGCCTAATTGCGTCACTTTTTTACATAGGCACTTCCCGAATAACGCTGCCTGGATTGAATTTTCAAAGCAATATTTCTCTGCTCAGAAAGGTCCGACAATTTTCGTTTTGGTCTTATTTCAATCCTCTAGTCGTGTACTTTTAAGTAATTGCAACAATGATTGGAAATATATATATTTTGGTTCATTTTTATGTGATTCATAATGGCGGAAATTTGAAAAATTTCTATCTTTACAAATCATTTTAAAAATTCAACAGTTGAAATGTAAAAATTGGGGCAAAATGTATTTACCAAAAAAATCACAAAATTAAAGCAACTACTTGTGCAGGTTTCTACCAAAGGGTTTGTTCTGAATCGTACCCAAAAAAGAATTATAGCCATTCTTATTTTTGTGGTACGATGGACATTTTTGAGATTTTTTCAATGTTTTCTGCAATAAAAATAAATCAAGGCCTTCTAAGGCCTTCAAAACTGACTCAACTCCATCTCTTTGACATAGTGTCATGAAATTTAACCCTCAGAAAGCTTTGCGTTTAGTTGATCTACATGAAATCACTGTTTTCAAGCATTTTCATTTGTCCTGTCAGCAGAAACAAAGAAAAACGTGTTTTCCATCATAACTACCGAAACATTCAAGGCTTGAAGAGACTTTAAGTGATGAAAATCATTCACTTTCATCATCCTAATAACAATTTTACACTGATTAAGTCTTAAAGTCCCTTACTGTGGTAGCTTTCATTATAAAAAACACGTTTTTTGTCGTTTTCTGCTGATGTGACAACTAAAAATGCTTCAAAACAATAATTTCATGCACAAAACTAAAAAGCAAAGCTTTCTGAGGGTTAGATTTCATGACACTATGTCAAAGAGATGGAGTTGAGTCAGTTTTGAAGGCCTTAGCAGGCCTTGATTTATTTTTATTGCAGAAAACATTGAAAAAATCTCAAAAATGTCCATCGTACCACAAAAATAAGAATGACTATAATTCTTTTTTGGGTACGAATCAGAACAAACCCTTTGGTAGAAACCTCCACAAGTAGTTGCTTTAATTTTGAAATTTTTTTGGTAAATACATTGTGCCCAATTTTTTACATTTCAACTGTTGAATTTTTAAAATGATTTTTAAACATATGAATTTTACAAATTTCCGCCATTATGAATCACATAAAAATGAACCAAAATATAAATATTTCCAATCATTGTTGCAATTACTTAAAAGTACATGACTAGAGGATTGAAATAAGATCAAAACGAAAATTGTCGGACCTTTCTGAGCAGAGAAATACTGCTTTGAAAATTCAATCCAGGCAGCGTTATTCCGGAAGTGCTTATGCAAACAAATGAGGTAATTAGGCCCAACTTCAAAATTCATTTTCCTGGCTATCCGTTGTCCAATTTTTGAAATGTTTGCGTTTCATAAACATTCAGATTGTACTTGATGATATGGGCATGAAATAAATTCAGATTTTGAAACTTCGTATTTTGGTATTTATTCCAAACTTTCTTTTGTTCCGGATCACTGTGCGGGGCCCTTTCTCTGCATTAAAGAGGCCCTTTTAGCAATATTCTGAGGGGGCCACCCACCACTGTGCCTAGGGCTATTAGTATTAGTGCTAATAAAATCTGGTTACCCTTTCTATTTCCAATCAAAAGTTATGCTCTTTTGCCCCCCCCCCCCCAACCAAAATAGGACGTGTCATATAGCCCTACCACTATAGGGTTAGCAATGCACCAATTAAATTGAGAATGATTGCTTTAATTACAGGGGAGGCTACAGTGCTACCAAATATTGGATATTTGTTTCAAGGTTATAACATCATTAGAGGGAATCCACTGAGCCCTAAAGGATACGATCCGGGATTTACAAGGGATAACATCTTTCAAGCTGAGTATACCGAGAAAAAGAAAACGTATGATGGCCGATACAGTATTCCGGACCACACCGATGGAACGAAACAAATATCTTGCACCATGACGGCTAGCGCAGAAACTTTAAAGACGGAAACGCAATACAAGGATACATTGGCTGCGAAGGCGTCTGCCTCTGTTAAAGCAGGAGGTGGAGTTTGGTCAGCATCTTTCGCAGCGAGCATAGAATATAATCGTGTGTCAGAGCAATTAAAAACCAATGAGAAGTCAGTTATCAAAAGCGAATCTACGTGCACTGTTTACGGTGCATCCCTTAATACCAATCCACCTCCAAAGTTCACCGAAAATTTCTTCAACAATTTGAAAGCTCTTGGCAAGGAAAATCCTGATTATTACAATTTTCTTGATACCTTTGGGACGCATTTCGTTAAGGGCATAACAATGGGATCTCGGTAAGTAATTATAAATCAATTAACAATGGGGTCTCGCTAAGTAATTAGAAATCAATTAACAATAGGAGCTCAGTAAGTAATTAGAAATCAATTGTAAGTAATTAGAAATCAATTAACACTGGGAGCTTGGTAAGTAATTAGAAATCAATTAACAATGGGAGCTCAGTAAGTAATTAGAAATCAATTGTAAGTAATTAGAAATCAATTAACAATGGGAGCTCAGTAAGTAATTAGAAATCAATTGACAATGGGAGCTTGGTAAGTAATTAGAAATCAATTAACAATGGGAGCTCAGTAAGTAATTATAAATCAATTAACAATGGGGTCTCGCTAAGTAATTAGAAATCAATTAACAATAGGAGCTCAGTAAGTAATTAGAAATCAATTGACAATGGGAGCTTGGTAAGTAATTAGAAATCAATTAACAATGGGAGCTCAGTAAGTAATTAGAAATCAATTAACAATGGGAGCTCAGTAAGTAATTAGAAATCAATTGTAAGTAATTAGAAATCAATTAACAATGGGAGCTCAGTAAGTAAAATTGACAATGGGAGCTCGGTAAGTAATTAGAAATCAATTAACAATGGGAGCTCAGTAAGTAATTAGAAATCAATTGACAATGGGAGCTTGGTAAGTAATTAGAAATCAATTAACAATTGGAGCTTGGTAAGTAATTAGAAATCAATTGTAAGTAATTAGAAATCAATTAACAATGGGAGCTTGGTAAGTAATTAGAAATCAATTAACAATGGGAGCTTGGTAAGTAATTAGAAATCAATTAACAATGGGAGCTTGGTAAGTAATTAGAAATCAATTAACAATGGGAGCTCGGTAAGTAATTAGAAATCAATTAACAATGGGAGCTTGGTAAGTAATTAGAAATCAATTAACAATTGGAGCTTGGTAAGTAATTAGAAATCAATTAACAATGGGAGCTTGGTAAGTAATTAGAAATCAATTAACAATGGGAGCTCAGTAAGTAATTAGAAATCAATTAACAATTGGAGCTTGGTAAGTAATTAGAAATCAATTAACAATGGGAGCTTGGTAAGTAATTAGAAATCAATTAACAATTGGAGCTTGGTAAGTAATTAGAAATCAATTAACAATGGGAGCTCGGTAAGTAATTAGAAATCAATTAAAGGTGACCTGAAGCGAATGTTTTTATTAATGCAAATGAAATCCTGTTTGAGTTTCTTTGATATCTCATTTCGTTTTTTCGCTCTCACTCTAATTTCAGCTTTCCACACATTTTATGTTTCAGCTCATGAAGTGATTTTGTTTGCAAATTATTATGGAAGTATAGCTGTACCTGATCTTTGAAAGATTACAGTTGAAGGGAAATTTCTGCTGAGCTGAATAGATGTAATATAAATTGCCTCATGACTTAAAATGATGCTTTGAAAGCCATATTAATTTTGCAAAGTTTTTTAATTAGATTTCTCTTTGTAAACATGGTCAACCTTGTATACTTTCGTTACTTTTTGCAAACAAAACGAAGTCATCAGCCAATCGTAAAAAACAGTGGATAAGTCGACATTCAACGGTGCTAGTCAATTGCATCAATGAAAATTTTCGCTTCAGATCACCTGAAAATGTTGCATCTTAAGAGAGTCAAAAGAGATTCTCCGAGTAGCACTTCAATTGGTATTACTTTTGATAAGGGCGGTTTTAATTCTTGTATTTTGCATTCAAATCAGTTATTGTTAGAGCAACAAGAATAATTATTAACGGTGCTTAAGAACGGCGGCCCAATTCATCCAGAATCTAAGCTGGCCGACGATTCCTAATGTTATTCAAAAAGAAACACGGCAAGAAACATACACATTTCATCGTGTTTCTACACGTAATCTGCTGTTAAAAGTCCAGTTACATGCAATTTCCCCAGATCACACCATGAGCGATAGGACACCAAGTGTGTGATACATTAATTTTTTTATAAGAAACTAAGGTCCGGGGCTGGTAGGCAGTTTCTTAAATTTTTGGGCCCTTTTGCTACCAAATGTTTCTTACGTGTTTCTTATATTCTAAATGCCGAAAGTGTAGAGCTAATTTCGTTTTTTGCATGATTTCATAATAATACTTTGACAAATAAGGTAGAGGTGGACTTACGTAATGAAATATCTTTGACAGGTAGAGTAAAATTCTTGAAAGAGGTCTTCTGAGCATAGCTCTCCGAACTGCCCTGCCCCCCTGATATCTATGAGACAAACACCGGGTGTCTCAAAAAAAGTACCCCCTTTTGACTCAACAAGGCAACAAAACGATAATATTTTGGGACTTTTTGAATTCTTGGCTACATTTGTTGGTCTTCAACTTAAATGCGCATACCTTGCATTTGGAAATCGACCACCAAACACCGGAGATATGAGTTCACAAGGTCAAAATTTGGAGTGCACCTGAAACCAGAAGTTTTGAGAAATGGCCTAGCCATAATTTGACAACAAACAGGCATTTTGCAAACGAATTTTCCACTTTGACCTTTACTTTTCATGTTTGAAAAGATTTATACCTTGAATTACATCAATTGTTCTTGAAGTGACTTTTCTTTTGAAGAAAGGGTCCTTGCATTGCATTCGATCCCAAGTGTTTTGATTAAAGAAGAGGAAAAGGAGCACATGCACGCTTATTTTGGAGATGTGGCACGACTTTATCACTTTTACAACATTTTTACTATATTTGTTTAATCAGGGCCATGTCCATGCATCTTTCATTCTTTTCAAAAGCAAAACACGGAAACTTAAAGTTTACTGGTACTTTGGAAAATGCCCACGATACAAATCATGACTAGACCCTTTTTCAAAACCTCTGGTTTTGGGTGCACTGTAAATTTTGACTTTACGAACCTGTAACTCCGGTGTTTGGTGGACGATTTCTAAATGCAAGGTACATGCATCTAAGTTTAGCATTGATAAATTTAGTTCTGAAGTCGGGGAGCAATGATATCTTATTACTTGGTTCCTATTTCCAGTCAAAAGGGGGTACTTTTTTCTGAGACACGCGGTAGTAGGTTCTGTTCTTGACATTTACGAAGAAACTGTAAGATAGTCAATACCCGCCATGCTTTATTTCCAAAGGGATGCCAGTCTCAAAACCATTTTAGTCTTAATTTGTCCCAACTTTTCCAAATTTGTAGCATACTAATCTAGTTTAAATGCCAAAAACAGACATATGATAGGGTAAGAATATTGTTCCAAAAAAATCTTGTGGCCTGCACAATGAGAAAGTACATTGACAACCATGATATCATCTACGGTAATCAAAAAATCCTCCCTTCACAACGCTAAGAACCAAAATTACAAACATTACTAGAATAAATTAAGAAGAAATGTATACTGTACATGATTGTATTTAAAATTGATCGATTAAGGAGGAGCTCTTTAAATAGGTAAACTAATCGAGAGAGACACCCCCCCCCCCCTCATAAAACAAAAACTAAAGAAAGAACTTTACATTAAAAATAAAGATACAAGATAACATACCAATAATAACCAGATGAGCCTATGATGGGGTTTGTCAAGTTTGGTTCACATAACTAGTTAATTTTGAGAGTATGAATCAAGGAATTAAGTTTTCAATTTTGAACGAAAAACCGCAGTAGAGCTAGCAACGCGAATGAACAGTGGAAGAGTGTTCCAGAGTTTTGAACCAAAATACTGTACTGTTTGTAGACCGTACAAAGTGGTATTTTTAAGAGATTTCAATAGGTCACCTCTGGTAGCATGACGAGTCCCAGTCCTATGAACAGCTGCATTTGGCTGAAAGTAATCATGAAAGCAATACGGAGATACTTTATTGAAAGCTTTATAGACAAAGGTTAACCCTATTTTAACCGGGGGAGGGGGACGTTTTTCGCCCCCTGTCAGATTTTTTTAAATAGCTCCCAAACGATGCTACCTACAATGCTGAAACGTCTTGACTTTTCCTAAAATTTAGTTGGCCATCAGAAAATGAAAATTTCAAGACCTATTGTTCGACCACGTGACCACCACATGCCCATATTTGGAGAGTGGTCACAAAGAAATTCTTTAAAACCACTCTAATTTCTTTATTTGTTACTAAATCTCAACAATATATATACCATTCGATTCGTCAAAATCAGTGCTTTCATTTTATATATGATTTATTCATATTTGCTGACATCAGCACTTTATTATTTATATGACGTCATCAATCTTTATGACGTCATATTCCTAATGAAGGAGTAATTTTTGCATGCAAAACTGATGGAATTACCTCAAATATTGATGAAGGTACTTGATTTCATCAATAATATGCGAAATTAATGGTTTTAAATCAAAATTAATGAGCAAACAATTTTGCATTGAATAAATTTTCATTATTTAATTAGTTAATTTATTAGAAACCACAAATATCCATATGAAACCATATGAAACTACAAATTAATGATGTCAAGCAGGTATTTGGATGGTTTTTTGCCAATTTTATCAAGTTATTTGCTAAGAATGGGCCCTTTTTTGCAAATAGCTCGATTTCCACAAAATTTGCATTGTTTTTGGTTGCCTAGCAACCAATCACGTGGCTACTGATTGATTGATGCTATTTTTAGATTCTCCTTTGTTCAATTATGACACAGTGCAAGTTTCATTGTCATAGCTGTTATACTTGCAGAGAAAAACGGGGGGGGGGCCAAAAACGCCCCCCGGTAGAAAATCACTTTTTTTACCCGGTTAAAATAGGGTTAATACATTTGGGTGCAGAACATCCTGAAGTTTTAAAATTCTTAATGATAGGAAAATTGGTGACCTAGGAGAAGAGAAGGGTTCAAATTTGATGCTCCTGAGAATTTTCTTCTGAAGTTGACTTCATAGTACCACCCCCTGTGTAAATATGGGTGGACGTAAAAGATATTTACATATTCCATTTAAAATAAATCTTTATTTTTCTTTTAAAGATATTCAAAGATGCAAACGATGTCGAAAGAAAATGAAGAGAAATTGCAGAAAGAAGGAATTGATGTTGACGTCACAGCTTCGGCATCGCTTATTGGAACAGTTGATGCAGAAATAAGTGTTTCAGTTAAAAAGACGAAAGAAGACATTGCAAAATTTTCAAAGAGCGTTGAAGAGACTACCATTGTTACATTTGGTTCCAAGCCCCCTAAAGATGGTAAAAAAATATCTTTTGAATTCATGATGGCCATATGTAATTTTTCTTTTATCTAAGTGTTAGATGTTAAACAAATTTTAAAACAGGGAAGAAGACACTACCGAAGCTGTGTTAGGTACAGTGCAAAATTTATTATATTACATGGCTGGTGGACAAAAAAATGTTTGCAAAAAAATTATTGCAAAAAACCAACTTCCCTTCCCTTAAAAAATATGTCTGCCCCGTATTCATGAGCAACAAATTTTGTCTAGTACTCCTACCACCTATGAATTAGCTAAAGACCATAACAAAATCAATTCTTGCTCTTAACCCTATTTTGGTTGGGGGGGCAAATTTGCCCCCTTAGATTTAATTGTTGTTATAACTCTGCGAGGAGAACAATTACCGCCTTGAAACTTTCTGACGTTTTGCTGCTACCTATAATGCAACGACTCAAGAAGTTTCATAAAATATTTTGCCAAATGAGGAGGATGGAGACAATTTTCCGGACCTGACTCTTTCAAAATCGCAAAATTATCAAACATTAATTTTAGCGAAAAAGTAGCAAAATTGCAATATTTTGCAAAAATATTGTGCAGGGTAGTGCTCTGTGATATAATCTATCATAATTTTCATGTTTGGATGGAAATTATGTACCAGATAATAAACTTTTATCGCATTTTTCCTGATTTTGACCGATTTTGCCACTTTTCTTGACCACACAAAGAAAAATGCTGACGCAAGCAATAATGACCGCCAATTTTCGGTTAACTTTTATACTTTCATAAAGTACATGCCTGGGGCTATTAGTACACCAAATTTGGTTGCTCTATCCATCTGCAGTGAAGAGTTAGGAAGGGGGGCTCCCCCCCCCCAACCGAAATAGGACGTGTCCGATAGCCCAGCCACTATATTATTATTATATTTCAAACGTTGTTTTGTCGCTAAAAAGCCAGCCTACATTATGAGTATTTTTCGCAATTTTTTTGGGCACGGGAAAGTTCCCGAATTAAGGATTTTGAGGAAAAGGGCAGGCTTCAAATTCTCAAAAAGTCGTCAAAAACAAGGGATATTTGAAGCCATTTCAGATCTTCAAAACAACGAGGAGCGTGTTTCATTCTGCCTGAGAATATTTTCAAGTACCTAGGGACTAGCTCTGAAGACTTCCGACTGTGTTACCTATTCCCAATTTGCACGCTCCTCGTTGTTTTGAAGATTTGAAATGGCTGTAAATCGATGCCCTGTTTTTGACGACTTTTTGAGGATTTAGGCATGCTCTTTTCCTCGAAATCCTTAATTTTGGACTGAAATAAATGGGGGAAAGAAAGTCCTATTTACAAAACCGTTAAAAAATTAGATTGAGCATGATAACATAGCTATGAATATCAAGTTAGATACCCAACCTGCGGAATGTATGTCTTGCATAGCCTACAGCTTCAGTTCTCGCCCTTCCAACATCTAATCAGGCTTTTTAAGATAGGAAGTGTGCTTGCTTGATTCACTGCATTTGGCAAAGTGGACCAAAGTCTGTTTCCAAGGAAGGATAAAGTCTCAATTGCAAAGCTCGTCGTACGCACTTTTGGAAGCTGTGAGTCGTTACCATGTCTTAGATTGTAGCCAATATTGCGCTCACTGAAAATATCCTTCATGAAAGGTGGATTAAGACCAGACTTTGCTATAGGCTTTAGGAGTCTTTGTAAACGAAAATGTCGACTTTGAACATGAATCTCATGCCCGGGGGGTCTACCTTGGAGAAAAACAACGGGGATGTGCCTGCCAAAAGAAAATTTTATGACCCTGTCCTGGAATAAATGTTTGAAAACATAATACCTGTCCTGGATAATACAAGTGTCTTTTGTAAGTTACCTTAATTTTGCATGTCAAATCTTACCTGTCCTTGGAAAAAAGCTTTGATGAACATACCTGTGCCGGAATAAATACACAAAAGGTATAACCATGTCCTGGAATTTTCACCGGAAAATGGGGCCCTTTTGGCAGGTACATCCCCGGGTACTCAATGTATTAAGTAGACCCCCCGGGATCTCATGATAAAATAATAATATTCTGAATTCATGATGATCTAAGGAATCGTTCCTTTGTCTAAATATTAGAGGCCCTTTACATGATAAATTTCAACCCGTGTTGAGTTTCAACACAGGTTGAGTCTTAGAGGCCCTTTACATGAGATTGAGTTGAACACGGGTTGAGTTTCAACTCGGTTGCATCGCGTTTATATTAAGGAAGCCGAGTTGATACTCAACACGGGTTCAACTCAACTCGGCAACTTAACCCGTGTCGAAATCTCAATTTGGGTTGAAATTCTCATGTAAACGTAAAAATTTTTCAACTTGGGGCGAGATTAAAATGCGAGCAAAGGAGATCGAATCTATTTCCGCAATCATTCAAATGAGTGGGCTTACATTCTTTCTTCTATTGTTTGCAACCATGTGACCTAATCTCAACCAGTGTTGAGATTTCATGTAAACGCAAGGCAAAATGAGCAATGCTGTTAAGACTCAACCTGTGTTGAAACTCAACACGAGTTGAAATTTATCATGTAAAGGGCATCTTAACAGCATTGCTCATTTTGCCTTGCGTTTACATCAAATCTCAACGCTGGTTGAGATTAGGTCACATGGTCGCAAACAATAGAAGAAAGAATGTGAGCCCACTCATTTGAATGATTGCGGAAATAGATTCGGTCTCCTTTGTTCGCATTTTAATCTCGCCCCGAGTTGAAAAATGTTTGCGTTTACATGAGAATTTCAACCCGTATTGAGATTTCAACACGGGTTAAGTTGCCGAGTTGAGTTGAACCCGTGTCGAGTTTCAACTCGGCTTCCTTCATATAAACGCGATGAAGGCTTACACCGTCAACCGAGTTGAAACTCAACCCGTGTTCAACTCAACCCGGGTTGAAATTTCTCATGTAAAGGTCCTCTTAGAGGTACAAACTAATTTTAAAACAGGGAAGAAAAAACTAGCGAAGTTGCATTAGGCAAATGATTATCGTCCTGTTTCATAACTCAGGTCAACAGGTCAACAGGTCAACAGGTCAACAGGTCAACAGGTCAACAGGTCAAAGGTCACTTGCTGAAGGCAGGTCAACAGGTCAAAAAGTCACATGCAGAAGACAGGTCAATAGTTCAAGATCGATCATCTATCAAGAGCTGCCACATTTACAACCACAAAAACCAATGGTTTTCATATCAAAGTTTCTTTTACATATGACTTATGATTTGGCAAAGGATGAATTTGAAAAAAGGCAGAATTTTTAGAAAATTACTTTAATGATAATTATTAGGATCCCCTTTGTGTTAACAGGTAAACCTGAGACATGGATGGCGAGTGCGTTTAAAAATCCATACCCCGTCCATTACAAGTTGAGAAGCATCCTCGATGTATTTAAACCACAGTACTTCATAGATACGCCAGAGGTCAAATACAAAGAAATTAAAAAGGGACTTGAAAATTTTTTAAAGGTACGTATTTGAGTCAGTTTTGATAATGACATGCATAGTGGATTCTTCCAGGACTAGGGTGTCAGAGGTGGTAATCGAACGGTGGCGGTAATCGGACGGCAGCAGTAATTGGGCGGCGACAGTAATCGGACGGCGGCAGTAATCGGACGGTGGCAGTAATTGGGCGGCGACAGTAATCGGACGGCGGCAGTAATCGGGCGGTGGCAGTAATTGGGCGGCGACAGTAATCGGGCGGCGGCAGTAATCGGGCGGCGGCAGTAATCAGACGGTGGCAGTACTCGGATGGCGGTAGTACTCGGGCGGCGGCAGTAATCAGACGGCGGCAAAAATCGGACTGAGTGTGTGATAGAAAATCTGTGTCAAATTAGATCTCACGAGAAAATATTCGTGAAGAAAAGCAATTTAAGTGGTTTACCTGTTGCGGGTATCGCAAACTTCAAGTTTCATCTAATTTGAGACTTAATCCTAGGTTTGCCAATATCAGTTCAATTCAGTTTTCATAGCTTCACCCTATTCCACCTGGCCTTCTTTAATTCACTGTTTTCCTCCCTATGATGCGCAGAGGAGCCTAGACGACAATGGCTCTTTAACAACATCAAATATTACACTAACAATTAATACACTTCAAAATACTGCATTGGGAATTATAACGGATACATTCTTGATCATATTCCAGGGATACTGCAAGCAGTACACAGAGCGACACCCTAATTTGAAGAATGTAGAATGCGAGGGACCACAAAAAGGCTGCGGAGGAGGTAGCATTTGCAGTGCCAACGCAATATGTGAAGACCTTAAATCTGGAAAAACACTCAATAAAGAAGCTCTGAAATATAAGTGTACATGCAAGAAAGGATACAAGGGAAATGGAAGGAGGTGTGAGCATAGTGAGTATATATATCAAAGGTTAAATAGATCATTTACATCAGAGTAACCTAACGTGGTTTAAAATGACCATGTAAATCATAACTCATTTCATGTAAGTATGCAAAATCATTCAAGGGAGGTTGAACCAGATGTGATAGTAGTAAGTGTATATATCAAAGGTTAAATAGATCAGTTACATCATAGTAACCTAACGTGGTTTAAAATGACCATGTAAATCATAACTCATTTCATTTAAGTATGCAAAATCATTCAAGGGAGGTTGAACCAGATGTGATCGTAGTAAGTGTATATATCAAAGGTTAAATAGATCAGTTACATCATAGTAACCTGACGTGGTTTAAAATGACCATGTAAATCATAGCTCACTTCATGCAAGTATGAAAAATCATTCAAGGGAGGTTGAACCAGATGTGATAGTAGTAAGTATATATATCAAAGGTTAAATAGATCAGTTACATCATAGTAACCTAACGTGGTTTAAAATGACCATGTAAATCATAACTCACTTCATGCAAGTATGAAAAATCATTCAAGGGAGGTTGAACCAGATGTGATCGTAGTAAGTGTATATATCAAAGGTTAAATAGATCAGTTACATCATAGTAACCTAACGTGGTTTAAAATGACCATGTAAATCATAACTCATTTCATTTAAGTATTAAAAATCATTCAAGGGAGGTTGAACCAGATGTGATAGTAGTAAGTATATATATCAAAGGTTAAATAGATCAGTTACATCATAGTAACCTAACGTGGTTTAAAATGACCATGTAAATCATAACTCATTTCATTTAAGTATGCAAAATCATTCAAGGGAGGTTGAACCAGATGTGATAGTAGTAAGTATATATATCAAAGGTTAAATAGATCAGTTACATCATAGTAACCTAACGTGGTTTAAATTGACCATGTAAATCATAACTCATTTCATGTAAGTATGCAAAATCATTCAAAGGAGGTGGAATTAGATATGATCGTAGTAAGTATATATATCAAAGGTTAAATAGATCAGTTACATCATAGTAACCTAACGTGGTTTAAAATGACCATGTAAATCATAACTCACTTCATGCAAGTATGAAAAATCATTCAAGGGAGGTTGAACCAGATGTGATAGTAGTAAGTATATATATCAAAGGTTAAATAGATCAGTTACATCATAGTAACCTAACGTGGTTTAAAATGACCATGTAAATCATAACTCATTTCATTTAAGTATGCAAAATCATTCAAGGGAGGTTGAACCAGATGTGATAGTAGTAAGTATATATATCAAAGGTTAAATAGATCAGTTACATCATAGTAACCTAACGTGGTTTAAAATGACCATGTAAATCATAGCTCACTTCATGCAAGTATGAAAAATCATTCAAGGGAGGTTGAACCAGATGTGATCGTAGTAAGTGTATATATCAAAGATTAAATAGATCAGTTACATCATAGTAACCTAACGTGGTTTAAAATGACCAAGTAAATCATAACTCATTTCATGTAAGTATGCAAAATCATTCAAGGGAGGTGGAACCAGATGTGATAGTAGTAAGTATATATATATCAAAGGTTAAATAGATCAGTTACATCATAGTAACCTAACGTGGTTTAAAATGACCATGTAAATCATAACTCATTTCATTTAAGTATGCAAAATCATTCAAGGGAGGTTGAACCAGATGTGATAGTAGTAAGTATATATATCAAAGGTTAAATAGATCAGTTACATCATAGTAACCTGACGTGGTTTAAAATGACCATGTAAATCATAACTCACTTCATGCAAGTATGAAAAATCATTCAAGGGAGGTTGAACCAGATGTGATCGTAGTAAGTGTATATATCAAAGGTTAAATAGATCAGTTACATCATAGTAACCTAACGTGGTTTAAATTGACCATGTAAATCATAACTCATTTCATGTAAGTATGCAAAATCATTCAAGGAGGTGGAATTAGATATGATCGTAGTAAGTATATATATCAAAGGTTAAATAGATCAGTTACATCATAGTAACCTAACGTGGTTTAAAATGACCATGTAAATCATAACTCACTTCATGCAAGTATGAAAAATCATTCAAGGGAGGTTGAACCAGATGTGATAGTAGTAAGTATATATATCAAAGGTTAAATAGATCAGTTACATCATAGTAACCTAACGTGGTTTAAAATGACCATGTAAATCATAACTCATTTCATTTAAGTATGCAAAATCATTCAAGGGAGGTTGAACCAGATGTGATAGTAGTAAGTATATATATCAAAGGTTAAATAGATCAGTTACATCATAGTAACCTAACGTGGTTTAAAATGACCATGTAAATCATAGCTCACTTCATGCAAGTATGAAAAATCATTCAAGGGAGGTTGAACCAGATGTGATCGTAGTAAGTGTATATATGAAAGATTAAATAGATCAGTTACATCATAGTAACCTAACGTGGTTTAAAATGACCAAGTAAATCATAACTCATTTCATGTAAGTATGCAAAATCATTCAAGGGAGGTGGAACCAGATGTGATAGTAGTAAGTATATATATATCAAAGGTTAAATAGATCAGTTACATCATAGTAACCTAACGTGGTTTAAAATGACCATGTAAATCATAACTCACTTCATGCAAGTATGAAAAATCATGACCAAAATCATGAAAAAATGAATTAGTTCCTCAATCGTGCGAACTGCGCGTGAACTAGAACAAGGATGTGGTCGCTGATTCGCACACTCTATTGGAGGAGAAACCTCTCTGAAATGAAATCAGTAGAGTCTGAACGCAGGCTACATTTTGTGGGCTCAAACTGTAAAGCCTGGTTTCCATATGATCGTAACAGTCGGCGACGCGTCGCTGAGGCAGGCTCAGGGACACATCAGGGACGGTTGCGTAAAATGGAAACATTTTCTGAACGATGTCTCCGACGTTGCCGATCAGACGGGGACAGTACGGGGACGCATCGGAAGAGTTGAAATGTGTCCAACTTTTTCAACCGTCGCAGACCAGTCGCCGTACAGTCTCACCATGTCCGTAAGGGACATGCTGAAACAAGAAGCTGAGAAATATCCTGAAAAGTGGCCTGCTTACAAACGATTACGTAATCAAGTAACAAGAGAGTTGCGTAATGCAATTAGGGACTATTATCATGGACTCATCGATGAAGATATAGGAAATCCAAAAAAAATGTGGAAAACCATCAACAAAGTATTAGACAAAAATGAAAATTCAGTGAAACTTTCGAGCGTGGAAGTAGACGGTAAATGTCTCACTCGAGAGCGTGACATTCTGAAGGCTTTAAACCAGCATTTCGTCTCAGTTGGTGTGTGTGTGTGTGTAGCATTATTTTAATTCGATTATATACACGTAGCTAACAATATATACACTATTTAATAATATATACAAGTTAACTAATCTAAATCGAATTTACATAACTAATAATAAAATACAAACTTTTTTTTTCTTACGTTTATAACTAAAACTCTAAACTGGTTGGCACTTGCAGGCACTACATTTGCAATTCGGACCATCCCATTGTTTTATTAAAGCCTTAAAACTTTTGAAATTGTCTGCTGATTTTATTTCGTTTGGTAAGCCATTCCAAATCTGTGGCCCGATAGACTTGAGACTTTTAGACCCAAATGTTGTTTGATTAGGTCTGAAATGGGCTAAATTATTTGGATTTCTTAACGAATAATTTGAAGAGCGTAATTCAAAAATTCTCTTCATAAATGGTGGATTCAAATGATTCAGAGTTTTGAATATTTCAATGCAAAGGAGTCTTTGGCGCGCAACCTGCATCGTGCATTTACTAGATTTTGAAAGCAAATCATTATATGAACTTGTATGATCGTTATAGAGAAACCTTAGGGCACGTTCTTGTAACTTTTCAATTTTCTGTAATGACTTGGAAGATGAGAAATACCACACCAAGGGGCAATAATCTAAATTTGAACATACAAAACTCTGAACTAGGATCTTTTTCTCTTTAAAGCCAATAAACATCTTTAACCTTTTAAGAACATTCAATTGTGATGCAGCTTTTTTGCAAAGATTAGAAATATGCGGGTCGAAGTCCAGTTTATAATCCAAAGTGACTCCCAAAAGTTTGACAGTCTCCTCAGATTTGATCACATTACCGTTAATGTTAATTTGCTCTCCTCTAGTGTTTGTTTGATTTTTTCTGAGCAATAAAGCATGGAATTTTTCAGGATTGGCAATCATTTCATTTTGCTCTAGCCAGGACAAAGCAATTCCTGTTTCCTTTTCCAAAAATATTCACAAGATCAGGCATGCTTTTCGAAAAATAAGTAAGCGTATTGTCGTCAGCATAATTGTAGAGAGTTGCCTGTTTTATGAACAGAAATAAATCATTTATATAAAAATTAAAAAGGATTGGGCCCAGGACAGATCCTTGGGGTACACCAGATATCACCTCTTGAAAAGAACTGTACGTATTATTTATCCGTACACTTTGTTTCCGTCGTTTGAGATAAGAGTAGGTGAGGACAAGCGCGTCTTCTTCGAATCCATATGCATGTAATTTTGCAATAAGCAAATCATGTGGAATGCAATCAAAGGCTTTTGAAAGATCCATTAGGATAGCACCTACAAGATAGTCGTTGTCGAGGTTAGACCTCCAATCTTCTATCAGACGTATTAAGACATGTTGGGTGCCGTATGCTCGTCGGCTCGTCTATAGGCCGCAATGAAAACAGAAAGCGTGTTGTCTAGATGTTGAATCAATTGTTGTTTTAGGACTTTTTCGAATATCTTTGAAAAGGTATTAAGAACACTAACTGGGCGGAAATTCCTTTCTACTGTGCGATTTGGCTCACCCTTATCTAAAGGACAGACCGCCGCCTTTTTGCATCATCTGGGAAACAAGAGTTGCGAATGCTATAGTTTATTGCCATGGTTAGTGCGACTGTGAGTTCGTTAGAAGCAAGAGATACAAGCTTCGGGGGTATTTGATCCTCACCAGTAGATTTTCTCCCATCTACGGATTTTAATAATTTCTTAACCTCTTGGTTGCTTATTTCATGAAAAGTGAAGGTGTTTAACGATTGTTCTGGGCTTTGAATGATAGCTAGGACGCTGGGGTGGTCCTTATATTTGTCGAGAATTAATTGGACAATATGGTCCAAACTTGGCACAGAAAATTGTCTCTAAGCCAGGAGATGACTGTCTCCAAAACATCAAGCCAGAGCTAAAGGAAATGGAATTTAAAACTGTTGACGATGTTTTCATATTGAATGCAATTAAACAGCTAAGAAGCGGAAAGGCAGCTGGTCCCGATAAAGTACCCACAGCCATTGTCAAAGATGTGGGAGACCTCGTTTCAAAGCCTTTGATGATGATATTCAATTCATCATTAAAAAACGGTATATTCCCAGACATTTGGAAACTTGCAAGAGTAACTCCTATATTTAAATCAGGTGCAAAAAAGGATGTAAACAATTATAGGCCCATTTCAGTTATTTCAATTTTTTCTAGGATCCTGGAGCGGATAGTACACGATCAGATGTTTGATTTCCTTCTTGAAAATAATGTAATCACCAAGAATCAGTCAGCTTTTCGTAAACTATACTCCACAATAACATCCTTGATATGCAGTACCGATTTTTGGCATGAAAATATTGACAGTAAGAAATTGAACTTGACCATATTTCTTGACCTAAAGAAAGCATTTGATACGGTCGATCACAAAATAATGGTAAAAAAATGGTGCAGATACGGTATAAGGGGCAACGCTGGGAACTGGTTTCAGTCCTATTTAGATCATAGGAATAATAATAATAATAATTAATTTCTTTAAGGTTGGCGTGGTATATAGCACTAGGCTAATTAATGCCAACCATTATCGATACAAAAGATGTGTAATAATTATAATCAACCTAAATATAACCTAAATTTACAATAAAATCCTTACATAATCTACAGTTGCATGAAAAATTCCAAAACTTAATTTCCCTTTTAAAATTCCCTACAGATCGGGACTTTTTTATATGCAATGGCAAATCTCGCCAGAGATTTTGCCCCAGGAAGCTCACAGTTTCTAGCCCATAGGCTGTAGTCCTAGGTTTGCGTGCATAGATGTTGCTCGTAACTCTTAAGTTGTAATGTATTTCTCTCTCCGCGAAAATTTCTCTCATAAAACAAGGATTTAAATACATTCTTGTTCGGTAAATTTCAGTGACAAGCAACTGTAGATTTCGTTGATGAATGGAGACTGAATGGTCTGTAATTAACAGTTCTTCAAAACTGGAGGTCCGATCATGATACGCTATTCGCAATGCTCTTTCGTGAATAGAGTTAATTTTTGCGTTAACTCGTCTATCGTGAAACATCCATATCAATGGACAGTAGCTAAACTGTGACATTACGAAAGCCCTCATGACAATCTTAATTTTTTCTTCTGGCATATACGTTGAGGCCCTTGCAAGAGCATGTAGCTTCTGGCTTGCTTTTGTGCACACCATTTTCACGTGTTGCTTAAAATTTAGCTTTTGGTCAATTACAACGCCCAGCAATTTTTCTTCTTTACTCTCTTTAATGACAGAGGAACCAACTTTTATTGACATTTCAGTTTCTTTCTCGCCAAGTACAAGGAGATGGCATTTCTCCTCGTTTAATTTCATACAGTTTTGTTCAAACCATTTGCTTAGTTCAGTAGTATCCTTTTCTAGCCTTAAAATAACTTCCCGTAACTCTTGATGAGAACAGTAAATTGTCGTATCGTCTGCATAATTACAGATTTCAGTCTCATTCAACAAAAGGAAAATATCATTGATAAATATATTAAAGAGGAGAGGCCCCAGAACTGATCCTTGGGGAACACCTAATTTCATTTCTTTCCAAGAGCTGAATGAACCATTTATTTTGACTCGTTGCCTTCTACCTGCTAGATAACTGTACACCATCTGTATTGCATTTTTACTAAATCCGTATGCGTTCAATTTAGCAAGCAAGAGTTCATGGTTGAGACAGTCGAAAGCCTTGGATAAGTCCATAAGGACTGCTCCAACAAAACCTTTATTGTCTAAGGTTTTCTTACAAGTCTCCACCAATTTCAGCAAAGCATGCTGGGTATTGTAACCCTGTCGATAGGCGCAAAGGCTAGGCGATAGAAACTTATTAACAAAAGGTAGCATTTGATTTGTCAAAAGTCTCTCAAAAACTTTGGAGACTGAAGGTAATACTGTTATTGGTCTATAGTTCTTTTTGTGGAAGCAATTTTGCTCTGTAAATGGACAGAGATCAATGACAAGTGAGGTAACGTGTGGCATACCTCAAGGTTCCTGCCTAGGTCCTCTCCTTTTTATCATATATCTAAACGACTTCGAGAAGTGTTTGAAATTCTCCCAAGCAAGTATCTATGCCGATGATACAAATGTAACAATCGCATCGGATGATGTTGAGAAACTGGTCTTAGAGGCGCAACAGGAATTGCTTAACCTCTCGGAGTGGATGAGAATAAATAAGTTACGTCCTAACCCCGCAAAGACAGAATATATGATAATAGGCCATTCTCGTAAAGTAAATGCGCTGAATATCTCGAATGCACTCACGTTAAATGGCTCAGATATTAAGCGTGTTACGAAGACGAAATCGCTAGGTGTAACTGTCGACGAGAACCTAACGTGGGAAGAGCAATGCAAAGCTGTGAAGGGTAAAGTTTTTGGAGGACTTGCGTCATTAAAGAAATTAAGAAATATAATTCCCCAAACAAAGCTGTGTAGTGTCTACTACGCTATTGTCGAGAGCCATCTACGTTATGCTAATGAAATATGGGGCAGCCTTCCAACAACAAAACTTGATACCCTCCAACGTCTGCAGGACAGGGCCCGGTCAATAATCGAAAGCGCCAGATTCAAGGATAACTGGTCATGTGACTGGCTGAGCGTTGAAAATATTATTCGATTTGATAGATCGGTCATGGCATATAAGATTATGAACAGATTAAGCCCTGAAAGCCTCTGGGATAAATTTCAGCAAAGATCGTCGCAGTCAAACTATGCAACAAGATACTGTAAAGATCTACAAATTCCTAGACTAAATACAGAATATGCGAAAAAGAGTTATTACTATTCTGCTATGAAAGTTTGGAACAATATCCCAGTTGATATTAGAGAACTCCCGACTATTAGTCGCTTTAAAAAAGAACTAAAGGAGTATTTGAAGAGCTGACTGAAAATATCAGTTTAAAGCACGACCCCCTGGAAGAACAGCATCTTAGGTAATTTGATCTTTTGTTAATAACCAATTTATTTATTGTATTTAACCCTATTTTGGTTGGGGGGGGCAAATTTGCCCCCCCCTAATAGACTGTCAGGATAACAATTATGACCCTGACATTTTCTGACTTTTTGCTTATACTTATTGTGCAATGACTGAAGAAATTTCATAAAAATATTTTGACAAATGAGGGGGAGGGAGACAATTTTCTGGAACTGACTCTGTCAAAATTGCCATTTCTCAAATGTTAATTTTCGCGAAAAAAGTAGCAAAATTGCAAAATTTTGCAAAGATGTTTTGCAGGGTAGTGCTATTTGATGTATTCTATCATAATTATAATGTTTGGATGGAAATTGTGCTCCAAATTAAACTTTATCGCATTTTTCCTGATTTTGACCGATTTTGCCACTTTTCTCGACCACACAAAAAAAAATGCTGACGCAAACAATAATGACGGCTAATTTTAGGTTAATTTTTATATTTTCGTAAAGTACATGCCTGGGGCTATTATTACACCAAATCTGATTGCTCTATCTACTTCCAGTCAAGAGTTAGGTAGGGGGGGGGCTTTTTTGCCCCCCCCCCCAACCAAAATAGGACGTGTCAGATAGCCCAACCACTATAGGGTTAAGCTGAAGGGTAGTTTCGTGTATAAAAAATTATATCATATCATATCATATCACATCAGATTGCTGCAATCAAGATTTTTAATGGAAACATAATTTTTGGCTGCACTGCGGCGTCGGCGACTATGAAAAATCACGTGACTCAGAAAAATCAATCCTAGAATGCATTGCGCACGAGACTTTACTTATCACATCATTCAATAACATGGCCGCAATTAAATTTGGCAAATTTGCGCTGGGACACATCGCCGACTGATCGGGGACATGTCGCCGACTGATCGGGGACAGGTCGCCGACTGATCGGGGACACGTCACCGATGTGTCGCAGTAGGTCGCCGACTGTTACGATCATATGGAAACCAGGCTTAAGGTTACTGTATCCCTCCAGGACGATAAAAAGTTTTTTCCGATCAATTTTTGGATTTTTAGATCATTGGATAGCACACACATCTACCTACAATTTCTAATAATTTCAAGGAATTTTACTTTATTTTTCTGCGAATTATAAGCAATTTAAAGCAAGGTATCTTCTGCTAGGAAAATGCTGTTTACATGACCAGGATTATTTGAGAACTAAAGGTTAAAGGTTTCAAGTGCCTTTGATTTCCTGTTGAATGGATTTTGCGGTTATAATACCAATTATGTCATTGTAAACTCTGCACTAAATACATACAGGATTACTCTGTTTACACTTGTGGCCAGATTGAAGTTAATCATTTTCAACAGTGGAACTGTACGCTAAGAAACTGTTTCAGCGCTTTCCTCAAAATCAATTTTTCAGCAACCAATGGGTATTCATACAGCTCCCTGTACCCAACGGCTTGATATAATTGGCTGAAATTTGGCAAACAGAGAGAAAAGGCATAGGGGGACCAAAGGATGTCTCACTTTTGAGAAAAACTGCATGGTCAAATTTAACATTTGAATGAATCTCAAAACGAGGCCAGAGAGCGAAGGGCAAAATTGTTTTATTAATTATTCTGAAGCTAAGGCATGCAAAAGAAATTTGAGACACACTTTGCTAGATTAATGTGTTGAAAACGCAAAATTCTCATTGAGATTTAAATGAAACATATCTGGGGGGACAGGGAGGTTCTAGAAGGAAGAAGGCCCAATTTTCACGCTTTCGGATGTATAACGCCCAATTTTTGGATATTTGTATTCTTTTTGGCTCGTAAATACTCCCTATTTAATGACGAATCGAATGATGTATAGTTTATACGTGTTATGTCGCGGGCGTGATAATCAAGAGAGAAAACACCGTGAGTGGTCACTGAAGGGATACAGTAGTAACCTTAACGCAATAATTTCCTCTCTATCTTAGTACCTAAATGGATCACAAAAAAAGTCATACGACACGAAGACACGAAAGGGACCTGGGGAACATGGGGTGGAATGCAGTACTGCCCAAATGGTGTATTTGCAGATGGCTTCGTATTGAGGGCTCAGAAATATGTCGGTTCGAAGAAAAAAGATGATGATACAGGAGCAAATGCAGTGTGCATTTTGTGTAAGGGTGAATACGAATGCTCAAAGAAAGGATCCTGGGGAAAATGGTCAGATCCATTCAAGTGTCACAAAGGATCATTTCTATATGGTTGGAGACAGAACGTGGAACCGTATAAAACAGGGCAGGACGATACAGCGCTCGATAACGTAGAATACAAATGCAAGAATATGGCAACTGGAAAAGTGACGAAAACAATGAAGGCAAATGGTCATGAATGGGGAAGTTGGAGCAGATTTCAAGGGTGCCCCAACAATCAGTTTATTTGTGGTATCAATACCAGGGTAGAAGACCCAAACAGTGATAATACCGCATTGAATGATATTGAGCATCAATGCTGTGAGATGGACCTTTCTAACATACAACCAAACAAGTAAGTCAATAATATTCTACTATGTGTCAACTATACAGCATTATATGATATTGAGCATCAATGCTGTGAGATGGACCTATCTAACATACAGTAAGTCAATAATATTCCACTATGTGTCAAGTACAGTAAATCCCCGCATATAAGAACCTACTTTAAAAAAACTAGACTTAAGAACTTAACCCTATTTTAACCGGGGGGGGGCGTTTTTTGCCCCCCCTATCGGATTTTTTTTAATAGCTCCCAAACGATGCCACCTACAATGCTGAAACTTCTTGACTTTTCCCAAAATTTAGTTGGCAATCAGAAAATAGAAATTTCAATACCTATTGTTTGACCACGTGACCACCACATGCCCATATTTGGATAGTGGTCACAAAGACATTCTTTAAAACAGCTCTAATTTCTTTCATTGTTGCTAAATCTCAACAATATATATACCATTCGATTCATCTCGATGAGTACTTTCATTTGATATATAATTTATTCATATTTGCTGACATCAGCAGTTTATTATTTCAATGACGTCATCAACCTTTATGACGTCATATCCCTAATGAAGGAGTAATTTTTCATACAAAACTGATGGAATTACCTCAAATATCGATGAAGGTACTTGATTTCACCAATAATATGCGAAATTAATGGATTTAAATCATTATTATTGAGCAAACAATTTTGCATTGAATCAAATTTTCATTATTTAATTAGTTAATTTATTAGAAACCATAAATATCCGTACGAAACCATATGGAACTACAAATTAATGATATCAAGCAGGTATTTGGATGGTTTTTTGCTAATTTTATCTAGCTATTTGCTAATAATGGGCCCTTTTCTGCAAATAGCTCGATTTTCTCAAAATTTGCATTGTTTTTGGTTGCCTAGTAACCAATCACGTGACTATTTATTGATTGGTGCTATTTTTAGATTCTCCATTGTTCAATTATGACACAGTGCAAGTTTCATTGTCATAGCTCTTATACTTGCGGAGAAAAACAGGGGGGGGCGAAAAACGCCCCCCCCGGTAGAAAATCACTTTTTTTTACCCGGTTAAAATAGGGTTAAGAAACTAGACTGAAATAGGTTCTTATTTCAAAGGTGCTAAGCCAAATTTCAAGGTATAATGGTTCTTATTTGAAGAATGCCTTGCGTAGGCCATTTTAGAACCTTCATCAATGAATTTCAGCCCTATTAGTTTGTTTTGGCAAGGTTATAATTTACCTAATAACCAATGCTAAGCTTTCAAACACCATGGGAGGAGATTCAAACACTAAAAGCCGACTTGGAAAAAATTAACTAAACACTGAAAATCCAAAATCAACTTTGCTACCCCTGCAATAAGAACATATCTTTCATCAAACTGAAACGGGTTCTTAATTACAAGGTGCATAAGTTAGGAAAAACAGCCTGTAGGTTCTTATTTTTTTAGGTTCTTATATGCGGGGATTTACTGTATACAGATTTGGTATGATGCAATTTTGTTTAATCCATGGTTAATCTACTTTCAAAATTTCCTCCGTACAGCTAGATACCTAGTTATTTTTCAATAGTACATATTAACCCTATCTCACCTGGGCCTTTTGAAGCGGTCAATACCTTACAATACCTAGGGTGTTGGATTCCACCCCCTTCTTATTCTTCGCTGTTATAGGTATATTGCTATGATCTTTAAACTTGGTAAATAGATTTACTTTGATGCAAACAGTCAAAATCACGTGATTAAATCAAATTATCTTTATTGTTCTCGTTGCTATGACAATAAGAAGATCTTAAGTTATGATAATGATCATTATCACCAACATGATTGAAACAATGTAATGAGGCACTAAATTGATTTTTTTTTCAAATTGAGTTGGATATCATCAAATACACGTGTAAGCATAATTTGGCATATATTTGAGATTAATATGTGCATCAATTGAAAATAAAGTGTACAGATTCTGTTTACTACACTGTGAAACATTTGTTGCCATAGTTACGAGGCTATATTTAGCATCTTGAAACATCCATTCGATACAGTATAGATATAAAGTCAAAGCAGTGGAATTTTGGCACCCTGCTTTGCATATTCTAGCATTAGAGAATAAAGGTTTGGTTGGGGGGGGGAGTGGAATCCACCCCCCCCCCTCAGGTGAGGAAGGGTTAAAGCTAAACCGACATTGCTGGACCCAACCAAATCGATACATTTTTTCTGGGGCACTGGGTATTAATGCCGACATCACAAACTTTAAAATATTTTCCTAAACACGCACTCTTATGATAGGTTTGTCTGATCGTGCTAAAATATCGATTTGAGACAGAAAGGTGGATTTTTATCCCCCCCCCCCCCTTTAATCCCCCATTGAGGCTTGAGCAATGAGTTAAATCATTTTTATCATTTTTATCTTTTTTAGAAGGCATCGGAAAAGAATTGGAAATGAACAATAATGGAGGACTGTTTGTAAATCATTAATATTAAATGATGTGATGATTCTATGAATTCATGGCGAATCTGCAATTAACATGTTCGGTGATGATTATGTCTCTCTCTGGGTCATATTCTATTCATATTCTTGACTTAATTTATGGCGATTTCCTCCTTGCATGAAATTTGAGACTGTTCATACGGAGCTTAGGTTCCAAATCTTTGAAAAGGCTAGTGTAAAATTGAGTGACCTATTTCTTTGAGCTGAATGATTTCAAAGAAACTTTAGCTATTTCTCTATAATTCTACCGTTGGACTTTTCTGAAATCTTCAATATTTTCAGAATTAGAATGTTTTTGTTATTTTTCAAGAATTCAAGAGAAATTTTCAAAAAAACTTAAAACCATCATAATTTCTAAACTGTTTGACGCAACATGAAATAATTTCGAAGAACACCATAGTTTATGAATCCCTACAATATGGTATCAAGCAAAAGTCTGTCACTCATTCTGGTTTATGATTTAGAAATTTGATGACGTCACATCCTCAAATGAGTTAAAACGTAAGATACGCTGTAATTTCAAAAATATTCAAAATTTCTGGAAAGTCTAACGGTAGAATTATAGATAAGTATCTGAAGTTCCTTTCATGCCATTCAAACAGAAGAAATGGGTCATTGAATTTTACACCCACCTTCTTACGCCGAGAAAAAGATTTGGAGCCTATGCTTTCATACGGTATTTTAAGAAATATATTTCATCCATGTTGGTTTTCTGATAACAGGAATACGCACGAGAGAGCAGGTGAGGTGAAGGGTAAAATTATTGTGGTGACAGCAGGGGGCGGGTGCAGCCCAACAATGGCAGATTTTGCAAGACAATAGCACGAATTGCGTTTGATTGACACCTGAATTCAAAGCGATTAGTGATTGCCGTCAAAGGAGTTTCCTTAACCTGTAATTCAAAACAAACAACGCCACAAAGGTTGCTCTAAGACCCAGGTAGCTACCTCGCTCCTTTTGCATCCTAGAAATTATTTTTCAAAAATATGAGCATGTATCGAAAGAAGAAGAATATAGATAAACACTCTAAATCGGGCATTTTATTTCTTTGATTCATAAGCTGAGTAGCAGAACAACATTTTCTTGTTGCAAGTTGCAAATACCTTTGAAGGCTTGCATAAAACAAAAGGTTTGCAATGCTTAGGTCTCCCATATGACGCAGCAAAATTATACCCTTGGGAACAGATTGCACTCTCCGCTCCTGAAGACATTCGATCAGATCATAGCAAAAAAGAGAAAGCAACATTTTCTCAAAAATTGCAAATCTCTTTGTCACATAGGAAAAGTACATAATTAGTGTAAAGAAATTTCCCCTGCAATCTATTCGCAAAGGAGTACAATCTATTATCACAGGTATCAATTTGCTGTTTCATACGGGAGAACTGAGCCTTGCACCCAAGGGGAGGGGGGGGGGTAATACTCCCATTATGGCCTAACAGGGAGAGTCCAGTCGGTTTGAGGGTCTTAAGAAATGGCTACCAAATGGCCCTATTTGTCAAACTCCTACTACAAATTGGGGGTATTCCAAGATTCCTGGCCAGTTATAAGATTTCAACTCAGTAGTCTCCTCCGCATGGCAATATGGTCGTCGCAGCAACAATTATCAATAAATTTTGAAGTTTCCTTGTTTAGTTCCATCAGTTTTTACAATAGAAAATTTTGAAAAATTGCAGAAAATTTTTGCTAACAGATGCTACCAAATGAACCAATGCTAGGTCCACGAACTACCATTTGGGGGTTTCTGTAAAAGTATACTACCATTTGAGGGTATTTTTCAAAAATCCTTGCTTTTGCCCTCTTTACCCTGACTGGATCTCCCTGTCAGGCCACAATAAGAGTACCCCCACCCCCGGGGCCTTGCACAACCCCTTTTTCATGCAAGCATTCCAAGGTGTTTGCAAAGGAGAAAACTTTTAATCGATTTCAGTTGGACGGTTTTGCTGCAGAGCAGAGGCTGCGAAATCTTATAACATTTTAGCGAAATTATAGATGATTCAGGGTGTCCCATGAAAAAGTACTCCTGTTTGAAAAATCACCAAAAATTGATTATCAAACCTTTGATCAAATTTTCTGTTTGACTTGTTTTGTCAAAGACCCAACAATATTCATAGATAATAAAAAGTTTGCCTTGGATACAGCAAAGTAGAGAAATCATACGTTGAAAAACCTTATTTTGAGCTATAGTTTTGAAGCAAAATACTATATTTGCATAAGAGTCAAATTTTTCGGATTTTTTATCATTATTGAAGTCTCGAGTGATAATGCGCATTTCTTTCTGTAATTTATGACCAAACTAGAAGCTTTACATGCACGAAGAAATTGATCTGGCAATCATCAATGCATTTTGCAGTATGACTCAAAACCAGGTAGCCCTAAAAAGAGCAAATTCGCTAATTCTGAAACCAATTACAAGAATAACTATATGTTGGATAATAATTTGGTACTTTATCTACTTGACAAAAAAGAAAAACGAAGATCGGCTGTGTAATCAAATTTTGGTGATTTTTCAAACGGGAGTACTTTTTTTAGGGACACCGGTAGAACTGTGTTTTGCTATATAGTTCACACGGTCAATCAGAACTTGAATCACATTGAAATAATTCGTCCAATATTGTAAGCTGTTTGCGAAATTTTGTTTGTGTAAGGGCCTAATTAGGCTTAAGTTTTCCAGCATAATGTCACGGTAGCCTCACTACATAAGGACCCTCTAGTTACGCTCATCTAATTGAGTTGAATTGTTGTTGTTGCTGTCGCTGCACTGAGGGCCTTATAACCATAGAGCTGTAAAACCGGACAAAAATGTCAATCTGCGACAAGTTTTTGTCGCGCCGTCGTGTGGTGATCAGAATATGGCTTAGAGGAAGGCGGTTTTTGCATTGATATCTAGAATGCACATTTATTGAAGTTCTGACAGAAAATTTTATGGTACAGGTGTTCTGGAAAACCGTTTTTGTGGCGTTTTAAGATCAGTGGTTTTGAGAAAAAAGTAGCAGATTGATATAGGCCCAATAGACCTTTTCAAAGGTCTGGGACGGCGCGCTACTTTTCTGGAAGATGGTGGACAGAGATGGGCAGTATCTTATCTTGTTATCTTGAAGATAGTAATTAGATACTGAAAACAGTAACAGTATCTTGTAATAAGATACTTCCTGTACTTAGTAACTGTATCTTGTAATAAGATGATAATTTGGCTGAATAATAGTATCTTGTAATGAGATATTTTCGAAAAACACTTCAAAGTTGCAAAATACTTGTGTCCATTTTTTGGAGAGGGCAGCTGGAGTATGAAAATAAAATAAAACCATGATGTTGCAAAACTACAGAAATAAAATCGAACATGAACCTGAAACATAGTACCTTCCTCAGGAGACAGGCTTTTGAGAGACTCCTGATCTTGGAGGCAAACAAGGACTTTTGTTGAAAACTTTCAGAAACACATTTGGCTCATGTGTTGAAGAAATCATTGCATTCTATTTCCCCCTGCAATCATTTATTGATTTGTCTTTCTTGAACAAAAACGTCATGTTTCCGACGTTCACGATCCTTATCTTCCCCGCACTCCTACGCAGCATACATAGACGATTTTGGAACAACAATAGAATGCGGTGGATTTAGTCTCACGTTTCTTCACCCAAAAGAAAATTCAGGGGCAAGTGAACTAATATGGAATATTTCTTATAAGTTCAAAAATACGCTCCACTGGAGGCACAATAAGGATGCAAGTAGGCAGGAGGAAATTTTCACATGCGTTATAAGTAGAACTGACAAAAGAAATGCACTCAATTAGATTAAATGCACTCTGTTAGGCATTATTGCAATACTTATGAAAAAAAGAATTGTAACTAGTATGTTGTAACTAGCATCTTGAAACTTTATCTTAGATACTTTTTTGAAAGTATCTAGTATCTTGTAATAGGATATTTTTATTTGTGACTAACAGTATCGTACAATAAGAATAAGATACTTAATTTTCCCAATAACAGTATCTTGTAATAAGATATTTCTCAGAGTATCTTGCCCATCTCTGATGGTGGATATCTCCCTGGATACGCGGGAATCTTCTCCGCGATGCTGAACAAGAGTCGCAGTGGGAGAAGTTGTGGGCAAAATATTGCATTTAACTCCAATTGTATGGTTCATAAAAGACCAGAGAGGCTTCAGCATGAAAACAAATACTTGCCTACCACATTAACGCAATGTTTAGCACTTTTTACGAGGAGGAGATTTTTATTCCTTGAGTGTTGTTGCAGCGAAGTTTGGACTTCATCTCATGATTATTGACATATATGAAGAAGGCCTCGGATTTCTATTTATGAAGGAGTGGAGCTTATTGCAGGAATACTAACAATCGTGCCAATGGCGGAAATTATAGGGGGCTGGAGGGGCAATTGCCCCCCCCCCCCAATTCGAAAAGACTCGGAAATTTTCATAAAAGTCGGACATTTCGTAGTTGGGACTGAAACTGTAATGAAGAAACGAGTCACCGTCAAGAAATGGATGAGTTTTTATATAGAAAGAGCAAACGAAATGCACAAACTCAAAAAGCACATTCTAAAGTTTTTATGGGACAAATGCACTTTGGCGGACACAGTTTCCAAGGAAAATAGAGGTTGAATTGAATTGTATTGTTAGAACTAACTGCTGATTGGCTTTCTAAACAATAGTGATGTAAATCCTATCATCTGATTGGATAATGCAAGATTTGAGCGTAATTCGACTAATTCGTAATTACTAGAGAACGTCCACATGACTTTAAAATGGCCTAAAACTGCAGCAGGAACAGGCAATGAATGAATTCGTTTTGCTAAATATTTTTGGGGGCTGCCGCCCCCAAGCCCCCGCTAGTTCAGTAGGCATACATTAATCTTAGTACTGATGCATTTTCCATCCAAAATCAGTACAAAATTCACACACAGAGAAATGATAAAAGTGTGTCCGCTAAAGTGCAAACTAGCCGTTTTTATTCACTTTCATTTATTTCATAAACGAGAAGAAAGCTCTTGGGTATAGGTCAGTTAGAGAGTAGCATTATTTCCGCGAGATGTTCAGCTTTGGGAGAGGCATTCTAAGCCAAGGTAAAGGTTGGAGTTCTTTAAAATTTTCCTGGACGCGACATTAACACAAACTATCAGCGAATTTCCGAATTTTCAAAGTTTCCATGTTTGGGGTGGGGGCAGGCAAAACCTGAATTGCGACAGAAAAAAATTCCAGGGGATGCTACTCTAAAAACATGTTTCAATATTGTCAAAAACCCAATTCAGTACTGGCAAACATGAGGGTCATGAAAGGCATTCTAAGCAAAAATTGAGGGAGTGTTTTAACAAATTTTCCTGGGGGCTTCGTCCCCAGCGTCCTCGTAGCTATTGAGCCTACCGACAGTACGTTCATAATACATTCTTGCCTTTTTCTATCAGCTGCTGAATATAAATAGTTTTGAAATCTGATATACAATGACCTTAGCACATTTAAGGACCCAATTTATGTCAGATCTAGGTCTTTAAGAGAAATACCTGAGAACAAAAGCAGTTCCTCCGACTCGGAAAAGTTACGGCTTGCCCCCCCCCCCCCCAACTCAAAGGGCTGAATTTCCGCCACTGAGAAGTGAGAAGTTGTGGACAAAATATTGCATTTAACTCCAATTGTATGGTTCATAAAGACCAGAGAGGCTTCAGCATGAAAACATGCCAATGCATGTCAAAAACTGCTAAGAAGCGAACGAATATTCATACTTCTTCCAATGCTGACACTATCAGGGCAAACTGTCAGTGCGTTTATTGACAGAGTTTGGCTTATGATATTTGAAAAAAGTACTTCTCTGTACATATTCATAAACTAAGGCCACTTACCTGCTCCAAGCAACTTAATTTGCATGTTGCTTTGCTTCAGGCTCTCATTTATTTGTAAAACTTTTGCTCCGATTGAAAAAGTCAAGCATAAACTGCATCAAACTTCAGCCCCTCAGCCAATTATGTATATGTCACCAAACCATAAGCAAACAATAACCTTTAGTAAGTCTTTGACTTGGCATCTCTTCCACATTGTACAGTTAATAATTTCCATGTTTTGCTTCTAACATTTTATAAATGATCAGTCGCAAACCAGTTTTCTTTTTCTTTGATCCCCAGAAGCAAAGAACGGAATGACGAATACACTTTTGATCACAAAATATTTTCCCGCCAAAGTGCAAAGCCTCTCTTTCGTTACGAGGCTCAAGGGACATAGTGACATAGGAGACCTTTGCCTCCATACAATTTTACCAAAAATGCGTTCGCACTCCTTTGGTTAAAAAGTCAATAAATAAGCTCCATTTATTCATAAAAAGATCTATCATTGGCAAGTTACATTCATGTAATCCAAATTCGCCGAAATCGAAGCTCCCTTGTAAGCAATGTTAAATATCACTTGAATGTGATAGTAACTCAGTATTTTCAAGTCGCAAGCCTTTGTAGGCCCTTCTAGTCCATTAAGCGCATATAAACTGTTGTTAAATTCACTTTTTCTTGCATTGCTTCGCTCATTTCAACTGCATTTCAACATCTGAAGTGAGAAGGGGATTCCACTTGGTAGATCCTCCGCCATCTTCCAGAAAAGTAGCGCGCCGTCCCCCCGGGGGGGGGGGTACTTGACTTTCAATTGTACGGGGGGGTGCACTCCAAGAAAAAGATTTTCAACCGGCTTTAGAAATTTTCCCTCGAAATGATAGCCGGCTTTAGACAAAATCGGCGAAAAGCATATCCCAAAACGTAAAAATCGGCGAAAAGCATATCCCAAAACGTAAAAATCGGCAAAAAGCGTACCCCTAAACGTAAAACTTCGTCAAAAAACAATGAAATAGCACGTTTAAACAACCGGCTTTAGAAAAATTGCCTTCTTTTGATACCCGGCGCTAGAACTAAAAGAGGCGAAAACGATACCCGGAAAGGAGTGCACATGGTGTCAGCAAAAAATACTAAGTACCCCCCCCCCCCCGGGCCGTCCCAGACCTCTTTGAAAAGGTCTATAGAACTTTTAGCTAAGATTCGAAAAAAGAATCCGAATCGAACGATAGCTTGATACATTTGCAGAATGTTCGAATGTATACAATAGTGATAGAAGCTCCAACGCCACATAATCGAACCTTGTGTAGAATAGCAAAAGGTCTATCAGTAAGGTCTACAAGCGTTGGGGAATGAGTCTCTCTGTTGACCGAAGCGCCATCATCAAGTCAAAGAGCACAGGGAAACGAGAGACTCATCGTCATAAGTCTAATGCCATGGCTCGGAGCAAAATCTTCGAAGTCAAAGAGCACATGGACATAGGTAATGAGTCTAGATCCAGTCAGAGAGAATTGAATATATTAGAAAACGTCATTTAGCCAATTTAACAAAAGTTCGCCTTTTCTACGATATGATCTTTTATTCGCAAATATCAGCTAAAAGTCGTTAAATTCCTTTCGTCCTTTCTACGATATGATCTTTTATTCGCAAATATCAGCTAAAAATCGTTAAATTCATTTCGCCTTTTCTACGATATGATCTCTTATTCGCGAATATCAGCTAAAAATCGTTAAATTCATTTCGCCCTTTCTACGATATGATCTTTTATTCGCAAATATCAGCTAAAAATCGTTAAATTCATTTCGCCCTTTCTACGATATGATCTTTCATTCGCAAATATCAGCTAAAAAATCGTTAAATTCATTCGTAAAATTTCCAAAATGATTAGTTGTATCATGGGTAGTTAGACACTGCTGGTGTGCTTCTATGGAGGAGCGCTAGATAATATGTATCTGCGGAGGACATTTTTTATAGCACTGCGGAGGAGATATCGAAAGAAGCAGTGTCTATCTACCCATGGTTGTATTTTGGCAGAGTGGCCGGAAAAATTTTCACTAATTTCGCTCCATGAAATTTAAATACACTTTATCTACTGAGCCTACTAAAATTACAGAAACTTTCCACACAAAATCTATGTTAAGCTAGGAACCCTCATCTTAAAGAAAATGTCTATAACGGTTAGGTCTTACTGCTAATAAACATAGGGATTAAATCTTTAAAAAGTCGGTTTAAAACTATATTACAGGTTTCGTTGAATTAATTAGCTTGGAAGGAATGTAGGATTTTTGCTGTAAATCTGCCGTGGAAATTTATAGATATCTTGATTAGTTTCAAAATGGTGGCATTTATTAAAGTTGAGGTTATGACGTCATCGAACTTCTAAGTCCTCAACCAGAAAAGCTACGGATTGTTGCTTACCACCATATTGAAGAATTTCATAAACTATGGTTTTCTTGAAGGTTATATCATTTTTCCTCTATTGGCTTAGGATTTACGATGATTTCAATTTTTACAAAATTCTATTTTTCCATGATAATTATATTGCCACCATTTAAAAAAAACATTAAAATATCAAACAATTTCCACGGAAGATTTACAGCAAAGTACCAGGAATTGCTGTCAAGCCATTCAATGCAAAAAAAATTGCCATATAATTTTACACTCACCTTATTAAAGAATTGAAAGATTTGAGCACTACGCTACTGTAAATCTGAGGGAAACTACCGTATATTTAAAACCGTAAACACAGCAAGCATTTGGTCTGAAAACTCGTCTACTACCTAGGTAGTGAGAGCAAATTTAACACCTCTGGTGGGCTGTGGAATAACAACCACGTAGCTGGCATTGAAAACTGAAATGGTAAACTATAAGTCAAAGGCTAACTTAGGGCGTATTCTTTTGTGCATCTTCTGAAAACGGTAAAGTTGGCAGAAGCTAAAATCCCCATTCTTTTGGTGCCATTCTACAGAAAACAATAGACTTCGCAGACTTCAGATCATTTTTTGTAAAAGCCCATGCTTTTGGTCATTCTGTTTTCGGTAGACTTCCGAGAGATTTTTGACGTATTCTTTTAGGCTCTACTGAAAACGGTAGATTTCCGAGGTCTCGGAAACCTTCTGCTCCTGAAGCTGGTAGACTTCCGAGAGATCGCAAAGAGCCTTGTTTCGTGTCTCTTGGGATTGGCATAAATAAAAGTTAAGTGCATTGCAATGGCTTCAATTCGCTCATGCGAGCACTGCATTCGAACTACTTTCAGAATTCTCATTCTTCTGGCATTTTCCTCTGCGAAGTCTGCCAACTCTACCGTTTTTAGAATGTGTACTCCTTTGAAATTTTTCTCGGCGAAGTCTACCAACTCTACCGTTTTTAGAATTTGTATTCCTTCGAAATTTTTCTCTGTGAAGTCTACCAACTCTACCGTTCTCAGAATGTGCATTCTTTTGGTATGCCATTTTTCTCTGCGAAGTCTACCGTTTTCAGAAGACTTCGTAGACTTCAGATGCCCAAACGGATACGCCCTTTAGATCTGGCAATCTTCTTTGGTAAAAATACGCATCGTTTTGACCCAGAAATGTGGAGAATTCTATTGAGGGATCTGGGAATGAGACGTCCAATTCTGGTCCATGACTATGCGCATACTAACTGTTTTTATGTTGTACAGGAAGATATAAAGCCCGATGTCTTAAAAGTACAGACCGAGCTTGCGAGGTCTATGCAATAAGACCGAAGGCTTTATATTTTCATGTACAACTACAAAACTGGTTAGTATGAGTTTTATTACCTGATTGCTTCAAATTTCAACTTACTTAATTTTGTCAAACGCATGTTGTTACTGATATGTCGCTTAAGTTTATTGTAAATCTTATAGGCCTAAATCAGTGGCTGTGGCGATAAAAACGCGTATACAAGGCGACGGGAAAACCGCAGGAAATGTGCGATTAGCCAATGCGATTGGCGGGATTCCTGTATTGCCTCGTTTTGAAACGTCAGTCAGGTAATAATTACTTGTTATTGCAATAGAAATACAATATTATGCTTGTATCATAAATGGGATGGACAATGTTGTTTTTCAATAAGAAGATACTGTCAACCCTTTAAAGAATGTAGAGAAAAGTTGACATGACATTTTGAATCCTTTATTTGAAAATTTACTACATTTGACGTCGCAGAAGAACAATAGAAATGATGTTTTTAAAGCAATCCCTTATTTTTTGCCTTCCTCTGAAACAAATCAGCAACCATTTGTCAGCTTGACTTAAAAAAGGTCTCGAAATCTAATGCCCCGTTTAAAAATTGCATTTTTGTCGCGTTGAATCTAATAGATGCTGCTAAAAATTCTCAAGTGTCAATCAGATTCGAATAAATCACCAACCGTTTTAAAGAGCCACTGCTAACCATGATCCTTTGTGGTGCCAAGGTAGACTTTCATATTATCTGAAAGTCGTTTCTGGCCTAAATTCTCTTAGCCTTGCTTTTCATTCGGCACACAAATGATCATGTTTGTCAATGGGTTTTTAGCGTAGACAAAAGCATAGAGTCCAAAAGTTGATATTTCCCTTTCTCCAATTTCAAAGGGTCCTTCGCAACGGACAAACCTCGCATACCTCGCACGTGCCATCTCTAGCTGCACAGCAAAGAATGCTCGCAAAGGCTTTATGCTAGCAGAGGGTCTTTAAATAGCTGAAACGACAAGAGTTCACCAGCTCTGTCATGTTCAACGATTTCTGTGTATGATCAGCCATCGCGCCTGTACATTTAACAAAACACTGATTTTAACCATTTCATTTTCAATCCGACACGGCAAAGGAAGATGCCGTTACAAACCAAGTTACAAACCAAGTTACAAACCAAGGGTGTTAGGACACGGATATTTTAATTACGTATTTATTTACCTTGTTTGATCTTCGTCTTGTTTTCTTGTCTTGATTTTCTCCTCTGTTCTGTTTCCTCTAGCTGATGTAAATGCATCGTGTTATTTGAATATATCTTCCTTGTATTCCTGTGTCTTAGCGCGCCTTCGTAGAAGAAAGGTTTCAAACCGCAATGCCATATTATTGCGGTTTGAAACCTTTCTTCTGCGAAGCCGCGCAAAGACACAGGAATACAAGGAAGATATATTCAAATAACACGAGGCATTTAGATCAGCTAGAGGAAACAGAACAGAGAAGAAAACAAGACAAGAAAACAAGACGAAGATCAAAACAAGGTAAATAAATACGTAATTAAAATATCCGTGTCCTAACACCCTTGGTACCATTCGACACGGCAAAGATCTGATGTTTAAACTCGGC
This sequence comes from Aurelia coerulea, assembly GCA_039566865.1. Classification (NCBI taxonomy): domain Eukaryota; kingdom Metazoa; phylum Cnidaria; class Scyphozoa; order Semaeostomeae; family Ulmaridae; genus Aurelia; species Aurelia coerulea. The sequence goes on along the minus strand of CM076951.1, from coordinate 489,979 downwards.
CGAAGTCGAGGGCTAATCCAAGCAACTGTGTAAAAATCAAGATAATTGAGGTAAAAGCTCCTCCTTAGAGCATCAAAGCCGCTGCTCCTTCACAGCATCCACACAAACTGGTGGCAAGTTTTCGGGACACATTGTAGACCTTCTTCACTCCAGGGCAACCGAAATGCATGCTGGTTATTGGTTGCTTATGACTACTCTACAAACAAAACTAAAATCAAAATAATTCGTAATAAAATGTTAGGGTAATAATGACGCATGCTCACAAGTCCAATAAATTAGATTCGATCAATCGTATGTCACGTGACATATCCAAAGTTTTGAAAGCTCAGCTCTCAGTCATAATTTCTCTACGGGGCATCATTATTGTCATCCCCTGTGGAGGAGCAAAAATAAACCATTTCAATGCTAGAAGTAAAAATGACAGAAGGAATGTAGGCAGGGGCACAGGGAAACCAGATAAATTTATTTAATCTTTTTTAATTGTCTGTGACTTCTGTTTAGCAGCGCAGCAAACTTCCACTTGCCTGACAAATTTTGAGAGATTTTAAGAAAAAGGACAGATTTTGTAACACAATGGCATGAGTTGCGTTTCTTTAAAAACCGCACTTCAAAGCGATCAGGGATCGCATACAAAAGAAATTCCCTCAAACAGCAATTGAAAATAAACAAAGCCTGAAAAGTTTCTTTGAAACCCAAGTAACTAGTTTGACCACTCCGAGGGGTGAATGGCCGAGCGCCTTAAACAGTTGCCGTCAGGAGACAGAGGTCAAGCTCGGTCGAGTGAGGTCAAACTCCGATTGATACGAGTTTAGGATCGACCCCGTTCTGGATCGATCCAGTTTTCTCTCGTGTAAAAGGCGTCGCAGGAGTTATAAGAAATAGAATTTAGAAAATGCTTATATTTTCAATCCCATAGCAATAAATGTGCAGGCAATATTTGTCACCTGTGACAAAGTACATGTTGTTTGTTATTCTGTGCAAACAAGGACAAATAATGTTACAATAGAACTCGCTACTTCTTATTGACACCTAGATACAAAGCAATTTGTCAATGCAGACAAAGGGAATTCCATGCTCGGTTGGTCAAGACATAAACAAAAACAAAGCAAGCCGCAAAAATTGCCTTGAAACCCGGGTCGCTAGCTCGCTCGTCGTGCATTCCAGAAATGGTTTTTAAGAGCAAATATTAGCACATATCGAAAGAAGAAGGATATATCTGCATATCTGACTCGGGCATTTTATCTATTCTTTGTACTAAAAGTTTTTTTCCAATGTTGAAGATCTTTAAACCAGACTTTGAAGCGATTTTGTAGAGTGTACGAGAACTCCCGCTAGTTTAGGCCATTTTTAAACAGGGGGCCCACTTTATAAGAGCAATGGTATGAGTCGCTATTGGGCAAGTGATATCAGCAAATCAAATAACGCAGGGAAACAAGGGACGAAGAGTCATGAGTCTAATTTGAGGCCACAATGGCTCATGGTTACCTGAGGTTCGTTAAAGAGAAAAAAAATCATGCCTCACCTCCCCGACCATTTTATTCTTTGCAAATTCTATCCTCATTCCACCAGCTTCGGAAGACCGAAGAATATGTCTGCAAAATCAATAGAACAGCGTTAAAGACATTATGCCAACCATAAGGCTTTGCGCGCCGCAAATGAGAAGAACGACACGAATAAAAACTGATCAACTGTGGTTGTACCGGGTGTCCCAAAATGATGTATTATTGTTTGATTGTTTACATGTCCATAACCAATGAACCGATTTTCAAAAACTTTGTTTTATTTGATTGCCTAAAGGCAGAATTGTTTTTTAAGATGTTGGTTGTGGTCTTACCACGGCGTTTTCATGTCGAAAAGGAGATCGATAAACCTTCTCAAATTCAAGCCTTGAATGGCACGAGAAAGAAACGGCCTATTTTTCCAGTCAACATTTTAGATATGATACGAAAAGCTGAACTCTTATTGGTATTCTCTGGACTCAGTATTAACTGAATAGACCTTTTAGCTATTCTGAAAGGAATCATAATCGAACAACATTTTGCTACATTTTGAAGAATTTTCGAATGTGCACAATAGTGATAGAAGCTCTAAAGCCACTCGATCGAACGTCGCGTATCAAAATGTATAGAAATAACGCTCGATCCAGGTTCTTTTGTAGAATAGCTAAAAGGTCTATTGTTATTCTCTAAACGACATATATTCTCTGAACGACATATAAGTTCAGCCTTTTGCATTACATCTAAAATGTTGACTGGGAAAGAAGGCCGTTTCTCTTTCGTGCCATCTAAGGCTTGAATTTCAGTGGGTTTGTCGATCTTATTTTAGACATGAAGACATCGGCCTAAACCACAACCAATATCCTCAAATACAATTTAGCCTTTCGGCAATTGGATGAAATGAATTTTTTGAAAATCAGTTCATTGGTTAAGGAAATATAAGCAATCAAACAATGATATATCATTTTGGGATACCCGGTATATGTTTAAAGCTCGCCTATCAGACACAAGAGAAGACAAAAAGAATACCGTAAAAGTTCTATTAAGCCCCCGGGAGGCTTATTTAATTCTGGAAACTTTTCCGTTCTTTCACCTCACAACTTGCGGTTTAAACATACATTTTTACGAGTCAAATACATGAATTCGACACAATTTTATCTCAAACCATATCAAAATTAATATGCAAAATTATTTAATTCAATAAATGGATAATATTTGTGGTGGGGGGGGCTTAATTGGGAGGGGGGCTTAATAGAGCTTTTACGGTAGATCATTCTGTTTTCCTCCGGGCACCTTCGACGACCCATTTTCTTCTCTGTGTCCATTGTAACTTTCACTCGTTATTCAATCAGCGATCTAAAAGCTTGCCTAGCTTTGCATAATCTGAAAGTCCTTTCGCAGTGAATTATGGGAGATAAAAAGCGCGCAAGGCTTTGTGGTTAGCATTTCAAATAAAAATATTAAAGGGATTGTAAGCATAAAAAAGTGGCTCAAGCCATTTGCGGTCAATGTCTAGCCTATCAGATATCAGTATTTCATGCTGAGGTAGATCAGTTACCCAAATATGGTGCGCACGTGTCACATCATATTGTCTTCGTAAGGTTATTTTTATCAAAGGCTTATATATGCTTACATTCCCTTTAAAGTAAATGAAAGGAGCTAAAGGCCGCTTTCCACTTGCGCGAATTTGGTCGCGCGATCGTGCGACCAGTTGTCTGGGCATGCGTAGTTTGTTGCAGTGACGAAGATTCCCCTGCCTTCGGCGATCGCGCGACTGATTTTGGAAGTTGGATTGACTTCAACTTTTTCGCGACCAGGACGAGCAGATCCAATCAAATACGCACGAGCAGAGCCAGCCAAGCAGGCACGAGCAAATACACATGCTCAGACCATTGGTCGCGCGACCAGATTCACACAAGTGGAAATCATTCACGCGACTGCTTTCGAGCGATCACACAGGTCGCACGACCAAATTCGTACAAGTGGAAACCCGCCTTAAGTGGGGTAATCTACAAATAGGAAAAAGAAAGGGCCTATGCACGTAATTGCGCTCCTAGTGAAAAGATAAGCATGCCCGTGTCGAAATCATAAAAAACAATAAACTTATTTCAGACTTGCATAGAGAAAGAACATTGAGAAACCTCAGGGCTTGTTTCAATAGGGACTACCGAGCATTTTTAAATCTTAGAATGGGTAATAGTAGTAATGATAATAATAATAATAACAGTAATTTGCAGCTCTCGAGTCAGGCTAATTTCAGACTTGCATATGCAGCCCTTGAGTTAGCTACTTATCCCGTCAACTAACTTTAGTGTATGCAATTAAAATGGGTGGGGAATGATAGATTTGAACTTAATGCCCTCCTCAGCGAGCTGAACGCTGGCTACTGAGGTTTCAGTTCCTTAACCTTCATCGCTGTGTCCTTTGTAGCACGCATCACCGTCACGACATCATGACATTTGGCAAATCGTAACAATATCGAGAATAAGCAGAGAACTCACCCATTTAATAACTGTCTAGCTTACATCACCGTTACGAAATCATAACACTTGGCAAATCGTAATATTATCGAAACATAGAAGAATACTCATTCATTTAATAACTGTCTAGCTTGCATCACCGTTACGACATCGTAAAATTTGGCAAATCGTAACATTATCGAAACATAGGAGAATACTCACCCATTTAATAACTGTCTAGCTTACATCACCGTTACGACTTCATAACATTTGGCAAATCGTAATATTATCGAAACATAGAAGAATACTCACTCATTTAATAACTGTCTAGCTTGCATCACCGTTACGAAATCATAACATTTGGCAAATCGTAACATTATCGAAACATAGGAGAATACTCACCCATTTAATAACTGTCTAGCTTGCATCGCCGTTACGAAATCATAAAATTCGGCAAATCGTAACAATATTGAGACAAAGCAGAGCACTCACCCATTTAATAACTGTCTAGCTTGCATCGCCGTTACCACATCATAAAATTTGACAAATCGTAACAATATCGAGACAAAGCAGAGCACTCACCCATTTAATAACTGTCTAGCTTGCATCGCCGTTACGACATCATAAAATTCGGCAAAACATACAGGTGTTGTGTTTTTATTGCGTAGCACTTTCAACCGACGAAATCCAGGCATCCTGAAAGAAACGAACTAAACTTTCAGTCCATGTGAAATACAGTAAAAACCAGCATATAAGAACCTTACATTGTGAAATCACCCTGTTTGGGTTCTTATGATACTAATAGGTTCTTATCAAAAGAATTAATTACAGATCTTTGGGAATTTAGGCCAACTATAAGAAAACAACCTTTTCACATACACACTATCATGACACAATTTTATAAAGAACAACCTTATCTACCTAGCCTTATCTGTATCAAATCCATTCATACAAGGAATTCTTTACACAGGCTTTGTATCTACTTAAGTATTTGGCTAAATTTCTTTAAAAAATCTTATCACATATTAAAAACCAGCAGTTTACATTAACGTTTTTTAGATAAGAACCTTTCTTGAATTTCAGGATGAATAGGTTCTTCTGTAATGGGGTGAAATTAGAACATTTTAGGCCTTAGGTTCTTGTAAGTGGGTGGTTCTCATATGCGGGTTTTTACTGTACGTCAGTTTTTTGAATATTTTTTTACCAGCATGCAATGCGTACTGAATTGAATTCCTGCAGAATGGTTGGAGAAGTTTGATTAGATTGCAATGCATCTTGGTAAAAAGCTCATTGTTACCATCTTTAGCCTGATCGCGTATTGTCCAATGCATGAGGGTTTGTTGGTATAATTGATAAATTGATAGACCATTCAGCACAGACCTCTTAGATAATCTGCCAAGCGAGTCAACAAACAGAATGCCTGTTTGAAAGGTCACGGCTCCCCCAATATCAAGAAGATGCTATCGGCATTTATATAGCTGAATGGCAGACATGCTCACATTCCTTTTAACATTTACCCGACTGAAATCAGACACTCTGTTCTGAAAAATGAGGGATTTTCCCTAGAAAGACTCTCAAAGAAACCTTCACCATGTGGCTAAAACCACGAACAAATTTCCCTAGCATTTCTGCCTTACACTGGCGTTGCAGCAATGACTTATGCACTCTTTAGCATGTGCTATCCCCTTGAGAGGATGAACGAGTCTTATCCCTGGTAAGAATAACCTATTCAGGGGGGATCCATTCTCCCAAAAGGACAAAATACATGATACATGCGAGTGTCATCATTTTTAGGAAGGGAAATAAGGAAAAAAATTTGCTCATTGTTTTCATTCGTTCTTGCAGGGTTTTGCAACGGGCTTTTTGCAGGAAATTTCTCTTATCAACGGGAAGGAATGACCGATTAAAACCGGATAAACTACTGAGCCTCATTGAACATATTGGCAATAAAACGAGACAGTTTTCAATATTATTGCTTTGATATTCATGAATCTGTGGCCTTTTAAACATGGATTCTTTCCTTATTGACTCATCCGATGAGAAAGGCCTTGGATCGAGCGATATTAAAGCACCGTGTGCAGCGTTACTGCTTTGCGACCGTAAATATGTCTTGGTTCCCTGTGATTGATAATTTCTGATAATCAGACATTAAGATGGCTACATGGAGACAGGAACTTCTCGCGAGATCGAAGCTTTTCCCCTCCTAAACCAATGTGTATAGCAGAGAATGGAGTTGGAAGACCAGGTCGTTGCAAACCCCAACAACTCTTGTACTGTAGCAAGTCTACGTTGAATTTTGGACAAGACTGAAGTCAGAAGTTTCAGACAGTAGTGGCGTGAAAGCAATTTCAAACAATGACTTTGCTCTGTAGTTGTTGCAAAATTATCAGACGCGCTTTACAGATTCATGTACTGGCTGTGCACATTTGAAAAATGAAAACACAGACTTGCATCAAAGAAAACGGTAATGATGTTGATATGTACGTACGATAAACTTGTTTCTAACCGTGCTTTCGTGCGGCTTGTGTGCTTTGTTTATTTCTTTCACAAAGCACCGAGCTTGCGCAAAGCACTAACGTAGCAGGTGCCAATTTAAATGTTTGTATATGAAAACTTCAAGTGGGTAGAGATAGAGTTTATAACACTGCAGCACACATTCGAATATTCGTCGGATGTCTAGAAGATATGATATATAAAGATACCTTTTCTAGAATAGCAAAAAGTTAGAATGATAAATAAGAGCAGACTTAGCATAGATTCTTGTGGGAATAGCAGTTTTTGCATGGCAGAAGTAGCCTAAGGTTTATGACGAGTAATGTTATCCACACAAGTACAAAAAAACACGAACATATCTGGAAATTCAGACAATTTTCTGACGATTCAAAGCATCCTGTGACCTTTTCGTCAGACTCTGTTGAACTTGTATTTTTGGGTCACTAGCATAGCAACTGAGATCAGAAAGTTTGATTTGTCAAAGTCAGTCAAAATATTCTCAAGTCGTAAATAATTTTAAATGAAAATTTTATCTCAAAATTCATGAAAACAATTCCGAGAGAATAACACTTACCCAGCGAAAATGAGTTTTAATTCTTCTTCGGTTGCTCGACTACCGAGATTCGCAATGAAAAGGGTGGTGCATGGTGGATTTAAATCGATGTGATGGCCCAGTTGACCAATTCCATTAGTGATGTACGCGTTCGGTGCATGTGGTGATACAGGGGAGTGTAAATGCTGCAAAAAACAAATCATCATCATCATCATCATCATCATCATCATCATCATCATCATCATCATCATCATCATCATCATCATCATCATCATCATCATCATCATCATCATCATCATCATCATCATCATCATCATCATCACTACCGGGTGTGCCAAAATAAACTATGCACGTTTGGCAGGCCACAATAAATCGGCCACTTGACCGATTTTTGAAGATTCATGTCTTAAAGGAGCTGGGTCACGTAAAGTAAACAAACTTGTTTCGAAACGACGATTTTGTAGTTTTTGATAGGCCATATCACAGAGATTTTCCACTATTTTTCTCAAAATTAAAGTGCTATTTTGAAGATGAACTCTTGAACTTCAAAGAGAAACAAACGAAGCAACCATATGTTGTAAGATTGCAAAGATATTGGTGGACTTTTAATATCAACTTTATTGTGGATTCACCCCATCCACCAAAATCTGTGCAGAACACAATGGCCACGTGTGGGCAACACTATACATTATAGAGATAATAGATTTGTTTACGGTTACGTGACCCAGCCCTTTAATCTTAAGCAAAAAACCTGAATTAAATTCTAGGATTTTTTGTAAATTGTTCTGTTATCAGTTTTAGAGCTAGACGCGGGTCTTTTGAAATTTTCATTTTCGAGAATACTGAAAAAGATCAAGGAACGTCGATCAAGTTTGCTAAAGAATCGACATAAATGGACAAAGAGAGAAATTAGTTCGTGGTGATTTGGGATTTAGAAATCGACTAATTGTAATCTACAGTACGAGAGTTCGTACGAAACCTCCAAATCCCCCTGAAACGTATTCTCTTTGTTAATTCATGTTGTGTCTTTTAAAATTTAATCGATGTTTTTGGATCGTTTTCAGTGTTTTTGAAAGCGAACATTTTAAGAAACTCGCTTCTAGCTCTAAAAATTGAAAACGGAAAAATTTGCAAAAAGTGGTAGAATCTAATTCAGGCTTTCTGCTGAAGATTAAGTCATGACTCTTCAAAATTGGCCAAGTGTACGATTTATTGTAGCCTGCCAAACGTGCATAGTTTATTTTGGTGCACCCGGTATAATTATCTAATGGGTCATATGATAGGTGATGAAAATAGCGACAACAGTGGCCAACCAAGCGAAGACACGTGCAAGGTTTGCTGGTCAAGACGAACATATAAGGATCAACAATTAAATATACTTATAGAATCGACAATCAAAATGTTCTCAAATCTAAAAATGAGTATCTTCATAAAAATTGCTCAAAGGGGTGTATGAATGATGCGCATGCGTGTTTCGTTTTGTGCGCATGTGCAGAAATCGTGCACTGTGCTGTGTACAACATAGGATTCAAATCTCTGGACAAGTGGTTATTGGATATTCCTTTCATTTCAATGGCCTGAAGAGAACGTCGTGTATTTTGTTATGATTCTACTTTAGAGCTTTTTGATCTCTTGAATATTTTCACGATTACAGCTTTGTCTATGTTTGAACCAGTGTCGAGGCTGTGGCGTCATGAAATTGCTAAATCATGATTTCTCATGAATGTTTTTCATGAAACAAAAGAGCAACGCTATAATTTAGAAGGGATTCAAGATCTCAAAAATTCACAAAGTGCAATTATAGAGGAGTACCTGACGTTCTTTACAAACCGGGTCCCCACCCCCAGATATCTTCCGATAAAGGGACTGGAACTTCAGCCACGAGGACCAGAATTACAATAAATTCCCTATCCATTTGACAAATTCCCTGAAAAAAGTAACCCAAATTTCCTCCGATGGGTGGCTAGAAACAGCGGCCCGCCCCAAGACCTACCCTTTGGCCACCACGATTTTCAAGTAGTTAAATTGGCTCTGCTGTCGAAACGAAAATAAATATGGGGCTAGGCAAGCCGAAAAGAGTATTTGTAAGCGAAAACTCATGTTTACGTAGTTGAAGACAAAGGAAACTGTGATTTCCTTGCAAAGCTCTGATCTTTGGGAGAAAGACCTTTCTCAACTATTGTTCGAAATCGGTCTATATTAAAGCAATCGTTCCAATAATGAAATATTTTAAAGCATATACATTATCTCCCACCGTTCCAATACTAAAATATGCTGCTATGTGACAACAAAGTTTTATAATAGCTTCCGCAAAAGAACATTAAAGGCAGTCTGTCATGCATTTGATTGGGTGATAATGACAATACAAAGAATAGGAGATTGGAATGGCTGGTGATCCTACTGACTTTCTACGACCTTAGAAAATGAGAACAATCAGCCTTCGTTCGTTTAAAGAAATTTCAAAAAAATTAGGATGCAAAAAAACGAGAAGATTCAGCACACTCTGGCCTTTCTGACTTATGTCGTCATCAGAGTGTGACTTAAAACAGAACTGAAAACAGAACAGAGCTTAAAACAGACTGTGTTGCTTCAAATGCGCACGAGTCACAAAGAAATTCGTTGTGATGAGCCAAGAGTTTACAGCGGCTATCAGATAAGTGACAGAATGTCTTTAATACAACCAAATTTGCAAGGATTTCCACAAAACGGCGGAAGGGGCCATCCAAATAAAAAGAGGCTGCAATAACCAATTGTCCAATCAAGATTTGATAACTATGCTGTGTTGTGCACAAGTTTCGAAATGTTTCACTTACTGCAGGAGGCAATGCAAGGCTTATGGTGGTTAATCGGTCCAAGGGCGAAATGTGTGCCTAATTGGGCGAAAAATTTGAAACTGTAAACAAACGTAAATATGCGATAAAACAAAATTGGGAGGACAATTTTCATCCAAACATGAGAATACACCAAAAATACTCTGCAAAACAATTTACTCTGCAAAAAGAATTTTGTAAAGTATTGATAGTTTGTTACTAATTACATGAAAATTGAGATCCAATAATTAGCAATTTTGACAAAGTCAGTCCCAGAAATTGCTTCCCCTCCAGAGGGGGTGCATTGTATATTTCTGATACTGGGGATGTGCCATCGGGAAGGGTATGCATTTCTCAAGATTTGGTCTCATAAGGAATAGTGTTGGTTTTTCAAGATTTTTGTATCAAGAACGGTATTAGTTTTATCATTTTCATAGAAATAACAAAAAAATCTTTTTTGGAAAGACTGGAATAATGTTGGACGTACTTTTTCAAAATTTGGTATAAAGTTAGTTATGGTATAAATTTTCAAAAAATTGAAGTAAAGAATTGGTATGTTTTTGAAGCTTGGGTGGCACACCCCAACATAATTGGGTCCCCTGCCCCGGGATCCCCCCCCCAATTTGTCACAATATGCCAATGAAACTTTAAATTCTTGCAAAAAGTAAAAGTTTCCTTTCCGTAATATTTCTCCTTGCAGAGTTATCAGAAAATATCTACTACTAATGAATTAAAGTAGGGTTTAGCGAGTTCTTAGCCTGCACGCATACTCTACTTTAATGCGTAGGAGAAAATGAGAGAAAAACGATAAAGCGATGCCCATTCTTTCAATTTTTCTCCTGAGCAGTAAAGTTAAAGGCATTGTGTCCATATAAGTGCAGCGAATTTGCAATTTCCATGTGATGTGTCAGTTAGACTTGACCCAAGTCTATCTCTTCCGTCCGTCAACCGTTCCCTTTACAGTAGTTCCTGGATCCGTAATTCCAACATTCCGTCCAGAGAGCTCTCTTGACAAATGTTGGAATGGTAGATCCATGAAATGGTGGATCCAGGAACCACGTAAAAAGGGAACGGTAGACGGACGGAAGATATAGACTTGGAGCAAGTCTATGCTTCAGTTGAACCTAAAGTCTCACAGCAGGAAGCCTCGTTGTGAAATTTGATTTCTATTTTTGCATGTGATCAGATAAATTCTACCAATCATAGTTCGCTCTTCAAGACTCTTCGTCAGCCTCGCGTCAGCATATTTTGACATGAGTGTATACGCGGCTGTACTTATATGGACACATTGCCTTAAAGTCCATGTGTAGGCTAAAGATTGTTATATTTAATTTGAAAGTGTGTTTAAGGCTGTATGTAAAACAATAATATTTTAACGCTGTTTTTTTATCACAGCCATTATTTTAGATTTATAAAACAAGGACAGATTTTGTAATACAATAGCATGAGTTGCTTTCGTTGACACCTGAATTCAAAGCAATTTGCGGTTGCGGACAAAGAAAATTCCCTCAGCCGGTAACTCAAAACAAACAAAGCCGCATAAGTTTCTTTGAAACCCAGGTAGCTAGCTCACTTGTTGTGCATTCCAGATATTGTCTTCAAGAGCAGATACGAGCATAGATCAAAAGAAGAAGAATATATCTACACATCTACCTCGGGCATTTTATATATTTGGCTCAAAAGCCGATTGGGAGGCAATTCAATTCTCTTACTTTTGGGTGTCATTGAAATACTTACTACTCAGCTTGTGAGCCAAATAAATAAAATGCCCAAGGTACATATATTCTTCTTCTTTCAATGTGTGCTCGTATTTGCTCTTGAAAACAACTTCTGGAATGCACAACAAGTTAGCTAGCTACCTGGGCTTCAAAGAAACTTTTGCGGCTTTGTTTGTTTTTAATTACTGGTCGAGGGAATTTCTTTTGTCTGGGATCGCAAATCGCTTTGAATTCAGGTGTCAACAAAAGTAACTCAAGCTATTGTCTTACAAAATCTGTCCTTGTTAATTTATAATATTACTTTATTCAGCATAGCCGTCAAATCTTTTCTTTTGTCCAAAGCTCCCGTGGGGTTCTGACTCACGCTCTGATCAGATCGCATTTTCTCCTATGATTGACCAATCAGGTACCGTCGTTGTGTCTACTTCCGCGTTTCGCAGCAAAACTTAGGCCATTTTCAGCCGTTTTGACCACTCTCCGGAAAAAATCATTGCACGATCGGATAAATCGAATTTCGTCAAAATTTCAATTGGAGAAGATTCTCCATGCTTTGGACCATAAGTGTTTTCGGTATGGCTTTGCAATCACTAAAAATAGCAAAATTGTGGTATTTTTAAGCTCACTGCCGTCATTCATCGGTTACAGACTCTATGATTAGCAAAAAGAAGAGTAGAAAACTGAAAATCTGAAGAAGAACTAGTGCATACACATACCTCAGATGGATTTAATAACAAACATCCACTTTTTCTGCCGCGATCTACAGCGAGTTTCACCAGCAAATAACACAGTCAACAAAAATAGGCGCGAGAACTTGAATGATCAGCTACATGCCATCGTCGAGTGAGAACAACATCCGATTCCAATGAACAGAAATATGAATAAATCAACGGTGAATAACGAATACATGAACTTGCCATGCTGAAGATTACGGGAGTAGCTGTACGTCCACTCTGGCCCGAAAGAACAATTTTGTGATGTCTCTTTCGATAAACCATCTATGGATAAACCGTGCCACCATCCCTTTATCCAACTGCGGCTATCGTTGCCAGATGGAAACCGGCAATAACATTACCAAAACGATGTACCAATTGATCGGTCACATCCCATCTTTTATTGCAAGAAAAATGTCTATCGTCTTATGGTCTGGCAGGCTAGCAGCTTCATGAAACAGAACTGAAATGCTAGGTTTAGTGTTCTTACGAATACGAATAACAAGAAGAAATGTACATCTTATTTTCATAACGAGTAAAAAAGATCGATCTTTTCGACATTTGAAATACTATTTATAGAAACTCCTCATGTCAATTTCACATTTTGGGCGGATATCATAAAAAATATTTTATCTTTTAGAAGTCCTTCGTTAGAAAATCACCCCTTCACAGTCAAGCAACACAGTAGCCAGTGGCGAAGCTGGGCGAAAATGGTAGGTCATGCTCTGGGCGGAAGGCGAATAGAAGAAGCTCCTTGCGCCGGAGGCGGAAACGGCGCGGAAAGTATCTTGTGCCACGCCCATTTTTCTGCCTGGGAACGCCCATTGTTGTAAAAAGGCTTGAACAATGGCATTTCTGTAGAGATATAAAATACACCTATACATTCATGAAAAATTCTTATTTTCAAACACTTTAGGCCAAGAATTGTTCCCAAAATTTTCTTGTTTCAAATCAGGCATATCAGCAGTAAAACATTTGTTTATCACTAATGTGGCAGGCATGTTTTAGGGTTTCAGATGTCATACAATCATTTCTGTTGAGCAGTTGCCATTTTTTAATCCTCAATGAAAAGATCATTGACTGAAACTCAAGTCCCAGATCACAGGAATATCTTTTTAAGCAGAAGGGAGAAGGGAAGCAGAAAAAGCAAAGTTCTCTTGGAAAGCTCATTTGGTTAGTAACACATATGCTGATAATAACCTGGTGGGGGGTTATTCTTATATAAATAGGGTAAGGGTGCTCTGGCTGTGGTACAAAATATCAACCAAAAAAAATTTCTAGCATCAAAATGGACCCACAAGATAACTTTTCTTAGCCTACATAGCCAAAACTATTTATTCTTTGTCATCAACAATATATGGAAAATGCCCTGAACTGATAGATTTCATGTAATGTATATATTTAAATGTTCGCGTATTTTGATAATGCTGCTTGACTTTGATTTTGTTTGTAAATTCATTTTTATATTCTATTCAATTTTTCTCAGTTTGAGACCCAGAAAATAATCCAGAAGTTCAGGGAACTCATAGAAATTCTTGTACAAATGACAAACCCAAAAATATTATTTTTTTGTCAAAGTTTTAGACCCAAAGGGTAACCTGAGCACCCCCCCCCCTTCCTAACCAAAGCAAAGTACCTTGGAGATAATAACAATGCAGAGAGAAAATTATCTTGCAAAAGTTCCTTTTGTCAGCAACAAATTATGATAATACTGCAAGAACAGGACAATTTTCTTCGAAGGTAAGTCTAAAATACTAGGCTTGTCTATGAATATGGCAAAGAAAACACTTGCGCATATTTTTTTATGAGAAACTAAGAATTTTGCTCGGTACTGAAAGTTTCTTAAAAATATCAGATTTTCAGTACTCAGAGTTTCTTATGAGTTTCTTACAGGTTCTATAACAATCTTCATGGTCACTGCCTATGCCCTTATGAACATTTCAAAACGATGTTTTTGTAAGCTTTCCAATGTCTAGACATTGCTCAAGTACTTTTCGAGTAATATGATACAGGAAACGAGTGAAAAAACTGTAAAATATGTTAGGCACATCCTTTATCAAAATAAATAGTTTCTTAATCATTTATTTTCACAGTACTGGAATTTCCCCCACAGCCTACCTTTCTACCTTCCTTCATTTACCACGAGACTTCTTGGAATATCTTGGGACACTGTCCTTCCTCTTCAGAACAAGCTTTGCTTTGCAGTTGGCGCTTAGTTATTGGCCTAGGCCTACAATCACATACCCTCCCTTTCTGGCTCTGCTAGCCTGAAGCTGCACAAAATTTTCTTGAGAACTAGTAGGCTGCACAATGTCTCCCTCGATAAAGAAGGACTTCCAGTGAATCTTTGCATTCCACAATAATCAAAATTCAAATAATAATTCTCCAGCTAGAAGTGTATGTAGGGGCACTGGCACTTCATCTTGAACCGAGCCTAGGCCAGTCAATCTCACAAAACAAAGTTTATATCGTCATCATTTCCATTGTTTCAATGCGTATCCTGCTTTTGAACTTCCGCAGGACCTTATGTCGAAAACTGGCGCAATGGGCATGCGTTAGATCAGCTTCAGCCAATCAATTCATTGCTAGGTTTATGATTATAATGACCCATCTCCTGCGATTTCAGATCAGCAAGACATAACATAGGGAACCAGTACGGAAAACAGTGAAATTTGACCATAACTACACAGTGTAGCTACAACATTAGTATAGAAACCCTATGATAGGTCTGGCGCTCCGAATCGAGCACGAGTTAACACAGGGGACCAAGGTATTGACAGGTCAAGATACAAAGGGTAAATTTTGTTGTACTATGACATATGTTGTGATTTTAAAGAAAGTTTTTCAAAGAAATATTTTTTCTGGTGAAAAAATATTCATGATATCTCTGAAA
Source organism: Aurelia coerulea (assembly GCA_039566865.1). Classification (NCBI taxonomy): domain Eukaryota; kingdom Metazoa; phylum Cnidaria; class Scyphozoa; order Semaeostomeae; family Ulmaridae; genus Aurelia; species Aurelia coerulea. The sequence goes on along the minus strand of CM076951.1, from coordinate 474,847 downwards.
ATTGTTGGTCATGCTGAGCATGAGCAGCATGACCGCTAGATTCGCCACTGACAGTAGCATCAAAGCAAAGTTGGGCAGTTTGCAAACTCATTGCCCATTCATGGAAGAACAACTCTATTTTTGTAAGATTCTACAACTTTCATCCAAGAAAGAAAGCTCCACAAAATTCTCATTTTCTGAGTACAAAATGTTTCGTAAGAGTTTTTTAAAATTTCTCTCAAATTTCTATCGGTGGTGTAGGATCTCTGGGATCTCCTGTGCCTTAGACAAAAATTGTGCGGCAAATTATGAAATCATGCCACAGTGTAGATTACATGCGAAATCTCATGTAAGAAGTTACCAAACGAAAAGTGAAATTAATTTGTTTCAGTTTCCAAAATGTTATATTTACTTTAGGCTTGATTCTAATAAAAAAGTTTCTTGTAAGGTTCCAAATTTTCAAAATTCGAACTGACAGTTTGTCGACGTTCATTCAGAACCACATTTTGAACCAATGAATTGTTAAAAAACGAAATAATAACAAAAATTATTGCTTTTTAGTAATAGTTCGAGTTGGTAATGCAATTTCTGGTTGAAAACATTTTTTGCAACTCATAACTTACTTTGAAAAAGTTCCTTAAATTTGAAATAACCTTTCATCGCTTCTAATAGAGTTTCTTAATTTATGGAAAAGGCAGCAACGGTTTCCTTCAAGCAGTTTCCTGCAGAAACAGTGTATGCTGTTGCATTGATAGAGGTCCGCTATCATAGGAAAAATGTCAAGAAACTGAACTCTCAGGTCACCTAGAATATAAATTCTTTGAAACTGGAACATAATAACTTCACTTTTCTTTTAGTAATTTCTTACATGAGTGTATGTGATCTACACTGTTGTGGCATGATTTCATGATTTGCCACACAAATTTTATCTAAAGGTACAGGAGATCCTAGAGATCCTACACCACCGATATAAATTTGAGGGAACTTTTAAGAAACTCTTACGAAAAATTTTGTACTCAGAAAATGAGAATTTTGAGGAGCTTTCTTTGTTGGATGAAAGTTGTAGAATCTTACAAAAAATAGGGTTGTTCTTCCATGAATGGGCAATGAGTTTGCAAACTGCCCAACTTTACTTTGATGCTGCTGTGTTGCTTGACTGTGAAGGGGTGATTTTCCAACGAAGGACTTCTAAAAATTAAAATATTTTTTTATGATATCCGCCCAAAATGTGAAATTGACATGAGGAGTTTCTATAAATAGTATTTCAAATGTCGAAAAGATCGATCTTTTTTACTCGTTATGAAAATAAGATGTACATTTCTTCTTGTTATTCGTATTCGTAAGAACACTAAACCTAGCATTTCAGTTCTGTTTCATGAAGCTGCTAGCCTGCTAGACCATAAGACGATAGACATTTTTCTTGCAATAAAAGATGGGATGTGACCGATCAATTCGTACATCGTTTTGGTAATGTTATTGCCGGTTTCCATCTGGCAACGATAGCCGCAGTTGGATAAAGGAATGGTGGCACGGTTTATCCATAGATGGTTTATCGAAAGAGACATCACAAAATTGTTCTTTCTGGGCCAGAGTGGACGTACATTCAGCATTCTCTTCAGCATAATCTTCATTCAGCATGGCAAGTTCATGTATTCGTTATTCACCGTTGATTTATTCATATTTCTGTTCATTGGAATCGGATGTTGTTCTCACTCGACGATGGCATGTAGCTGATCATTCAAGTTCTCGCGCCTATTTTTGTTGACTGTGTTATTTGCTGGTGAAACTCGCTGTAGATCGCGGCAGAAAAAGTGGATGTTTGTTATTAAATCCATCTGAGGTATGTGTAGGCCCTAGTTCTTCTTCAGGTTTTCAGTTTTCTACTCTTCTTTTTGCTAATCATAGAGTCTGTAACCGATGAATGACTGCATTGAGCTTAAAAATGCCACAATTCTGCTATTTTTAGTGATCGCAAAGCCATACCGAAAACACTTATGGTCCAAAGCATGGAGAATCTTCTCCAATTGAAATTTTGACGAAATTCGATTTATCCGATCGTGCAATTATTTTTTCCGGAGAGTGGTCAAAACGGCCGAGAATGGCCTAAGTTTTGCTGCGAAACGCGGAAGTAAACACAACGACGGCACCTGATTGGTCAATCATAGGAGAAAATGCGATCTGATCAGAGCGTGAGTCAGAACCCCACGGGAGCTTTGGACAAAAGAAAAGATTTGACGGCTATGCTACTTTATTCATATTCTTTAGAAGTTTAAAAAGAAGCAAAACATTTAATTCTGAGATTTTTATGCAGACAGTACTGTTAAGACTGCATCGGGTTCTCCCCCTTTATCAAAAGAAGAATCCTTTGACTGCAAATTTTACTGGTTTTAGTTTTCAACAGCACAGGAATCCAACCATATGAAAACATTGCACGATTGGTTTATGAATTTAATTTAATGGCTTGAAAGGAACTTCAAAGATTTCGTTTTGTAATCATTAGATTATCTATTTACGCTTGCAGATTTCAACTTGTAAATCTAAAATTGTAAATAGTTATCACAGCCCCCTGAAAAGCAACCTTTGTCGACAGGGTTGCCGTGTTTGAAGAATATAAAATAAAATGAAAATGAAAAATATTTTAAGAGAAGAAAATCTCACGAACAGAAACAATCACCAGTTGGAAAGAGCGCGACATTTTTGGAATTAAGTTTTGCGAATCGGCCAAAATTGGAAATTTCACGGGAATAAACTTTCGCGAATTAGGGTTGTTATCAAGTTTTGTAATGCCTAAAATGTTCCTCAACTCATCAATGACTCTTCCAAATGCTCTTTATAAATACTCGTTGGTACCGGGTGCGCCAAAATCAACTGTGCATGTTTGGCAGGCCACAATAAATCGTACACTGGACCGATTTTGAAGATTTATGATTTAATCTTTAGCAGAAAGCCTGAATTAGATACTGGGATTTTTTCATTTTTTTCATTTTCAGTTTTTAGAGCTAGAAGCGAGTTTCTTAGAATTTTAGTTTTCGAAGACACTGAAAACGATAAGAAAAATCGATCTAGTTTTCTAAAGAATCAACATGAATGGACAAAGAGAGAACTTGTTTGTCGTGATTTGGGATTTAGAAATCGACCAATTGTACTCCGCTGTACGAGAGTTTGTACTAAATCCCCAAATCACTCCGAAAGCGTTTTCTCTTTGTCCATCCATGTCGAGTCTTTAGAAAATCTGGTTGATGTTTTTTGATCGTTTTCAGTGTTTCGAAAACTAAAACTTTAAGAAACTCACTTCTAGCTCTAAAAACTGAAAACAGAAAAATTTGCAAAAAGTCCCAGTATCTAATTCAGGCTTTCTGCTAAAGATTAAGTCATAAATCTTCAAAATCGGTCCAGTGTACGATTTATTGTGGCCTGCCAAACGTGCATAGTCTATTTTGGTGCACCCGGTAGCATAGTTCGAAAGGTTCGTTAAGAAAAGAAATTTCATATTTTCATATAATGAATATTTGATTGCATATCATAGGAAACTTTGCGTACAAGATTTTTGCAAATTGTTTCCAAAACGCAAAAAATGTGAAAGTTTCTTCCCACGAAAGTTTTAAGTGTTTGTTGGCTATCGTTGATAGCTTGAATATTTTCAGAATTACTGAGTTTTATTTTCTGTTGGAAGAATTTACAAAAAGGCTTGAACATCTTAAATTAATTGTAAACCCTTCATTGGTAGAATGGAAACGGCACAATGGTGAAGAAAACCATAGTTTATGAAGTTCTACAACATGGCAGTAACTAGAGATCTATATTTTGTGGCTGATAATTTGGCAATTTGATGACGTCACAACTGGAAAACTATTTAAAACCAATGCGACGCAGAAATCCTGAAAACAATTAGAACATCAAAGATTCTCAATGAAAACTTGTCAATAAATACCTCATGCTATTTTTGAGCCATTAAACCAAATGAAAGATGCATTAACCAATCACGCGATGTTTTTCAAAAATTTGATTCCTATGCTGTTTTAAATTTCAAGCCAATTTTTTTAATTTTAATGCAGCGGATATCTTTAAATTAAATTAAATTAGATATACGTTTAAATTTATAGAATTTAAGAGTTTATTTACCAAGTAATGAGCTGGTGGCGGTGGAAACTCAAACTAAAATGTAGAAAAGAGGAATATGATTTAGATTTAATACTAAACTCAACATCTTTCAGCCAATACTCACCAACAAATCTTTGATTTATCAACAGTTACGATGTCATATATAGTTAATACATTTAGAATTATATATATAGTTTTTATATAATTTTGATACTAAAATTGTCGATGAATTTATATATATATATAGAGATTTTATGTCAATTTTGAAACTGATACTTAATGCATTCAAAAATGTCAACCGATCAAAAATTCATAGGAGATAGAATATTGAATAACAAGGACAGAGGTGATGTAAATTTTAATTTTGGTTCAAATGCCCTGCCCCAAAAAGGGCAGATTCTGTAATAAAATAGCATCAGCTGCATTAATTGAAACTTCAATCGAAAGGGATTAGCGATTGCAGACAAAGGAAATTCTCTCAACCAGTAATTCAAAACGAACAAAGCCGCAAAAGTTGCCCCAAACCAAAAGGGCAAACTCTCGCCTTGTGCGCGCAATAGGTTGTTTTTAAGAGCAGTTAGATGCTAATAACGAAAGAAGAAGGGTAAATCTGAGGATCTGCCTGGCGGATTTTACTTATTTGATTCAAGGGCTGTGTGGAAATCGCGTTATTTAAGCCCTAAATACACGAGAATTTCAATGCCTTCTGCTCGGCTTCTGAATAAAACAAGCGAAATCCGTCACGAAGGTTTTTAGATTTACCCTTCTTCTTTTGTTATAAACAAATAACTTCTCTTAACCCTAATCCATATGGGCTTTTTTTGAGCTACCATTTATGGGGGGGGGGTGCTTTCCACCCCCCCTCTGAAAACTGCCTTAGACTCATCCGAATTCAATACAACTTGGCACAGTTATAGAACAGGTAATTTGTAGCTCGTAGCGTAATTTGGGTGTGGCTGCCACACCTTGTGACGTGACAGTGACGTCACGAAGCTGAAAATCTGTGAAAATCAGGCTTCCAAGTTGAATTCAAGTTTAATGAAGATTTTGCATGAACTTTATGCAGTTTTTGGTTCAGTTTGTCAACATATGTGATTATAAAATAATATTTTATTGAAATTAACGATTTTGGAGTGATATTTTGGCAGAAATTAGTGATTATCTATAACAAATGTATAATTAGAGTGTTTTTCATTGAAAAAGTTCGAGAAAACTTGAAAAAATTGCTAATTAGTCCAAAATGGCGGCCAAAATGACGTCATTATCAAAAAGTGCTGACATCATCAAATTCCAGAAATTCCGGTATCAAATTGAAGCCCTTTGATTGCTCATTCATTTGCTGTATAATACTTCATAATTAAATGTAATAATTCCATTGAAATCATTGAAAACAATGATTTTGCTGCTACCTCCTTCCAAATATGGGCATGTCACGTGACCTGTGAGTCCTATTGTTCAAAAATTTTTCCACCAAAATGTGGCTAATAGATAATTAGTAAAAGTCAGGGAGGCTGGGGGACATAGCAAACGTCGTTTAAAAACGCGGCAAATAAAACCTTGAGGGGGGGTGGAATCCACCCCCCCCCCCCATGTGGATTAGGGTTAAGAACCACCTTTCACATGCGCATGGCCCGAGTTTGCCCTACTGGTTTTGGGGCAACTTGTTCGTGTTGAGAGAATTTCCTTTTTCTGCAGTCGCCAATCGCTTGGAATTGAGGTGTCAATGAAAATCAACGAATGTACTAAAACTTGTTGTACTGAGCAGATTTGAATGAAATATAAATTTTCTGATAGTTGCAATTAACTGACGTATTTTTAAGATTTCTTGTGTGTTGTTATAATTACTGAAAATATAGTTGAATTTTCGAATGCGAAATCCCCATGTGATTATGTGATTCAACGAGGACAGTGCCTTTGCAGTCGACCGCGGAATGCACTCCCTTTCGACTCTACGAAGATCCTTTGTTTACGAAATGCCAGGAAAACGTCCGAAGCAATTGGACTTGCTTGCCCCGTGGGGTACTCATTGACTTTCAATACGGGAAGGGTCCATGCTAATATTTGGGGTCCGAAATTTTACGTTAAATCAATATTTAGGGTCTGTGAATTACAACATGGACCAAAATTCAATATTTGGGGGTCCAGAAATCCGAAGAAAGGAAGAATGGTGCAATTTGGCCCTGAAGTTGCGAATCATGAGATAAATGTATTGGTATTATTTAAAAACTGAGAAAAATCAAGAAGTTTTTATTGAAATCATTCAAAACATTTCAGGGACCCCAGAAATGAATAGCAATATTTGGGGTCTCCAAATTATTAGACTCAATATTTGGGGTCCCCAAAACATTAGGCTTAATATTTAGGGGTCAGCAAAGAAAAAGTGGCATAATAGGCTTAATATTTTAGTGGCCCCAGAAATGAATAGCAATATTTGGGGTTTCCAAAACATTAGACTCAATATTTCGGGTCCCCAATACATTAGGCATAATATTTAGGGGTCAGCAAAGAAAAAGTGGCATGAAAAAGTGGACCCCCAGTATTTAAAGTTAGGGAGTACCGCCCTGGGCTTGCTTGAAAAGGCAATGGCCCGAAGCTACCATCTGTTTGATTTTGACTGAACGCCTCCAAGTCAGAATCCATGCTAGAAAGCAACGATTTTTTAAATCTCTAAGGGGACCATTATGGAAATAAGGCCAACCCGATCTTTTAATGCTATCCCTGCCACTATGATTAGGGGCGTTTCTTAATTTATATTAAACGTATTGTTATGTAAATTGCGTATTCTAATTACTCTGTATTATTTCAAAATTGTAGATATTTTAATTTTGGGGTGAAATGAAACATACATATTAAATCATAAAGAATTTGTTTGACAAGCCATTTGCATATTCATTGCCTTGGGAACGAAAATGTTCGCGTTCATTAAAAATTTCTTTCCTATACCTTTTGAGAGAGATTAACCCAGGAGTGATGCCTGGGACTAAAACCGTAAATCTTAACCACTAGTTGGAAAATAATTGTTGCTCATTGCTAATTGAATCTCAAACTACGCTAAAATCACAGTATTAAACAGAGACGTGACATTCTATTGAAATTTTTAAGAATATACTTTTTACACAGTTGAGACTAAGGGTTGATGAAAGTAATTTTATCATGCATAATTTATCTATGAAATCAAGAATCATTGGAGATTACAGCATTAAAGATTTATGCAGGATTAGAAAAATTTTACAAAAAATTTGAATAATCATAAAAATTTTAGCAATGCCTTTCTTCTTAAAATTTGAGGGAGGACTCTTAAAATTAAATCCATCCTAAATATACAGTAGAAACCCGCATAAAAGAACCTTGGTTTTTTTGGGCAGCCTGAATTGGTTCTTAATTAAATGGCTGTTATTCTAAATCCCAGCCTGTAAGGTTCTTAAAAAGGTTCTTATATACGAGCAGGCCTTGCACACATTAACACAGTTTTCCAGCCCAAGAATTCTTGAGAACAAATCTTTTGTACCAATGAAGAAGTCTGATCAGGATGTGAAGAATTCTAAACATTCTTGTCATTTTAATAATTTACATTAAAGCTATTATATAAGAACCTTTCCCAGTTTCAGCCTATTAGGGATTCTTATTTAGGGGGTTTTAAAGATTGAATTTCAGCCTCTAGGTTCTTATAAAAACAGGTTCTTTTATGCGGGTTTCTACTGTATTGATTATAGACTTTAGCGAATGAATTATTTCAGAATGTTTGAAAAATGATATTGAAAGAAAAACCTCTACAATTCTCATAAACGAACTAAAATCTATTTTTGAAATATTTGCTATCATCAACTTTCGTACGTTTATAAATCATGGACTATGAAACTGCGCAATAACTTGTGAGAAAAATTAAATCTTATTTAGGATTTAGCTTATGTTTGGTTGTCTATTACAGGTTCTTGATAATTTTGCAGATTTAATATATCTGTGAGTAAATTTCATTAAAGATTTAAATCCTAATTAAAAGAAAAAATCAATTTATTTCTATATTTGGCAGGATTTCTAAGTGATCTTCATCATTTTATTTCTCCACAAGGAAATAGAACTGAATACTTATCACTTTTCCATCTAAGGGCCTGCTTATACGAGGCGAGCCAGCCCGCCTGACCGGGCTGGCTCGTCTAGGCGGGATGATTTTAGTTTGTGTTTATATGAGTGACAACTATCCCGGCCAGACGGGCTAGCCTCGTAATGCTGCATGTTATGACGTATCAAGGGATTTTGAAAGACAATGGCCAGACAACCATTTTCAAATTAAACAATGCAATCTCGCCTACGCAAATCAGGTACGCAAATCAATCAATTATACCGGGCCAGCCCGCCTGACGCTGTTTATATGAGCTCGCTTCACCGGGATCCCGCCTACCCAATTCACAGATCTCGGCTGACCGGGCTGGCCCGCTGCTCATATAAACACAACTTTATTTAACAAAGAATGTATTTGTTCACTCAGATCTCACCTAGGCGAGCCAGCCCGGTTAGGCGGGCTGGCCCGCCTCATATAAACAGGCAATAAGTCCCCTTGTTTTCTTTTAAATCTCTAACGTGTATTGTAGCAAAACAGACACATTTTTGTAAATAAATAAACCCATCGACAGAGAGCTGAGCAACTTCCCAGAGTAAAAAAATGTAACTTAGTCAGTAAAGTAAAACTAGCTTTACTTACCATGGTAAGTCAGTAGTGTGAATGCTCAACGTAAAGTAAATCTCATTACCACAAAAAGATGAACGATCATTTACTACAGTAATACGAAGTAACCTTCATTTCCCAAATTAAACTACAGTCATGATCATTTACCAGGGTAAAATATGGTAACAGCCATTTACCAAAGTAAGCACGAGAAGTAACAATCATTTTTAATAGCAAGTACGAGTAACTTACCTATGTAAACGGGAGTTAAGTATTATTTACTATGGTACCAGATAGTGAAATTAATTTACCAAAGCCAGTATGAGTAATAACCATTTACAATGAGTAACTTATTAACGTAAAGAGCAGTTAACTATCATTTACCATGGTAAAAGAAGGCAACACTCATTTACCGGAGAAGATAAGGGTATGAAACACATAGCATGAGTAATTTACAAAGGTCGACAGGCGCTAACTATGTATTTTACAACTCTAAGTGGTAAAACTCTAAGTTAAAAGTGAGTAACCATCACTTACCGTGGTAAGTCCTTGTGGAGTGAATGGGAGGTGCGTCGTGGGGTTTCCGTTGATATCCATAGAGAATATGTGACTAGAAACGAAACGAATATGTGATTAAAAACGAAATGAATATGTGACTAGAAATGAAACGAATATGTGACTAGAAACGAAACGAATATGTGACTAGAAACAAAACAAAAATTAGCAGATGTAAATATAGGGCTCAAATCTTTAAAAAAGGTCGGTGTAAAATTCTATTGTTAAAAAAGGTCGGTGTAAAATTCTAAATATTTAAGTTTTTCTTATAAATGTTACATTACAGCCCTGAAGAAGTCCTGCATGGCAGGACGAGATATTGGCAAACATTATTCAACCATTTGCTGTCGTTTTTGTTGTATTGCTGTGTTTCTGGCTTTAAACTTTAATATTCTACTACAGTTTTGCTTGAAATAAATGGCTTGGAAGAAACTTAGGGTTTTTGCTGTAAATCTGCCTTCGCAATTTATTGATATCTTTGCTGTAAATCTGCCGTGGAAATTTATTGATATCTGGATTTGTTTGAATATAGCAGCATTTATTAAATTTTAGGCTATGGTGTCATCAAATTTCTAAATTCTAAACTAGAAAAGCTACATATCTTTGCTTACCACCATATTAAAGACCTTCATAAACTATGGTTTTCTTCAAGGTTCTATCATGTTTCCTCTGTTAGTTTAGGATTTACAATGTTTTATTTTTTCAAAATTTTCCATGAATTTTTTCAAAAATAGTTAAATTGCCACAATTTTGAAAAAAAATCAAGATATCAACAAATTTCCACGGCAGATTTACAACAAAGAAACATAAGTTCCTTTCAAGCTATCCAATTCAAAGAAACATGATTAATAATTTTACACCCACCCTTTAAAGATTCGAAAGATTTGAGCCCTAAGCTACAGATGTAATTGATGAAGCAGCGAAAACCAAAATAAAGACACAGAGTCCAGAATAAAGGTTCAAGCCTTCGACTGGATGCTAAATTGGCTAATTAAACCTTTCTTACTTCAATAAACTAGATATAACATCAGTCAGCGAGTGCTGCCGATTAGTAGTTGTACCAAATGCGACCGTAGCGAGGTCAATCTTATAGAAATCAATTGAATGATTATCGCTAAGGAAACGTTTGAATTTACAGTTGGGTAATGGTTCAAAAGGTAAATGAATTAAAATATTGAGTTACTCTCCTCCACCAGTTTCTAGTTTCCGAGTCCAAGGCTCTTGGTTCCGTAGTTCTGTAGTCCATGGTTCCGTGGTCCGTAATATTGAGTTCTGCATTGTCAGAAATAAACCTTTGCCGTCCATTGACGTAGTTAGGTAGTTAAGTAGGTAGGAAGAACTCATTATCTTTTGTTGGAGGAGAACTTTTGTTGATGTTTGTTGGATAAATGCACACCAGTCGCTAACTTCCTGTGATTTGCTAACTTTCTTTGGTATCCAAATCTTTAGACTTCTTGCAGCTAACAAGCAGCCAACCACCATGCTTTTTAAAAGTTCCACGTCAGTCGCGTAATAAAGGGTATAGGCAGGGAAATTTCTGAAGCGATTTAATGATCTACCTAACCTTTGATTTTATGCTTCATTTCTACTAAATCAACCATGGAGATTCAAATAAGACTTGGAAACATTTTCGATTTTCACCGGAAGTGTCTTTTCTGATGACGTCAACAACTGACACTGTTTACAACAAAAGTGGGTGTAACTGGTTGGAAATACTGCAGGTAGATTGCATTAGATTTGAGCTTTTCGAATGATCTATAGTTTTTTGGATTTTGACGAAATTAGTAGGATTTATATGACGTCATCAATTCAATGACGTCATAATTGAGCTTTTTTTGGAATGATTTCAGCTCGAATTTTTGTCTTGATTTGTACTAATTCGACCATGCAGAATATAGATCTATAGCAATACCGGGTGTCCCACAGCCCAAGTACTCCTGTTTCAAAAATCACCAAAAATTGATTATCAAACCTTTGATAAAAATTTCTTTTTGAGTTGTTTTTTCAAAGCCCCAAAAATATTCATAGATGATCAAATGTTTGCTTTTGATACAGCAAGGTAGAAAAATCACACATCGAAAAACCTTATTTTGAGCTATAGTTTATATACTCAATCTTGCCTAACAGTCAAAATTTCAAGATCTTTATAGTCATTAAAGTCTGCAATGATAGTTCGCATTTCTTTCTGTCATTTATGACCAAACTAGATGCTTTACATGCACAAAGAAATTGATCTGGCAATCATCAGTGCTTTTTGCAGTATGGATCAAAACCAGGTAGCCCTAAAAAGAGCTAGATTTGCTACTTTTTAAGCCAATTACAAGATCAGCTATATATTGAAAAATAATTTGGTCCTTGATATGCATGACAAAAAAAGAAAATTGAAGATCGGCCGTTAAATCAATGTTTGGTGATTTTTCAAACAGGAGTACTTGGGCTGTGGGACACCCGGCACAAAACCTTGGTACACTTAAGTTGGTTTGTACCCCATGGTGACTATAAGACCTTGTTGTACTTACGTTGGTTGGTGGCCCCATGGTGATTCTGGGGTTTGATGGTACATCGTTGGGTTCATTTCATCTGAAAAATAAAATAAAATTGATAGAATTTGCATAAGGGGCGTAGGAAGCATCTCAAACTTTGGGGGACACTTCAAGGGCACTTTTTCATCAAGCGAAAGGGGCACTTCTGAAAATAAAAATTATTTCAGACGTCTTTAATAGCATTGCAAAGTGGCTACAGTAAATCCCTGCATAAAAGAACCTTCAAGAATAACAAACTGCAGGCTGTTTTCCTGGAATACGCCCCTTCTGACCAAGAACCTGTTTCAGTTTCTAATGCTCTTATCACAAGGGCAATAAAGTTAATTATTATATGGCGTTCGAAAATACGCCTCCTCGGACCGGCAACGCAGCAATTCACTCAAGTTTGAAACGCATGTGAAAGAACTATGTAGGAAGGTCAACCAAAAGGTGCATGCATTTGGAAGGTTAAGACCATATTTAGGAGAGCAAAAATCAAAGTTACTTTTAAACTCTGTGGTTATGTCGAATTTTTCCTATTGCCCTCTGATCTGGCTATTTTGTAGCAAAGTTGCAAATAATCAAATTAATAGCACCCACAAGCGTGCACTGAGAACTTTATATAGAGACTATCAATCCACATTTGAGGAACTTCTAGATAGGGTTGAGACAAAGACAATACATAAAAAGAACTTACAAAACCTCATGGTTGAAATTTACAAATCAATGAACCATCTCAATCCAGAGTACATGTGGAATTTCTTTGTTAAAAAAGATGTTCCCTACAACCTGCGGACAAAGGAACTATGCAAGCTCCCCTCAGTGAGTTCTCAGCGCTACGGAATAAATTCCTTATCCTTTAGAGGGAGTCTATTGTGGAACAATCTTAGTGATGACCTAAAATTGACAACTTCTCTCATGAAATTCAAGAAAGAAATACGTTGCTGGGATGGCAATAACTGTACGTGCTACATTTGCACTTAATTTAGGATAATTCATTAGGGTTTTTTATCTTTTTGTTATATTGTATATTGTATATTGTAGATAGTTGGTGTTAATTAGTTGTTGTTAACTAGATCAAAACCAACTGTAAATAAGTTTATGATTATGATTATGATTATGATTATGATTATGATTATAATTCGATTGGTTCTTGATCGGTCCGTAAAAGCCGTATTTTTCGTTCGAAGCCGTATTGGACCGGGCGTTGCGTTGCCTTAAAAATCAACAACAAGGGAGGAGCTTCTTGTGTAGGCTTAGGCCGCAAAAAGTGTCAGCCAAAGTTTATCTTATTCATGGAAGATTTCTTTTCTGTAAACTTTGAAGATGAACTTGCAATTATACACGAATAAAATGCCAATGTAGTTAACGTCGAAACGAGCAACTACAGTAATGCACAGGATCAAAGACACAACAGAAAAGGACGATCTATAAACAACATTCTCAAAAGGTTCTGCCATATAATAAAGCCTTTATTAAACAATTACTCGATCCATGCTGGAAATATTTGGACCTTAGTTCATCGTACGGACCTTACTGCGTTCGGTCCGTACGTCAAACTGCGATCCAAATATTTTCCAGCATGGACCTCGTAATCGTTTAATAACCGCATAATACAATAACTGATTCCTCTGTTACCGAAAATATGAAATATTTTTGATCGCTTCACTGCTGTATTACCCTCATTTTCGTCCCAGTTGGCTTTTGAAATTTGGATTTGAATCTATACACAGTACTGGTCGCTTTGAATAAAGTATCTCGCCCCCATCCCCTTGTAAGCCACCAACTCGTCTGTCTCAAATTAAGTCAATTAGATATGAGGCTCAGGAACGCCGGAGAGGGGGGGCGCGGGGGGGCAAGCGCCCCTCCTGCCTTTTCCTAACGGGGGCAAGGGGGGCAAAAGTGCCCTTTCAATGAAAAACCATAATTTTCTTTGAAACTTGATATAAAAGCCGCCATTGCTTCATTCTCTTATCAGAAACACACCAGTAACGAAAAATGAGTGGCAATTGTAACTTCAAAATAAGCAATATGCGATTTTATGCGATTCGGAATGAGGACATGTGGAGAAAGAGCCGAAAAATTTCGTGAAAGATCATGATTAATGTTCGTTAAAACATTTTTGATAGCATTTTAAGCCAATCTAAAGGGCGTGGCCACAAAAATTTTCCCGGGGGAGTACCCCCGGACCCCCCAATTTTTAGGCTCGCTTCGCTCGCCTTCGTTCTCGATTGCCCTTACGTTCATAGTCGCCCCCCTTGCCCTACCATCGCTCCGGCGTCCCTGAATGAGGTGAGATTTGTGATAGCGCTAAGCTATTCATAACGGCTGAAGGCATTTTGTCTGTTGTCATTCACGGACAATTTTTCACCTGATGTCTAATTTGAGACAGGATTTACTTTTTTCCTATGCCAGCATTGCTCTCAAGAAAGTAGGTGTTATAGGCGGGGATTTACTGTATGTAAGAAATTGACAGTCTGAGATGCCCTTTACATGAGAAATTTCAACCCGGGTTGAGTTGAACACGGGTTGAGTTTCAACTCGGATGACGGTGTAAGCCTTCATCGCGTTTACATGAAGGAGGCCGAGTTGAAACTCAACACGGGTTCAACTCAACTCGGCAACTCAACCCGTGTTGAAATTTCAACACGGGTTGAAATTCTCATGTAAACGCAAAATTTTTTCAACTCGGGGCGAGATTAGAATTCGAACAAAGGAGATTGAATCTACTTGCGCAATCATTCAAATATTTGAGTGGGCTCACATTCTTTCCTCTATTGTTTGCAACAATGGGACCTAATCTCAACCCGTGTTGAGATTTCATGTAAGCGCAAGGCAAAATAAGCAATGCTGTTAAAACTCAACCCGTGTTGAAACTCAACACGGGCTGAAATTTATCATGTAAAGGGCCTCTGAGTTAATCGGTTGAAATTTAGTACAGTCAAATGTCTTCAAGGGGTATAGCAAGAGCATGAATGATGAATAGACGGATGAGTTCATAAAAAGGCCCAGCGTTTGAGAAAATGCTGCTCCCTGAATATCGAAGCGATAACGTTGAAAACTGTCTTGTTTTTTTCCCGATATGGCCAATAAAGTGCAGTAATCTACCCAGCTTTAATTAGCCTACGTGTAGACCCATTATCCAACTGGAGGAAAGGGTCTACGAATTAATGTGCGGAAGCTTGCTACGACAGTTCCAGATTTCTAGGACTTAAAGGCATTGAGTCCATATAAATAGCTGAGCATCAACGCTATACTGAATTTTGCTGACAAACTGCTGACGGCCCTCTGTTTTCGCACAATAGAGCTAAATTCATTAGCGGTGGAGACCAAAGGCTTCTTAACTCTTGCATTATTCTCGGAAAATTCTTTGGTTTAATATCAAGAGCGATTAAATCACAAATTTTGTTCTATGATTGAAAAGATGCTGATATGGGTCACGAGCGCGCTATTTATGCGGACTCAGTGCCTTTAATTTATGCTGCCTTTTTTTAGACGGGCATTGTTTGAATAGAGGATTAACATAATTAATTGGGCAGACGTAGCAAGCTTTATCTCTTTATATCGTAGACCCTTTATTGTTTAAGATCATATGGGTCTACTCGTATGCTATGCTTTAATCGGTCATTCATTTCCATCGATGTGGGAGATTTTCTGCAGAAAGACCCTTTCGAAAATCTGCCAAACGAAGGCAAACGACAAACAAAACTTCCCTTTTTTCACTCCTAGCAATGACAACACTTCATGCATTTTCAATATATTTTATGCCCTTGGGAGAATGGAATTCACTGAATAAGTTATTCATGCAAGGGAAAGATTGTTTCATTCCCCCGAGAGGATAGCACGTGCTAAAGCGTGCTCAAGTCATTGCTGTATTTTAAACATATTGGGGAAACTTGCTCTTGATTTTAGCACATTTTTTACAAGGGGAATTCGTTCAGAAAACCCCTTATAAAATCTTTAATAACCGAAATCAGTCAGGAAAAATTCTAAAAATAATTGAACATGTTAGCTATTCAAATACATATTGCAAAATATCATTGTTTATATATTTAGGGATCAGGAGTCTTTCAAACAAACTTGCATCAAAACTGCAAGTTGCTCAAAGAAGCATGGAAAGAGCAATGCTGAATATCACGAGAAGAGATAGGAAGAGAAATGAATGGGTATGGGAGCAAACAAGAGTTGTAGACATCATAGCCAAGGCGAAGTCACTGAAGTGGGAGTGGGCAAGTCACATAGGAAGGATGGCAGATAACCGATAGGCAAAGAAATCCACAGAATGGACACCGTATGGAAGGAAGCGCAGCAGAGGAAGACCAAAAAGGATGGAAAGATGAAATTACAGAAACAGCAGGGGTCAATTGGAAGAAAAGAACAGGGAATAGATTATGCTGGAAAACGTTGGGGAGGTCGTCGGCCTGCAGTGGCCTGAATAACTGACAATGATGATGAGTCTTTCAAACGCCCCCGATCGGGCCTTTTTGACTCAACTTGTAAATGCCTGGCAATGTCAGCACAACAAATCTAGTTGCTCTGCCTCTCACCAGTTCGGGCTTGGTAAGATTTTCTGCCCCCCCCCCCCACTCTAACCAAAATAGGACTTTTCAGATGGACCTTAAGACCAGAGGAACTCCTAAAAAAAGACAAAAAAAGACCAGAAGAAACAAAACAAAACAAAACAAAAGACCAACAATAGAGTCTCTGTTTTTGGCAAAAACATAAAAAATTGGGCTGGGGAGGGTTGCAATTGTAAAATTTGTAAATAGTATTGCTGTAAATAAGTTAGGGTAGTTGGTATTTATTAGTTTGTGACTACGTTAGTTTATTCAACTGTAAATATAGTGCTTATCATTATTATTATATACAAGAGGAACTTACCAGAGGAGCTAAAATCGGCACACAACCTTAATATTTTCAAAAGCTTAATCTCTCAATGGGATGGCCCCACGTGCAACTGCAATGCCTGTCCTTTTACTGTAAATATTGTTTAAATCATGTATGAAAAATGAATATACTTTATTTTGATTAATCAATGTATCCATCGATTTTAAATAGTTTGCCTGTGGATTTGTATATAGTAGACCAGATTATCGACCGGGTGAGTCAGAAAAAAGAATCCCCGCTTGGAAGGCCACTGCTCCATGAATATCAAAGCAATAATATTGAAAACTGTCTTGTTTTATTGCCAATATGTTCAATTAGGTTCAGTAATTTACGCAGCTTTAACCGGCCATTCCTTCCCGTGGATATGGGTGATTTTCTGCAGAAAGCCGCTTCCAAAAACCTGCAAAAACGAATGAAAACAATGAGCACATTTTCCTTCCCAAAATTGATGACACTCACATAAATTCATGAATGTTGTCCTCTTGGGAGAATGGAATCCCCCTGAATAGGTCATCGATACCAGGGGGAGGACTTGTTCATCCTCCCAAGAGGATGGCACGTGCTAAAACGTCCACAAGTCATTGCTGTAAGGCCATTGTAAGGCAGAAATGTAAGGGAGATTTGTTCATGATTTTGGGCACGTTTTAAAGGATTTTTGCAGAGGCTTTCTTGAGAAAATCCGTCATAATTTCCGAATAGAGTGGCCGATTTCATTCAGGTAAATTTTATAGTAGATTTGAACATTTCTACCATTAAAATATATATTTGCCGATATCGTTGTCTTGATATCCAGGGAGCTGTGACCTTTCAAACGGGGATACTTTTTTCTGACTCACCCGGTATAATCGATGTAAGATAAATCTACAACAACAAGAGATAGGAAGCTGAAGAAAAAACTCACAAGGGTCTCTATAAGTCATCGAAGGTGATGGTATCCCAGGTCCAATTTGCTTTCCTCCAAGAACCAAAGGTTTTAGTGCCACTGGCTTTGCAACTTTTGTATTAGCTTTGGCAAATTCTATTCTTAATGTTGTTGGTAGCTCAGGATCAAATCTAACTCCCTAGAAAAGAAATTAAGAAATATATCAGTATATTGAAAGCTCAAATTTTGGAACAGCAAACTTACGGGACAATTAGAATGTCCCGAAACTACCACGTGTCACCTTAAAAATCAATCAGATTTGGCCAGGCCAAGGTGATGAAACTGTAGCTTCAATCAAACAGATTTGGTCAGGCCGAGGTGATGAAAATGTAGCTTCAATCAAACAGATTTGGTCAGGCCAAGGTGATGAAACTGTAGCTTCAATCAAACAGATTTGGCCAGGCCAAGGTGATGAAACTGTAGCTTCAATCAAACAGATTTGGCCAGGCCAAGGTGATGAAACTGTAGCTTCAATCAAACAGATTTGGTCAGGCCGAGGTGATGAAAATGTAGCTTCAATCAAACAGATTTGGTCAGGCCAAGGTGATGAAACTGTAGCTTCAATCAAACAGATTTGGTCAGGCCAAGGTGATGAAACTGTAGCTTCAATCAAACAGATTTGGCCAGGCCAAGGTGATGAAACTGTAGCTTCAATCAAACAGATTTGGCCAGGCCAAGGTGATGAAAATGTAGCTTCAATCAATGGCTGATCAACTTGAAAACATTCCTCGATAGTTTACTTGAACTAGTAGGGTCCAGTGACGAATATATAGCTTTAAAGGACAAGTCCGGGGTTGGTATAAATTATGATAAAATGCGAGATAATACTGCTATAAATGATGTATGATACTTTTTCCACTATTTTTCGCCTTCTCCTTGTGAAATTACGTATTCAAATAAGCAATTTGAGCGAAATGACGTCATATCGCGCAAACGAAAACGAGGCTGTACGATCGTTTTTTTCAACTCTTGATTGTTGCTAGCCTCTTTATCGAATACTCATGCATTGAAAATGGCACAGTAACACGATAAAGAGGCTTGCAACGATAAAGAGGTGAAAAAACAATACTCAGCATCGTTTTCGTTTGCGCGATATGATGTCACTTCGCTTAAATTGCTTATTTGAATACGTAATTTCACAAGGAGAAGGCGAAAAATAGTGGAAAAAAGTATCATACATCATTCATAGCAGTATTATCTTGTGTTTTATCATCATTTATCATCAAGGGAATGGTAGACGGAATGAAGAGATAGACTTGGGCAAGTTTACACTATGTAAGAAACAAGACAGCTTGCTTCAACAGTTTCAGTTTGTAATCTAAAACCAACAAATTTGCATCTAAAACGACTTTCATTAAATAAAAAGTTTTCACAGTAGTGGCTCACAATCACAAAGTTAAAGAAATATGTCACTTACATGTAAAGTGTCTTTGGCTGTCTCTCCTTGTGCTCTTGTATCGAATGTTACAAATGCAACAGGCTACGATGAAATAAACTGCATGAGTCTATCTTATTTTTATATATATATATATATCTATATATTTCTTTTTATATATACTCATAAGCTCCTTACTTTTCAAAATCAGAACGAGCATACATATAGATCTCTAAATTAAAAAACAATACAAAACAATAGCCTAAGCGGGATCCTGCTTAATACAATATAAGTCGCAAAAGGTGTAAAATAGGGGTGCAGCCAAAGGCGGCAACAGGAAGACCTATTTTATAAATATACCGGGTGCGCCAAAATAAACTATGCACGTTTTGCAGGCCACAATAAATCGTACACAGGTCCGATTTTGGAAATGTATGATTTAATCGTTAGCAGAAAGCCTGAATTAGATACTGGGATTTTTGCAAATTTTTTCATTTTCAGTTTTTAGAGCTAGAAGCGAGTTTTCTAAAATATCAGTTTTCGAAAAAGACTGAAAACGATCAAAAAACATCGATCAAGTTTTCCAAAGAATCGACATGAATGGGCAAAGAGAGAACTTGTTCGTGGTGATTTGGGATTTAAAAATCGACCAATTGTAATCTGCTGTACGAGAATTCGTATTAAACCCCCAAATCCCCCTGAAAAGGTTTTCTCTTTATTCATTCATGTTGAATCTTTCAAAATTTGATCGACCTTTTTTGATCGTTTTCAATGTTTTCGAAAACGAACATTTTAAGAAACTCGCCTCTGGCTCTAAAAACTGATAACGGAAAAATTTGCAAAAAGTCCTAGAATCTAATTCAGGCTTTCTGCTAGCAATTAAGTCATAAATCTTCAAAATCGGTTCAGTATACGATTTATTGTGGCCTGCCAAACGTGCATAGTTTATTTTGGCGCACCCGGTATATTTTTCATATGTATATATATCCACTAAAAAATTATAGCATATACCTGGTGTCTATATTATCGTTATATATCATAGTGGGCTTAAATTAGCTTCAAGTAGCTACAAATACTTCCTGCCCACTAAAAAAATAAATAAAACATAAAATGAATTACTGAAAAAGGCACTTTTGCCGAAATGATGTTCCAAATATGTGTGGAACATTTCTTCAGTTATTCGGTATATTCATTGAAAGCAGAAAGACTCACCGATGTTTTCTTGCCCTGTAGAAAGAAGAAATAAAATACAAATTAAATTTGAATGATCAGACAAGGCAGGAATGGGAACAAAGAGCAAGGAACAACTAAGATATTTGAAGTGAAATGAACGCAGCTATCTGTAAATAGTAATCTAATCAAGTCTGGCAAGTTCTTAGCGTAGGCACTGATAGTGTTAATATCATCGGCATAATAATAAACTAAACCACCATCATGTGTTAACAGAAAATAAATATAAAAACACAACTGTTAAATGCCTCAAACGTTTCGATAAAAATCTTCGTCAGTGTGAGCTATTTACAGGGCAGCCAAGTATTTATAGTAAACAATTATTTACATCACAATACATACACTTTAAAATAAAATATAATTTACAATTGAATACATGATACATAAACAAGTTCTAAAAAAGACACATAAGTCAGCCTAAAATCAATACCCAAAAGACCATTGTCGTTGTATTCTTAAGAAATGTTGCCATTTAAGAGCTGTGCATTGAGCTTTTGGTAGTTTAATTGAAATGTGAAGAGGAACTGGCAGCCTTTATAAACCACTTGAGACTGTGCCAACTTATTTCTGTGGCTCCCCCAGGTAACTTTCCATGGATTCGCTAGCCGCTAAACTATTTTAGCAAATGCTGAATCCAGGATAGCCCGATAGGGGATTCCACCCTACCACCACGTGCAGAAAGGCACGAAGTTACAGAGGGAACCACAAAAACTGGCGTTAGCGCAGCCTCCCTATCATCGGCATAATTATGCAGACTAGCTTCTCTAATGAAAAAGAAGAGGTCATTAATGTAGAAATTAAAGAGTATAGGTCCTAACAAAGACCCCTGATGTACTCCAGATAATAAAACTTGAAAAGTACAATAAACGTTGTTGATGCGAACGGATTTTTCCCTTCTTTTCAGAAAGGAATAGACCCGGGGGGGGGTACTTAGTATATTTGTCCGACGGGGATGTGCCGTTTTTAAGGGTATCGTTTCCACCAATTTTTTCTAGCACAGGGTATCAAAATGAGGCAATTTTTCTAAAGCAGGTTGTCAAAACATGTCAAAGGGGAATATTCTGCTAGATCGGGTCGAACAATTCTGGAGCAGGGTAAAAACAATATTTTGTCGTGGGCACACCTCCGTACAAATTTAAGTCAAGTACCCCCCCCCCCCCCGGGGGAATAGATGAAAACCAGAGTTGGTTCATCAAATCCATAGGCGTGTAATTTTACTACTAAAAGGTCATGGGGTATGCAGTCAAAAGCTTTTGACAAGTCCATTAGAATTGCTCCAACCAAAAAGTGGCTGTCTAAGTTCTGTCTCCACTCCTCAATCATTCTGAGCAAAACGTGCTGTGTGCTATAAGCGCTTCTATATGCAGCAATGAAAATTGAAAGGCAATTGCCGATATGTTGAGAGAGTTGATTTTTTACTGTTTTCTCAAAAATTTTCGAGAAAGAATTCAATACGCTAACGGGGCAATAATTCTTTTCTGTAAAACGATTCTGTTCCCCTTTATCTAGAGGGGAAACGGCTGCTTTCTTTTCATCATCAGGAAACCTGCTGTTTCGAAGACTACTATTGATATTCTGCTTCAGGGGATAGGTTAGCTCGTCCGCTGTGCCATCCTAACCAAACAGTAGGCCATGTGGTTGCAAGGAGTTCTCCAGACCTAACAAGATACACATGGCGACATGACACCCTCCTCAGTTACATTGCGAATGCATTGCCTAGATTCTGCAAGAATGTATACGCCGATCTACCATCCTTTGCATCCCTGTGTATCGCAACAGGTGATCATGAAAGGCCTCATATTGTTCTTGTTCAGCAGAAATTCGTAACCATCGTAGAGCTTACCATCGGTTTGGAAACAAATGTGGAAGGAAACAGCAAAAGAGAAAAATCGTTTAAGTCAAACTTATTGCCGAAATATGATGACGTAAGTTATGTCAATGTGTCGATGGGCGCTTACAATGAGAATTGTCTGAATTTTTCAGAGGGGGGAGGGGTTCTTGGCCAAATTTAGGGTAGGGGTTTGCCGCGGGCATTTTCAAAATGGTACCGTTGGCTAGACTAATTTTTACGAAAATGGTACCCTTGGCTAGACCAATTTGACCACTCTCTGGACCAATTTCTACGAAAATGATACCCTTAGCTAGACCAATTTTGACGATTTCCTGCATGAATATTGTCAAATTTGTACCAAATATGATATCATGACCGTTCGCTTGACCAATACTGTCAAAAAATGACTGAAAAGTATACACTTGGCTAGACTAGAAGTCCGAAAAAGTATACCCTTGCTCGCGGCACATCCCCTGGTACCTTTACTATGGTAGAACCCCCCCCCCCCCGTGGAATTTTTGCAACATTTAAACGTACCAGAGAATGAAAGGCTCTACCTTACGAAGCGAAAACTAATATCTGCATATGTATAAGATCAACGAGGACAGATTTGGTAAGACAAAAGCACGAGTTGGTTTTGATTGACACCTCAATTCAAAGCGATTAGCGATCGCAGACAAAGGAAATTCTCTCAACCAGAAATTCAAAACAAACAAAGCCGCAAAAGTTTCTCTGAAACTCAAGTAGCTAGTGCGCTCGTTGTGCATTCCAGAAATTGTTCTTAAGAGCAAACATGAGCAAAGATCGAGAGAAGAAGGATATATCTACACATCTGCCACGGGCATTTCATTTCTTTGGTTCAGAAGCTGAGCAGTAAGTGTTTCAATTACACCCAAAAAAATAAGAGAATTGAATCGTCTCCCAATCGTCTTTTGAATAAAATAAATCAAATGCCCGTGGCAGATGTGTAGATATATCCTTCTTCTCTCGATCTATGCTCATGTTTGCCCTTAAAAATAATTTCTGGAATGCACAGCGAGCGAGCTAGCTACCCTAGTTTCAGAGAAACTTTTGCGGCTTTGTTTGTTTTGAATTACTGGTTGAGAGAATTTCCTTTGTCTACAATCGCTAATCGCTTTGAATTGAGGTGTCAACAAAAGCAACTCATGCTATTGTATTACAAAATCTGCCCTTGTTTATATGAGGTGAGATTTGTTATAGTGCAAAATTATCCATAACGGCGGCAGGCATCTTGTCTGTTGTTATCGCGGACAATTTTTCACCTGATGTCTAGTTTGGGACAGAATGTAGTTTTTTATATATATTTTGCTTTCCCATGTATTGTTGTCTTGTTTTCCCTTGAATATTCATATGTATGTTGTCTTAGTTTTTCATGATGCCACAGAATAGTCATGATATTTTGCATCTAGTGGCATCGTCTTGTAGTGTAGCAAAGTATTTTGTAAGTAGTGTAACTAGTAAATTTGTATTGTAAATTTTTAATGAAATGTAGAAAAAAATCTCTCTCTTCTAAGCACCCTTGTCTGGAGTGTCCGAAATCAAACTATTCCCCGGGGGCTTAACTTTTATGGTATTTGCAATCATCTCCCAAATAGGATACCTTATACCGGGTAACCAAAAAAAAAGTGACCCAACGCAATCAGTTATAGAAAAAACAGTAAGTGGCAGATTGAAATATTTCAAACGTTGTTATGTCGCTGAAACACCAGCCTACATTATGAGTATTTTTCGCAATTTTTTTGGGCACGGGAAAGTTCCCGAATTAAGGATTTTGAGGAAAAGTGCAGGCTTGAAATTCTCAAAAAGTCGTCAAAACAGGGGATCGATTTGCAGCCATTTCAGATCTTCAAAACAACGAGGAGCGTGTTTCATTCTGCCTGAGAATATTTTCAAGTACCTAGGGACTATAAACTTGCTCTGAAGACTTCCGACTGGGTTACTTATTCCCAGGTTGAAACGAAACACGCTCCTCGTTGTTTTGAAGATTTGAAATGGCTGTAAATCGATCCCTGTTTTTGACGACTTTTTGAGGATTTCAGGCATGCTCTTTTCCTCGAAATCCTTGATTTTGGAAATTTACAGTGCCGAAAGAAATTGCGAAAAATACTCATAGCATAGGCTAGTCTTTTAGTTACAGAACAACGTTTGAAGCATTTCAATTGGCCACTTACTTAATTTTCTGTAACAGATTGCGTTTAAAACAAGAGAAGACCTTAACATGCTGAGAAATTACGCAAACGATCGTAATGGATGGAAAAACTTGACTAATTTGATTTGTAGTATCGCGCAAGGTGAGCAATGATACAGTTGCAAGCCGAATGCGCAGTGAGAGAGAGAGAGAGAGAGATTGCGTTGGGTCACTTTTTTCTGGGTCACCCGGTACATAGTGAGAAAAAATTTCTTCATTGCCCCCTGAATATCAAGACAATAATATTGACAAAGATGTTATTTCACGGGGGATATGTTCAAATATATTTTAATATTTACCTGAATGAAATCCGCTACTCCGTTCTGAAATTATAAAAAGTTTTTTTCATACCGCCTACCGCCTTCAAAAAAAATTGTCTTCAACTTTTTTGACACAAAACACGAAACGTGCAAGTGTGTTAAAAATAATGATTTTTTAAAATGAAAGTATGAAACTATCTAAGTCTAATTTTATTCAATAAAAGGAATTCTTCCCCAAGGTTTGGAGATGGTAAACAAATTGCAGTAATATCTATGACGAAATATGATGAAGTGCCTACCCTACCCTACAATTACACGTTTTCTTTCGAGTAGAATGAACTAAATACTGTTTGGTAGTTGGGAGACAGACGTATTTCTTGTAGCTTTCCCCATAGGGGGTACTCAGGTATATTTAGGACAGGGGTGCTCAGGCTGGGATACAGCGCATCAACCCAAAAAATAATTTCTAGCATAAAAAGATAGACCAAAAAATATTTTTTCAGACCGTACATACCGAAGAGTTATGAAGTCAGTATCTTAAATCTGCAGAAAAGTGCCCTAACTGATTAGATTTCTCATAATGTATGAGGGGTGTATCACTCTGTAAAAATCTCGTGTACCTTTGGCAAAAATCCGTTTGTTTTCAAGAAAATTTTGTGTTTCCATAAAAATCCTATTGTTTAAAAAAATCTTGTACGCCATTTCAGAAGAGTGATACACCCCTCGATAATGTATTTGGATATTTAAGTGTTTTGATTTTAGTAATGTTATTTGATTCTAATTTGTTTGTAAGTTATATTTCTCCCAATTTGTGTACTTTTTCTCATATTTTAATCCCAAGAAAGTAAGCCAGAACTTCAGGAACCCAAAACAGTAACTGTACAAATGATTTACCCAAAAAAGTCATTCTTGCCTAATTTCTAGACCCAAAAAAGTAACCTGAACAACCCTATCCTGGATATACCAGAGTACTCCCTTGGGAGCTATTCTCTCATTTTTATGAGCAGCAAAAATATACAGGCTTAGCCAGAAGAAAGTTCCAACTTTTGAAAATTCATAGAATTATTCTCGTGTTTTTATTAGAACAGGAAATCTAGATAGATTCTCGGCTTTCATGGTTGCGAAATGTCTCAAACGGCTGAAACATGTGATCGAAAAAGCCTGAAACATGTGATCAAAAATGTCTGAAACACATAACGAAACTCCTCGCACAAAACATTAAAGAAAGTACAATGTTTGCACCGTGAGTTATATTGTTTCCACATTTATTGCCATGGGATTAAAATCTTCAGTATTTGCTTAAAAATGAATTTCTCGTTACTTTTGAGAGTGGAGCAATGCTCTTGGGTATTGGCTTGTGTCAGAAGATTCCTCACAATTTAATCAAAAGTTTTAGAACGACAACGCAGATTTTGTAATATAATAGCACGAGCTGCTTATGTTGGCACCTGAATTCAAAGCGATTAGCGATCACAGACAAAGGAAATTCTCTCAACCAGTAATTCAAAACAAACAAACAAACAAAGCCGCAAAAGTTTCTCTGAAACCCAGGTAGCTAGCTCGCTTGCTATGCATTCCAGAAATTATTTTTAAGAGCAAACATGAGCATAGATCTAAAGAAGAAGGGTGTGCCGGGTGAGCCAGAAAAAAGTTCCCACTTTTGAAAATTCATAGCATCAAGAGTACTAAATGGATTGGAGTGAATCAGTATTTGCTTGACAGCCAAAATATCGAAGTATTTTTGTCATTTTTCTCGCGTTTTTAAGAGCATTGGAAAAATGCTAAATTTAAGCTTACAAAAACTTGATGGTTGCAAAATGACTGAAAAATGCTTGATCTAATCATAAAGGACTCCTCGCTCAGAACAACAGAGAAAATGCAATTTCTCATGGGTGAGAGATATCGTTAGCACATCTATTGCCATGTGATTAAAAATCTTTAGTATCTGCTTGAGAATCAATTTCTTGTAACTCTTGAGAGAGGTGAAACGCATGTGTGTATTGTTCTGTGTGAGGAGAGTCCTATCGATTTGCTCAAGTGTTTTAGGCCTTTTTCCGTCATTTTGCAGCCATGAAATTTTTGTAAAGTTGAATTTACTTGTATTTGCAGTTCTCGTAAGAAGACGAGAAAAATCTCAAAAATACTTTGATCTAATGGCTTTCAACTAGAATTTGAATCATTCAAATCCATGAAGTACTTGTGGTGCTACGAATTTTAGAAAGTGGGAACTTTTTTCTGGCTCACCCGGTATCTACACATCTGCCGTGGGCATTTTATTTCTTTGGTTCAGAAGCTGAGCAGTAAGTGTTTTCATTACACTAAAAAAATAAGAGAATTGAATCGCCTCCCAATCGGCTTTTGAACCAAACAAATTAAATGCCCGATGTAGATGTGTGGATATATCTTTCTTCTTTCGATTTATGCTCATGTTTGCTCTTAAAACAATTTCTGGACTGCATAACGAGCGAGCTAGCCACCTTGGGTTTCAGAGAAACTTTTGCGGCTTTGCTTGTTTTGCATTACTGGTTGAGAGAATATCCTTTGTCTGCAATCGCTAATTGCTTTGAATTGCAGTTTCAATCAAAACCAAATCATGCTATTGTCTAACAAAATATATCCTTGTTTTAGAAGCTTTTTTAAGCATTTCGCAAGCAAGAAATTTTAGTAAAATCAAACGTTACCGATATTTTCTGTACTGATAAAATCATCACAGTAGTTTGGTCTTTTTGCTTGAAGTATTCAAATCAGTCAAATATTCCTATTGCTAAGAACAAGAGCAGATTTTGTAATACAATAGCAACAGTTGCGTTTGATTGACACCTCAATTCAAAGCAATTAGCGGATGCAGACAAAGGAAATTCTCTCAACCAGTAATTCAAAACAAACAAAGCCGCAAAAGTTTCCCCAAAACTGGTAGGGCAAACTCTCGCCTTATGCAAGCGAAAGGTGGTTTTTAAGGGAAGTTATGTGCTTATAGCGAAAGAAGAAGGGCAAATCTAAAGTTCTGTCACTTAGATTATATTTATTTGATTCGGGAGCGGAGAAGAAGGCATTGTAATTCTCGCGTCTTTAGGGCTTAAAATGAAACGATTACAAAACAGCTCCTAAATCAAATAAACATAATCTAAGCGACAGAACTTTAGATTTACCCTTCTTCTTTTGCTATAAACACATAACTTCCCTTAAAAACCATCTTTCGCTTGCACAAGGCGAGAGTTTGCCTTACCAGTTTTGGGGAAACTTTGCGGCTTTGTTTGTTTTGAATTACTGGTTGAGAGAATTTCCTTTGTCTGCAGCCGCTAATCGCTTTGAATTGAGGTGTCAATCAAACGCAATTGTTACAATTGTATTACAAAATCTGCTCTTGTTATTGCAATGAATATTCGAAGGAGGAAACTTTTTCTGGTTGAGCGCTGGCCGAGCGTATTCAATATTTTTAAATTTCATTAATTCTTAAGAAGAGAGATGCAATCTTTAACTAACCTCTTTCCCAGTTATTTTCAACAGTGATCCTTGGTAACCCTGAAAGAGACAAGTCCAATGTTATTCAATGCTAATAAGAAAAAAGATAAAGCAGTGATTGTTGGTTAGACGACATGTGGTTTGTCCGAAGATACGTATGTGTCTTTCCGTGTAGTAGGTTAATGCACATCCGCCCGTCAGAGCTCTAACCAAAACGTTAAACTAGGGGTCCCATGCCTGGATGCGGCATCTATAGTGGGCGTAAATTAGCTTTATATAGCCAGGAATACGTTCAGCCTACTTAGAATGAATTATTGAAAAAGACGAGACGGGGGGCTAGATACTCTCGATGTAGGTGGTATAACCCCCTAGCATTTCTTTCAGTCCTTAAGTCTTTCACTCTTTCAGCATATAAAGTACGTAAATTTTATTACTCTCTTGTGTTTACTGCAGCAAAAGCCTATTTTTTTGTTATCGTCATTTCCCCCCTTTCCATAAGCGAACGGAAAGATCAAATTTAGGGGGTGCCGATACAAAGTCAACTATTTTGTCCGACCAAGGGCGTATTTTCACCCAAAAAAGGCTGATTTTTCAAAATAATCCAACGCTGGGAGGGGGATTACCGCCTCCCCCCCCCCATCCCCCTGGCGCATGATCGGACGTCCATGCTTTGTTCCACAGTCAATACTGTGATTCTGGGCAATCTTTGCAATAAGAATTACACCCCTTTTTGTTCAAGGAAATGCCCTTAAAAACAGTGCTCTGGGAGTGTTATGTCCCATTTCCTCTAAATTAAAGGGAATCGACATAGTTAAAAGCTGGCACTGTGCTTTGTCCTGTGCTTTGTAATAAACAATAGAGAGAATTGTATTGCATGAACCAATCAGCTTCATGACATATGCCCTTTAACTTCAACTACCTATTGCGCTCTGCACAAGCCGTTCGGCATTCAACCTATGTATCGTAAGCAAAATCGAGAATAAATTTGATTGCAAGAGCCTATTTCTCGTTAGAACGTTCATGGCCCTAGTAGATAGGGTAGTCCACTGGGAGTCCATTATTGATAATGATAGGTTTCCCACGGGAACAATCAACCATAACAATTTGAAGATAAAGCGACCTACAGCACTGACAGAATGAAAAGCTTTTGAAATCGAAAATGTAAACTTTGCCACAACCCATGCAAATATTTCAATAACAATTCAACAGATAAGATCCTCAATCACTCGCAATCCATCTAAAAACAAGTAACCACTTTCACAATCAATGAAGCATCCCCCACAAAAGCACCTTATCTAACCATCTTCCCACGACCTCCCTTTCATTCATCTGACCTCATTGTCAAAAGTTGCTAGCGGCAACGATTCCTGTTATGAAAATAGGCCTAACGCAGAACAATGTCCGGTTGTTTGTTTCTGTTCATCTTCAACAAAGGGAAACTGTAAGATGAAGTTATAAACATTATTATTGATTTTGAACGGGCAATGAAAAACATTCCCCCTTTCGAAAGGTCTCAGCTCCTTGGATGTCCGGGGAATGATATTAGCAGGTACAAATTCAATGATTGACATGTTCCAATCAATTTTGGAATTCACCTGACTGAAATCTGCCACTCCGTTCTGAAATTTTGAGGATTTTCTCCAAAGTGAGAGAGACCTTACAAGAAATCTTCAAAACATGCTTAGAATTACTACCATAATGTCTGCCTTTTCAGGCTTTTGCATCCTTCAGTGCATGCCATGTAAGAAGGATAAACAGTACATTGCGTCATCTGCACAACTCACTGGGGGTGAATGGCCTAGCGGCTTATACAGTTCCGTGGTGTGACTGAAGTTAAGCTCGGTCGAATGAGGTCAAACTCCAGATGGGTGACCTCGGAGGCTTGACCTCGCAACTAACCTCGCTGTTCTCCGGAAGGGACGTTAAAATAGGGGTCCCATGCCCGGATGCGGCATGCATAGTGGGCCTAAATTAGCTTTAAGTAGCAACAAATATTCCCTGCCAACTCAAAATAAATCACTGAAACAAATCTGCAGAAACGCTTGTTGTTTTGTTAACAGTGGACCATCGACGCAAACTCAACGACTAGACACACACAATGAACACACATCCCCTCTAGGTAAGTCCCTTATTTAACCCATCTAAGAGCTTATTTTAGATCAGGTTTTGCCGTAATCAACAAGAAGGAACGAAGAAATAAATATTCTTATAGGCCAGCAAACGCGACCGGCCTAAACCTTACCGGTGAAAAGCGAGATTTTTCTCCCCAGGAGCAAGATCTTTCTTTAATTTCCATCTGTTTTCACAGCCAAAAGCCGCACACGAAATAATCATTTTATTTTCAGTTTTCAATCGAAGCAAGAACAAAGATTTTGACGAAAAAATCGCAGTAATAACTACCCAACTTTGATCCAACTCTGTGTTTACGCACTGCGGCTTACAATAAACTACCCACGCTTTTGCCAACCAACGTCAGCCATATTGGTTCTCCATAGTTGTGCCGTACCACGTGATCAACCAGGCATTCTAGCCCTCCTATTTCTATGCAATGAACACACCCATTTTACTATAAAGGCAGGCCTTACTTGGACAGACGCTAGTCCATATTTATCACGTGGATAGAAGTCCTTAAAGACACATTGCTACCCAGGGTTCTTTGCAAGCACGCTTCAATATCAGACCGTCTGAAAATCACATTAAACCTGAGTGGCAAATACAGATTTATTTCTCTTTTTTATATTCATCTAAAATGTTACAATACATGTTACAACCTAATATACTTTCGAATTACTATACAACTATACAACACTCCAGTGTGTCCCAAAATAATTGTGCCCCGTTCGTCTAAAGATTGCGACAAAACGGCAAAAGATTCTCGCCAAATGTTTGCATGATGCTGCTCTTCAGATATTCAATTAAAGTTTGCAACCATCCCCGTAAAAATCCGTTGAGAAATGATGGAGCTATGACCTTCAGGAGACCAAATTTGCCCGCTCACTGAAACCAGCAGTCAGACATTTTGTCTTACTATATTTAAGCAATAAATAACTTCATGGATTGAAAATGACAGAAAATGAAATAGCAGCCTCCAATGTCATAGCTTTCGTGAAAATTCCGATAATCCTCGGAGAGTTCCACTATTTCTGACCTCACAGAAATTATTTTGTTACTTCACGTAAAGATACTTATCACTGCAAAAAGTAAGACAAAATGGCCGACCGCTGGTTTCAGTCATCAGGCAAAATTGGTCTTCTGAAGGTCATAGCTCCACCATTTCTCAACGGATCTTTACGGGGATGGTTGCAAACTTTAATTGAATATCTGAAGAGCAACATCATGCAAAAGTTTGGTGAGTATCTTTTGCCATTCTATCGCAATCTTTAGGCAAACGGGCTGTACACGGACGGTCACCATAGGGAGCAACAGACAATGGCTAACCCATGGTCGTAGCATAAATAATGATTGAAACTGGAGTAGTTAGGCTGATAGAAAAATCAACTAACGAAACACTTTTTTATCAATTCAAATACTGCAGTGCAGGTCCACATTGTCTGCTTAGGCCAAATATAATTTCTAGACATTCCAAATTTTCAGTATGCCTGCGAAGGACCCTGGGTATGAATGGCTCCTTAACCATATCATCAGCCAAGCAGTTAAGCACAAGGCTGAAATGAGATCCCAACAATGTTAGTACTCTAACTTAGCGATTTCTTGCTTTATATCAACATCTTCGTTTCTCGCAATCTAAAATTAATTGATGTCCCAAGGGGCGATTTGAATAGGCCTAAAACTTTCTGAGAGCTCAAATGGAAATTCCCAGTGTGAGCTCATAAAAGATTCATCGATGAACTGCGTGCATGAAAAATGCTTATTTAAATCTAACTTTGAGATATGTGGGCGGTCTCATTCGTGGCTTACCCATCTGTTTCGAAATGTTTTGTTTCCAGGAATGGCCTCGAGGGTGCTCGGTTTTCTATCTTGGGTGAGTAAAAAACAAGTGAAAACTTTTAGGGCAGTGTAGACAATCGCAACCCTGACCCCCGAGGGGTACTTAACATATTTTGGGTACAGGGACGTGCCATCGGGAAGGGTATCGATTTTCACAATTTTGGTATAAGGAACGGTATCGATTTTCGCGATTTTGGTATAAGGAACGGTATCGATTTTCGCGATTTTGGTATAAGGAACGATTTTTGTATACTTTTTTGGAAAATTGGTATAAGGTCGGGTATACTATTTCGCAAAATTGGTATAAAGTCGGGCATACTTTTTCGCAAAATTGGAATAAGGAACGGGTATGTTTTTGAAGCTTCGATGGCACGTCCCCGACCAAAATCTGGTGAAGTACCCCCCCCCCCCCCGGGCCCTGACCTGACATCTGATGTGGGACGGAATCTAGTATAATATCCAGTAGTTTTTAAATCGTTCGTAGTGTAGTGGCATTTAGTTTAACGTTGCGTGTCTTTTCATATTGGCCATGGGGTAGTCATTGTCTTTCGCTCCCCATATGGTATCGTCCCTGTAGTGTTGTATTTTGTTGTATTTATTGTAAAATTTTAATATGAATAAAAAGAAAAAAGTGAATCTTGATAAATTTGAATCAGGATATGTTTTCGTCTGGTGTTGTGTGCATTTCTGTTCAATGGTATTTTTCTTATACGGTATTTATGCATGCTGCGATATCGTATCCTGCGGTATGCCAATATCCCTTCTTCGGCTGGCTGTGATATTTTACGTTTGAATGGAGCCCCGTGGGGCTGATTTCTACCGAGATTCCTGTTTTCAAACACTAAATCCAGACAGAGCGCTATTGGCTATCTGATATGAGTAGCCATTCACCCTTTTCAAGAGGAAAAAATAGCAGGCGATTTAGGCCTTGTCCTCTTCTGAAAGCGTATGGCCACAAGGCTGTTTGCGGAATGGTTGATCGATCGTCTGTCCGACTTGGAGGAGTGAGATTTCATAATTACGAAAAGTATCAATTGGGTAGTTCGTCCTGCTGGACGACCATGTCCATTCAAACAGATGTTGCTACTTGGCAACTGTAGGATATATAGGACCTTCTCTTCAGTTCAAGGGATCCATCCAATAGGGAGCAGTTCTGTTATATTGATGGAGCTAGCTCCAGCACAAGCAGCATAAAGTGTGGTATTCCGCAGGGCTCGTGTTTGGGACCCTTGCTTTTCATACTATACATTAATGATTTTGAGAACTGTCTGGAAAGCATGAACCCAAATATGTATGCCGATGATACATGTGTGAATATCGCGTCGGAAAACCTGAATGAACTTCTAACAGATTTGAAAAACGAGCTAGAAAATATATCGAACTGGATGAGGATCAATAAACTTAGTTTGAATGCCAGCAAAAGTGAATATATGGTTATAAGCCATAGGCGACAATTGAATAGGGTAGGTGATGATTTGCCAGATCTTGTCCTCAATAATGAAGTTATCAAAAGGGTTGACAAGACAAAATATTTAGGAATCAACATTGATGAGAGCCTTACTTGGAAAGAGCAGTACAAAACTATCAAAAACAAGCTGAAAGGGGGCTTGAGCTCCCTGAGAAAGCTAAAGACATCCTTCCGCAAAGGAAACTTGACCAGGTCAACAAAGCTCTCTTAGAAAGCCACCTTCGCTATGGCGACATTGTTTGGTGTACTCTTTCCAACACCAAACTATCCCAACTGCAACGATTACAGACAAGGGCAAAGAAGCTAATACTGAACGCCAAGTATAAGGACGGTTGGAATTGTAAATGGCTCAATGTAAAGTCTTTGCTCTCATTTGACAAAGGAGTCATGACATATAAAATTCTGCATGGCCTTTGTCCCGAAAATCTTCGCCATAAGTTCACTGAAAGATCCATGATTTCAGAGCATAGAACCAGAAATCATGGAGATCTGCAAATTCCCAAAGTTAGGTTAGAATATGCAAAGCGAAGTTTCTACTTCTCTGGTGTCAAAAATTGGAATGATATCCCGGACAACATTCGAGAACAAGAATCAATCGCTCGTTTTAAAACAGGTTTTAGAAAGTATCTTTTGAACCTACAAACCCAAACACGACCCCTTGGTAGAGCAGCATATTTAAATTATTTACAATTTTTTCTTTAAATTTTTTCTTTGAGATAATTTGTAAATACGCTGAAAGGTTTTTTCGTGTATAAATATTGATAAAATGAAAAGAAAAAAATGAAATGTCGGACCGGCCTCCGGTCAGCCGTTTTCTCAAGCAGCCTCAGTTCTGCTCAGTGATCAGGCTTTCGTTTTTTTTTTTTTTCCTTTCAATGGTAATTTTTCTTTTGCGTTTAATTCCTTAGTTAATTGTAAGCGTCACTCACTTTTTGGGAACTCATTGTAGGAGCTCACTGACTACGAGTCCTTTGCTGCAATGAGTGGCACAGTAGTTGTATTGCATGTTTTCTGTTTTAATTGATATAAGAAAATATAAAAAAACAAGTCGTAGATATAGCCATCAGTCCATCAGTCCATCAGTCCATCAGTCCATCATTCCATCGTCCATCAATGGCAATAATCTACGAACATGCAATTAGTCTTCCTGACCTTTTCAAGAGCGTAAAAACCGAGACAGCTCCTCCGCAGCAGCTAAACAGTCACTGCACAGTATTCAAACGAATAACAGTGATGTTTCTCCAATTTATGGCTAAACGAAAAACGAATAAAAGGTAGGCCAGAAACAACTTGACTGATTATATTAGTCTCAGTTTCCGCATTGAATTGGATGTTGTAGGCCAGAGACGACTCTCTTGTCGTCTGAAACTCGAATTTGAGCCCGCAAAGGATTATTGTTAGTCACGTGCTTTAACTGATTAGTATTCTGAAGATGATTTAAAATCAAAGCAAACACCATCTGTTTCTAAAAATCTAAAAACCACAAGTCTCTCATTTTAATCGTCTTCTTAAAAGTGCTTGCAATTAGCAACTTGTTGATTTGCAAAACATGCTACGATCTATTTTGAAAACTGCTTTCATCTTGTGTTATAAGCAGCCTCTGGTTTCGAGTGAGGGATTCATTGTCACCCAGGGGTTTTTCTTGCATGCATTTCTACCTATACATTTCTATTTGAAGGTGTTGTGGCGCAGTGGTGTAATCCTCTGACTTTGCAGCCAGAACAGTCAGGCGGAGTGGGTTCGCGACCCTTCTCTAAGTGAGGAAGAGAAGGGGGCCCAGGCAAGAGCCTTGTGGAACACCAACTTCGATATCCTCAATGTTGGAATCAACACCGTTAACCCTGAAAAATTGTTTTCGGTTGGATAGGTATGACCGAAACCAAGAAAGTTCTCGCTTCTGAATGCCATAAAGTTCAAGCTTTCTACAAAGAATGTCATGATCTACTGTATCAAATGCCTTTTTCAGGTCAGTATAAACACTAATCCCACAAGCTTTCCAAGATCCAACCCGTTGTACCAATCATCGGACATTTTAAGAAGGCAGGTTAGTGTGGACCGTTGGCGTAGAAAGCCAGATTGGTCAGAGGAGAAATGACCATTTTCTTCCATAAAGTGATACAGTTGTTC
The DNA here is from genome assembly GCA_039566865.1 of Aurelia coerulea. Taxonomy (NCBI): domain Eukaryota; kingdom Metazoa; phylum Cnidaria; class Scyphozoa; order Semaeostomeae; family Ulmaridae; genus Aurelia; species Aurelia coerulea. The sequence goes on along the minus strand of CM076951.1, from coordinate 439,308 downwards.
AAAGACCAGTTTTTCAAAGAGCCTTGAGATGACAGGTAAGACTGAGATATGGGTCCACTTTTTCAGTTCAGTTGGTACATTAATATTAGAAGAGCTTGTTGTGCACCCCCCCCCCCCTCCCACTCCCGTGAAACACTCAACATTTACTCCAATAAAAACAGAAAGAACAGTCTGACTTTTACCACAACACAGTCCGACTTTTAGCATATCAAAGCAGATTTGGCGATAAGATTGCAAAAACAATGTTGAAATAGCGATCTCATGAAATTCGCGGTTTCTATTCCACCTGTACGCATTTCAATAGAAATATCAAATTTTCGGCTAATTATTAATTTCGCGGTTTTGATATACCGCTATTCGCGAAACCGCACACCCGTTGTTTTTTAGCGGTTTATGTGTTCTGTTGCGAAGGCAATGAAAGCAAATTGAATAACGCATGAGAATTGGAAAAATCACCATTCAGCATTTGCAGAGCGTTATATCGAGGAAATACTGTGTTGGGTAAATGTCAAATGGGCCAAGGGTGGTGCAAGAAATCTTCCAACAGGGGGGCTGGAGCCTCCGACAGGGTAGGGGGGTTAAAATGGCTAAAAAATTGAGTTTTCGTGTGAGGGGTATATCACTCTTCCGAAAAGGCGTACGAGATTATTCAAAACAATAGGATTTTTAGAGGCTTTTAAAGGGATTTTTCTTTGAAACAAAAGGATTTTTATCAAAGGTATACGACATTTTTACAGAGTGATACGCCCCTCGTTTTCGTGTATGTCTTTTTGACACAATTTTCATCGACAATGATTGAAAACTTCCTCTCACGCTAGCATAGTCGAGAGCATAGTACTTTGCATTCTTCGTTTACTTTGATTCGATTCAGACAGCGTTCACACGATGCCAGCACATTTTGAAAACGGTGAAAGATGTGACGGTAGCAAAATTTTAATAAGGTTTTCAAAGAGTTCCGTTTTCCAAATCTACCGTTTTCAAAATCTGCTGGCAAAAAAATGTGCCTTTTTCGTGAGAACAGGACGCTTATTGTCGCATTTTTCACCGTTTCCAACATGTGCCATCAACGTGTCAACGCAGTCTCAGTGCACTCAGAGGTGTGAAATCGAATTTTCAAAAAGGCAAATTGCTTTGTCTTTTCTGAACTCTTGTATCATGTGCGCAAAAACGGGACAGTTCTCCTCCGCATAAAGTTAGGGCACAAACCATAGGCACAAGAGAAACCCCCCCCCCCTGTGCAGTAGGTTAACACTTCTGCACCCGCCAGAGCTGGAAGTAAGTAGGTAGGTAGGTAGTAGGTAGGTTTTGTGAGACACAAAAGGCTACTGCGTGTGAGCATTAACCTACTGCACGGGGGGACACCACGGGGGGGGGGGTTCTTGGCCAAATTTTGGGAAGGGTCTGCCGCGAGCATATTCAGAATGGTACCGTTGGCTAGACTAATTTGACGATTTCTCTTGACGAATATTGCGAAATTTGTACCAAATATGATATCATGACCGTTCGCTAGACCATTATTGTCAAAAATGATACCCTTGGCTAGACCAATGTAGGCCAAAATTGCAAAAAAGTAAACCCTTGGCTAGAATAAAAGTCTGAAAAAGTATACCCTTGCTCGCGGCACATCCCCAGGTACCTTTACTATGGAAACCCCCCCCCCCTGTGGGGGACACGAACACATACGATTCCTTGCACAAACCGTATCTCGTCTCCCCAACGAGTAAGACTATTACAAAAGCATATATTTGATACAAATTTAAAGGAGGAGCGTTAGGGATGACAGCAATTACAAAATAACAGGGTAGATTATTTCCCAACACAAACAATCCGAATCTCACAGCTTCCCTGCGCATCACATGATGGGCCTCAAACAAAAGTTGCTAAGCAGACCATTCTAGTTACGGATTTTTCAACAAGTTTCATATTATGAACAAATCCAAATTTGTGATCCTCTTAAATCCGGGAAAGGAAAATATGACTGAGAGATATTTCGATTTAATCTAGAATTTCAGATTCAAGCTGGGCCACTGTGAAGTTTTCAAAACATTCAACTATGCGTTTGGCCTAAGACCTACAAAGAAGTTTTAAATTAGATCGTTCTCTTTGTTATATACAGCTTCGAGTTTAAAACCTTCCTTGCACTGTCACAAACGTCGCCAGCTATGTCGGAAAGACATCTATGAATCTCTACTTTAACACATTCGAAAAAACAGAACATATTTCTCGTACGTTTCTGGTGGCCTAAGACCTACAAAGAAGTTCTAAATTAGATCATTCCCTTTGTTAGATAAAGCTTCGAGTTTAAAACCTGCCTTGCACTGTCACAAACCTCGCCAGCTATGTCGGAAAGATATCTATGAATCTCTACTTTAACACATTCGAAAAAACAGAACATATTTCTCGTACGTTTCTGGTGGCCTAAGACCTACAAAGAAGTTCTAAATTAGATCATTCCCTTTGTTAGATAAAGCTTCGAGTTTAAAACCTGCCTTTCATTGTCACAAACCTCGCCAGCTAAGTCAGAAAGATATCTATGAATCTCTACTTTAACACATTCGAAAAAACAGAACATATTTCTCGTACGTTTCTGGTGGCCTAAGACCTACAAAGAAGTTCTAAATTATATCGTTCTCTTTGTTAGATACAGCTTCGAGTTTAAAACCTGCCTTTCACTGTCACAAACCTCGCCAGCTAAGTCAGAAAGATATCTATGAATCTCTACTTTAACACATTCGAAAAAACAGAACATATTTCTCGTACGTTTCTGGTGGCCTAAGACCCACAAAGAAGTTCTAAATTAGATCCTTCTCTTTGTTAGATAAAGTTTCGAGTTTAAAACCTGCCTTGCACTGTCACAAACCTCGCCAGCTATGTCGGAAAGATATCTATGAATCTCTACTTTAACACATTCGAAAAAACAGAACATATTTCTCGTACGTTTCTGGTGGCCTAAGACCTACAAAGAAGTTCTAAATTAGATCCTTCTCTTTGTTAGATAAAGCTTCGAGTTTAAAACCTGCCTTGCACTGTCACAAACGTCGCCAGCTATGTCTGAAAGATATCTATGAATCTCTACTTTAACACATTCGAAAAAACAGAACATATTTCTCGTACGTTTCTGGTGGCCTAAGACCTACAAAGAAGTTCTAAATTAGATCATTCCCTTTGTTAGATAAAGCTTCGAGTTTAAAACCTGCCTTTCATTGTCACAAACCTCGCCAGCTAAGTCAGAAAGATATCTATGAATTTCAATTTTAACACATTCGAAAAAACAGAACATATTTCTCGTACGTTTCTGGTGGCCTAAGACCTACAAAGAAGTTCTAAATTAGATCGTTCTCTTTGTTAGATAAAGCTTCGAGTTTAAAACCTGCCTTTCACTGTCACAAACCTCGCCAGCTAAGTCAGAAAGATATCTATGAATCTCTACTTTAACACATTCGAAAAAACAGAACATATTTCTCGTACGTTTCTGGTGGCCTAAGACCCACAAAGAAGTTCTAAATTATATCGTTCTCTTTGTTAGATAAAGTTTCGAGTTTAAAACCTGCCTTGCACTGTCACAAACCTCGCCAGCTATGTCGGAAAGATATCTATGAATCTCTACTTTAACACATTCGAAAAAACAGAACATATTTCTCGTATGTTTCTGGTGGCCTAAGACCTACAAAGAAGTTCTAAATTATATCGTTCTCTTTGTTAGATACAGCTTCGAGTTTAAAACCTGCCTTTCACTGTCACAAACCTCGCCAGCTATGTCGGAAAGATATCTATGAATCTCTACTTTAACACATTCGAAAAAACAGAACATATTTCTCGTACGTTTCTGGTGGCCTAAGACCTACAAAGAAGTTCTAAATTATATCGTTCTCTTTGTTAGATACAGCTTCGAGTTTAAAACCTGCCTTTCACTGTCACAAACCTCGCCAGCTAAGTCAGAAAGATATCTATGAATCTCTACTTTAACACATTCGAAAAAACAGAACATATTTCTCGTACGTTTCTGGTGGCCTAAGACCTACAAAGAAGTTCTAAATTAGATCATTCCCTTTGTTAGATAAAGCTTCGAGTTTAAAACCTGCCTTTCACTGTCACAAACCTCGCCAGCTATGTCAGAAAGATATCTATGAATTTCAACTTTAACACATTCGAAAAAACAGAACATATTTCTCGTACGTTTCTGGTGGCCTAAGACCTACAAAGAAGTTCTAGATTAGATCCTTCTCTTTTTTAGATAAAGTTTCGAGTTTAAAACCTGCCTTGCACTGTCACAAACCTCGCCAGCTATGTCGAAAAGACATCTAATTCGAGAAACAAAACATAATTCTCGTACGTTTCTGGTGGCCTAAAAGCCAGCAAAGAAGTTCTAAATCAAATTCATTTCATCGATAGTATATCTTCGAGCTTAAAACAAACAATATAGCGTGACAACTTTAGTCCAGCAATTTAGAAAAGACATGACTGGATTTGAATATAACACTTTCGACAAAACAGAACATAATTTTCGATTTCCATGCGTTGCTCTCGGCCTAAAACCAACGAAGATGTTCTATATCAGATTCTTGTCTTCGTTAGTGATATCATTGAGTTTGAAACTTTGCTAGTTATACATAGACACTCTTCGGCAGACAACACAGCTTCGATTTCAAATTTAAAGCATTCGAGAAAACAAACCTTTTACGAGACGAGAAGTCTCAATGTTTTGTCAACCAGAGACAAAGAATGAAGTTGCAGTGGTCTCCTTTGCCACAAGGAGGTCTGCAAATCACAAGGAGGCCTAGAAATTGCAATCAAATTGATTGCGATGCACGGCGATGCGAGTAAACAAGTTTCCAAGAAGGTGAACGATTTGATATGGCAGCTGCCAAACGTACAACCATCAATTTTTGTTCAATAATATTACTCAAAAATGGATAACCCTGGAGTGGTAGGGCCATCTGATATGTCCTATTTTGGTTGCAGGGAGGGGGGGCATCCCTCCTACGTAGCTCTTGACTGGAAATAGATAGAGCAACAGAATTTGGTGTACTAATAGCCACAGACATGCACTTTATGAGTATATAAAATTAACTTAAAATTAGCAGGCATTATTGCTTTCATCAGCAATTTTCTTTGTGTGGTTAAGAAAAGTTGCAAAAATCGGTCAAAATCAGGAAAAATGCGAATAAAATTGATTTGAAGCACAATTTCCATCCAAACATGAAAATTATGATAGTCTACATCAAATAGCACTACCCTACAAGCTATCTTTGCAAAATATTGCAATTTTGCTTCAATTTTTGGCCAAAATTGATATTTGAGAATTGGTGATTTTGATTTTGACCTTTGTTTCAAATGAACATATTTACAAAGACACCCGATGTGTTCAGCTCTGACGTCATTGCACCGCAGCCAATCACATATTCACATATTCATATTTATTTTATATATTTCATATTTCAATTTATTAAGGAAGGAGACCTTTCAGCCTGGTGGCTGATTTTCAAGGGGCCCTCCACATAAAACAAGAAATCAGTGAACAAATATATCCATCTGTCACCTAATCATAACCATGTATAAGTAAGACCGTGGAACGAAATTTCATTTAGTTCTGTTTAAAGTCACACTCTGATGACGACACAAGTCAGAAAGGCCTCAGTGTGCTAAATCTTCTCGTTTTTTTGCATCCGAATCTCTTTACAATCTATTAAAACTTACAGAATGTACATGTCAAAAATATCTAAGAATTACTTACAATAAACAATTAATACAACAAAACCGTAAAAGCTAATTATCAAAGTTAAAAGAAGAATGCATAAAAATTAATAGACTGGGAAATTTATCCAACAATCCAGAAACCAACACAGCCCCCACCCCCATGCCCGACCCATACTAAACTGACAACGGAGATCCAAAGACCTCCATCGTCGATCAAGTACAAATCAAGCACATGCATGAGAGGCTGCCTTTTACTTTGTGTGATCTCTTCTGTTTTTACGTACGCAGCGAATTTAACTCCAGAAACCTTTTCGCATGGATTATTTTTGGCTTAAACTTAATTTCGCGCACCTTAAACGCACGCGAATTCTAATATTACTTTTCGTTTTGTCTTAATTTTGCGCAATATAAACGCGCGCGAATTCTAATATCATTTTTCGTTTAGTCTTAATTTCGCGCACCTTAAACGCGCGCGAATTCTAATATTATTTTTCGTTTAGTCTTAATTTCGCGCACCTTAAACGCGCGCGAATTCTAATATCATTTTTCGTTTAGTCTTAATTTCGCGCACCTTAAACGCGCGCGAATTCTAATATTATTTTTCGTTTAGTCTTCATTTCGCGCACCTTAAACGCGAGCGAATTCTAATATCATTTTTCGTTTAGTCTTCATTTCGCGCACCTTAAACGCGCGCGAATTCTAATATCATTTTTCGTTTAGTCTTCATTTCGCGCACCTTAAACGCTTGCGAATTCTAATATCATTTTTCGTTTAGTCTTAATTTCGCGCACCTTAAACGCGCGCGAATTCTAATATTATTTTTCGTTTAGTCTTCATTTCGCGCACCTTAAAAGCGCGCGAATTCTAATATTATTTTTCGTTTAGTCTTAATTTCGCGCACCTTAAACGCGTGCGAATTCTAATATTATTTTTCGTTTAGGGTAGGGTGGGGTAATATGGGTCTACGGGGTAAAGTGGGTCTACTGAGCTTTTCGCTAGAAATATCCTTCCTCGTTAAATGGAAGAATGGCTGGCTATTTTTCTTTTATTGTCTGCATAATAAACTGCCTTTTTACATAAAAACTTCGTCTCAGATGTATCTCCACTCGTTTTATGAAATAACTTTACTGAACGGCCTATTGTGCAAGAATTTCTAAGCCCAGAAAAACTTTCTCCTGCCACTGTTGTTTTTCTTTTCTGGTCAATTTAATGACCATGAGGTAATAGTTTGGTCTTTTACAAATGAAATAACGTTTATTTTGAAGTTATTGACGCGATCGTTCTTTTTATTTTTATTTTTTTACCAGGTGGGGTAATGTGGGCCTACTGAGAATTCAGCCATAATTCCAATTCAATGAAGTCTTGAATTGCTTAAAATTTTCGCACTTGTATTCATCCTGCCACGTTGTTTTCTGTCTAAAATGCGAAAACGGGTTTCCTATTGCCGCAGTTACTGTCTTGTAACCAGTAAATTTGAGTAAACATACTGCAAACATCTTTATTTGACTGTTATTATCAAATTCGATCACTGACTTGCAAGTCGCAACGATGGTGGATCACAGCAAGTTTTGAAAATAGACCCACTTTTCCCGCTCGTCGAAAAAAGTGGGCCTATTTTAGTAGCCAAAAGAGAAAATTTTTTAAAAATATTTAGCTGCCTTTGTCAGAGCTGAGATTTTTCCCCAAGAAAGAAGAAGCATTGAATGTCAATTAAACGAAACTTTTGAACTGTTTTTCATTTTCGTCTCGTTTTACCAGCTATCCATTTTGAGATTTTGCTCATTTTAGACCCACATTACCCCACCCTACCCTACCCTTAAATTCGCGCACCTTAAACGCACGCGAATTCTACTACTAGAGAATATAACTACAAGTAAGGGAATAAAAACGTCGTTCAACATAGAATGCTTCGCAGTCTTAATTGTGTACAGAACTCGATAGGCAAAACATACAACGGATAAACTTACAAGACAAAGGAAACTTGAAAAACAAACAAACACTGGCAGAAGCAGGTTGCGAGTAAACATCTGAAATCATTTGACTTTTTGCAAGACAAAAGCAAAGCTGCCGACGGCCTAAGAGGAAAATTCTTGCAAATGGATTACTGAAAATTCGTTGAAAATCACAAGAATCTTGTTATGTGCGGATTTATCGTTTCAAATCTATTATTAGTGCTAAAGGCTGAATTGATTAGATGGCCTAGAAATGGCTACAACGTTCAATAGCAAATCAGAGACGTAAGAACCGGGGATGGCCATAGGGGCATATGCCTCACCCCTCCCCCCAGGATTTAGTAACTATGACAAAAATTCCTTTCTTGTTTCAGGAAATGCCCATTTTAGCTGAGCAAATGTCCTTGAAGTTTCGTGCCCCAAGTTTAACCCTATCTGAGCTTGGTGTGAATTCTGCCCCCTAGTATACTTTTGTTAACACGGTTTTCCAGGTATGTAGAAGGTAGAACTATTTCATTTCAAGCCATCATCATCGTCATCATCATAATCATCATCATCATCATCAAATATCTTTCTATCCAGCCCTGTAGGTACAATGAATCTTCAAATGCCTCAACATTTTTGGTAAAATATCCGCGAATAGCAACGATTAACACATGTTTCAAATGACCGATTTTGCGTTTTCCCAAATCTAGTGAAAGACCCCGCGAAAAAGAATAATGAAAGTACTTTCAATGAGTAATTTTACGTAATCGGAAAAATTCATACCTCGAATCCTCGAAACAGCAAATAAATTTCTCTTGGTTTCACATCCATCGGTAATCCACTTACGAATAGTGTGCGAACCTACAATTAAAAAGAAAAGATAACTAACCATAGGGCGAGCTCTTGTTAACCCTTATCTGGACCGGTCTTTTTGAGCATCCTCAGGCCGAGGGGGGGCTAGCCTGTGTTCCAGATCACTTGGAAAGGAAAGTGGTCTGTGTAACCAAGCACTAATCCGTGTTTAGACGATGAATTGAATTGCGAAATAATTAAGGGCATTCTTTTACGGATCTGATTGGCTGCAATGAAGTCAATGATCAACACAACGGATGTCTTTGTGAACATGTGTGTTTGAAACAAGCCAGGGCTGATCGTTATCACTTTGCACGGGCGTAAAAACTCAGTAGGATTAGCAGGCATTCAAATCTCTCCTATTCTTTCATCGTAAAAAGTCAATAGGATTAGCAGACATTGAAATTTTCTATTCTTTCTATTCTGTGAGTTCTTCACATGAGACAGGCTTTTCTTTTTGATAACAAAACAAATAGTGATTATGCGAATTATTAGTTGCATATATTAATTTTTCTTCAGATTCTGAAGAATATTTGTGAACACGGATTAGTGCTTGGTTACACAGACCACTTTCCTTCTCAAGTGGTCTGAAACACAGGCTAAGGGGGGCCTAAATTAGCCCCCCCCCTCAGAACTCTGAATTGACAAGGGCTAGAAAGATGAAAATAGGTCATAATATGTAACTTAATGTCAAACTTCCGAATATCTACTTTATTTTACTCTAATTGTTGTATTTTCAATGACGTCATCAATTTTCTTTGTTTTAGGCCAAAAACAGTACTCTTACAGATTTAACTGTAAACACTTTCTTGAGAGAAATATTATGCTTCTTATAACTTTAATTGACAGATAACATATCAAGGTTTCTGAAAAACATAATGTTTTAAAAAAATATTAAATTTATAAACTTATAATTATTACCTAAATTCATTAGATATATGACGTCAGGAATGACGTAATACAAAAGAAAACCCACCAAAAATATGTTATTTTCATATTTTCCTATTGATTTATGATTGCTCTGAAAATTTCATCCATTTATCTCACTTCTGTCAAGAATTATCTTAGTTTGGAGTTATAAAGGGTTTGACCGTAAAACAAACAAGATATTAAAACTACTCTCTGAAAAAATTGTTATATTTCCAAAAATGCATCACATATCTTGTAGAAATTTTGGTAAAAGATGCGAAAAGGAAAAGTCACGAAAAATAATTAGCCCAGACATTATCATAAAAAGATACCCAGACAAAACTGGTAGGCGGGCAATTTTAGCCCCCCCCCCCCGGTCGGTCCAGATAGGGTTATTGATGCATGCATTTATGTCGACCACCGTAAAAGCTCTTTTAACTCCCCTCTCCGTTAAGCCCCCCTCTCTCATAAGCCCCTTTCCTCTGAGCCAGAATATTTAATCAGTACCCCTCTCTACTAAATCAAATTCCAGAGGTTATCAAAGATTTTCCATTTATTTAGCTAAACAAGTTTGCATGTTAATTTTGATATGGTTTGAGCCCGGGGGGGGTACTTGACTTAAATTTGTACGGGGGTGTGCCCACGAAAAAATTTTTTTTTACCCTGCTCCAGAATTTTTCGCTCAAAATGATAACCTGTTCTAGAAAAAATTGGTGAAAAGTATACTCAAAAACATGAAATTTGACCGAAAACAGACCCGAGCTAGCCGAATATCCTCCTCTGACATGTTTTGACAACCTGCTCTAGAAAAATTGCCTCATTTTGATACCCTGGGCTAGAAAAAATTGGTGAAAACGATACCCTTAAAAACGGCACATCCCCGTCGGACAAATATACTAAGTACCCCCCCCGGGGGTTTGAGATCAAAACTGTGTCGAGTTTATGTATTTCACTCGTAAAATTGTGCTTATAATCTGCAAAAAGTCGGGTAAAAAAATTGAAAAGTTTATCATATGTAATTTTAATTTGATTTTGTGAATAATCCCCCCTCTCTAACAAATCCCCTCTCTTTTAAAGCCCCTGTCTTCAAGCCCCTCTCTTGAGTGTCCGAAATTGAATAATCCGCCTGGGGGATTGATAGATCGTCGACGGTATGTATGAGCTGCGTCAAAAAAGTTAACAAGTTTGGCGTGTCGTAGAATAAAAAGTACATGACTAATTAAAACGTTGATCAATCAATGGACGATATTTATTGGTGAAATCAACCATCGTTTAGGCCTAGAAATAAGGGGAAAGCTCGTAAGGGTCTTTAATGGCAATGCGTCTTCCACGTTCAATTCTGGTCCATGATTTACTTGCCAATAAGATTCACGTTCTTTTTCTGAAACTGACAATTGTATTGACTTTAATGGCAAGTAAGTCATGGATCTGAATAAAACATGGAACTCTCATTCCAATGCGAATCAATAAACAGCATTTTCCTAACTTCTGCATTTAAAAGCAATCTGTCCCCTATTGTTCTGACCTTGGTTACTGCTTTATTTACCTTATTTACGCTGCAGCTAAATTCATGCATCATTGAGTCTCTATGACCCTGACTTATTTGGATAAAGCGAATTAACACCAACTTCTGGAATATACAATAGAGATCTTTATCGATTTTATTTTCATTCATCGAAGGGGACAGATTGCCTTTAACTAAACATTGTTTGATTTCATCAAACAACATTTTGACATCTAAGTTTCCCTTCTACTGGTTGACTGGCATTATAGTTTTGAATTTGGGCCGCACGGGACATTTAACCGAGGTTCCTTGAAAGTTCCTCGAGGTTTTGACAACTCTTTACATACAGTACATACAGTTTCTTAAAAGCGGCTTCTCGTGAAAAATAAACTTGCAGGCAAACTCAAGAACTGAAATGCAAACAGGACTTCATATTATAAGAGATAAATCCAAGTCAATTAAATTACTAAGATGAAAGAAAACAAACTTTAGCGCACGGGATTAGGCCATAAGCCGACGAACTCTCTCTATTATTTTGAACAAAAACTTTAAGCAGAATAAAACAGCTAAAAGTAACGCCATAGTTTAGAAGGTCAGGAAAGGTGAATGAAAATTCGAAAAAATTGAATCACGAGATAAGAATTTCTAATTCTTGCGAAAACCATGGGTAGTTAGACACTGCTGGTGTGCTTCTATGGAGAAGAGCTGGATAATATGTATCTGCGGGGGAAAGTTTTTATAGTACTGCGGAGGAGATATCTGCGGGGGAAATTTTTTATAGTACTGCGGAGGAGATATCTGCGGGGGAAATTTTTATAGTACTGCGGAGGAGTTTAATATTTTTTGTTCTTTCGATATCTCCTCCGCAGTACTGCAAAAAAATTTCCTCCGCAGATACATAATATCCAGCGCTCCTCCATAGAAGCACACCAGCAGTGTCTAACTACCCATGCGAAAACTAGTGCAGTCATGAGTTTTGAGATATTTACAGCATTGCTTGAAAAGGACTTGAAAGAACACAATGACATTGAAACGGGAACTCTCTAGCGGTGCTGTTCTTGAGGGGGCATTTCACTCTCAACAAATATCGTAAACCGTTGGCAAAAATCGTTTTGTTTTCAAGAAAATTTGAGCTTTGAAGATATATATTTCTGCTCTCAAAAAGAACCAAACGAGGTATCTATGTTCAAGTTAACTATCGAGGAATATTTTGAGAGGGATTAGACATTGATTGAAGCTAAATGCACATTGCTGAATTCGGCCAAATCTGTTTACATACAGTAAAAACCCGCACATAAGAACCTAAGATTTTGAACTCAACCTGTTTAGGTTCTTATGCAATGAGGCACATCTAGTAATCAGGGTGTTGGTTCTTATTATAGGAAAATATGTTAATCTAATCTTAGCCAAACCTATTTACACTCTTGGCCCTATCCATTTCAACCCAATCTTACCCAGTTTACCCCTGCAGGCCCTGCCTATCACAGTTCTGTAAGAAATGTTTTGGAGTTCACAAAAGAGGTTGATTGGCAAAAATGTTGCATTTATTTCCCTGGAGGGTACTTAGTTTATTTGTCCGACGGGGATATGCCGTTTTTAAGGGTATCGTTTTCACCAATTTTTTCTAGAACAGGGTATCAAAATGAGGCAATTTTTCTAGAGCAGGTTGTCAAAACATAATAATAATAATAATAATAATAATAATAATACCATTCTCCATTCCGGAGCAGCTACTTAAAAGTAACACTGGTGAATATTATAAGTTACATCTGTTTTTGTTTTCTCTTTAAATTAGGATTCAATGAAAGAGCAGTACCGGGCCCATATCTTTTTCAAGTATTTGGTTTTCGTTGTTTGCAGGAGTTTTTTCCTTGGCATTTGTTTTTCAAACTGTCAATTGGGAATATTCTGCTAGATCAGGTCGTTTTTCGGTCAAATTTCATGTTTTTGAGTATACTTTTCATCAATTTTTTCTGGAACAGGTTATCCTTTTGAGCGAAAAATTCTGGAGCAGGGTAAAAAAAAATTTTTCGTGGGCACACACCCGTACAAATTTAAGTCAAGTACCCCCCCCCCCCCCCGGGAATGCACATTGCTGAATTCGGCCAAATCTGTTTACATACAGTAAAAACCCGCACATAAGAACCTAAGATTTTGAACTCAACCTGTTTAGGTTCTTATGCAATGAGGCACATCTAGTAATCAGGGTGTTGGTTCTTGATATAGGACAATATGTGAATCTAATCGTAGCCAAACCTATTTACACTCTTGGCCCTATCCATTTCAACCCAATCTTACCCAGTTTACCCCTGCAGGCCCTGCCTATCACAGTTCTGTAAGTAATGTTTCGGAGTTCACGAAAAAGGCTGATTGGCAAAAATGTTGCATTTATTTCCCAATGAATGAATCAAACCCTAGTTTAGATATAAGCCTGAAATGGTTCTTATTTATTGGGTACAAAATATATTATTTCAGGCTGTAGGTTCTTAATAGATGAAGGTTCTTGTGTGCGGGTTTTTACTGTATCGCTGTATCCCGAACAATCACAGAGATTCGAATTTTTCGGCACAAAGGATCACAGTTCCCTACAGGCCGTTTAGGCTTAAGCTGTTAACCACTCTGGTTCAATAGCGCACTAATATACAGGTTTTAAAATGTAATGAATTGCGATTCGACTGTTTTTATCCGTAAAGCCGACGAAAGACGAAACTTTTGAGTAATGAAGACGAAATTTGTAAAATTCTTAATTCCAGAAGCTTGTGGTGATCTCTTCTGCAGGACAACGAATGATTTTACAAAAGGGATTATGACCAGAAAACAACTATATATGACGTGGAGATTATGGATGGCTAGAAACAGTGAAAAATTAACTACAATTAAATTGTATTGTTGTCATTAGAATGGTGACGAAAACAAGGGTATGGCGATACAAGTTAGGTAGACTTATGACTTCTCATCCCTTGTTTCCCTGCGTTCTTCGATTTGCTTATATCACTTGCTCAATAGGGACTCATATCATCACTTTATAAAGTGGGCCCCCGGTTTCAAAATGGCATAAACTAGCCGGAGTTCTCTTACACACAACCAAATCGCCTCAAAGTCTGGTTTAAAGAGCTTCAACATTGAAAAGCAAGCTTTTAGAATAAAGAATGAAGTTTTCCTGACCTACTAATCGCAAAATATATACCTTTCAAGCAGTATTCTGTAGAAACAAAATAGATCCATCCCAGCTAAGAGAACTCGAGGCCTTTTCAATCGTGTTTTGTCTTAACAACAACTGTAGAAATAGCGCCCCCTTATTGGTTGAAAACTAAATTCTAGCGATTGGATTGGTCAATACGGAACCACTCCATATGGGCCTAAAGGAATAAGAGTATGAGTTCCTATCATCAAGTGTTATCAGCAAATCAAAGAACGCAGGGAAATAAGGGACGAAAAGTCATAAATCTACCACTTATGGACAGTGCAAAGTTTATTTCAAAACATGGCCGATGCAAAACGTAGCGGGGCAACCCTTTTTGGGCTTGTGCAGAACTGGGTCGAATCCTTTTATAAAGCAAATATGTACGGGGCAGTAAAATTATAAAAGCTCAAGATGAAGTTTGAAATAAAAATCTTCATTTCGAGGACAAAATTGGACATAATGCAGGGTGAGAAGTGCTTGGAAGGATGTGTACAAAATGGGGAAAAATTTCCTTGTCTGTTGTTTGCGAGACGATTCATCAGTCAGCACTCTTCATCTTCAAAGTTAATTTTTTCATTGACAAATACTCGTAAGGCGACAAGAATTGATTTTCCTATGATCATTGGCTACTTCATCGGTGGTACTATACAATATCTGACGTTTTTTTTTTTTATTTATATATCCACTAAAAGATTACAATATATATGTTACTTACACTACCTACAAATTACTATACAATACTACAGGAACGATACCCCGAGGAGCAAAAGGCTGTGACTACCCGAAGGCCATTTAGACATTTAGCAAAAACTACTATGGTCTGTCTCAAATTACTTGCCATGAGAAAAATCTGCGATCAGGTTGACTTTTGTTTGGATTGGTGAATAAGGCATTATCGCAAATATTGCATGGCATCTAATTTGAGATAGACATTTAAAAATAAACTAAAGAAAAACAAGAACAAAAACAAAATATACTAAAATGGGACATGTAACATTGTGGCTGTGGTGAAGTGACTTATAACGCGGTTCTTTGGAATTTTCTAACCGAATCGACCAGATTTGTGGATAAATCTTAGAGTCAGAAGGAGTCTATTTTTGCTAAGTTCGTTGGGGAAACTTTTATCACCAAACAATAAAATCTGCAGTAGAACATTATTTTGGACATTGGTGTATCCATATGGTCGCAACAAAGCAAAAACTCCAGCGAGAAGATCTCTGCGTGGTACTGCAAGGGGAGGATATCTGTTGCTCATGAATACAGGGCAAAATCACTCTTTAAGGAAAGAGTGACCGAGCGCCTTGTGCAATGATTTCATATGGGGGTGAGCAGAGTTTTTGCAAAAATATTTCTTCTCCATGGCATAAAAGATTTTGCACTGTCCCTAGCAGCTGTATAATTTCTGTCTCACATTAGATGTCAGGTATGCTATCCAATTAAAAGGTATGCTATCCACTGATGCTAAGCTTCTTCTTAGAAGGCAGTCAGTATACCGGTTTATTACCTGACTGACGTTTCAAAAACGAGGCAATACAAGAATCCCGCCAATCCCATTGGCTAATCGCACATTTCCCGCGGTTTTCCCGTAGCCTTGTATAATACGATACAAGGACGCGTTTTTGTCAGCACAGCAACTAATTTAGGCCTGTGAGATTTACAATGAACTCAAACGACATAACAGTAACAAAATGAGTTTGACTAAATGGTATAAGTCAAAATTAGAAGCAATCAGGTAATAAAACTCATACTAACCGCTTTTGTAGTTGTACAGGAAAATATAAAGCCCTCGGTCTTATTGCACAGACCTCGCAAGCTCGGTCTGTACTTTTAAGACATCGGGCTTTATATTTTCCTGTACAACACAAAACCGGTTAGTATGCGCATAAGATAGATAGATAAAAACTAATAAGATCTCTAGAGGTATTGGTGTGCTTCGTTATGCCAAGCAGTACCTTCCTATTTCAACTGTCAGGACAATGTATAAAAGTTTCATGGAGCCTTACTTTAGATATTGCTGTCCTGTCTGGGGAAATGCTGGGGTGACTGCCACTGAAAAATTGCAGAAACTTCAAAATCGGGCTGCAGAACTCTTTACCAACAGTCCATTTGATGCTACTGCTTTACCAGTTATTCGGGCGCTTAAATGCCCCACTGTCAGGGAACTTATTGATTTTGAAGTTCAGAAAATGGTCTTTAAGTCCCTTAATGGGGACGTGCCTTCTTATATGAAAGACATGTTCACGAGAGTCCACAACTCTACCCTTCGTTCTCTTAGAGACGCTGAAGTCAATCTCAGGTTGCCATCATTAAAATCGGCAGGGGGGGGGCAGAAATGCTTTGCGTACCGAGGCACCAAACTTTGGAACAGTCTTGGCCCTGAAATCAGAAATACTTCGACCCTGAGATCGTTTAAAAAGAAGGTGCAAACATGAATTCACTCGCCAATTCTTTTCGTTTCTCTTTTGTTTATTTATGACAAATTGTAAGTAGTTTAGGTTTAGGTTTTTTAGCAAATTCCGTTTTTATTGTAAATTAGTAGCTGTTGTACGTTTTTAGCATGGCCCCCTGTAAATCTATATCATAGGTAAAAAAGATAACTCAAATCAATCAATCAATCATTCAATCAAATCAAAGTATATGCCATGTATCCGCAATTTGTCTTTAATGGGCCTATTTTATCAAGTATGTCTTGCTCATGCCGTCTCCTGGTTGGTGTTTGTTATCGACATTGTCATGGTCTTTAAGGTTTCGAGCAGTGAAAAATGAACTACGATTGAATAACTATACCAGGGACTCAGAACAAACGCAGGATTATGTGCACCGAGCCCCTTGTGAGAGTCCCCCTCTTAGTAACAACGAACGACACTTTTGATGTTCAACGAAGAGATCTTCTCGCTGGAATTGTAGAATTATTGCAACCATATGTACAAATCGCTAGCCTTTCAAATGATGCTTTGACGCAGCTTTTACCATATGGTGATCAAGACCTTTCTGATGACTTGAACAAAAATATACTCGAATTGACTTTACGTTTCATCCACGAAACTGGTCGGTTTGTTTGAGATCCTTTGAAACTTCAGCTACGTTCTTAGCAACCACCAAGTCCCTTTACGTGAATGTTCTTTGTTTTCCTTGTAAATTCTGTTTGATATTAAATGTCAGGCATCTTATGCATCTCAATTTTCAAACAAGCCGCACTCGTGAAATTTTTTAAGTTCTTCCCAACCTTGACTCGACATCTAATATCAGACAGAATCTAGTATATTATCCTTTATCCATTAGTTTTCTAATCGTTCGTAGTGTACAGTTAGTTGCATGTAGGTTAACGTTATATGTCCTTATGTTTTTGGCCATGGGGTAGTCATTGTTTTTCGCTCCCCCTGGTATCGTTCCCGTAGTGTTGTATAGTAATTAGACAAGTATTGTAGATTGTAGAACTCATTGTAAACTTTATAAATGAATGATATATAAAAAAAACCACAGTTGACCCTTCTGGTGTGACCATAGCTCTTTGTGAAGAAAACCTTAGTTTCTGTAACAATTGTTCAGTATTGAACCTCATTGATAAAAACATCGATAAAATATGTCGATAACGGTATAAACCAGATTTAGTCTTTGCAACCAAAACCTCACATTTGTAGTGTATTGTGGTGTGGCTTGAGCTAATATGAAATGCATGATAGATTTTGAGAGGCAAAAGATTCCTTTAGAATCAGCAACCTTTGACGAGATTTTAATGAACATGAGGATTTTGATCACATAAGCTCACAAATGCTAAGTTTGTTTTGGAGGTTTGAGGGCGACTGAGACAATTTGTCATTCTACAGTTTCAAAAGGATTGACATTACTTAACTCTATTTTGGTCGGGGAGACCCCTCACACACCCTCCTTGTAGACTTATTGTTATAACTCTGCCATGAGAAACATTATGGCCCGGAAACTTTCTGAATTTTTTGTTCTGCTTATCATGCAACGACTCATGACGTTTTGTAAAAATACTTTGACAAATGAGGGGAGGGAGATAACTTTCCAGGCAGGACCAACTCTATCAAAATCGCCAATTCTTGGATATTAATTTTTGCGAAAAAAGTAGTAAGCTGGCAATATTTTGCAAACATATTTTGCAGGGTACTGTTATTTGATATAATATATCAGAATTCTCTTGTTTGGATGGAAATTGTGCTCCGAATTAAGTTTTATCACATTTTACATGATTTTAGTCGATTTTGCCACTTTTCTTGACCACACAAAGAAAAATGCTGAAGCAAGCAATAACGACGGCTAATTTTAGGTTAATTCTTATATTCTCATGAAGTACATGCCTGGGGGTATCAGTGCACCAAATCTGGCTGCTATATCTATGACCTGTCATGAGGTACAGTAGAAACCCGCATAAAAGAACCTAAGCTTTTTCTGGGCAGCCTGAATTGGTTCTTAATTAAATGGCTGCTATTTTAAATTCCAGCCTGCAAGGTTCTTAAAAAGGTTCTTATATACGAGCAGGCCGTGCACACATTAACACAGTTTTCCAGCCCAAGAATTCTTGAGATTTCTTGAGATTTCTTGAGAATTCTTGAGAACAAATCTTTTGTACCAATGAAGAAGTCTGATCAGAATGTGAAGAATTCTAAACATTCTTGTCATTTTAATAATTTACATTAAAGCTATTATATAAGAACCTTTCCCAGTTTGAGCCTCTTGGGGGTTCTTATTTAGGGGGTTTTAAAGATTGAATTTCAGCCTCTAGGTTCTTATAAAAACAGGTTCTTTTATGCGGGTTTCTACTGTAGGTAGCGGGGCATGTTTGCCTCCACCAACATACGCTATGACAGATAGGCCAACCACTATAGGGTTAAAGTCGCATAAGTGGTGAACGAATTTTTTCGACAGGGGGCTATAGGACCTCCGATAGGGAGGATGCAATTTTCATGCGTAATTTTGCTTAAGTTGATCTGAAAAAAAAAACAAATTTCTTATGATTGGAAGGGGGTACATACTTTCGACGGAGAGCTGGATGGGGGCTAGATGCTTCCGACGAAGGGTTGTAGCCCCCTTAGCCCCCGCCTTAGCCCCATTCTGGTAAAAGAAATTCATGTGAAAGAAAGATTGCGAGGTCTCACATAAGCTCTGTTGACGCTTTTATCGTCACGGAATTCTTGGATGAGAGGTTTTTGATTGATCAGCAATTTTCTTATTTACAATTACATTTTATGACAGAGATGATTGTTTTGAGGGGTCTTAGGTATATCATTTCATTTCATTTTAAAAGATAGCTACATACAAGAGCATCATCTTATTTAATTAATAAAAACACGAACACAGAATAAACAAATGATCTACCTACTAATAACAACTTATGACTGCTCACGTAATACGAAGCACATTTAAGGAAGGTGGCAATCTCTTTAATCAGGCCAATTTTTTCATTTGACGTTATAAATATAAATTTCTCGTGTGGCGATAAGTTCTCAAAATTAGGGACCAGTTCCCGAAAAAGTAGCAAGAGTATATTACTAGGTTTATTATATGCATTGCATGTAAATAAAAAAGAAAGACAAGGAAGGAGGAAGACAACGATAAAATACGACGCAAAAGCAAATTGAATAAGACTGGCTCTATTACCGCCCTATCATAAGTTACTGGCTATTTCCTGAAAAGAAAATAATACTTTAGCATTATTCACAGAAATTAGGAAGGAGATAAATATAGAAGGAGGAAGAAATTTTACTGCAGTTTGTCGTATCAATAAACAAATTTTACAAATATTTGAGAGTGAGCCTCGCACAGTACGGACAATTTTTACGTATCAGAGGCAATTTTATGTTATATTTTGTACGAAGTAACGCTTGAATTACAATAAAAATATAATTAAAAGTAAAGAGATATATTGGTTAGTAGTTTGAAATTCCTCACAGAAGCTCAAACAATTGTATGAGCCGAATTGTACTAGTTACTCCAAAATATCGGATGTTTGATGAACATGTTTGCCAAATATCAATACAGAAATTACAGCAGCGTTGAAGAAAGACCAATTAAATTTCTTTCAGCAAGGAAGTTTTTTGAGTAAAGTAGGATAAGTTGATTTGAAAAAGTAAAGGCCACGATACCAACGTCGATTGCCGGATCCGAAGATGCTTGCGATGACGAAAAAATGAATAAATTTAAAGGCAGAAACACCGCAACACGACAAAAAACAACAGCAAATACGATTAATTTAATTCTTGCCAATATTTCGTCCTGCCATGCAGGACTTCTTCAGGGCTGTAATGATAAGATAAGTTGAGCGCCTAAAAGCATTCTACCTCGTTCAAGCCAACCATATTAGGGACACTCTGACCAGATAATACTAAATAACCTAATCTATTCTAAATAACCTAATCTATAAAATAATTCTAGACTGGATAAAAGCGTTGTATACAGACTGCAGACAGTTCTTTGGAAGAAGGTGACGAATTTTTGGAAGATAGAGGCATAACGGTTAACTTTGTTTCTTAATTCATCCATGGGCTTTTCCCATGTAAGTTTTTCATCAATGATTAATCCTAAGTATCTGACCATGTGATATTTTTGTATGACATCACCTATACGAACCTCGGGACTGTTCATGAATAATTTCTTTTCTGGAGAATATACGCAGTAAGTTGTTTTGTTTACACTTAACTTTAAACGATTAGCCTTGAACCAAGTATCTATTTTGCTAGTTCAGTGTTGATGTTTTGGATAAGATGGGTAATGTTTTCATTGGCAGCAAAAATGTTTGTGTCATCAGCGAATAGATATGTTGAATTAGCGATGTCGCTTACATATATGGTAAAAAGTAATGGTCCCAAAACAGAGCCTTGTGGGATGTATGGCTTTCATATTCATTTCTCGATCTTTACTATGACTATATTTACTTCTGTAAGGTGCAATTTCATCTGTGTAAAGGTTAGCAATGGCTAATGATAATTTTCGAGCTATCAGCCGTACATTGAGATATTGCTGATGTCAGCACTTGTCGTAACAACATCAAAAATAAGAATTACAAAAATCTTCTTAATTTAGATGAGTTTCTGGGTTGTCATACATTGCTTGAAACAGTTATGACAGTTAGCAGCTTTTGGGAAGAATAAACGGGTATCTCTAAAATATGGAATAAGGAATTATGAAATGAAATGATAGAATGGCTCATATGGAGTGATGGATTACTGGAATAGCACATATGGATTGGTTATTGCACTATTTTCTGGCAAAACCTTCCTTACTATAATCTCTAATCTAAAATTGCTATTCCATAATTCCATCGTTCCATATGGACTATTCCATCTTTCCATCATTCCATTCCACAATTCCATATTCCATATTTTAGAGATAGCCAATAAACAAGATTTTATGAATTAAATTTTGACAGGGAAATTTGCAAATTGACTCGTCCCGGCTATTTTCAATGCTTCCAATATTCCTCAAAGATGGCGAAATTTAGAAAGTTATGGACAAACAGCTTATAGTGAAATCTAGAAAAGATGATATCTCTCCAACAAAAATAAATACGATTCCAAGGGCAAACTTCAGGAATAATGGACTTTGCTGAAAAATAAGTACATGTTTTTATAAGCAATTTGGATCAGCACTTTTAGCAGTGGCGGACACCTGGGGGGCGAGGGGGTGCGATCGCCCCCCCATGTTGGCTAGAACAAAGACCTTTTGTTCAAAAACAAAAGAAACAAACAATGGTTTTTAACCAAAACAATAGCTTCACCCCCCCAATATTTGGCAAAGTGTCCACTGACTTTTAGTGCTAAAAGTTTATCAATTTCGCATGAAAATTTCGGTCCTCTGGTAGTAAAAGTTTCTTGATTAGTTTCTTATTTTGGGACCTAAAAAAATTGCGGTATGGTTGGATGTTCAGTCTTCTTATCGACAAAGGGCTTGCATTTTGCATTGATTTTGTCAAGATATTGTTGACCACGAATAAGCAATGCACAATTAGGCAAAAATTACCAATTTTTGCAGCAAAATATAAATAAGGCAGCTTTATAAGAGTCTCCTTCTCATTGATATTGCTTGATATATACAAATGTCATGTCATGTCACGCGAACAGTAATCTACTGAATTTTATTCTTAATTGTTCTTGGAGGTATTACTAGAGTTTCTTAACTTTTTGGTAATCTTAGTACTAGTTTCTTATGAACCAGTTTCTTATAAAAAAAAACTGTTGATGTGCTGGGGTTATTAAATGCTTGCAATAGCGTGCTTAAGCTTAGAGATGCCGATAATCAGCAAGTATAAACAAACAGTTTAGCATAAAATCTAAAGATGACATTTCTCTTACCAAAATCAACAATCTTTTGTTGATAAAGAACTTTCACAAGTGAATGGTTTTCACTGCAGTATTTCAATGTTTGGAATAAATTGCCTATGGATGCCGACGTTTAGTTAGGATAAACACACAGCTTAGTTAGGACAAAATCTAAAAAGGTAAAAACGTGGTATTTCTTCTGCCAAATAAATGCGATTTCTAAAGGTAAAATTTGGTAACAAACTTCCTACTGATTAGTTTTTGCTGCAGTGTTTTCGATGCTTGAAATATTTCTCAGAGATGCCGATATGCCGTAAGGATAAACAAAACACTCAGCTTAGAATGAAATCTGAACGTAGAAATATGGAAATTCTTCTGTATGGGTCAACGCAGTTTTAAGAGCAGAAATTAAGATTTTGCTGCAGGAGTTCTTCTACCAAAATAAGCAATATTCGTAGATAGAGCATTCTTAGTGCTTGGAATAACGTGCTTATAAATGTCTATATTTAGAAGGTAAACACACATATTTCGTTAGGATACGATTTGAACAAAGGTGGAAAATGAAATCTCTTCTACAAACAATAAATGTGGTATTAAATAAAAGTAGAATTTGATAACAAAATTTGCCTGGTGGATGAGTTGCTTCTACTGTAATATGTTCAACCCCAATCCTTCGAATATCATGCTTATAAATGCCGATGTGGGGCAAGCATAAACATCTATACATCATGATGAAATCTAAAGGCTAAATGCGAAATCTTCTCTGTCAAAATAAATACGATTTTAAGAACAAAATTTGACAACGAACCTCACTGAGTGACTCATCTGTGCTACTTTCATTACTTGAAACGGAGTGGTCATCGGATGCCATAGTTACGGGATGTTTAATAAAAAACAGATGTGTCGTTCGTGAAATCTTGCGCGATGAAATTTTCCTTGCAGTCAGTGGCAAAATAATTCTTCTGTGTGTTGTGTGCGAGCTCTACTTGCTGAACTGTGCTATACTTGGGTGCGTTGCACTTAACATATTGTTGTTTTTATTCTTCTAAATACTAATAACGGCTTTTTACAGTGCTGTAGTGCTGTGCGATTACTAAAGGCCAAGGAAACCCTTGTGCGGTCGATTCAAACCTTTGATGTGCTGTTTGAAACCCTTGCTATGCTGTTTGAAACCCTTGCTATGTCAGCGATTCGAATGAAAACAAAAAAGCATAATAACACGGCTCAAATCGTTTTGTATTCGCGAGAGTCGAATTTGCACAGGTTTTTCTAAAGGTTTTGTGTATTCAACATACAAGGAAACAATGCCAAACCAACTTGGGATTTAAATTTGTATAAGTCATTGAAAAGCTTGATGTCCGCTATGAATTGGGCTGAATAACACTACCGGCAATACATTCAA
Source organism: Aurelia coerulea (assembly GCA_039566865.1). Lineage (NCBI taxonomy): Eukaryota > Metazoa > Cnidaria > Scyphozoa > Semaeostomeae > Ulmaridae > Aurelia > Aurelia coerulea. The sequence goes on along the minus strand of CM076951.1, from coordinate 415,544 downwards.
CTCTATCAATAGGCAGCCTATTGGGACCTTTGAAAATGTAAACCTGTAGAAACGCTGCTAAAATATTCCTCAACAGTGATAGCAATATGCTGGGGATGTGAGTTAATTCGCGGAGTAATTCGCGAGTCAATTAAACCAGTTTGATTGTTGATTTTTAACGGATTTCAAGGGATTTTGTTCTATCTAAATATTCATTGCTTCACTCTCGGTTTTTATAAATCGTTACTGTAAATACACGATGACTTTACCACGAAGGTGAGAGAGGGAGGGGTTCTTGTTTTGGGGTTGTTTGTTTTCGGGGCGTGCAATCTAATCTTTTAAAGCCTACCCAATCCTCGTTACAATTAGTGGGAAAAAAACCAAAACGGAACCTTACACTAATTTCTTGAAAAAAATGGAGAGTGGTAAACTTTGACACCCCCCCCCCCCCATTCCCCTTGGACCCCTCTATTGGCAATGTTCCTGCTTCTAGGAAAGACGAAATGCTCCTCTTTCCTCTTGGTCCCAGTCAATTTAAATACCAATGTTTGGAGTTGGGGCTAACAGTATTTTTGCTCCCTCGACCCTACTGGAACAAGTCCGAGCCCATTTTCTGCCCCCGCTTTATCAAGTAGGCCTTTTCACAGATGAAGAAAAGAGTGCGGTGAGGAAAGAAGACCGTCTCCATGGGAACACATTTATTAGGAATGCTAAGAATAACGTTGTCAGGCCATTATTAAATTTTCTTTTATTAATTTATTTCGTCAATAAAGGATTCAAGCCTGTGATCGAATCAAAAGGGTGCGAAAGTCTCTGAGGAACAAACAGGAATTTTTATAACAAACTCGAAGTCGTAACGTCCCTTTTCATAAACGTAACACAACATGTGAAAATGTCTTTCTTATCTAGGACCAAAAATATAGAACACACGTTTTTTTTATAAGAAACTGGTTTATAAGAAACTAGTACTACGATGACCAAAAATTTAAGAAACTCTTTAGTACTACGCACAAGAACAGTTAAGAAACTCTAAAACTTTATTTCTGTATGTCTCTCTTATTCTAGGTACCTTCGTCTTTTCTTGACTTTTAACTGCAAAATTGGTAAATTTTTGCCTTGATGTGCATGGCTTCTTCTTGATGACAATGTCAATGCAAAATGGAAGCCCTTTCTCGAGAAGAAGGCTCAACTTCGAACAATACCGCAATTTTAGGCCCAAACAAATGAGAAACTAATTTTAGAAACTTTTACTACCAAAACACCGAAATTTTCATGCGAAATTAAGAAACTTTTAGTACTAAGTGCTGATCCAAGTTTCTTTTAAAAAAAACTTGTAGTCTAGCATTCTGACTTAAAATCCACTGACAATATCAACATGTTTGCACACAAGATTGTAAACAAAAGGCTCTTTTTAATTTAAATATTTTAACGAATGAGGGGAGAGGAACAATTTTCTGCAACTGACCTTGTCAAAATCGCAAATCTCCAATCACAACTTTGAAGGAAAAAGTAGCAAATTGCAATGTTTTTCAAAAAATTTTGGCAGGGTAGTGTTATTTGATGTATCTTATCAGAATTCTAATGTTTGGAAGGACATTTTGCTCCAAAAATGTAATTTTATCTCATTTTTCCTGATTTTGGTCAAATTTCTCGACTACGCATAGATAAAGTACATGCCTGGAACTATTAGCACTCCAAATCTCCTTTCTGTACCTATTGCCATAAAATAGCTAGGTAGGGGGACTTTCTGGCCCCCCCCCCCCCTCTTACCACAAAAGACGTGGTCAGATAGCCCGTTTATATCTATATGTGTCAGAAAAGAGAAAATTCCCTAAAATTGGGACATATTTTGATAAAAGCCCCGTGGCTAAAGGAGAGATCTTAGGCATCTTAACTAGCCTGTTATATCAGGCCCTTAGAAAAGTGGGGGCAAGGGGGCTTAAGCCCCCCACTAATTTCGAAAACAATGGTGCTACGTCACAAGTATTACTTGGATGTATTGTTCTCTATTGTTTTAAGAACAATTGCCCCCTCCCTAATCAGTAGCTGCTTCCTACGGCCCTGCCTGTTATAGACTTCTTACATGGAGTCTTTTGTTTCCCTGAGCCCTTTGACTTGATGATGGCGTTTCACTCAACAGAGACTCATTTCCTGTAAAAACGGAATAGCTCCTGTATGGCCTCTACAATAGACCATTTTGACATTTGAAAAAAAGGTCTGGGGAGAGAAATATTTTTCTGGTAAATGGCTGCCACAGGGCTTTCACGAACGATAAGTTGAACTCTACAAATCTATTGATTTCAAATTCACGATCAAAAATGAGGAAATAAACTGCCCAAAATGTACCTGAAAAGCTGTCTTATGACCCATAAGCTTCGTAACAGAAGTCTTATCACTCTCTCTTTCCAACCCAGACCTCGAATCCACCGGCTTTTGCGTTTGGCGGGAAAGTTTTCGTCATTCTTTCTGTTTACCAAAATAAACAAAGCAAGTCTTGCTACAAGTACAAGATGAAAGTGTTGCAACGAAACCTTGGAATTATAGTTGTGTCGCTATAAAATTTATAGACTGGAAAAGATATGAATTCAGGATTGTGTGGAATCTTGCTTGACAGCATTTATACGCGTTTGTGTTGGGTTTGAAGATTTTTTGTTTCAAAATAAATCTTGCAAATTTATTTAGGATGATAGCGGGAGGAAGGAGTCTGAACAACATATCGGTAGAAAGAGCAAGAACTTTATTTTCACAGGTGAGTTGAACTTGGGTAATTCCAAATAAGAACAACAGATGCCTGTCAGGTAATGTTTTCCAAATTGCTTCTAATTTTCACCTAGGGGACCCAAGCATCACAGAGAACCTCAGAAAAGAGATTTCAGCAAGATATTTCATTTGGTTCAGATTTTATGATCAATTGAATATTTAGCCAATTGATTCAAATGTGTGTTTTTTCATGAGGTGGCAAATTCAACTTCAAATATATGGAAATCAAAATTTCTTATCCTAACTCTTTCCGCACTTCGTTATAGCACACCATAAATTCTTTTGGAAAATTAATGTTTCAGGTAATCGAAGACCAACATATTAGTAGAATATTGCTTCAAAGTTTGAACTAAGTATGATTTTGGCACCAAAAAAAAATGTGTCTGGGGAAGGGATTTTGTTGTTGGTTTTCTGATCGATAAATATCATGGCACTTTTCAGCTTTATGACATAGAATATTGCTCTACCCCCGATGCTATATCTCAAACGACCAAACAGTTTTCGCGAAAGTCCTTAATCCAGGGGGTTGCCAAGTCTGTCCATTTTTGCCTAAGAGCCTATTTTTCCATATTTTCAAACAGAATCTTGCAAAAATCTTGCAACACTGAAGAAAGCTATTCATATCACCCAAATGTGCCCCTGCAGAAGTTCTAAAAAAGTGTAGAAACCAAGAAAATGTTTATCTAAAATGAGAACAATAGCTCTATCAAAATGGATGCACGCTAAAAATGGTTAAATTCAGCCAACTTCAACGGGCTAGAAATCTTGTGTCCCAAGGAGGTACATGCCTGCAATTTTTTACATGGACTCCTGCACATTAGAACTGATGCTCTTGCAAATGTGAAAGCCAAACAGGGTCTGGAAGGGTGTCAAATAGCAACATTTCCCAACACAGGGGGTAACATGACATCTGAAGATTTTTGAGGCGGATTTTTTTCATAATGCAATAATTTACGCTTTTTTCCAGAAGAAATCATTTTAGGAAGTTGTATAATGAAATTGATTGCTTCTGAATATAGATACATTTTGTTCTTGTGCTATAGTTGTTCAAAACAGGTGGTATCCTCATGTCTGTCTGTCCAAGACCAAACTTGCATCTATTGGCATAGAATTTTTCCAAAGATAGAATATCGTGCAAAAAGACACAATAGGAAACAAACTGGTTTACTTTACTTTCACTGGATTGGTTAATGATAATCTTACTGAAATTTTTTCTGAGGTTCTCTGATGCTTTGGTGCCTTGGTGAAAATTAGAAGGAATTTTGAAAACATCATCTGACAGGCATCTGTTGTTCTTATTTGGAATGACCCAATTGTGTCTTTTTGCATGATATTCCATCTTTGGGAAAATTCTATGCCAATAGATGCAAATTGAAAGCAATGGTACCACGTGATCCCAATTTTTATACATTTATATACAGGCCCTAAATTTTCCACAAGGCCAATATTTGCAAATTTCAATAAATGATATTTTCTGACAAATATTCCAACTAATCCACCAACCAAACCAAAAAAGTGTTCATACTGGAGGTGGAAGATACTGAAGATGGCTGCACAAATCGGCCAACATAAAAGCACACTAAAATTCTATGATACAACCTCAAAAGGCATATAATCAAAATAATGCTTCAGCAGGCTGGAGAAAACAACTAGCTGATGAATGATTTTAAATTCAAACAAAATTCAAGTTAGACAAGTTAATTTCTATTACTTTCACCAGAATTTACCAAGAGACACCCTAACCTAAAGGCTACATCACTTTAGTTTAGAGCTACCTTCTCCTGGTCGTGATGGCCTACAGCTTCATCCAATCGCATTCCAAAGAGTGGTTGCTGTTGTCTTTTGGCGCGAAATTGTATGGTACTCTCTCTGAAATAACCACTGATGTGGAAATAATCGATGTAATAACAACAACAGCCACAACTCTGTGCTTGCAAGACAACGCAATTGTGCACCTGCACGTCGCAGACGTTGCATCGCTTCCGATAAGCTGAAACTTTGTTTGTACTGTTAAAAGCTGTTCAAAGAATTCCAAAAGCATCAATTGCCAAAACATTTTGTTGGTACCAACACCTATAGGCTGGGTACCGGTACCACTACTTTTGGTACCAGGTTCCACCGTCTTTCTAGAATTTGGTACCAGGTACCACCCTCTCTGGTACCATGGTACCACTACCCTGTCACCCCCCTCTTCTGTTATATAGTGGCTGTTGAGCAATATCTTCCTGTCAAGCAGAACATATGGCGCGCCAAACCGGCCAAAAACATTAAATTTGTTGACTGCAATGTATGATAAGTTGTTGATCATGTATTGATTTTTGTTGACACAACTTACATTTTTACAGACACAATTTACATTTTTGCAGACACAATTTACATTTTTGCTGCCACAAGTCTTCCTTTGGCAGCGAAGAAACTCAGTTTTTCTGTGACAGCAATAAACTTCAAACAACTACAGCTATGATTTGCTGTCAGCAACAAAGTTTTGCTGTCAGCAAAATTAAATGCGTTTACATAAGGCCGGGGGTCAACTGATCAATCAACAATTGTCCACGGGGGTTCACTCACTTATTTCTTCGTACTCATCAATGGGGAATCTCCTCTTCGCTTCCTTGACCATGTTTGACAGTGATTGCAGTTGTTCGGGTGCAAGAAGAAGTAGCCTTGCGTGCTGAATTAATCTGCATGTAGGCTAGGCAAGATGGCCCCCGCACAGGAAGATGAAGCGGTCAAAGGGCTGAAATGAGCATCGTCTTCCATATCTGTTTTCGACACTGAAGTCCACGTTTGCTCTTCATCCCAGGGGGGGGGGGGTTTGATTTCAATTTGTACCGGAGTGTGCCTTGTGGCGGACTGGCCCACCCTCAAAATCTTGCAAAAAGGGCCCCCTTTTAGCTGGAAAAGGGCCCTTTTGCAAAATTAGAAACTTCTTCAGTAGAACTGCATTCTTGAATGATGGACATCTCACTTCACATTTGAATCCTTCCGTGTTAGTGAATTTGTTTAAAGAAATAAATACAGTAGAAAGTGAAGATACGGTAAAGGCCCCTTCCACTTCTGTAAAAAGAAGGTTCTCGAGATTCCATCAAAGAAAATAGTTGAGTAGTAGTGTATGGTAAGACTCTGATAAATGCTAGAAAATTACTAGGAAAGTCGTTCTAAGCCAAAGTAAGGCTGCCAGTTTCAAAAATTTTCCGAGGCAAACTTTGGCATGGCCTCCACTTTGGGGGCACGCAAGACGTAAAAATTGGATTGTTGCGACAAAATAAAGCCTTTGTGCGAAACTTTTTACCCTGCTCCAGAATTTTTCACTCCAAATGATAACCGATTCCAGAACAAATTGATGAACAGTATACTCCAAACATGGAAATTTGATTGAAAAAGGACCCGAACTAGCAAAATATCCCCATTCACCATGTTTTGACAACCTGCTCTAGAAAAATTGCCTTATTTTGATGCCCGTTGCTAGAAAAATTTGGTGAAAACGAAAAACAGCACATCCCCGTCCGACAAATATACTAAGTACCCCCCCCCCCCCCCCGGAGCCCAAGAATATCTGTTTTAACAGCAATTAATCTCTTATCTCTAATTAATCTCTAAAAAAGCGAAGAAGAGGAGATTCCCCATTGACGAGTACGAAGAAATAAGTGAGTGAACCCCCGTGGACAATTGTTGATTGATCAGTTGACCCCCGGCCTTATGTAAACGCATTTAATTTTGCTGACAGCAAAACTTTGTTGCTGACAGCAAATCATCGCTGTAGTTGTTGAAGTTCATTGCTGTCACAGAAAAACTGAGTTTCTTCGCTGCCAAAGGAAGACTTGTGACAGCAAAAATGTAAATTGTGTCTGCAAAAATGTAAATTGTGTCTGTAAAAATGTAAGTTGTGTCAACAAAAATCAATACATGATCAGCAACTTATCATACATTGCAGTTAACAAATTTAATGTTTTTGGCCGGTTTGGCGCGCCATAAGAACAATCTAGATAGTATTAAATAGTCTTGGATTTAATTGATAAGTGAATTGTGACATGAAAAAAGTTCAACAAAGAAGATCTGACTTACCTGCCCTTGCAGTTTCTTCTACAGTAGGCTAGAATTCGTAAATGGACCTGTAAAGTTCTTTGCAAGTCACATCAATTTCAAGGCAAAAGAAACTTCGTAAAATGCCGCTGCTTAAAGCAATATATCCACAGGTCGAGACATTATTTCTCGCAATACTGAATTTGAATCTTTCCAGAATGCCTAACTCAGAAAGAAGTCTTTATCTCCACGATTTCGTCATGAACCTTTATCTGATGCAACTTTTCAACTTGCTTCGTTTATTCTGGTAGACAGAAAGAATGACGAATACTTTCCCGCTTTCCCGCCAGACGCAAAAAGCCGTTGGATTCGAGGTCTGGGTTGGAGAGAGTCTCCCTTCTGTTACGAGGCTTATGGATCATAGGACAGCTTTTCAGGTACATTTTGGGCAGTTTATTTCCTTATTTTGATCGTGAATTTGAAACCAATAGATTTGTAGAATTTAATTTATTGTTCGTGAAAGCCCTCAGCCATTTACCAGAAAAATATTGCTCTCCCCAGACCCTTTTTCAAATGTCAAAATGGTCTTATACAGTTATACCTGGAGATATTTTAACCAGTGTCGTATGTAATTCTGCATGATAACCATATCTGCGTGGCTGACTAGACTGATTACAATGAGTCCCAGTAATCGCTATTCAAAACGAGGCTATTACACCAGACCGAGACCGCTCATACTGGGACTCATACTATTACGGCAATATTTTTGGACTGACTTTTTTCACTTTTGAACGCCCTTGTGAACGAGGCTGCTATACACGGTCATGTACAAAGTATGCAACAAATACAACGCCATTAGAATTTCTGCTAATTCGATTGATCGATGTTGACCAACGGAAACTCGAAGCTCAAAGCAGAGTTTCAAGCAGCTTGGCCGGACAGAACTAAGTCTTACGATGAAAAATATCATGAAAACAGTTGGCGACAATATCAAATCTTGCACGTAGGTACTATTTTGCTGCTTTCGCTAAGCATTAACTGATTTATTGTGAAGTTTTCAAATCAATGTGTTCCATTTGAAAACTACAAATGTTTTTGCTTTTCTGCCTAGGCCCTTATCGAAACGAGGCAGTCATAGTCATTTCAAAATAATGGCGTTTGATTATGAGTCGTAGTTAGGAGCGTCCGGCAGTATTTCAATAGCGATAACTACGACCATATCATCAGTCTAGTGGCTGACACTCAAAAGCAATTTTTGCGTTTTGCATACGCAGCGCATGCGTACTATATGAGAATACCGCTTTCGCAACAAGCTGCACAACTTTTTTGCGGGAAGCCTCTCCTTACAAAAACCAGCGAAAATGGGGCAGAAACTCATCTTTTCATTCAAGAAAAATATGGTATGCCATTTTCTTTCCGTCAGGCTCCAAGGTAGGTTCCTTACTTGTACTCCCAAACTTCTGGAGAGTAGATTTCTGTAAAAAAAATTCGGGAAATCTCAAGCAGGTTTTTGTCCTGGTTGCGTTTTATGAAGGTAGGTAAAATTTAGAAAAATCTTCACGGGTTTCTTTTGTCTCCTTCGCTTTTTAGCCGTGTGATTGGTTCGTGAAAATGAGGCTTTGGCGGTTTCGACCATGGGCCACGAGCAATCGGCTATGTACGACGAATGATTCCTATGCTGTAAAACCAAAAAGTTATAAAAATGCCTATAAGTCAAAAATTCCACCTTCCATTCACGTCTATGATACTTCTTTAACTGACCATTGAATTTCAATTTAAATGCCAAATTGAATGATTTTACCAAAAAAAATGGTATCTAAGCCCCCGGGGGGGGGGTACTACCATTGTGGCCTGACAGGGGGTCCAGTCAGGGTAAAAGAGGGCCAAAGCAAAAATTTTGAAAAATACCCTCAAATGGCAGTATATTTTTACAGAAACCCCCAAATGGTAGTTCGTGGACCTAAAATTGGGCCATTTGGTAGCATCTGGTAGCGAAAATTTATGCAGTTTTTCAAAATTTTCTGTTATAAAAACTGATTGAACAAAGCAAAAAATCTTCAAAATTCCATGATAATTAGTGATGCAATGACCATATTGCCATGCGGAGGAGCCTACTGAGTTGAAATCTTATATCTGACCTGGAATCTTGGAATAGGTAGGCGGAGTTTGACATATAGGGCCATTTGGTAGTCATTTCGTAAGACCCTCAAACCGACTGGACCCCCTCTTAGGCCATAATGGGAGTACCCACTCCCCCCGGGATCTAAGATAACAAATCCTATGTGTCCGACAAATGATGGTATTGAAGATACGGAACACTTATTGTTGCTCTGCCCTTGTTTTGATGTACAAAGACGAGACCTCCTCGCTGGAATCTATGCATTAATACGACCACTTGGATATGTAAATCTTGCAAATGAAGCTTTACTACAACTTTTATTGTATGGCAATAAAGATTTTCCTATTTCACTAAATAGACAAATTCTTGAGCTAACGCTACATTTTATCCATGAAACTGGTCGATTCGAGTGAATTTCTGTAGCCACTTAACCATCCCTTCACAAGCCACCCGTTTTTGTCCCATAGTTAAAGTAGTTTCTTTTCCTTTATTATCTTTATTTGATGGCCTCGGGGTAGACACAGCCTTTTGCTCCCTGGGGTTGATCATCCTAGTAGTATTGTAGAGTAATTTTATATGTAATGTAGTTCGTAATTTGTATTGTAAATTTTATTTGGAATATATTATATATATAAAAAAAAAGCTAACCTTTGACTGATCGATTAAAATTTTAGTTTCGATTATCGGCCACATATTTCTTTTTCTGCAGCCCATCAAACGTGTACACGACTATAACAGGACAGTAAATGTCAATATAATTCAATGTAGCAAAACTTAGACGAATGTCCTCAGTCTAGGAGCCGCTCTGCTCTACATTGTTTCTCGTTGTACCTAGAGTCTCTTCTCGTTGTATAGCCCGGGGGGGGGGGGGGTACTTCACATATTTTGGGTACGGGGACGTGCCATCGGGAAGGGTATCGATTTTCACGATTTTGGTATAAGGAACGGTATCGATTTTCACGATTTTGGTATAAGGAACGGTATCGATTTTCACGATTTTGGTATAAGGAACGGTATCGATTTTCGCAATTTTGGTTTAAAGAACGATTTTGGTATACTTTTTCGGAAAATTGGTATAAGGTCGGGTATACTTTTTCGCAAAATTGGTATAAAGTCGGGTATACTTTTTCGCAAAATTGGTATAAGGAACGGGTATGTTTTTGAAGCTTCGATGGCACGTCCCCGAACAAAACCTGGTCAAGTACCCACCCCCCCCCCCCGGGCTGTATAGTTTAGTGTCTGTTGGTTTGGAGTAGTGTGGTGTGTATTGGGTTCCTTCGTTACTTAAATTAGAATATTGTTTATATTTATTGTAAGAGTCATTCATAGTGGGCACTAGATGACCATATGTCTTTCCCCGTTATGATTGGCTCAGATTCTTGTATTGTAGTTTTTTTCTTAGAGATTGATACAAAAAAAAAACGTGTAAACTTTTTTGACACACCCGGTAAATTTAATCTGAATTCTTCATGATGTCTTTATGGAATGTATACCGGGTGAGTCAGAAAAAATTTCCCACTTTCGAAAATTCGTAGCACCACAAGTACTTCATGGATTCGAATGATTCAAATTTTATTTAAAAGGCAAAGGATTGAAGTATTTTTGTGATTTTTCTCGTCTTCTTACGAGCACTACAAATATAGGTAAATTCAACTTTTCACAAATTTCATGGTCACAAAATGACTGAAAAGGGCCTAAAACACTTGATCAAACAATTAGAGCACTCCTGGCACAGAACAATACGCACATGCGTTTCAATTCTCTCAAGAGTAATAAGACATAGATTTTCAAACAGATATTAAAGATTTTAATGTCATGGCAAAAGATGTGCAGACGATATCTCTCACCTATGAGAAATCGCGTTTTCTCTGTTATTCTGAGCGAGGCGTCCTTGTTGGGGAGACGAGATACGGTTTGTCCGAGGAAACGTATGTGTCCCCCCGTGCAGTAGGTTAATGCTCATGCGCAGTAGCGTTTTGGGTTGGAACTCTGACGGGCGCGTGAGCATTCACCTACTGCACGGGGGGACACATACGTTTCCTCGGACAAACCATATCTCATCTCCCCAACAAGTCCTTTATGATTTGATCAAGCATTCAAGGTCTTTTTCAGTCATTTTGCAACCATCACGTTTTTGTAAATTTGAATTTACCAATTTTTCCAGTGCTCGTAAGAAGGTAAGAAAAATCACAAAAATAGTTCAATGTTTTGGCTGTCAAGCAAATATTGATTCATTCCAATCCATGAAAGTGGGAACTTTTTTCTTGCTCATCCGGTAGAGTCCAAAACGTCAATCAAACTTCATTCGAATGATTTGCAGTTTGGATGCAACGAATGGAGCTATTCATCATTCATCAATTGATATTTTAGCGAGAATCGCCAATTTCAAATGCAGCATACAGTTAAGAACCCGCAAAATAGAAACCTCTTTATAAGAAACCTCGGGCTGACTTTTCGAGAAATGGTGCCTTCATAGAAGAAACTTCTCAGCCTGATTTTAGGAAGGTTTCTTATAGGAGGAACCTAAATAAATTCATATTCAATGATCTTTGTTAAAATCAGGTGCCAAACATTTTTTCGAGATTTTATCCAAAAGTATCTCTATCTCTATACGTGGTATGTATGATGTGGTTGAGTAATTTTAGAGGTAACCAGAACATACCGTTCGATAGAATTGGCTCTGGGTTTGTTTAAATATTTAAGTTGAAATCACTGAAGGTTTCTTAACCATGTGATAAGAAACCTTTCAGCCTGTTTCCAGATTAATGACCTTTCAAAAAGAAACTAAACAGGCTGTTTTGAAAAAACAGGTTTCTATTTTGCGGGTTCTTACTATACTGCAAGAGCAAAGCAAGACCTTTTTCTGGTAAAAAGTCTTAGGGCCTGTCTATATGGGGAAAACAACTCACCTGCCAGACCTGGGGCTGACAGGCGAGGTAAAATTAGGCCACTGTTTATATGAGATTTTGGGACTGAGAGGCGAGGTGGAGTAAAGTCTCTCATCCGTGAAATCAGAACGAATTAACCAATAGAAATCAACGAAGAAACCCAATACGCCTCACCATACCAGTAGCGTTTCGTTTAAATGGAAATTTCATCTCGCCCAGGTGAGATTCCACCTCTGGTGAGGCGATATCACACCATACCGCTGGTTTCGCGTCTGTCATATAAACGCGAAGTGAAAAAGCGATGGGATTCTATAGGAAGGAGGAATCTCGCTTGCCAGCCCCGGGTCTGGCAGGTGAGGTGTTCTTTCCCATATAAACAAGTATTTGAGGTGATGTTGTTTTTTAAAAAACATACAAATTTTCTCCCATGAGATACATTTATCAAAACTGATAAAATTAGCTCTCTTGACGTTAAGTTTGTGTGCCTATGTAAATAGAGCCAACCAATTTCCCCTATCTAAAACAGACATCACTTAAAACATCAAATGAATGGTAAATAATGTGACAAATGTGCCGAAAGGAAGATATGTTCTGCTTTCAGATGGTATCATAGACGTAGGGGACAGAGGGGCTGAGGGGTTGTAGCCCTCCCTCCCAACGTTGGAAGAATTTGCTAAAACTGGCCATAATCGGGCTGAAATTCACCTTAATTCAGGCAAAAATGTTTGTAAACAATGGCTTTTTGTAGGGAGCCCCCCCCCAAATGTTATCTTCCCCTACGCTCATGGATGGCATACATTACGTTTATTCAAATCTTATCATTTTCCTTAGAATCTTAATTCCAATTGGGCTGCATTTTTCTGAAATGCCCTGTAGAAAAAATGCATGGTTATAAAAAACCATGTTTTCATTGTAATTAATAAATCTGGTTTTATGTTATGGTATGCCTTGCAATAAATTTTTCAATAATTTCAAATACTCAAAACCAAATACAAAGCATTAATTAAAATTGAGAGCGAAAGCATCTAAAACCGAAACCATTCACTTCTCATTTTTAACCTTCTAATATAAACCATTAATTAGAAATTTGAGTAAAAATGTGTAATTCAAAACCAAATTCTGCCTCTAATACAAAAACTCTTACATATAACAACGCAATAACTGAGTGGGACGCAAAACAAGAGGCCTAAAACTGAACCTTGAGGCACACCATCTAATAATAATACAATTGAATATAGAGAATAATATTGACGGTCGCCGCAGACCGCTTGCTGATGAATGAAAACATTAAAACGCGTTTTGTGGTTTTTATCGCACCTGTGCAGTGAAGTTGATTGGAATGGAAATTGATAAAAGCTGGACCGCATCTGCATGAAAACCGGACTGCATCGTCATGGGCGGCGCCGGCGAGAAATATGCTTCCGAGGACCGGATGGTTGTACCGGATGTCCATCGTCACGAAATCCGGATGTGCTAATATACCGGAGCTGTCCTAGCCTACGCGTAGGCCCATTATCCCAAAGGAGGAAAGGGTCTACGAAAACAAAGCGCAATAGCTTGCTACTGAGGTTTCTAGATTTCTGGAAACTTAATTTATGCAGCCTTTGTTTCAGCCAAAGAAATATTTCTTTTTCTATGGTTTCAACGCGTTTCACAAATAATTTGAAATGGGGATTAGAGTCATTAATTGGGCGGCCCGTAGTAAGCCTTTGCTCTTTGTTTCGTAGACCCTTTCCTCCTTTGGGATAATGGGTCTACGCGTAGGCTAGAGCTGTCCGGAATTCGTGGAAATCAGCCATTAGGCTGGCTGAAATTGTCCCAAGAAAACAATGCATCATGGATGCAGGGAGAAGACCATTCCTCAAAGAGCCATTGTTAACTAAAATCCTTTGCGGGCACGCTTCGATTGCAGACTGTCTGAAATCAAACTTGACCTATAAGAGCAAAATATGGATTTTTCATCTTTTTGGTTATTTTTCAATTTATTTAAAGTTGGTTAAAATTCTAATACTACATTACAATAACGGGAACTAACTTATACCAACTATTTACAAGAAAAGTAGAAACCTACGGTACAATGTACATGTATTTGTTTATAAGAAACTGCCCATAAGAAACTCAACTCTCAGATCGCCAAAAAAAATAGACTCCAGTGCTGGGAAAATATAAGTTAAGAAACTATTTATTTTGATAAAGGAAGTTCTTGGCATATGTTTACTTTACTTTCAATTGTTTCCTGTATTGTTTCAATTGCTCGCAAGGTTCTTGAGTAATGTCTAAACATTGAAAAAGCTTAAAAAACCTTGATTTGAAATGTTCACGAGGGCACAGGTAGTGAACATCAATATTGTTATAGAACCTCTAAGAAACTCGTAAGAAACTCTGAGTACTCAAAATCTGATAATTTTAAAGGCATTGAGTCCATATAAATAGCTGAGCGTTAACGCTATCCTGAATTTTGCTGACAAACTGCTGACGGCCCTTTGTTATCGCATAATAGTGCTAAAGTCATTAGCAGTGGAGACCAAAGGCTTCTTAATTGTTGCATTATCCTCGGGAATTTCTTTGGTTTGATATCTACAGCGATTAAATCACAACTTTTGTTTTATGATTGAAAGAAGTTGATATTGGTCATCAGCACGCTATTTATGTGGACTCAGTGCCTTTAAGAAACTTTGAGTACTGGGCCAAATTCTTAGTTTCTTATAAAAAATACGTGTAATGTAACGTGATGATAGTCATTATCAACAAATGTTGCACTTGTATTTGTCTGCTAGCAGCTGATAAAGCGCTCGTTATTAATCAAGTATGCTGTTCCATGAGAGGCTGCCTCGAAACTTAATAACATCAATGCCAAACATGGGGCCAAACATCATACTTTTCATTGCAGGCTTCCATGGCAAAATCTTGAAATTTCAGAACGGACATACAGTAAGCACCCGCAAATAAGAAACCCCCTTGTATAAGAAACAGGCCTCACTTTCTTCAAAAGGGGCTCCTTTAATAAGAAACAACTCTAGGTCTGAAACTTAAAAGTTTATTATTTTCTGGTTTGTCATAGTTCCAAAGTCCCAGTAGAAAATAATGCCCATAAATGACTGGAATATAATGTAGCATTCTCAAAACAGAATTAACATTTTCAAAATTAAAGATTTCCACAACAAAAAGGTAACAAGGTAAACATGTAAAATGTTCCAGTAAAGTGCAATACACATGCATGTATGGTACAGTCATATACCATCACTTGACTTGATTCCCTATCTACAAGAAACTTTGACCCTGATCATGAAAGGGTCTCTTTAAATAAGAAACTTTCTGAGGCCTCAATTAAAAAAGTGGTTTCTTATTTGCGGGTACCCGCTGTAGCTGATAAATACCATGAGAATTACTTTTTTAATCATCGATACGGAATATGACCCAACATGGGATGACCCAAAATACACTCATTTTTTTGTAAGAAACTAAGGTCCGGTGCTGGTAGGCAGTTTCTTAAATTTTTGGGCCATTTTGCTAGCAAAAGTTTTTTATGTGTTTCTTATATTTCTGATGCTGGACGTGCAACGTTAATTTATTTCGTCTAAAGGGTTCCCAACTTACTTAGTAAGATTTCAAAACGAGGAAATAACGTAATTCACACTTAAAATAATGTCCAAACAGTTGCTATAACTGTACACCGTCATGTCATTGTCAAAGCAATTTTAAGTGTGATAGCAAAATTAAAACTGTAAATTACAAAAGTTCTTAGCTTTTTCAATTTAGGCAGGGTTGTTTCTTAACTTTCGAAAAATTGAGCCACCCGTTTCTTATAAGCAGTTTCTTATAACAAAAAATGAGTGTATTTGTCATCCTCCCGACACTGAAATCCTTTGACGTTTCTAACTTTGGTAGGTAAGGTACTTAATAATAAATTATAAAGAGATTCGGATGCAAAAAAAGCGAGAAGATTTAGCACACTGAGGCCTTTCTGACTTGTGTCGTCATCAGAGTGTGACTTTAAACAGAACAGTTCTGTTTAAAGTCACACTCTGATGACGACACAAGTCAGAAAGGCCTCAGTGTGCTAAATCTTCTCGTTTTTTTGCATCCGAATCTCTTTACAATTTATAATGACGTTTCTAAATGTACGATAACATAAATAAATTACAAATCAAAACAACGAGGTCAAATTTAAATCGTTATTTTAATATTTCAAAAGTTTTTTCACGCAACATGACAAACTCTGGGTCATCCGATAAAATCAAAAATTAACTTTGATAAAAATTAAAATTAGCAAAGAAAATTTTATTTTGAAAATTTCGAATGATAAGTTTTGGAAAAAATAATTTCAGTCCATAATTAGAAATAAAACTTTAATGAAAATGATTAAGATCAAACATAAACTTGATGGTATAAATGTTATTCATCGTTTTGCCGTAAGGATGATCAAATTAAAAAATTTGCCCATTTTCAGGCTCAGAATTTACGTTCTTAATGAGGCAAAACTTTGTTATCGCTTCGTTCAATAAAATTCTGAGTTATTCATAAACATTTTCATTCGCTTAAAAGCAAAAAGGAGCAGATTATATAAGACAATAACGGGTGCGCCAAGATAAACTATGCACGTTTGGCAGGCCATAATAAATCGTACATTGGACAGATTTTGAAGATTCATGACTTAATCTTTAGCAAAAAGCCTGAATTAGATTCTAGGATTTTTGCAAATTTTTTGTTTTCAGTTTTTTGAGCTGGACACGAGTTTCTTAAAATGTTCATTTTCGAAAACATTGAAAACGATAAAAAACGTCGATCAAATTTTCTAAAGAATCGACATGAATGGGCAAAGAGAAAACCTTTTCGAAGTGATTTGGGATATAGAAATCGAATAATTAATCGATAAAATCGAGAAATACAAGTAATCGATTTCTAAATCCCAAATCACCACGAAAAAGTTCTCTCTGCCTATTCATGTCGATTCTTCAGAAAACTTGATCGATCGATGATTTTTGATCGTTTTCAGTGTTTTTAAAAACGAATATTTTAAGAAACTCTTGTCTAGCTCTAAAAACTGAACACAAAATAATTGCAAAAAATCCTAGAACATAAGTGAGGCTTTTTGCTAAAGATTAAGTCATGAATCTTTAAAATCGGTCTAGTGTACGATTTATTGTGGCCTGCCAAACCTGCTTAGTTTATCTTGGCGTACACGTCAGCATGAATTGCGTTCGACTAAAACTGCAGTTAAAAGCGATTAGTGATCACAGACAAAGGATATTCTCTCAACCAGTAATTCAAAACAACTAAAGCCGCAAAATTTTCTCTGAAACCCAGGTAGCTAACTCGCTCATTGTGCATCCCAGATATTTGTTTAAGAGCACTTTCAGGGTACTTTCAAGTAATTGCAACAATGATTGGAAATATTTATATTTTGGTTCATGTTATGTCATTCATAATGGCAGAAATTTGCAAAATTCATATCTTTAAAATCATTTTCAAAATTCAACGGTTGAAATGTAAAAATTGGGACAAAAAGTATTTACCAAATAAATTTCAAAATTAAAACAACTATTTTTGCAAGTTCTTACTTAAGGGTTTGCTCTAAATCGTACTCAAAATAGAATTGTGGTAATCGATATTTTTGTGGTAAAACGGAGATTTTTGAGATTTTTTCAATGTGTTCTGCAACAAAAATAAATCAAGGCCTGCTACAGAGTCACTAAAGATTCGTAATTCGAATGCAATGCATCTCAGTAAAAAGTTCCTCGCCACCATCTTTAGCGTAATCGTCTATTCTCATTGCTGTGGTGAGCTCACAGAAGCTAAGTGGTCTTCAAAATGAGTAACTCCCGGCTGAAAGTAAACGGTTTTTTCATTCTTGGACTGGGGAAACACTTATCCAGATACTAGTGGCTTTTGTTCATTGCTAACATCACCGAAAATTTGAATTTTGAGGCGTTTTATCATCTGAAACTTAGGCCCACCGCCATTGCCTGGAGCACTAATCCTCTCGTACAGCGTTACTATGGTTTCCAGATCCGGATATGAAATCGAGGGAAACAATTTCGTCCTAATCTTCAATGTGAAAGTGCATGAGTCGTAGTTTTAGCGTCCATCAGTCGGTCAATAGCGATAACTACGAGCTTGGAATGGCCTCTCAGTTGAGTGTAAGCTGGCATCCTCACTGAATAGATTTAAACAATGTACAAGGCTAGTTGTAAAGAACGTGTTTGCCATACGGATTTTCTTTTATTGTAAATATTCATTTTGATTTCGATTGAATTGCATTAGATTAATTTGGGTTATGATAAGGTATATTTAATTCTTGTAAATTTTGTAGTGGAGGACCCTTCGAAATCAGCATCTCTGAAGGGCTATCCTCCTTAAATATTTGAAATGAAATATTTGAAATGAAATGAAATTGCGTCGAATGTATCATGTGGCTGCAGACACAGGCTTTGCGCTATTTTGCAGAAAAATCTTCGCAGAGGAACTAACAAGTGCTTCGCAGAGGAACTACATACACATTCATATCTCTTACGATTGCTTGGCTACAAGTGGACTTTTGACGATTACCTTCTGATGGCTTGGGCGAAGCCACCAAAAAATTGCAAACAGAAACTGACACATGCCTAAAACAATGCCGTTTACAGATTGTTTATAATTGGAAGAAGAAGCCCTTTAACGTTCCTTCCGAAGGACGGCTAATAGAGTTACTTGGCCAGACATCTGGAAAGACAAGCATCCCCAATTTACCTCACACGACAGATTTTAACTTCAGTTACCTGAAAGAAACTGCACAAGTCACTGGTTCAGTCCTACCACTCAACCCTTCAGTAGATATATAAGTAAATCGTCCATACTTCCTCTAAAAAATCTAACTTCTAACTAAATACCATCTTCTACTTTTATACCGCGATAGTAAAAAAAAAAAGAACCCCCGTTTGAAAGGTCACTGCTCCCTGAATATCATAGCAATACAATTTACAACTGTTTTGTTTTATTGCTAATATTCAATTCAATTCAATTCAAACTTTATTCATAAGAAATACATGATACATAATACAATGTACTGTAAAACTTATACGACTCAGAAAAAGCAAAGCTTATCTAGTCTGAGCCGCTTTGAGAACAAAAACAAGCGAAATATATACAAAACGTAACGAGAAGAATAGTAGTAGCAAACTGGTAAAAGTATAATGGTTAATAATATAAAGCGTTAAAGGTTAAGTCATTTTGTATTCGATTTAATTTGTTGTTGTTTTTTTTTTTCGTTTCTTTAATTTATTGGTATTGAAGGAGTCTAAGATTTTTTATTTCGTTAGAAAATGATTTTACGTTATTGATATGTTTTATTTTATCTGGGAGGTTATTCCAGAGTCTTGCACCTTTGTTTTTAAGCGTTTGGTCACCCCAATGTTTGCGTGTTCTGCATAGTTTATAGTCTTTTCTTTGTCTTGTTTCGTATTTATGTTTACCCTCATTAGTTTCAAAATAGCTATGAAATGCAGCTGGAAGTTTTTCTGGGTTATGGTTCACTTTATGCATGAAGTTAAGAATTTTTGCTTCATAGAGATCTTTTACTTTTAAAATTCCATACGATTTATGCAGAATGTTTGTAGAGTATCTATAGTCTTTGAACTGCAAGATTTTAAGCATTCTATTTTGCAGTACTTGGAGTCGCTTTAGATGACATTCTTTAGCCACTCCATAAACTTCTAAGGCGTAGCTTATTTTTGATTGCACTAAGCTGAGAAATAAAGCCTTCAAACATTCAGCTGGGACCAAGTGTCGCAGTTTAGCGAACATAGAGCAATATTTAACTAAGCTGCTAGCAAGTATGTCTATATGGTCATTCCAGTTTAAGTTGCAATCTATTTGCAGTCCAAGATATTTTAGACTGTTGACTTCTTTAAGTTTGGATCCCATTTCGATTGCAAAATCGTTGTCGATGGTTTTATTTCGATTTGGTTTAAAAAGGCAATGATTTGTTTTACTGGTGTTGATAAGCAGTTTGTTTGCTTTGAACCACTCATCTAATTTGGCTAGTTCGCTGTTGATTACTCTAGCTAAGTCGTTAATATTGTTGCTAAAGCAAAATATGTTTGTGTCATCAGCAAAGAGTCTTGGTTTAACATCATTCATAGCGTTTGCCATGTCATTTACGAATATTGTGAAAAGAATTGGGCCTAGGACTGACCCTTGTGGTACTCCTGTTTCAATGGTTTCTAAGGCAGATTGTGTCTTATTGCAGCACGTGTATTGTTTACGTTTACTGAGATAGCTGGAAAACCAGTTTCCAACGATCCCTCTAAATCCACAATGATTGAGTTTGTGAAGAAGAATCTCATGGTCAATAG
The DNA here is from genome assembly GCA_039566865.1 of Aurelia coerulea. NCBI lineage: Eukaryota > Metazoa > Cnidaria > Scyphozoa > Semaeostomeae > Ulmaridae > Aurelia > Aurelia coerulea. The sequence continues at coordinate 395,442 of CM076951.1, read as the reverse complement.
TATCAAATGCTTTTGATAGGTCGAGAAATACACCAAGTGCACAGTTATCTTGATCTAATTTGCTGTAGATTTTATCGGTAATTTCTAAGAGAGCATGCACTGTTGAGTGGTTTTCTCTGAATCCGAATTGGAGTTCATACAATAGTTTGTGTTTTTTGATGAAAGTCATCATACGTTTGACAACCAGACGTTCAAATATTTTTTCAAAGCAAGATAGGAGGGAGATTGGTCTGTAGTTTTCTGCGAGGTATCTTTCACCCTTCTTGAAAACAGGAATTACTTTTGCGACTTTCCAAATATCTGGAAATATTCCAGAATTTATGGAAAGGTTGTAGATGTGAGAGAGTGGGCTAACTAGGAGTTCAAAGGTAGATTTTATAATCGATGGCTTAATACCATCATGTCCTGGAGATTTGTTGCCTTTTAGAAGTTTTATTTCAGTAACGATTTCATGTTCTTTTATTGGCTGGAAAAAGAAAGATTTTTCGACAGGATTTTTCAAGTAGCTGTTAAAGTTCGTTGAACAATTTTTTATCTTTGCAGCACTTTTTTTTGCCTACTGTACAAAAGTGCTTGTTTAGTGCGTTTGCAATGTCGGTATCATCAAAATACGATTGATCATCATCGGTGGTAATTCTCTTAATGAGATTGTTAGATTTTCCTTTTTTAGGATGTTCAATTAGGTTTGGTAATTTACTTGGCGCGAATTGGCCATTCCTTCCCGTAGCTATGGGAGAATTTCTGCAGAAAGCACCTTCCAAAAATTTGAAAAAACTGTTCAAAATTATGAGCAAAGTTTCTTGGTTTTCCTTTGACACTCACATGTATTGATGCATTTTTTCCTCTCGGGAGAATGGAATCCCCCTGAACAGGTTATTGGTACCAGGGAAAGACGTTTTAGAAGACTTCTTAAGAGAAGGCATGTGCTAAAGCGTGCAGAAGTCATTACTGTAAGGCCCGTATAAGGCAGAAATGTCACGAACATTTTTTCATGATTTTGGGCACATTTTGAAGGTTTCTTGAAGAGCCTTTCTCGATAACATCCCTCATAATTTTAAGAACGGTGTGGCCGACTTCAGTCACGTAAATCATAAAATGGATTTGAACATGTCTACCATTAAACTATATATTTGCCGACATCATCGTCTTGATATTCAGTGAGCCGTGACCTTTCAAATTGGGATTCTTTTTATTAAATCGCCCGGTACATTATAACTTTTCTAAGAAATTGTCTTCGATTATATAAACATTATATATCACATGCCGAATGATTCTATATACGTATGCATGGCTCTGATGAAGGCTTGACGCCGAAACACGAAAAAACAAAAAATGGCTTCTGTTGTAGTGTAAGACCCAGGGATCTGAATGACTTCAGATTTCTCCAACATTTCATTGCGCTTGAGTGGCGCAGTGGAATGTTGGAGAAACTTTTGGCACGAAGACCCCGGGTTCGATCCCAGGCAGGGGCACATTTTAATTCTCGAATTGTGGTAGCCCACTCATGATAAATATATTTCACCGTGTCAGCTGATGCCGAATGATTCTTTATACATCATATCATTGCATTGGTTCCAAATTCTTAAGAAGGTGGGTATACAATTTTATGACGAATTTCATTAAACTGAATTGCTCCAAAGAAAACTTTATCTATATCGCTTAGCTCTACTACGGTTAGACTTTTCAAAAATCTTCAATGTTTTCAGAATTAGAGTGTTTTTCTTCGTTTCTAAGAATTCAAGAAAAATGTTGAAAAGATCTTAAAACCATCGCAATTTCAAAACTTTTTTATGAAACATGAAATACATTTCAAGAAAACCATAGTTTATCGATGTTTACAAAAGGTATCAAGCAAAAGTCTGTCACTCTTCTAGTTTACGATTGAGAAATTTGATGGCGTCACATTCTCAGATGAGTTGAAATATAAACTACGCTGTAATTTTAAGAATAGTCATGATTTCTGAATATTCTAACGGTATAGTCTTAGATCAGTAGCTAAAGTTTCTTTAAAGCCATTCATTTAAAAGAAACAGGTCATACAATTTCAGGTCCACTCTTTCAAATCGATTTAAAGATTTTGAGCCTGTGCTATACATGAAAGGGGCTCCGTCGTCAAGATGTAAACAAAACGATGATTTTTGCAGTTTTATGAAAGGTGATATCACACGGGATTTTGATATTTTGTTTTTCAAAATGAAAAGTGCTGTTTGGACATAAATCATTGTACTTCACTAAGGAACAAACCCAAACATTCATATCTTCTACGATTGCTCGGATATAAGTGGATTTTTAACGGTCGCTTTTGGTGGCTTGGGTGAAGCCACCAAACAAACTGCAGAGAACAATGGATGAACAATGGATAATTGGTGACACGTGCGAGTTTATAGATTTGTTTACTGTTTGACGACGGAGCCCCTTTAAACTAGAGTATCCTCAAAAATAACAGAAAAGAAAACATAAAAACACCACTGTTATTTTACAGACGCTTCGATAAAAATCTTCTGTATAGACCATACGCATTATTAATAATTTTGCTGGGCGTAATAAATGCCTCCTCTACTCTTGATATATAACAGCAAATAATAGAAGTTCCCGCTTCATTCTAAACACAAATTCCAAACCACAAACAGTTGACCGTAAACTGGTCATTACTGATTAGGGAAACTATATCGATACACCAAAATTTCGTCAATGATTATGTTAGTGTTAGTTGACTCAAAATCAAACAGAAGAAAGTTTGACCGGAAACCGGTTAATAATCCCTGAAGATACTATAAAGATATACCTAATTTTGGTTACTGGTTGTACCTTGTGGTAATAGCGGCCTTGTCTCTCCCTGTTTAGGATCTCCTTCTGGTTTATTGTCTCAAAACCAAACAGAAGGAAGTTTGACCGAAAACCGGTTAATAACGCTTGAAGATACTATAAAGATATACCTAATTTTGGTTACTGGTTGTACCTTGTGGTAATAGCGGCCTTGTCTCTCCTTGTTTAGGATCTGCTCCTGGTTTATTGTCTCAAAACCAAACAGAAGGAAGTTTGACTGAAAACCGGTTAATAACGCTTGAATATACTATAAAGATATACCTAATTTTGGCTACTGGTTGCACCTTGTGGTAATAGCGGCATTGTCTCTCCTTGTTTAGGATCTGCTTCTGGTTTATTGTCTCAAAACCAAACAGAAGGAAGTTTGACCGGAAACCGGTTGATAACGCTTTAAGACACTACAAAGATATACCTAATTTTGGTTACTGGTTGTACCTTGTGGTAATAGCGGCCTTGTCTCTCCTTGTTTAGGATCTCCTTCTGGTTTATTGTCACTTCCAACTTGTGTTAATTCTGGGCAACTTTCTATTCGTTCACTTTTCTACAATGAAAACAACTATTTAAAGACCCATGACCGACCAGCAGCCTTTGCACGCCTTAGTTTTTGCTTACAACGGTCAATAGACTGCTAACAATGAGCCCTACTCATCATTCATCAAAGCGAGACTCTCACGAAACTGTTAATATTGGTCAATATTGATTCACTCCAATCCATCCAGTACTCTTGATGCTATGAATTTTCAAAAGTGGGAACTTTTTTCTGGCTCACCCGGTACAGTGAAATTTTAAAATGAAATGAAGTGAAAACTTGAAAAGTCTCCTTGAAGACACAACTGGAGGAGAGGCCTCTGTGAAAATGAATCAGTCGAGCAATCACGAAGGCTAGATAGAACCTTACAGGTTGGACATGACGACTATTTATTACTAGACAAACATCATTTAAAGGTGACCTGAAGCGAAAATTTTCATCAATGCAAATGGATGGCACAGTCAAATGCTGAAGAATCCTATTTATATTTCTTTGGTATCTCATTTCGTTTTCAAGATATCCACTGATATTAAGTTGCAGCTGATGACGTCATTTTGTTTGCAAATTACTAGGACAACATATGGAAATATAACTGTATCTGATTTTTGGAAGGTTACAGTGGTAAGAAATATTGCAGCTGAGCTGAATAGATATTATATAAATTGCCTCATGACTTAATATGATGTTTAGAAAGGCATGTTGATTGTACAAAGTTTTTTAATTAAACTTCTCTTTGGAAACATGGCCAACCTTGTATACTTTCTTTACATTTTGCAAACAAAATGACGTCATCAGCCAATCATACAAAACAGTGGATAACTCAAAAATGAAAGAAGGTATCAAAACAATTTAAACTACATTATTTATCATTCAACTGCGCTATTCATGTGCATCAATAAACATTTTCGCTTCACACTACCTTTAATAAAGAACCTCTTTCCGGCTACCAAGGAAAACTTAGATCCGTTTATTTGGGTTTCTATCGCATAACAAGGAAAATAATAGAAGAGGTTTACTCACAATTCTGCCATACCAAAGACTTTTGAACTGTCCTTTCAACAATGACACAATTATAACAGGGATCAAGACACTTGGTACTAAATACAGCAATGCTGGTTGGCCAGATTTCATAAAAACTAAAGCTACGAATGTGATAATCATGCCAATTCCATAACCTGCAATGTGAAATACATCTGTCTTATGTGACATTTTAATGTTGGAATTAATCAGCTATCTACAGGGTGTCCCAAAAAAATTGTGCCCCGTTTGTCTGAAGATTGTGACAAAACGGCAAAAGATTCTCGCCAAACTTTTGCATGATGGTGCTCTTCAGATGTTCAATTAAAGTTTGCCACCATCCATGTAAAAATCTGTTGAAAAATGATGGAGCTATGACCTTCAGGAGACCAAATTTTTCCGATCAGTGAAACCAGCGGTCGGCCATTTTGTCTTACTATTTTGCAGCGATAAATAGCTTCATGGATTGAAAATGAAACAGCAGCCTCTAATGTCATAGCTCTGGTGAAAATTCCGATAATCGTCGGAGAGTTCCACTATTTCTGACCTCACAGAAATTATTTTTTTACCTCACGTGAAGATACTTATCACTGCAAAATGGTAAGACAAAATGGCCGACCGCTGGTTTCAGTCATCAGGCAAATTTGGTCTTCCGAAGGTCATAGCTCCATCATTTTTCAACGGATTTTTACGGGGATGGTGGAAAACCTTAATTGAACATCTGAAGAGCACCATCATGCAAAAGGTTGGCAAGAATCTTTTGCCGTTTTGTCGCAATCTTCAGACAAACGGTGCACAATTTTTTTGGGACACCCTGTATTTTTAGCTATCATTTTTTGTAAAGACAGAACAGACTAAAATTGAAAAGGTTTCAACCTGTATAATTATTTCTATTATTATTGTTTGCGTATGGAACGGCCTAGATTTTACCATTGCATCTGAGTGGTGTCAAGGGAGGCTCCGCTAACGCCAATTTTTTGTGGCTTCCCTTTGTAACGTCGTGCCTTTTTGCATGTGGTGGTAGGGTGGAATTCACTATCGGGCTGTCCTAGGTTCAGCAATTGCTAAAATAGTTTAGCAGCTAGCGAATCCATGGAAGGTTACCTGGGGGAGTCACATAAATAAGCTGGCACAACCTCAAGTGCGTCATAAAAGCTCCCAGTTTCTCTTGACAATTCAATGAAACTACCAAAAGCTCAATGCACAGCTCTTGAATGGCAACATCTCTTAAGAATACAACGACAATGGACTTTTGGGTATTGATTTTAGGCTGACTTATGCTTTTTAGAACTTGTTCATGTATCATGTATTCAATTTTAAATTATATCTTATTCTAAAGTGCATTCATTGTGATGTAAATAATTGTTTACTATAAATACTTGGCTGCCCTGTAAATAGCTCACACTGACGAAGAATTTTATCGAAACGTTTGGAAATTAGCAGTTGTGTTTTTATTTCTATTATTATTATTATTATTATTATTATTATTATTATCATCATCATCATTATTATTACTATTATCAAGCCTTCGATAACAAATAATAACGCAGTATTTTAATAACATGACTCAATGCCTGTAATTTAGCAAAGTAGCCTTGTTATCATGGGGTAAATTAACTAGAAAACCTCGTTGTTTGCAAAAGTTAATTTAAATAAAATATCAGCTTGAAAAATGGAAGATTGCCTGCATCTCGGTGCATGGCATTAATGATCTGCTTACGTTGATCAATTATTACGACCATTTGTACAAATCACCAATCTTTCAAACGATTCTTTGACGCATCTTTTATTGCATGGTGCTCAAGACCTTTCTGATCAGTTGAACAGAAATCTACTCCAATCAACTTCAAGCTTCATCCAGGAAACTGGTCGCTTTGATTAAGATCTATTGAGACTTCAGTCTTTAGCTATGTACTAAGCAACCACCAAGTCCTTTATCGTAAATAGTTCTTTGTAAATTCTGTTTCATATCAGATGTCAGGCATTTTACTTACCTAAATCAACAATAACATGATTTGCACTCGTGACATCATTCAACTCATTGCAACCCTGACCTGACATCTGATATGAGACAGAATCTAGTACAGTATCCATAAATCTTTAATTGTTTCGTAATGTGACTGTATACAGTTTAACGTTTCATGTTTTTATATATTTGCCATGGGGTAGTCATTGTCTTTCGCTTCCCATGGCATTTTACTTGTAGTGGTGGATAGTAATTTAAATCGGTACAGTAGAATGTACGATATTGTAAAGCTTTATATTTGAATGAAAACAAATCTGTTCACGTGAGGCCTTAAAAAAGACCTTCACCCATTTTGGCCAGGAAGGGGGGGGGGGCATTTTTGTCGTCAACCAAAATGCGATATTGATAAAGACAAATGCATAAAAATAACATACCTATCAATGAAACTAAAAAATAGAGACTTTTCGGCACTTCTGCCACAATGTCGAAATTCCTGCAGAATCCAACAAATAGACCTGAAATGAAGGAAAAATATGTAACTGAAAATATGACAAGATTACACTCATTACAAAATTAATCGTCACGCTGATCTCGTAAGCATACAGCCTCGTTTGCGTGAGCATACAGCCTTATTACTTCAATCACATTTATATATATGTAGACTAAAACAAAAACAAATTCGTTAAACGTTTCGGCGCAAGCCTTCATCAGTAATGACTTTTCAAAATCAGACAGAGCATACATATACATCTCGAAATACAAAAACAATATAAAACAATAGCCTAAGCGGGATGCCGCTAAATACAATAAATCGCAAAAGGTGTTAAAATAGGGATGTTACCAGAAGCGGCAAGAGGAAGATCAAAGAAAGCGCAGAGTATAGAGCCGCTAAAGTCGGCGGCGGTGTCTGTTTCGCGGGAGCTGAAAAAACCTGTGTAATAACAAAACAAGCAATAGAAAGATCCAAAAGCAGATTGGCAGAAAAGAGATCCTTAAAGAATATATATATATAAACGAAATAACGTGGCAAAGCCACACAACGTTTCTTCAGAGTTATATCTCGTAGAGCAGCAAGGGCGATGCCACCATGAGAGTCCACCACCAGAGTTCTCAAGAGCTCAAAACCATGCAGTCCAAAAGAAAGCTGAAAGGTCGAGCGAGACTGAGCAATATGAAAACTATTTAGGAAAAAAGGCAGAAAAGTGAAGAAAAAATTCTTTCGGACAAAAAGGCTCAAGAACCAGAAAAGCTCGGCAGCAGACCTTAATCTCGAAAAGAAAGGATATCTGGTCAGCAAGGAACCTTCAATTCCAACTTAAGGTGGAACTACAAGACAGGATATTGTAGACAGGATAGGATAGATGTAACAATCAGACCTAACAACGTGGACGAGGTACACGACTGAAAAATTGAATACTACAATAATGAAGAAATCGCTGAGTTGGTGAAAAAGAATACCGCAATCACATATCGGATATTGTAGTCACTGTTGAAAACACAGCTATTGTGCTAGATGTAACAGTCAGACCTAACAACGTGGACGATGTACATGACTGAAAAATTGAATACTACAATAATGAAGAAATCGCTGAGTTGGTGAAAAAGAATACCGCAATCACATATCGGATATTGTAGTCACTGTTAAAAACACAGCTATTGTGCTAGATGTAACAATCAGACCTAACAACGTGGACGAGGTACACGACTGAAAAATTGAATACTGCAATAATGAAGAAATCGCTGAGTTGGTGAAAAAGAATACCGGAATCACATATCGGATATTGTAGTCACTGTTAAAAACACAGCTATTGTGCTAGATGTAACAGTCAGACCTAACAACGTGGACGAGGTACACGACTGAAAAATTGAATACTATAATAATGAAGAAATCGCTGAGTTGGTGAAAAAGAATACCGGAATCACATATCGGATATTGTAGTCACTGTTAAAAACACAGCTATTGTGCTAGATGTAACAGTCAGACCTAACAACGTGGACGAGGTACACGACTGAAAAATTGAATACTATAATAATGAAGAAATCGCTGAGTTGGTGAAAAAGAATACCTGAATCACATATCGGATATTGTAGTCACTGTTAAAAACACAGCTATTGTGCTAGATGTAACAGTCAGACCTAACAACGTGGACGAGGTACACGACTGAAAAATTGAATACTATAATAATGAAGAAATCGCTGAGTTGGTGAAAAAGAATACCGGAATCACATATCGGATACTGTAGTCACTGTTAAAAACACAGCTATTGTGCTAGATGTAACAGTCAGACCTAACAACGTGGACGAGGTACACGACTGAAAAATTGAATACTATAATAATGAAGAAATCGCTGAGTTGGTGAAAAAGAATACCGGAATCACATATCGGATATTGTAGTCACTGTTGAAAACACAGCTATTGTGCTAGATGTAACAGTCAGACCTAACAACATGGACGAGGTACATGACTGAAAAATTGAATACTGCAATAATGAAGAAATCGCTGAGTTGGTGAAAAAGAATACCGCAATCACATATCGGATATTGTAGTCACTGTTGAAAACACAGCTATTGTGCTAGATGTAACAGTCAGACCTAACAACGTGGATGAGGTACATGACTGAAAAATTGAATACTGCAATAATGAAGAAATCGCTGAGTTGGTGAAAAAGAATACCGGAATCACATATCGGATATTGTAGTCACTGTTGAAAACACAGCTATTGTGCTAGATGTAACAGTCAGACCTAACAACATGGACGAGGTACATGACTGAAAAATTGAATACTGCAATAATGAAGAAATCGCTGAGTTGGTGAAAAAGAATACCGCAATCACATATCGGATATTGTAGTCACTGATGAAAACACAGCTATTGTGCTAGATGTAACAGTCAGACCTAACAACATGGACGAGGTACATGACTGAAAAATTGAATACTACAATAATGAAGAAATCGCTGAGTTGGTGAAAAAGAATACCGGAATCACATATCGGATATTGTAGTCACTGTTAAAAACACAGCTATTGTGCTAGATGTAACAGTCAGACCTAACAACATGGACGAGGTACACGACTGAAAAATTGAATACTATAATAATGAAGAAATCGCTGAGTTGGTGAAAAAGAATACCGGAATCACATATCGGATATTGTAGTCACTGTTAAAAACACAGCTATTGTGCTAGATGTAACAATCAGACCTAACAACGTGGACGAGGTACACGACTGAAAAATTGAATACTGCAATAATGAAGAAATCGCTGAGTTGGTGAAAAAGAATACCGGAATCACATATCAAATCACATTTCGTCCTCGTCCTAAATTTGATTTTTTGGCATGACAAGATTACATGCAACTATTACGTCACTCATAGTTTTTGTAGATCCTTTCTTTATGAAGATAATCCGAACTTTGATGTTATTTTTTTGAAATCCAGCACTATTGCGTTGTTATGTCACAAACAAGGTACCGAGAATCTCCCTAAACAATAAAAAAGTCTCGTCAGCGTATGTTATCTATTCTTTAGCTTTTTAAAACTTGTAAATTATATTTATTTCTTGTAAATTGCTTTATTTTACGTGGCAAATTTCAACATACATACAAATATAAAAGGTACCGAGAATCTCTCTAAACAATAAAAAAGTCTCGTCAACAAGAGAATTATCCAACAAACAAATATTGTTTCTCCTGGGAGAAGTAAACAGTTGGATATCTGAAGCGCAATATCATGCAAAAGTTTAGCGAGAATCTATTGCTGTTTATGTCGCAATTTTCAGACAAACGGGGCACAATTTTTTTGGCACAATTTTTTTGGGACACCCAGTATAGTCAGTCTCAAATTAGATGTTACCTGTAAATGTGAAGGTGAAGTTGCGATTTTTAGCGCCAAGCGCTGGGATTGCAGAAGTCGAATAAGCCTAATCGAGTCCGCGACCCCTGGTCATGACGCAGAAGTGATGGGGCTCTACCTGGGATAAACCCGGTCCACCTGACTGTTCTGGCTGCGAATAACAGCAGTGGAAGCGTTTTGGAAAGGAACTTTGTGTGATCGCAAATCTCAGGTGACATCTAGTTTGAGACAGACTTCAGTATGGTGAAACCGATTTTAGAGCAATCAATTCTCTGTATATTAACCCTGTTTATGTTACGAGGGAGCCAATTCATTTAATCGTTATTTATAAGCAAACATCGAGTGATCTTTTCAGGACAACCTGTCCACAGAGAGGATGGAAAATGATAAGATAGGCATACCTGGCAGGAGAATGTCTCCGAACCCTAACAATGAGTATGGTCTTTCGCATAATGATAATGCAGATTTTATTAATTTTGGCACTCTTATTACCATCGGTAATTGTTCTTTACTGCCTTTTCCTATAAAAGTAAACAAAATAATTTCATTATAACATACCGGAAGGGCCTGGCCGATTTGCTACCGGGTGTCCCAAACAATACTCCTGTTTAAAAAATCATCAAAAATTGATTATCAAACCTTTGATAAAATGTTCTTTTTGAATTGTTTTGTCAAAGACCCAAAAATATATATAGATGCTAAAATGTTTGCTTTTGATGCAACGAGGTAGAAAAATTACTTGTTGATAAACCATCTTTTGAGCTATACTTTTAAGCAAAATGCTCAATCTTGCCTAACAGTCAAAATTTTTAGAATTTTCATCGTCATCGAAGTCTCCAATGATAGTGTGCATTTCCTTCTGTCATCTTTGACCAAACTAGAAGCTTTATATGCACAAAGAAATTGATCTGGCAAGCATAAATGCTTTTTTTGCAGTATGATTCAGAACCAGGCAGCCTTAAAGAGCTAAATTTGCTAATTTAAAACCAATTACAAAATCAGCTCTGTCTGGAAAAATAATTGGATCTCTGATCTACTTGGCAAAAGAAGAAAACTGAAAATCGGTCATGTAATCAAATTTTGGTGATTTTTCAAACGGGAGTACTTGTTTTGGGACACTCGGTATCTTTACTGTTTAATGACCCTTTTTAGTTTAAATAGCTAGTAGATTGGGGTAGCTTGCAACCAAGAAAGACATCTTGCCAGCCATGATGGCTTGGTCTAAAGTTTAGGCTCTGCATTAACTTCAATTATTTGGTTGCAGGCTGTCCTGACTTGTAGCTTAGTTTAATGTTTGTATGGTGTTCGTTCTGTTCTTTGACCTCTTTACACACTGTTCTGGTATTGTCCTTGTTTTTTTGTTTGATGTTATGGCCTTAGGGCAGTCGTGCCGTCACGTCACGTCACATCACGTCACGTCACGTCACGTCACGTCACGTCACGTCACGTCACGTCACGTCACGTCACGTCACGTCACGTCACGTCACGTCACGTCACGTCACGTCACGTCATGTCACGTCACGTAAGGCAAGGCAAGGCAAGGCAAGGTAACGTCAAGCCAGGTCAGGTTAGGGACTATTGTTTGTCTGTTGTGATGAACCTCTGGTGTTTTTGGCTCAGGGGTCCTCGGGTCGTAGAGTCCGGTTTTTAAACATGATAGATTAAGCATAAACCAAATAATGCTTACCTGTGGCTACTTCTACCATGACAGATTTGCCTCGTGCTGAGAACAATGGCGTGATGAATACAAAGAATATATCGTACACGAGCAAGGACATCAACAGAAGGGCACTGACTTTTAAGTTTGGTAATTTGATCAATTTGATGAGACTACAGCAGAAGCACACGCCGAGGAAGTCTTGTAGCATCCATGCGTATCTGGAAGAGAATTTCATCGTCGTTCAACTGTACGCTAGCTAAACATTGGTATGAATTAATTAGTTTGAAGCACTGCTGTTTGGTTCGCGTAAACTGGCGCTGTAGCATTAATTAACAAACACTACATTTAAATAATAAGGAGTAAACTTCTGCGGATTGGAAATTGCTACAGACAGTGCCCTAAAATGATATAGATAGCGCTTATACACCGCTAAACTTCTTGGGAAAGGAAAAGCTATTTTTCTCTTTCATAGTCAGCAACTATTACATTTAAAGGAAATGCTCGATTCATGTTTGATTGATATTTTCAAACGACATATTTCATCTTAATTCTTTCACCCTATTTCATTTGCCCCCCTCCGTCATCCTATTAGATCTTTTCTGACAACTCTGCAATGACTAAGTCCATGGCAATAATACTTTCTGGCACTCTGAAGCTGCCTATTGTCAAGGTGAAGGTGAAGTTGCGTTTTGCAGCGCCCAGCGTTGGGATCGCAGAAATAGAGCAGACCTAATCGAGTCCGCGACCCCTTGTCATGACGCTCAAGTGGTGGGGCCGTACCGGGTATCATTCCCTGTTCGCCTGACTGTTCTGGCTGCAAAGTAACAGGATTACGCCACTGCGCCACAACACCTTCAATTATTGTGCTACAGTAAATACCCACGCATAAAAAAACAGTGGATAAAGGACCTGCAGACAGAAATTTTGCAATTATGCCCCCATTGTATAAGTCTGAAGTTGGAAATAGGTTCTTAATGGTAGAGACCATGGTGTCTTATTCCCAAAACAGAAGTTTGTGGAAAAGTCACTACAGGAATATAAAAATAATACAGGAAAAGCCGCTGGAATTATATGTCAAACTTTCTGACAGAAGGGGTGGTTTAAGTATTGAAAGCACTTACGAAGCATGGAATAAACTTTGGTGAATTTCACAATCTAGGAAATTTCGCGGAATAAACTGTCGCAAATTTAGGGGCAGGAAAAACGCGAAAGTTTCTACAAATTAAGAAACGAAAGTATTTACGAAGCATGTCTCTCTGTGAACAACCATATAACGGAATAAAATTTCACGAATTTCAGGCCAGAAGCGCGAAAAACGTGAAATTACTTACGAAGCATGTCTCTCTGTGAACCACCATATAACGGAATAAAATTTCACGAATTTCAGGCCAGAAGCGCGAAAAACGTGAAATTACTTACGAAGCATGTCTCTCTGTGAACCACCATATAACGGAATAAAATTTCACGAATTTCAGGCCAGAAGCGCGAAAAACGTGAAATTACTTACGAAGCATGTCTCTCTATTAGCCACCATATAACTAATCCCATGCAAAAGAAAAATAACATGACCATTCTATACTCTAACTGCGTTTTGATGACTGGAAGTGTCGGCGTCTTGCATGTTCCTATGGAAGGAAGAGTAGAGGTATAGATCAGCTGATGAAACAGATTAAAAGAGCTGCATAAGAAATCCTTTCAGAGCCTGTTTATATAAGAAGGAATACCTCACCTGATAGACCTAGCTGACATGCGAGATTCCGCCCAGGATATGAAAAAACATTCACTAAAAGGTGGGTGTAAAAATTCGATAAATTTGTCTTTGAATTGAATGGCTTAAAAGGAACTTACTTACCACATTTGATGTGGTTCAAAATGGCCTTCAGACAATCAAACGTTCCATTGCACGTTGCGATGGCGAACAAACCAATGACCATAGATATGAAACCTACTTACCACATTTGATGTGGTTCAAAATAGCCTTCAGACAATCAAACGTTCCGTTGCACGCTGCAATGGCGAACAAACCAATGACGATATATATGAAACCTACTTACCACATTTGATGTGGTTCAAAATGGCCTTCAGACAATCAAACGTTCCGTTGCACGCTGCAATGGCGAACAAACCAATGACGATATATATGAAACCTACTTACCACATTTGATGTGGTTCAAAATGGCCTTCAGACAATCAAACGTTCCGTTGCACGCTGCAATGGCGAACAAACCAATGACGATAGATATGAAACCAACTTAACACATTTGATGTGGTTCAAAATAGCCTTCAGACAATCAAACGTTCCGTTGCACGCTGCGATGGCGAACAAACCAATGACGACATATATGAAACCTACTTACCACATTTGATGTGGTTCAAAATAGCCTTCAGACAATCAAACGTTCCGTTGCACGCTGCGATGGCGAACAAACCAATGACGATATATATGAAACCTACTTACCACATTTGATGTGGTTCAAAATAGCCTTCAGACAATCAAACGTTCCGTTGCACGCTGCGATGGCGAACAAACCAATGACGACATATATGAAACCTACTTACCACATTCGATGTGGTTCAAAATAGCCTTCAGACAATCAAACGTTCCGTTGCACGCTGCAATGGCGAACAAACCAATGACGATATATATGAAACCTACTTACCACATTTGATGTGGTTCAAAATAGCCTTCAGACAATCAAACGTTCCGTTGCACGCTGCGATGGCGAACAAACCAATGACGACATATATGAGGTACTTGTAAAAGAAATACAGCAGCAACAGAATGGTACAAATCACTCCAATGAAAACAATGATTGTGATTGGCGTGATTTTGAGGGAATCCTCCTCCTCTTCATCCACCACGGAATCACCTTCTTTTGACATCCTATAAAAAATAGAGCAACTGAATTATGTTTCATAACTCAAGACACGTGATCTATCAAAGTCTGTCCGTTGATTCGAATACATCAATTGTTAAATGACAAGACCAGGGTCAGTATGATTGTTGATCAGATAAAAGACTGCACTATTTTGAATTTTGTGTAGTATTTTCTTTAAATTGTTTTCTCTGCGAAATTATGTATTTCAATTTGCGAAATGAGTGATGTGAAGTCATTAACGCACAAGGTTATAGCCTCGAAGGCCTCGACGTCATGTTGTATATAGCATCTAAACCGAGGATAGCCTCCTTATCACGCACTTTTACAAAATGGCGACGACATTTGGCCTAACTTATGAAAAATTGTCTACAAGTTGACAGCTGCTACGAATGTCAAAACGTGGAGAGACGGTATAATTGTTCTTCATCAGTTGTTAAGGTTGTTTTTGACATTAATTTTATAAACCCTGGACTTTTCTTTCAAGGCAACTTTAAATACATATATGCAACACATCGTTCCATACATATAATACTGTTATCAAATGATTGTGAGGTAAATATTGGAAAATATTTGGACCGCAGTTTGACGGCCTGATATTTCCAGCATGGATGGAGTACTCGTTTAATAAGGTCTTTATCAGATGGCAGAACCTTTTGAGAACAATGTCTACATTATGGTACTTTTATATTGCGTTTTATATTGTGCATAACTGTAGTTGGTCGTGTCGACGTTAACTGCATCGGCATTTTCTTCGTGTATGAATGCAAGTTCATCTGAAAAATTTACAGCAAAGAAATCTTCGAGGAAAAAGCTAAACTTTGGCTGTTAACTCTTGCAGCCTAAGCCTACACAAGAAGCTCCTCCCTTGTTGTCGATTTCCAAGGCAACGTGTCGGTCCAATACGAGTTTGAAAATACGGCTTTTGTAGACAAATGAAGAGCCAATCAAATTGCTCCTCCGCAGCCGGTCTGGGGAGTCATATCAACGAGCGCCATAGAATAATATAAAGTACTGTTTAAATTGTAATGTATCGTAAACAAAGTTGTCAAAAGTTTCACTGTACCTCTGTGGCGTTTGTTTGTCAAGCGGTCGAATCAGTCCCCAGTGTGTTACGTCAAATACGTCGGAACCAAAGTCGCGTTGTCTGATAATGAAAGGTTTGTCAGATGTAGAAGATAAAATTTGGGAATGGAAGATAGGATTAAACTTCAGTTGGGGAGTCTCTTTGATCAAACTGGTTGTCAGAAGTCAGGGAGAAAATGTATCAGTCGAATGGGTTAAGTGTAACCCACAGTTGCGTTCTCCAATAATCACAGGGATGTCAGATGTCATGGAGAAAAGGATCGAGTGGGCAAGGGGATACGTATTGTGTTCTCTAATGATGAAAGGGATGTCGGATATAGGGGAAAATACGGGCAAAGGGGTTTAGTCTTAACCTAAAGTTGCGTTCTCTAATAATCACAGGGATGTCAGATTTCATGGAGAAAAGAAATGGATCGAGTGGGCAAGGGGATACGTATTGTGTTCTCTAATGATGAAAGGGATGTCAGATGTACAGGAGGAAATATCTCAGTCATGTGGTTAAATGTTCAACGGCAACTGTGTTCTCTAATGATGTATGCGGAGAAATACTATGCGCATACTAACCGGTTTTGTGTTGTACAGGAAAATATAAAGCCCGAGGTCTTAAAAGTACAGACCGAGCTTGCGAGGTCTGTGCAATAAGACCGAGGGCTTTATATTTTCCTGTACAACTACAAAAACGGTTAGTATGAGTTTTATTACCTGATAGCTTCTAATTTTGACTTATACCATTTAGTCAAACTCATTTTGTTACTGTTATGTCGTTTGAGCTCATTGTAAATCTCACAGGCCTAAATTAGTTGCTGTGGTGACAAAAACGCGTCCTTGTATCGTATTATACAAGGCTACGGGAAAACCGCGGGAAATGTGCGATTAGCCAATGGGATTGGCGGGATTCTTGTATTGCCTCGTTTTTGAAACGTCAGTCAGGTAATAATGGGAAGTATTAACCCAAAGTTGTGTTCTCTCAAGATCAAAAGATTTGTCAAATGTCAGGGAGAAAATCTATCGGTCAAATGAGCAACGGGCATACATGTCAACCCCTGCGCGACATCATGACGTCATGGTTGTTTTCTGTAATGATCATAAGGTTTGCAATAAACAAGGGAGAAGATTGATCGGCAGGAAGGGAAAGACGGTTACAATGAAAAAACTTACTTCACCAGGCTCAGCTAAACCACAGTTTAAAATCGGGGAGGACGATACTAAAATGGCTGAATATACTAAATACCTAGGAGTTCAAGTAGATCAGCAATTAAAATGGTCTTCCCAATTGGCCTCATTGACAAGTAAGATTTCTAGAGGTATTGGCATATTAAGATACTCTAAAAGGTACGTGCCTGCATCCACTGTTAAACAGATGTACAAAAGCCTCGTGGAACCTTACTTTAGATATTGCTGCCCTGTTTGGGGGAATGTTGGTGAGACCTCTCTTAATAAACTCCAAAAGCTACAAAATCGTGCTGCCAGAATAGTTACCGGCAGCCGATATGACCAGTCAGCCTTGCCACTCTTTCGTGCCCTAGAATGGCCCACGGTTAGGGAATTGATTGATCTTGAAACACTAAAAATGGTTTTCAAGTCCCTAAACGGTGATGCGCCGTCCTATATGAGCGACATGTTCAATAGAGTGAACGTAACAACCTCTCGCGTACTGAGGAATTCTAATATAAACCTTAGGACTCCAATGTTAAGAACATCAGCTGGTCAGAGATGTTTTTCATTCAGAGGGGCCAGTCTCTGGAATGGGTTGAATGATGAATTAAAAGGAGCACCTACTCTAAAGAAATTCCGGGAAGGGTTGATGAAATCCCACAAAGCATAAGTTGAGATGCTTTATGCAATGAACTCTTTCATTTTACTTTTATTGATATTATTTTAATCAGAAATTGTAATCTTAGTTTAGTTTTTAGTATTTTTATTGCATGGCCCCCTGTAAATCAGTTTTTCTCTAACTGAGGGGCTACCATGCCTAAAAAATTGAAAATGAAAATGAAAAATGAAAATGAAACGCAACTTATGTCCCCTAATGAGTGAAATATTTGCCAAGAGTAGGGGTGAAAAGGTATCATGCAATTAGATGGGGGAATGTGGAGTAGGGGTGAAAAGGTATCACCCATATGGGGTAATGGAGTAAGTATAAACCCTAAGTTGCATTCCCCAAAAACTAAAAAGGTTTGTCAGATATAGGTGAGAGATTGCATAAGTCGAGTGGGGAAGGGAGCATTCACTGGCTAATCTATTTTCATCTTTCCTCGTGACATTTTAAAATAATTTTGAGAGCCACAAAAGTGGAAGGGTTTGTTCTAAGAACATACCTGTCTTTCGTTGTCACTCCACTCCAATATGATCCAACTGCGACACAAAAACATGCCAAGATCCAAATTATCAACAAATTTGGATCAAAGAGTGGATCATGCGGGTGCCAAAATTGTACAGTCAATGGTTGTCCAAGGCTCTGTAAAAGACGAAAATGTGACAACGTTCAATAACATGAAGGTGACCAATATCATACCTGAGACAAGACTAGTACCAGGCGAGTCAAGAAAAGGCCCGGCGTTTGAGAAGATAATGCTACCTAAATGTATAAGCAATGATATTTTGCAATATCTAGTTGAATATTTAACATGCTCAATAACTATCATATATTTATAATTACAAAAAGAATGAATAAAATATTAAATATTAAATATCTTATCCACTACTTTCTTGTGTAATATTTGTATTCTAAAGTTTTAATGTTGGAATTTATTATCTAATTACTTTTAGCTATCTTTGTATTTTGATCCAACGATAAAGAAATTGATAATAATAAGAAATAATAATGTGAGCAATATCATACCTGAAACAAGACTAATACTGGGCGAGAAAAGGCCCGGCGTTTGAGAAGATAATGCTACCTAAATGTATAAGCAATGATATTTTGCAATATCTAGTTGAATATTTAACATGCTCAATAACTATCATATATTTATAATTACAAAAAGAATAAATAAAATATCAAATATTTTTAGATATCTGCTTTTATACTGTACACTTTTGATGACTTGTAAATATCTTATCCAGATTTGGAACCTATGCTGAACATCAGATAGTGACGTAGCAAAGCTGTCCTAACAACTTTATGTTCCTTTTTTTTTATATATATATATTCAATTAAAATTTTACAATACATGTTACAGACTACTTTACCTACAAACTACTTTACAATACTACAAGGACGATGCCACGAGGAGCAAAAGTCTATGTCTACCCCATGGCATTGTTTAAAAAAAAATGCTAAACTTTTCGTGGTCAAGAGTAATAATACAGGAGTCTCGGTAGTATCACGACCATTTGTTGAAATCAACAGCCTTTCTAACAACGATCTTGTACAAATGGTGTTGTATGGTAATAAAGACCTTTCTAATAACATGAATACAAATATACTCGAATTGAATATTGATTTCATCCATAAACAGCTTGATTAGATTTGAACCCTTGTTTACGCCACTCCAGTGGCGTAACGTGCGGTAGTTGGGGTTAGAGCAACTCCTAAGGGCCCTCGAGTTTTGGGGGCCCCCTTACGATCTTCAGCAAAGTACTTCTTTAATTTGTAGAAAACACGTGTTGAGTTACACTAAATATTTTAGGGCCCATTTGAACAAGGCCCCAATACTTTAGTGAACTGAACACCGTTGTGAATCTAATCGAACGCATGAATTGCAAACTTAGCAAAACATTCGGGAAACATTCTTAGTTATCTTCCAGAGAAAATGAGAATGTTTTGAAGATTACTTGACAAAAACCAATTCTGTAAGCTGCTTTCGTCCATTCTTCCATTCAATGATTCAATGGAAAAAGTTTTACGAGAGATGCATTTTCCGACAATCTAAATAGTGTGATGCAAAAAAATTTTCCTGAGAAGATGCCGTGCATCCCATTGGCTGGCTTTGCTCGCATTTGACCGCAGCCATATTTCACTATTTTTCTATTGCCTTCATTTAAACCTTCATTGACACCTATTACCGATAATTTGCTATGCTGGTCTTTCCTTCGAAACAATTTTGTCCATAAAAGTACCGTTTTCCGTCTTCGAAATTTGGCAATTGTTTGTTGGTCTATTTGCTGTCGGAGGGGGCCTCTCGACAGCCAATTTACTAAGGGCCACGAGTTGCTCTGTTACGCCACTGCGCCACTCAGCCTCAAAGTCTTTTTTTCCTTTCCTTTTTTCCACTCGTTTATCAGTAAAGGCTGTTTATGCGTAATCATAGCAGTAATTGTATTTAATTGTATACGTAGGTTTAATTTAGTTGCTCGTCTGATGTCAAAGCCATGGGGTAGACATGGTATTTTACTCCCCATGGTATCTTGTCCTTGTAGTTTGGTAAAGTAGTTCGTAAGTGTGTTGTTAGAAGTAATCCCGTTTTTGTAAAATTTTAAAGGGGCAGTCAGACGTTACGTTGCGCGGGATATTTTCATTGTATTTGTCTTCAAACTGCTTAGGCTTAGCATCGACTCGTCAATTGACAGATATTGTTCGTCTATGTCGATTTCATGTATTTGCAAAGTTATTTTGTCTATCACGAATTCCTGAAAGTTGTAAACAGCGATCTTGCTGAAGCAACTCTGAAGCTGCGAAGAGATAATCTACAAGTCGAAGTGGGCAAGAAACTCCCCAAAGAATACGGTTTTGAGTCAGATTTATGATGCTTGGTGAAACCGAAAGGTGAATAAAATCTACTCAAACACTACTGGATTCATTGCTCAATTAATTTCATCAGAATTACAGCGAACAAAGAGGTACAGTAGACATGTGTTGGTATTTAGGCCTATACGAATTGGATTGTGACACGTAGAATCTGCTACCCGCGTTTCACGTCTTACTGCCCCTTTAAACTGAATATAAAAAAGTGATAATACCTGCATAGCACCCCAAGATGACTCTAATACCATACCAACAGGGATATGAATGTAATTAAATTGGTCTTTTGTGCCAGATGGATAATCCTGTGACAAACAAAAATATAATCACAGTCCAATGACAATTAAAGACCCTCTGCTAACATAGACGCTTTGCGAGCATTCTTCGCTGTGCAACTAGAGATAACACGTGCGAGGTATGCGAGATATGTCCGTTGCGAAGGACCCTTTGAAATTTCAGAAAGGGAAATATCAACACTTGGACTCTATGCTTTTGTCTACGCTAAAAACCCATTGTCAAACATGATCATTTGTGTGCCGAATGAAAAGCAAGGCAAAGAGAAGTTAGGCCAGAAACGACTTTCAGATAACACGAAAGTCTACTTTGGCGCCACAAAGGATCATGGTTAGCAGTGGCTCTTTAATGTGAAGATCATATATGTCACCTATGACAAACTATACTTTGAAAGTAGATTCTTTCTTGAAGGTGTTGTGGCGCAGTGGTGTAATCCTGTTACTTTGCAGCCAGAACAGTCAGGCGGAGTGGGTTCGATACCCGGTAGGACCCCACCACTTGAGCATCATGACATGGGTTGCGGACTCGATAAGGTATGCTCTATTTCTGTGATCCCAGCGCTTGGCGCTGAAAAACGCAACTTCACCTTCACCTTCTTTGATTTGATCAAATGTCTTGGGCCTTTTCAGGAGGCATTTCACAACCAAGAAATTTCTATTCATTAATTAAATTAATCACTCAATTAGATAGCAAAGGCTCCAAATCTTTAACTCAGCGTAAAAAGGTGGGTGTAAAATTCAACAACCTATTTCTTCTGATTCAATGGCTTAAAGAAACTTGAGATACTTATCTATAATTCTATGGTTTGACTTTCCAGAAATTCTGAATATTTTCGAAATTACAGCGTATCTTACATTTCAACTCGTTGGAGGATGTGACGTCATCAAATTTCTAACTCATAAACAAGATGAGTGGCAGACTTTTGCTTGATACCATATTGTAGGCATTCATAAACTATGGTTTTGATCGAAATTACTTCATGCTGCGTCGAACAGTTTAGAAATTACAATGGTTTTTTTATAATTTTTTCTTGAATTCTTGAAAAAGAAGAAAAACACTCTAATTCTGAAAATATTGAAGATTTCAGAAAAGTCTAACGGTAGAATTATAGAGAAATAGCTAAAGTTTCTTTGAAATCATTCAGTTCAAAGAAATAGGTCACTGAATTTTACACCAGCCTTTTTAAAGATTTGGAGCCTATGCTATATTAGATTAATCACTCAATCACTTAATCACTCTAATCAATTACTCAAGTGTCTAATAATACCTACCGGGTGTCCCAAAAAAGAACACATATTTGGTTGACTCCAACGATGTGAATTCAGCTTCAATCAACGTCTAATCACTCTAAAACGTTCCTCGACAGTTAACTTGAATATAGGTACCTCGTTTGTTTGTATTGGTGTTTTGAGAGCAGACATGTTAATCTTGAAAGCTCAAACCTACCTCTTCCTGCAAACCAGAGATTTAGCCGTTTGGCCTAAGCAATTCTTACAGCACAGCGTATAAATCAACGATGTATTACTGTGAATGTTTTCCACAGTCACCCATTGGGCAGTTTTCATTAATTTCAGTTCTTAATTTCGATGTACGTCAGGAGCTTGCTTAGGCCAAAGACCAAGTTCTGGCTTGCAAGTGGACGCTAGCCTGCGTGCAGTCTTTCTTTAGTGTAACATTGAAAGAACGAGAAAATAGAAAGACTGCGCATTTGTAAGCAATTAATCGTATTTTGATAAATAAATCCATTGTGACATGAACCAATCAGAACCTGGTTAGAGATTTTTCGAACCGCAACACTATCAGCTTACGTAGCGTCCTTTGTTTTGTGATTGTTTGAAATTGAACAGTTTGATTGACCAGATGACGTACATTGACTTCATTTTGCTGAGTCACACATACAAGAAATACCTACAGGGTGTCCCAAAAAAATTGTGCCCCGTTTGTCTGAAGATTGTGACAAAACGGCAAAAGATTCTCGCCAAACTTGTGCATGATGGTGCTCTTCAGATGTTCAATTAAAGTTTGCCACCATCCCCATAAAAATCTGTAGTAAACAGGTAAACAAATTAGACAGTGAAGAGGTAGAGAAATACTCACATCTCCTTTCTTGCTAATAATGATAACTTGCTTAGCTCCAGCTTGTTGGGCCTTTGTTAGCTTCTGATAATTACTGCAATTCTTTGCATAAACAAACGAAGTCGCATTCCAAAATCTCATGATTTCTCGATAATCTGAACAACCGTCATTTCTATATGGTGTTTGTGCCTCGTATGCTGGCTGTAGGAAGAAATAACATAATAAAAATATCAGGGAATTCTTAGGCCCCGTTCACACTGCTCCGTTTTTATACAAAGACGGAGAGAAAAACCTCCGTTTTTGTGAAAGTTTTCACACTGATCCGCACAAAAACGCCACAAAAACAGAGGTTTTCGAAATGCTATCAAAAGTGGATATCCACAAAAACGGAGGTTTTTGAAAAAGCACTTGATCAGTGTGAACGCACAAAAACGGAGGTTTTTGAAAACGCTCCAATATTCAACAATGAGTTTCACAAAAACGGAGCAATGTAAAGGCGTTTTTCTCTCCATGTTTGTTATCAGGCAGATCAAAGTGAACGGACGAAAATTGACGTTTTTCCCTCCATTTTTGTACAAAAATGGAGCAATGTGAACGGGAGCTTGGATGCCATAAAAACGGATACTAACAAAAACAGAGCAGTGTGAATGGGGCCTTAGGAAAACTCAGGGATAGGCGGAAACTTCATAAAGGGCCTGTTTTCATGACCCCATCTTACAAAGCAGGGATATAACCTAGCAGGGACATTTTTTTTCTAAGACCCTTAACGTAAATGCTTCTTTTTCTTTGTAAATTCTTTTCACATCAGATATCAGGCATTTGTATTTTTCACTTAAAAAACACGAATGAGTTGCGCTTTGACACCATTCTTTTTATCAAACCCTGTCCTGATATTAGCCTGCGCCCAGACCCAATTTTGCAAGACAGAAAGGGTTCTGCGCAATAACGAGCAAAAGCTTGCTACCGCCCAATTTTGGGTTTCAGGGAAAATAATTTATGCAATAATAGGTAATTAATTTATGCGAATCATTTTGTTGCTGTCACAATATGCTGTGACACATTAGTGCTCAGTTGTGTATTGTGTTGTTTGTTCTCATCAATTGTATGTTTTGGATTGTATTGTGGCTTTTCTTTTGAACGTTTAATTGTTTGTTCGTAAAAGGACCCAAAGAGCCTTGGACAAGGTGTGATTTTTAACGATGTGTTGTTTTAGCGTGTTGAAAAACATGTCGTTCACTACAGTAAAAACCCGCATAAAAGAACAAGTGGAATAAGAACACTCAGGCTGAAATTTGGTTTTAAAAGTATCATAGATAATAGATTTATCGCAGAAAACATCTGATAAATTAAGTTTTCTCTTATGACTATGCTATATCCGTAGTCTGAGTAAAATGAATGGCCTAAAGAGATTTGCACCGTGCAGCAAGCTTTTGGCTGTTGTTGCGCAGACCATTTCTTCTGCAGAATATTGGGTCTGCGTGCAGGCTAACTTGACATATGATGTAAGACAGAATCTAGTATAGTATCTATTAGTTTCTAATCCTTTGTAGCGCAGTTATATTTAGTTAAACGTTGCATGTCTTTCTATATTGGCCATGGGGTAGTCATTGTCTTTTGCTCCCCATGGTATTGTCTCATCGATTTGTTCTCATCGTTCTCATCGATTTGGATTAGTTTGCATGTACATATGAAATTGTATATAGTAAGCTAGATGTATATAATCGATGTAAAATAAGTGGACAAACAAAACAAACAAAAGCATAATGTTGTATGGTAACTAGAAGCATATATAATAGTATGTAATATTTATTGCAGTATTTACATGAATAGAAAATAATTCCTTTTTCTTTTTGTTTTACAAGTGACACAGGTGGGGCACCATAAAAATTATCCACACTTATTAGGTTTCACAGATTACCATAAAAATATTGGTCTTTATGGCAAGAACATTAATATCAATCGCATCCTAATGTCATGCTAAGACTGGCACATTTTGGCAACACGTGACATGAAGAAATTGCCATATAAATGAAAAATGAACATTGATATTCTTGTCTGTACTGTACAAGCCCTTATTAGGTGCTGGGCCCCTGGGCAGTTGCCCTCTTTCCCCTGTTTTTGGCAGGCCTGAATGTTGGTCTTTAAACAGGGCATTATTGCAAGACGACAGAGGACAAAAACAAACAATATATACCATAAACAATATATCGTAAACAATATAAACTTACTGTACTGGATAATTTCTGTGGCAATGACCCAAAATGTGGATTGTACAAGGCACACGCATCAACAGCTCCAAGTGGTCCAATGGCATGAATAATTGCCAATTCTCCACTTACCTGAAAAAAGGAGATAAGTATGAACATGGTTTAAACAACGAGGTCCATCACACAGCTGTGCAGAGTATGGCACTAAGCAAAAGAAATTTCTCCTTGCATTGAAGAGTTCCATACACAGCACATTTTTTTAAAAACATCCAATGCTAGAGAACTTCAGTATAAGAGAAAATCAGATTCTCTCTAAATCATAAATCAACAATGAATTTTACAAAAGCACGCAAATACGGCGGGTGATCTTTGTTGGAAAATAAATAAGTTGCAAACTTAATAACTTAATACTCTAACTTTATATCGTATAAGTCACACTCTGATGAGAATGTAGGTTCGAAAGGCCTCAGTGTGCCAAAATTTGTCTGTTTCTTTGCGTCCACCTCCTCCATAGTATATAATTATTAATAATTTTAAATTGTTAAACATTTTGTCAAATAAACATTTCAAAGTGAGGACATTTTATATATTTTATTTTTGAAATGAGTCCCAAAATTACACAATAATAAAACACAATCTTTAGAGGTTTTCCAATCTGATTTAGCGTTGCCGGAATGCTATCTTCCATCTTGGTTTTGGTGCCTATAAATGCAGAAAGACATGCATTTTTACAGTGTTGTGGCCCTATTTGAAGTTATATGAGCTGAAGTCAGGTAGGCTGCCAGACTGACATGTTTGCATTGTGTTGGGAACACGTTCTTTGCACAATCTTAGTGATAACAATAGCCTATCATTTTAAAACAAAATAATCCGTGCAAATTACCCGTGAAGAAAAAAGGCTTTGCAGTCTGGGTAGGATGTGCGTTATCTTTGTTTCATTTCCTCTGATCCTTTCGTTCCTTACGGTGGGGTTTCGCAATGCAAATAAACACAAAATCAATAGCATTCACCCATTCAGATTCCATTGTAACCGCTGTGTGCCCTTGTTGGGGAGACGAGGTCTCGATTCTATTGTGTAGAACAAAAGCGTAAGTGGTTTGTTCACAGAGCTATCTGGTTCTTGCGGTAGGTGCGCATGTGTATTACATTTAGGTTTTGAATTACTACTAGAGTTCTAACAAGGAATAACAACGAAAATAAAAATTACGGAGAGTTTCCCGCAAAATTAGGACACTTCACGGCAATCTTCACTCGTTGTTATCAGGGGTAAGCAGGGAAACAACAGCTCGACACAGTATGCTGCAGAGTGCTTGTGTCGTGAGACAAATACCCGTCGGTCCAAGTGGTGCGATGCCTCTTTGCTCTTAGCCAATTAGCCTAAACGTGGGATTGGTTTTGGTTTAAAGCCTGTTGCTTGCTCAGAATATGATGTTCATACCAGATTGCACTAGCAGAACAAGCAGGGACGTGAAGAAAAAAATTATTAAATAAAAAGTTACTCCCATAAGGATTCTAACTCGGGTTGCCAGCGTGTGAGGAGCTCAAAGGTACCGCTTCGCCAATCTGCCGTTACAATAATTAAAATCAGCAGTCGTAATGGTTTGTTGTAAATAATAGACGAGAGCTGCAACGTATCAATGCTAAAATTGCTAATACGCATGCGTATCTACTGTATGCACGGGGGAACATTTAATTTCCGCGAACAAACCCGATCTCATCTCCCCAACAAGCCCAATAATAAATATGGAGATCTTGTTGAAAAATGCAATACTCAGCACTGCAGATTAATGACCCATGAAGGTGTTGTGGTGCAGTGCTGTAATCCTCTGACATTGCTTGAGGCCAGAACAGGTAAGCGGACAAGGTTCGATTCCAACCAAGGTAGAGCCCCACTACTTGATTGAGCATCCTGACAAGGCAAGGGGTTGCAGACTCGATTTGGCCTATTCTACTTCTGTGATCCCAGCGCTTGGCATGCACTAAAAACCACAAAGTCATCTTCAATTTCAGTTCAATGTCCATTGTCCCTCAAGGAAAAACAGTATAATACAGACCTTGTGATTGGTGATGGAACCACACACAGTTAAATTTGTGCATTCTGCATTTAAGCATTTTCTGACAATTAGCTTTGGACTCTGTCACAATCAACCTACAGTCGTGCTAAAAAACCTGCATTGTATCTCATTTAACTATTCAAAGTAGACCACAGACCGCTGGCTTATACTAGGCTATGTCAAAATAAAATCTCATCACATCTCATCAGGCAGCGCGCAGGGCCTAAAAATGGCCAAGCAAGACTTTCCTCCCAGATAGATCAGTTTTAATTCTCATGTCGCAGCTAAAAACCTAGAAATCTTCATCTAATAGATAGCTAAACCATTTCATAATAAAGATGTCTTATAATTTTGCTTACCTGGGTAATGAAGGCTGCAAAAATATATAAACTCTTCAGACGGCCAAAAAGAACAGGCGAAAACATGGCGGCCATCTTGGCATTGAGCCGGAGATGTATTTGGTCAGCGGTATTGGACGCGGTTCCGCATTTTACTACAATGTGTCATTTCTGCTTACGAAATGGTCACCTGTATGGAATTAGAGAAAAGAGGGGGTTGTAATTGGGGTAGAGAACAGATAGCAGAAGGTATAGGGGCGCACAGATGCAAAAGTCAGAATTATTAGACATTCATGTGTATTTTACAAAAATGTGTTATCCCTGCTTACGAAGTGGTCACCTGTATATGGAATTAGAGAAAAGAGGGGGTTGTAATTGGGGTAGAGAACAGATAGCAGAAGGTATAGGGGTGCAGAGCTTCAAAAAGTCAGCATTATTAGACATTGATGTGCATTTTACAAAAATGTGTTATTCTTGCTTACGAAATGGTCACCTGTAAGGAATTAGAGAAAAGAGGGGGTTGTAATTGGGGTCGAGAACAGATAGTACAAGGTATAGGGGCGCACAGATGCAAAAGTCAGAATTATTAGACATTCATGTGTATTTTACAAAAATGTGTTATCCCTGCTTACGAAGTGGTCACCTGTATATGGAATTAGAGAAAAGAGGGGGTTGTAATTGGGGTAGAGAACAGATAGCAGAAGGTATAGGGGTACACAGATGCAAAAGTCAGCATTATTAGACATCGATGTGCATTTTACAAAAATGTGTTATTCTTGCTTACGAAGTGGTCACCTGTATATGGAATTAGAGAAAAGAGGGGGTTGTAATTGGGGTAGAGAACAGATAGTACAAGGTATAGGGGTACACAGATGCAAAAGTCAGCATTATTCGACATCGATGTGCATTTTACAAAAATGTGTTATTCTTGCTTACGAAATGGTCACCTGTATGGAATTAGAGAAAAGAGGGGGTTGTAATTGGGGTAGAGAACAGATAGTACAAGGTATAGGGGTGCACAGATGAAAAAGTCAGCATTATTAGACATTCATGTGCATTTTACAAAAATGTGTTATTCCTGCTTACGAAATGGTCACCTGTATATGGAATTAGAGAAAAGAGGGGGTTGTAATTGGGGTAGAGAACAGATAGTACAAGGTATAGGGGTACACAGATGCAAAAGTCAGCATTATTAGACATTGATGTGCATTTTACAAAAATGTGTTATTCCTGCTTACGAAATGGTCACCTGTATGGAATTAGAGAAAAGAGGGGGTTGTAATTGGGGTAGAGAACAGATAGTACAAGGTATAGGGGTACACAGATGCAAAAGTCAGCATTATTAGACATTGATGTGCATTTTACAAAAATGTGTTATTCATGCTTACGAAATGGTCACCTGTATGGAATTAGAGAAAAGAGGGGGTTGTAATTGGGGTAAAGAACAGATAGTACAAGGTATAGGGGTGCACAGATGCAAAAGTCAGCATTATTAGACATTGATGTGCATTTTACAAAAATGTGTTATCCCTGCTTACGAAATGGTCACCTGTAAGGAATTAGAGAAACGAGGGGGTTGTAATTGCGGTAAAGAACAGATAGCAGAAGGTATAGGGGTGCAGAGATGCAAAAAGTCAGCAATATTAGACATTCATGTGCATTTTACAAAAATGTGTTATCCCTGCTTACGAAATGGTCATCTGTAAGGAATTAGAGAAAAGAGGTAAATGAACGAATAAATCATAACGCCTCCAATTAGGATGTGATTGCAAAAGTGTTTGGATGCTCCAGTGATTTGAATAATAACACGGAAATGTACTACGATCACGGGTACTGCTTTCAATATTTTCAATCTCTACATAGCATTATTCTTAATTCTTTTATTGAAAGTTGGCTAAAACTTAGAGCCATAACTGCTAATTAAGGCCACTTATTTACGAAAATACATACAATGTTACAAGGAATATATAATTTACAATAAAGGCATAAACTAGGGTAAAATATTTTACATAATCTGCACTTGCAGGCTTGGCAGTCCTTTGAATATTTGAAGTTAAGGAGTATAAAATAAGTCTAGCGGTAGTGTCTCCCATACGTTTTCCCCATAGATCTGACCGTATCTATTACAAAACAAGTTGTTTTCGCCTACGACTTAAAAATCCATCCCGTCGATGTGGGTGATTTTCTGCAGAAAGCTCCTTTCAAAAACCAGAAAAGATTGATAAAAAAATGAGCACATTTTCCTTCCTACAATTGATGACACTCACATAAATTCACCTACTTTGTCCTCTTGGGAGAATGGAATCCCCCTGAATAGGTCATCTATAATAGGGGGAGGACTTGTTCATCCTCCCAAAAGGATAGCACGTACTAAAGCGTCCAAAAGTCATTGCTGTAAGGCCATTGTAAGGCAGAAATGTTAGGGAAATTTTTTGATGATTTTGGGTACGTTTTGAAGGTTTTTGAAGAGGCTTTCTTGAGAAAATCCTTCATAATTTCAGAATGGAGTGGCCGATTTCAGTCAAGTAAAATTTATGGTAGATTTGAACATTTTCACCATTAAACTATATATTTGCCGATATAATTGTCTTGATATCCAGGGAGTCGTGTATCAAACGGGGATTCTTTTTTCTGACTCATCCGGTAGTATCATCTGCGTAGCTGAATATTTCGGTCTCATTCACCAGGAGAAATATATCATTAATAAAGATATTAAATAGAAAGGGCCCTAGCACCGAGCCTTGTGGCATACCTCAGTTAGTTTCTCTCCACGTGTGTTAAAGGAACAATTATTTTTGACCATTTGTCTTCTATTGGAAAGATAGCTGTGAATAAGTGCGAGGGCACTCTTACTGAAACCATACGTAATTTAGATATTTATTAAGTTATTTAATAGTAGCTCCTAATTTAGACAGTCAAAGGCTTTGGAGAGATCCAAATTGTTTTGTCGTCAGATACTGTTTCATGGAGTGTGGATTGATAAATATATTTTTGATTTGCACTCTTTGTAAAACGAACCATTGACTTTGTCTTCATTTTCCTTGACCACACAAGGCCGACGTAATTTATATAAGTTAAACCCAGCTGAACCCATCTGAACCCAGCTGAATCCATCTGAACCCAGCTGAATCCATCTGAATCCATCTGAACCCAGCTGAATCCATCTGAACCCAGCAGAGACCAACCTGACGCAATAGAAATCCCAAGAGGTCCAGTGATTTGTATGAAGCACACAAGCAGGGAATTGGCATTTAACACTTGTTCATAATGCTAATAGCTCTGTTTGGAATTACAGCCCTTCAGATTAACAAACACGGAAACTCAAAGGACGTTTTAGTCAAATAACTGACGAAAACAATATTGTGTACACGTGAAGGTGAAAAAGTTAGGCCTGATGATTTACACGTTTTTTCTTTTATAAGAAACTTGGATAAGCCCATAGTACTAAAAGTTTCTTAATTTCACGTGGAAATTTCAGCTTTTTAGTACTAAAAGTGTCTTAATTTATTTCTTATTTTTTTGATACATGTAGTTTCTACCACCGCCGCATATTGGTTTCTTGACAGACAGCATATTTTTTAGCAAGAAGGAGAGTTCTATTTTACTCAAAACATAAATTTATCATGAATATTACCAAAAAATACAGGCTCAACAATTATTTCCCCATGATGTCCTTGTATTTGGCTTTAAAAGTTTCTTAGCAATTCTAAGGCATAGTACTAGAGTTTCTTAAATTTTTCGCCAGCCTAGTACTAGTTTCTTATAAACCAGTTTCTTATAAACCAGTTTCTTATATAAAAAGAACGTGTAGTAGGAGAGTGATGTCACTGCGAAAGATATCCATGACAATTTTTCGACAGTTTACCTACCTTCATAAAACGCAACCAAGAAAGAAATAAAATTGCTTGAAATTTCCCGAATTTTTTTAAAGAAATCTACTCTCCAGATGTTTGGGTATTAAAGTTTGGATGCCGGCTAAAATATCTCCTGGATTGGCGGAGTTATGGCCACACAAATCGATAACGCATTTTGAGCTCATAAAATGAAAAAATGAAAAACCGTCCGAGCCAATGAGATCAGAACGATTGTTATTCAGCTGTTTTCATTAACACCATAAAGCGCTAACTATGCTTATCACCCGCTTCTTTTGATACATTGTTCTTGATATTTCCAAACGGAGCTATCACACCTGGCAGGGGACCCCTTGGGAATTTCTATCGAGTCAGGTTGGTCTCTGCTGGGTTCAGATGGGTTCAGCTGGGTTCAGATGGGTTCAGCTGGGTTCAGCTGGGTTCAGCTGGGTTCAGCTGGGTTCAGATGGATTCAGCTGGGTTCAGGTGGGTTTAACTTATATAAATTACGACAAGGCCGATGCGGCCAAGGATTATTGTAGTAGACTGTCTTCTCGAACCATGGGCAATAATGCACCATTGATGTGGCCTATTATTATGATCAAAATTGTATTTTTACTCACGGTGTTGTTTCTCATCTACGGGATTGAGAGTAAAGCTTGATAATGTTGCTATTCATTCGTTCTTCTCTTGCCACAACAAGGAATCGAATGCCGCCATTATTCAAATATAGTTGAAACAGTTGGAGCTCCTACGCAGCGATACGTACATATACGTCTCATGTCAAACCTCCCTTTAAATTTCAACTAATGTAGTTAACATAATAACAACAACAATTTTGATGATAATATAGGCCACACCAACGGTGCATTATTGCCCATGGTCGAATTCCAAGTTCTAGCTCACATGCATATAGCCATTGGATTTTAGCAAAAAATTGGCTTTTCGTTAAAATAATGATTGTTGGTCAAAAAGTAAGGCCCTCTCGAGTTCGGGGAAACTGGCAATTTGTGGAACTTGATATTTTTGGCAAAAAGAAAGGTTACTGGCTTTTGATTTTTGGCAAAATTCGCCTCTTTAAAAATGACCGATTTTAGGCAAAAAGTAAACTGATTAGGAAGTCCCAGTAATCAATTAGTCTGGGCAAAAAGTAAAGCGAAATGCATCCCTTTTTCATCAAACATGGTTTATTTTCAAATTACAGATTGTTTACCAAAACGTATGGCTATAGACTGACCACGTGTAAACGAATTTCTCTTGTCCCAGTTACCCGCTTTCCATATAAGAGTGAGTGACATAAAAATACAAATGGCTTTCAGGTTGCAAGCAAACTGATTTTTATAGAAACAACATATGTACAAAACGTATTTAAAGGCTACACAAACTGCAAATGTCACTACAAATTATTTCAACGAATTTCATATTATAAAAATTACAACGGTCCAGGAAGCTGCTTTCCTCTGAAATCCTTAAATTGTCTCCATTTTGAGCCTATTTTCAATATTTCAATTATATCTGAGTCGTTACTATTCTGAATAAACAGTTTCCACCTCTCGAGGGATCTATGATAAGTCTTCTTCCCTCAAGAGATTTCCTACAAATGCAAAATGCGTTATTTGAGAATGGGTTGCAATTTCTGTAACAATGTCATGCATTGCTTTTCATTGACATTCCAGGACAAAGAGATCTCTATACCTGACTACAGTAAAAACTCGCATATAAGTACCTTCCTCAAATAAGAACATACAACCTGAAATTTTCAATATTTACTCCTTTATGTAAGAACCTTTTCACCCTATTATTTAATAGGTTCTTATTTTGATAGCATTTTGTTTTCAGCTGTGACAATCCAATGCGAGTATTGCCCAAAGAAACAAAAATATGTATTACACCTCAGTTGTCTAAAAGGCCTAAACAAGTCTGCGGGGACTGCGCAGCCATTGTGTGGATTCTACCCCATTGCTAGTGTTCCATCTTTTACCACAACACTTTGAGTTCAAACAAAGACATTTCACAGTCAG
This sequence comes from Aurelia coerulea, assembly GCA_039566865.1. NCBI lineage: Eukaryota > Metazoa > Cnidaria > Scyphozoa > Semaeostomeae > Ulmaridae > Aurelia > Aurelia coerulea. The sequence continues at coordinate 362,107 of CM076951.1, read as the reverse complement.
AAAACAAAAAAGCATCATTAAAAAAGTTTCTTGATTAAATTTAAGAACCTGACTGAAGAATTTACAGCCTGATTTCATGGATGTTACTATTCAAATACGATCCAGAATAGCTTGGTTTGAAAATGTACGTTCTTATATGCTGATTTTACTGTACTCGAACCATGAATGTATATAGTTTTCACCCGACCAATGTGAAGGCGCACTAGAGCATCTAACAAAACAACTGCAGATGTACTCATTTCGGGTACAGGAAACATATTCTAAGAAACTCAAAGGATACTATAAAGAACACTGAATGTTGATGATTTGGTTCTTTCTTGAAATCCTGTGTGGTAAAAAGGTGCCCGATGAATTGATTAAAATTCAAGAAACTCTAGAAGAAACTTTTGCCATAAGAATTAAGCACAATTTTAAGAAACCATAAAATACAGAGTCCAAGTCTCCAAATACTATATCATAAATTGTTAGAAATCAAATATTGAATCAAAATGTTCACGTTATCTATCAATGATTCTCTCCCTTTCAAGAAGTCAGGGTTGTTTGGCCTAAAGATTCTTGCCCTTGAGCTGGGGTGTTTAAAAATGGAAATCAGAATGGTCGAAAAGGGAGTGATACAGTTCTCAAATCGAAGAAAGCCTCTTGTTTATGTCTTTCCTGCACTAGTTTGCTGCTGCTTTCAGGCGAAATGAATTTCCCAATATTTATCAACTTTTAATGACAGTGAAATAAACCCAACAATCGAAAATGAAACGAAAACAGGCTCAAATGGATAACCCGACCAAAAAATTCGAATTTGAAGGTCGATGGCGGAGCTCCCATGTTACATTCAACTAACTCAAACGTCTAATTTAAAAAGCTAACGATTGTGATAGGAGTAAATAGTCCAATCCAAAAATTACCAGTATTGCTAATATCCAAATGTTCAGAAACTACTAATATGCTTACACAACAACGCAAGGCTAACTAATCAAAATGCCGTTCAAGCTATAAAACTTGATTAAATCCCTTCGAAATTCTGGATATATTGCGATGTGAAATCGGTACGGATAAAATGCGGTCCTAACACAGCCAAGGCTAAGGATGCGCACCTTTGTCAGTTGGGTAAAGCTGTGCGTTTAACACAGGTCTAAAAATTGCCTATCGTACTTGTCACAGAAAGGCGTTTTCTTTGTCCTGTTCATTTACATTAAACTGCCCCATTCAATTCCATTTATTTACATTAAACTGCCTTATATGGTATGTACCAACTGTCAGTCACAAATCACGATTCAAAAATATCACATAAAAATAAAAATCCAACTTGGGGCTTTCGATGTTAATCGTTGAGTAGGGGTATGCTGTTGGCATTTTCAATCAGCCCACTGAAATTATCAAAAGCCATATGTCAGATTATGCCTAATGATTATTGAATATACATACATTGCCCTGACGAAAGCTTGAAGAAACAAAATTGCTTACATGGCATAGAGATATAAATGACTTCAGATTTCTCCCACTTTTCTATTGCGTTGGATTCTGAGTAATATAATGTTGTATTTTAGCCACGATATCATTTGGCATTTGATTGAAGATCCTGGTTCGATTCCTGTTTGAAAGCAAACAATTTTTACTGGTCGTACTCCACTCTAGAAAATACTTGCATTACATATGCATATATGCACCACTACTTAATGTTCCGTTTGTGTAAGGGTATCTCTGCTCGACTCTGCTTGACATACTGAATTTTTAAAATTTTGATATTTAGGCACATATGCGTGTGTGTGGGTCGCAAGAGGTATCAAAAGCCGTAAAACTGCCAAAATATTTCTGAAAAAAAATCCAAAAACTGCCTCAACGTCAGCTAAAACCAGTGTGACATCTGCCTGCACTTTGCATATACAGCCTTGGCTCTATGCCACAGACGACTGCCTCGTTATCATTGTTGTGCCCCCAAGAATCTGAGCGCTAATTTAAATGCCTTAAATCCGTTGGTAAAGTGAAAACATGTCGAATTCGCCCCCAAAGCTGTGTGTTATATTTTGTAATTGGGCTGTGCTCTAGTTACGCAAAGAACTCCTTTAATCACCTGGAAAATCCCTTCATATCTATGATACACTATTTGTATACCAATAAATCAAGACCTTCACATACTGGCGTAACCCTGAAAAATCAGCATATGTATCAAATGTCAATAGTTATCTTAAATTTGTCCCATACGTTGACAGGACACATTTCTAGTGTACTAATACCGACTACACTAACGACTGTAAGCTACCTCTTCAGATATTTACGAATTGGGAAAGAAGTTCCGTGCACTGCTGCTAAATATATTACAGATTCTTGCATACTGGGGCACTGCTTTTAGATTTTGGTCTTAGCTTAATTAACAAAATTCATTGCCAATTGTCAACAGAACATTTTGTTTCATACATTTTTTGGACCAGTCCCCAAATTAACAACATCACCGACATTAATATTCCCTCAAGGTTGGGAAGGAATCAGGGTGGGAAGGAATCAGGGTGGGAACGATGCACATATTCCCGCGATGAAAATGACAAAATCTTGCGTCTTGATCACTAAAACCACAAGATCCCGAGCCTTTCTTACTGAATGCCCAATCCTATCATAAATTTGAGCGTCAAACAAAACGATGGCTTTCTCCTGCAGCTAAAATGCCAAACCTTGACCCTTCTAAAAACCGAACTACTTTGTTAATATTTTGAAACATGGAGAAATGTATACTTCAAAATCAAGCTGATTACTGAGTAAATTGTTGATTACGATTTTGTATTGACAGTAAATCGTGAATAACTGTCGTTCAGCTCTTCTAAGACTTCTAAAATTGAATGACTTTGCAAATCAAACATTTCGCCACATTCGAAGGTACCTCTCCAACCATTTTCATTTCTTATCTTCAAGGGAATTGATGTTATATCATCCCGCACTATTAAACACTCTCTGCAGTATTGCATAAACGTTATCTGGACTGGAGTAGTTTCTCACAGAGTCGTCGTAGACGATCTTGCCTTTACCAATCATTTACATTTTCGAACCTATTGATAAATTTGTCAACTGGGTTATGATAAAAGAATCTTAATGCTAGAGTTTCATTCGTGAATTCGAGTGCGATATAAATTTCACAAAATTGATTTTGAAGTTCACGATCAAATTTCAATCGCAGTTGATCAAGCGAAAACAGAGCGATGTTGATTTAGATTCAGACACTTCCACTGTGTTTTTGAAAATTCCATGAAATGCTGCGAGCCGTTTCATTGAAACATACAACCGAAAGATGAAGTACCGACATTGGTATATCACCGACACCCGAAGTGCCCAAATCAAGATACTGCCGAATAATAACGAGTGCGACCAAAAGATATACAGATGTTTGAAATATCGTGGTACCTAGAGTATGGGATGGATTTAAATGAACCGAACTTTGGTTGATAGCAACAGGACAAACATTTTTGAGATTTGTTCGTGTTTTTATGAGTACAGAAAATAAAGATAAACTCGACTTTACGAAAATCCTTTTTTGCAACATGCCCGAAAATGGGGCTAAAATACTTGATCAAATCGTAGAAATACAAGAGAACATTTTGTTATGGGTATCGGATGTTTTCTGCACATGTATTGCCATGGAATCTAAAATGTTTTGTATTTGTTTAAGAATTCATTTCCTACAACTCTCAAGAGAGGCTAAATGCCCTTGCATCTTGTTCTGTGTGAGAGATTCCCTCAATTTGGTCGAGTATGTCCGGCCCTTTTTCAGCCAATTCACAACAAGCGAATTTTCATGTTAAGTCGATTTCAGCTGTGTTTTCTTTGCTCATAAAAATGCGAGAAAAATCACACAAATATTTCGGTCTTTCTGCTATCAAGTAAAATTCGTTTCATTCATATCCCTCCTGTAGCCTAGGGTATTACGATTTTTCAGATGCTTCAACTTTTTGGCGCACCCGTAAATACCTAATTACTACACTACCGAATACTACGCGCATATACCCAAATTTATACATACACTATACCTAATACTGAAATTACCTACAATAACTCACTATCAAAGCTAAATCAGTGCAATGTCGAGATTAAATTCTCGAAATTAACAAATACCGAATGTTAAAATCACAAAATGTGTTAAATAAACATAATTGCCGAAAACCAAATTCATGTCAATGTCGATAGCAATATTTTCTCGAAATTAACAAACTACCGAAAGCGAATATACCGATGAATTATCCTGAATGAGCGAAGCAAAAGACCAACTGATTTTCGAAAACAAGTGAAATTGGCTAAATTACCTATCAAATACAGTATATTTCCAATTTTGAGCATGTATCAATGTTGACAATAAAGTATCCCTCCTGGGTTAGTGGGGATTGACGGGCGGCAGCCCCCCCCCCCCCAAACACACATTTCGATCAAAAGGAGAAAGCGATTACCAGTTTCTGTTGCAGATTTAGGCCATGTTCAAATCACTTTTGAAACTGCACAAGAGCAAATCAGTCGAACTGCGATCGAATTCTTTGTTCTCCAATGAAATGACAGAATGTTTATCGGCATTGTTTAGGAAACCAATCATTCTTCAGCTTTAACAAAGCAATTCAATTCATCTCTGTTTTCTATGCGTATCGTCTTCAGTAAAATCAATTGGACTCGATAAACTATTTGGATTAACAATGTCAAACAAGTTGGCCTTTTAAAATAGCACAAACGTTTATTGCTTTGATTCATATGTAAATAAGGATTACTTTCTACTTGTCAGAGGACAAAAAATCTGTCAAAACTGTTGATAAAGACCGTTCTTCATGTACTTCGCTCATCAGGAATACAATATATAAGAACCCGCATATAAGAACCAACATCAACTTAGCTAAGGTTATTCATGTATGGGCCTAAAATCTAAGACCATTGGCGCTGCATGGGAATGTACAACCCGGTGCTGTAAGAGAAGTCACAGCAAACGAATTTTCGTAGCGTTAGGTGTCTTTCCGTTGCTCATAAACATGCAAGAAAAAGCACAAAGAGCGAGATTCTTTCTGCTGACGGATAAAATTCTATTCATTTAGATCCAATTCTGTATTTTTGGTTCTACGATTTTTCAAACACCTGAACATGTTTTGTCAACAATGATATATCTTTCTTTTCACCTCAATTGCATTTTCACAAAGTTGAGAAAATCTAAGCCGAAAGACTTTCAAATCCAAGGTTCCTATATGCGGGAGTTTAATGTACTTCTAACGAAATAATACCAAACTACGTTGAGAAGTGGTAGCCTAGTCTCAGATGACATTTTCAAATGTGCCCCCAGATATTCAAGGTCCATGTCATATACGCGGAGTGCCATGAAAAGGAGTTGCTTCGATAAGCGATGGAATATTGTTTCGTTTCACAATTTGATAGAAAAGTATTCATTTTCCGGATTCTAATTTAAATTGTATATGATGCTACTGGGAGGATCTAAACAAACTTGTATTTGAAAAATTCTTTATGCGGAAAATGCCTGAGGTATTGAAATGAATTAAAGTTTTGTCGATGAACTATTTTGTTGTGATTTGTCTTCTATTTTTACGAGCATTAAAGCTATAAGAAAAATTGGATCAATTTCCCTGTTTTTGATGACTTTTTGTGGATTTCAAGCTTGCCCGTTTTCTCAAAATCTTTAATTCGGGAAATTTACAGTGCCGAGAAAAATTCCAAAAAATACTCATAATGTAGGCTTGTCTTTTAGCGACAGAACAAAGTTTGAAGCATAACATGCTTCCAAAATCTTCATAATTTTCCAGTCAACTTTGGAGCTTTTTTTCGGTAATATGCTCACAATCTAAGAAAATGGCAACAAGTATGAATTTGTAGCCAAAAGCAAATTCAAAATGAAAATCTGCACTATAAATACTGTAATAGAAGAAAACTTTCACGGGAAGAAACATTCGCAAGAAGGCAAAACGCTAAATTTTCGGATTGAAATTTCGCGAATCATTCAAAATAGGAAATTTTGCGGGAATAAAAACTTTGGAAAATTAGGTTTCTCATCAAATGTTGCCATGTGTCGATGCGAATCGCGAACTCTTCCCAATCTTCCATACATATGCTTGTAGCGTAGATAATTGGAAAGGGTTGTTATGAAACAAGATCGTATTGAATTTCCTTGCATTTTATTGAGACATATCGGCATATAACGAAATCATAAGACTATAAATACTTGATCTTATGAATCTTTGAGTTCATACTTATCAAATTTTCCAGGAATAACCTTTCGCAGAAATGAACCTTTCGAAATTTCACATTTTAGGAAGTTTCGAGGGACAAGCTTTTGCGAATTTAGCGAAAAACGCGAAAGTTCCTCCCTACAAACTTTCTTCCCTAGAAATTTCTTCCTACTCATCATGAACTTTCAAGGTTCGATACAATCTATTTTGGCACAGCCTATAATGGGAGAATTTTCATCGCAGAAAATCTTCTTATACCAAATTCTTTGAAACGACCTTTGACAAGGTAACGAAAGAAAATATTCGATATTTGGTGAAAAAGCCGTGGCTACATTGTTGCACACAGCTATTCTCAATACAATAAAAGCTCTATTAACACCCCGCGGGTCTTGTTAAATTTCGTAGACTCGAGAGGGGGGCTTACTCGCAAAGTCAAAAAATAAGAATATAAAAACAGAGCTGTTTACCCCTTTTACTCTATATTAAATTTTACCTTTCTATTCCAAACCAGATCAAAAGATAAATTGAACACTCGTTTATCCAAATCAATCGAAAATCCTAGGTAACCTCTGCGTTTGATGCAAGTGATGCGGGTGGGGGGTTATCGAAAATTTTGACTTCAAAGGGAGGGATTTATTGGAGAGAGAGACAGGGCATACTAGAGGTGAGGGTTTAAATGGACCTTTTACGGTAAATAATATCCAGTTATTTTGTAGCACAAAATGAATTGTCTTAAAAAGCAAGGGAATATCTTGAAACTTTTCTGTACAGGGTACGGGGGCATCTCAATACCATCTGTTCTCTAGAGGAGCTACTTCCTCGAATCATCATACTCTTTTCTTCAATAATATATCGATAAAAATATTGCGAGTTACCGTTAACAGTTCGAAACGCCATACCCGAGTTCGTTCGTGTCTTTAACGTAGTCGTTCGTGTCTTCTCCGCAGTGCCTCTCTGATCTGTTAAAAAAGAGTTAAGTCGTTGAAACTAAAATGAAAACGGGAAATCACAATTACAAAGATCTTCTTGCAGATTTTGAATAAAAACCTTAAATAGTATGATAAATCATTTCCTTCCCGCAAACTAAGGCCTCATAAAGTTCATTCCATTGCATTTCATCTATTTAGGCACGGTAGCCCCGTCAGTCCATAAGAAATGCTACAGTAGGAAGAAGTTTGGACGCTCCTTGATCGGGGGACTGAGACGATACCGTGCCTTATAAGGCAATAAAAACAAAGATGGTGACCCGACTGCCTTGCCGTTAAAATACATTTGCTCATTTGGGCGTAAAAATGTTAATTTTTTTATCAGAAACCGGTTCTAAGAAACGGTAGGCTCAATTTTTCGGCAGTTAAAAAACAACCCTACCTGAATTGAAAAAGCTAAGAAACTTTTGTAATTTACAACTTCAATTTTCCTATCGTTCAAAGAATTTTTTGACTGCGTACAGTTATAGCAACTGTTTGGAGATTATTTTGAGAACGAATTATGCTATTTATTTGTATTGAGATCTTACTAAGTAATCTGGGAGCTCTTTAGACGAAACAAAATCAACTTTACACTTCCGGCATTAAAAATATAAGAAACACACAAGAAACATTTGGTAGCAAAATGGCCAGAAATTTAAGAAACTGGCTACCAGCACCGGAATTTATAGTTTCTTATAAAACAAGTGTACATAACAACTTGTGATCAGTGTCAGACGAAGACTATTCTGGAAATGGTGTAACTATTTGCTCTATCTTTCGTAAAATATCCAGGAGAGGGTTTTAGAAAAACACTCGAAAGAAATTTAATTTCAGTCAAAGTTTTTATCAGAGGAAGGATGGATAACTTGCGAAAATTACATTAAGATTAAAACGCACTACACTCATTTTTATTTTATAATAAACTAAGGTCGGGGGCTGGTAGGCAGTTTCTTAAATTTTTGGGCCATTTTGCTACCACAAGTTTCTTACGTGTTTCTTATATTTTTATTGCCGGAAGTTTACAGTTGATTTTGTCTTGTCTAAAGGGCTCCCAAATTACTTAGTAAAATCTCAAAACGAGTAAATAACATGATTCGCACTCAAAATAATGTCCAAACAGTTGCTTTAACTGTACAATGTAAAAATATTTCGAGTGTGAAAGGAAAATTAAAACAGAACATTACATAAGTTTCTTAGCTTTTTTCAATTCAGGTAGGGTCGTTTCTTAACTTTCGAAAAATCGAGCCTACAGTTTCTTATAAGCGGTTTCTTATAAAAAAAAGTGAGTGTAATATTTTGTAAGAAACCAACCAAAAGTTCTAACGATTTTCTCATACTTCAAATGCCAGAAGTGTAGAGTTAAGTTATTGTTGTTTGAAGGGCTCCCAAATTACTTAGTAAGATCTGGAAACAAGTCATCGCATACACGTATTTTTATTATAAGAAACTAAGGATTTGGGCCAGTGCTGAAAGTTTCTTAAAATTATCAGATTTTGAGTACTCAGAGTTTCTTAAGAGTTTCTTAGAGGTTCCATAACAATTTTCATGTTCACTACCTGTGTTCTCGTGAACATTTCAACACAAGGTTTTTAGCATTTCCAATGTTTACACATTACTCAAGTACCTTACGAGTAATATGATACATCAAACAAGTGAAAACAAATTAAACACATGTCAAGGATTTCCTTTATCAAAATAAATAGTTTCTTAGCTTATATTTTCCCAGTAATGGAGTTTCTTAATTGTTTGGCGATCTGAGAGATGAGTTTCTTATAAGCAGAATCTTATCAGAAAAAATAGGGTGTAATTCGCACTCAAACGAAGTCAAAACAGTTGCTGTTACTGTGCAGTGTGTCAAAACAGTTTATGAATGACCTGGGACAATGAACACTTTAAATCACAAAAGTTTCTTAGTTTTTTAACTCAGGTAGGGTAGTTTCGTAACTTACACAAAATTGAGCCTGCCGTTCCCTGAAGGCCGTTTCATATGAAAACAATGTGTGGAAACAGGAGCTCATCAAAAACTTTACAAATATTTGCTTGATAAAGAGGTGGGGGTAATAATCCGTTGGAATTAAGAAACTGGTTGAAAGCGATGAAAGCAAATAAGAGCTGCTTTATTCTGTTCAATGTTTCTTCATCTTTGCTCTTTCATTTCACTTTTACCAACTGTTTCAAAATGTGACATAAAAACCCGCCTCTTCGTAGGGGAAGATGTTTGGTATTGGCAATCGTAATTTCGTAATTAATCCCTTCCTATCAGGCATGGAACTTTCAACATATTTTTAGAAATAAAGAAAAAGGGTAAAAGGTAAACATATCCCATCTAAAACCCCAAATTCCTAGATTGTACGATACCGCAAATATGCACCCCCTATGACTCTAGTGTCCAGACCTCTATTCATCATTTCGCGCCATTTTTATCAAACAGAATCACGCAATTTTGTTCGGATGGCGCCATTCATGTAAAATCAAATTTTGAAAGATTTTATTCCTTTTTATTACATGAAATAATCAAGAAAAGAAGCAGAAATTTTAAGGAGAATGTTATCATAAAACATTATGGATTTATGTTACAATGAGTGAGGATATTGGACATTTAATATTGGGAATTAAATGGCAGCTGAAGCTGAATTGTTTGGGAGTTGAATTCAGTTGAAAATGGATTTGAACATGGAGGAATCTTTTACATTCAATGTTCCTGGAAATTAATTGCATTTATTTCAAGTTAATATATTGTGGATATCAATCTAATGGAGGGAAAGAGATTGCAGGTGGATTTGAATTATTGTGGAATCATTTTTTATTGAAATTAATACAACTTGTTGGTTAAAATAGTGGAGGATTTCATGGATAAAATATAATGGAAAAAGGGAATTGCTGAATTGATTCTGAAAATGTAAGTTATTCAATTTTTATTTACTTTATATTTCTACTTTTTATAACTTGCCAAAACTCTCCAAATTTTCCATTTCTTGAAAGCAAGGGACATGGGAAGCACCTCAAATTTGAAGGGGGGGGGCATAAATCCAAGGACACCTTTTTCATTAAGCAAAAAGGCACTTCTTGAAAACAAAAAGGCAAATCAATTAATTATTGCAAAATCTTTCCTGGGGGCAATAACCCCCACTCCCCATGTTCCTACCTCTATGCTTGAAACCCTTTCAAATTTCCTTTCCTTGATGCCTCATTTACATTTAATAAATTTTATGAATTAAATCATCTGTAAAACTATTTTATGCAACAAGAATAAAATCCAGTTAATTTCAATAACCTAAACATTACTTCTAAAACACATGAAAACTTGGAATATTATGATAATCAAACATGAGAAAATAAAATGCTGAAATGAAGAAATATTTATTATAATTCATCAAAAGAGGAAAAATAATTAAATCTTCTTACCCTTTCTTTCAATTGATCATCAATGTTGCAATCTCCAAATATCAACTTCTCCAACTTCAATCTTCCCTTACACTCTTCAATAACATCAACCAACCTGACCCATTCGCTTGTCTCCATTTTAATCTCTTCCAAATGAACTGATTTGATCCTAGCAATAATGTAAATCATCTCTGTCCAATTTCCTTCACCAATCTCACAATCCCCCAACCAAAGCTCCTCCAACCTCGACTGCTCTTCGTTCGCCTCTAAAATTTCCCTTAATTTGCTTAAATCTAAATTATGTTCTACTAATTTACAATTATATAATCTTACAATATTACAATATATACAATCCTTAAACAACAAATTCAACTTATCTACAGATACATTACTAACAGGAACATAAACACAACCAAAACATTGAAAGTATTTACATAAATTAAAGTTATATAATGGAAACAGGTCAAGATAAACATTTTTAAATTGTTCTAATAAGTTATTTGTATCCGCGACTTCCATAAGTTTCTCGAAGTTCGATTGATCGATTGACGAACGAAGATGAAAAGGATTGAGTCCTTGCGAATATAAGCGAATGAGTTGGTTGATGATTTGCGTAATAATTTCCTTGTCACTATATACAATTGTTGGGTTCACATACTCCACAGTAGAAACCAGAGCTTGTCCAAGACTTGTTCCCTTATCGAGTAATGCCTCTAGCACGCGCAATAAAAATCGCCGTCTTTCCTCTTCTCCATTCCCTTTCCCTTTCAAACATTTGTCAACAATATCTTTTATTTCCGATTCTTCATCTTCAGTTTTCAACAATGAACCATAAAAACCGCACATAAATGAAAGGATCTCAAAATTGTTATTCTGTATGAGTACCTCAGGTTCGACTCCTTCAATTAAACAATGAAGGCTTCCAAAAAATTCTTGTAATGTCAGGTGCTGGAATTGATATTTCTGTACCATTTGAATTCCACCAACTTTGATGCAAAAAACATTAAAAATATTGTTCATCTCCTCGTTGTCAGTCAATTCTTTTAATTCTTTCTTGAAGTCTTTTCGCGTGAAGACGATTGTTTTCTTTAAAAGAAGTTCGTAAGAAATCTTGCCAAATGTTTTAATAAAATTGAAGTAATTAGAGAATATTTCGGTTATATCGTTGACATCCTTAATATGCGACTTAAAAAAAAGATACAGCAACCATGTATAAAGTTCGGTGGTGTTTGAGATTGCATTTCCTCCAGTGAGTATTGCTACACAACACATGGTATTAAGATACTGTGGAATCGACATTAATACACTGATATTTTGGGATGAATCCCTCGTTTTCCGGATTGCCTCCTCCTTCTGCGATTCTTGCTCAGTAAACAAATTTATGTATTCGTTAACTGATGTTTCCGACAGCCCGATCATTTCGAATATTTTCATGTTGCCAGTTACCTCGACACATTCTTTGAGAATAGTTTGGACGTGCGGCCTGCTTGTCAATATCACCTTTGATCCAACGAATCGATTTGACTGGCGGTAGAGCAACTGGTAGATAATCGAATTTTTGTTCTTGAGGTTTTCTTCTAAATCGACGACCTCATCGATACCGTCGATAATAAACAAAACTTTATTTCCTTCTGGGACAGACTCTCCGTAAAACTCCCGCTTCAGGAAATCGTCGAGACTTGTTTCATTATTCAGATCTCTACATTTCAGCGAGTAAAGGTGAGAGAATTCCTGAAAAATTGTGCCTTCTGCCCATTTGAGGGCAATTTGTTTAGTGAGCACCGTTTTTCCAATCCCAGCTAAACCCCTGACGAAGGAAACTCGCTCCTCACTTTTACGGTCCACAAGTTCTTTCAATTCAACACTGTGTTGAGATCTGATCTCATGCAATTTGGAAATATGCTTGCTGCGCTCATTCGGCAAACTTGTGACTATATCTTCCTCCACTATGGTCACATCAACGGCAAACTTCTCTAAGGCTACCTCTCTTTGCTCCAAGTATGATCCTTTAACGGATGTAATGGTGTGAAATTTGTACTCCTTCTTGTATTTATCCTTCAGCTTTTCCGATGAAGACTGTAGACGATCTAAACACAGAATACAAAATACTTACAGGAAACTATAAGAATTTGACTCAGTGAGTACTGAAAAGTTTCTTAAGATAATCAGATCTTGAAAACATTAAAAGCAAAAAGTTTCTGACATTTCATACACCGACAATCTTAATGTCCGAAAGTTTTGAAGTCCGAAATATCTAGTGTACAAAATTTTTGAAGTCCGAAATGTCTAGTGTTCGAAATGTGTTGCAGCTTAGAAAAATCACAGCAAAAAATGTCCACTGTTTGAAAACGTCGAGACTTGCTCATGAAATCCTTTTGCACCGAAAAGAATTAAGAGAAATAGAGTTAAGTAGTGACAAATATGATGCTATCTTAAACTGTTAAACTGAGGAGTCAATCACATATAATTCAAAGACATTAATTTGTCTATGATTTCAATGAAATTAAACATGCTAGCTACAGTAGTCTATGCATGCTAGGTATTGAAAAATATATCAAACAAGCGTGCAAATTAAGCACTTTTTGATGTGCCGCGCGTCATTGTAACTATTCCCACAGGGGGGACACTCAGCACATACGCATACGGGGGGGGGTCAGACCGATAAATTTTTAGGAGACCCGAGAATATCAGTTTAGCTTCATTACAACCGAAAAATATCTCATTTTATACCTTGACATCTGTAAATAAACATGAAGAAAGCTGAAACAATGCAAATTGAGGCCTGAATTGCCTCTAAAGAACCCAGAAATTTCATTGTGACAATATTTGATGCCCAAAAATATCAAAAATATAATTTCAATTTATTTTGACCCAAAAATATCACTTTTTGCAATATTCTGACCCAAAAATATCGGATTTACCTCCCCGTATGTGCATGTGTTGAGTGCCCCCCTGGGACTATTCCATTCCTGACATACGCAAGCCTTTTATTCAAGTTACGCGTATTTCTTTTCATAAGAAACTGCCCATAAGAAACTCAACTCTCAGATCGCCAAAATTCAAGAAACTCAAGTACTGGCAAAATATAAGTCAAGAAACTATTTACTTTGATAAAGGAAATCCTTGACATTTCTTTACTTTATTTTCATTTGTTTCCTGTATCATATTACTCGTAAGGTATTCGAGTTATGTCTAAACATTGCAAAGGCTTAAAAGCAAAAGGAGTAAGTCATCAGCTGACTTGATAATAATTTGAAACTTTTCTTTGCGGGCGTCTTGGAAGCCTTGAAAACTTTCTATCGCGTGTACACGTATTTTTTATAAGAAACTAAGAATTTGGGCCAGTACTCAAAGTCTGTGTATATCTGTGTCCTCCTGAAAATTTCTAAACGAGGTTTTTGAAGCCTTTCCAATGTTTAGTTAGACATTACTCCATTACATTCCGAGTAATATGATATGGCTCGCCATAGCGCAGCGGCTAAAAACATTAATTTTTGTGCTTCCGTAGTCTGCGATTTTTGTGGATTAAACTCTCATTTTTGTGGATCAAACTTTCCTTCTTGTCAATCAAACTTTCATTTTTATCGCTCAAACTTTTACCTTTATCGATCAAACGTTCATTTTGTGTATAGCAAAAAAACATGCAATAAATATTTTGTGACACGCCAGGAAAATTTTCCACAACAAAGTTTACTTAGTTTTGTTCAGATTCTCATACGATTAACTCAGCAAACAATTTGTGCTACACAAAAATATATTCCAAACATTTGTGTCAAATAAAATTATCAGATTGATTCTCTCATCCGGGGGTTCCCTCCCACGATGCGATGTATTTGTAAGCCGGGGGCTATGCTCTGTTAAATACCGTACACAAGCAAAGGCCTTTCTGGTGGAAATATCCATTCCTTCCTTCCTTTCAGTCTTCAGACGTGGCTGAAATTGAGAATTTTGCTTCAGTTATTACTGATATTTTTCAAATTTGCCAGGGACTGTACCAGAGGCTAGAAGATTACTTTCTGGACTTCCCAACAACCATATTTGAATTTCGAGGATTTTTTGATAATGCGCCAAAAGCAATCTCAAACATAAGATCCTTTTGGATGATTACAAAGTCTGTCCTGAGCTAAGCAAGCACGAGAATATCTGAATATTGATTTCTTCATAACCCAAAATGATCGTTGGTGCTGTTTTTAGCTACAATCAGAGGGATGAGCGTTGCTGCTAAAGCCCCCTTCAATCGAAAATCAAACGAATCGCCTGACAAGCAATTTTCTATCTTTATGTGAAATCAGAATGATACGCAAAAAATAAAATTCATTAGCCCTGGTTTGCCTATTTGAGGTCTTTGTTCGTGCATGAAATCTTTGGTGCATCTGTCTCAAATTGGATGTCATGTGAGATTTACGATAACGCAAAATTACTTATGCAGAGCCCTGTAAAACATTTCAATGGTTGTTATTCGCGGGCATCTAATTCAAGACAAGCAGTCACCAAGATAACCTCTGAAGGCATTTTGGTTCAATGTGGTCACGTGTCTTCCCCCAGTCAGTGACGCCATTGTTTGCTGAGGTTCTGCACCTTTCCTCTCAATTTCAATGACATTTGCATCTGTAGCTGTGTAAGAGGGGGGTCCTTCTACCCTCGGTGATTCTGCAAATGCTAGCCTCTGTGCAGGCCACCAGTTACATCATCCTCTAAAGTTGACTTATTTGCATAATGAGTACTATCAATAAGTGGCTAATGATGCGTTCGTTCTAGAAAACGATTGTTTTAACATAATTAAGCTGCTAATGAAGTCAAGAACGTGCCAATTCTGGGTAAATTTGTTGTTGTGCCAGGGTAAACATCATCGTAATTTATCCATCTTATGGTGTCAAATCTGTCTAACATGAAATAAGCCGACGTCAAATGTTGCTATAGGATCGCGGGAAACTTCTGTCTTGTATGCGGTTTATGTGCGCCTTCTTTATTTCAGTGCCAATTAGCAGAGATAAAACGTTAATCAATTGCTTTAACGAGCGTGACGGAAGTGGGTTACTTACTTACTTTCTGACTGACATCGAAGCCCCTTCTTAGATTACAAAGTTGGACTTTGTAATCAAACATAAGATCCTTTTGGATGATTACAAAGTACGACCTGAGCTAAGCAAGCATAAGAAAACTGAATATTGATTTCTCCATAAGCCCAAATGATCATTGATGCTGCTACAGTCAAAGAGATGAGTGTTGCTGCTAAAGTTGCCTTCAATAGAAAATCAAGCGCCTTGTATAAGGACAAGAATCGTTTGAAAGCAATATTTTGATCTTTATGTCAAACGAGGATGATACGCAAAAAATCAAAAGTCATTACCCCCAGTTTGCTTAGTTCGTGCATGAAACTATTGGTGCATCTGTCTCAAATTAGATGTCATGTGAGATTTACGATAACGCAAAATTGCTTATGCGGAACCCTGCAGAATGTTTCTATTCGCGGGCTTCTAATTTGAGGCAAGCAGTCACGAAGATAACCTCTGTGCAGAATCATATGCATGGAGATCTTTTGGTTCAGTGTGACCACGTGCCTTCCCCCAGTCAATGCGCCATTGTTTGCTGTAATTCTGCACCTTTCCTCTCAACTTCACCTGCGACGTTTGCATCTGTAGCTGTGTAGGAGGGGGGTCCTTCTACCTTCGGTGATGCTGCGAATGCTAGCCTCTGTGCAGGCCGCCGGTTACATCATCCTCTAAACTTGACTTATTTGCATAATGAATACTATCAACAAGTGGCTAATGATGCGTTCGTTCTAGAAAACGATTGTTTCAACATAATTAAGCTGCTAATGAAGTCAAGAACGTGCCAATTCTGGGTAAATTTGTTGTTCTGCCAGGGTAAACATCGTGGTGATTTATCCATCTTATGGTGTCAAATCTGTCTAACATGAAATAAGCCGACGTCAAATGTTGCTATAGGATCGCGGGAAACTTCTGTCTTGTATGCGCTTTCTGTGCGCTTTCTTTATTTCAGTGCCAATTAGCAGAGATAAAACGTTAATCAATTGCTTTAACGAGCGTGACGGACTTTCTTTCTTTCTTTCTTTCTTTCTTTCTTTCTGACCTGGAGCCCCCTCTTAGATTACAAAGTACTTTGTAATCAAAAAGGCTCTGGATGCCAAGTTTCCTTTTGTCAAAACAAGGAGTCAGATTTTGTATGTGTTAACAAACTGCAGTTCTGTGCAACTGCCAACAAGTGGAAAAGTAATTAGAGAGTTATGCTCATCTTGTCAGAAAGTAGTCTCCAAGTTGCGTCTCACGAACTTAAACGATATGTATGGGTGCACTGCCTATGGTCTATACACCATATGAATTTCTCGCTATGCTGGGATTTGCAATGTTCCCCATCATTGAAATAATTTACAGAAAGGTCTGTTACAATGATTTAGCTTCCTGCTTCAATGATACAATTAAAGGCCCCCATTAGCCATGTTTGAAGAATGAGATCATGCACATAGCTTGCCTCAAAGTAATAGAATATCTATTTGCAATTGCAATGCATGATTCAGTTCATATCGAAATGGATGTAGCCTAATAACGAGCCCACTTGATGAAGCAGATCAGATTTCGTTATATGCATCAGATTTATTACATTAGATGTAGCGAGAGTCCAGAGACGTAGAAACTAGAGGGACACAGGGGGCACGTGCTCCCCAAGATTTTGCAACAAACCAAAAGGTGTAATTGTTGTCTCATGATGTGCCCCTCTTAAAGACTAATGCGGACAGAAAGTAGTTTAATTATGTTATTACTTACTTCTTTATTTGGTTATGTTTACTTCTCATTTTGCTTCATTGCGAAGGAAATCGTATATCTATCAGCATTCATACTATTTTCTCCTAGATATAACATTTTTCTCGTCGCAAATCTGATGTATATTAAAATGCTCTTCTTATGAAAAAAGTGCCCTTAAATTGCCATGCCCCTCCAAGTTTAAGATGCTTCCTACTGCTCTGATAAAAACTGAAGGATGGCCGACAATATTGTATTGGCAAATTGTTTACTTTATCCTGACAAGGTCTGACAAGAGCTGCCACTAAAACAGTGCCACACTTGTTTCTTGATAGTATTATATGGGTTTGTTGGTTCCCTTGGCAACAGCTATCTATATCGAAGATTTCAAACAGTAAGGGCAGTGTGCCAGGTCAAAGAGGTCAAATTTTGAAGATTGCCTTGTAATGATTTGGCAGCTCCATTAATTTTGGGAGCAAGTAGTAATTAGTCTTAATGAGGAAGTATCAATTGGCAACTACGCCAAATTTCATTGTAAGCCCAAATATCTCAGAATTGTTTTGATTCTTTCCATTTACAATGCCTATAAATATCTCAGATGCTTCGCTGATTGTTTCGATTGTGTGCACAAATAATGCCCATTGTTACAACATTCCTGATTCCTATGTACCTATCTATATGTCTATATGTCTAGGTCTATTCCTTCCGGTTGGAGCAAAAGCCCCTGCATAATGTTTTCATTCTTCAAACATAAATTAAAGGCCCCCATTAGCCATGTTTGAAGAATGAGATCATGCACATAGCTTGCCTCAAAGTAATAGAATATCTATTTGCAATTGCAATGCATGATTCAGTTCATATCGAAATGGATGTAGCCTAATAACGAGCCCACTTGATGAAGCAGATCAGATTTCGTTATATGCATCAGATCTATTACATTAGATGTAGCGAGAGTCCAGAGGCGTAGAAACTAGTGGGACACAGGGGGCACGTGCTCCCCAAGATTTTGCAACAAACCAAAAGGTGTAATTGTTGTCTCATGATGTGCCCCTCTTAAAGACTAATGCGGACAGAAAGTAGTTTAATTATGTTAGTATTTACGTCTTGATTTGGCTATGTTTGCTTCTCATTTTGTTTCATTGCGAAGGAAATCGTATATCTATCAGCATTCATACTATTTTCTCCTATATGTAACATTTTCCCGTCGAAAATCTGATGTATATTAAAATGCCCTTCTTATGAAAAAAGTGCCCTTAAATTGCCATGCCCCTCCAAGTTTAAGATGCTTCCTACTGCTCTACTGAAGGATGGCCGACAATATTGTATTGGCAAATTGTTTACTTTATCCTGACAAGAGCTGCCACTATAACAGTGCCACACTTGTTTCTTGATAGTATTATATGGGTTTGTTGGCTCCCTTGGCAACAGCTATCTATATCGAAGATTTCAAACAGTAAGGGCAGTGTGCCAGGTCAAAGAGGTCAAATTTTGAAAATTGCCTTGTAACGAGTTGGCAGCTCGATTAATGTTAGGAGCAAGGAGTAATTAGCCTTAACGAGGAAATGTCAGTTGGCAACTACGCCAAATTTGATTGTTAGCCCAAAAGATCTCTGAATTGTTTTCATTGTACACATTAACAATGCCTATAAATATCTCAAATGCTTCGCTGATTGTTTCGATTATCTTCATAAATAATGCCTATTGTTACAACATTCCTGATTCCTATGTACCTATATGTCTATATGTCTATATGTCTATATGTCTATATGTCTATATATATAGGT
The DNA here is from genome assembly GCA_039566865.1 of Aurelia coerulea. Lineage (NCBI taxonomy): Eukaryota > Metazoa > Cnidaria > Scyphozoa > Semaeostomeae > Ulmaridae > Aurelia > Aurelia coerulea. The sequence continues at coordinate 343,022 of CM076951.1, read as the reverse complement.
GTATTCCTTCCGGTTGGAGAAAAGCCCCTGCATAATGTTTTCATTCTTCAAACATAAAAATGCGTCTACAAAAGGTGTGTCTACACTTGTTGTAGAATTCTCTAAAAATGCAAAAAATTTAAATCTTCAATTTGTGATAGTTATCCCAAAAATAACTACAATGAAATCTTTAATTTCTATGAAGCCTTTCTTTCATTGAAATTAAGTTATTTTTTATATCATTAAGAGAGCCTAACGTTTAGCAATTGATTTATTAACCTTCTTCTGCAAGACCCCGACTGTTACAGCATGCAACCAAGGGAGTTAGGACACGGATATCTTTATTACGTATTTATTTACCTTGTTTTGATCTTCGTCTTGTTTTCTTGTCTTGTTTTCTTGTCTGTTCTGTTTCCTCTTGCTAATGTAAATGCCTCGTGTTATTTGAATATATCTTCCTTGTATTCCTGTGTCTTAGCGCGCCTTCGTAGAAGAAAGGTTTTTAAACCGCAATGCCATGACCTTTCTTCTACGAAGGCGCGCTAAGACACAGGAATACAAGGAAGATATATTCAAATAACACGAGGCATTTACATTAGCAAGAGGAAACAGAACAGACAAGAAAACAAGACAAGAAAACAAGACGAAGATCAAAACAAGGTAAATAAATACGTAATTAAACTATCCATGACCTAACACCCTTGATGCAACTGACCTCGTTCTATTTCATTAGCTCAAACGATTAATTAACATCCGTTTCTCCATGCAAAAAACTTTACTGATACTGGTAAATCAACTGTTTGGAAATCCATAATATGGAGAACACTTCAGGCATCATTAGAATGATTCAAAGTTTGATTGATAGCCGAAAGTCTCCAGTATTTGTTTGCAATTTTTGTTTTATTATCCTGTGCATAAAGGATAACTATTCAACTGTGGAGGGGAATGAAATGTATTTGCATATTATTGCTTTGAGGAAGGAGCTTCCTTATTATTTTGTTTTAGGCCCTTCTTCACGCATTTCGAGGAAAGGAACAGGGACAGATTCTGTAAGACAACAGCGATCAGCGATTGCCAACAAAGGAAATTCCCTCAACTATAATTGAAAACAAACAAAGCTGCAAAAGTTGCTTTGAAACCCAGGTAGCTAGCGCAGTCGTTGTGCATTCCTAACATGCAAATACGTTCCATTTCCCACAGTGTTTAGACCGTGGGGCAGAGGGGCTTAAACCCCTAATAATTTTGAAAATAATAGCGCTACGTCACAATCACTACTTAGATGTATTGTTCTCTATTGTTCTAAGAACATTTGCCCCCCAATCAGAGGCTGCTACCTACGGCCCTGCATCAAAGTAGGCACAGAGTGAATGTCTAGCTGTGCGGCAGGGGGTACATTTTGTAACAATAGCAGATTTGGTTTGTTTACATTTTTGAGCTCCATTTTTGAACTCATGATCAACAATTGACCGCGTTAGCGACCGTCGCGAGTCGAAGCTGTGAGGAAAGCCATAAGAAAACTACCCTCTCGAATTTTGCTCACCGCGAAAATATACTTTGGCGGGAAATTTTAGAAATTTTTAATCTGGGTTGTTAGATAAATTTCGTAACCAGGGTTGCTTGCCTATTGGTCTACTCCACCTGGTTTTTGAGAAATAATGTTTTCTAACGTCGTCATTCCACGGACCTCTCGCTTCCTTTGAAGGGGCTTAGGCCCAGCGCAAGGAAGTTAATCTGATTTGAATGAAACAAAACTAAATCTAAGACTTTCCATCAGAAATTTTATCACTGCTTCTTATTGGTCAAGGGAATTCTTAGCCTGCGTGCAGACTCAGGAGGAGTTGAGTCTGCACACAGGCTAGGTAATTCTTTACGTTGCAATGAACCAGATATTGCTAAAAATGCAACTTTGATGTACTTTGAAGTAAAAGATTCTTATGGTTGAAGATCATGCAAAACATTGTCGGTGGAAAAGTTCTCTCGGTTTCTAACAATAATGACCACAAGGCATAGCATAGCAAATTTTGATGTCAAAAGGATTGACTTGGATCCACTTTCCATTGCCCTGTCATAAAGTTACCGAACATTCTATGAATAATACCGAAATTTATATCAGTCATTGCGGGTTTAAAATCTTCAAAATAGTTTTGGGTTTTGGGGTGATGGGAAAAAAATGTAAGATGTTTAGAAGGATGTGGAAAAAATCATGCGGCCGAAATTCAAAACTGCAATGCTAGTCTAGCAATTAAAGGCTAATTTGGATGTGAAAATTGTGTTTATTAAAATCACTCATTTAGATCCAACAATTAGGAAAGTGCTTGTAAGGGGTTTGTACGGGAATGAAAATTCAATGTTTCATTCTGGTCCATGATTTACCTACCATTGAAATTTCAGCTCAATACGATTGTCAGTTTCAGAAATAGAATTTAAATTTCATTGGCAAGAAAATCACGGAACAGAATCAAACATGGAATTCATGAGCCCATACAAACCCCTTGCCAGCATTTTACTCAAGTTCTGGATCCAAACAAGATTTGTACATCTATGTTAGCCTTTGACTGATAGATGAACATTATAGTAATTGTGAATATTATCCACGTGCTTTGTATTTAGTGGACTCGCTTAGCAATTGTATTGTGCATTTTATGATACAAGCATGACATTTAGTACAAGTGCACAATTTGATGCGCTGAATCCTTTGAGAAATAGACCCCACTCAGAAAATGCCCCCAAAAGCTACTTTTAGAACGGGGTACTCTGCCCCAGCCCTCTAAAGGTTTTCCCTTTACAAATAGAAAACTATTGATCATATTTACTTGAAACTTGGTATTCTTACACATTTTGACATGCTGAATCTGATGAAAAATAGACCCCACTCAAAAAGTGCCCCAACAGCTTTTTTAGAATGGGTTGAACACGCCTCTTAATGACTCATCCAACATTTCCATGAAACTAGACACAGTGTAAATTGCTGGCAGGGCTGGGTTTGCAACTTGTTCTTTCAATTGCAAATGATTTGTGCGAAGATCTTGTACATTGATCTATTGTCCTGCTCTAATGATACATAAAGCCACTCTACTCATCATCTTTGTCTGTTAATGATGTGCCAGGTTGAGGATTTTAAAATGTAAGATTTCAAACCTTCAATTTCTGCTGGGTAAGCCAAAAAAAGTTCCCACTTTCAAAATTTATGGCATCAAGAAAACTTGACAGATTTAAATGATTCCAATTTCAGATGAAAGACAAACACCAACACATTTTTTTCTTCGATTTTTCTCGTGTTTTGGCTAGCACTGAGAATGTAGGTTGATTCCACTTTACGAACATTTCTTGATTGTAATATTTGCAAAATGCATTGATATTTCTTACTGCTCTAATGATTCACTAAGCCACTCTACTCACCAGCTGTGCTTGTTGTTGGTGTGCCAGGTTGTGGAGCTACAGAATCACCTACAAACAAAGGATTTAAAAATCTTCAATTTCTGCTGGGTAAGCCAATATAAGCTCCCAATTTCGGAATTCATAGCCAGTGGCAGACACCTGGGGGGGCGAGGGGGTGCGATCGCCCCCCCAATGTTGGCTAGAACAAAGATCTTTTGTTCGAAAACAAAAGAAACAAACAATGCTTTTTAACCGAAACAATAGCTTCGCCCCCCCAATATTTGGCAAAGTGTCCGCCACTGTTCATAGCATCAAGAGTACTTGGTGGATTTGAATGATTCAAAGCCAAAACACAAAAATATTTGTGTGCGATATTTCTTGTGTTTTTGGCTAGGACTGACAATGTAAGGTCAATTCAGCTTTACGAAAATTTCTTGGTTGCAAAATGCTTGAAAATAGGCCTAAAACACTTCTAAAGTCACAATGAATCTGCTCACACAGAAGAACACTTAAGGGCATTTCACCCCTCTCAGAAGTTTCAACAATTATCGAGAAGTTTCTTTATCCCTATTACTACCGGGGGGGGGGCACAAAGTGCCGCCGCAAAGTTTATTTGATGTAGTGTCGTTAGTTCAAAGAATAAAGAGCTGAAACTTTGCGACTTTTCCTAAAATTTCATCAACTAATTAAAAATTGTAATTTTTTTCAAAATGGTAGATACTGATCACGTGACCAACCTCTTTCTAACACGTGGCCAGCCAGATAATCAAAGAAGCAAGTCAAGTTTTAACACGGATGGTCGTAGAGCATTGAGAATACCACCATTCGATTGCTCTCAATGGGAGCTTTCAGATGATGTATAGTTTTATCCATTTTTGATGACGTAAGCAAATTTAACGTTCATGACGTCATCAAAGTTTATGACGTCATATAAATAACAACAACTGTATTAGATATCCTTAAATGGTCAAAATTGGTTCTATTGATTGTTATCAACAATTTTGAGGCATTTTAGAGTATTTTCATCAGTAATTAGGGGTTTAAATGAAACAATTACAAACTGATGCAAATAAATGATGAATATATGATATGAATAATAAGCTTAAATTGATATCCCATTTCCATTTTTTATTCAGTGATGCTTTGGGATACATTCTAGTAGCAATATGAAAGTAATTATCAACTAAGAACTTAAATATTGCCAATATTGCTAATAATAAGCAAAAAGTCCAATTTTCCTCAATTATGACGTCACAGTGGAATTTTCAGAGCAGGTGGAAATAAAAACAATCAAAAATAATTCAAACCTAAATTCAATTCAATAACAAAACGATGTTTTCACCTATAAATAAAAGAATTTTCACTCGTTGGCCTTCACTTTGAAAATGCTCAATGAGTAGAAATCTTGCCTGTCGCCAAGTTAATGGACGAATTGTCCATTTTAATTTTTGTGTTGCTCACCCAGGGAGTCTCTGCTCTCACCATCATGAAGCAGGAAGGTGTATTAACCTCTCTGATTTTGCTTTCAACATGAAAATGAAATGTTACAGTTGATAGCTCCACTTTCAGTTTCAGCAACACAAAATTCCTCATGAGGAACAATTGTTTCTCTTTGCTAACAGTTTCATCTTTGATTTTTAATTCTGGACAGGGTTTGATAAAATCATAATCAACTAATGAATCCATCAATCGAGATGTTGTGATAGTTAGCACTTACCTATTAGTTTATCAAGTTCAACCACTTCCAAATCCTCCTTTGTGAAATACAATAGTTTTTCCACAAATTGTTTGCAATCTGAACATTTGCCATCATCTTCAGACCTCTCTTGTCTTTCGCGTGTGTTATCTGAAGCTGAGCTGTTTGGTTTGCAATACCAGCGAACACAAAGTTGAACCAACTCAATCAGTGCCAATAATAGAAAGACACAGTCTATTACAAGAATAGCTATATTCACATTGGATTTGTCTTTTGCTTTTGAATCAACACAGAGTATTGTCTTCGTCCAGTTTCCCATGGGAGAAGGCTGACTCAAGTTGCACTCAAACTTTGATCCAATCTCCAGGCGTCCAGATGAGGCATATGAAGATATCACTGACACCATGGTTGCCAGGAAGACAATGCGAGCAATAAGCTGTACAAGATATACATGCGGAATGTGAAAGACACATCCACTATTAGAATGTTTGAATTCTCGTGATCTCAATTTGATGGCTGACCTATGAATCACTACACCAGATATGATCATCATCAACAGGGGTACTGCAAAGTTAATCGCAGGGATAAGCAAATACGCTTGCAATATGTTCAAACCATTGTTGTATGCATCGAGACAAGCTTGACGTGTCAGTGATGATTCTTTCTCGCATAAAAAACTAAATCGCTCATTGCTGTAAATTGGTCCAGACATTGATAATGTACCAACCCCGGCCAGAAAAAGGAGTATTCCTTGTATTGCTCCAATAGTTGTCTGTGTCTTTAAATTGATATAGGATTGGAAGCTTGACACATCCATTCTTCTGACAATGATTGAAATTCTGAAATGAGAAAGCAATGCAAAAACAACTGCATTTCAAAAAAGCATATCAACTAAAGGTTATCTCAAATTATCTGTCACCTGAGATTTGCGATAACGCAAAATAAATTTGGAAAACACTTGTAATGTTGTATTCGCAGGTATTTGCAGGTGACATCAGCGACAAAGTTTCTTGGAATAACTTATCAAATTACTTTTCGCTTATTAAAAGTCACAGAGGGGTTCTTGGCTAAATTTTTGGTAGGTGTCTGATGTGAACATATTCAAAGTGGTACCCTGAAGTGGGTACTTAATTGTGACCAATATTACACCTATATACATGGGGGGGGTACATGGCTTATGGATGGATGGGGGCTGCCGCCCCAATTTCAAAAGGTGCCCACCACAGTGATCCGGAACAAAAGAAAGTTTGGAATAAATACAAAAATATGAAGTTTCAAAATCTGAATTTATTTCATGCCAATATCATCAAGTACACTCTGAATGTTAATGAGACACACAAATTTCTAAAATGGACAACTGATAGCCAAGAAAATCACTTTTGAAGTTGGGCCTAATTGCTTTATTTGTTTACATAAGCACTTCTGGAATAACGCTGCCTGGACTGAATTTTCATAGCAATATTTCTCTACTAAGAAAGGTCCGACAATTTTCCTTTTCATCTTATTTCCATCCTCTAGTCATGAACTTTCAAGTAATTGTAACAGGGATTGGAAATATCTATATTGTGGCTCATTTTTATATAATTCATAATGGCGGAAAATTGCAAAACACATATCTTCACAAATCATTTTAAAAATTCAACAGTTGAATGTAAAAATTGGGGCAAAATGTGCTTACAAAAAAATTACAAAATTGAAGCCACAATTTGTGCAAGTTTCTACTGAAGGGTTTGTTCTAAATCTTACTCAAAAAAGAAGTACGATCATTCTTATTTTTGTGGTACAACGGAGATTTTTTCTATGTTTTCTTCAATAGAAATAAATCAAGACCTGCTAAAGCCTTTAAAATTGACTGAACTCCATCTCTGTAACATATTGTCATGAAATTTAATCCTTGGAAAGCTGTCCTTTTTATTGTTATACACAAAATCACTGTTTTCAAGCATTTATATTTGTCACAGCTGAAAATGACCAAAGATGTGTTTTATGTATGACACCTACCACGAATAAGAGACTTTAAAACTTTATCAATATGTAAAATTATTATTAGAATGATGATAGTGAATGATTTTCATCACTCAAAGTGCCTTCAAGCCCCAAACAAGATACACGTTTTTTTTATAAGAAACTGGTTTATAAGAAACTAGTACTACGATGACCAAAAATATAAGAAACTCTAGTACTACGCTCATGAACAGTTAAGAAACTCTAAAACTTTATTTCTGTGTGTCTCTCTTATTCTATGTCTCTCTAACAAAGGTACATTCATCTTTTCTTGACTTTTAACTGCAAAATTTGTAAATTTTTGCCTTGATGTGCATGGCTTCTTCTTGATGACAATGTCAATGCAAAATGGAAGCCCTTTCTCGAGAAGAAGGCTCAACTTCGAACAATACCGCAATTTTAGGCCCAAAAAATAAGAAACTAATTAAGAAACTTTTACTACTAAAACACCGAAATTTTCATGCGAAATAAAGAAACTTTTAGTACTAAGTGCTGATCCAAGTTTCTTATAAAAAAAAACGTGTACCCCCCTTGAAGTCGTCTACTTACATGGACACAGTGCCTTTAAAATTTTACAGTTCAAAGATTATAAATACTCTAAAAACATTCTGCATAAATCCTATAGAATTTTATAAGTAAGTAAGGAAAGATATCTATGAAGCAAAAATTCTTAACTTCCTGCATAAAGCGCATTATAACCCAGAAAAACTTCCAGCTGCATTTAATAACTATTTTGAAGCCAATGAGGGTAAATATAAATACAAAACAAGACAACTAAAAGGCTATAAACTATGCAGAACATAATTTCATTCTCAATCCCATTCTCAGTCTGAATATCATTCTCATTCTCCTTCTGAATGGCATGTGGGGCTTCCATTTTGCATTGACATTGTCATCAAAGAAGAAGCCATGCACATCAAGGCAAAAATTTACCAATTTTGCAGTTAAAAGTCAAGAAAAGATGTAGGTATCTTTGTTATAGAGATATAGAATAAGAGAGACATACAGAAATAAAGTTTTAGAGTTTCTAATTTGTCCTTGAGCGTAGTACTAGAGTTTCTTAATTTGTTGGTCATCGTATCGTAGTACTAGTTTCTTATAAACCAGTTTCTTATAAAAAAAACGTGAATATTCTGATTCTTCTGTTAGTTTCTTCAAAAAACTTGGAGGATTAAGATCTTAGCGCCACCCCCCCCCCCCCATGCTCTTATGTCTATATATGCACATATTGCAACTTTACCTCAACTTTCTACAAAAAATCCTTTAAAGATAACCCTTTTTCTAATAAAAGGCCCCCAAAAGCTCTTAATCCTATAACAAGGTTCCAAGACGGTCATGAGATCATCATAATCCTCTAGGAACATGACAAACAAAAAATAGGGTTATCCATTCTGTAAAGAGCTGCAAACGTATATCTGTTTCTAAAATGTCATATTTCTCAATGATTGATGTGTTACCCAAAAATAAAATCTCAATAACATAGTCATAAAATTGTTTAGAAAAATTGGCACCAATGTTTTTCTGTTTCTTGGCAACATAAAGAACAGAGAAAAGTATGTTGCCACAAATTTAAATCAAAAAATACGGCCAGGTCGAAAACTCGGACTTCTCGGACATCTCGGACATCTCGGACCAGATCGTCCGAGTTTTCTAAGTCCGAGTTTTCGAATTAGCCCTAGTTCGAACTCGAAAACACAGACTTCTCGGACGAAATGGTCCGACTTTTCCTTTCTCCAACTTATCGAATTTCTCCTATGCTCTAGAAGAAAACTCGGACATGTCGGAACTCGAAAACACGGACTTCTCGGACGAAATGTTCCGACTTTCTGGGTATCAAAAGCAGAAAATTTTGCAAGAGCAGGCTGTCACAAACATGTGAAAAGGGAATACTTTGTTGGATTTGATTATGTAGATCAAAAGGGAATCTTTTTAGAAATTGGTATGTTCTAGAGCAGATAAGAAAACGTTTATTCGTGGGCACAACCCGGTACGAATCCAAGTTCGAATACAACGTCAAATACCCCCCGGGGGGGGCTGATAGTTAGTTTCTAAAATTTTGGGACACTATTGTCTCAAACAGTTTCTGAATGAGTTTCTTTAATTCTTTAATTTTGGGGCACTATGTATTGCTTCCAACAGTTTCTGGATGAGTTTCTTTTATTTCTAATTCCGCAAGCGTAGAGTTAATTTTTGTTTTGTTAGAAGGGCTCCCAAATCTATGAGTGACCTGGGAAAATTAAAGCTGCAAACTTCAAAAATACCTTGTCTTTTTTAATTCACATTAGGGTACTGTAGTTTCATAACAGGGTGAAATATTGGTAATATTGCATGGCAAGGTGAAATATTGATAATACATATATTCTATAAATTCACACTCAATTGCTGTTGTTTTTTCGTCGTATTGTGGTATTTCTCCCTTCGAATCTATTCATTCGTTTGTCACCGAAAGCATCTTCGGATGCGACGATAGACGACGCTGGTACATTAATTTTTTTATATGAGAAACCGCTTATCAGAAACGGTAGGCTCAATTTTTCGAAAGTCAAGGAACGACCCTACCTAATTGAAAAAGCTAGGAAACTTTTGTAATTTACAATTTTGATTTCCTTTCGCACTCAAAAATGTTTGACAGTGTACAGTTATAGCAACTGTTTGGAAATTATTTTGATTCCGAATTGTGTTATTTACTTGTTTTGAGATCTTACCATTACCAATTATTTCGGGAACCCTTTAAACAACACAGAATGAACTCTACACTTACGGCATTAAAAGTATAAGAAACATATAAGAAACTTTTGCAAGGAAAATGGCCCAAAATTTAAGAAACTGCCTACCAGCACCGGACCTTAGCATGAATCTATGTTACCGTAGACTCTATATCTTGAAGCTGTTTTCGCTTTATTATAGCGAACAAAATATGAAAACGGAGCAAAGAGCCCGGGTGGGAATGCACATATTTTGGGTAACGGGACGTGACATCGGGAAGGGTATCAATTTCCGCGATTTTGATCTAAGGAACGGTATCGATTCTCGCGATTTTGATATAAGCACAAGATCGGATATACGTTTTCAGAAAATTGGTATAAGGTCAGGTGTACTTTTTCGGAAAATTGGTATAAGGAACGGGCATGTTTTTGAAGCTTCGATGGCACGTCCTCGACCAAATCCTGGTCAAGTACCCCCCCCCCCCCCCTTCCCCCCCCCCCCCCCGATGCAAGATGCAATACACGAATATTCTCGTAAGAAATTAAGAATTGGGGCGAAGTTTCTCAACGTTTTCAGATTTCCTCCTTGAACAGTTAAAGACATGATTTTTCAAGCCGTTGCAATGTTTAGATATTACTCAAATTTCTTCCGAGTAATATGATGCAGGAAACAAGTCAAAATGAAGCAAAAATGCTTTCTTAATTTGTTGACGATCTGAATGTTGAGTTTCTTATAAGCAGTTTCTTACGTGTAAATAACGGGGCAGTTTCTTATAAGCAGTTTCTTATGAAGAAATTACGTGTAAATAACTGGCAGACTATACATTGCCCGATTGCCACTGGATTCAAAATCAGGGCCTTCTTTTACATAAAAGCTAGTGAGGCAATTGGTCCCTTGTTTGTATCTATTGTTTTTCCTGTAGATAATGTAGAAAATGAAATTCAATAAATTGGGAAAAAATCGGACTATTTCGTCCGAGAAGTCCGTGTTTTCGAGTTCCGACATGTCCGAGTTTTCTTCTAGAGCATAGGAGAAATTCGATAAGTTGGAGAAGGGAAAAGTCGGACCATTTCGTCCGAGAAGTCCGTGTTTTCGAGTTTGAACTAGGGCTAATTCGAAAACTCGGACTTAGAAAACTCGGACAATCTGGTCCGCGATGTCCGAGATGTCCGAGAAGTCCGAGTTTTCGACCTGGCCCAAAAAATACTCCGATACATATGTTTCTGCACTAACTAATATTGTTCACAGCATTTTATATTGAACGCAATGCCAATTGATCACTGCCAAGTATCACCACCTCACAAAATGGCTGTACCCTGTGCCTGGATGGTAACGCCCGCCCGTGATTAGTCCGTGATTCCCACTCAAGTCACTTCATTTGAGTTTGTTTTTCAATTCTTATTTCTTTCAGTTTCTTTCTTGCGTCCGTGATCGATAAACAAAGTTTTTGAGGTAAAATAATTGGTTTACAGAATCCAGTCCCTGACAAAAATGGCTGAACTGTTTTTGGGTCGAAGGAAGGGCCAACGGTCAAATTCGACGCCATTTTGTTTCAGCTGACCGAAGTAAGCTGTGTGGAGAGGGAAGTGAAGTTGGTGCTATCTGCTGGCCACACCTGTGTACAAACAGCTCAGCTCAGCTCAGCTTCGAAGGAAATTCATATTCAACGATGTAATAAATCGATTAAGAAAACTTACTTGTGTCTAATATCCGCGATATGAACTTCCTTCCTTCCTCTTTCAGTCTTTCGCCTCTGTCTGTCTGTTGTCGCACTCTGGACGCACGTCCACCTCGTGAAAGTTTCCAGAGAAAAGAACGTTTTCTGCACAAGCGGACCTTCTTATTTCACATCTGATAATAACACAATGCCAATAAGAAATTTATTGTTTGGAATGTCATCGTTGAAAGAAAGCATTTGCTGAATCGTAGCAAATCGATCAATTGACTTCAAACTGTGAACACAAAGAAACAGTGGGATACAAATGTGTATATGTCAAAGGTCATTCCAATTCAATTCAATCGAAAGTTTTGCTTGATCATATTCAAATCAAATCTATATACATATTCGTTGCAGTCGGATGTGGCGTCATTCCCTTTGTCCCTCTCGCCAACGTTCTCATTGTCTAGACAGTTCGATTGGCAGAACGGCAACATGGGCGAAGTCAAACCGCAGGTGAAAACGTCGCCCAACATTCCGTTCCTCCTCAAAACGTCCTCCTTTTCCAGTCAAGACTCTGGTTGAGGGGTTATTCGCCAAATTCCTCACCCCACTTTCGGCTTGCCAAGCCCTTTGTTTCCCTTTGTGTTGAGATAGAAGTCCTTTGTCATTCGATTGTTCTCGCGCTGCTCATGACGTCAAAAAATGGGTGTCCTTCAAAACCCCATTAAGGGGTTTTCTGATTTTTTAAAAGTCCCAGTGGGATCTCTATTCGCTCGATATGCATGGGGACCCATTTGGAGAGGGATTCAGGTCCGGGGATTTTGTAGGTGCTGGAGGGGGGTCAAGTGGAAATTGCACATTTCCCACCCTTCAAAGGCCATTTCCCCCAGTTTATTTGCTAAATGTTGTCTTTTGACAGCCTTGCTATATTTAAGGGGTTTCTACCTCAAATATGAGTTATTAGGAGAGGGGTTAGCGCTCCAGGGTGCCACAATTGTAACATTTTCTAATTTTTAGATGCCTTTTTAGCCCTTTCTCGGGGACTCCCCCTTCTCTCAAGATAAACATCCCCTTTTTATGTTTTCAACTACCATCTGAGTTGTCGCGCAAAATGGTTTTGACATTGTTGTGCAGCACGGAAAATTGCTCTCAAACCGTTGATAGTTTTTAGATTAAAATAGTACTTGAATTGTTCCTTGAGAGGATTAACATTTACGATACTCTCGACCAGCTTTTGGCAGCAAATGGCCACTAAACCTAGATTGGCTAAGTCTCTTATTAAAGAATAGGCCTTCATGAAATGAGAAGAGGGAAGGAAGAGTAAAATGGTGTGGAATATTGGACGATAACTGGAAGGGATCGGCAACGAATGCGTGCATTCTGTTTTTGACAGAAACCACATGTGCAGAAATTGAAGCTGAAGAAAATCCTTCAAAGAAGACAGGGGCCAGGTCTTGGGCCAAATCGAAATAAAGTTTAGCTATGGGAGTTTTTCAGACTCCTGTCGACTCTTGTGATTTCCCGCAGTCTTATTTTAGGAGTCTCCGTAAGTTTTATTTTTACCTGCTGTCTTTTTATGCTTTTATGAGCAATGACTAGGACTTATCTGCTATTTTACAAGGCAGTTTTACAAAGAAACCAGCGACTTGCACGTCGCCCTTTGCCTTATTAAAAACGTGAAACGAGTTGAGGGGTGTTATCACTCTTCCGAACTATCCTCGGCTGAACATGATGGGTGATCTGAATTGAGAGGCCTAATGTTTACAAGCTATTCTGTTTTCAAAGGTCATTGAAATTGAACAACAACACATTAAACATTACATTACAATTCTATTTGTACTTTCTTCGTTGGAAGGCAACACCGCTAATTGCCCTTCCATTCCAGACACATATTTGACGTCAATACTTTTCAAACCAGAACAATTGCTGGAAAGAACAACCAGAAAGTGATTTCAGAGCCTCTGTTTGGGATGAGAGGGCTAGAAAGCAAAGGGTGAGGGGGTAACTCCTATAGTGGGTCTGGTATATATGTGTCTTTGAGAATTCAGAGTTAGGACCAGTGGCGGACTGGCTCTGATTTTTGCACCGGCCATGGATGAGTTATGGGGGCCATAAGTGGGTGTGGCCTACATCATGAGGGTGTGGTCATGCACAAAATTCGTCGCAATTCCTCGATTTCTTACCAATAGCAAAGCTAAACTCACTTTCTTTGAAAATGAGGCTTATACCTTATCATGGCATGATTAAAATCTTTACGTAGTCTCTATTTTATAAAAGTAACTCTGACCTTTTGAGAGTATTGTGGGCCAGATGATCTATAATGTTGTCGTTTCACAAACTGTTGAGCAACCTTTTCTCGAACCTCGCCCAGCAGTGTGGCCAGGGAAAATTTACTGATGGCAGCGGCGTGGCCAGGGTAAATGAAGTGGGGGGAATCTAAAGGAGGGGGTCTGGGGGCGAAGCCCCCAGGAAAATTGTTGGGGTCACGCCCTTTACTTTGGCTTAGAATGCATTTCCCAATATCATGCTTGCCATTAGCTACAAGGAAACCTTGATCGTTTTGTGCAGTTATCCTATGAATCAGAGCACAAGGAAAATTTTTGAAGAAAGATCCTTTACTTTGGCTTAGAATGCATGTCGCAAAATCATGCTTGCCAGTGCTAAAATGGAAGATTTAACATTTCTTGGAAAATTCTTACCCAACCTATACCCAGTTATTTCTCCTCGGTTTTAGAGGAATCTCGAGGACCATCTTTCGACAAAAGTGGGAAGGGGGGAAATTGCTCCCCATACCCCCGTTGGCCACGCCACTGACTGATGGAGTATCAAAATGAGGTATCTGGGGGCAAAGTCTCCAGGAAAATCTCTTAGGACACTCCCTCAACTTTGGCTTAGAACACTTCTTCCAATCCCATGTTTGGAGGATTTAAAACGGACTTAATTTTATCATATACGAAATTATCTACCTGTGGTTCACTTCGCGACGGCAACGCGCAATGCATGCTGGTCAACAGTCGTTCTTTAAATTAAGTTTTTATCAAGTGTAACAGCAGTTTTATGAATTAGCATCCACAAGGCAATTTTGTGAATAAATATCTGTTCTGTGGCTGAAATTTTCAAAATTATTTTAGCAGTTTTCTATCAATAAACACTCTTATAAACATTTTCGCGCAAAAGATTTTACATTGCTGCAGCAATCCAATTTTTGCGTGCCCCCAAAGTGGAGGCCTTGACAAAGTTTTTCCTGGAAAATTTTTGAAACTGACAGCCTTATTTTGGCTTAGAACGATTCTCCCAGTCATTTTCTGGCATTTTTGAGAGAGTCTTACCCTACACTACCAAAACTCAAACTATTTTCTTTGAAAGAATCCCTAGAAGCATCTTTTGACAGAAGTGGACGGGGCCTTTACCGTATCTTCACTCTCGACTGTATTCATTTCTTTAAACAAGTTCACTGACATGGTAGGATTCAAATGTGAAGTGAGATGTCCATTATTCAAGAATGCAGATCTACTAAAGAACTTCCTAATTTCGCAAAAGGGCCCTTTTCCAGCAAAAAGGGGCCCTTTTTGCAAGATTTTGAGGTGGGCCCACCGGCCACGGGCCGGTGGGCCAGTCCGCCACTGTTAGGACCCGTAACCAGGGCAAAATTTTAAAATATGACCCCATAAACCGGGAAAAATCTACCACAATAATCGTAACATACAGAATAAATTGAGAATTTAAAGAGCTATATTCCTTTTTATGAAAGTTTTTTGTAGAATCTTAGGAAAAACGGGGTATTCTTCTTCAGAAAATATTCCAACCCAAAAACAGTGAAATGCTGGCTGGTGGACTCGGGGCCCTAAAATAAAAGTCAAAATTCACCTGGCCCAAGTTTCATACCCCACGTTTTATGCAATTCTACTGTTTTCCAACAAAGAGAAGAGATATCAGTACAAGTGAATCGTAATAAAGTGCCAAAATCCCAAACCTTTCTCTTAGAAACAGCGTTGGGAGTGTACAGATTACTTTAGGGCTCAGTGATACTCCTTTAAAGGGGGGTTACCTTCAAAATTTTCCATGATAAGGGGTTTTTTCATCTACTAGAATGTCAGAGAAAAGGGTATCCTATGGAATGGTACGGACGAGCGTGATGTACTTTTTACTGTTGAATTGCACCCACCGGGAGTGTGCAGTACAGTTGGGGATGTTCAGTACAGTGGGGAGGTATGTTTGAGTACAGTGGGGCAATTCAGTATAGTGGGGAGGCATCCGGAGTTCAGTGGGGGATACCTTGAGTGCAGAGGGGGACGGGGGTGTTCAGTACAGTGGGGAGGCATCTGGAGTACAGTGGGGGGGGGATATCATGATGTGTGTGGTGTGTGGTGAGGCATCATCAGTATAGAAGGGGGATATTCAGAACAGAGAGGGGGTTGCCAGGGTAGTTACTAGGGGGCCCGGGGCTCCTGTGTTGGCCAGCAAGAAATAAGGTATGTGTTTTTCTTTGTTGTAGTTTTCTTTCAGGAACGTTTTCAGGCCTGCAGGCCCACTGAGATTCTAAAAATATCTAAAAGCAGTGTCTTACCAGTGCATAGGGGGGCGTGGCCCAAGGATAAAAGTGCGTGCTGCCCGGCCTTTCTCTCGACGGCCCTGGCGGTAAACACTCATGTTGTTAAATGCTCCCTTGCGCAACTATGAACGGCAGCTTTGTAGATGTAGAATGAACCTATGACGAAACTTTGGTCACATAAAGTGATAACAGAAAACAACGTCAAGAAGCAACAAATTCTTTCCCAAGCAATCACTCCGTACGACGGCGGGCCAGGTCGGCGCCGCAGGCGCCGACCGGCAAGCCTAGTCAATCAAATAGTTTGCTTGATAATACAGCGGGTACCCGCAAATAAGAAACCACTTTTTAAGTTGAGGCCTCAGAAAGTTTCTTGTTTAAAGAGACCTTTTCATGATTAGGGTCACAAAGTTTCTTATTTTTGTTTGTCCACTTCTTATAGATAGGGAATCAAGTTAAGTGAAGGTATATGACAGTAACGCGTATGGAACATTACTGGTACATATTACATGTTTACCTCGTTACCCTTTAACTGTGTGGATCTTTAATCTTGAAAATGTTCAGTCTGATTTGAGAATGCTACAGTATATTACAGTCATTTATGGGAATATTTTTTGGCATTCAAGAGCAACTATGACAAACATAAGCGTACGGGAAGAAAAAAACTAGGGGGGCTGCCCAACACAAAGTCCATAGCTTAGCATAATTTTTGCCCGACTGAGGGCATTTTTTTTGCCCGATTGGGGCACATTTTCGAAAACTTGTTCAAAAGTTGGGGGGCTGCCGCCCCCTCCTCCCGGCCCCCTCCCCGCCTCGTACGCTTATGATGACAAACATTAAAATAAGAAACATTTAAAATTCAGACCTAAAATTTTTTCTTATTAAAGGAGCCCTTTTTGAAGAAAATGACGCCTGTTTCTTATACAAGGGGGTTTCTTATTGCGGGTACTTACTTTTAAGGTGGTTTACAACCAAAATTTCTTTTTCCTGATATACACACTTTAGGTAATTTTAGATAGGTGCATTGGAAAGATAATGAAAA
The DNA here is from genome assembly GCA_039566865.1 of Aurelia coerulea. Lineage (NCBI taxonomy): Eukaryota > Metazoa > Cnidaria > Scyphozoa > Semaeostomeae > Ulmaridae > Aurelia > Aurelia coerulea. Next base: position 326,008 of record CM076951.1, on the reverse strand, counting down.
AGTAAGACACTTTAGCAAAAATTTTAATTTATGCATTCCTTTGTTTTGCATAAATTAGCATAAATTAAGCGGCGAATGCCTGCTTTTGTGACATCATATCTCAATGGGGAAATGAGATAAAGAAATTCTGTTTTTTCCATAACATTACCAATGCCAATCTCTAGTGCATACCATGAGCTTAAGTAGAAATAATCATTTTTGGCAAGGATATACAATATTTTTCCATATTACTGTGAAATTTAAAATCCGCCTTACAATTAAAATGAGGAATTTTTCAAGAAAGGCTCAAAATTTCCAAATAAACTCATGGTATGCACTAGAACTACATATAAGGTGTGTATTTACCAATTTTCAAACCATTTCAACAAATATATTTTGTGTCATGATGTTTCAAATATGACCATGATATGTAATTTGCCATTCTGAGAAAATTGAGCTTAAAGATTTATCATTGTTTAAAACAGTTTTATCATTGCTTGTCAATCAATATCAACCAGATTTAGATCCACCAGGACCTTATTTTTCCTTCTCTGTATCCATGAACAATCTTTTAACATATGTTTGCTTGTTCCTTCTTGCCTTCTCCTCTCAAATATGTAAACCTCCATGGAATTCCGTACAGACTTGCGGATTGAATCCCTAAATGTGAATATCCCTGGTGAAACATTCTACTCCCAAAGAACTTTTCCTGTGTCACTTGCACAATTGTTTATCTCTAGCACGGCAGAGTTAACTCCTGTCTCTGAAATTGATTATTTCACAAATAAATACTCTCTGTGGCTACCCTCAAGTTGCAATTAAATTCCGCGCGCTTCTTTCTGCCATTCATTTTGTGTTGGAAGTTTCAAATCAAAAGAACTTGGGCATTTTCCATCATGCTGATATGGCATATCAACAGAGGAAAGATCAGGATTATGTTTTTATTGTGCTTTTCCCCCAAAGTCTTTTACAGCTCAGCTTCTTTGCACTTACGCTCCTTGTAATGAGGTGTTGAATGAGATGATATGCTGCAGTATCTCCAACTTCATTCTGTTTGCTGGCTTAATCCAGCCAGTAACCCGTCTTCCATTAGGGAAGGTCCAAAGAGCCTTTCAGTGTGAAAATTACACCTTTTTCCCTTCCAAGCAATCAGTTTGCAGATGAATTTCTCCCTTGTATTTTGATACTCTTGATCTATTTTCTTTTGTTGCTCATAACCTTCTAGACTGATTATATGTTCGTAGGTTATCGCTATTGATAGGCTGATGGACGCTATAACTACGACTCATGGACTTACGCTTCCAGAAACGGACATGGCCTAAATCACCTGCTATTTTTTCTTGAAACCACCGACCCTAAATCGCCGCAAAAAGTGGTTTTCCTGAAGTGCTACACTGCAAAACAAGCTATCAGTACTTAGATGAATGTTTCTTCAAGCTATTAAAGCAAAAAAATCCTACCCATAAGTGATATTTTGGTTGTTTGGGGACGCAAAAGATCTCGTAAATTCGTTCGCTACTTTGAGATTTTGATCGTTGGAGCAGTTCAGTCGAACGCGTTGTTCGAATTCGTTTGTTTGCCTTTGGCGGGAAGTTTAAATTGAAGAAGAATCAGCCAATCCCATCAAGTTATTTCAAGTCTTGCATCCTGATTGGTCCAGGAACAAATTTGTTCCTGGCGAGAATTTTTTTGCCGTTTTGAGAAGAGTTAGTCCATAAGGCCCTTGACTGGAGCGACAACAACAACATTAATTCACTTCAATTAGATGAGCGTAAGTTGAGGGTCCTTATGTAGTGAGGCTAATAACCTTCAGCCTGAGAGATAAAAACAAGGTATATGCATATTGCAATAATCATATCAGCTAAATGAATAAGGCAATGCATAAATGTGGAAGATAGGGTAGTGCCCCTATTGGATGTCTATAAAACAATTTGAAAGTTTAGTGTAGCTTAGATGAGACTTTGTGCATCAATTAAGCAAAAGCTCTTTATGGCCTAAAAAATTTGACAAACACATCGCAGAAATCGCAAAAAAAGCTAGCGGTGTTTTAGCGTCCATTAAAAGAACCATGAAATTCGTCAACAAAGAGACCTTCAATGCTCTTTACAAAAGCCTAGTTAGGCCAATCCTTGAATACTGTGCGCCAGTTTGGAATCCATGTAAAGTAAAACAAATTAAGACATTAGAATCGGTGCAAAGACGAGCAACAAAGTTGGTGAAGGAACTCAAAAACCCCGGGGGGGGGGGTACTTAGTATATTTTGCTGACGCCATGTGCACTCCTTTCCGGGTATCGTTTTCGCCTCTTTTTTCTAACGCCGGGTATCAAAAGAAGGCAATTTTTCTAAAGCCGGTTGTTCAAACGTGTTATTTCATTGTTTTCCAACGAATTTTTACGTTTTGGGATATGCTTTTCGCCGATTTTTTCTAAAGCCGGCTATCATTTCGAGGGAAAATTTCTAAAGCCGGTTGAAAATTTTTTCTCTTGGAGTGCACCCCCCCGTACAATTGAAAGTCAAGTACCCCCCCCCCCGGGGAACAGATTTTGATACGATGTTACTGAGAGACAATTCGGTCCCACTCCACATAAGGAATTTACAATTGCTAATGACTGAAGCCTTTAAGACAAAATTGAGCCTTAACCCCAGCTTCATGAAGGACATTTTCGTTGAAAAACAGGTTTCTTATGGGTTAAGAGGCTGCCATAACCTATCCTTGCCACAAGCACGCACTACGTGCTATGGCTTAGAGACAATATCGTTCCTTGGGTGTAGATTATGGCAGGCACTTCCCAATGACCTAAAACAGTCAGATACTCTCTCCAGTTTCAAAAGGAAAATCAAAACCTGGAGGGGAGAGGAATGTAATTGTAGAATATGCAGACCTTTCGTGGCACAGGTTGGGTTCTTGAGCTGATATTAAATTTTCTGCTGTATTTACCGAAAAAAAAAGTAAGAAAACATTGTAAATATTAAAAGCATTGTAAAAATCTGTAAAATGTATCTGTATTTAATCATTCGGAATTTTATTTATTTTTTACTTTTTTCTTACAAATTTTACTTTTTTAGATAGTAGGCTTGAATTAGCTCTTAGTTATAGCTATTGTATCTATATGTATATATGTCTGGTATATATGTCTATGTCTTGTATGTATATATGTCTTGTATGTATATATATATATATATGTAGGCCTACTTTAAATAAATTGATAATAATAATAATAATAATAATGATTAGAATGGGTAGGCTCAATTTTTCGAAACGTTAGAAACTTCCCTTTTAACCCTATTCTCGTGGTCGGGCTATCTGACACATCCTTTTTTGGTGGAGGGGGGGGGGCAAAAAAGCCCCCTACCTAATTCTTAATAATAATAATAATATGGGGCCTGCGGGTTGTTTTGGAAATCAGACAGGCCAGAATTTCGCCGGCGCCCTGTCTTGACCGAATCCATTGTGATCCAGGCCCCATGGGACGCGGCCTGGAAAAAAGCGCCCGCAGATCGTGATCACAAGGGAAACAGCAATGGCGGAAAAAATTTGGCAATCATCATCCAAAAATAAATATGGAAAATACGACATCAAAAATCACTGCAAGGAGACAAATTTTGGCTCAAAATCATGGAAATATGAAAACAGAAATTGCACAAAAACTGGTCGCTGCCGCGCTAGCCAGAATATAGACAACCAGAATATAGGCAACAACCAGAGTATGCACAAAGTTGCTCATCTCTCCTTTGTGAAAAGCCAAATTCAAAAAACTGATGCCATGGCGTTGTAGAAGACACTCAGAGCTTTAATTTGAGCCCAACTTTATTGATTTATCTTCAAGACAAGTTGATTTACAAACAAAATTAAATTCAGCGATGTGATGTACGTAGTACTAGGGTAAATTTTTTGGTCATCATAGTACTAGTATCTTTATAAACCAGTTTGTTATAAAAAAACGTGTACGTGGCAGTGGTAAAAACTACATGCATCTAAAACATAAGAAACAAATCAAGAAACTTTCAGAACTAAAAAGGAGAAATTTTTACGCTAAATTATGAAGCTTTTATTAGTATGGGCTTATCCCAAGTTTCTTAAGAATATAAAATACGTATATGAGGCCCTGGGGGGTCCATGTTCCAATGTTCCCTAAAAATTTCCAAAAAATCTCCCTTGTTCTCATTAATGTTTATTGAATGCTCCCTAAAAAGAAATGTTAAACTGTTCCCCGGTTCCTCAAAAGTAATCATTTCATCCCTTGTTGCCTAAAAAAATTTGCTCATGTTCCCTGATTGAAGTCAGCCTTGTTCTCGTTAGTTTCCCTATGGAACTGCTGCAAGTCTCTACTACAGTTATCTCCTAAAAGGCTTTGCCCATCACGAAAAATGTTCATAAGATAAAAGAACTAAAACTCCTTCGAAGCAAATACACTCATTTTTTTATAAGAAACTAAGGTCCGGGGCTGGTAGGCAGTTTCTTAAATTTTTGGGCTATTTTGCTACCAAAAGTTTCTTATACGTGTTTCTTATATTTTTAATGCCAGAAGTGTAGAGTTAATTTTATTTTGTCTTTAGGGCTCCCAAAATACTTAATAAGATCTCAAAACAAGTAAATAACATAATTCGCACTCAAAATATTGTCCAAACAGTTGCTATGACTGTACAGTGTCAAAACATGTTGAATGCGATAGGAATATTAAAACTGTAAATTACAAAAGTTTCTTAGCTTTTTCAATTCAGGTAGGGATGTTTCTTAGCTTTCAAAAAATTGAGCCTACCGTTTCTTATAAGCGGTTTCTTATAAAAAAATGAGTGTAATCTTCCTCTGTCTTCGTTGGCTCCTCCTCTGGAGAGCTCTTCCTCCCCTGAAGGAGTTTCAGTAGTTCTTATAAAGAGCGTTGTTTTTAAATGAAATTTGAGACTTGTAGCAAGTGCACTAACTAACTGTAGTTAAAAGAAAACTCGATTAACTATGCTATTTTTTCACTGTCACATTCAGGGGCAGAGCCAAAGGGTAGATTTTGATAGACATGTTTTCATCTCATCCCAGGTCGACATAGCCTACGCGTAGACCCATTATCCCAAAGGAGGAAAGGGTCTACGAAACAAAGAGCAAAGGCTTGCTACGGTCGCCCAATTACTCATTCTAATCTCCTTTTCAAATTAGTTGTGAAATGCGTTGAAACGATAGAAATAGAAATATTTCTATGGTTGAAACAAAGGCTGCATAAACTAAGTTTCCAGAAATCTAGAAACCTCAGTAGCAAGCTTTTGCTCTTTGTTTCGTAGACCCTTTCCTCCTTTGGGATAATGGGTAGGCTAAGGTCGACATTCGTACTCAACCAAAAAGGTGTAACAAAACATAGTGACCACATATTCTGGTGATCACATATTTGCTGGTGCTAAAATAGAACCTTGACTATTTCTAATTACACTATTTGTAAAGATCAGCATCCCCAGGAAAATGTTTGAGTAAGCATCTTTTTCGTTGGCTTTCTTTTAAAGTGCCTCTCCTCCATCCCATTATATCTTTACTGGAGACAAATTGAAACTTTACATGTCTGACATCACTGCACAAAAAGACCACAAGGAGATGAGCAAGGCTATAGACTCTAGAAGATGCTATTCGCACAAAATTCATTAGTAGTATCATTGTTGAAGCTGTTGAAACCCAAAAGAAGATTCCTAACAGATGAGTGCACCAAAGGAATAAAATTATAGGCTTGTGCACCACAAGGTTTTTACACCATTTTGTGCACCAGATTGTGCACCAATTGACCACTCTGCCGGTGCACATCACTTTCTTTCCATACTGGTTCCTCTGGCAGTCTGAGCAAATGTCCGAAGGAGCAGAGAGGAGGAGCAGCAAGGTCCCAAAGTAGTAGGGCCTAAGACCTGAATGATTAACTCATCTGAGAGTGATAATTAATGATTTTTAAGGATAAAAGTAGGCTAGAGTGCAGTTTAGCGGGCGGCATTCGAATGTTTTGTTGTTGTTGGCATACGGTAAGGGTTAGGGTTAGTTTCAGAAAAGCGTTTTCGGCGTAATTTAGCGTTAGTTAGGGTAAGTTAGGGTTAGAAAGGGTAAGTTAGGGTTAGGGTTAGGGTTAGGAATGGAATATTGCATTTAGCGCCGCCCGCTAAATTGCACTCGTCCCTAAAAGTATGCTTGGTAGGCTAACCTTTGCAAATCCTGCTTGTCTTCCTGTCCAAACTCCAAAACCAAATGTCAACATTTACATTGTAGCCTGCGTGCAGACTCAACTATCCTAAAGTGTACACTTTAGGATAGTTGAGTCTGCACGCAGGCTATAACATTGGCGCTCCAAGCTCCTTTTCCAATTTCCTTGAACGAAATCAAGAATGGAAAAGAGACAAACATTTTCTGTGAACGAGGCTAGTCATGTGATCAAAACACAAGGAAATCGAACGAAGTCCAAATTTAATTTTTTCAAGAAAGTCGAAAGGAAAATTGATTCTGTTTGTAAGTATGAGTTTGAATTCCTTCAATTATCATTTGGCTTAGGATTTAGAAGCCTTTCACAGAATTCTATTCTGCTTAGGACACTGGCTGCGAACAAATTGATGAGTGAACCATTTTAGAGTTACTGTTAGGCCCTTTCCTCACGCACGACAGTTTAAACTAAACTTGGTGGATACAAAGAAAGAGCTCAGATATCTCAGGCTTGAAAAGATTTGCAGTTCAAATTTCTTTATCCCAAAATGAACAGAAGTTCTGCTGAAGTGAAAGTAGCACCAGCGAATACGGAACGACAGTATGGAAAGGAAATTGTTTTTTTGTTTGTCAGAAAAATACCCTGCAATATGGTCTCAGATCAGGGCCAGGTAAAAAACTCGGAGATGTCGGAGATGTCGGAGATGTCGGAGCAAAGATTCTCCGACGTTTCTCAACTCCGACTTTTTTACCTGGCCTTATATGCTCTACTAAAAAAGTCGGAGATGTCTTATCTCCGACGTTTCTCAACTCCGACTTTTTTACTTAGCCCTATATGCCCCACTAAAAAAGTCGGAGATGTTTTATCTCCGACGTTTCTCAACTCCGACTTTTTTACCTGGCCTTATATGCTCTACTAAAAAGGTCGGAGATGTCTTTTAACAATTGACATGGGTGAGTTTGACAGGTTTTTTTGTTTCATTTACAACTGATAAGAAACTTTATAGCAAGAATTAGTTGAAAAACGTCATTTTTAGTAAGAGCAATCTGAAAAGCAATCTAGCAGACACTTTCTTTCATTATATTTTTCACTTGTTCCTTGTATACACCCCCCCCCCGAGTAACGACCCCGCTGAAACGATGCCCCGCCAAGGTTAAAGGATGACCCGCCAAATAATGTGTTTCCCCGCTAAGTTTGAGTTGCAACATTTCCCTGCCTTGTTTCTGTTATTTCCCCGTTGAAATGTTTGTTTCCCCGTCGAAAATCATGGATAAATGATCTATTTCAACGGGAAGTTTGATATTTGATAGTCCAGGATTCGATTGCAGGTAGCTTGAGCCACTTTTATATGCTTTCTTTTATCTACGTCTTCTTTATTTCTCGTTATTTTCTCGGTTCAAAGAACTATATTTACCGTCCACAATGAATAGTGATAAATTAAGACGTTAAGACAAAGTTACTACAAATTTCAGGACCTAGTTTCTTATTGATTGAGTGTTGTGACGGCGAATGAAGAGAATTTGAATTGTAGAGTTATATAATATGCAATCTCTGAACATCTCCGACTTTTTTAGTAGAGCATATAAGGCCAGGTAAAAAAGTCGGAGTTGAAAAACGTCGGAGATAAGACATCTCCGACTTTTTTAGTGGAGCATATAAGGCCAGGTAAAAAAGTCGGAGTTGAAAAACGTCGGAGATAAGACATCTCTGACTTTTTTAGTAGAGCATATAAGGCCAGGTAAAAAAGTCGGAGTTGAGAAACGTTGGAGAGTCTTTGCTCCGACATCTCCGACATCTCCGACATCTCCGAGTTTTTTACCTGGCCCTCAGATCAGTGCGTTACCATGGAGCAAAGTGCTGGAACAACATTTCTGTAGAGATAAAAAGTTCACCATCTGCTTATAGCTTTCGTAGAAAACTCAAAGCTTTTTTCTTTGAAAACAATTACCAACCATAGAAATATCAATATTTTTTGCAAATTTTTATACAATTTGAAAGAATTAATAATTTTCAATAATTATCTTTGAAACAGGGGGTGCTCTCTCCTCGATTAGCCTAGCTACTGAGGGAGCTCCTCCTTAAGAAATTCCCCCACTTACAAGTCTTCTTGTTGTTAATTTGATTTAGAATCTATTGTATATTTCCCAAATGTAATTTTCTTCAGTTGTGTTTAGCTCAATAGTTATATTAATTTTGATGTTGTTCCTTTTGTATTAGGTATATGTTTAGTTTGTGTTTATAGAATTGTAGGTAGTGGAATTTTAAAATATGAAACTGAAACTGAAACGGAATTGACTAACAAATCGATTATAATTAGCTGCTAATCTATCTGTTAGCCACTGCACAATTTAGATCGGTTAGTCGCTAATAATGAATCTAGACATTTTACTGGACTGTTGTGTAATGTATGGAAAGTGTGGCACTGCACTTGCACCTCTAGTTAATGCTCGCAACCCCTCCTCCCACCAAAGAGAAATCCTGAAGTGCGCTTCAAATTGCCATAGAACCAATGGCATGCATGTGAAGGGGAAGTTGCGTTTTTCAGCGCCAAGCACTGGGATCGCCGAAATAGAGCAGACCTAATCAAGTGCGCGATCCCTTGTCATGACGCTCAAGTGGTGGGGTCCTACCGGGTATCGAACCCACTCCGCCTGACTGTTCTGGCTGCAAAGTCAGAGGATTACGCCACTGCGCCACAACACCTTCGTGCTACTGCTGAGATGAATTTGTAAAAATCTGTAAACGGACAAGAATTTAAAAGACTTCCTAGTCAAAACCAACCTAACAACTTCATAACAGCCTATGGTATTTCCCCCTGCCAACATCGCCTGTGTCAGACCTGCACCCACATCAACCACTATCGCCAACCAGAACTGATCCTTCAACATCAGATCTAACTTTACCCGTTCCTCATCCTGCGTATCATCAAGTGATAAAGGAATGAGCAATTTCAAATTCTAAATAAAGAGGGTTATGTTGCGGAAGTATTTTTCCAGAATCGTTTGTGATTTCAATTTTACCAAATTTTGAACATGTTCAGTTTTGCCTGCGACGTTTTGCATGCCTTGGAAAATTTAAGCATGTGTGTGGAGGCGTGCACATGCGACCGCAATGCCTCATATTACAAAGACATACCTGGTCTGATTCCGGAACTCAACATCAAAAAAGCAATTTTAATATATCTTGATACTGTACATGGTCTTTATAATTTGATTCTTCGTGCTCAGCATTAAAAAAGCTATAGTATCTTGATATGGTCTTCAGGTATATTGCAGTGACGGAAAAATATTTGCCTTCCTGCGAAGCAACTTCAAACTAAAATTCTTCCTTTCATTGTTTTGTCAATTTTCTCCATTCCAGATTTCAGTTGAAATATTGCACAGCATACATTTCAATTTCGTAGGCCTGTTTAGAGTCACTTGGAATAGTCTAAAATTACCATTAATAGCTTTCTTGGACCACACAGCTGTAAATGGATAAAGTATAATCCAAGCACTGTTTTCCCTTCCCTTTAATCTTTCCTGATCTTATTCCTTCCTTTACTATTTACATTTTCAATCTTTGGTTTTCTCTCGTATCCTATCTTCCTTCTATCCTTCGTTCTTCCGCTTCTCTTTTTTCTGTCTTTCGATTTTCCTTTCATTCCTTCTTTCTTCAGGTTCTCAGTTCCTTTTTCTTCTTTCCTTCTTTTCCACTTTCTCTCTTTCCTCCCTTTTTCTTCCTTCCAGACTTCCTGCACCTGCAGCTTCCTGCGAAGCTGCTTTGCAGCTGCACGCATTTTTCCATCTCTGGTATATTGTAGGAAAAATATCCTCTTACTTCAAACATCACAGTTCTTTTACAGAGAGGAGAAATAACTCAAATTGGCAGGTTCCATCCATGCTTCAAAATCCAGAAACATCAACAAAGAAAAGAAGTAGCAGTATATTTCAACAGCAACAGCAGCAGACTAAGGATGGAGCCTTGAGGGACCACCTTAATCTTGCCTTTAGAAACCTTAATGAGATTGCACCACAGCTAATCAACAAATATGGAAAAGAGGCAAAAACGTTGGATCTGAGTCACAATCAATTTCGGTATCCTTTTCTACTCAACATTTTGCACTTTGGAATTTTAGGGGATGATTAGGTGGGAGAGTTGAACCCCCGGGGGGTACTTCACATATTTTGGGTACGGGGACGTGCCATCGGGAAAGGGTATACCCTGGGTACCAGACTCTCCACGTTAGAGAGGCTGGTACCCAGGGTAGAAAGGGTATTGATTTTCGCGATTTTGGTATAAGGAACGGTATCGATTCTTACGATTTTGGTATAAGGAACGGTATCGATTTTCGCGATTTTGGTTTAAAGAACGATTTTGGTATACTTTTTCGGAAAATTGGTATAAGGTTGGGTACACTAGTTCTCAAAATTGGTATAAAATCGGGTATACCTTTTTGCAAAATTGGGATAAGGAACGAGTATGTTTTAGAAGCTTCGATAATAATAATAATAATAATAATAATAATAATGCAAAATCTATACAGCACCACAATACTAAAAGATACTCGGTTGCGCTTTACAGTCTAAGTCCTATTTACAATTTAAAAATCCGATTTAAGTGTATGTATAAAAAATATAAAAAATAAGAGTAAAAGCATATGTTAAAATTTACAATTCTTGATGACTTATTGGAAAAAGATGTTCCTCAACCGTAGTCCAGCACTAATTGTACGCTAGTTCAAAAATAGTGTGTTTTCAGGAGCCTCTTGACAGTTTTTATACATCTTGTGTTCTTTATATTTTCCGGTAAAGAGTTCCATACTGCAGGAGCAGCATTGCTCTGGTGCCAAGTGTTTTAGTTCTTGTCATTGGTAGCTTCAGTCTATTTTTCTTAGTTGATCTCAGTACTCTGTAGCTTTCCTGAACTTCCAAGAGATCAGCGAGATATTTTGGTGCAAGTCCATTCAGGCATTTATACGTCTACAATGCAATTTTAAAATCTATTCGTTGTGCCACTGGCAACCAATGCAGAGCTTTGAGGAGAGGTTTCACGTGGTCATATTTACGGCCTCTCATCACAACTCGTGCTGCACAATTTTGAACCTTTTCACAACTCGATGGCACGTCCCCGACCAAAACCATGGTTAAGTAACCCCCCGGGGTTGACCCGCTTGCAACGTGGACCTATCTCAGCTCTGCTCACTAGTGATCATCATTACATGGAAGGGTTGATCCGACTGCAGCTCAGCTCTGAGCCAAACAGAACCAAAACCACGGTCAAGTAACCCCCTGGGGTTGACCCCCTTGCAACGTGGACCTATCTCAGCTCTGCTCACTAGTGATCATCATTACATGGAAGGGTTGATCCAACTGCAGCTCAGCTCTGAGCCAAACCGAACCAAAACCATGGTCAAGTAACCCCCTGGGGTTGACCCGCTTACAACGTGGACCTATCTCAGCTCTGCTCACTAGTGATCATCATTACATGGGAGGGTTGATCCGACTGCAGCTCAGCTCTGAGCCAAACTGAACCAAAACCATGGTCAAGTAACCCCCTGGGGTTGACCCGCTTACAACGTGGACCTATCTCAGCTCTGCTCACTAGTGATCATCATTACATGGGAGGGTTGATCCATCTGCAGCTCAGCTCTGAGCCAAACTGAACCAAAACCATGGTCAAGTAACCCCCCGGGGTTGATCCGCTTACAACGTGGACCTATCTCAGCTCTGCTCACTAGTGATCATCATTACATGGGAGGGTTGATCCGACTGCAGCTCAGCTCTGAGCCAAACTGAACCAAAACCATGGTCAAGTAACCCCCCGGGGTTGATCCGCTTACAACGTGGACCTATCTCAGCTCTGCTCACTAGTGATCATCATTACATGGGAGGTTTGATCCATCTGCAGCTCAGCTCTGAGCCAAACTGAATCAAAACCATGGTCAAGTAACCCCCCGGGGTTGATCCGCTTACAACGTGGACCTATCTCAGCTCTGCTCACTAGTGATCATCATTACATGGGAGGGTTGATCCGACTGCAGCTCAGCTCTGAACCAAACCGAACCAACACCAAAGCCAGACTTTGTTTGATGATTCACAGTCAAAGCGGATGCGTGTACAGCAAAATTTTGAATCTCCTAAATCTTAGATGCATGAAAGAGAAACCGTCATGTTTTATCAACATTAATTGAATCATTACCAGATAAAAGTTGTAATGATAAAAGTCTCAAGAGAAAAGTTATGATATGAAAACAAAGTTGATGGAAATGTTGCCAAAATGCTTTCATAGATATGTTTGTCAATTTGCACCCAAAACTGCAACAGATGTGGAGAACTTATGAATTTAATACTTTGATTGTAATGTGCACAGGAAGAACATCAAGAACATCAGATGATTTGTTGCTTTTAGGTGGAGCAGGAATCAACAGGCCTTGAATTAACGGTGTTCAACAGCCTAAGAACTCTTTCAAAATGCTTTCAATTTCATTGAGGATTTTAGTTCAAGAAATTTACAGTAATCTTTTCATATGGCTCAAGAATTCTTACCAAAATGAAAGTAGCCCTGCAAATTCTGAAGAAGTCTTTAAGACTTCTTGTAGTTTTATTATCTACAAGAGCTCTGCGCTGCAGGGTAAGGAAATAATTCACTTCATTTGTTATTTCTTTAACTCCAATGCTCAGAGATCTTAGCAGTCTATATGGCTTTGACCATGTTGAAACACTAATCTTGGATCACAATGAAATAACATGCAATGTCAGTTTCCCAAGCCTCCCTAGTCTGAAAATGCTATCACTCAATGCCAATAACATTTCAAATCTTAGTGTGTTTGTACGAAATCTCTCAGCCAGTCTGCCATCTTTAAAGTACCTCAGTTTGATGAAGAACGATGCTGCTCCCAGCTATTTCAATGGTGGTAGTCTGCAACAATACCAGGACTACAGGTAAGCAATTAGCCATTGCTATTAGCAATTACCATAACGGGACGTTATGCTGTTGCTTCAGTTGTCCATTTTTTGCAAAGTTGCATAGCAGTGGCTTCAAGTTGAAATATGAGACCTTGTTCGAGTCAATTTGAAAAATTGCTGCTGATTTATGGCAGAGGAAAGGCAAAATAAGTGCTTGCTCCAAAAACAGCAGTGTTATTGCTCTCCACCCGTGGGAGGGGAGGGGGTGGATGGGTAACTTAAGTTCCCCATAGTACAGAGAACTTAAGTTACCCCCCTCCCCCGGGCGGAGAACAATATTATACCATTTTTAGGGAACCTGGATTCTGGATTTATAGTATGATTTATGGGTATACCCTCGGGTAAACAAATAAATAAACAACAACAATGAACCCTCTTGAAAATGTAGAAAAAATCACATGCCATTTCTTTGCAAATTTACTTGACCTTGACCGTGACCTTTACGGTGATCATGACCTGCTCTTTAACCTTGACTTTGAACCTTGACCCTCACCTTGACATTCCTGGTGAACACCACAAGTGCCATTTTTGAGGCAACCGCTGCACTTATTCTCTGCTATGGCTCAGCAGCCACTTGTCAGATTGACTCAAACCAAATCGGAAACACCAAATCGGGCACTCCAAGTTGAAGCCTAACCTATGCAACTGTGTAAAATTGAAGACAATCATTGGGAGACACAGATTGGTGCGCTTTTTTGGACCAACCACAGCGATTTGTCTTTTAATGTTTATGAAATACATCAAAATGTTATTTGTATGTTTTGGTTTGTATGTTTTGGTTTGTATGTTTTGGTTTGTATGTTTTGGTTTGTATGTTTTGGTTTGTATGTTTTGATTTGTATGTTTTGGTTTGTATGTTTTGGTTTGTATGTTTTGGTTGGTATGTTTTGGTTGGTATGTTTTGGTTTGTATGTTTTGGTTGGTATGTTTTGGTTTGTATGTTTTGGTTTGTATGTTTTGGTTTGTATGTTTTGGTTTGTATGTTTTGGTTTGTATGTTTTGGTTTGTATGTTTTGGTTTGTATGTTTTGGTTTGTATGTTTTGGTTGGTATGTTTTGGTTTGTATGTTTTGGTTTGTATGTTTTGGTTTGTATGTTTTGGTTGGTATGTTTTGGTTTGTATGTTTTGGTTGGTATGTTTTGATTGGTATGTTTTGGTTTGTATGTTTTGGTTTGTATGTTTTGGTTGGTATGTTTTGGTTTGTATGTTTTGCTTTGTGTGTTTTGGTTTATATTTGTATATAGTGTAAACGCTTGAAGAGATTTGACTGGAGACGGGTTGACCCTCTGTGGCGGATTGGGGCAAACCCGGCCTCTTCTAAACAGGCCCTAAGTTGTATAAGGCGGTTTTTACTGTAGTTTCATTTCTTTGTAGATTGTACATTATAAGTCATTTTGCTGCCCTGGAAGTTCTCGATGACCAAAAGGTTAAAGACGATGAAAAGACACAAGCATATTCCATATATGGACGTAGATGGAACCTGAAGCATGCCAGGAAAAGGTCACGTGCCCTTTCAAGCAAGTAATTTCAATTGACGATTTTAAAAATCAATTTGGTAAGTCGAATATTTCATCTAATTACTTTTATATCTAATCACTTTCAAACTTACACTCGAATAATTTGGATAGCCGCTCTTGTAGCTTCATTTCCCACCTTAACTTGTAGCTTCGTTTCCCCTTTGTGCATTGAAGGGATCTACTCCTCAAATGGGCTGGTTCACGTAACCGTAAACAAACCTGTTATCTCTAAGATCTAGATTGTTGCCAACGCGTGCCCTTTGTGCTCTGCACAGATTCTTAAGGATGGAATAAACCCTATAGAGCCGCATTGCCCTTAGCCTACGCGTAGACCCATTATCCCAAAGGAGGAAAGGGTCTACGAAACAGAGAGCAAAGGCTTGCTACGGCCGCCCAATTAATCATTCTAATCCCCTTTTCAAATTATTTGTCAAATGCGTTGAAACCATATAAATAGAAATATTTCTATGGTTGAAACAAAGGCTGCATACATTAAGTTTCCAGAAATCTAGAAACCTCAGTAGCAAGCTTTTGCTCTTTGTTTCGTAGACCCTTTCCTCCTTTGGGATAATGGGTCTACGCGTAGGCTACATCGCCCTTTTTCCAATCACTGGCTGCTGTCAGCGCGTTTGTGTGCTATCTCGCAATATTTGTTTATGAGGGGAATGGGTCCTACAATTTAAAAAGCGCGCGAAGAAATAATTTTCTGTCACCACCATGAGCTTGCGTGTGAATTCAGCGATATGGGAAGCTTGAAAAGTTCCACTGTAAAACATATTTTTTGAAAGTCGAAAAATTCACCATAAAAGTACTGTTGGAAATCCACCAACATCTCTGTAATCTTATAACATGTGAGTGTTTTAATAAAAATATGTTCGTTGCGTGTGGTACTATCGCAATTTAAATGATGATATTATATGTAGATAATTCAAAAAATAGATCTACATACAATAGATCAGATGTTCAAAAATACGACGTTACGAGCGTATACTCGTTATCAAGTCTCGTAAACTCGTAAGACTCGTATTCTCGTTATATGAGTGTTTCGTTTGTTTCTCTACGAAATTAGAGAGTCCATCTTCAAAATAACATCTTAATTTTGAGAACAATTATGGAAAATCTCTGTGATGTGGCCTATTCATTCATTCATTTGTTTATTCTTATTTATTTAGGCATGGTAGCCCCGTCAATCCATATGAGCTGCTTTTCAGGGGCCGTGGCAGAACATTTACTAATTTAAAAGATCACTATATGATAATTAACAACAACAAAAGAATTCTCGTTATGGCTAGTTTTTGATTCTTCTCTTAAAAGTGGCAAGGGAGGGTGCCTGTTTAGCATCAGGTTCAAGTTGATTCCAAAGCTTAGGTCCACGAAAAGATATAGCCCTCTGCCCATTGTTAGTTTTTCGTAATGGTAACGAGAGATCAGTATCGGTGTTTCTCAGTTTTCTGACATTTCGAGTAGAATTTTTTTCGAACAAATCTGAACGGTACTCCGGAACCAGACCATTTAGCGATTTGTACATTTGTACATCAACTGAGAGTTCTGAGAGTTCTCTGCATATAAGTTTTCAAGACATCGACCAACCTGACTTTCATGAGTGACATGTTCAAAATGGAATCTTCTATATATTCATCATGAAACCCTTATGACTTGCAGCATTATAGGCCAGATAAAGTCACCTTTGGTTCCAATAGCCTTCGATCATCAGGACCTCATATCTGGAATGCATTGCCAAACGCAATTAAACGCACCGAAAATTTAAATTCTTTTAAGCGTTTGATAAAACAATGGGATGGACCAAACTGCAAATGCAATGCCTTGCTAACTTTCATGCGAATTTAAGAAAATTATAGCTTATGAAATAGTAGAAAATTTTTAGATAATCTTTCAATTATTTTTCGTTATCATCGATTTAGATTAGTATTACTTATACATATATAGTAAGCTAGATTAAAAGATCGATGTAAAATAAGATGTCAAACAAAAATCAAAAGACTGCCAAATCTTCGTTTCGAAATAAGTTTGTTTACTTTGCATGACCCAGCCCCTTTTAAGTCTACTTAGTGACATGTGGCTTTATGTTGTTTTGTATTCTATTCATGTATCATCCTCAGGCTAGATACAATATTTGTTTTCTCCCTGGAGTATCGTCATATAGTATTATAGCGTAGCTTGTAGATATTTTAATCGGTAATATATATGATATTTTAATAGAAGATTACAAAACATTCATTAAGTTATTCAATGTTCTGAAATCGTATAGAAGTATGAAAGTATGTATCGTAAGGCAGCAATACAAAGGGGAAATGAAACAGACGTTGACTGGATGTCTGGAATGAATTCACTACCCTGGGTTCTACCCCTCATCTAAGACCTCCATATAATGATTCATTTACCCCCGGGCTTCCCAAAATGATATATTGGGCAAATGTACACTCATAAGTAATGGACCAATAAGAATCAACAGAAAGTGACGGGGTGTCAGATGCAGCATCTCCTTTAAAATCCTGTCAATATAGTGCTGCAACTGCAAAGTGTCCCAAATAAATTCTGCTCCGTTTTGGGTGAAGATTGCGACAAAACGGCAAAAGATTCTCGCCAAGCTTGAAGCACAAGATTGCTCTTTGGATGTTCAATTATGGTTTACCCCCAGGGCGGGTACTCTGGTATATTCAGGATAGGAATGCTCAGGTTACTTTTTTGGGTCTAAAATTTAGGCAAGGATTATTTTTTTGGGTCAATGATTTGTACAGTTATTTTTTTGGATTCAAGAAATTCTGGCTTACTTTTTTCAGTCTCAAATATGAGAAAAAGTAAAAAAATCGGGGAAATATAATTTACAAACAAAATTAGAGTCAAGTAACAGTACTAAAATGAAAAACATAAATATCCAAACACATTATGAGAAATCTAATCAGTTAGGGCATTTTTATGCAGATTTAAGATAATGACTTCATAAATTTTGGGTATGTAAGGTCGGAAAAATTATTGTTTTGGGTCTATTTTCATGATAGAAATTACTTTTTTGGGTTGATGCGTTGAACCCCAGCCTGAGCACCCCTATCCTAAATATACCTGAGTACCCCCCTTGGGGGTTTACTACCAGCCCCTTAAGGTAACTCTGCTTTCCGCTCCAGTGAACAGCGAGATGCCGTTTCGAAAAACCACTCTCCTCACAAAACAGTTAATTTCTCCATTACTATTCGGCCTATCGAAAAGCGGTAAAAAGGATGTTGTTCAGCATAGTCTGGGCAATCGAAAGATGTACAAATCACAATGTTTTCGTCAACGCTGGCTTCACAAATCCTAGTTTGAATCTTTTTGTTGATTTCAGAAAAATGGATTTATTTCCAAAACTACTCGAAAAAGTTTCGATTTTTTTTTCGTTCCACCTTTAGCTATGTCGTTGATCTACAACTTTGCAAAAGTTTCGATTTTTTTTCGTTCCACCTTAAGCTATGTAGTTGATTTACAACTTTGCAAAGTCTTGTTGAAAAAGCTAGACTAGATTTCTTGCAATCGAATGTTATATTTCTGTTTACTTTTCGACATCGAAGGGAGAAAGCGTTGGTCAACAGATTAGTCCATGCTGAAAGGGTTGAACGCTTTTGCAAAAAGTTTAGTTTTAGATCTATGCTCATCGTTGACTCTTAAAGAAATTGATATTTCATGAATGCTCATGAAAGTCTTGAAAGACACCCACAGCATGGTTGTGTGAAGTTACTTGTAAAAGTCAGTAACTTTTAATCAATAGATTCAGATGCAAATGATGCTTTCACGAGCGCACTAATGATGTCTATTGAGACTTGGGTATGGTATTCCCAAACGATGACGTTCATTTGTTTGCCAATGGAAGCATTTCTGAAAGTTATTTCAAGTGTGAGCTTTTGCATGCGTGCTTTTTTGACAAGTGCTACAAAAAGGCGTCCTCTCGACTCAGTCTCCTTGCAAAACTTAGAGGAGACCTGGATATGAAAGCAGCTAAGGCTATATACCAAAGTATGATTTTACCAACGTTCACATATTGCGGTATCCTCCTGCTCTGCAGCACAAGAACCCAGTCAGAAAAGTTGGATTCCTTCCACAATAGAGCCGAAGCCATTGTAAATAGAAACTCAGTCAACAGAATCACACTGCAGTCTGTTACCAATGCCAACAAGAAACGAGCTTGTACCCTTGTCAGATCATGCCTAGATGATAAAGTCATCGATCCTTTCAGGAATTACTTCCAGCTGATAGAACATTCAATACGGACAAGAAACAGTTCAAAAATAATACGTCTGCCAATGATTAAAACAGAGTACGCCAGAAAAAGTTTCTTATTCACCGGTGCAAAAGAGTACAATATGCTCCCATTGGAAGCTCGTGAAATGCCAACAACTGATTTTCTTACTTTTTTAAAGAAACATTTTAGCTGAAATGCGCGGACACTTTTATTGTAAAAATTGATAAGTACTTTTTTATATTGCTTTTCTTTCGGTTAGGTTTATGTTTAGGTTACACTCTTTAATTTATACTGGACACACGTTGAAAACAGCTTTTCGTAAGTTGAAGTGTCTATCCAGTCTAAATATTCGAAATTATTATTATTATTATTATTATTATTCTTAGCATGGTAATCCATTGACCAAGGTTACTATTTTACAGCGATAGATAGCTTCATGATTGAAATCTAACAGCACCCCCCCCCTCCATAAATAATAATAATAATAATAATAATAATAATAATAATAATAATAATAATAATAATAATAAAGAATTTATTTAAAGTTGGATACAAAGTTTAGTTTACTCTATAAATAGGGCAACTAATTCAAACCAACTATTTACAAAAATACAATATTTTCAATTTCAGCTACTTACAGATATTACAATTGCAACTGTCTCCATTCCATTGTTTGACATGTATTTTGAACGAGGCTATAGATTGGCTTGACTTTATCTCATCAGGTAAAGCGTTCCAAAGAATACTACCTCTGAAGGCAATTGAATTTAAGCCGTTTAAAACAGTTCTAGCTTTTGGTAGCTGTAATAGATCTTTTGCTCTAAGGTCGTAAGTCACTTTCTTTCTTATGAACAGATCCCACATGAATGTTGGATTTTGGCAATTTAAAGACTCATAGACCTCAGTCATTAGTTTATGGAGATTTTTTACATGGACTGTCTGCTCATTGTTTCTTTTTAAAGCTCTTCGAATGAGGCTTCATAATCATTGAAAGTATGCGTAGAGCACGTTTGTGGATTTTGTTTATCTCCCTGTTGGCTGCTTTTCCACAAAACATCCAAATTAACGGACAATAGCTTAGGCTTGACAGTATATAAGCATTGTATAACAGCCTTGCTTTCTTGAAGTCAAGTAGTCTTGCCACTCTAGAGAATGCAGTTATTTTTCTACTTGTTTTGATACACAAGGACTTGACATGATCTGTAAACTTCAGTTCAGAGTCGATGGTATTCCATGTCATCATAGCTCTTGCAAAAAGCCCTGTGATCATCAGAGAGTTCGACAGTTTCTTACCCCATGATCTTTGATGGAATGTTAAAAAGAAAACAAGCATTCCCATGATAATAAAGAATCAATAGTTCATGTTACGTTTCGACAATTTGCCGACTTTTCTACATTGACTTCTTCCTTCATTGTTACAAACATTGCTTCACTGTTGTCAATGGATTAGCAAATACTTTCATTCCTTTTTGTCGTACATGGGCTAACAAGGGCAGATTTTGTAATACAATAGCATGAGTTGATTTTGCTGACACCTCAATTCAAGCGATTAGCGATTGCAGACAAAGGAAATTCTCTCAACCAGGAATTCAAAACAAACAAAGCCGCAAAAGTTTCTTTGAAACCCAGGTAGCTAGCTCGCTCGTTGTGCATTCCAGAAACTGTTTTTAAGTGCAAACATGAGCGTAGATCGAAAGAAGAAGGATGCATCTACACATCTGCCGTGGGCATTTTATTTGTTTGGTTCAAAAGCCGTTTAGGAGGCGATTCAATTCTCTTATTTTTTGGGTGTTATCAAGACATTTACTGCTCAGCTTCTGGACCAAAGAAATAAAATGCCCGCGGCAGATGTGTAGATATATCCTTCTTCTTTCGATCTATGCTCATGTTTGCCCTTGAAAATAATTTCTGGAATGCACAGTGAGCGAGCTAGCTACCTGGGTTTCAGAGATATTTTTGCGGCTTTGTTTGTTTTGAATTATTGGTTGATAGAATTTCCTTTGTCTGTGATCACTAATCGCTTTGAATTGAGGTGTCAACAAAAGCAATTCGTGCTATTGTATTACAAAATCTGCCCTTGTTACATGGGCTGCGTACCATTTGAGATTTGCTTCCCTTGAGTCTTGTTTGTTTCCATTGCAAATGTTTATTCCATTGAAATGATCATCACACTGAAAATTTTCCAAGATCATTTCAAAGTTAGTTAGTGAGAGGCTCGGCCTTGCAGAGATATTTTCAATAATTATTTTTACTCTAGACAAATTTCTAATGTACAAATTATCTTTGAAATTTTAGAAATTAAGTGAATAGTTTTAAGTTGTTACAACTGAATATGTTATTGCTTTGAAAGCGTGAACCGCGTGTTTTTTTATCATTATAACTCAGATGGGATCTCAGTCTGTCCAAGTTAAAGGGTATGTGCAAGGCTAAGTTGGCCTATCTAAAAATAACTTTCGATCTAGGCATGCGCAATACGCCGCGATGAAAGTGATCACATGATGGGCAGCCAAGTTGTGTTGGTTGTGTTGTTTTGAAAAATAGATATGCCCACACTGTGCCGCTCTGTGCCCTACCCTGTTGCTATTTGTTGCTCTCCTCCTCGCATTTTTTGCTCTATTTCTGTCCCCTCAATAGACCTTTTAGCTATTCTACAAAAGAGCCTGGATCCAGCGTTATTTTTATACGCGAGGCTCGATAGAGTGGTGTTAAGAGCTTCTATCACTATTGTGCAAATTCGAAAATTCTACAAAGTGCACTTTGTAGAATTTTCGAATATGCACAGCACAATATTGATAGAAGCTCTAACGCCACTCTATCGAACCTCGTGTATAAGAATAACGCTCGATCCAGGCTCTTTTGTAGAATAGCTAAAAGGTCTATTATTGGATAGAAATAGCAAATGATTCCTTGTGCAGAAGTAAAGCATGGAGATCTTTATCATTTGTCATGGCCGTGAAAATAAAATTGTATTGCTTCTCATTGAATATATGTGAAAGTATGCAGCTTTAATAGTAGTCTCCATGGCTGGGGACACACTCTGCCTCAAATTACAATAGAAATGTAAGAACTTTGATTTCAAACAAATTAATTCTCTGGGTGGGGCTTTTATAATCCTTTTATAATCCCAGGTCTCTTGGCACATTTCAAAATCTTTCGCGTGAGATTCTCATTGTCCGCCATACTCGTTTCTTCCTTTCCTCGAACTGATCACATGCAAAGTTTCTCGTGACCTGAATACTATGCTGCCATTGGATGATTCGCTTGATCTATTTTTAGATTGTTTTGCTTGTGCAAATGCAGGCTTTTAGCCTTGCACAAACCCTTTAATCTCATAAGACCATAGATTTCTTCCTTATTATGCGCGGAGAAATTTAGCCATGTTCATACGACACAAACTAACCCGGGGCGAACCCGAGCTAAAGTAACCTAGATTCGCCCCTGGTTAAACTAACCCACCTCATGATGGGTTTTTCGAAACTTTTTCGCAAGTTTTTCCCAGGTTTTTCGAATTAAACCCAGGTTAGTTGTGGTCAAATGCACTCTGAACGCAAACCTTGGGCAAACGTAGGTTAGTTTGACCTTACGCATGCGCATATTTGCAAAGTATAATGTTATGGACAGTAGTCTGAAAATGTCATAATCTCAGCTTGGGAAACGTAGCAATGGGATTTCGATACCGGGTGCGCCAAAATAAACTATGCATGTTTGTCAGGCCACAATAAATCGTACACTGGACCGATTTTGAAAATCTATGACTTAATCGTTAGCAGAAAGCCTGAATTAGATACTGGGATTTTTTTGCAAATTTTGTCATCTTTAGTTTTAGAGCTAGAAACGAATTTCCTAAAATTTTAGTTTTTGAAAACACTGAAAACGATCAGAAACGTCGATCAAGTTTTCTAAAGAATCGACATGAATGGACAAAGAGAGAACTTTTTCGTGTTGATTTGCATTTAGAAATCGACCATTGTTATACGAGAATTCGTACTAAACCCCTAAATCCCCCTGAAAACATTTTCTCTTTGTTTCTTTCATGTTGAATCTTTTAAAATTTGATCGACGTTTTTTTATTCAAAAACGAACATTTTGAGAAACTCGCTTCTAGCTCTAAAACTGAAAATGAAAAAGTTTGCAAAAAATTCAGGCTTTCTGTTAAAGATTAAGTCATCAATTTTCAAAATCGGTCCAGTGTACGATTCATTGTGGCCTGCCAAACGTGCATAGTTCATTTTGGCGCACCCAAACTTTTATGAAAGATATCTTTGCAGAAAGAGACAGCTATTATAGTCTGCGTAATGTAAATCATTTGCAACTGCCGAAAGTAAGGACGACAATATATGGTACAGAAAATATTCAGTATAGAGGCTGCCTTTTATGGTCCTCACTTCCAAGTTTTTTGAAAGATTGTAGCACAATTCAAGAATTTAAAAGAAAAATAAAACAGTGGAATTGCGATTCATGCACCTGCAGATTGTGTAAAGTTTTTATCAAAGATTTAGGGTTTTTAGATTAATTAATTTTGTCATTTCTGGGTATTGTTTTTCTTTGTAAATTATAATGTATTTTCTTTTAGTTCTAGTTGGCCTTAATTAGCTGTTATTTTAGCTATTTGAATTATAAAGCCAACTTTAAATAAATCGATAATAATAATAATAATAATAATAAACGTGCATAGTTCATTTTGGCGAATCCGGTATAAAAGGGATTCCGTTTCAGCCGCCTCTCTCGTTCTGAAGATAGTCTCTTCGTGGCGATAAAATGCTGCGCCGAAGCCATGAATTCTAAATAGAAAACCTGCTTGTAAAACATGAGCATACACAATGCATTTTCATCACAATTTCTGTCCGCCATTTTCTAACAATAGTTCTTCGTTATCTTAACCAACTGCGCATGCGGGTTTAAAATTAACCCAGGTTGCTTCGTTCCAGTTTGTATTCACACACATTTGGAGCATTTTCTTTGTGAAAAAATCTCTGGTTGAACCTGCGTTGGTTGGCTTATTTTCTTCAATTAAAGCACGATAATTTGAAATGTTTCCAATCACAGATGGCCTTTTTTCCAAACAGAAGTATTGCGAGCAAAAAATACTGCCAAAAAATATCGAACAAATTCAGAAGAGACTTTAAGACAAAGAAATTTTGCCCATTTGTACAACTTTATTGTCAAATATCCTTTCTTTCTACTCTTTACATATACGCAAACAGTTGAAACCCCTAATCATAAACAGTAAATAGCTAGGCTAAGGTCTGATCGGACATCTGTAAATATTCTCCATTTTTGACGATGGAATTCCATGCAGCTTTCATCCTTATTTTCTCAGCCCCGGGGGGGGGGGGTACTTGACTAGGGAAGTGACGGGGCTGTGCGGAAAACCTCTCCACACCCTGCACCCTGTCACATAAAAAATAGGCAAAAAGTATACCCTG
Source organism: Aurelia coerulea (assembly GCA_039566865.1). Taxonomy (NCBI): domain Eukaryota; kingdom Metazoa; phylum Cnidaria; class Scyphozoa; order Semaeostomeae; family Ulmaridae; genus Aurelia; species Aurelia coerulea. Next base: position 301,749 of record CM076951.1, on the reverse strand, counting down.
TTGCATAAAAATGTTGCCTCTCAAATACAGTGTAGAACGCAATTTTTGCTTGTGATACCCTGTCGCTAAATTTTTTTACCTATTATAATACCCTGTCGCATAATTTTTTCGTTAAAAATGGACACCCTGTCGCATAATTTTTACCGTAGAAGGACACCCTGTTGAGCGGCACATCCCGTCAGGTCAAGTATGGGGGTACCAAGGTGCCATCTTAAAGTTAAAAAGCACAGGGAAGCAAGGGACTCAAGGTCATAAGTCTGATACATAACTTACATATAACTACAACTACTTGAATATATTGTGGAGTAAATATTTTTGTAAGTTCGTTGTATGTATACTCAATCTTTTTATAAGAAACTGGTTATAAGAAACTGGAACAGCCTCTTCCAGAAAGCTAAGATACTGTGCTAGGTCAACAGAAGTTAAGAAACTTTCCAATTTTGGTGATGAGTTGCAAAAAATTCCGGGTGAAACAGAAAGAAGTTCCCACTTTTGAAAATTTATAGCATCAAGAGTACTCAATGGATTGGAATGAATCAATTTTTGCTTGACAGCCAAAGATTGAAGTATTTTTGTGATTTTTCTCATGTTCTTACGAACATTGGAAAAATTGGTAAATTCAAGCTTACAAAAACTTGATGGTTGCAAAATGACTGAAAAAGGCCTAAAATGCTTGATCAAATCATAAAGGACTCCTCGCTCAGAACAACAGAGAAAATGCAATTTCTCATGGGTGAGATATATCGTCTGCACATCTATTGCCATGGGATTGAAAATCTTTAGTATCTGTAAGAGAATCTATTTCTTGTAACTCTTGAGAGAGGCGAAACGCATGTGCGTATTGTTCTGTGTGAGGAGAGTCCTATCGATTTGATCAAGTGTTTTAGGCCTTTTTCTGTCATTTTGCAGCCATGAAATTTTTGTAAAGTTGAATTTACCTATATTTGTAGTGCTCGTAAGAAGACGAGAAAAATCACAAAAATACTTCAATCCTTTGCCTTTTAAATAACATTTGAATCATTCAAATCCATGAAGTACTTGTGGTGCTACGAATTTTAGAAAGTGGGAAATTTTTTCTGGTTCACCCGGTATTAAAAGAGAAAGTGTGATACTAGCTTTCTTTTGGATCTTTCGTGTAATATTTTTCAATTTTGATAAGATTATGAAATTCTGTTTTATATCAAATTTACAAACTCTACCAGAATTCTTGCTGTAAGACCAAGGGTGCTAGGACACGGATATTTTAATCACGTATTTACCTTGTTTTGATCTTCATCTTATTTTCTTGTCTTGTTTTCTTCTCTGTTCTGTTTAATCTTGCTGATGTAAATGCCTCGTGTTATTTAAATATATCTTCCTTGTATTCCTGTGTCTTAGCGCGCCTTCGTATAAGAAAGTTTTTTACACCGCAGAGTATTTAATATGGCACAGCGGTCTAAAAACCTTTCTTCTACGAAGGCGCGCTAAGACACAGGAATACAAGGAAGATATATTTAAATAACACGAGGCATTTACATCAGCAAGAATTAAACAGAACAGAGAAGAAAACAAGACAAGAAAATAAGATTAAGATCAAAACAAGGTAAATAAATACGTAATTAAAATATCCGTGTCCTAACACTCTTGGTAAGACTTGGGGCCATTTTAAGAAACTCCACTACAAACTCCAGAGCCAAGTGTTTTATAAAGATTATTGTAATGTCTTTTTACTTTTAACTCATTAAAAGAATTAAAGAAATAATAACGAGATAGCTTTCTAAAATAAGGCTTTTAAAATGTTGCAAGCATTGACTCAGAAAAATATGATTTTCTGTTTTACTTTTATCCCATCCTCCATTTCGTTTTCTGTTTCGTTGTCGGTTTCTACTTCGGTTAGTTCTTCCTTCTCCAAAACTTTCGCTTCTTCAAGTTTAATCGGTGACACGCTCTTCATTTCACACGTGATCGACGTCCCAGCATCTTTCTTTGACAGCCTGTTCCTCCCGAACAATTGTCCAATATCTTGTGCCAAACTGGGACTTGTTTTTGCGCCAAATATTTTGGACCATGGATGTATCTTGTTGTTAATTAGCAACCGTCTTCGATATCTCCAAGCTGCACATGCGCAGATGAACATCACAATGAATGCACTACAAACTGCAATAATTGTCGAGTCTGTTGATTTATCTGTTTAAATAAAATAAGATAAAGTTATCAAATACACGTTTTTTTTATAAGAAACTGGTTTATAAGAAACTAGTACTACGATGACCAAAAATTTAAGAAACTCTAGTACTACGCTCAAGAACAGTTAAGAAACTCTAAAACTTTATTTCTGTATGTCTCTCTTATTCTGTCTCTCTAACAAAGGTGCCTTCGTCTTTTCTTGATTTTTAACTGCAAAATTGGTAAATTTTTGCCTTGATGTGGATGGCTTCTTCTTGATGACTATGTCAATGCAAAATGGAAGCCCTTTGTCGAGAAGCAGGCTCAACTTCGAACAATACCGCAATTTTAGGCCCAACAAAATAAGAAACTAATTAAGAAACTTTTACTACTAAAACACCGAAATTTTCATGCGAAATTAAGAAACTTTTAGTACTAAGTGCTGATCCAAGTTTCTTATATAAAAAAAACGTGTAAACGAATTACGTGAGTATCAGTAGTTCTCCTCATAAGAAAATCTTTCAAGAAATTATTGCCAAAACGAAGATTGAAAATAAGGACGTTACCTTGGTTAATTCTTGCGAAAACATTTTTAAAGTCGCCTCTGTTTTCCCTAGAGTTAGTTTCTCAAATGTATGGGAGACACTACCACCAGAATTGAAAAATACAGACAAGCCGCAAAAATTGCCCTGAAACTGAATCTGAAAATAACTGAGTCTGAAAATAACTGAATAGTCTTTCGCTTTGTATTTTCGTTTTGTGTTTTTGTTTTGTGTTTTCGCTTTGTGTTTTCGCTTTGTGTTTTCGTTTTGTGTTTTCGTTTTGTGTTTTCGTTTTGTGTTTTCGTTTTGTGTTTTCGTTTTGTGTTTTCGCTTTGTGTTTTCGCTTTGTGTTTTCGTTTTGTGTTTTCGTTTTGTGTTTTCGCTTTGTGTTTTCGCTTTGTGTTTTCGTTTTGTGTTTTCGTTTTGTGTTTTCGTTTTGTGTTTTCGTTTTGTGTTTTCGTTTTGTGTTTTCGCTTTGTGTTTTCGCTTTGTGTTTTCGTTTTGTGTTTTCGTTTTGTGTTTTCGCTTTGTGTTTTCGTTTTGTGTTTTCGCTTTGTGTTTTCGCTTTGTGTTTTCGTTTTGTGTTTTCGTTTTGTGTTTTCGTTTTGTGTTTTCGTTTTGTGTTTTCGCTTTGTGTTTTCGTTTTGTGTTTTCGCTTTGTGTTTTCGTTTTGTGTTTTCGTTTTGTGTTTTCGCTTTGTGTTTTCGCTTTGTGTTTTCGTTTTGTGTTTTCGCTTTGTGTTTTCGTTTTGTGTTTTCGTTTTGTGTTTTCGCTTTGTGTTTTCGTTTTGTGTTTTCGTTTTGTGTTTTCGCTTTGTGTTTTCGGTCTTCGCTTTGTGTTTTCGTTTTCTGTCTTTGCTTTCGGTTTTCGTTTTAAAAACACCCGACTCTCTTCATATATTCAAAAGACTATTCAGTTATTTTCAGACTCAGTTATTTTCAGATTCAGATTCAGTCATTTTTACATTCAGATTCAGTCATTTTCAGATTCAGATTCAGTCATTTTCAGATTCAGACTCAATCATTTTCAGAATCAGATTCAGTCATTTTCAGATTCAGTTATTTTCAGATTCAGTTTCAGATTCAGTTATTTTCAGATTCAGTTTCAGATTCAGTTATTTTCAGATTCAGTCATTTTCAGATTCAGACTCAGTCATTTTCAGATTCAGACTCAGTCATTTTCAGATTTAGACTCAGTCATTTTCAGATTTAGATTCAGTTATTTTCAGATTCAGTCTCAGTCATTATCAGATTCAGACTCAGTCATTTTCAGATAGAAATCCATGGCGATTTCTTTCCTAATGAATATCGACATTTAAACAGGATCTACAGTACAAACCTATTCGTATAAACAAGTAGAACAGTTGAACTAAAGTAAACATTCTCTGATAGTGCAACCAATGCAATGTGAATTCATCATTCCCTCTTAGGCCAAATTTGATTTTCAGACAATCGGACATTTCAGCGTGCCTGCAAGGGACCCTGGGTGACAATCACGGGGGGGCTTTTGGCCAAATATTGGGTAGGGGTCTGCCGCGAGCATATCTTCAAAAGGGTACCGTTGGCTACACTAATTTTTACGAAAATGGTACCCTTGGCTAGACCAATACGACCATTTCCTCGACCAGTATTGTCAAATTTGTACCAAATATGATATCATGACCGTTCGCTAGACCAGTGTTGTCAAAAATGATAGACCGTTGCTGGCCCAAATTGCAAAAAGTATACCCTTGGCTAGACCAGAAGTCCGAAAAAGTATACCCTTGCTCGCGGTACATCCCCAGGTACCTTTACTATGGAAGAACCCCCCCCCCCCCCCCCGTGGTGACAATAGCTCCTTAGCGAGATTTTTACGAAAATATGTCGCATGTTTGCACTTCAGCGGACACACATTTAACAAATTTTTCAATATTGTACATTGAGAGAGAATTGAGGCTGTCGTAGAATTGAACAGAATTGAATTGAGACACAGAAATGAGCAATACGGAAATCGCAATTATTGAATTGAATTGAATTAGAAATATGATGTGGCTTCGCACGAGGTTGATTCGTTGTCATGGGAACTTTCGGCAATTGGAAAATTTTATCGCTGTGGAGTGCGCTGTGGTGAACTGATGAAAGTTAAGTGGCCTTCAAAATGAGGAAATTCTGATGGAAAGTGAAAGGTTTGTTGATTCTTGGATTGAGGAAGAATTCACATGGATACTAGTGGCTTTTGTTCATTGCTAACGTCACTCAAAACTTGAATTTTGAGGCGTTTTATTATCTGAGGATTGAACCGACATAGGCCCATCCGCCATTGCCTGGAGCACTCGGCTTTTCATACAGTGTTTCTATGTCGGACATGAAATTGAGGGAAAGCATTTCTTCCCAATAGACCTTTTAGCTATTCTACAAAAGAGCCTGGATCGAGCGTAATTTTTATACGCGAGGCTCGATAGAGTGATGTTAAGAGCTTCTATCACTATTGTGCAAATTCGAAAATTCTATAAAGTGCACTTGGTAGAATTTTCGAATTTGCACAATAGTGATAGAAGCTCTTAACATCACTCTATCGAGCCTCGTGTATAAAAATAACGCTCGATCCAGGCTCTTTTGTAGAATAGCTAAAAGGTCTATTCTCAATGTGAAAGTCCATGAGTCGTAGTTATAGCGTCCATCAGTCTATCAAAAGCAATTACTACGAACGTGTTATCTGTCTCTGTATTACCTACCGTTTTTAGATTTGAAACATTGCGAAGCAGAACTCTGCTCACAAGGAACCACAGTGTTTTCATTCGTATCTTTGTTATTTTGCTTCTTCGTGTCATTTTTATCTAGAACAGGAAATTGCAATCAATAAACAAGGGCAGATTTTGTAATACAGTAGCAACAGTTGCGTTTGATTGACACCTGAATTCAAAGCGATTAGCGACTGCAGACAAAGCAAATTCTCTCAACCAGTGATTCAAAACAAACCAAGCCGCAAAGGTTTCCCCGAAACTAGTAGGGCAAACTCTCGCCTTGTGCAAGCAAAGGGTGGTTTTTAAGAGAAGTTACGTGCTTATAACGAGAGTAGAAGGGTGAATCTAAAGTTCTGTCTGGCGGATTTTTTTTTTTTATTTGATTCAGGAGCCGAGTAGAGAGCATTGTTAATTCTGGCTTATTTAGGGCTTAAATGAAACGATTACAAAACAGCTCCTGAATCAAATAAACAAAATCTGCCAGACAGAACTTTTGATTTACCCTTCTTCTTTCGTTATAAGCACATAACTTCTTTTAAAAACCAACTTTCGCTTGCACAAGGCGAGTGTTTGCCCTACTAGTTTCGGGGAAACCTTTGCGGCTTGGTTTGTTTTGAATTACTGGTTGAGATAATTTCCTTTGTCTACAATCGCTAATCGATTTGAATTGAGGTGTCAATCAAACGCACATGTTGCTATTGTATTACAAAATCTGCCCTTGTTCAATCAATATTCAATTAAAGCTTTGCAGTAAAATGATATTTTTGAGATCTTTTCTCCCAAAATTACCATGCTCTAAAATTGGAAATTCATTAGCTAATTTAAATACCGGGTGTCTCAGAAAAAAGTATAGAGATGTACTTCATCTAGTCCAGCGATGGAGAGTTTAGCTTTAATTAACGGCTAATCATTCTCAAAATGTTCCTCGATTGTTAACTTGAATATAGATAAAAAGTATACAGATTTGATAGGCTCATGCGATGTGAATTTAGCCTTAACCAATGGCTAATCATTCTCAAAATGTTCCTCGATGGTTAACTTGAATATAGATAAAGAAGTAAACAGATTTGATTGGCTCAAGCGATGTGAATTTAGCCTTAACCATTGGCTAATCATTCTCAAAATGTTCCTCGATGGTTAACTTGAATATAGATAAAGAAGTATACAGATTTGGTTGGCTCAAGCGATGTGAATTTAGCCTTAACCATTGGCTAATCATTCTCAAAATGTTCCTCGATGGTTAACTTGAATATAGATAAAGAAGTATACAGATTTGGTTGGCTCAAGCGATGTGAATTTAGCCTTAACCATTGGCTAATCATTCTCAAAATGTTCCTCGATGGTTAACTTGAATATAGATAAAGAAGTATACAGATTTGGTTGGCTCAAGCGATGTGAATTTAGCCTTAACCATTGGCTAATCATTCTCAAAATGTTCCTCGATGGTTAACTTGAATATAGATAAAGAAGTAAACAGATTTGGTTGGCTCAAGCGATGTGAATTTAGCCTTAACCAATGGCTAATCATTCTCAAAATGTTCCTCGATGGTTAACTTGAATATAGATAAAGAAGTAAACAGATTTGGTTGGCTCAAGCGATGTGAATTTATCCTTAACCATTGGCTAATCATTCTCAAAATGTTCCTCGATGGTTAACTTGAATATAGATAAAGAAGTATACAGATTTGGTTGGCTCAAGCGATGTGAATTTAGCCTTAACCATTGGCTAATCATTCTCAAAATGTTCCTCGATGGTTAACTTGAATATAGATAAAGAAGTATACAGATTTGGTTGGCTCAAGCGATGTGAATTTATCCTTAACCATTGGCTAATCATTCTCAAAATGTTCCTCGATGGTTAACTTGAATATAGATAAAGAAGTATACAGATTTGGTTGGCTCAAGCGATGTGAATTTAGCCTTAACCATTGGCTAATCATTCTCAAAATGTTCCTCGATGGTTAACTTGAATATAGATAAAGAAGTATACAGATTTGGTTGGCTCAAGCGATGTGAATTTATTCTTAACCAATGGCTAATCATTCTCAAAATGTTCCTCGATGGTTAACTTGAATATAGATAAAGAAGTAAACAGATTTGGTTGGCTCAAGCGATGTGAATTTATTCTTAACCATTGGCTAATCATTCTCAAAATGTTCCTCGATGGTTAACTTGAATATAGATAAAGAAGTATACAGATTTGGTTGGCTCAAGCGATGTGAATTTATTCTTAACCATTGGCTAATCATTCTCAAAATGTTCCTCGATGGTTAACTTGAATATAGATAAAGAAGTATACAGATTTGGTTGGCTCAAGCGATGTGAATTTATCCTTAACCAATGGCTAATCATTCTCAAAATGTTCCTCGATGGTTAACTTGAATATAGATAAAGAAGTATACAGATTTGGTTGGCTCAAGCGATGTGAATTTATTCTTAACCATTGGCTAATCATTCTCAAAATGTTCCTCGATGGTTAACTTGAATATAGATAAAGAAGTATACAGATTTGGTTGGCTCAAGCGATGTGAATTTATTCTTAACCATTGGCTAATCATTCTCAAAATGTTCCTCGATGGTTAACTTGAATATAGATAAAGAAGTATACAGATTTGGTTGGCTCAAGCGATGTGAATTTATTCTTAACCATTGGCTAATCATTCTCAAAATGTTCCTCGATGGTTAACTTGAATATAGATAAAGAAGTATACAGATTTGGTTGGCTCAAGCGATGTGAATTTATTCTTAACCATTGGCTAATCATTCTCAAAATGTTCCTCGATGGTTAACTTGAATATAGATAAAGAAGTATACAGATTTGGTTGGCTCAAGCGATGTGAATTTATTCTTAACCATTGGCTAATCATTCTCAAAATGTTCCTCGATGGTTAACTTGAATATAGATAAAGAAGTAAACAGATTTGGTTGGCTCAAGCGATGTGAATTTATCCTTAACCATTGGCTAATCATTCTCAAAATGTTCCTCGATGGTTAACTTGAATATAGATAAAGAAGTATACAGATTTGGTTGGCTCAAGCGATGTGAATTTATTCTTAACCATTGGCTAATCATTCTCAAAATGTTCCTCGATGGTTAACTTGAATATAGATAAAGAAGTAAACAGATTTGGTTGGCTCAAGCGATGTGAATTTAGCCTTAACCATTGGCTAATCATTCTCAAAATGTTCCTCGATGGTTAACTTGAATATAGATAAAGAAGTAAACAGATTTGGTTGGCTCAAGCGATGTGAATTTATTCTTAACCATTGGCTAATCATTCTCAAAATGTTCCTCGATGGTTAACTTGAATATAGATAAAGAAGTAAACAGATTTGGTTGGCTCAAGCGATGTGAATTTATTCTTAACCATTGGCTAATCATTCTCAAAATGTTCCTCGATGGTTAACTTGAATATAGATAAAGAAGTATACAGATTTGGTTGGCTCAAGCGATGTGAATTTAGCCTTAACCATTGGCTAATCATTCTCAAAATGTTCCTCGATGGTTAACTTGAATATAGATAAAGAAGTAAACAGATTTGGTTGGCTCAAGCGATGTGAATTTATTCTTAACCATTGGCTAATCATTCTCAAAATGTTCCTCGATGGTTAACTTGAATATAGATAAAGAAGTATACAGATTTGGTTGGCTCAAGCGATGTGAATTTATTCTTAACCATTGGCTAATCATTCTCAAAATGTTCCTCGATGGTTAACTTGAATATAGATAAAGAAGTAAACAGATTTGGTTGGCTCAAGCGATGTGAATTTAGCCTTAACCATTGGCTAATCATTCTCAAAATGTTCCTCGATGGTTAACTTGAATATAGATAAAGAAGTAAACAGATTTGGTTGGCTCAAGCGATGTGAATTTATTCTTAACCATTGGCTAATCATTCTCAAAATGTTCCTCGATGGTTAACTTGAATATAGATAAAGAAGTAAACAGATTTGGTTGGCTCAAGCGATGTGAATTTATTCTTAACCATTGGCTAATCATTCTCAAAATGTTCCTCGATGGTTAACTTGAATATAGATAAAGAAGTATACAGATTTGGTTGGCTCAAGCGATGTGAATTTAGCCTTAACCAATGGCTAATCATTCTCAAAATGTTCCTCGATGGTTAACTTGAATATAGATAAAGAAGTAAACAGATTTGGTTGGCTCAAGCGATGTGAATTTAGCCTTAACCATTGGCTAATCATTCTCAAAATGTTCCTCGATGGTTAACTTGAATATAGATAAAGAAGTATACAGATTTGGTTGGCTCAAGCGATGTGAATTTAGCCTTAACCAATGGCTAATCATTCTCAAAATGTTCCTCGATGGTTAACTTGAATATAGATAAAGAAGTAAACAGATTTGATTGGCTCAAGCGATGTGAATTTATTCTTAACCATTGGCTAATCATTCTCAAAATGTTCCTCGATGGTTAACTTGAATATAGATAAAGAAGTAAACAGATTTGGTTGGCTCAAGCGATGTGAATTTATTCTTAACCATTGGCTAATCATTCTCAAAATGTTCCTCGATGGTTAACTTGAATATAGATAAAGAAGTATACAGATTTGGTTGGCTCAAGCGATGTGAATTTAGCCTTAACCAATGGCTAATCATTCTCAAAATGTTCCTCGATGGTTAACTTGAATATAGATAAAGAAGTAAACAGATTTGATTGGCTCAAGCGATGTGAATTTATTCTTAACCATTGGCTAATCATTCTCAAAATGTTCCTCGATGGTTAACTTGAATATAGATAAAGAAGTAAACAGATTTGGTTGGCTCAAGCGATGTGAATTTATCCTTAACCATTGGCTAATCATTCTCAAAATGTTCCTCGATGGTTAACTTGAATATAGATAAAGAAGTAAACAGATTTGGTTGGCTCAAGCGATGTGAATTTATTCTTAACCATTGGCTAATCATTCTCAAAATGTTCCTCGATGGTTAACTTGAATATAGATAAAGAAGTAAACAGATTTGGTTGGCTCAAGCGATGTGAATTTAGCCTTAACCATTGGCTAATCATTCTCAAAATGTTCCTCGATGGTTAACTTGAATATAGATAAAGAAGTATACAGATTTGGTTGGCTCAAGCGATGTGAATTTAGCCTTAACCATTGGCTAATCATTCTCAAAATGTTCCTCGATGGTTAACTTGAATATAGATAAAGAAGTATACAGATTTGGTTGGCTCAAGCGATGTGAATTTATCCTTAACCAATGGCTAATCATTCTCAAAATGTTCCTCGATGGTTAACTTGAATATAGATAAAGAAGTAAACAGATTTGGTTGGCTCAAGCGATGTGAATTTAGCCTTAACCATTGGCTAATCATTCTCAAAATGTTCCTCGATGGTTATCTTGAATATAGATAAAGAAGTATACAGATTTGATTGGCTCAAGCGATGTGAATTTAGCCTTAACCATTGGCTAATCATTCTCAAAATGTTCCTCGATGGTTAACTTGAATATAGATAAAGAAGTATACAGATTTGGTTGGCTCAAGCGATGTGAATTTAGCCTTAACCAATGGCTAATCATTCTCAAAATGTTCCTCGATGGTTAACTTGAATATAGATAAAGAAGTAAACAGATTTGATTGGCTCAAGCGATGTGAATTTATTCTTAACCAATGGCTAATCATTCTCAAAATGTTCCTCGATGGTTAACTTGAATATAGATAAAGAAGTATACAGATTTGGTTGGCTCAAGCGATGTGAATTTAGCCTTAACCATTGGCTAATCATTCTCAAAATGTTCCTCGATGGTTAACTTGAATATAGATAAAGAAGTATACAGATTTGATTGGCTCAAGCGATGTGAATTTATCCTTAACCATTGGCTAATCATTCTCAAAATGTTCCTCGATGGTTAACTTGAATATAGATAAAGAAGTATACAGATTTGGTTGGCTCAAGCGATGTGAATTTATCCTTAACCAATGGCTAATCATTCTCAAAATGTTCCTCGATGGTTAACTTGAATATAGATAAAGAAGTAAACAGATTTGATTGGCTCAAGCGATGTGAATTTATTCTTAACCATTGGCTAATCATTCTCAAAATGTTCCTCGATGGTTAACTTGAATATAGATAAAGAAGTATACAGATTTGATTGGCTCAAGCGATGTGAATTTAGCCTTAACCATTGGCTAATCATTCTCAAAATGTTCCTCGATGGTTAACTTGAATATAGATAAAGAAGTAAACAGATTTGATTGGCTCAAGCGATGTGAATTTAGCCTTAACCATTGGCTAATCATTCTCAAAATGTTCCTCGATGGTTAACTTGAATATAGATAAAGAAGTAAACAGATTTGGTTGGCTCAAGCGATGTGAATTTATCCTTAACCATTGGCTAATCATTCTCAAAATGTTCCTCGATGGTTAACTTGAATATAGATAAAGAAGTATACAGATTTGGTTGGCTCAAGCGATGTGAATTTAGCCTTAACCATTGGCTAATCATTCTCAAAATGTTCCTCGATGGTTAACTTGAATATAGATAAAGAAGTATACAGATTTGGTTGGCTCAAGCGATGTGAATTTATCCTTAACCATTGGCTAATCATTCTCAAAATGTTCCTCGATGGTTAACTTGAATATAGATAAAGAAGTAAACAGATTTGGTTGGCTCAAGCGATGTGAATTTATTCTTAACCATTGGCTAATCATTCTCAAAATGTTCCTCGATGGTTAACTTGAATATAGATAAAGAAGTAAACAGATTTGGTTGGCTCAAGCGATGTGAATTTATCCTTAACCATTGGCTAATCATTCTCAAAATGTTCCTCGATGGTTAACTTGAATATAGATAAAGAAGTATACAGATTTGGTTGGCTCAAGCGATGTGAATTTATTCTTAACCATTGGCTAATCATTCTCAAAATGTTCCTCGATGGTTAACTTGAATATAGATAAAGAAGTAAACAGATTTGATTGGCTCAAGCGATGTGAATTTATCCTTAACCAATGGCTAATCATTCTCAAAATGTTCCTCGATGGTTAACTTGAATATAGATAAAGAAGTAAACAGATTTGATTGGCTCAAGCGATGTGAATTTAGCCTTAACCATTGGCTAATCATTCTCAAAATGTTCCTCGATGGTTAACTTGAATATAGATAAAGAAGTAAACAGATTTGGTTGGCTCAAGCGATGTGAATTTATCCTTAACCATTGGCTAATCATTCTCAAAATGTTCCTCGATGGTTAACTTGAATATAGATAAAGAAGTAAACAGATTTGGTTGGCTCAAGCGATGTGAATTTATCCTTAACCATTGGCTAATCATTCTCAAAATGTTCCTCGATGGTTAACTTGAATATAGATAAAGAAGTAAACAGATTTGATTGGCTCAAGCGATGTGAATTTATCCTTAACCATTGGCTAATCATTCTCAAAATGTTCCTCGATGGTTAACTTGAATATAGATAAAGAAGTATACAGATTTGGTTGGCTCAAGCGATGTGAATTTAGCCTTAACCATTGGCTAATCATTCTCAAAATGTTCCTCGATGGTTAACTTGAATATAGATAAAGAAGTAAACAGATTTGATTGGCTCAAGCGATGTGAATTTATCCTTAACCAATGGCTAATCATTCTCAAAATGTTCCTCGATGGTTAACTTGAATATAGATAAAGAAGTATACAGATTTGGTTGGCTCAAGCGATGTGAATTTAGCCTTAACCATTGGCTAATCATTCTCAAAATGTTCCTCGATGGTTAACTTGAATATAGATAAAGAAGTAAACAGATTTGATTGGCTCAAGCGATGTGAATTTAGCCTTAACCATTGGCTAATCATTCTCAAAATGTTCCTCGATGGTTAACTTGAATATAGATAAAGAAGTATACAGATTTGATTGGCTCAAGCGATGTGAATTTAGCCTTAACCAATGGCTAATCATTCTCAAAATGTTCCTCGATGGTTAACTTGAATATAGATAAAGAAGTATACAGATTTGGTTGGCTCATGCGATGTGAATTTAGCCTTAACCATTGGCTAATCATTCTCAAAATGTTCCTCGATGGTTAACTTGAATATAGATAAAGAAGTATACAGATTTGGTTGGCTCATGCGATGTGAATTTAGCCTTAACCATTGGCTAATCATTCTCAAAATGTTCCTCGATGGTTAACTTGAATATAGATAAAGAAGTATACAGATTTGGTTGGCTCATGCGATGTGAATTTAGCCTTAACCAATGGCTAATCATTCTCAAAATGTTCCTCGATGGTTAACTTGAATATAGATAAAGAAGTATACAGATTTGGTTGGCTCATGCGATGTGAATTTAGCCTTAACCATTGGCTAATCATTCTCAAAATGTTCCTCGATGGTTAACTTGAATATAGATAAAGAAGTAAACAGATTTGATTGGCTCAAGCGATGTGAATTTAGCCTTAACCATTGGCTAATCATTCTCAAAATGTTCCTCGATGGTTAACTTGAATATAGATAAAGAAGTATACAGATTTGATTGGCTCAAGCGATGTGAATTTAGCCTTAACCAATGGCTAATCATTCTCAAAATGTTCCTCGATGGTTAACTTGAATATAGATAAAGAAGTATACAGATTTGGTTGGCTCATGCGATGTGAATTTAGCCTTAACCATTGGCTAATCATTCTCAAAATGTTCCTCGATGGTTAACTTGAATATAGATAAAGAAGTATACAGATTTGGTTGGCTCAAGCGATGTGAATTTAGCCTTAACCATTGGCTAATCATTCTCAAAATGTTCCTCGATGGTTAACTTGAATATAGATAAAGAAGTATACAGATTTGGTTGGCTCATGCGATGTGAATTTAGCCTTAACCAATGGCTAATCATTCTCAAAATGTTCCTCGATGGTTAACTTGAATATAGATAAAGAAGTATACAGATTTGGTTGGCTCAAGCGATGTGAATTTAGCCTTAACCATTGGCTAATCATTCTCAAAATGTTCCTCGATGGTTAACTTGAATATAGATAAAGAAGTATACAGATTTGATTGGCTCAAGCGATGTGAATTTATCCTTAACCATTGGCTAATCATTCTCAAAATGTTCCTCGATGGTTAACTTGAATATAGATAAAGAAGTATACAGATTTGATTGGCTCAAGCGATGTGAATTTATCCTTAACCATTGGCTAATCATTCTCAAAATGTTCCTCGATGGTTAACTTGAATATAGATAAAGAAGTATACAGATTTGGTTGGCTCAAGCGATGTGAATTTATCCTTAACCAATGGCTAATCATTCTCAAAATGTTCCTCGATTGTTATCTTGAATATAAATAAAGAAGTATACAGATTTGGTTGGCTCCAGCGATGTGAATTTAGCCTTAACCAATGGCTAATCATTCTCAAAATGTTCCTCGATTGTTATCTTGAATATAAATAAAGAAGTATACAGATTTGGTTGGCTCAAGCGATGTGAATTTAGCCTTAACCATTGGCTAATCATTCTCAAAATGTTCCTCGATGGTTAACTTGAATATAGATAAAGAAGTAAACAGATTTGGTTGGCTCAAGCGATGTGAATTTATCCTTAACCAATGGCTAATCATTCTCAAAATGTTCCTCGATGGTTAACTTGAATATAGATAAAGAAGTAAACAGATTTGATTGGCTCAAGCGATGTGAATTTATCCTTAACCAATGGCTAATCATTCTCAAAATGTTCCTCGATGGTTAACTTGAATATAGATAAAGAAGTATACAGATTTGATTGGCTCAAGCGATGTGAATTTATTCTTAACCAATGGCTAATCATTCTCAAAATGTTCCTCGATGGTTAACTTGAATATAGATAAAGAAGTATACAGATTTGGTAGGCTCATGCGATGGAGAGTTTAGCTTTAATTAATGGCTAATCATTTTCAAAATGTTCCTCGATTGTTAACTTGAATATAGATAAAGAAGTATACAGATTTGGTTGGCTCAAGCGATGTGAATTTATCCTTAACCAATGGCTAATCATTCTCAAAATGTTCCTCGATGGTTAACTTGAATATAGATAAAGAAGTATACAGATTTGGTTGGCTCAAGCGATGTGAATTTATCCTTAACCATTGGCTAATCATTCTCAAAATGTTCCTCGATGGTTAACTTGAATATAGATAAAGAAGTAAACAGATTTGGTTGGCTCAAGCGATGTGAATTTATCCTTAACCAATGGCTAATCATTCTCAAAATGTTCCTCGATGGTTAACTTGAATATAGATAAAGAAGTATACAGATTTGGTTGGCTCAAGCGATGTGAATTTATCCTTAACCATTGGCTAATCATTCTCAAAATGTTCCTCGATGGTTAACTTGAATATAGATAAAGAAGTAAACAGATTTGGTTGGCTCAAGCGATGTGAATTTATCCTTAACCAATGGCTAATCATTCTCAAAATGTTCCTCGATGGTTAACTTGAATATAGATAAAGAAGTAAACAGATTTGGTTGGCTCAAGCGATGTGAATTTATCCTTAACCATTGGCTAATCATTCTCAAAATGTTCCTCGATGGTTAACTTGAATATAGATAAAGAAGTATACAGATTTGGTTGGCTCAAGCGATGTGAATTTAGCCTTAACCATTGGCTAATCATTCTCAAAATGTTCCTCGATGGTTAACTTGAATATAGATAAAGAAGTAAACAGATTTGGTTGGCTCAAGCGATGTGAATTTATCCTTAACCATTGGCTAATCATTCTCAAAATGTTCCTCGATGGTTAACTTGAATATAGATAAAGAAGTAAACAGATTTGGTTGGCTCAAGCGATGTGAATTTATCCTTAACCATTGGCTAATCATTCTCAAAATGTTCCTCGATGGTTAACTTGAATATAGATAAAGAAGTAAACAGATTTGATTGGCTCAAGCGATGTGAATTTATCCTTAACCATTGGCTAATCATTCTCAAAATGTTCCTCGATGGTTAACTTGAATATAGATAAAGAAGTAAACAGATTTGGTTGGCTCAAGCGATGTGAATTTATCCTTAACCATTGGCTAATCATTCTCAAAATGTTCCTCGATGGTTAACTTGAATATAGATAAAGAAGTAAACAGATTTGGTTGGCTCAAGCGATGTGAATTTAGCCTTAACCATTGGCTAATCATTCTCAAAATGTTCCTCGATGGTTAACTTGAATATAGATAAAGAAGTAAACAGATTTGGTTGGCTCAAGCGATGTGAATTTAGCCTTAACCATTGGCTAATCATTCTCAAAATGTTCCTCGATGGTTAACTTGAATATAGATAAAGAAGTATACAGATTTGGTTGGCTCAAGCGATGTGAATTTAGCCTTAACCATTGGCTAATCATTCTCAAAATGTTCCTCGATGGTTAACTTGAATATAGATAAAGAAGTAAACAGATTTGGTTGGCTCAAGCGATGTGAATTTATCCTTAACCATTGGCTAATCATTCTCAAAATGTTCCTCGATGGTTAACTTGAATATAAATAAAGAAGTATACAGATTTGGTTGGCTCAAGCGATGTGAATTTATCCTTAACCATTGGCTAATCATTCTCAAAATGTTCCTCGATGGTTAACTTGAATATAGATAAAGAAGTAAACAGATTTGGTTGGCTCAAGCGATGTGAATTTATCCTTAACCATTGGCTAATCATTCTCAAAATGTTCCTCGATGGTTAACTTGAATATAGATAAAGAAGTAAACAGATTTGGTTGGCTCAAGCGATGTGAATTTAGCCTTAACCATTGGCTAATCATTCTCAAAATGTTCCTCGATGGTTAACTTGAATATAGATAAAGAAGTATACAGATTTGGTTGGCTCAAGCGATGTGAATTTATCCTTAACCATTGGCTAATCATTCTCATAATGTTCCTAGATGGTTAACTTGAATATAGATAAAGAAGTATACAGATTTGATTGGCTCAAGCGATGTGAATTTAGCCTTAACCAATGGCTAATCATTCTCAAAATGTTCCTCGATGGTTAACTTGAATATAGATAAAGAAGTAAACAGATTTGGTTGGCTCAAGCGATGTGAATTTAGCCTTAACCATTGGCTAATCATTCTCAAAATGTTCCTCGATGGTTAACTTGAATATAGATAAAGAAGTATACAGATTTGATTGGCTCAAGCGATGTGAATTTAGCCTTAACCATTGGCTAATCATTCTCAAAATGTTCCTCGATGGTTAACTTGAATATAGATAAAGAAGTAAACAGATTTGATTGGCTCAAGCGATGTGAATTTAGCCTTAACCAATGGCTAATCATTCTCAAAATGTTCCTCGATGGTTAACTTGAATATAGATAAAGAAGTAAACAGATTTGGTTGGCTCAAGCGATGTGAATTTATCCTTAACCATTGGCTAATCATTCTCAAAATGTTCCTCGATGGTTAACTTGAATATAGATAAAGAAGTAAACAGATTTGGTTGGCTCAAGCGATGTGAATTTAGCCTTAACCAATGGCTAATCATTCTCAAAATGTTCCTCGATGGTTAACTTGAATATAGATAAAGAAGTAAACAGATTTGGTTGGCTCAAGCGATGTGAATTTATCCTTAACCATTGGCTAATCATTCTCAAAATGTTCCTCGATGGTTAACTTGAATATAGATAAAGAAGTATACAGATTTGGTTGGCTCAAGCGATGTGAATTTAGCCTTAACCAATGGCTAATCATTCTCAAAATGTTCCTCGATGGTTAACTTGAATATAAATAAAGAAGTAAACAGATTTGGTTGGCTCAAGCGATGTGAATTTAGCCTTAACCATTGGCTAATCATTCTCAAAATGTTCCTCGATGGTTAACTTGAATATAGATAAAGAAGTAAACAGATTTGGTTGGCTCAAGCGATGTGAATTTAGCCTTAACCAATGGCTAATCATTCTCAAAATGTTCCTCGATGGTTAACTTGAATATAGATAAAGAAGTAAACAGATTTGGTTGGCTCAAGCGATGTGAATTTATCCTTAACCATTGGCTAATCATTCTCAAAATGTTCCTCGATGGTTAACTTGAATATAGATAAAGAAGTATACAGATTTGATTGGCTCAAGCGATGTGAATTTAGCCTTAACCATTGGCTAATCATTCTCAAAATGTTCCTCGATGGTTAACTTGAATATAGATAAAGAAGTATACAGATTTGATTGGCTCAAGCGATGTGAATTTAGCCTTAACCATTGGCTAATCATTCTCAAAATGTTCCTCGATGGTTAACTTGAATATAGATAAAGAAGTATACAGATTTGGTTGGCTCAAGCGATGTGAATTTAGCCTTAACCATTGGCTAATCATTCTCAAAATGTTCCTCGATGGTTAACTTGAATATAGATAAAGAAGTATACAGATTTGGTTGGCTCAAGCGATGTGAATTTAGCCTTAACCATTGGCTAATCATTCTCAAAATGTTCCTCGATGGTTAACTTGAATATAGATAAAGAAGTATACAGATTTGGTTGGCTCAAGCGATGTGAATTTAGCCTTAACCATTGGCTAATCATTCTCAAAATGTTCCTCGATGGTTAACTTGAATATAGATAAAGACGTATACAGATTTGATTGGCTCAAGCGATGTGAATTTAGCCTTAACCATTGGCTAATCACTCTCAAAATGTTCCTCGATGGTTAACTTGAATATAGATAAAGAAGTAAACAGATTTGGTTGGCTCAAGCGATGTGAATTTAGCCTTAACCAATGGCTAATCATTCTCAAAATGTTCCTCGATGGTTAACTTGAATATAGATAAAGAAGTAAACAGATTTGGTTGGCTCAAGCGATGTGAATTTATCCTTAACCATTGGCTAATCATTCTCAAAATGTTCCTCGATGGTTAACTTGAATATAGATAAAGAAGTATACAGATTTGGTTGGCTCAAGCGATGTGAATTTAGCCTTAACCATTGGCTAATCATTCTCAAAATGTTCCTCGATGGTTAACTTGAATATAGATAAAGAAGTATACAGATTTGGTTGGCTCAAGCGATGTGAATTTATCCTTAACCAATGGCTAATCATTCTCAAAATGTTCCTACATGGTTAACTTGAATATAGATAAAGAAGTAAACAGATTTGGTTGGCTCAAGCGATGTGAATTTAGCTTTAACCAATGGCTAATCATTCTCAAAATGTTCCTCGATTGTTATCTTGAATATAAATAAAGAAGTATACAGATTTGGTTGGCTCCAGCGATGGGAATTTAGCTTTAATCAATGGCTAATCATTCTCAAAATGTTCCTCGATTGTTAACTTGAATATAGATAAAGAAGTATACAGATTTGATAGGCTCATGCGATGGAGAGTTTAGCTTTAATTAATGGCTAATCATTTTCAAAATGTTCCTCGATTGTTAACTTGAATATAGATAAAGAAGTATACAGATTTGATTGGCTCAAGCGATGTGAATTTAGCCTTAACCAATGGCTAATCATTCGCAAAATGTTCCTCGATGGTTAACTTGAATATAGATAAATAAGCATACAGATTTGGTTGGCTCCAGCGATGAGAATTTAGCTTGGCTAATCACTCTCAAAATGTTCCTAGATGAACAAAGATACCTCCATAAGTCTGCCTGCAGATCGAAAGCAGAGCCTTGGCATGCTTTCATCGTCCTTTTTTATTTCAAAAACTAAACCAAAGTGAGGTTTGACCACGTCCCATGGACAAGAAGTCCCATGGCCAAGTCTCTTCTTTACGCGGACCTCACATCTGTGGTGGACCATGGCCCCAACCTCACTGTGGTATAGTTCTCGAAAATTATGAACGTTACGACGTATAAGCTTGATACGGTTTGATCGGTACGATGTTATGAATGTTACGATGTATAAGTGTGCTGGTCCGGTATGATGTTATGAATGTTACGATGTATAATTGTGCTGGTCCGGTATGATGTTATGAATGTTACGATATATAAGTGTGCTGGTCCGGTACGATGTTATGAATGTTACGATGTATAAGTGTGCCGGTCCGGTATGATGTTATGAATGTTACGATATATAAGTGTGCCGGTCCGGTACGATGTTATGAATGTTACGATGTATAAGTGTGCTGGTCCGGTACGATGTTATGAATGTTACGATGTATAAGTGTGCCGCTCCGGTACGATGTTATGAATGTTACGATGTATAAGTGTGCTGGTCCGGTACGATGTTATGAATGTTACGGTGTATAAGTGTGCCGGTCCGGTACGATGTTATGAATGTTACGATACATAAGTGTGCCGGTCCGGTATGATGTTATGAATGTTACGATATATAAGTGTGCTGGTCCGGTACGATGTTGTGAATGTTACGATGTATAAGTGTGCCGGTCCGGTACGATGTTATGAATGTTACGATGTATAAGTGTGCCGGTCCGGTACGATGTTATGAATGTTACGATATATAAGTGTGCCGGTCCGGTATGATGTTATGAATGTTACGATGTATAAGTGTGCCGGTCCGGTACGATATTATGAATGTTACGATGTATAAGTGTGCTGGTCCGGTACGATGTTACCGCGGTCTTACCTTGTAGTGTAAAGAAAACCGGATCTGCTTGCGACCATTTCTCGCTTTTACCCAATGCTCTGTTGACCTCATCTTCAAACTTGGGCTTATCCAGTTTCGGATTTCCGGCGAATTTGATTGTGAAATTGATCAATAGACTTCCAACACTAAAATCAAACACAGCTAAGATTATTTTATAAATACAGGGTGTCCCAAAGAGTCATTTCTCATTTGTGTGGCTGCTGCGAAGAAGCTAGTCTACAACTTCAATTCCAGAAAAATATGTACCGTGGTGAATTTACAATACATCATATTGTGATATAATTATATATGATATTAAATATGCACCTTAATGAATTTACAACAAATCAACAAATGTATAATATAGCTACTTCAATATAATATTATATCATAAGATATATTATAAGATATGCTATTATGTTATGGTTTGTACTTTAATGAATAGACAATAGAGAATTAAGTATAAAATATACCTCAATATTATATTGAAATATGATGTTATAAGATATGCTATTATGTTATGGTTTGTACTTTGATGAATAGACAATAGAGAAGTAAGTATAAAATATACCTCAATATTATATTGAAATATGATATAATAATATATGATATTAAAATATGCACCTCAATGAATCTACAACAAATCAGCAAATGTATAATATAGCTACTTCAATATAATATTATATCATAAGATATATTATAAGATATGCTATTATGATATGGTTTGTACTTTGATGAATAGACAATAGAGAAGTAAGTATAAAATGTACCTCAATATTATATTGAAATATGATATTGTAAGATATGATATTATGTTATGGTTTGTACTTTAATGAATAGACAATAGAGAAGTAAGTATAAAATATACCTCAATATTATATTGAAATATGATATTATAAGATATGCTATTATGTTATGGTTTGTACTTTGATGAATAGACAATAGAGAAGTAAGTATAAAATATACCTCAATATTATATTGAAATATGAAATATGAAATACGAATATGAAATATTGAAATATGATATTATAAGATATGATATTATGTTATGGTTTGTACTTTAATGAATAGACAATAGAGAAGTAAGTATAAAATAAACCTCAATATTATATTGAAATATGATATTATAAGATATGATATTATAATGTATACCTCAACGAATTGACAATAACAGCTTCTATATCAGTGCTTTCCGCTTTGATTTGTGTATTGAGCTGAAAAATAAACCCCTTTTTATATACAGGGTGTCCCAAAAAATTGTGTCCCGTTTGTCTGAAGATTGCGACAAAACGGCAAAAGATTCTATCCAAACTTTTGCATGATGGTGCTCTTGAGATGTTCAATTAAAGTTTGCCACCATCCCCATGAAAATCCGTTGAAAAATGATGGAGCTATGACCTT
The DNA here is from genome assembly GCA_039566865.1 of Aurelia coerulea. Lineage (NCBI taxonomy): Eukaryota > Metazoa > Cnidaria > Scyphozoa > Semaeostomeae > Ulmaridae > Aurelia > Aurelia coerulea. The sequence continues at coordinate 279,457 of CM076951.1, read as the reverse complement.
CAGGAGACCAAATTTTTCCGATCACTGAAACCAGCGGTCGGCCATTTTGTCTTACTATTTTGCAGGGATAAAATGGAAAAAATGAAACAGCAGCCTCCAATGTCATAGCTCTCGTGAAAATTCCGATAATCCTCGGAGATTTCCACTATTTCTGACCTCGCAGAAGTTATTTCTTACCTCACGTAAGAAATAATTCATTCATTCTAATTTACAGAAGAAAAAAAAGTGCAAAAAAGAAACATATCCTAAATAGTTTTAAAACAACTATTTATGATATGTTTCTTTTTTGCACTTTTTTTTTCTTCTGTAAATTAGAACAATTTTGTATTTTAGATTTTCATTTTGAAATCGTATATTGTAATTATTTTAATAGTAGTAGTAGTTTAATAGCAATTCCATAAATTGTAAGATTTTTGACGGAGGGCCCCTTGTAAATCAGCCTTTTCTGAAGGGTTACCCTCCTATAAATAAATGAAATGAAATGAAAAATGAAAACGTGAAGATACTTATCACTGCATAACAGTAAGGCAAAATGGCCGACTGCTTGTTTCAGTCGTCAGGCAAGTTTGGTCTTCTGGAGGTCGTAGCTCCATCATTTTTCAACGGATTTTTACGGGGATGGTGGCAAACTTTAATTGAACATCTGAAGAGCACCATCATGCAAAATTTTGGCGAGAATCTTTTGCCGTTTTGTCGCAATCTACAGACAAACGGGGCACAGTCTTTTTGGGACACCCTGCATGTATTGATATATTGTATGTATTATGGGGCGGGGATATAGCACTGGAGCTCTTAGCTAATTTCAAATCAAGGTATACTGTTAAAATCTTATAAATTGGACCGTTAGCTAGAGCATTACTAACATTTTAAATTGCTGTTCCCTTGTTTCTTGTATCACATTGCTCGGTTGGTACTTGAGTAAAGTCTAGGAAAGGCTTTACAAAAGTTTGTATCGAAATGCTCATGAGGGAACAGGTTAGACTCATTACTTGGAGTCTCTCGTTTCCTATTGCTCTTTGACTTGATGATGGTGCTTCGATCCTCATTGGAGCGACAACAACAACAACAACAACAATTCAACTCAATTAGATGAGCGTAACTAGAGGGTCCTTATGTAGTGAGGCTAGGAACAGGTCGTGAACATGAAGGTTGTTATGTTCTGAGAAAAAAATGTATATAATATGATGGAAGTAATGTGTGGACAAACCTAGCCGATGTGTTTCTTTTTTCATTCAAATTAAAAGAACAGAACAGCTCAAATTCAATGGCCTGCTAATAGACCTTTTAGCTATTCTACAAAAGAGCCTGGATCGAGCGTTATTTCAATACATTTTTATACGCGAGGCTCGATCGAGTGGCGTTAGAGCTTCTATCAATATTGTGCACATTTTTACCAAATGAAGCAAAATATCTTTCGATTCTGATTCTTTTAAAGGCGTGGCGCTGATTGGGTAAATAAGACAATAAAGAACAGTAGAATTAGCCAAGCTTCAGTAATTACGCTGTACAATGAAATTCATGAAGTTGAGAACTATCTGACTCCCTTCATTCTCGAAAAAGTATGACTCAAAAGCACAAATACATGGTAGTTATTCAGAGGCCAGGTCTCTTGTTAGTGATTTCAACATTACGACTAGCCAATGACAGCCATGACAGTGTGCCTTTAAGAATACATTAAAAAGTATGACTCAAGAGCACAAATACATGGTAGTTATTCAGAGGCCAGGTCTCTTGTTAGTGATTTCAACATTACGACTAGCCAATGACAGCCACGACAGTGTGCCTTTAAGAGTATGACTCAAGAGCACAAATACATTGTAGTTATTCAGAGGCCAGGTCTCTTGTTAGTGATTTCAACATTACGACTAGCCAATGACAGCCACAACAGTGTGCCTTTAAGAATACAGTAAAAACCCCCACTTAAGAAACTAAGATTTTGAACTCAACCTGTTTAGGTTCTTATGCAATGAGGCACATCTAGTAATCAGGGTGTAGGTTCTTAATATAGGAAAATATGTGAATCTAATCTTAGCCAAACTTATTTGCACTCTTGACCCTATCCATTTCAACCCAATCTTACCCTGTTTACCCCTGCAGGCCCTGCCTATCACAGTTCTGTAAGAAATGTTTTGCAGTTCACAAAAGAGGTTGATTGGCAAAAATGTTGCATTTATTTCCCTGGAGGGTACTTAGTTTATTTGTCCGACGGGGATGTGCCGTTTTTAAGGGTATCGTTTCCACCAATTTTTCTAGCACAGGGTATCGAAATGAGGCAATTTTTCTAGAGCAGGTTGTCAAAGCATGTCAAATGGAAATATTCTGCTAGATCGGGTCGTTTTTCGGTCAAATTTCATGTTTTTGAGTATACTTTTCACCAATTTTTTCTAGAACAGGTTATCATATTTTAGATATCAGCCTGAAATGGTTCTTATTTATTGGGTACAAAATATATAATTTCAGGCTTTAGGTTCTTAACAGATGAAGGTTCTTATCTGCAGGTTTTTACTGTAGCTGTAACCCGGGGGGGGGGGGGGGTACTTGACTAGGGAAGTGACGGGGTGTGCAGAAAACCTCTCCATACCCTGCACCCTGTCACATGAAAAAAAGGCCAAAAGTATACCCTGTCGCATAAAAATTTTGCCTCTCAAATACAGTGAAGAACGCAATTTTTGCTTGTGATACCCTGTCGCATAATTCTTTTTACCTATTGTAATACCCTGTCGCATAATTTTAGCTAGAAAATGACACCCTGTCGCATAATTTTTACCGCAAAAAGGACACCCTGTTGAGCGGCACATCCCGTCAGGTCAAGTATAGGAGTACCCCCCCCCCCCCCCCGGAGCTGTAATGACTATCAGAGAAAATTGGTAGTTGCTGGAAACCAAACCTCTTTTTCGATAATATTTTTCACTTCTTGATATATGGTGGATGACTGGTTTTCAATTCCCATTTTGATCGCTGGATCAGAAGTATTCAAAACGGTGCCATTGAAGTATGGTTCTTTGATACGAAGGAAAGCGTCAATTTCCAATTTATCTGAAAAAGAAAAGATTATTTTATCAAAGCCTTGTTGAATTGTGTTGACAATCCTTGTTGCGGATTCCAGCCTCGTGATAACAGAGAACACGCAAAAGAGGCTGAATTATGGTCCCAACGTGGTCCCAAGCAGCCCCTTTGTATCAACAAGTAGGCCATAAGTAGGCCTTGATTCACTGCAAATTAGCTATTTTGAATTATTGCCCATTGTAAATAAATAATTTATTATGATGATTATGATGATCATGATGATTATGATGATGATGAAAAAGGGCAGATTTTGTAATACGATTGCATCAGTTACTTTTGATTGACACTTCAGTTCAAAGCGATTAGTGATTGCAGACACAAAAACTACGCTACGCTACAACTTCCACAACCACCAATTAGAGTAATTAGTAGAGTAACTTTGTAAGTAGTATAACTAGATTTTTCATCGTTTGTAGTTTAGTTGTATGTAGTTTAATGTTGCGTGTCTTTATGTTTTGGTCATGGGGTAGTCATTGTATTTCGCTCCCCTCGGTATCGTCCCTGTGGTGGTGTAAAGTAATTAGAAATTAATAGTAATTAGATAAGTACAGTAGACAGTAAGATTCAGTGTAAATATTTTGTATGGATAGAAAAAGACAAAAAGATTCTTCCAACCAGTAATTTAAAACAAACAAAGCGGCAAAAGTTGCCCTGAAACCAGTAGAGCAAACTCCTGCCTTGTACATGCTAAATTCCGACTCTAAGAGAGTTCATGTGCTTTTAACGAATTAACTAACAAGATGGATAAATCTAAAACTCTGCGTGGTGGATTTGGTTTATTTTATTCAGAAACTATGCAGAAGGAATTACAATTCTCGCATATTGATTCTCACTCAAATGCAATTAAAATTCTCGCTCAAATGAAACAATTACTCCTCAGTTTCTGAAGCAAAGACATAAGATCAACCAGACAGATCTTTAGATTTGCCTTTCTTCTTTCGTTATAAGCACATAACCACTCTTAAAAACCACCTTTCGCCTGCACAAGGCAAGAGTTTGTAGCACTGGTTTCGGGGCAAAATTTGCGGCTTTGTTTGTTTTGAATTACTGGTTGAGAGAATTTCCTTTGTTTGTGATCATTAATCGCTGTGAACAGATGTGTGGTTTTTTGGACAACACTTTTCTTTATTGATTTAGGATTTAAGATGAATTTAAGTGTTTTGAAAAGTTTTCTTAATTCTGCATTAGTAATTTTGCGTTATTGCAATTTAATTTTATTTTTCAAAACTATTTATGAATTATTTCAACGAAACAAACTTTTAATGTGAACCAGGCAACATTTCCTTGTCGCTTGAAAAATAGATAATTATGTTTTGCATTGTTAAAATACTACAAATTAAGTCTTTCTCAAATTAAATGTCACGTGATTTGAAATCATGCAAATTACTGATGCCAACCCTTTCCGTGATTATCCTCGGCAGACATTTTCACACCTTATTTAAGAGACAACGATAATTAAACAGAAGACATACTTTGGTAAAGTGTCGTTACAATTTGCTCGTTTGTTGTTGTTTGTTGTTTAGTTGTTGCCATTATTGTTGTTGCTATCTCACTCGTTATTATTTTTGTAATTGGTTTATGAGAAGACGTTTTGGGGTGCGTTGTTGTTGTTGATTTTGCTGTTGTTGACAAAGTAGTCTCCGTGCTTGTCGCCAATTTTGCTGTGTCTGGCTGAACAGTTGTACTCAGAGTGGTACTCAGAGTAGAGATTGAAGTTGGATGCTCGGTTGTGGTGGTTGCAACTGCGAGAGACAATGCCGTTAAAAGTCATACTTAAATGTATTTGATATATTTTAATTTGAGTCTGAAGAACACTTTAATTTACGATTGCAATTTTTGCTTTTTTAAATATTTTTTATTTTACCAGTAATTGGCTTTGTCTACCAGATTAAATGATAGGCAAGACACACAATTCCACACAGAACTCCACATACAATTCCACACACAATTCCACACACAATTCCACAGACCATTCCACAGACCATTCCACACACAATTCCACACACAATTCCACACACAATTCCACACACAATTCCACACACAATGCCACACACAATTCCACACACAATTCCACACACAATTCCACATACAATTCCACATACAATTCCACAGATCATTCCACATACAATTCCACATACAATTCCACAGATCATTCCACATACAATTCCACACACAATTCCACATACCATTCCACAGACCATTCCACACGCAATTCCACATTCAATGATGCACGAGGTGTGTTCGCATAAAGAGGAAGAAGAACGATTCCACATATTCCAGGAGAACCTATAAAAGAAGCAAGACATTTCTTACCTGCCATGCAATGAGTTCCATTGCCTCTGAAACCCTCTTCACAAGTGCAAGAATAAGAACCAATTTCATTTCGGCATTTCGCATTATTGTGACAAGGTCCTTTTTCACATTCATTTTGGTCCAAACAAGATATACCATTTCCAGAGAAGCCTTTTTTACAAGTACACATGTAAGATCCAATTGTATTTAAGCACACTGCATTTATATGACATGGTGTATTCTGACACTCATCCTTATCTACACAAAATGTACCATTTCCAGAGAAGCCATTAAAACAGGAACAAGAAAATGAGCCAATATTGTTATCACAAGTTGCATTTATGTGACATGGAGCAGTATGGCACTCATTAATATCTATGCATGATGTACCACTTCCAGTATATCCAGTGTTACAGGAGCATAAATATGAACCAACCGAATTTTGGCACGTAGCCTCTTTGTGACATGGTGCATTTTGGCACTCGTCATGGTCCACGCATGATGTGCCACTTCCAGTATATCCAGTGTTACAGGAGCATAAATATGAGCCAACCGAATTTTGGCACGTAGCATCTTTGTGACATGGCGCATTTTGGCACTCGTCATGGTCCACACATGATGTGCCACTTCCAGTATATCCAGTGTTACAGGAGCATAGATATGAACCAACCGAATTTTGGCACGTAGCATCTTTGTGACATGGTGCATTTTGGCACTCGTCATGGTCCACGCATGATGTGCCACTTCCAGTATATCCAGTGTTACAGGAGCATAAATATGAACCAACCGAATTTTGGCACGTAGCCTCTTTGTGACATGGTGCATTTTGGCACTCGTCATGGTCCACGCATGATGTGCCACTTCCAGTATATCCAGTGTTACAGGAGCATAAATATGAACCAACCGAATTTTGGCACGTAGCATCTTTGTGACATGGTGCATTTTGGCACTCATCTTGGTCCACGCATGATGTGCCACTTCCAGTATATCCAGTGTTACAGGAGCATAAATATGAACCAACCGAATTTTGGCACGTAGCATCTTTGTGACATGGTGCATTTTGGCACTCGTCATGGTCCACACATGAAGTACCACTTCCTGTATATCCAGTGTTACAGGAGCATGAATATGAGCCAACAGAATTTTGGCACGTAGCCTCTTTGTGACATGGTGCATTTTGGCATTCATCTTGGTCCACGCATGATGTGCCACTTCCAGTATATCCAGTGTTACAGGAGCATAAATATGAACCAACCGAATTTTGGCACGTAGCATCTTTGTGACATGGTGCATTTTGGCACTCGTCATGGTCCACACATGAAGTACCACTTCCTGTATATCCAGTGTTACAGGAGCATAAATATGAGCCAACCGAATTTTGGCACGTAGCATCTTTGTGACATGGTGCATTTTGGCACTCGTCATGGTCCACGCATGATGTCCCACTTCCTGTATATCCAGTGTTACAGGAGCATAAATATGAGCCAACAGAATTTTGGCACGTAGCATCTTTGTGACATGGTGCATTTTGGCACTCGTCATGGTCCACACATGAAGTACCACTTCCTGTATATCCAGTGTTACAGGAGCATAAATATGAGCCAACCGAATTTTGGCACGTAGCATCTTTGTGACATGGTGCATTTTGGCACTCATCATGGTCCACACATGATGTCCCATTTCCCCTATATCCAGTGTTACAGGAGCATAAATATGAACCAACCGAATTTTGGCACGTAGCATCTTTGTGACATGGTGCATTTTGGCACTCGTCATGGTCCACACATGATGTGCCACTTCCCAGTATATCCAGTGTTACAGGAGCATAAATATGAGCCAACCGAATTTTGGCACGTAGCATCTTTGTGACATGGTGCATTTTGGCACTCGTCATGGTCCACACATGAAGTACCACTTTCCCCTAAATCCAGTGTTACAGGAGCATAAATATGAACCAACCGAATTTTGGCACGTAGCATCTTTGTGACATGGTGCATTTTGGCACTCGTCATGGTCCACACATGATGTCCCATTTCCCCTAAATCCAGTGTTACAGGAGCATAAATATGAACCAACCGAATTTTGGCACGTAGCCTCTTTGTGACATGGTGCATTTTGGCACTCATCTTGGTCCACGCATGATGTGCCACTTCCTGTATATCCAGTGTTACAGGAGCATAAATATGAGCCAACCGAATTTTGGCACGTAGCATCTTTGTGACATGGTGCATTTTGGCACTCGTCATGGTCCACACATGAAGTACCACTTCCTGTATATCCAGTGTTACAGGAGCATAAATATGAGCCAACCGAATTTTGGCACGTAGCATCTTTGTGACATGGTGCATTTTGGCACTCGTCATGGTCCACACATGATGTACCACTTCCTGTATATCCAGTGTTACAGGAGCATAAATATGAGCCAACCGAATTTTGGCACGTAGCATCTTTGTGACATGGTGCATTTTGGCACTCGTCATGGTCCACACATGAAGTACCACTTCCTGTATATCCAGTGTTACAGGAGCATAAATATGAGCCAACCGAATTTTGGCACGTAGCATCTTTGTGACATGGTGCATTTTGGCACTCATCATAGTCCACACATAAAGTGCCACTTCCTGTATATCCAGTGTTACAGGAGCATAAATATGAGCCAACAGTATTTTGGCACGTAGCATCTTTGTGACAAGGTGCATTTGGACACTCGTCTTGGTCCATACATGAAGTGCCATTTCCTGTATAGCCATTGTTACAGGTACAAGTGTAAGAGCCAACAGCATTATGGCACGTAGCATCTTTGTGACATGGTGCAGTCTGGCACTCATCATAGTCCACACATGAAGTACCACTTCCAGTATATCCAGTGTTACAGGAGCATAAATATGAACCAACCGAATTTTGGCACGTAGCATCTTTGTGACATGGTGCATTTTGGCACTCATCTTGGTCCACACATGATGTCCCATTTCCTGTATATCCAGTATTACAGTAACATGCATATGAGCCAACTGTGTTGTGACACGTTGCATCTGAATGACATGGTGCATTTTGGCACTCGTCTTGGTCGACACAGGATGTACCATTTCCAGCATATCCAGTGTTACAGGAACATGCATATGAGCCAATTGTGTTGTGACACGTTGCATCTGCATGACATGGTGCGTTTAGGCATTCATCTTGGTCCACACATGTAGTGTTACTTCTGGTAAAACCATTGTCGCATGGGCATGTGTATGATCCGATTGTATTTACGCATATTTCGTTCGTTTTACACGGTGTAGTGTCACATTCATTTTGGTCCAAGCATGATGTGCCATCTCCCGAGAAGCCATTGTTACAGGAACATGTATATGAGCCAAGAGTATTGTGACACGTTGCATTAATATGGCACAAATCCCGAAGGCATTCATTATCATCGGTACAATGTGTTGCACTTGTCTTGACATACCCAGGATAGCATGAGCATTGGAAACTGCCCTCAGTGTTATCGCAAGATTGTTGACAGTTGTTTGTTGTTGGTGATGCACATTCGTTTATGTCTACAAGAAACAAAATTGTCTTCAATTTATTTTTACTTTGCCGCAAGGACCAAAGACTTTTGCTTAGGTGGAAATGAATGCTCGTTTTCATTCGTAAAAACGTCAAAGAAATATTTTAACGATAGCTTTAAGGCGGCAGCAAATTTTTTTCAAAGGAAATTAAATTAGACATTACAAAGGCAATTTCAGATAAAATGCAACCCAACTATAACTGAAAATGTTAAAATAATAATTTTTTTTATATTCAGTGTAAAATTTTACAAAAACGGGATTACTTATAACAACACTTACGAACTACTTTACTACACTACCAGGACGAGATACCATTGGGAGCAAAATACCATGACCACCCCTAAAACAATAATAATAAGCAATGTAATGTAATGTAATGTTGTGTGACGTAATGTAATGTATTGTAATTCAATGCAATGTAATTTAATGTAACGTAATGTAATGTAATGTAACGTAATGTAATGTAACGTAATGTAATGTAATGTAATCTAACGTAATGTAATGTAATTTAATGTAATGTAATGTAACGTAATGTAATGTAATGTAATGTAATTTAATGTAATGTAACGTAATGTAATGTAATAATGTAATGTAATGTAATGTAATGTAACGTAATGTAATGTAAAGTAATGTGATGTAATGTAATCTAACGTAATGTAATGTAATTTGATTTAATGTAATGTAACGTAATGTAATGTGATGTAATGTAATGTAATGTAACGTAATGTAATGTAATGTAATGTAACGTAATTTAATGTAATGTAATGTAATGTAATGTAACGTAATGTAATGTGATGTAATGTAATGTAATGTAATGTAACGTAATTTAATGTAATGTAACGTAATGTAATGTAACGTAATGTAATGTAACGTAATGTAATGTAATGTAATGTAATGTAATGTAATGTAATGTAATGTAATGTAATGTAACGTAATGTAATGTAATGTAATGTAACGTAATGTAATGTAACGTAATGTAATGCAATGTAACGTTATGTAATGTAATTCGATGCAATGTAATGTTGTGTAATGTAATGTAACGTTATGTAATGTAATTCAATGTAATGTAATGTAACGTAATGTAATGTAATGTAATGTAATGTAATGTAATGTAACGTAATGTAATGTAATTTAATGTAATGTAATGTAATGTAATGTAATGTAACGTTATGTAATGTAATTCAATGTAATGTAATGTAATGTTGTGTAATGTAATGTAACGTTATGTAATGTAATTCAATGTAATGTAATGTAATGTTGTGTAATGTAACGTAATGTAATGTAACGTAATTCAATGTAATGTAATGTAATGTTGTGTAACGTAATGTAATCTAATGTAATGTAATGTATACGATCTGAAATTAGAATCTCTCTTCTTTCCAATAATATGCAGCTTGGAAATATTAATAGAAGTATTTATCATTTAATTGCTTTTTTAGTAGGTATAGTCGATTTCAAATGCTGTATGCTGTACGAGCAAAATTAACATATTTCTTTACGGTAAAATTGAGACACAGTTTTTGTAAAACATTTCAGGCCTAGAAGCACTTGAGATGAGGCCCCGGAGGGGGGTACATGACTAGGGAAGTGACGGAGGTGTGCGGAAAACCTCTCCACACCCTGCATCCTATCGCATAAAAAATAGGCCAAAAGTATACCCTGTCGCATAAAAATTTTGCATCTCAAATATAGTGTAGAACGCATTTTTGCTTGTGATACCCTGTCGCATAAATTTTTTACCTATTATAATACCCTGTCGCATAATTTTCGTTAGAAAAGGACACCCTGTTGCATAATTTTTACCGTAAAAGGACACCCTGTTGAGTGGCACATCCCGTCAGGTCAACTATGGGAGTACCACCCCCCCCCCCGGGGATGAGGCCTCAATGAAAGGAAAGAGACGAATTTGTTATGCATTTATTAAAATCGATGTTATAAGGTCTCACAAAGATAGTTGTTCGTCTATGTAAATGTCGCATCACTTTCCATCATCTGAAATATGCCATACTTACGAAGACGTCAATTGTGATGAATAATTCGATTAATACACCCAACCTGATCATCATTGGAAAGAAGATAGCTTGTGCTTTCCGATGGTATGCGTCAAATTGATTCAAATATTCTCACTTTCCGAAGAATCTCGAGTAGAGATGGGTTGCGTTTTTTCTGAAAAACCTTGCATATATGATATGAACATGAGCACGCTAAAGATAGCTGTTTTAATGAAACAAGCATAATTCTGCTAAGAAGTTTTTACTAAAACTGGAATTTCCTAATCTTTAGCGATTTGAGAGTTTCAGTTCCTTTGAAGCAGTTTCTTGAAAAATACGTGCACCTTGTTTCCAAGAATGAGAGAAAGAAATGAAACTACTCGCCAGTGCAGACTTTGCCATCTCCGCTATAACCTTGGTTGCATTGACAAATTGTGGTCCTGAAGCTCGATACACATGTTGCGTGGTGATGACAGTTTAAAAGAGGACACATTGCAGCTTCTGTAAAAGAAACGAGACATTCATTATCATAATAATGGTGATAATGACGAGATGTGTGTGTCATGTAGACTTATGACATTTCGTCCCTTGTTTCCCTGCGTTCTTTGATTTGCAGATATCACTTGCTCAAATGTGTCAAAATGGCCAAACTAGCGGGAGTTCTCGTACACTCACAAAATCGCTTCAATTTCTGGTTTAAAGAGCTTCAACATTGAAAAGCAAACTTGTAGTACAAAGAATAATGTTTTACGAACCTACTCATCGCAAAATACATACCTTTCAAGCAGTAATCTTTCTCTGTAGAAACAAAATAGATCTATCGCAGCTACGAGAACTCTAGGCTGTATCAACCGTTTTTGTACGCAACAACAACAACAATCTAAATAGCGCCTTCTTATTGGTTAGAAAGTAAATTCTAGCAATTTGATTGGTCAATATGGATCCACACCATATTGGCCTAAAGTGGCTATACTTTATAAGAGTAATGAAATGAGTCCCTACTGAGCAAGTGATATTTGCAAATCAAAGAACGCAGGGAAACAAGGGACGAAAT